>CP109670.1:4285075-5713433 GCA_025948275.1 Fusarium avenaceum | reverse complement strand
GCGGTAGCAGTGGTGCCCACGATTACAAAGGTTTCGTGGCGGGCGTCTTCAGCGGCATCGCCAAACTCTCAGGTGTGTTCCAGTTCCCTATCATGGCAGTTTGACTCGCCGAGCACTGAAACTGACCTTGTACAGTCGGCCATCCCTTTGACACCATCAAAGTTCGTCTACAAACAACAGACCCGAGTCGCTTTAGTGGCCCTATTCAATGTGTCACGCAGACTCTGCGCAATGAGGGCTTTCGTGGGCTCTACAAGGGCGCAACGCCGCCGCTGGTGGGGTGGATGTTTATGGACTCGGTCATGCTGGGCTCACTGACTGTCTACCGCCGTCTTCTCTCAGAGCATGTCTACCATGTTGAACCTCTAGGCACCGACGTCACGGCATCTTCACCAGGTACTGCACCGAAAGGGCACACGGCGCTTCCGAGTTTCGGTCACGGCATCGCGGGCGTCATGGCTGGAGCGACGGTGAGCTTCATTGCTGCGCCAGTCGAACACGTCAAGGCGCGGTTACAAATCCAGTATGCGGCGCAAAAGTCAGACAGACTATACGCGGGGCCCATTGACTGTCTGCGCAAGATCTATCGGCATCACGGCGTTCAAGGCGTCTACCACGGCCTATCAGCGACGTTGCTCTTCCGAGCATTCTTCTTCTTCTGGTGGGGTAGCTACGATATTTTATCCCGGCAACTGCGCGAGCGGACGAATCTCAGCGCACCGGCCGTGAATTTTTGGGCGGGCGGACTCAGTGCGCAGGTGTTCTGGTTGACGAGTTATCCGAGCGACGTGGTGAAGCAGCGTATCATGACGGATCCCCTGGGTGGAGGACTTAACGACGGAGTCAGGAGGTTTCCTCGGTGGAAGGATGCAGCGGTTGCTGTGTATAGGGAGCGAGGATGGAAAGGATACTGGAGAGGATTTGTGCCGTGTTTCCTGAGGGCGTTCCCCGCGAATGCCATGGCGTTGGTTGCTTTTGAAGGCGTCATGAGATCGCTATGAGTTTGAGAAAAATGTATGAGTATGATAGTTTGAGAACATACCCCCCTTGGACGTTCTACACGGAACGGTACAGTTTTTGTCAGGCGTGATAGCACTGACAGTTTAATTCACGAATTCACCAACACAAAAGCAAAAATCACCGAGTTATAGGGTCAGAAATATGAACACCACAAAGAGTGCCACACAGATGGCTGGGTCTATTGGCCGAGTCCTCAAACTTTTGTTATGCCCTGTCCCAATTCACCATTCCATTCCTGCGCCGTTGCAATGCAATTTGTTTCGTTTACTCGTCGTCCTCGTCAGCCTCGTCGTTGACGACGTTGAAGAACTTGAGCTCGTAGACGCCTCGGGAGGTGGAGACGATTCGGAGCCAGTCACGGAGCTGCTGCTTCTTGAGGAACTTCTTAGTCCTAGATAACCGTCAGTATTTCAATCTCTCGTGCGAACAGCTTCCCGCTTCGTCGAATGAAGTGCGGGACTGGGAAAAAGGCACGTACAGGTACTTGAGGTAACGACCGGAGAGCTCGTTGTGAGCAGTGATCTCGATCTTGCCCTCACCCTGCTGCTGGACAACGACGTTGTCGCCAAGGTTGTTGGTGCGGCCCTCGACCTTGATGCGGTCCTGGAGGAACTTCTCGAAGGCAGCGACATCGAAGATCTTGTCGCTGGCAGGCTGAGAAGCATCGATGATGTACTGGAAATATTAGTTAGCGATTGGTGTTCTCCTGGTCGCATCGGGGTAGGTGAAGGTCAAAAATCATCATCGTATCGTCGTTGAATCCGAGTTCGATCCAATTCAATTTTTGTTTCCCTTTCTTCAATTCGGATAGCGTACCTTCTTGGTCTGCTTCTGGGCCTTGCCCGACTTCTTCTGTTGAAAATGACCTTAGCCTACTGCATTCTTTCGACAGCACCTCTCTTCAGAGCGAGAGGGCCTAACAGCATAGCGGTGTCATGTACGTACTGCCTGAGGAGCCATTGCGGATGGAATGGGTTTTTTGTGTGGTTTTTTGGGGGAGAGGGACTGTGGTGTTTCGGTCGCAAAGAAGTCTAATCCTGCGCTTGAGAGAGGGGGAAAAGAAAAGAGGAAGGGAAAAATCGGCGGTTTCTTGCCCGAGCTTGGGATATTCTGGTGGGTGCCCGACAATTGACGTTAGGGCTCTGCACGGATAATTTTTGGTGCGAGATGGGGTCATGTGACCTGCAAGTCTGACTTAGATGGGGGACATCATTACTCGGACAAGTCAAAGGAAGCTGATAGCCTGGAATGAAGGAACCGTTCTCTATGGGAAAAGCTTATGGTACTATCTAGGTAGTTACTAGACGATTATGCTCAGTCGTCTAGTAAGTCTGCATCCATTCATCACCGAAAAGTAGGCTCTAGGGTATTTAGTATCTGTTGAGACAGTAGACTGTTTAGAATCATCAGGACAAGCAAACATCTTACTTGGGCAGCATAGATTGATGGTATGAGCTTACGAGATCTTTTGAAAGAATCCTATCTAGTTACTTCTAAACCTCGTCCTCTTTTCGACCCACAGCCGAATACTCATCTGCATGACTAAAGCGGCTCTATCTACAGGTTACCCTCGTGAAGGATGGGATCGAGCTGCTTCTTGAACTTGGGAACAAGCATGTAGCGAAAGTCCAGGTAGAGATTGGTCAGTCGCCTGAGCTGCTCCTTCTCGTCGCCCTTCTCGTACTCCCCCTCAATCTCATCTCCAGCGTACTTGTCGTTCTTGAGGACAGGGTCAAGCTTCTTCTGGATGCCCTCGGCAAGCAACTTGCGGTATTGCATGTAGAGGGTCGAAAGACGAACATACTGCTCATATTCGTCTCCATCGGCAAGCAGCTCGACTTCCTCTTCCTCTTCCTCCTGAAGCTCAACTTCCTCCACCTTCTCTGTCTTTTCCTCTTCAGCGTCCCCCTCCTGCTTGGTCTCCTTCTCTTCTCCCTTAATTTCCTCGCCCTCCTTCTTTGCCTTCAAGTCCAATACCCCCTGCTGAGCCTCACTGCTCTCCTCGCCCTTGCAGCCGTGGGGACTGTCGCACTTGAAGACCTTGTATTTCTTGGTGATAACATAGACGTGTCTATCATGTTCCTTAGCGTTCTTAGCAAGGCTCTTCTTGAGCCTTTCCCCAATCTTTTCATAGATCTTGTCTTCGTACTGTTCCTTGGAGAGGAAGTAGGGCTCACGCTTCTTATTCGTCTTCTCGTCCTTGGAGAGGACAAATGAGGACCCATCGCGCTTCTCCTTCCCCTCCTTCTTCTCCTCCTCCTCCTTCTTCTTTGCCTCCTTCTCTTTCCTCTTCTTTTCCGCCTTCTCCTTCTTCTCCATGTCTTCCTCCCACTTTTCCTGTTTTAGGTTATACTCCCGTACTGCCTTATGCAACTTCTTGTCCCAGTCGCGTGCCTCCTTCATCAAGGACTTGGCCTCGGAACTTTGCTTTTTCAGAGCTTTTTTCTCATCACCAAGAGCTTTTTTCTCATCGCCAAGAGCCTTTTCCTTTGCCTTGAATGCCTCCATTCCTTTGTCGTAGAGTTCTTGCATATTGATTGCCTCGCCCATCTTGCTTTCGGCTAGCATGGAGAGCATGTCCAAGGCTTTCTGTTCTTCCTTGCTTCCCTCAAAGCTTCGACGGTGCATCTTGTTGTTCTTAGTACACGGAACATGCTTGTATACAACGACAACTGGAGTAGATGCTGGAGGGATAACTTCGGTCACGGTTCTATATGTGACCGTAGGGAGCGCCTGTCTATGAGGGCAACCGCGACGGTGCATCTTGTGATCCTTGGAGGTTTCTTCCTCGGTTGAGACTTTGCCGGCCTTGGTAGAAGCTTTGTCTGCCTCCGCAGCAGCAGAAGCAGAGGGAGTCACGGTGATCGTCGTCGTAGTTGTCGTTGCAGTTGATGTAGGGTCAGAGCCATCAGCGCTCCTG
This sequence comes from Fusarium avenaceum, assembly GCA_025948275.1. Classification (NCBI taxonomy): domain Eukaryota; kingdom Fungi; phylum Ascomycota; class Sordariomycetes; order Hypocreales; family Nectriaceae; genus Fusarium; species Fusarium avenaceum. Next base: position 5,709,493 of record CP109670.1, on the reverse strand, counting down.
TCTGCTCCAGCAGAAGGGGTGCCAAAGCTGGCAGTGGCAGCGGCAGCGTTAAGGGTTGATGAGGCACGGCGGTTTCTAGCAACACCTGCTGTGGTAGCAGAAAGGTCACCTTCATCGCCAGCGACTGTCCCGGTAGCAATGGCGGTGGCATTGGGAGGAACAGTCCCTCCATCAGCATAGATCGTAGGCAACTCAGCGAGCACCTTGTCCAGTCTGGTGGAGGCTGACATCCACGACTTTGATTTCGATACCACCCATTTGGGCTTACACGGGACAGCAACAGAGTGCCCGGCAAGGGTTGCCAAAATAACGAGACTGACACGCATTTTGGCAGTAAAGATGAGGTGAGGAAGTGCCTTAGGAGTAGACGTGTAAGTGTTGAAAATCCAGGTCAAACCAGGGGGAGAGGTAACCCAGCAAGTATTATATACACCAAGGAGCGATGATCTGAAAGAGTTTGAGAATGAGACCCATGACGAGATATCATGCCATGTTAAACCAATGGTACCTGCGGTATCGATGTCGTCGCGGGGATCTCCTCACCTGAGGGTTGTTGAGGAGGGGTAACTAATGGTCGTGATGAACTACACACGCCTCTGATGAGGTCAAGTATATCATTGTCTGAAGTACAAGGGAGTCTTACCAATGGAAGAAGAACACTCGGGCACTTCGTTCGACTTCCCCTCGCCACAATAAACCCAACGAGCAGCAAGCAGAAGCCACCAAGGATAAACTAAGATAAGAAGCATATGTCATAAAAAATAGTATCATCAATTGTCGTCAATCTATATGGCAATTGTGGCGTAATAATATGCTTGTCGTAATATCAATACCAGAAGGAGATCATAATGCGTCGCAACAAACCAAAATGCCCATCCCTATCGTCACATGTGCATGATAAATCATTTCTCGTCATAATACAAAACCGAGTCCAGGACAACCTGACAACTTGTCCTTTATCACAGGTTCTTGGACGTTCAAGATTTACTGAAAAGCTTCTTGAACGCCCCCTTGATGCCCGATGGCTTCTTATCCTCCTCCTTGATTTGAGCCCTGCGTCGCTCTTCGTGTCGTGCTTTGCGGCGGGTGTCCTCCGTGTCCATTCTGACGTGCTTGGTAGGTCGAGCCTCAGGTTCCTTGTCTCTAGTTCTGTCCTTCTCCCTGTTCCTCTCCCTATCTTTGTCTCGGGGTGGTTCAGGGGCAGGCTCATCACGTGGGCGACGAGAGGATCGAGGGCGCGGCTCATCAGTGGATGGGTGGGTGCGCCTATGCCGTGTTGAAGAGCGCTTAGGTGAGCCCTCTGGCGGAGCTTCTCTTGTTCGTTCTCTGACTGGCTCGGCGATTGCAGGCTCTTCACGTGGTGGCGGAGTACCAACCCGGGCGCCCTCGGATTTCTTGACAGGATGGGACTTCTTTTCAGATGTAGCTGGCTCTTCTCGAGGGCGCTCCTGGGGCTCTTCATGCCGAGGCCTCCCGGAATGGCTGTGCCGACGTGAGCGGCGATGTCGTCGGTCTGGCTCTGGTTCAGGCTGAGGTTCAGGTTCAGGTTGAGGTTCAGCCTCAGGTTCCCGTGCGGGTTCTTTGCCTTTGCTTTCTGGTACTGGTTCCCTGTAACGAGAAGGTTCGCGTCTTGCGTCACTTTCTTCTCTTGCTCGTCGTTCCGCCCTGTCTGCCTTACGCTTGTCATGAGCAGCTTGCTCCTCTGTCGTGCGGCGTTTACGACCAGAGCTTCCAGAACTGTTGTCGGCAGAGAAGCCACTATCTCTTCTGGGTGTTCTAGGAGGTGTGCCTGGGGGTGCAGCCGACTCAACAGTATCAGATCGATGGCGTCTAGAAGTATGAGCACCAGAAGATCGTCGCCTGCGCTCTCGGCCCTCATCTTCTTGAGGAAGGCTACGTGAAGCGGGTTCTTCAACCTTGCGGGATTCGCGTGGTCGTACGTCCTCGTCACGACGGTAGCCTCTGGTTCTTGGCTCTTCAGATCCACGAGAACTTCTAGACTTAGCATCGGCCTCACCGCGTGAATCATCACGATGACGGCTGTATCGAGACTCGTCTTCGCGAAGGGACTGTCGACGGTGGCGTCCCTCATCTTCATTTCGAGTTCGATGAGCCCGCCTCTCGTCATCGTCGCGGTATCTGCGCTCTCGGTCCTCTTCACCACGGCTTCCGCTGGAGCGGTGCGAGTGATGTGAGTGTCGGCGCCGACGGTGTCCGTCTCTGTCTCTATCGCTGCGCGACGAGTCAGATTCTCTGCTCCTGTCGTCTGCAAACAAGTCAGCATTAGACTTGTGAAACTCTTCATAGTCATCCTCAAAGCTCTTCCGTGGTGTAGACACAACCGGGAAGTTGTAATCACTAGGCTCCGTATACATCTGATGTTCCAGATTAGGCAGATCCCTGTCTCTATATTGGTCAAAAGGTGAGGGGCTTCCCGGAGGGCTCAGGGCCTCAGCTGTGGCATAAATGACTACGGCAGCAGCTAGCGTGTCCTCTGCACGCTGAATTGACGTCTTTCGTGTGCGTCGCAGAGTACGGGCCCGCTGTAGGTCAATCATGTCTGCATCTGGAACCACGATGCCAGGACTAGGTGATCTTTGGGTATCAGCCTCAGCACTTGAGCTAGCTGAAGGGGGGCCACGATATGCAGCATCTCTGAGCCCCTCCTCAACAGCAATTGCTGAATGCCTGAGATCATACCTCACAGGAGCCCTGGATGACTCGCCTTCGGCCTGGAAAGAACGAGGTCTAGGAGCTATTTCAGTCTTTGCTGTCTTTGAAGATTCGCCTTCTGTCTCCATAGCCCGGTGCCCAAGGACGGGACGCAGTGGCACCTTCACGGGCTCACTTTCAGTACGAAGAGGTTGAAGTCTAGGCATCGGCTTGGCATCGGCTGGTCGACTCGCAGCAGGGATGAATATGGGATCCTTTGTGTAGACTTCCGTCACCGGTCGGACCCTCAGCGATCTTCTTGGTCGTTGCTGTTGCGTCAAGAATGTTCGAGGAGGTTCAGTACGGGAAGGGCGCGATGACCGGGAGGTAGAGCGAGCTCTCTTGGGGTTATCTGGTATGCTAGCAACTGCTTTGCCTCTGTCGCGCGATGGGATATCGACAACTTTGATGTCAGGTCGGGTAAGCCCCATCGGTTGTATTTCAGCTGATTGCACAGGCTTTGGCTCTGAACCCAGAGTATCATCAGTGTCGGGGGTTTTGACCTCGGACAATACGTGATCAGGCATATCTTGTTGGGGTCCTTCCAGCAGTGGTAGGTGTTTGTCCCGTGAGCTGTCAGCCGCGGCGTGATCGTTGGTCTGTTCGTCATCGTCCGAGCTGCTATCCTCGAGTTCTTGAGAAGCACCTCCGATCGCTCTTGATGTCTCGGATGATGCCGCAGGGACATGAACAGCCGGCGGCCCTTCGAGCTTGTTGTTATACGCTACTTGCTCCTCTTCAGAATCATCTTCGTCCCATCCAGGGCCTTGAATTGTGCTTTGAGTCGCCAAATCTTCTGTTCCAACAAGTGATGTTGCTTCGGAAGAGGGGCCAAGTTCGGTGTTATCGACCCTAGCACGCCTAGTTTGACCCGTTTCTTCCGTGGCTGGATCAATCTTACACGGTGCAGAAATTCTGCCAACACCGATAGGGGAGATTTCCCTTGATGCAGGGGAATCATCATCGCTCTCATCGTCAGATGACTCTGTATCTGAGAACTGTCGGTCTAACCCATCTTTTGGAGATTCGGCAATCGATAGGTTCCTGGAATGCGGTTGGGGGTCAGACACGTCTGGTATCTTGTCGCCTAATCCGTTCTCCAGGGACACTGGGTCGCTTAGGTTTGTCTGGTCGCGAGCTATGTCATGAATCACTGGTACTTCAGAGGAAATAAAGTCACTAGTCCGTTGTGCATCAAGGATAGGCTCAGTAGAGGGCTTAGCGAAGTCGAGTTCGTCGTCAGAAGCAGAGTCAGAATTATCATCGTTTTCGTTAAAAATAGCTTGCCGTGGTAGAGAAACTTGGCTTGAAGTTTCCTGTTGCGGCGCTTCATCTTCAGATTCACTGTCTGCGTCATGGAGTTCATCTGGTTCATGGAGCACGGGAAGTTCCTCGGGCTCTTGCTCGATTGCAGACTTGGGCTCCGAAAGTGTCGATGAATTATCGAATGCTCTGGGTTCCAATGTAGCTTCGTTGTGGCTAGTAGTTGAGGTCTCTAGAAGGGAATCTGCAGGTACCGTATTCAAAAGACCAGAACTAGGAGAGTGTGAACGGGGCTGATCGTGATGTGCTGATTTCCTTTGGGTATCTGTGTCTACAGATACTTCTGAGGCAGAGTCGGACAGGTCCAACTCTTCAGCTTGAGCCGCAGCATCATCCTCGGCGTCCGAGGGCTCTATTTCACGGGTAGCCACTGAGGTCTGTTCAGGAAGGTCGAGGGGCGTGGGCAATCCCTCATCGCTTGACTTAGATCCACGACGGGCCTCGGTGACTTCCAAAAGAGAGGTGGGCTCCGGTTCTGGTGAGCTGGGCCTGTCAATGTGCTGAGTATGATCCGCGTCAGACTGATCTTCATCATCGCTATCCACGTCAAGAGCACGTGCAGGTATTTCGACGCGCGAGTCCTCCCAATGTGCGTTGTTGTCTTGGACACCTAGCTTTGGTGAAGCATGCTCTGATTCGGAATCATCTTCGTCCGAGTCGGATACATCCTCGACCATGGCAGGTGATGTGGCATTTGTTGGTGATGCCTGCTCCTTGACATCGTCAGGTTCGTCCACATAATTATCTAGATCAACAGCTGGGCGAAGTTCGGAGCCAGCTTCAGAGCCCTCGTCATCTGAGTCGTCCTCTGAAACGGAGTGCTCAAGGTCACTAGTCTCTCCAACTGCCTCTTGCAAGCCCAATGCAGGTTCCGCATGCATTGCTACAACTGGCTCACTAATCTCAGAGCGAACACCGTCTTTTTGAGCGTCATGCTGATCAGCGATGAAGTCAGAGGCATGGTGCATTGGCGGAGAGCTAGAAGCAACACTCTGCTGATCAAGGTTGCTGACGTTGTCGCCCATGCCATCATCTGTATCATCATCCGTGCCCATGTCCTTTGTATGAGTATCAACAGGTACGGAATCTGCAGGGGAGGATGGCCGATGGGCTACCTCAGACTCATCAGCAGCAGACCCGTCTGGTGAATTGGTACGGAAGATAGCATCGGATCTGTCCATAACCTCGATGTTCTTTCCACCCGTTGAGCCAAGATCGTCGGCATGAGTAACATTCGTCGAAATCTCATCGTGAATATGAGTTTCGGTTGGCTTTGCCACCTCTGATGAATCCGGGCTTGCGGCACGGCTTGGAGTTCCAGGGTGTTTTAAGTGCTCCTCCAACGCCGACTCATCATCTTCGATGGATTCAGCTTCTGAAAGATCAGAGTCCTCATCTTGCTCAGCAGGATTTGAAGACCCCATCTCAGGATCCTGCGGTAATTCTCGCGACATCTGGAGCACACTATCAAAGTCGGTTTCCAGCATTTTGGGCTCATGAGCAGTAGCATCAGGCGTGGGTATGGCTTGTAATAGTCCTGGAGATGATTGTTTGGTTTCTGGTTGGGCGTTGTTGACGTTGTCCATGCTGTCTAGGGGTTGTGTATGGAGTCCCTCGGCGGCGGTGTATGGAAGCGCAGAAGTTTCCGAATCATCTTCAGAGATTATCGAGGGTGCTGGTGATGGTGATGTTGTGCTGCGTGCAACCGTTATGGGCAGGTCTGACTCCATTCTCTCTGACTTCCCATTGCCATCGTGAGTACCATGTGTTGGTGTTGAATCTGATGCTCTTGACCTGGTCTCAATCTCAGTCTCGGTCTCAGTGTTGAACTGCTGAGGCTGGGACTGGGGCTGGGGCTGGGGATGGGCCGTTGTAGGTTGTGCAAGGTCAACATTTACAGGCTCTGCAGCGACAATTTCCCTGACGGAGCGCGTTGATTGGCCTGGTGTGCCCTGCCCATGTGGAGTGCCAGGGGTGGAGATTTTAGTGGTATCCTGGGCTTCGGTGGCTGGGGAACTCGCTGCGAGATCGGTATCTTCCAGATCTAGATCTTGATCCTGATTCTGATTCAGATCTAAACTAGGATCCATCTGTCGAGGCTGAATCGGTTCCTCTTGGATGTCATCTAGAATCTCGGCCTTTGATTCTGATTCTGAGTCTGAGTCTAGAGGTGCGGAAACTCCTTCAACTGCTGCAATGTTCGTGTTTTGGCCTGAACTTGGCTCTTGTAACCCTGGCATCGTGATTTCTGTGATAGTTTGGTTATTTTGATCGCCCGATGCTTCAGCCATCGGTGGCTGGCTCGGGCTGTAAGTGATTATTTCGAGTTCTGTGTTCTCCTCGTCCTCGTAGGATCGTGTGTCTTGATGTCCCTGGGTATCGTTTGAAAGCAGCTCCACAACGCCATTGTCCATCTTCTCATTCAACTCCGGGTAATCTCCCAAGTTTTGTGTGAAATCAAAAGGGGTATCTTGTAATGAACCATGTTCCTCACCTTTTTTAACCGGCCTCTTACTTCTTGGAATCGGCCCAAGGGTGTCTTTGCTCTCTTCGACTTCCTTGGCCTTGGCCTCGTCCTCAGCTATGGCTTCGGCTGGTTTGTCGTCCTTCTTTTCTGCTTCGGTAGTTGGTACGTCGGCAGATTCCTCAGGCGACTTCACAGCAGTGCCTTCGGGTTCAGGATCTGCCGCTTCTTCAGCAGGCTTCGCTTCCTCTGGTACGTCAGGTTCTTCTGCTGTCGATTTCGGCTCTTCCTTGTTGCTCTTGGAGTCGTCATCTAGCTTGTCATCAGTGGAAGCAGCATCTCCGGCCGGTGCTGGGGTCAATTCTTCGACTACTGGTTCTTCAGGGATGGTTACGTTTTCCGTAGCCGGGGTCTCTTTGGTAGACGTAACCTCCTTGGACTCCTCCTGTGTGTCGGTAGGTGGCGTCTGAGCAGCATCGTCTTCGGCTGTTGCTGCAGGGGCCGGTGGTTCTTCTGCTGGTTTTACATCATCGCTGGGCTTGTCCTCGGGCGTCTCAGGGGCATCTGGTTGCTTGTCTTCGGGAATTATAGCTTCTTCCTCTGATTTGATGTCAGCGGGTTCAGAACCTTTCTCCGGCTCGTCTTTAGTTGCTAGTGCTTCCTCGGTTGGTGTCTCTTCAGCTGCCGGCGTCTCGTTGGTGGGCTGAGTCTCTGTCGGAGTCTCAGAGTTAGATTCTTGTGCAGGAGCTTCAGTAGCTAGCTCGGCTTCAGCTTCGGCAGCGGGTTCGAGCTCAGCAACAGGCTCGGCAGTAGGTTCAGCTTCAACGACAGGTTCAGCTTCAGTAACGGGTGTAGCTTCAGCAACAGGTTCAGTAACGGGCTCAGTAACGGGCTCAGTAACGGGCTCAGTAACGGGCTCAGTAACGGGCTCCGTAGTAGGCTCAGCTTCAGCAACGGGTTCAGCTTCAGCAGCGGGTTCAGCTTCAGCAACGGGTTGAGCTTCAGCAGCGGGTTCAGCTTCAGCAACGGGTTCAGCTTCAGCAACAGGTTGAGCTTCAGCAGCGGGTTCAGCTTCAGCAACAGCTTCAGCTTCAGCAACAGGTTGAGCTTCAGCAGCGGGTTGAGCTTCAGCAACAGGTTCAGCTTCAGCAACAGGTTCAGCTTCAGCAACAGGTTCAGCTTCAGCAACAGGTTCAGCTTCAGCAACAGGTTCAGCTTCAGCAACAGGTTCAGCTTCCTTTGAACTATCATCGGTTTCAGGGGTCCCATCCGCTGGCTCATCCTTAGCAGGACTGGCTTCTTCTTTGGACTCGTCGCCAGCGAGTGCTTCCAAGGTCGGCTTGTCGTCAGACGGCTCAGCTTCTTGCTTGGGCAAATCATTTGCAGGCTCAATGTCAGATGGTTGAACAACTTCCTCGGGCTTATCATCCGCCACGGAAGTTTCTGCAGCTGGTTCTTCTTCGGAAGGGTTGGCCTCTTCCTTAGTTCCATCAGCTGCTGGAACTTTCATGTCCAACTTCTCGTCAGAGACCTTGGCCTCTGTTTCGTTTGACTCGTCATCAGCCTCGGCCGTCCCTTTGGGGTTGCCCTCGGCAGGCTGGACTGATATATCAGATACAGTGTCTGAAGGCTTGTCCTTATCATGCGGTTCATCGCCAGCTGCAAGTGACTTCTCTGAAGTAACATCTGTTTCCTCCGATTTCGCTTCAGGAGCTGCTATTTCCTCCCCTGACTCTGTGTCAGCCGTTGACACTCCCACTGGCTTCTTATCAGAAACTCCTGCCACTCCCTCTGCTTTTTTATGAGCGGTAGGTGTTTCAGGAGCTGACTCCTCCTTGGGCGCTATATCTTCAGCTCCTTCTGGCTTGTCTTCGGCATCCGGTACTTTGGTATCAGAAGGTTGTTTGTCGTCACTCAGGTGATTCTCAGGAGGCGTCGGCACATTCTCTGACTGCTCGTTGATAGATGCCTCGTCAGCCGACTTGACTTTCTCTTCAGAGGCAGATGCCTCTGGTGCTGGTATTAGTTCCTTGGGGGTATCAGGGCTTTCGTCTGGCTTGTTGTCCTTCTCACTCAGGGGAGCTGGTTCTTGAGTCTTCTCGTCGTTGGTGACCTCATCGTCTTTGGGAGCCTCGGGTTCGCTTGCGGGTATGTCCTGTATGGCTTTGTTGGTGGCTTCCTCGGTAACATCATCTAATTCAGGCACTGGACTGGTGCCATCCTCGTCCTTGGCTTGAGAATTCGCCTCGGCAACATCAGAAACATCAGAAAGGTTCGTTTCCTTGGTATCATTGGCAGGGGCCCCCTTTGCCTGTGTGTCTAGATCGCCGGTTTTGTTTGCAGCAGCTTCAGAAGTATCATCCTCGTCATCATCCGAAGAATCTTCCTCGCTAAGTTCGGACTCAACAACAAGCTCCTTCTCGGCAGACTTCGGTGCCTCGTTCATGATTGAATTAGCAAGGATTTCTGGTTCGATAACTTCATTCGGCTTCTCCGTTGAGGGAGCCCCGCTTGCGTTTTCGGTAGGAGTCGCTTGTTCATCGGCCTTTTTTTCAGGGACCTCAGGAGGTGAAGGCTCATCCTTCGCCTCTTCCTTTGGCTCCATAGCTGCAGGTATAGAGTCCCCCTTTTCTGCTGGCTCAGGGTCCTGCGCGGCAGCCTTGACAGGAGATTCGACCACTGCAAGAGTAGCATCCTCGGACGGCAGCGGTTCGATTTCAGAGATCTTGTCTTTATCGGCTGCCTCACCAGGTGCTGTTTGAGGCTCAATAGTCTCCAGTGCCACGTTGTCCTCCTCATCCTCGGACTCAGACTCTGTGTCCGTGTCTGTATCTGTATCCGTGGTTTTCGGTTCTGAACCCTTAGCTATCTCATCCTGGTCCTGCTCGGCGGCTATCGCGGATGCTTCCACCTCTGCTGTGGTCTCTAGAGGGGCGTCGAGTTGTTCGTCCTTCTGTTCAGGTAATCCTGAAGATATTTCTTTAGGCTCCCCATCCTCTCCATCGCCTGCTAGCTCGGTAGGATCCGGCTTTTCATCTGTGACGGTATCAACCGAAATCAAAGATTCAGGGGGCATTTCAACATGTTCCACGCTAAGTTGTTCGGCTGTTGAGACATCATTCTTCGGTCCATCTGGAGTGTCTTCTTTCAAGGACTCGAGTGCGGTGGTTTCAACAGCAGGCTCATTTTCAGACTTCGTATCATCGATGGCTAGAGGGTGTTCTGTCTTTGTATCGGGAATTTCGACTTCCTTATCGTCAGGACCCTCTGCAGGGTTGGCTACGCTGGCTTCAGCATCCGTTTCAGCCTCGTCTGGTTCCTCCTTCTCAGGGGAATTAGCTGCATGTTTAGAATCCAGGTCACCATCTGTCTTGGCAGTCTCTTCGGCAGTCTCTTCGTCTTTCTCCTCGGGCGGGACGGCTGTTTCAGAGGAATCATCAGCCACGGTTGAATCGACAATATCTTCAGTCTCGGGTTTCTCGTCCTCTGTGCAGCGCGTTGCTTTCGCAGCCTCTGACTCATTCTCGCTTTCTGCTTCGGCGACCTTGTTATCAGGTTCAGAATTCTCGGCAGGCTTGACTTCATCTGCTGGAGATTCCTTTGCAGCAACTTCAGACTCGATCCCCTTCTCGGATGTGATTTCAGCAGGCTCAAAGGCAGATTCGGTGACCGGCTCAGGAACTGACTCGATCTCCGACTCGGTAGTAGAGTTGGGTTTAGCATCAGATTCGGATTCAGCAGTCTCGACAGCAGGCTTAGGAACAGTCTCAGGAACAGTCTCAGCAGCGGGTTCAGCAGCGGGTTCAACAACAGCGGGTTCAACAACAGCGGGTTCAACGACAGCAGGCTCGACAGCAGGCTCGACAGCAGGCTCGACAGCAGGCTCGACAGCAGGCTCGACAGCGGGCTCAGCGGCGAGCTCGGGCTTCAGCTCCTTAGTAGCACTAGATTCTGATACAGCAGGTTCAAAGGTGACTTCGGTTGCTAGCTCAGGATCTGGTGCGGATAGGGGTGTTGAGATACCACTTTTGCTTCCTTTCTTCTTCTTCTTTTTCTTGTTTTTCTTCGAAGGAGTGCCAGTGTCCTCGGGGGGGCGGTGTCTTCTTCCAGCTTAACCTCCTTGGGAGCCTCTTCCTTGGGAGCCTCTTCCTTGGGAGCCTCTTCCTTGGGAGCCTCTTCCTTGGGAGCCTCTTCCTTGGGAGCCTCTTCCTTGGGAGCCTCTTCCTTGGGAGCCTCTTCCTTGGGAGCCTCTTCCTTGGGAGCTTCGTCTTTGGGAGCTTCGTCTTTGGAGACTTCCTCCTTAGGCGCTTCAGCTGCCTCATCGGCTGCCGCTTTGTCTGCTTCAGGGAATTGATCGTCTGCGGCCAATGGCTCCTTATCTGTTGACGGAGCGACAGCTGGGTCGGTTTTTTCCTCAATAGGCGAGGCAGACTCAATAACATCCTGCTTTTCTGATTTACCTTCAGAAGTTGATTCGTCAACATCAGCAGAATCTTTCGTGTCGGCAGGAACGGCTGGCTCTTCCTCTTCTGCGGGCTTGTCACCGACATCAGTCGGCTCGGCTGCATCGACGTCGTCTTTGTCACCAGATTTTGTCTGTTCTGGTTCGCCAGATTCCTCGGGTTTGGCAGGTTCTTCGTTGTCGGTTTTTCCGGTTTTGTCCTCTGGTGAGGGAGAAGTCTCCCCATCTGCGACAGACTGGCTCTCAGCTTCAGCTGCTGCATCATCAGTAGGTGCCTCGTCAGCCGTAGCTGGGACCGTCACATCGGCAGGTGCGTCGGCTGCTGATTGCAACTTGTCCTCTAGCTCGGATGGCTGGGCTTCCACGGCAGCAACTTCAGGTTCGGGGGCTTTATCGGAGTCTGCTGCATCAGATGCAGCTGCTTCTCCCTCATCTGCGGGTCTGCCATTGTTGGACTCGGCGTCACCTGCTGCTTTGGGATCCTCCACGGCTTCCGAGGTCTTGCTATCATCCTCATCTCTATCGGCATCGGGAGTAGCATCCTCGACAGGTGGTGCTGCCAAAGGCTCTTCTGTCGGAGTTTCATCTGCTGGCTTTGGTTCCCCTGAAGCTTCCGGCTCCTTGTCAGATTTTGACTCCTCTACCAGTGCTGGGTCTTCCGATGGAGGTGATGTCTCATCCGCAGGCTTGGTCTCGGATTCAGACTCATTAGCTTTGTCCTCTGCAGGCTTTGTCTCCTCTACAGGCTTCGCCTCCTCGATAGGCGCTGGCTCTTCTGTTGGAGATGATAGCTCTTCTGCAGTCTTCGACTCGGTTTGGGGTTCAGGTCCAGCAGCTTTCTCTTCTGCGGGTGTTGATTCCTCTGCAGGTGCTGGCTCTTTCGCGGGCTTAGGTTCTTCTGCAGGATTCGTTTCCTCTGCGGGGTTCGCTTCCTCGACGGGCACTGGCTCAGGCGGTGCTGCTTCCGTGGGTTTAGACTCAGGTTCAGGTTCGGCAGTATTGTCTTCCTCTATTGAGGGATCGGCTGGCGGATTGCTCTCCTCGTCTTTGTCTTTTGCGGCAGGCGGTGGGTCAGGTGTCTTATTATCCTTGGAGACATCCATGCCCTTTGATGAAGAGTGTGAATGTTTGGACTTGTGATGATGGGACTTCTCCTTGGCAGCTGCTTTCTTCATCTCCTTTTCTTCCTTCTCCTTCTTCTCCTTCTCTTTCTTCTGCTTCTTCTTCTGACTCTTATTCAGAGGTTTTGTTTCAGCAGCAACCGCCGGCTTGTTGTCACCATCATCATCTTTTATTGGAGCCTCAACCACTTCTGGTTCAGCAGATGTTTCGTCTTTGACTGGAGGAGCTTCGTTCGTGGCGGGCTCTGCTTCTGCAGCAGGAGCATCGTCTTTAGGCAATGGCGCCTCTGCTGCTGACTTGTCATCTTGGAGGGCGTCTGTTGCAGAAGGGTCTTCTGTTGGCTTCTCAAGTGCTGGAGTCTCTGTGGGAGCCACTGAAGCAGGTGCTTCGGCTTCGGGTGGTGCGTTTTCTCCCGCTGGAGTATCGTCCTTGGGAGCTTCTGTCGTAGGAGTTTCTGTCGTGGGAGCCTCTGTTGTGGGAGCCTCTTCATTAGGCTTCTCGTCTGGTGTCTCTTCCTCCTTTGGTGGTTCCTCTTTAGGTGTGTCGTCTCGAGCTAAAGCTTCCTCCTTGACAAGTGTCTCATCGCCCTCAGCGGCCGGTGTCTCGTCTGGAGTAGGGTCCTCCTTTGGAAATGTCTCCTCGGCAGACAGTTCTTCCTTAGGAGTCTCCTTATCTGTAGAGGCTTCAGGCGCGGTATCCTCGTTAGGCTCTTCGTCCTCTTTGGTCGCTGCCTCCGCAGCTGGTGTCTCTTCTTCAACAATCTTCTCTTCTGGTGCTGGTGTGTCCTTGGAATCGGCCTTGTCCTGTGTTCCGGCCGTTTCAGGTTCATCCGTCTTTGCCTCTGCCTCCGCTTCTAACTCTACATTCTCCGCCTCCTTGCTCTCCTCGGCAGGGGGAGGTGGGGGAACTAGTGCTGAGGTAGGTGTTGGGAGAGACTTTGACTCTTTCTCCTTCTTCTTGTTCTTCTTGCTCTTCTTCTTGCTGGATGATGTGGTTGTTGGGGACTCATCTTCTGCGGGTGCTGGTGGATCTGGTGCAGTAGGAGGCGCAACAGCGGTTGCTGCCGCCTTCTCTTGTTGCTTCTTCAGCTTCTTCTTATCTTTCTTTGAAAGTGGATGTGATGGTGTATGTGGCATGGGAGCCCTCATGAGTGGTTGTGTGTATCCATCTCCGCCTATCGACGACTCAGTAAATGGATACCAAGAGAGTCACGAATACAGAAACATAACTCACCTTCGTACTCAGGATCTTCCTCTGCATCTGAGATTTCGGGTCTGGAGTATTGAACATTTGAGAAATCGGAATACTGTACATGGCTCAAATCAACTTGTGTCCTACCACTAGGGTAATAATGTTGGCCCTGGTCGTAGCCGTAGCCGTAGCCATAGCCGTAGCCGTAACTCATACTTTCTCTTCTTTATCCGCACCTGACATTACGAAAAAGTTCTTGGATGAAAATCCGGGGAGCAACTCTATTATCTTGCTTCTTGCAGCAGGCCAGTTTAGGCAATTGGGTAGCTGCAGTAGGACCACTAGGTGTTAGATGTGTCCCGGGCCTGAAGTTGTCAAGCCTCCTACCTACCTAGGAAGTACCGTTCAATCAGGTACCTAGCGTATTATACAGAGTACAAACCAGATAGTCTGTCTGCCTGTGTGTCGTGGGAATAAACGGGTGGACAGATGGGGGTGGGTAAAGTTAGACGTTAGGTAAGTTGGGGTATCATGCGGCGTGCTGCAGGTCGCGACAGCTCAGCAATAAAAAATTGGCAGAAAACCTCTATTGGGCAGTGGGATAAAACAAAAGGGTTGTGAGGTCAGTAACGTTGATTTGCGAAATGCAAGGCTCGGATCATAACGGGCGAACGGGTGGGAGGTCCGGAGAGGTCATTCACGAGAGGTATTCTTGAGGCGAACGTTGGATGGGTCCCGTTTTGCGTTTTGCATTTTGCGGTTGTGGTTGCCCGCGGTTGCGACTGCTGGAGAAAAAAAGCACGCAGGCCTGACAAGGCCCCAGTGCCCCTGCTCATAATGGGCCACAGGCGCCCAAAGCCATGGATTACAGGGAGCGCTGCATCGTGCCCATGCGTAATTGGCTCATGCAGGACCAACGCTGGCTGGCGCCACGTCGCAGGGGCGATTGGATACCTAGGTTGGGTTCCATGGGTGTTAAGTGTCAAGTACAGTAAGGCGAGCCTGATGGGCGGGGCGGGCGATCAAAAGACTCGACGAGGAGGTTGAACAAGTGAGATTGGATGTACTGGTGATGAGGCCAGGCCTAGGTATTCTATCGCGGCCCAATACCCAGCTTCGACGGCTGAACCAGTAGGTAGTAGGTACGGACCTGCATGGACGGCCCGCTGCCAGCATGACAATTAAAGCAATATTGGTCAAGCGTGGACCATGATTGACAACCATCATGCGTAATCCGTAGGTAGTAGTAGTCTAGTTACTCGATATCTTTCACAAGCTGTGAGCAGTAGTTACTCCGTCGTAATAGACGTAGTCCGATGAGCTTGGTGGGCTGTAAATGGAGTGACCGGCCGTTAGACGCATGTCGTCCACCGCCAGCTGCAGAGTTATCCGGATTGACTTCAATATTGGTGGCTAACAAAGATATCCGGTCCCGCCATCCCCACGCCAGATACCGCACCTTGCAGGCGGACCCCGGTACGGGCCTCGCTAGTCTTAGGTACCTAGTCTCGCCAGGCGATGCCCGGTGGAGGACGACATCTCGAAAGTCGAAACTCTGAAGTCGAAACCTTGGATGACTCGGCAAAGCAAAGTCATCGATCGATGGATGGGGAGGTTTGAGTGGATGATGTATGGTCTATGGCGTATGATGTATGGCTGCGACTGAGCGGTTTAGTTGCTCCAGATGTGCAACGTGGCTCGTCTCCGAAGCTTCTTTTGCTAGACCCATCATGCATGATGCATCTCGATATCGGAAGCCCCTCTGGCCTCAGATTATGTATGCACACACATGTAGACCATTCTCCCCAAGGTCCCTTAGTGGGGGTGATTGGTGGTATTGGTGGCATTGCTACTCATTGTCAACGCCTATACTCTCTCAGATATGTCCATGTCCTGATTACAACGCATCTCTTTTGATGAAACAGCGCCCAACTTGTTCCACGCTTGTTGTATGAGACTTGACTCTTGTAGGAAATCAGGTTGGTCATGCGATAACAGCTAATCGTCTGCTCGCTTCACTATCGTCGTTATTATTGGCGAGCATTGTTGGACTTGAACGGCGATACTGAGCACCTTGTGAGCTGAGCGAGACATGCAAGCAAAACGGCATTATCATTCTGGCTGGGTCTTTATTCCATATCTCGAACAAAGGTCTGTCCATTATCATTGCACGGAGCTTCGGTTATTGCGTCCCGTATTAATCAACACATGCATCTTTATAGGCAGCCGTTATGGGGCACTAGCCTCCTGTGTCTAGCCTTTAGCCTCCAGAGCTTCCACCGCAAGCCACATTCCTTGCTTTGTTACACAAGTTAAATATGTTCCTGGCAGTAGTGCCGTGGGCGGTATCAATGCTGGCAGGGCGGTGAGTGAGGCTGCTGGAAAAGAAGAGGCTGGGTGGTGAAAAGCTATAATCGAGGTTGGGGCTGCCAAGAATTTGGGTAGTTGCGTGAATATGCATTGATGACAATCAACACTAGCAGGTAAGTAATCGTTTAATCAATACCGTTATGGATACTCTCTTAGATTCGATTGGTACCTAACAAAAGATCTAATGTGAGGGAATTGCAAACAATGAGATAATTAGTTACATACCTAAGGTATGCAGGTATCTATAGACTTGGGTATCAATTAACATTGCAAGTTTTGCGTATGTTGCTGTATGACGGTAGAGACACAGAAGCCAATTCTACGGCTCATTATGTTGGAACCTACCGCAATAGTTCAAAAGCGCTTGACACTAGGATAAGTTATGTTGATACAGACCACGATCCTCAGTTCTGCAGGTGTTTATCCGCACGTGTTTGTATTCATATCTGACTTCTTGATGACAGGCCTAGCGGGCATAGCATGTAATTCGCCTTAATTATGTGGTTGGTATTTTTAGACCAGACCCTGGATCGATCCCTATTTTCCAATGAGGACTAGGTACTGTCTGCAAGGCTCAAGACATATGAAGATATGCATGCTCGACAAAATGTCAACATGACATATACATGTTGTCTGAAAGGATGGACAATGTAATCAAATTACAAGTTGGACTTTGTCTTGGAATGATCACAGAATAAGCACAACGAAAGGAACAGGAGTTTAAATGACAACAACTTTTTTTTGTCTTTGGTATCTCACAATGCTACAGTCACAGGGTAGCTAAATCCAGCTCGCGCTCCCACGTCCTTTTCTCCACCTCACGGTGCCATCCTGCGCTCACAACTCGATGGCCCAAAAAGAAATCGACAGGTATCTCCGGTAAATCAATATTTGATGATCCGAGCAACCTCAGTAGCCCATGTTCTGGTAGGCTGTGCCGGGGTTCATGCTGCCATAGTTAAACTGTGGCCCGTTATTCATAAAACCATTCTGAAATCCATGCTGTACTCCAAACGCGGGCAGATTCTAAGCACCCGCGGAAGACTTAGGTTCAGTGGCACTGGGAGCATAAGAAGCCTGGGCTCTGTTCTTCTTGATGACTTCCTTAACACGCTCCTCGGCCTCGTCCCAATCCTCTGTATCCAGCTTGACCAGATCGATACCGTACATCTCGGCAATCTTACTCAAGGCATCGTAACTCTTCTTATCGTAAACGAAGCTGATGCTGACGCCGACACGGCCAAATCGGCCAGTTCGGCCAATACGGTGCAGGTAAGTCTCGGCGTCAGGTTCGGTATCGCCGCGTCCCTTCATGGGGATGTCATAGTTGATAACCATGGACACACTGGAAACATCGATACCACGTGCCAGAACGTTGGTGGTAATAAGGACCTTGTTCTCACCCTGGCGGAATTTGGCCAGAAGGTCGTCTCGCTCAGATCCATCGAATGCGGCGTGAAGGGCAGAGACCTTGTGCCCGTCTGCAACCATTCGTCGCTGAATCTCATTGGCGCTTTCTCGAGTCTAGACCGAATTAGAATCTAAGAATCAAAGGATAGGAGCACTTACCTTGACGAAAATTACCGACTGGCCGATGGTCATCAAACCGTATAGTTTGCAAAGAATGTCGTATTTCATGTTATTGTCAGGGCAGTCAATGAACATTTGAGAGATGCCCTTGACGGTGAGCTCGCTGCGTTGCAATTTAAGGCTGTGCGCATTTGGTGCAAACTTTCCGGCATACTTCATGACGTTCTCGGGGAATGTGGCAGAGAAAGGAGAACCTGGATGTCGTTGGGCAGCATGCTATAAGCTTGTTAGCACTTTGTTCGTTGGGCTTAATTTGGCAGGTCTCACTTCTTGACTCTTAGGCATTGGTCGCCAAGACCTTGCTGGTCTAGCATGTTATCGGCCTCGTCGAGAACCAGAACGCGAAGCTGGGATATATCCAGCTGTCGGCGTCGGATGATGTCCATCACTGTGCCAGGGGTACCGACAATGACACTGGCTCTGACAGGCTCACCACGGGGCAGGACACCAGGGATCGCAGCAGCAACCTTCTTATTCTCAATGAAACGTCCGATGGCGTTGACTACTCCTTCGATCTGTCGGGCCAGCTCTCGACTGGGCGCAAGAGCCAAAGCTTGAGGCTGGTCAGGCCTGCTGAAGTCGACTCGTGACAATATCGCGGTGACAAAGGCAGCAGTTTTGCCAGTACCAGACTGAGACTGCGCCAGCATGTTTCGTGGGGGGTCGCTGAGCATCAGGGGGAGTGATTTTCCCTGAACCTTGGAAGGCTTCAAGAAGTTGAGGGAGAGGAGACCCTTCAGGATATCCTCACGGCTAGCATAGGTGTCAGTGCGGTTTCTAAAGAGGGCAGACGTCTACATACAGGCCAAGATCTTGCCAAGTAGTGGCAGAATGGAATGGAGTAGCCTCATTGTTCTGGAGTTCGCTCAGGGAGACTTCAACATCCCATTCGGGCTCCTGGAGGCCAGAGCCACCCAGCTCTTCGATAGTGCCATCGGCCTGGCCAAGCTCAGCAGAAGCGGCGGGAGCGTTTTCAGCTGGAGCTGGAGCTGAAGCATCTGTGGCAGCCTCATCGGGCTTTGTGATTCGGCTCGCAAGATCAGCCATGGTGGGTAAAGTGTTATGTTGTGCTGTGTAGAGTCGTTTCGTCGATCGCAAGGTGCAGGAGAAAGGTTGGTATGGTGGGGAGGCGGTGGTAACCTGTGACGAATTTCTTGGGGAAACACTTCCGCTATTGACGCTAGAATTTAAGACTGCCCGCTGGGACTGTGTTGGCTTATAACAAGGGTGTAGACGTGAAGTTCCCTCAAGAAAATGTAAAGAGATGAGAAATTTTGTCTTTTGCTTCAGTTAACTAGGCATAAACTAACTCATGCCAGTTACCGTCTGTTGTTTGAATAATAAATAGGTAGTTCTCCAAAGTTTTGGCGGGGTCTAAATCATTATAGGTTGGAGGGGCACTTGCAGCCACAGTAGGTGCCTGCCTCACAGCATCAGCTTCCCCAGTGTAGGTCGACGGGCAAATGCGGCGCTCGGTCCGCAATTTACCCGGCGCATTTCCTTTGTCGCAAACACCTAGTTAAACCCAAACAACTCCATACTACATATAGCTTGGACATAGCTCCAGCTTCTACTAATTAACAGATGACCTTAGCTTTCAAAGTGTTCCCTTGAGTCAGATAAATATCAATTGTCACAGTCGCACGAGACTTTCTTCAACTTGACACACTACATAACTTCTTTGAGTTGCAACAATGGCAGCTCCTCCGCCGCCGCCAACGCCGCCTCCTCCACCTCCTCCACCTGGAGGGCTCTCCCTCTACGAGAATCTCCTCGATCCCAACGATAGCTCTTCAGCCTCTGCCACGATCTCATCAGCACCCGTTCTTTACAACCAATCAGACAACGCATCTGCGGAAACTACGATTAAGAAAGTCATTGATCCTGCCCTTCGCTTTCAACCAATACGACGACCACAAGTGAAGCAAGCCAAACCGAAACCAACATTTCCCAAAGTCACTCTCCCTAAGCAGACTGTCGCTACCACTACCACTACCGCTCCTACTTCTGCCGATGCCGCTGTTCCCGCTCCCGCTCCTGCACAAGCGAAGACAACACTTGCAGACTGGGCAGCGACAGAAGAGGATGAGTGGATGTATGGGGCGGTCGAGAAACGCCAGCGCGGTGGTCGCAAGAAGAAGAAGAAGAGGCACGAGGAAGAATTTGAGACAAATTGGGACGATATATATGACCCTACAAGGCCAACTAATGTGGAAGAGTACCTACACAGCGATGAGAAGGTTCAAGAGGTGAGAGATTGGAAAGCTTTACTTTACAGACACCGACGAAAGCGTGATGAAAGCGACATTTCAGACGATGATGAGAATGAAGAAGCCCGGCAGGTCCCATCCAGTGAGTGCACTACTATGATTTTTTCGTTTCTAATTCTAACCTACCATCAGATCAATTTGCTCCACCTCCATCTTATTCATTTGTACCACCACCACCTCAATCACCTCCGACTGCAACTCCAGCTCCTCCCCCAGACGATGCAACTGGAGGTCATGCGACTTCTCGCCCGTCGGCCATTTCCCAAGGACAACCTGCCCCACCAGCTCCTGGACCTCCGGACTCTGTCACAATATCGCGTGCTCCTGTTAGATATACACAACCTCAGGATACAAAGGATGTGGCAGTAGAAGATGAACAAGACGACGCATATTCCCCACCTCCAGCCTTTGGTTCAGATCTCCCTCCACAACCCGACGACGCTCAGCCCCGGTCCAGCCGACCAGGTCAATCCGGCTTTGCGCATCGACTCATGAGCAAATACGGGTGGACAAAAGGCAGCGGCCTGGGCGCTGATGAGTCGGGAATTATTAATCCTCTACGTGTCCAGGTTGAGAAGCGGCGGAAGAAGGCCGATGCAGATGGCGGAGGCTGGGCTGAACCAGGAAGCAAGGGCAAAATCATTGGAGGAAAGCGGAAGGATGATAACACAGGCAAGTTCGGGACTATGAGCGACGTCATAGTACTACGAAATATGCTTGAGAATATGCCCAACCTTGAAGAAGAGATTATCGGAGGCTTAGGGCAAGAGATAGGAGAGGAGTGTGGAGAGAAGGTATGTCAATCTCATGTTCGGTCTGAAACCCAAGTCAGAACTAACACTATGCAGTACGGACGTGTGGAGAGATTATACATCGACCAGGAAAGCCGCAGAGTCTTCATCAAGTTCACGAATCAGGTTTCAGCACTCAGGGTAAGTATTTCAAATCTTTATAGCAGAACCGACCAACTAACAGCATATACAGGCTGTGAATGAACTAGATGGTCGTGTATTTAACGGCAATACAATTATACCTGAGTTTTACGATACAGAGAGGTTCGAGCAAGGGAAATACAACTAGACACCCCGCTTTATACAGTCCTATGCAAAAGTCGCGACCCGTTTTAAAAATACCCCAACCACCTCAATACCACACCGATATTTCACTTATTAATTAAAAGATTAATATAGAAACTATCGCGATATAATATATATTAATTAATAGAGAATTAAATATAGATTTTAACTATATATATTAATACTTAATATAATAACTATTAGTATTATAATATACTTAGAGCTAGTAGGGTATTAATTTTATTAGGTTTTTAAAGACTTTATTTTTAATTAATTTCTATATTTTAATTATAGCTTATATTAGTCTTTTTTTTACTTTAATAATTACTGAAAAACCTATTAATTTAGGATAATTATTATATATTTATTTTTTTAGGATTTTCTAGATATTCTTAATTAGATTAAGGTTAGGGCTATATAGAGGCCAGTCTATAAAAGATATACCTTTTTCCCTTATCTATATTATTAGCTAGTATTATATAGTCTAGGTATAGAAGGTATAGATATTATTATATATAAAAGTATTTCCTTTATAAATAGTCCCTAAAAGGTATTTCTTAAAATACTCTTTAATATACCGGCCTATAATACCTCTATACTTAATAATTAAATTACTATTAAAAGTAATAATTCTAGATAGTCTTTTATAATTTATTACTATAAAGAATATCTATAACTATCTAGCATACTATTTATAGGCTTATATCTTATCTTTATAGAGTTTCTTACCCTATAGTATTATTAGAATTTACTTTTATAAAAAAAGGGTAAGACTTATAATTTAATAAAATAACCACTAGGTATAATTACTATCTATATAGTTAATTATAACCTTATTAAAAAACCACTAGCTATATTAAAACTATATTTCCTTATCTTTATATCTCTTTATAAAGTCTTTCCTTATAGTTATATTTATAATATTAAGAAATAGATATTAAAGAGTAAGTCTATATTAAATCTCTTTATTAAGGAGTTAATAATAAATTATATTTCTATAATAAGTTAAACCGGCTATATTAATAATATCTTAATATAAAATAAAAACATTTCTTTTAATAAGTATTTTAATATATATTTTATCCCTATTAATAAGGGCTAATAGCTAGCTAGACCGGGGGTTATCTTAAAGGTCTATTTAATATTTTAATTACTTAATAACTCTCTTAACCGCATTAATAGTTATATCTATAAAAAATATAATATCCTTAATAGATTTTCCTAATTTATACTTCTCTAGAATCTATACTTTCCGCTAAATTAAATAATATTTATTTTACCCTAATTGAGGTATAATTAATTATAATTAGAAGGTATTAATAATAAAAGGTTAGTATTATAGATAAAGGAAGTGCGGGGTTAATATGTAAAACGGGTCGTGACTTTTGCATAGCCACTGTATAATGTGGTTGGGAGAAAAGGTGGTAAAGGACCGGATATAGAAAGAACAGCGATACCTGATATTTGCAAAGATTAAAACGAACATGCTGCAGGACTGCATGAAATAAATGTGTAGTTGTTGAGGGCTCGAGAAGAATACCTTACTCTAAAACAGCCAAAGATGAAAAACCAAGAGATTCAAGCGACAGGAACCCCAACCGCTCTACTGATTTCTTTTGCCTTCAAAATATCTCAATTTGAAGATGAGTTCATCACAAGTATTGGTATCAAAAGGTTCATTACTAAATCCGTATTTGGCGAACCGTGAAAAGACATGTGATATTGTGAAGCAGGGAAGGCCTTTTTTCTGTTCGACGAACTAGATCGGATTTTGGACTAACGAAGCATCGGGTAATTTGTTCGCCAACTGGTTGATGAAAGAAGTTTCATATACGCCTTGAATTACAAGATTAAAAGGAGAATATTAAGTCCAAATACAATCGATTATTAAGCTCTAATGGGTTATCCTTTACACGCAGTTACCGCCCCCATGAATAGCATTTTGGGCCCCATGAAGAATGACCAAGCACAATATGTCGTAGAAAAGTCGGGAAACATGATGACGAGTGGCATGACGCCTTGAGAAAAAAGCTAGCAATATCGGCTCGCCTATGCTTAGAAAAGCTGAGCGACGGCAGCAACACCTGCAAGAGCGAGGACAGCCATGTTGATGCTGACCATGCCAGCAGCACTGTCATCATCACTGTCGTTGCTCTCGGAAGAACCTTCAGTCGAATCACCACCGTCTCCGCCCTCGTTGGCCTTCTTGTTGTTGGAGGTACACTTGTTCTCGCCGTCGATCTTCTTATCGCTCTTAAGGTCGTTGAAGAACTTGCAGAAATCCGCGATATCAGTGGTGGAGGTAACAACGACACTGCCACTAACTTGGTCGAGCTTGGGGAGTTCAACCCTAAGAGCAATTGTTAGTACTTGACCCAACATTCACCTACGCGATTTACTTACTTCTCGAAGTTTCCTCGGAGTTCGACACCGCCAGTGACCTTCTCAAGCTCGGGGAAGTCATCAATAGCCACAAGCTTGCTGTTGTTCTGGATGTTGAAACCGCCACCAATCTCCTCAAGAACGGGGAAAGAGACGTTGGTAAGCTTGTTCATGTCGACAAGAGAGAGTGTCTCGGTGATAATGGTCAGGTTAGGGGCAGAGAATGACTTGAGAGAGGGGTTGGCGTTGAGCTTCAAGCTCTTGGTGACCTCGGTAAGGGCAGGGACCATGAATGACTTGGCGCTGGAGATTTGGATCTCAGCAGCAGTCTCGAGCTTGTTCATGGTGATTTCCATAACGTCATTGCCGTTGTCGAAGATCAACAACTCGGAAGTAACGTTGACGAGATCAGAGTTGAAAGTGTTCATCTTTCGGTTGTTGTCGATCTGGAAGCTCTCGACGCTGGTGACTTTAAGACCGCTGAGATCGCTGATGAAAGTATCGGTAATTCGAATGTTCTTGATCTTAGTAACACCTGCGGTACCGAAACTGAGCTCTCCGAGACGGGGAAGCTTGATGAAGCTGAGAGTACCAAGGCTCTTAAGGGAGGAAAAGCCGAGAGTGTTAAGGCTCTCGAGGTTTTCGAGCTCGAACTTGCCGCCAATGGTGGTGATGGTGTTGCTGGAGATGCCCAGAAGCTTACCGGCACCCTTAGCCTGGAAGTTTCCCTTGATCTCCTTGGGGCCGTCGATAAGAACGCTACCCTCGACGCTCTTGTCGACAATGATATCAGCATCAACGACATCGCAGTCGATGACAGGTGTGGGCTCGGTGACCTTGATGTCCTTTGTACAAGTTGAGGCGCCTGTAGCGAATTCTCGTCAGCTGAGATCGAGTCTGTAAGTTCTTGCGCAACATACCGGAAACCGCAGAGATGCTGAGGGCCGCAATGGCAGATAGAAGCTTGATGGAATGCATTATGACCTAAACAAGAATACAGTTAGATATCGTTGATTTTAGACGAGTTGGCGATGAAAGGCTGTGTGCTAATTTCAGGGCTGGTGTTCCTATGGATGTCGCTCCACAGAAGAATGGCGTGGACAAATTTAATGTTGGTAAACTGGACACCGCGCGATTGCTGTTCACGGTTGCTTGATGTGTAGTGGTGATACCCCTTTTGGGAGAGGAATGGGGATATGGCTAACCAACCTGGAAGGATATGTGTAAGAAGGATAGAGGAGGAAGGAGGAACGAAGAGAAGCGT
Source organism: Fusarium avenaceum (assembly GCA_025948275.1). Lineage (NCBI taxonomy): Eukaryota > Fungi > Ascomycota > Sordariomycetes > Hypocreales > Nectriaceae > Fusarium > Fusarium avenaceum. Next base: position 5,685,267 of record CP109670.1, on the reverse strand, counting down.
AGTAGTCACGTCTTAAGCAAGAAATGACACACAACGCAAAAGGATGGAGAAGGAAGAGTTTGTAGAGGGTTGTTTGAGGTAGATGGGGAAGGAAGAAGGAAAACAGAAGACGAGAAGAAAGACGGGAAGGGGTCGGTTGAAACCAATCAAGCACACGCCAAGTGATGCGTGTCTAGGCGAGCGGTGCCAGTGCCAGTCGACCGAGCGACTTGGATAAACGTACCTAATTTGTAATTGGAAGTTTTGTATGGTGTTTATTCTTCAAATCCTTGATGGTTTCTCGGCGAACGACTGAGATGCAGCAGGGGATAGTAAAGATATTCCTGGAATTAGGGAAAAGTCGGCTATGGAGACGAAGTCACGATAGGCCTGACGGGAAACGAGTGGCGTGAAGTGAAATAAATTGGACGAGAATGATTACCGACAAGGAGAAGGAAGAAAGAAGGTCGACGAGAGGAAGAAAAAGAGGAGGAGAAGTAGTAGAGGGAGGAGATGAGAGATGGGAGATGGTCGACCGAGATGAGCGACGAGTGCACGGTGAGAATTTCGGTTCGGCGTGGCCTGCACAGGGGACGGGCTAGGGACTAGGGGCAAAAAGTAACAAATCAAGGCACCAACAGGCCAGTGTCGGGTCCCATCGAATATGCCCAGGGGCACTCAGACATGGGGAGGACTAAAGGGAGCCAGTATCGGTCCAAGAACGTGCCAGGGCGAGGCTACCTAAGTTGCGAACAAGTGCGGCTGCCCATGAGCCAGGTGCGAGAATTGAATTACAGAATTACCCCTAGGTATCTTCTATCATCCATTAGGGAGGCACAGGCATTAATTTCCTTCTAAATGGTTCAGAGACATGGGCCCACTATCATCTCCATACCTTAGTACTGTAAGGTACTGTCGTTCCATCATCACTCAATTCTCACCACCGTCGAAATTCTAACCACCGACCACCGCTGACTATCAAGACACTAGCCAAGCCATTGAGTTCTTGTATCATATCAATCTTGGTTAGAGGGAAATATTCTTTCTTCGCTGGCAAGTCCTGCGAGCCATTGCCTAATATGGCATACATCTTATCAATTATACCTAAAGAACTCAATGGTGCTGGCCGCGTCAGCAAAATTGAAATGCAACAACAATGACAGCACCTAGCTCCATGCTTGGCCAGCAACGAATCCAGTCAAAACAATCAACATTTCCATTTTAGGAAAAGCAGCGGGTGCCCGTGCTGCATGTATCAGACCTAAACCTTCTGGGTTGACTTTAACTACGGGCGTTACAGACGCATTAGTGGTGTCTATCAGGCACAGTACCGCGGCTCCTGCAGCCACGCCAGCCGTGTTGCTGGTACCACGCTATCATTCTCTTCAAGTCTGAATTTGATGTCTAATTCCAACCTTCCAATATCGGAGGCAACCACTTGGAGACAGCATGTGCGAATTCTGCTTGAATTTTCTGGACTACAGACCGATATCTGAGCACCGTCCTTGGCCATACTCCATATTCCCAGTGCAATATCGATCCCCAAATTAGCTACAAACTCAACTCTGTGCCTCTCCAGCTAATTCCATCGCATCGCATGCAGGCGAGATTTGCACCCCATTTCAGCTACGGACGCTGCTAAGTATCCGCTTCGCGCGTCAACTAGCAGGGATTCCCAGCCCCATGTACCCAGCGATGATAACGAGCTACTCCGGAGATCAGATCTTTGCAGCTTGCTACTCACCTAAGAACCTTATCCAAAAGGTACATGCTAACAGACGGAGTCATTTCGCCGCATTCCCTGTCAAAACTCATCTTGTTCCATTCGTCTTGCTTCAGCGTATCTTGCGATCCAGCTCGGGCCTGGGTCCTCAAGCTTCAATTCCCTTCTTTTCCCACCGAGACGTCATCATTTCTGCGAGACAAGAGACCTCGATCAATTGCCCAGTTTGATGTTTTACCAACGGTTACACAACTCACCTGCCAGCCTGTCAAGGGTGAGACCTCAGTGACTGGCACGAAAGGTCGTTCAACTATAGCAGCACGAGTCTACGAATATGATCTTACGCTACCTGCAGTGAAATAGCCAGGAGCAATTGCAATCACCAACGAGCATGAACATCACTCAAATCCGATATTGGCAATACGAACGACCTAACTCAGCAATGCCCCGGTGGATCCGGGGTTAGGATTCAAGGAAGCTCAAAAGCCTCAATGCGTCTCCCTTTCTTTCTTTTTTTTATCATCATTCCATGCCGTAATCTAATATCATCTTCCCTTTTATTTCTTATTTCCTTCTCCTATGCAGCCCAACTGTCATCGAACCCACGTGCTTCCGCTTTCAAGATGAGTCTCGGATGATCATCCTGCAACAACCGTCGACGATCCTGTATCACAGTGGATAATCAATGATACTGTACTGGGGTGCTCCGGACATGCAGCGGATAGATCCAGTGTCGCGCTTCTGGAGCCATTTGCCTCACACCACCTCTAACCCGAATCTGCCCCTGATTTGTTTTCTTTCCACTTCCCTGGCTACAGGCCTCCTAACTTGTTATCGCTATGTTTCATGGCCTCGGGACTTCCATTGATGGCCGTGGTTAATCGACTGTGATCATTACTTAAATCATTATCATCCGTAGTGACGCAACAAAGCAAATCATCATGCCTTCGCCCTCGAACACTTTCCAGGGTTCTCCTACCTCATCAAAGAACAACCCTTGATGTCTTCCGGTCAGACATGAAAAGTCAACAGTTCACGGATATACGACAACGGGTTGAGGAGCTAATTTAGTACTGAAATGCGTGGATTTCTTCCCGTTGGCTGCTCGGTTGACTCTTCCGTTATCCCAGCGCCTGCTAATGCGTACTCCTGGACGGCAGACGGACGCCTCCATTCCATCTTATTCAGACGTTGAAATCGAGGTTATCCACTCACTCGCTCGCCGCCGCCGCCCCTTGACGCGTCGCACCTCTCCACACTCAAGATGGCCAAGCCTGTAGCTTGTGTGAGACCGTCTCCCAGCCTGTCACGGCGAGCCAAGCACCTTCCCACTTCCCGCTTCCATCTGCCAAGACACCTTGCAAGAGAATTAACGATATGCGAAGTGGTCGCAGATGGTTGACCAAGGTTTTTCTTTCGAGAGGCTAGGCATCTTTTGACTATCATGCTGAGCCATTAAACTGCCAAGATAGACAACCCTTAGCTAGTAGGCCTAGACACGTAGGTCTTCCATGCGCCTGATCTGGTACAAACCCATCTTTTTGTTGTCCTTTGTTTCTTTGTTGCAACCTTTACGTTGTAGATGAATCAAGGCCTGCTGCAGGCCGGCAAAGGCGTCCTTGGTCCGATTCGTGGCGCAACCGTCTTCACGCCGTTAAAGGAGCAAATCCACAAGTAAACCCTCCCCTGTAGCCGATCGCCGATAACGAATCATGCATGTCTTTGTACAAACTAAGCCAATTAGTGCTAGGTATTGTGATCCTTTAACGCCAATAAAAACACCATGCGATGTACAAGAATACAGTATGTTCTGGAGCGTGCCAAGTCAATTAGGATAGAAAAACCTTTGACTATTGTCAGAAGCATTGGCCCGACTTTATTTCTCAGGTCTAGACGAATCATGGACCCATACGGAGCACATACAATTGCAATAAGTTTGTGACGTGACATCACCACTTGCATTAGCGACGACTGTGAACAACACAATGTGGGATCTTTGACTTCAAGGGCCATGATAACAAACATGCGCCGACCCAGCAACCAAAGTTTATTCCATCGTACTGATGTCTGTCTCTTCCACTCGCCACATGTACCACATGAAGAGACTTCGATATGGCGAGAACTTATTCGACAGCTCGGTCATATCCTGTTCTGACATGTACTTGAATTTGCCGCCCTTGGATTTGAGCTTGGCGATGTCCCGCCCGACGAATGCAGCCATGCCTCTCTGCACACCTAGATCACCGAGCGAGAAAACATCCATTCGTTTGAGCCCGAAGCATGCAAACATTTCGACAGACCACTTGCCGAGACCCCTCACGGCGATCAACTTCTCCATGACCTCCTCATCCGAAGCATCATGAAGCATTTGAGCGCTCAGCTCCCCACTGGCGAACTTCTCTGCAAGACCTTTGATGTACTCGGCTTTGCGTTGTGATAGTCCTGCTGTGCGAAGCTCCTCGATCGATTTGGCAGTCACTTGAGATGGATGCGGGAATCGTACGCCTGGTTGCTCCTCGAACAAGGTGAGGAACTTGGCCTTGATGGACTTCGCTGCTGCCCCTGATACCTGCTGGCTGATTATCCCACTCGACAGGTTCTCAAATGGGTCGATCTTCTCTGCCAGACCCTCTGGTGAAAACACTCGGCAGTGGTGGTTCTCTACCAAAGGCTTCATGCGAGCATCGACTTTGATGAGATGGTCGCATGCTTCTTTCAGCAAGTTCTCTGTAGTCGTTTTGACCTGAGGCACCTTGCTAGGCGAGACGGTCTCAATATCCCGTGAGGCAATCAGCCTTGACGACCCTGGTGAAAGAAGCGTTGCATTTGTCAGCTTGGGGTTTGCAAGTCTTGTCACCGTTGCACTACGAGGCTTCTTGGTAGAGCTTATAGGCTCAGCAAAGGCTCCGGCAGCAGCTGGCGTCGGTGTCATTGGCGGTGGAGCTGCAGGAGTTGCAGATTTTGCTTGCGCACACTTCCTTGGGGGCGTGGATGGCGCCTGTTGCTCATCATGAACACTGGCTGCTTTGCGCTTCCGGCCACTGCTTTGTGACGCAGGCTTGGCTGGTGATTCTACCTTTGTCGCAGCGATAGTTCTGAGACGTGCAGAGCGCCTTGTCGCGGCCATGATGTGAGTTGGTGTGAGTTCTGTGCTGGTCCGCAGTATTCGTGATGGCAATGTGAATGAATGTACAGCTCGAAGGTGACGATATCGTAAAAGCGCAAGAAGCATGTGGTACTTCAGTAATGACGAGTACCCCACTGTGTCTATCGGGTTGTCTGTTTGGCGGAGCGCGACAGATGAGTTCTTTGGGTTTGTAGATTAGGTGTTCTTGCAGGTGAAGGCAAGAGTGATATCTTGTACTTGTTCACGTTGATGGAGAAGCATGAGGTGCCATCTACCTGTGGCGATTACACCCTGTCTATGTCATTGGCTGATCTCTACCTAGACGGATTTGAAACCAAAAACGTCAGCAGCGAAGATCTAATCAGGATTCGAAGGGTCGATCCGCCATCTCACAAATATTGAATACCTAATGGAAGAGATTCTACCTATCGAATACAGAATGTTCATATTCTCTGTATGAATTGTGTCTAAATGTACATGCTCTGGCGACTCACTGGTGATGGAATGGTAATGAAGTATCTAGGCATGGGTCCATCGAATGGTTCAATATCTTGACTGTAGGGTAGGGTCATGTCGCATACAATGTTGACGGTACGGTCCTGTTTTCGACTTAAAGCCCCTAATGAAGCATACGCATGGAACCAATGGCGGGTTAGCGGGCTTGGAGGCTCTAATTCCAGGGGGCCCTGTCCCAGCAACATTGCGGGCATGCTGTACCATTCAGCCAACGAGAGCCACCAAAGTGCTGATAATAGCTGTCGCAACGTGGATGGATGGGTAATGTTATTCAACAATATCCAACTTTCTCTTCCAGGCCTGCCTTCCAACATATGCCTCCCGACCTACTCGATCAACTGTAGAGAGCCGCCCGCACACTCATTTTCGCCCTCATCTTCTTAGTCCTGGTCACTGCGAAGTTTGTTGAATCTTGGGACCATCCTAGATACGCTAGACCTCCTGCGCAACAGCAGCAACCTCGAATCACCAAGCGAAACCCCTGTCTAACAGCATATCAATTAACCAGAGTGCCCTCCGTCCACGAGAACGTACGAACAGCCTTAAACTGCACCGGAGTTCCGAATTACATAGGAGAGAATAATCGATAGACCCATTGCGACACCGGGCGCATTGGAAGAACAGGAGACACTCAAGATCTCACGTGGTCGCTAACGACAAACTGCGAGAAGGGTCACAAAGACAGCTTCGTTGTTGCGCTTGGAACGAACCCCCAAACCAGACGATAGACTGGACGACAGCTACCTGAAGTATTCGCCATGCTTCTTCCACATGGTGGACTCAACTGGAAGGCCGCAAAGGCCCAGATGTCTCAGGGCAGGGTGTTGCGTAGCAGTTTGACACGATCACGTTTGCTTTTCCTAATAGGCGTAACTGGCATTGTCGTGCTGTTGTACCGTAGCTTTCGGGCAACACCTCCTGGGCCGCAAAAGTCTGTACACTCCCTTCAGAACCCGAGTCGTCGAAATCTGGCTGACATGACTAAAGTGTTCGCTGCTGGGGTCCGAATAAGTCACCAATGGAAATGACACCGAACGAACACGCCTTATGGAATGCACATATGCAGACGCCAGTCCTCTTCAACCACCATAAGCCTCTCAAAGTCGAATCTCCCTCGATCGAACACATTGATCTGAACCCGATCACCTCAACCCCACAAGCAATCACCCGAAAAGAACGAGTACTGATCCTCACACCTCTGAAGGATGCGGCGCCCTTCCTTAAGCACTACTTCAAACTTGTTGCTGAGCTCACCTATCCGCATCACCTGATCGACCTAGCATTTCTGATATCCGACTCAAGAGACGACACCCTTGCTATACTCGCTTCCGAACTGGACCACCTACAAAAAAGGAAGGATCAGGTACCATTCAACAGTATCACAATCATCGAGAAGAATTTCAATTTCCACCTAAGCCAGAATGCTGAGCAAAGACACGGCTTTGACGTACAGGCGCCGCGCCGTAAAGCCATGGCAAAGGCAAGAAACTACCTCTTGACCACCGCTTTGAAGCCAGAGCACTCATGGGTGTATTGGCGTGATGTCGACATCGAGGAAGCACCCAGACGAATTATTGAAGATTTCATTGCCCATGATCGAGATATTCTAGTACCCAGTAAGTCTAGGCAACACGATTCTTAAGACATAGTGAAGCTAACTTCTTCGAGACATTTGGTTCCATAGATTCGAGAAGGGTGTCGATATTGAGGGCCGATGTAAGTACCAAATATCCCAATTTGTGGGTTGTAGAAAGTTACTGACGTAAAAACTGCAGTTGACTATAACTCGTGGATTGAGTCTGACAAGGGCCGAAAACTCGCCAATAGCTTGCCGAAAGACACAGTGATTGTTGAGGGCTACAAGGAGTTCGATACAGGACGCGAGTACATGTGCAGACTGGGAGACTGGCGTGAAAACAAAGACGTAGAGCTCCAACTTGATGGAATTGGCGGTGTCAACATTCTCGTCAAGGCAGACGTTCATCGATCAGGTGCGTACTTGAACATGACATGGGTCGAGTTCGCGACTAACAGTATCCCTAGGCATTAATTTCCCTGCTTACGCTTTCGAAAACCAGGCCGAGACCGAAGGCTTTGCTAAGATGGCTAAGCGGGCTGGTTATCAAGTCATTGGCCTGCCCAACTACGTCGTCTGGCATTTCGATACACAAGAAAAGGGAAGCAATCTATAAAAGCGCCGAGTTTGAAGCGTGGTCTTCGTGTCGAACTCTTTCCTGCCACACAACCTACAACCTACCTGCAACCTATGCAGCCGGTTTCTAGACCGGCCAACTTACTTATACACGCAGACCCATGACATTACGTTTGTTAACGTTTCCAACATGTATCCTAATTACCTGGACTTGACACCCAAGCCAAGCTGAGCTTGACGTGCGTGCAACAAAATAATATTTCGTCTGCAAATCATTTACTACACTCGACCTGGACCCTATCTATCGTTCTTTTGATACAGTCTATGTTGGCGCTTTGGGGCTTATTTGGAGAGAAGGCTAAAAGCAAAGCAAAGCTGTAATGTTTAGACACTGGGCTCCTGCAAGTTGAGATATCTGTCATGTCACTAAATATTGGCAATAATACGTATAGAGAGCGTGAGGGCCCATACGTGAATGGATTGGCAGAGTTTAGGGTGATATGTGTAATATAATTTTTTTTTGAGTTGTTCGAGTTGGAGATGGTCCTCCATGTTGCTGGAAGGTTGCATGGTATTGTGTAATGTTTAATGTATAGTTGAATATATGGATAAAGAACTCAAGAAGATCACCTACTTCCAGATCTTAATAATCTCAAGTTTTGACTCGCAGGGGTGGGATGATGCTAAGCTCTCGGTTGTTCCAAAGTTATAAGCTCATATTAGTCGAGTCTTGTTCGAGTGGTCCAATCGATGAATGATCCGTACCATTATAATGTTAATTCAAACAAAGGGTATTAAGTAAACATGAGCTCAGAGTTGAAGGCTAACTGACAAGCATCAGGCCTGAATATACTGGCTATCAATCTGGGAATAACTTCATGTTTAGTTCGCGTGACGCCGAGAACACGGGCGAATCAAACTTTCTACTTCGGGCTTGACCATGTGGATATTGCGTCACATGTCACATGGAACCTGACAGTGCAGCGCACCTGAGCGCGGGATGTCTCTTGATCTTGCAATAAGGTGGGTAGCCCCATATTATGCAATTAAGAGAAAATGGCGGGCAAGGCCCAGGGTGCCGTCATCACACAGGCAACGATAAGAGTGCCGCAGGCTACCTTCGACACAACACTACCTAGGACGACGACGCTGACGACGACGATATCGAAGGAAACAACGCATGGGGCATCTAAAACCGCTCTCGTACATTTAATCCCAAAAACTTCGGTTGACCTACGTGACACCATCGGCTATAGTCCTCTTTTAGCCCCACTACCAACACTGAGTCGAGGCTCTTTACGCCATTTCCTGCCCCGACAACGTAAAACGAGATCAACTCTCCAAGAGGAACAGGACGAGCGCTCCCTGTCCCTCATCTATTTAAATCCATCTCCATCAATCTCAAGCGATCAGCGACTGCAATATGTGGGGTTGGTTCGGTGGCGCCGCGGCCCAAAAGCGCAAGGATACTCCCAAGAATGCGATTCTCGGGTTGCGATCGCAGCTTGACATGCTGCAGAAGCGTGAGAGACATCTCCAAACCCAGATCGATGAGCAGGATGCTGCCGCACGCAAGAACGTGAGCACAAACAAAAACGGTATGCGACTATCTCGATAAGTAGAATTATGCGGAGTGGAGTTACTGATTCAAATGGTAGCGGCCAAGGCGGCTTTGCGGCGCAAGAAGACACACGAGCACTCGCTGGAGCAAACCGTTGCACAGATCGGCACGCTTGAGCAGCAAATCAACTCGATCGAGTCAGCCAACATCAACAAGGAGACTCTGGCGGCGATGAACAACGCCAACGAGGCGATGAAACACATCTACAAGGGCCTTACGGTGGACAAGGTGGATGCGACAATGTGCGTTCTCATCTTGTTTTCCCATACGCTATCCTGTGCTAGGTGTGAGCTTTTACTGATTTCGTAATACAGGGACGAATTGAACGAGCACAATGCTATGAGCGACGAGATTGTCAACGCTATCACCTCAAGGACATTGGGTGACCCGATTGATGATGAGGATCTGGAGAACGAATTGGACGAGCTACAGCAGGAACAGCTTGATGAGCAGATGCTCAAGACAGGCAGTGTCCCAGTATCGGATGCCGTGCACAAGCTGCCTACGCCAGCTAGCGCAGAGCGTAAGTGTCCTGGTCAGATTAAGTTTTGTTCAATCACTGACATGATACAGCCGTATCGAACAAGAAGCAGGCAGTCGAGGAAGACGACGAGGAAGCCGAACTTCGGAAACTACAGGCCGAGATGGCCATGTGAAATTGCCATAGAGGAATTTGATGATTGCATAGCATTTAGTTGGTTGGAACCGGGGGTAAAGCTACGTCGCCTACGGCATGTTTTTATCACAGACAAGATATGGCTTGGTGGTATCCTGAGCTTCCCATGCCCTAAGGGATTTGTTGTTCTGTCGTGGGTGTTCTGTCGGCGTCGGCGTCTTGAGACTGTTGTTGATCCTTGTCGTTTGCGAAACACTGTCCATCTTTTGCCTAGGAATTTGGCTTGATCATTGCGTTCAACATCACATGAGGCTTTGATGATTGTGCGACTGAGCAGTCTGCACTTTATCAGAGACATGAGTGATGAGGAATGAGCTTTGAAGTGGCAGAGAATCTAGATCTTCAATGCGAATATATCCTGTAAAGTTGGTCATGGAATATTGCCTAATCAAGATGACATGTATGCCAAGATGGTGAATGATCACTGCAATTGTTCTTCTCAGTACTAGTGGATGAGGATGCGAGTATCATGAGGCGTATAGGTGAGATATATGATATGATATGATACGATGTGGATAAGCCAATGCACTGAGGTTTAGGAGCAGGCCTATGGTATGAGTATCGTATAGAGCGATAGTGATTATGTTGTTTGGCTATTATAACCCAGAGTAGATGAAGAAGGTGTGGGTCAGTTCACCATTTGATTGACTCTCGTATGCCCGCAGTAAAAGAAGTGAAACAAGGGCTGTCTCTTGGTCAGCCTTAACCTTGTCTCTTGAAGATCTCGCAACGAACCGAGATGTGGAGGTGCAGTCAAGACGAAGTAACGCTATTTAATCCTTTCAGCCGACCCCATATGTGACCAGCTCCAGAGACAACTTGGAACAGTGGTTTCTGCAGAGGTGAGTGGCAGAACTAGTTCACCGTAACTGGCCAACCCACTTAGAAACTAACTGAGACGTAAAACAGTGCAGCAATAAACGTGGACGTGAAAGTCATCACATCCCACGTTGGAATTGACATTGACATTAACATTAACAGCTGTAATAAAGGTCGTCGATCTGCAAAGAGCGGCCGACCTCTGCTAGACCTTCACATCGAGGTTATACAGGCGCGGTAATTGGATAGAGATAGCTTCACGTGATCAATCACTGCGGTTTGCTGACTGGTTGGCTGTTAGCAGTTGGCGCCCAAATGGAAGGACCCCTCTCCCGCGTCTAAGTCTTCAAGTCTTGAGGGCGGTATCTTCCAACTCCAACCAGTCACAGCACGAACTGTAACCGCCGCAACATAACATGGATTCTTTGGGGTCGAGTTTCGCATCGACTGCCTCACTCCCACGCAAAAATAGCATCTTGCAGCAGTAGCAGCCCCTTTCGGATCCAGCCTCTTCCATTAATGACGACAGAAAGCGCCGAAGGGGCCCGCTCTGGCGGCTCCGTCACCCTTTGAGCTGAAGAAGAGGCATGCATTGCATTTGCAGTTGCAGGACTACACACAATGTCTTAGTATAGCCAGTGTAGCCAGCAGGCCAGTGTAGCCAGCAAGCGCTGGCCCTTTCAGCCTTTGGCCTCATCACGATCGAGCTTCCGTGCTGTAGCGGAAGACGGCGGCTGCTAAGAAATGAATGCAACTCCCTCCTCTTATGTCCCCTTGTTTCCTGTGTATTCGTTGTGATTGTGTTTCGCATTTCTTTTCCTTTTTTCCTTCTGTTGTCTGTGACCACTTATGAGAATCCTCACTCACTAATCGTCCTTTTATCTCTTTTCCCTTTCCTTATTTTCCTATTTTCCTTATTCTCTCTTGTTACGACTGCTCATGAATATACTTCGTTGAGATGCTGGCCATCTCCTTTAATAGGATACCCTTCTCTATAGGTAAGTCCGCAAGCTCAACATCTTCAGCCCCGAGCTGGCACTGACTTTTCCGTCTTCAGATGTTTCGTTGTAGAATGGCCAGTCGGCCATTTTCCCTCGTGCCGACATGGTTGATCTTTTGTGTAACAGCCGTACTGGCAACTAATCTCTCCAACGATTTCTCGCGATTGATTCCTAGCTGCGCTGAGGAATGCTTCGCATCTTTCCTAAACGTCAATTATGCCCCCGACAGCTGTACTGGAAAGCCTTTGTTGGACTGTTTATGTTCTCGAAGGGGAGCCTCAGGCTTTACCTTGGGTGAAGGCGCTATGCAATGCATCTCTGCCGAACGCTCCATTGGATTCTGTTCTATACTCGAAGCGAATGGTATGTTGTACATAGCGCTGAAGGTCTTGAAATAGAGTTACTTACACAGAACCAGATCGAGTCATCGAGAATGCGTATGACATGTGCCGCGGGAAGCCTAATGCTGTACACCCTACCCATCTTACCATCACAGCAACTTTGGTTTTGGCCCCCTCGGGAGGAGTTGTTACCTTTCCTTCTGTGATGACGACCAGGACCAGGACTACATCAAGCTCGGATACATCGAGCACTATTCGAACGTTGCCAACAACTCTAGTCATCGATACATCATCGCCTCCTGTTATTCCGAGACCATCAACGAAAACCACGATAAGATCGACAACCCGATCGACAACTGTAGAGCAACCCTCTACCGATTCTTCAGATGATGCCACTACTGATTCAGAGATTATTTCAATTACTGAGCCACCCATCACTAGATCTACGACCTTCAAAACCTCGACATCTGTAACGACATCAGAGACTGAGACTACGTCCAGCACAGGGGTAGTTGGCGGCGCTGGAGGAGCGAGCAAAGACGAAGACAATGACGAACCAGACAAACTATCCACCGAACAGGTGGCTGGTATATCAGTAGGCGTCCTTGCAGCTGTTGGAGTTGCAGTTGGAGCCATTGTGCTGGCGAGATACTACCGACGAAGAAAGTACCCTCATATCAAAACCGGCTTTCTTCCTATGAGAGATACATGGGGTTATAAGCCAGCCCGATCTGACAACGGTGGACACAACTCATGGATGATCAACCAACTTCGTCCTGATTTGGATCCTACAAACAATCCACCACCACCGCCTGCTTATAACCGGAGGAGCATCAAACCTGAAGCTATCGGCATAGCGCTATCGCCTCCCCCTTCGAACCGCAACACCGCTCACTCGTCACCCCTGAGACGACTATCGAAACTTCTCCCTGCAAAGCCAACACTACCAGATCTGTCTAGCGGAGGTACTAATGAAAAGCCTCTGCCTCTTTTAAAGCCAGAATGGGGAGAGACTGGACGCCAGGTCGCTGGGCCACCAGGTGGAAACGAGAACCCCCAAATACCACCACCAACACTAGCTGTGCCGATTGTTGCCTCACAACCAAGATCCAGGCCCATGGCCCCTGTGCCACCGAAGCTGTATATCCCTCCCGCTGAAACGTCCGCAGCGGCGATTTCAGGAACCAACAATCGCGAGAGCAATGTGACTGAGTTTGAAGAAGATCGAACATCAATATCCCCTAACGCTAACACGCAGGTCTGGAGGCCACCACCAACAACGCCTCTCTCAGCAACGACTTACTATGTCGCTGATCAGTATGGCAATTGGGTTCTGGGCAATCCAAAACGCGCCTCTGTAGTAGCGAGGGGCTCACAAGACTCCAAGGAATCTCAAGAGGGTGCATCAAAGCCAGCTCCTAAACACGACAACGGCCCTCTTGGTAGTGCGGAACCAAACAATGCCAGGACGCTTGCTCCTGCAGCTGAAATTGTTCCTACAGGATCGCAGTTCAGACCTGGTGGACCTCGCCCACAATATCCTTCTCCCTTCTTCTCATCACAACAGTCTCACCCACGACGCAGCGCCTCTTCTCGTCGTTCCATGACCAGGCCTTTGACTCGACCACGCGAAGATTCCAGTAGCAGTAGCACCACCATCATCACTACTTCAACTGATTCTTCCTCAAGCATCCCCTCTTTGGCGCTTGAACAACAAGTCAGCCTCTCTCCCGTTGTCGAGTCTCCCCAGTCAATCCGTAATCGCCAGCAACAGCCCAAGATCCCGCCTCGAGATCCTCGACGTGCTAGTCAGATGGGAAGCTCAAGCGAGAGTGTCAACATGAGATCTGCCCCTCCCACACGCCAGATCGTGTATAGCCCCCCTGGACAGCCAAGCCCAACTTTGGGAATGATGCAGCCCCCGACTGGAAATTACCCAGCACTGCGGCCACAACCACAGACAGCTCCACAGAACACTGAGCCTATCGCCAACGCAGGACTCGAGACAACTTCTCCAACTATGCGCATCGTTGATCCCTCTCCTGAACCTGAGGAGACTAGGGAACCCTCGGTTGTGAACCCAACACAAATCCGAGCTTCTCCTTACTATTTTGATCCACCATATCCTGAGCCTCTTCAGACCCATCAACCCTCACAACATCGCCGCTCTGCTTCAGGCCCGCAACCACAACAGTACCAGCCGTATCAGAGGCCTCCTTCGTTCCAGCCATCTCCTCGTCAGCAGCAAGCAGCTTGGCAACCCGTTCAGCGTCTGCATGCCCATCATCACCAGCAACAACGCCAACACCAGCAACATCAGCAACAGAACGCCTGGCAACCTACCCAACGTATGCCCCCATCATACCAATCCTTCCAGCAACAACAGCCTCTGCAACCATACCAGCGTCAACAACAGTACCAGCAATCATACCAACAGCCACCACAGATGTACCCATCTTTCCAGGCTCGACATAGCCAACAGCTTCATCCCCGCACCCAAGGCGGATACCAGTCCTATCAACAATACCCTGCTCAGCAGCAGCCTCAAATCCATCCCTCCATGTATCAAAGCTACCGTCCTCCTCAACCCACAAACCCGCCGCTTGCCCAGTCTGGTAGCCAAGATTCACTACTCGCCAAGCGCGTCGGCTCTGGTCGCGCCGCCGATATGACTATTGGTACAGATCAAAGCAAGGTTCCCAAGTGGAATCGTGATGACCAAAACAAGACTCCTCCAAACTTTCCCTTGTCGCCTCATTGGAAGCCAACATTGACCCCTACAAGGCGAGGAGATGACCTTTACCTTAACGTTCAGTAAAAGCATCCTCACGAAAACGTAACCGACATGTATTTTGACCCTTCCTTTCTTTTGTTAAATAGATATGAAAACACTCTTGTATAACAGTTACGCATTTGGAAGTTATAATGGGCATAAGCCATAGACTGGAAGTAAAAGGCACCAGGACACAGACACGCTGTTAGGGCAAATATCCTTGATACACTTCACCACCTTAGACATTCATTCTAATTTTATAAGGTCAATCTTTTATGCCCCTAGTCCCTTCTTTGTCCTTTAGACTTTAATCTTTCCCAAGCTGCTTGATCTAGCCTGACTTTCGTCTTTGTTCTCTTCCTTGATAGTCTGACCCATCACACACTCCCTCTCGACAAACTGTCGTGGTTGCTGGGATGACTCACTTGGCGTACCAAAAGGATCAGGCGTATTCAAGCCTAGATCATGAAACGTCTGCTCGCTGCTTTGATTGCTGCGTCGGAGGCGACTTCCGTGTCTTCTCAAACTCCCCCGTCTGAAGAATCCGTGTGCATTCTGTCGCATATCATCAACATGGGTTTCCAGTGCAACATCTAGGGCATCTAGCCCATGGTCCACCGTGTCGCGGTTAAGATGCACTCCTGCATCTATGAGTTTATTCCTTCTTCGAATGTCTTGCCATCTTGTCAGGTTCCCCATTTCCAATACGTTCATCCGACGATTTTTGCCTACTGGGTTTCCTGTCATCGCCGGCCGCCAGGCATAATCCTCTTCCATTATTGCTCGCGGGTCATTTGGCATGGAGGCCCGACGTTTTGTAGATCTCCGACGGGCTTGGGTGATCTTCTCCATCTCCTCCGACTTTGAACGAGGTATAATGAGCACGTTCTTGAACCTTATAAGAACAAGCAGTAACAGAACGGTTAACACGAAAAGGATCCCGGCCACAACACTTGTAGTGACTTGCTGGCCCAGTTTGCGAGTTACATGTCCACCCAGCGCAGTCGAGCCTGCTGCCAGAATATACGATAAGGAGTGTATTATCGCGAACCCTGCTGTCACTCTTGGAAATGATGAGTAGTTAGTCCTCCGCTGGTCTTGGCCTGAGGGGTCACGGTGGCGGCCGACCATACCAGGAGTCAGGTCTGATGTATCAAAAGTTTCCATGATGAGGCCGTTGCATTCCGCAATTGCGAGACAGGACAAGAAACCCATGCAGAGGGCAAAGAAGGCAGGGGCACCAGAACTAATCGGAGGCCCCGACGAAACAGCAGTGTAGCAGGCACCACCGATAGGTAGCGCGATGGTAAAGGTGGCCCGGCGAATGAGATGCGATGACCAAACCACCTTTTTCCCTATTGACTCGCGATTAGAATTGCCTTCCCGGTGCCGAGATCTCGAGAAGAAGCTGGCCTTCTGGAAAGGGATTGCAAGAACAGCACCAAGGGCAATTGCGGCGACATGCAAACCGACATATGGCGACCTCAAGTGGTAGAATCGAGATACAAGCGAGCCCAATAGAATTATCACAAGGACGACCTGTGCATAAATCCATGCGACATAAACAGCCATAACAGCGAAGCCGGGTTGCTCAAGCATCTCCAAGGATAGAAGAACTCCGTGATATGCTTCCTGGCCCCACCACTTGGGACCTGTCTTGATTCGGTGCATCATGACTTCTCCTCGGGCCAAACGACGTGAGATATCTCCCCCAGTTCGCACTTCTGCAATTGACCGCCGAAACGCAGACCGCCGCACTTCAGGGCATACGACATTGAGTATCAACACCACTGCGATTAACATGATGCTGATATAAAATCCCCATGCGGGTGGATGTTTGTCGATGATGGCTGCGCCGATGAGGAAACCCAGACCAAGAGATCCAATCCAGCACCAAGTCCAGATACCGAGCCACACACCCATACCACCACCGTGTCTCCTTGCGTCGAATTGGTCAACAACCTCTTGATGGGGATGTCTACACATCAATGAAGCACCGAACAGGTCAGTCAGAATTGAGTGGAAATTCATGCTGGCGAACCCTAATGAGCCCCCCATCAACGTACGTGAGACCAATAGTAGTACCCTCCAGGAGGTAGTATTGGTCAATCTTTGACTACTAACGGCGATCGCTTGAGGGAAAAGCAGTGGCATTGCAAGGATGAGGCTTGACATGATGTAAGGTTTGCGACCGTGAAGCAAAGGCAGTGGCCAGAGGAAGAACGAGGGCAAAGCAAGCGCTAGGAAACAGCCTGTGTTGCCATGGACAGCGACGTGCGATTGATCGACGATGTAGTACTGAATTGACGGTACAAGACCTGTATAGATTCCAAGCAGCACTCCGATGAGAGCTGTGCTCAAACAAGCGACAGAGGCAACAAAACGTTTGCGAATTGGTGACCAGTCTCTCGCAATTGGTTGCCTTACATGCGACTTGGGAAGATTGAATCCTTGCATGTCTCGAAGACTAACATGCGACCTCTTTCGTAAATTGATTCCGTGCTCATTATGTAGTCTTCTGCCTGCAATGTCATGGTCCGGCAAGGTATCATGACCGGTCCCGGTTCGAACGCCCGATGAAACAGTCGCAGCTACAGAGCGTTTGTAAACTGTAATACTTTCTTGACTACCTTCTCTCTGGCGATCGAGCTTGAGAAGATTGCTTGGGCTGGGAAGGCTCCCCAGCACAACAGTTTCACGTTTAGGGTCTGATTTTCTTACTCGGCCCTGCCTTCCAGGCCTCCCACTCAGTGAGGCACGTGGCGATGATGAGTTGTATCGTCGTCGTCCAATGAGAGGTCTTGTTTGAAGCTCTTTGTCCGTCCCAGAACAGCCATCGACGATATCAACCAGCCGTGGACGCTTTGGAATGCTCGTGTAAGTGGCAACACGACTGCGCCCTGGCTTTACCGGACAGCCCGTATCTTCTCTGCTCATTCCAAGCACCTCGAAGTTTTCATGGGTATTATGAACGACCGTTTCGTCCAATTCCTTGATGTGACCGCCTTTGTCTGTTGCAAGACTATCACTGATGCCAGCTGCGGCTTCCGAATGGTCGGCAACCTCTAAAGCCAGCAAAAGTGCATTGTCAAGGAGTCTTTCCAGATCGTTGAAAGTACGGTTGAATGATAGCCAATCTTCTTCATATACTGATTTATCAGATATATTGGACCAGATAGATAGCCTATGGAGAGCTCTGCCGCTTGATAACAAGGGCTCTGATGGGCGTCGATCATCTGCTCTAATAGACTTGGTTTGAGGGGGAAGATCTGCGAGTCGCGAACTGTCCGATCTTTCCATGGCTGGCAGTCGCTTGAGCCAATTACTATTCCACATATTCATGATAGATCCAGAAGACTGGCTCCGTCCTGAACGCCCCGTGTAAGCAACCGATGGCTCACGATCCTGAGGGCTCTCATCTCTATCTTTTATTTCGCTTGTATAGACCTCTGCTGGCATAACACCGCTAGACTGCTCGTTGGTGCTGACTGGTGTTATCATGTCATCGTGGGCGTAACTATCGGAAAGAATTGAATCATTGCTATGAAGCGAGGCACCATGTACTTGTACATGGTGGGCGAGACTATCATTAAGACGAACTTGACGGACTCTCCCACCAAGCGGATTTGCGATCTTCTCGAAGGGTGTTTGATCGTTGTTCAGATTGGAGTTAGGACGCATGCGCACCTTAGCATAGCCACTGTCGTCCTCGATGCTAGGAACCGTTCGCAGTCCACTACTATGACCTGAGTCTTCTAGGGGAAGAAATTGAGGCTTCTAGCCACCTCCAACGAAGACGCCATCCGAGTTCTCCGAATTATTTTGGGTCGAGGGACAGACTTGTGGTTCGACGCGTGATGTTTCCATGGGTTTAATAGAGGCGGAAAGCTCGGCGAGTGCTACGGTGCCTTTGGAGGAATGGATATCTTGTGAAAGCGTCAAAGGCTTCGTATAAACGCTATCTGTAGCCGGCCAGTCCTGCAGTGATGATGGTTTGTAGTATGGGGGGTCAGGAATGGCGTCAAGGTCCTTTCCCAATGGCATGCTTGAATCGGTCTTAGAGGAAGTAATTGAGACCGGTGAAACATGTTTGTTATTGCTTGCGATCTTTGAGTCGTTCAATGATGATTTGTGGAGGCGATGCCGAGAAATAGTATCTAGGCTCGTTTCTAGTCTTTTTGAGGCAGCTGGCGTCTCAGCTTCATCCCTTGACATATCTAAGGATGCTCGATTGCTGGGAGGAGGTGTATGCTCAAAGTCTCCGACATCGTCTGAAACGCACACCTCTAACTCCCCTCGAGGGGGCAGGGTTCGGGTGTGGCCTATGAGTGCGGAAAACATTTCGAAATCTTGTGTTTCTAGTGCTGATCCAGGTAGCTATAGTGAAGGATGAATTACAGTGGTAGCGCTACTTCGTGACGACGAGGAAGTCTTGCTACCGCGGGGGAGTTTCTTTGGGGAATATTTTGACAGAAGAGGTTGCCCAGTAGCAGTATTAGTGATGAAGGCTGACCCGGCTTGAGTTGATGAAGTGTTAGACTGGGATATTGGATCACAGGACATGAAGTCATTTCCAACAGATCAAGAGTGAATACAGGAGCAACATTAGAATAATTTATGAATGTTGCAATTATGAAGTGAGAGAGGATGCTAGGATGCGGATGGTGAAAAGAGGAAAAGGGAGAGAGGAGAGGGAGGTGGGTGATGATGGTGATGGTGATGGAGAGTTACGAAGTCACGATTGGGACAATGAAGTTGTTAATGATTCTACTGTGGTCGTTGAACGCAGCAAGTGGAATGGTGCAGTTTCTTCTTTTACTACCTACCTAGGTACCTAGGTAGGTGCTTCTATCTCTACACGGGAAGTAGAAAGGGGGAGGGGAAGGTGAGGTCGAGCCTACCCAGATCAATGCAGCTCTTGCTACCGGGATCTGAAGTATAACGGTAATATTTTAGGTAGTTTCGAATCCATGATCACCATGACGATATGGCAACTCCATCTACCAAAAAACCTGACTCGTGTATAAGGCTGAAGATGATATAACACTAGCAGCATAATATTGATCATAACCGGGTCTGACCAGGAACCCTTGATCCAAGCATGATGATCTGATCCAAGTGTCTATAGCCCTTGCCCAGACAGACCCTGTAACTCATCTACCTGTCTACACAAGATGTTCCTTAACCCATAAGCGCGAGCGCTGTATATCCCCTGGCTTAGGCGAGCAACCCCTGTTAGTTTCCTTTTTACAGAAAAACGCCTTGAGCTCTCCACCAAACGTCATACCCCGGCATAGAATGCCCGGCACTCCAGGGATCGTCGAGCCTAGTTCCGCCACCGTCAGCTTGGGATGCTAGCCGACCTCAGCCGTTTTCTGACAGACTAGCCAAGCCAAACCCTTTCGGTTGGGACCGATAAACGCCATCCGGTACAGTATACTAAGACACGGACGGCACGGTACAGTACTGCCGGGTTGGTGTAAGGTACTGTTACTCTTGCAGCTCACCTCAGCCGTGGGTGAGTTTCTGGACCAATAAACGAATCACTTTGCCATATCCATTAATTCTCAAGATGCAAGTTTAGCTTCAGGTAGCTCTTCTATCGTGTCAGACTCGTGAAATCCAGGGGGGTGAGCGTGCTGTCCTGGCCAATTACACTTGAGAACCCGAGTTCCCCTTAGACACTGCATATGTCATTCCAACTTACCGACCACTCGGTTGCAAGATGCGATACTTTTCTGCACGGGATTGTTACATCCGAGAATCCGAGTAACGAACACCTAAGAATATAGTGCAATACGGGATACTGTATTGCAAGTGCGAACAAATCTACCAAGTCCTAAGCCAGTCCTTAACTCGACTTCAACTCTCGCTTCTGTTGCGCAGTCCCATTCGCACATATTCTCACCTCCAATTACCCATACACTAATTCCTTTGCATGTGTCCTATACTCAAAACAAAAATCCCCCGAATCCTTGGCAACCCGACTGATCGTCTCACATCCTTGAATAGTTCCCTGCAGCGCGCCAGTGCGCCTAATCGCGCACCGCCCGCAAATCACACCAAGCCCCAGCCCTCCTTGTCATCAGCCTCAAAAGTTTACTGAGTAAAACAGCCGAAATCCTTCTCGAGCCAGGTTTCGCGTGATTGGCCTTGTCCATGCTCAGCACACCCATCTTTCCCGCGTGGCTCGATCTGGGAATCTGCCGGGGTGGGAGGCCTAATAATAGGTCACGCTACCGGCCGTGCTTTGTACTACGGTACTGCACCATGAACGTCACCTATCCATAGGCTGGGACATCTATTCTGAAGTTGCTGATTACTGATTGCTGCAAGGCTATGACTTGGTTCGCCCTTCGCAAGTGTTTATAGATTTGTCTGCCTTGTGCCTGCAATCCTAAACTCAGCACTTGAGCTCTGGTGTCTTACGTTTGACACGAGGCCTCCTTGCGATGAATCTGACAACAGTTGTTTCCAAAAGTTGCCTAGAGCTTATTGGTTTCAAGTTTATACACTTCTATCAAACTGAAAAACAACGTTCCTTGGGTACGTATATGTACCAGTTGAGCACCCCAGCCTAAGACTTTAGAGCTTGCTGTGGAGAATTGATTTGATATACCCCACTTTACATGATGATCGTGAAGATGAGTCAAGGCTAAATTTCAATCATTTGCCATAGCCAGACTATTGCAGATTATGTGTTTGATGGAGAGAACTTTGCAAGTAACGGGTAGAAAGTGTTTTATATTCCTATGACATATTGAGCGCTCAGCGCTCTAGTCCCTGCTGTTCGTCATATAATTGGGAACCCAGTCCCTACAGAAAACACCATGACAATTGAGACTGCTGCAGTCAATGCGTCGTAAAAGTCGTGTACCCTGGTAACAGAAGAGGGGAGTAAGAGGTTTGAAACAATAAAAGGAGCCTCCGAGCGGAAGTCTTCCCCAGAAAGAAATGAAATAATGGCCAGCCATACATGTTATACCCATAATGCTACAAGCATTTTCCGTACTGCCCCCGACAGTTCAAATGCAAACCATGATAAAAAAGAATATCCCAATGTCCCTAAAAAGTGGACCATCTTTTGTCAAAAAAGAAATCCAAAACCAAGAAGAAGTGAAGGCAAATAACACAGCTATAGTCAAAAGTCAGAGGGTCATTACCAGTAATGCCCTTGCTCTTCAAGCTCGAGAAAAGAAACTCCGCCATCTAGAAGGCGCCGTGAGGCTCCCAGCAAATGCTGCCCGAGGATGTAACCCAACGTTCGTATATCCTGACTTGTTCCCAGCCAAGCGAAAAATGAAGTGGCACCAAAACAACCCACCGCTGTGCAAAAAAAGGACAAATAATCAAACGCCATCTACCAATGTGAGGTGAGAGGTTTTTCCGGCCGTTAAAGAGTACCGGATCCGACCGGCAAATAAGGAAGTCCAATCGTCCGAGGGGTGAAGGTCATGCTGAAGAAAGGATGATGTGCGTAAAATGGAACCGCGTCCAGCGTCGCTTTCCCCCACAGCCAAGAAGAGGCATTCTGCCGTAATTGTTTTGTGTCCGTACCGCATCTCCCTCCGCGTCTCCGGCAACGTTTTTGTAATCTCCGTGACAAAAGGAGTTATCCACGAAAGGAAGGAGCACCAATGGCAATCTGAGAGCCAGAAAGTGTGCTAAAGGATACGCCTAGTCATCAACCTTATTTGGAATGCTATTGATCCAACGAGCGTATCCTGCCAGCAATGAGGAGAGGCTTGATGGGTTGAAAGAGAGGAGGTAGGAAACCCAACCGTCGAAATCAAATAGGATCAGTCGTGGAGAGTGGAATCCCATTGCCGAAGACAGAACCGTTCATCGGTAGCTCTTTGAGCTTGAGGGGCTACTATAGTAGCCGCTGTCGGAGTAGTTATGTGGTGATGCATACTGAGCACCATGGTTTGCATGTGCAGAACATAGATAACCAACAAGTATTGTACGCTGCTGGACTGAGTGGCCCGGACGGCCATATCCTGCGCAGCGATCAACAGCGTGTGTGTAGTAGGGGCATCGGCAAGCCGAATACAGCTCGACAAGCTGATAACACATGACTGTGGTGTTGGGCCGGAAGGTTGTTGGCCTGGTGTTGGTTCGAGGATGTATGGAGTTGTAGATAGCCGGCTAAAGTTCTTGATGCTTGAACCAACAGAGGCTGATTTCGTACGTGGTAGAGCTTGTCAAGATCAGTGGGCAGTTGGTTGTGATGGGGGTAGAGAGCAATATATAGAAAGGATGAAACTTGAAGACAAGACAATGAGAGATCAACTGAGAAGCGCTTGTTCTATGAATACTTTGAATAAAGAGATAGGAAGTGAGGATAATACAATTAGCGTTCAGAGAGGCATCGCAGCCTTATAGGCTTGCTTGTAGCCTGGACGAGAGCATCGAAGCCCATAGCGACACGCCCCGGTTCGGGGGTTTTCTTGACAAAGACCACTCCCCAGAAACACCGCCAGGATGTTGCGTCAAGGCACCAGTGACGCCAGAGACGCCAGTAACAGTGCGCGAGAACGATAGCCGCAGAGGTCGAGTCTGACTGTCCTGACAGGTGACAAAGGCTGGGGCGCGTCTATTGCAGGCATAGGACGGTAGAGACCCACTGGTGAAGGACAAAAGATGCCTTGGGCCTAGAGGGGGAGGGGGGTCTGATGGACCTTTGAGAATTGGGGGCTTTCTTTTCTTGGAGGCTGTGGCTCTTTAGGACCTTGTGTGTCAAGTACCCTGTGCTCTGATATCTTCTGTTCCATCGGGTGGTTCTTGTTCCGAAGGGATACAGCACCGCAAACATCCATATCAATTGAGTGAGACTGCAAAAGCACGGGCTTGCTCTCAAGGCGCAGCGCCGTTGGTGTGGACAAATGAGCCTGGCCTAGAAGTACTGGGTACTAGGTCCTGGGTACTGGTACCGTACCGCATTGGCAGGGTCAATTGCGAGGGCAGGGGTAGCTTACCTTAAGTCCTGTAGGTACAAGCAGTATGTACACCACCAGGACAAACCAACCATCAGTGAGTCCCCAGGGAGCGGTTCCGTCACCGTTCCAGATGGTCTCGGCGTGAAGAGTCACCTATTGGCCTGGGGCAGGGAGTTTGAACTGACCTGCAGTAGGGCTGAAGGGGAGGGTTACAGAGGCCTGGAAATGATGTGATGCAGCAGCCATGGTTGAAATCCGGCCCAGTATATAGTTATCGTCTTCCACCGTATTCTATCGTACTTGCACAGTACTGTAACTGCACGTAAGAGTGAATTGGACGCGTGCATCTTGATCAGCTGAGGGCGAATTCAAGAAGCTCGAGATGAGATGACCGAAATACCATCAATGAGTGTAGAGACAGACCTGTGACGTCAATCCGACCATATAACAGAGTTGGTACGGAGTAGCTGTACATGTAATCGTATCAGTAGCTCACCAGTCAAGGGCGTAAAATAACGGAAAAAATAGGACGTGTTGTTAATAAGATCTTCCCATTTGCCAGGTACTAAGTTGAAGGAGTCCCCATCACGGGTAACGGGAGGTGGAGTATAATTAGGTAGGTAGGTACGGAATGGCGTCAAAAATTTAGGGGACTTTGGGAAGGCAATGGTTCGCCCAGCTCCTGCCCGTTGAAATTCACCACACGTGCCCAGCCAAGCTGCCTACCCAGGCAGGCAGATCAGGCAGAGACTGCGAATTCTCGTATATTCTCGCCTTCAATGAGTAATATTATTTTCTCTTTGAAAATCATCCACAAGACTGGCTACAATGCAACACAATAGAACTCTGAAATATGCAGCCCCCGTGGCAGTGAAATAGCCCCCAACTGGAATCAATAACTGATGCCTGGAACTGGAATGCCTAGGTACGCATAGTACTGCATGAGGAATACAGACACTCATTCTCCTCTGTCTACCGCCCGCTCTTGCAAGAATTCTTAACTAAGACAATGAAACATCAACATCAAGGTGTGCCTCAAACGAACATCACTCGCAGTCTCATTTGATTTGTTCAGCGCTAACCCTTGTTGCTCGGCACTTAAACAGGTGTTGGTAGTGGTGGTGTTGGTGGTGGTGTCAATGGTGATGGTGGCCTTGCTGCGCCCAACGTCCCGGTGCTAGGGCACTGGAGTCGCTGGATGTCTGGAATCTGATGCGGTCTCTTGTTTCTTGTTTCCCGTTTCCCGTTTCATGCCCAGCTAATTCCGCAGTAGGAAAAGTCACGGCCTCAGTTTAGAGTCATCAAGCTGTCGCCGACCAGACTAGTGGGTAATGGGCTTAAGAGCATGGGTCTCGATCATATTCCAGGGGTTCACGATTCCACGGCCATGACTCCATACATCAATGAATAGGTATTCAACACCATGACATAATAAGTACAGCACACGAGCTGCCTAGCAAGCAGTATGGCGGAAGCATATGTTCTTGTTGCTTCGTATTTTCTCAAGTCCACTTCCTGCATACTCCCAAACCGCGTGCCTGTCTTGAGACTCAATTGCCTGAGGTTGTGCGATCATCTTCCGTATATCATTTCGAATTGATACCAATGGAAAGTCTTCGAAACAGATGAAAACGAGGACCACAATTCTAAAGTTCAGTACAAGAACCACCCACCCAACCACCTGCTGACAGTCTTAGCTACTCAACTGGTCCCCCCTGTCAATCATAAGGCTGTGTCTGCATTCAACCCCGGGCCTTGGCAATGCTTGCTCTCTTATGCTTCGCAATCTCTACCAATGAGTTACGGTGTCTGATCACATATTCATACCGTATAGCGAGCGCATCGATCATTTTGCTCTCGAGAGTTAGCAAAGCTATACAGACTCATACTCAATCTATTATTTCTCAAGCACAGCTTTTAAGGAAACGCCCGAAACAAAATGAATCTGATTGTACGTGTCTCTTTGTTCAACTTGTCATGTTTCTGTCTGATGATGCCAGATCTTCCATGGCCTCCCTCCATCACCGAAGTGTCGGAAATTGAGCACACCTCTATTAAGCCTGTCACGCAGTGATTCGGCGCAACTGACATGCATCACAGCACCATCCCTGAAACTTTTGAGAACTGGTGTATGTGACATTGGCCTGTCAGCACTACTAGAGTGTTTTTTCTTTCAATTACGGTTCTCCCACCGAACGTAGAGGCAGCCAGCCTAGCCTTGCATCAGCGGCATGTTAAATGTCCAGGTACGTCTTCTTACACTCTATACACAGTGTTCCGTACAGATACCTTAATGAGAATGCTGACATGTTCCCGAAGTTTTCACCGCTCCCTACCTCACGTCTCACTCAGAACTACATTCTTATTGGAACGGAGCACAGGGTTGACTGCCGCTGGCAATCGGGCGCCGGGCATCTAACTTTCTTGGGAAAACATCTGCGCCCTTGTCTGTTTCTTTGTCCTCACGTGGACTCTGGATAGACAACTTGCTGACAACGAGGCCTCACGAAAGAAGCGCCACTCGGATTGTCAAATTGACGATTGTAATTTTTTATTTTGTATGGAGCTTCGAAGCCTTCCTCACAAATGAACGGAAACACATGTCAAACTAAACCAGCACCTAAAGGCTATACTTGGTT
Source organism: Fusarium avenaceum (assembly GCA_025948275.1). Taxonomy (NCBI): domain Eukaryota; kingdom Fungi; phylum Ascomycota; class Sordariomycetes; order Hypocreales; family Nectriaceae; genus Fusarium; species Fusarium avenaceum. The sequence goes on along the minus strand of CP109670.1, from coordinate 5,658,961 downwards.
GCGTATATGCAGTTCACGCTCTGACTGTAAATGAATCCCAGAACCACAATGGAATAGTTTCTGTCACTTAGTTACCAAGCATCGGTTGATCTTCATGTCATGTCTCATGGTACCCCCACCATCTACGGTCCGCTGCCGTTCACATGTCTTGCCAGAAACACCATCTCTCGACAAATGTGCCCAATTGGCTTAGAAGCAACCGAATGGGCCTAATTGGGAATCATGTCTCAGGTACGTTTCGGTCCTGTATATCATCCGAAGTTCTCCTCCTTCTATTGGTATAATGTTTCGGCCATTCTATCAAAACGGATATTATAAGTAAGTCTATTCTTAGTTAACCCTAGTCACAGGTTGAAACCGATGAGTACGACAGTCAGACTTCTCCTATGCAGTATGCAGGAAGGATAAAGAGTCATATCCAAACAAGCAGGCATCAGAAACAATTCAGGTGAAAATAACATTGCATGCAGTGGAGAACGTCAATGACTGGCTGGACAAGATCCAACGAAACACCAATGCCAACACTCCAGGATAGGGAAAGGCGGATCATGAGCGAGCACAGACAGAAGATGGGGGGATCCATCTTGTCAAGAGATTCAGAACGCATCTGCCTAAACTCTACCGGTACTTTGTCGCAGTACAATACCAAATACGTACGCTTTCTACGACGTGCGGTGGACAATTACTTTGACTCCAACCCTAGGTATCTTTGTCACCATCATACTCAGCACCCACCATTATCAAATTCCATATACCCTCAATGGCCCTGACGGCTTACTACTATCATCATGGAGGGTTCAATGACCTCACACTCATGTTGCACAGCGGTTCAAGACCTCCAGCCTCGTCCGGGACCCCGTCAAGCAACCCCTGCCGTCTGCGGGGGAATGGGTCAGTCCCCTGTTCGTCCGGTAACCGCACCCAATAATCGGAGCCCGGAGAGGGGCGCCACTACATGGCCCACCTGCTGCGCCTCCCGCCCGTGGCTTGCCCTGTTGTTTGTCCCGGAGTCGCCGGCGGAGAAGCTTGACTTACACCATGCTGTCCGGCCATATCATGACAACTTCTAATCCTCATCTGTGTTATTGCGGTAACTACTCAACACCCAAAAAGTTAGAAGTGCTGTAATCAGACGGTAAGGCATCTCGATGCTCCACCCTGGTGCATTCTGTTCCTTTTTGGGGGTACTCTCCCAGTGCTTCACCAGTTCAGTCTGCCTTGGACTTTTGAAGCGAACCATGACAGGTACACATGCCGTTGTTTGAGCGTGTTGAACCGGGTGTGAGACTCAATTCTCGGCCGGGCCCGTTGCTAATCTTGAGATAAGCAGACTCAACATTGTTCGGTTACCAATCATAGCCATGCACCTTTTCTGATTATGCTATTATCCACTTACTGGACCCAAGTCATCCCTCACGAAACACAGTTCCCTACATCATCGTTCGGCATCTTTGGCGCCGCGGCTGTTTACTGATGCAGTTACAATGCCAAAGCTGCCTCCTTGTCTCTGAAAGAAAGATATGGCCGTTTGCAGTTAGCACAATACCATTATAAGAACCCCTGACATAGCATTACCGCCTCTTCTCGCGCCCTTTCTCGCTACGTTGCCGCTGCCGCGATTCTATTCGCGACCCTCAACATGGTCCGTGGTCTGTCCAACATCATAGCGTGTAAGGCTGATATGCAATGGAGGCGACACGTCTTGAAACTGTGCCATCCTTCGAGCTTCTAGACTACAGCTGTTTGACGATCATCTACTACATGGTAAGCATCTGACGTTGTACGTGTTCGTGACTCAAAAACAATCACCAATGGTTCTTTTCCTCAGAGGGAGGCCTCGGTCAAAAGTCAGGAGTCCAAATCAACGCTAAGACTAGTCTTGAATATTCCATTATGTGTAAGGCTGTCCGGGAGCCTGAGTTGCCCTCTGATGTTAGATATACTCTGCATAGCTGGCCCCTGGTTATTGGCCCCTCCTACTTCTATACCCCTCCGATTCGCTACGGACAACGATATCTATCGAGTTGAGTTGAAACAGTCGTAAAATCTCGTGATATACACCCTTCCCATAAGTTGTAACCCCAATTCCAAGTCATGTCGACTCCCCAGACGTTGTCTCATTGTACCACAGCTTTGCCTCCTGCTGATTCATTGCAAGGCAGCCGCAGAGCAGACGTCCTCAGTCACCGCGTATGCCTGATGACAAGTCTTGAAACAAGTAGTATGTATCATCATACCGCAAACACGCCCTTCAGGTTCTGTACCCTTCATACACTTAGTTGTCGCCATACGATTCATACAACTTTTGCAAGATGAAGGCCGAGTCATATTGATACAAACAGGGCCACAGCGTGTGTATCGGTTACCCAAAGGTGCACAACGGTCAAATCAAAAATTGCTGAATACAACCTGAACTCCAATCATTATAATAGACATCCTCTGAAATAAAACTATAATCGTCGACTCATGGCAGCCGTTGCACCAGCAGCAGCCAGGTCATGCTTTGCACTCACACTCCTACCGGCAGCTCGAGGCAAGCCGCTCGCTACCTGTGTAAGTCCAGTCGTGCCGGCACTCGTTCGTTTAGTCGGCATGGAGCTAGTAGGTCCCATCGTCCCTGAGGCTTTGCGGACGGCACCTGAGATTGGCTTATGGGGGCTGGCTCCAGTTCGTAGGGATCCCAAAGGTTTGGCACCAGTACCCGGAGGGTCTGGAAGGGGTCGTGGAGTAGAGATAGTGTTATGTCGCTTCATAGGTGAAGATTCGCGGGTGGGCGGCATACGAGGAATGGGCATCTTACGCCCAGTGATAAACTCGTGCCGAATCGCATCCTCAGGTCTTAGTCGTCGTTCCGGATCCCAGCGAAGACAGCGTGCCAAAAAGTCCAAGAACACTTCATCATCGCATTTAAGCACTTGTTGCAGAGTCTTGGAGGAGGGCCGGCGTCTGCGACCTTTTGAAGATACCGTGAGACGGGGTTTGCCCATCGAATCAAAAAACAGCTTCTTGCGAGTACTCTTTTCGATCAAATGCTTTTCGGGGGGTCCAAACACCTCCATGATACACGCAAGTTGCTCCTGTTCATTCTCGCCAGGGAAAATAGGAACGCCTGTGTATAGCTCTGCCAGGATACAGCCAACACTCCACATGTCGATAGGCATCCCGTAAGTCATGCCGAGGATGACTTCAGGTGAGCGATAGAATCGCGACTGAATATATGTATACACCTTCTCGTTTTCAAAACAACTGGAACCGAAGTCAATGACCTTGATTTCGGCGTGAAGAGGATGACGCAAGAGAATGTTTTCGGGTTTGAGATCGCAATGAATGACTTTGTGTTGTTTTAGTAGGTTGAGCGAACTAAGGATCTGTTTAGTGAATCGCCGAATGATCTTGATCGAGAACCCTCGGAAAGCATGGGCCTTGATGAGCTCGTAAAGATTCATATCCAGCAACTCTGTAGAGATACAGAGATGGCCACGGAAGTAAAAGCTTTGTGTGAAATTGACCATGCTGTGCTTGTTCTTGGGGTCCTGCTGCGGGTTAGCACAAAAGTTGAAGAGCTGCCAGATAAGCCAACTTACCCATTCACGAAGCTTCTGCAAGATGTTGACCTCAACGAGAGCTTGTTGATGGAACCTCTTCTTATTCCTGATGATCTTGATCGCGACCAGGCCACCAGTCTTGTGGTCAATGCATCTTACGACTTGCCCGAAACTTCCCTTTCCAAGAACATCAATGACTTCATATCGGTACGCAAGGTGGTCCCCTGACACAATGGTATAGTCACCACGCTCGTCATCGTAGCCGAAGTTGGGTGCATCAGATTGAAGATCACCAACGACCTTGTGAGCGTTTTGGGTTCCGCAGAAGAAGACATCGGTGTAGTCCACGATCTCACCCCGCTCATAGATATTGAGCATGGCAATACGAATAGCTTCGTGAGCACCGACTCGTTCCTTCGGTGTCGCTCGCTTTCTAAGCGCGTCGAGAGTTCTAGCGGCAACATCTGTCTCCTTACGCCGAGAGCCGAGCTTGGCCATCTCTTCCTCGGCCGCCACATCATCCTTATCGAGGTCAGCAGACCATGAATCAGGGCCTTTCGCGATGCCTGAAGAGTTTCTTGGACGAAGAATCTTCTGCATGACAGAGGTGTTACGAGCTACTGGCATTGTCGAAGGATCAGGTGCAGGCTTCTTGGTGGTCCAAGAGTCGCTCTTGGTTTTGTCGTGTGAAATAAATCCATTGAGGCTTCCACCTGAGCTTTTACGCCTCCTCGACTCGAGATACCCACCGGGTGGTTGCTTCACGGTAGGAGATGGACTGGCTTGCTTAACACTGGAAAGGTTGTTGAGAGTGGAAGAAATCGGGATCCTAGGTGGTGGCATGGGTTCTTCTGGCTGTTTTGCACTTGCATTTTCGAGAGCATCTGCAGGGGTGGTAAGGTTGCTTTTGGAAGTTCCGCGCTTCCATGAGAGGCTAAGCTTTCGCCGAATGGAGCTCATGGAAGAAGGGGTTTGAGGTTCGTCCAATACCGGTTCAGGAGGAGGGGACTTAGGAATAGATTCAGTATCCTTGGGCGCTCGAGGACCTGCAGGCTTCTGGTGAACTTTGTCCTGAAAAACGTTTTCATCCAACGTCGTGAAATCAGCGCCCGTCCTTGATCTCTTTAAGAAACCATGATCTGCTCCCCCTTTGGGAAGGGACGACGACAAAAATGGCGACATGCTCTGCTTGTGATCGAGTTCCTTGAAAGCCAATGAGGATTCTGTCGAACTAGCATCGGGGGGCGTAGGCGTAAGATGTGTATGGTGTACCGAGCTGCTACTCCTCAAAGAAGGAAGCTCTGGGGTATCGCCATGGCGGGTCTTTGCGAAGAAAGAGCTCTTAGAAGCTGTCATAGGGGTCGTCGGTGTCTTGGGCAATTGCCGAGCTGGTGGCGGAGTATGATGTCTACTTGTGCTATTATGATCTTGCAACGCTGCAATTTTGTTAGTTGTCGGGGTGCTCAATGGACCCAAGTTAATCGGTGGCAGCCGTAAGGGCTGCAGGTGCCTCTTGTTCGGGGGTGTGGCTTTGTTATCAGGTTGGGTAGCTAAACTGGGTGCGTAGGGCTGTCGAGGACCGCTCGGCTTTCTCTGTAACTTTGTGGGTTCAGGGAATACAGGCATGGATATCACTCCCGTTGAGTTGGAGTTGATGCCCATAACATCCATGTTGCTAAGTGCGGTCTTCTTCTTCTCCATGAAATAAGTATCAGCAGGTGAGTCTTTTGGTGATTCATATGCTTTCGGTATAGCAGGGACAGGAGGAACATATTCATCATCATCAGCCGGCATGGGATTGTGAACTGTCGTGTGTTTTGGCGCAGGTAGGCGTGATGTAGAAGAAGATCCAGATATACGATGCAACGATCCAGTCGATGTCCTTGCCGAGTTCAGACTGAGGCATGAGGTAGCCGACAGGCCAGAGTGGTAGGATTTACGATTAAGATCCGGGGTCGTTCTTGAGGACGACGGCGTCCCAGAAGTTCTCCTTGGAATCATGGAAGGCGATTTCGATTCGGCCCTCTCTATCGGGTTGCCCATTGAAACCGGTGGCGGAGGTGGTGGTGTAGAAACATGACTAAGGCTCAATGACTGTGGCATTGTCGAGAGACGCTTCATCCTCCTCGTATCCGTGGGACTAATTGTCCTCGCGCCGAGACCGGTCGCGTGTGAAGAGTGATGGGCACCAGGCATCATCGAGACTCGCTTGTTGGACGAGGGCGTACTCAATTGACCTCCAACACGAGGTGACCGTGGGGCAAGTGTCGAGTGTCGATTCTGCTCTGGAGTAAGGGTGTTGCCGAGGCCCAAGTTTGTTTGACTGGGCCTTGGAGGCGGCTGTACCGACTTTGCCTTGGCAGCCCTAGAGGTGGAAAAATTTCTTGTTGTATTCTCCAGCCATGACGAGTTTCCATCCATGGAGGCTCTGGCTGAGCCGGTAGCTGCCCCTTCAGAGAAGAGGCTAGGACGCCGCTTTTGGGCAGGCCGAGCTCCATCGTCGCCGATAACACCGGGACCGATTGACTTTCGAGGAGGTCGAGGCACAACAGTGCTGGATACGGGAGGGTATTGGTTTTGTCGGCGAGAGCGTGCCGTACCTGACCCGTTCATATGGTCTGTCGAGCCCGAAATGCCAGGCGTACTAGCAGGCTGTCTGCTAGAGTTACTAGGTCGGCGCAAGAGCGAGCCTGATCGGCTAGGTCGAGTATTAGGATGGGCTGTGGTGCGGGTGGTAGCACCATTCGAAGACGAAGTCGCCTGGGGTCTTGGCGACATGTTGTTGTCGTCTCTTCTGTTTGTATCGAGAATGCCTCCTTCGCCAGTAGGGGACGGAAATTGGGTGAGCTTGAAATCTGTTGAAGCGGATTCGATACTGCTCTGCAGATCATCAAAGCTGACGGAGGGCAAGAAATCGAAAGAGGCGGTCGAATCGTTTAATTGGTTTGGTTCCCCATCACGACTAAAAGAAAAAAGAGAATGGTTGTTAGAAGGAGTTGCGCTGAGCATTGGATCGTCTGAGGCAAAGCCAGGGTTCGTCGAGGGGAGATGTGGTCGAGGCTGAGCGTCGGCGATTTTGCCCCTGTCACAAAGGGATCAAGGTCAGCTTGGCCATGTGCAAGGAAATGCAAGACGACAAAGATTTGGATTATGACGGTGACAGCGCTGGTATACCATAACAAGCATGGGCCATAGAGTCAAAGGCAAGGTAGGAAATAAACGACTCAGACGAGGAAGAGATGGAAAGGCTCACTGTCGCGTTGGAGAAAAGTTGGCTGGTCGAGGCCCAGCAGGTGCCTTGTAATCGCGGCTCATAGGGTCCGGGTTGAGGGGCGTGGCTGGCAATGCGACGACGGAGGTGGATTTCACGGGGTCGGTCGGTCACTAGCACAGACTCAGTCCGGTCAGGGAGCTGAGCGCATTCGAACGGTTACCTCATTCCGGAACCAACAGGAGAACAGTAAGCGTTTGTCGACAGGAAGAGGTCAGAGTGCAAAGTGCAGAGTGCAGAGTTGGGAAGTGCAAAATGCAAAATGGAACCCGGAGTGATTGATTGCAGTGGGCACCCCCGAGAAAGGGATGGTACAGTAAGATGCGAGATGGAGATGGAATAAAAGATGGAGTCGTTGAGTACGGATAGTGGAGGCAGGTTGGGTTAGGTAAGGATGTTTTTTTCCCAGGATGGGCTGGTTGGTAGTAGGTAGGTAGGCAGGCTGGTCTTTCCTTCCTTCCCGTCTGTCTGGACTGGCTGACTGAATATGGGATATTCTCATCTCTCTCACGGCGCCCACAGGCGTCCACAGGCTGTTCCGGAATGGGGCATGGGGGAATACTTCCATCCATACCCGTACTAAGGGGGGTCTGTCTACTGGGGAGCCTCCTTAGCGTGCAGCATGCTAACTGCAGCGGCTGCAGTACCAAGAGTCCAGGCTAGGTGCTTAGCGTTGGAAGCGAGGCTTCTGAGAGGCTGATATAGTGCAAAGAACCTCGTGAAAGCATCAATATCACGGTAGTGACTTGAGGACTTGGCAGTGATGCAGTGGATCTCGACATGAACAAGCGAGGGAATGATTGGCCATTCAGGATGGGAGATTGGTCCCTGGATTCAGTGCGGGCAGAGGTGGAGGATCCATACCTGCCGCGATGTAGAGTGACGCCTTTTACCGCCATTTTAGTGGATGAAAGATACCTCGAAATCTGCCTTTTCTGTGCCTACATCAGAGGTATCTTGCCGGATATGCAACCTAATGTACGGTACCTTATCAACGTCCCCTTACTTTATTAGCCTCCCTCAGTCAACGATGCAGATATGAAGGAACGTCAATCATTAATTATTATCCGCCCATTCTAAGGAAATGAGACATTCTTTCTATTACAATTAAATGCCAGCCCGAATCCGGATTAAGGCCGCAATTATACTCGTGGATATTCTACAGCTTGTCCCTGTCGCGTTCCATCGTCATCCCATTCCGAGCTATACTACCTACCATACCCTGTCCGCCCGTCTCGCCAACTGCTCGTACTTTGATCTGCTGGTCTCGATGGCGAGCGGCCAAGGCGGTGATTTTGGGTAGGGGATTTGCACAGTGGAGAATGCAGTGGGCGGTATCGTCATGCTACCAGCCATTCACCCATACACATGGTGCCGAGAGGTGCACGCGTGAACCGGTTGACGCATCAACGGCCACTGGCGCGATACATGACCATGTCGACATACAATGTTTGTATTGGGCTGTATTGGGATGTTGACATTGGGTCGCCGAGGTGGAAAGTAAAAAACACCAGGGTCTCGAAACGACAGGTTGTCCGTTTCGATATCGCGATGAACAGCACGGTCACTCCGCTGTTTCGCGACCAGGCTTAAGACTCCCCTTTTGACAGACGTCCTCTTTAAACCTCCCGCTCAGACCAACACATCATCGAGTACAAGGTTCAGGCTGTGTCTCAGATTTTGAAGGACCCGTACCTTTCTCGGGCAGCTTCAACCGGTAGGGCCATACGGATGCATCGCTTTTGTGAACTATCAACCATCCATGGGATGTCTCCCGGCCCAATGAACATGGCGTGTTGAAGCTGTTGTCAGTTCGCTACGTTATGCTTTGTCGCCCCGCCGCATCTCAAAGATCTACGGTGTGCTCTGTAATTAACCGTGCTGCATCTCAAGACGCGTTTATTGTTTTTGTCGCCGCATGCCGAATCCTGGGCGTCCCGCAACTGCACGCGACTGATGCAGAGGCAAGATGGCCAATCTGGCATCCAGGATATCTGACTGGCCGTCGTCACGGGCAATCACTCCTTTTTACGATACCTCAATAAATACATTGACCTATGAAATGGATGGCCACTTAATATCGTGCAGCATATATCAGAAACAAATAAGCCGAGAGATTTAGATTGGGATGATACAACTTTATTATCCTATGGGCATCCCGACATCCAATGCCTTACTTACATCTCGGGCCAGTGCATGACTGATAGCATGAAAATAAATCCGAAATAAGGAGGGTCTCTCTCCAGTCTCTAGTGTGGATTTGGCGTGGGGTAAGTCAGCGCCGGAGCAGACGAACATGCCCGGATATTGATATAGATGGAAGGTATTACATTAACTATCAGTACCTAGGTAGGTAGTTCATATCAGTTACAACACTTAGGTAGTGAGCATCTGAAAAAACTCATTGTTTTCCAGTGTGAAAAGTAATGAAAACTCAAACCAGGCCATATTAGGTACGGGTATCTGCAAATAAGTCAAAATACGTACCGGTCTATGAAACATGAACACTCTGAGCTTCACCCAGCCCAGTAAGGCAATACATCAACCTTTTCCTCTAAACAGCACCACACAACTCAAAAGTGCTACGGGCCGCCTTACGCTACTGTAGACCTTACCAGACATAGCGAATACTAAGGGCGATTAGTTAACAAATGGATGGTATTCTGCTCATCCAAAATGGCGTTCTGCTGGTGCACTGAAGCTAGCCTCCACACCACATTAGTTACCCTACAGTGTATACCTCTAGACCCAGGCCTTTGTCGCGGGTCTGTCGGCGTGCCTCCAACCGTCGGCCATAGGTGATGTCACTCAGTGTCACATGCACACCCACGATCGTGCTGTGACACCTCCACGCGGAAATCAAGGCCCCGGTATATCTCGAAACCTCCACCATCCGACGTTGCACTATGCCCTTGAAACCTCCTCCTCATGGATGACTTCACTGCAGAGATGTTCGCTTCGGGGCATGTCTTTGACTCCCCCGAGGGTTCGAGCCAGCGCCGTAACAATGGCCGTGATGATGACGATGATAAGAAGATTGAATCAGACTCCCATGCGCCCGCGCAGAAGACGGGCTTGCGTGGAGGATTTGCAGCTATTCGCCAAAAAGCTAGCTTACAAGATCGCTTAGTAGAAAAGTATATTCAGCTTTCAAACGTCTATGATGCCAAACATGCTGACTGATGATACAATAGACTTTTACAACAAGTTATACCTACAGATGGCGATGATCAGTCCGACGTCCACTTTGTGGGTGATGAACAGGAGGCAACTCATACTGAAAGACCAAACTTCAACATCACTACCATGTCTTATAACTTCCGCCGGTTCAACGCTCGAATAGGCGTCGTTTTTAAGTTCCAAGGGCGCGTCGAACGTATTCTATCATGGAAGCGCGCATCGCATACTCTATCGCTCCTCGCTGTCTACAGCTTCGTCTGTTTAGATCCGTATCTCCTATGTGTTCTACCTATCGCCATCCTTTTACTAGGTGTCTTTATCCCCGCGTTCCTGGCACGACACCCAGCACCGCCGAAGGGTACGCTATCAAGTGAGCAGAGTGTTGGATATTCTCCCCAGGGACCGCCTTTAGCACCCGCAGCGACAGTGAAACCAGTTAAAGAGCTCAGCAAGGATTTCTTTAGAAACATGCGTGACTTACAGAATTGCATGGACGACTTTAGTCGCGGCCATGATCAGGTTGTCGCTCTGCTCGTGCCGGTCACGAACTTCAGTGATGAAGCTCTCAGCTCTACCCTCTTTTTGTTTCTGACAGCGGGAGGGATATTCATGACCGTTGCGGCACAGATCATCCCCTGGCGATTTATATTTCTTCTTAGTGGCTGGGCTATCGTGGGTATGGGACACCCGTACATCGGACGACTTCTCGCTGCGGCTCATCGTGAGCGTCTAAAACCTCAGGAGGCGAAAGCACGATCATGGCTAGACAGCTGGATCAGCTCGGATGTCATTCTCGACTCAAGCCCTGAGACGCGTGAAGTTGAAATCTTTGAGCTGCAGCGCAAGACCTCTGGTGGTGGCGAATGGGAGCCCTGGCTGTTTAGCCCGTCTCCTTACGATCCGCTCTCACAGGCTCGTATTGCAGGTGAACGTTCCCGCGGCTCACGATTCTTCGAAGATGTTATGCCGCCTGATGGCTGGGAATGGAGCGAGAAGAAGTGGGCGCTGGATCTCTGGAGTCGCGAGTGGGTTGAAGAGCGCATCATCACAGGTGTTGAGGTTGAGACAGAAGGCGAGCGTTGGGTGTATGATATATGGGATGAGCGGGATGAGCGCACGGGTGTTGTAGACCTCGCTGCAAACGACAAAGGAAAACAAAAGGCGAAGCCAAGTTGGGAGGAGAATGAAGATGGCAGTGGGCGAAGAGGAGATTGGAGACGACGACGATGGGTCAGACTGGTGAAGCGTAGAGCGGCTCCAGTACAGCCAAATTGATATCTCGTCTTCCCTCTATAATGTTAAGCTCTTATGTTTGATTATTTACGCAAGCCGTTGGTGATGTATAGGCAACGGGACAAACTGCACAATTGGCAACTTCTTATGAGCTTCATATCTCGATATGAATTAACGTAAAAACAAACGATTCGAACTATTCATTTGCTACAATCAATCGGAATGTATTGGCTACAAAACCGTATTCCAAAATCCAACGCTTGCAGTATCATCATCACCCTGCAGAGCTTAAGTGGTATCACGCTGAACAGGCCCTTCCTGTATTCGCAAAATTGGGGGTCGTCAGATATCTCTGACTCCAGCCAGAACATTCTATATGCGATCCATTCATAACACGTCAAATCTGTTAACCGTATCGAGAGAAAACGAGGAAGAAAATAAGATGAGTAAGTCCCGCAAACATTAAGGAATGTACATCTTGTCGAGGATCTTCTGGATGCCCTTGGTGCTACCCCGGCCTTGGTCAAGCTCCTCGGCCATCTTACGGGCGCGCTCGATGAGGACTCCGACAACTTTGCGGGTGTATTCAAAGCTGCCGGTGGACTCCATGTAAGCGACAGCATAGCGCTTGATCTGGATGTCTGAGGTCTTTTGCTTGAGGATGTTGATAAGTTGGAGATTTGTGGGGTTGGAGCGGATGCTGTGGATGACAGGGAACGAGAACTTGCCCTCGGTCAGATCCTCGCACATTCCCTTATTATGGCTGTATTCCTTTGACGACAGGTTCATGTAATCGTCGCGGATCTGGAAAATAAGACCAATGAGGTTGACGAGGGATACACAGTCCGTAGGACCGTCGGCTTCGGCGGCCATAAGCTTAATACCAAGACGGAATAGACCGCCTGTCTTGTTACCAACCATTTCAAGGTAATCCTCCTCTGTTGGGCAAGTAAGGGTATCTCGCCAGAACAGGTCCATCCCTTGACCTCTGTGGAGATTAACAAGCTCATCGGAAAAGATGGTGATCAGGTCTGGGTTGTTGAGCTTGTGTAGCTCTTGTAGAGCAACGAAATATATGTAGTTTGCCGAATTGATGGTCTGGGCGACACCAAAGATGTTGTGCGCCACGGGGAAGCCACGGCGCAGCTCAGACGAGTCTTGAACATCGTCAATGAGGAGCGAGGACTCGTGAAGCATACCCACGACACGGGTGATGACCTCGAGGCTTGATGCGGGCACATCGAGCCAGGCGTTGAATGCTCCAATCAGCTGGGCGCGAAAGTCTTTGCCAGGATGGCTAATGACATAGTCGTAAGGCCCGCGAACGACGCTCTCCTTGTCTTCGTTCCAGGAGCGCTTGGCCGTGAATTCAAGATCCTCGTGGGCGTAGCGGTCGGGGTCGGGAGGCGGGTAGGAGGGCTGCATGACGCCGTAGCCAGGACTCGACACCTGGGCCTTTGGAGAGAGCTGCTTCTGGCTCAGCCAGTCGGCTTCGGGGACAGGTCGCAAGACGGATTTTGTAGGGGTCGTGTTGAGCGAGGTTGGGACGCCAGTGCTCGAGGTGCGAGGAGGAATCGCGTTGGGGGACATGAGTGGATTTGAGAGAGAAGACATATTCTCGATTGCTTTTGGCGATAGTGATAACATGTGCAAGGCCAACGGGGGCAAAGCCTCGGGGTTGAGAGGGAAGATGGGGTCGGCCGTGGGGATCATGCGTCCTGAGTTTTTGGGGTATACTTATTAATAAAGTCCAGAATGCGATTCGACAGGTGAGACGACGAGGAGGGGTCAATTTCGGGGTTGGTAGCTTAATCGATGACGCCTCTGAAGATATTTGGAGCTATTGACAAAGGTTTTGGTGGACAAAATAATGGATGCCTTGGTTTGAGCTGTAGCCTGTAGGTACACAACGTTGACTGCCTAGCCTACACTTGAGAGAGAATGCAGATGCTCGAGAAATGGGAGAGAAAGGCGCAATAATAAACAAATGCAATGTCTCGTCGTGTCTCGTCTTGGCGTGCTATAGAGAGTGGTTTTGTCGGGTAGCTCGGGTGAATCTATAAGTGGTCGACGTCATTGAATATCCAACGATACATGTCTAAGCCCGCCTGTTGCGACGATGGAAGAGTCATAGAGTTGAGCCTGGGCGCTTTCAATGTGGGTAAACAGTCGAAATGTGCTCTGTGCATCCAATTGCGCATACGCTGAAGAACAGGGGCCCAAGTTCTGAGTTCTAAGTCCTGCAGTGTTCCAAATTGAGAACATAAAGGGCATGTCCTTGAAGGATGAAGCTACCGAGAGCTCTATATCTTGTCTTGTGATAGAGGGGTGTGGGGTACGCGTTTGTCCTACGCAAGACAACTATCTTGTACCTGAGGGCAGTGGCAGTTACAGATAGTACCACCTCTCAAAGCATCCATGAAGTACCTATCATAGTGTCTAGGACTGTGCCGTCCTATTAGGGGCCTGTCACAAGCTAATGCAGAATTGAAGGGAGCGGGAGCTTTGAGACGGGAGTGGGAGTGAGAATGCAGCTTTGCGTTGTGCTTTGTTGTCAAGGGGAGGGGCTAGCGGGAGAATTGGGCCTTGCCAGGGGGGAGCTTGGGGAGCTTTGGAGTGGGATTGTGGGGGAGCTATAGAAGGAACGCAGCTGAGAGTCACATCAGGCAATCAATGCATACCTTTTTTTGTTGCTTCAGTTGCGTTACCCTGGGCATTGACGGGTATCTGTGTATCTGTAAGAGTATTAGTTTTCGATACGTGGCCTGGTATGAGCTGTTGAGTTGTAGTAGTGATTGATATGGAGAGCATGCATTGCAGAACTTACATCGTACTCGCTCAGGAGAATGATAACATATATTGCGAGCGACGAAATATTAGACAAACACAGACACATTCTTCAATGCGCAAACTCTCCCTTTATCTGTAAACAACTTTTGGGTCGTTGGGACAAAGAAACACACCACCTCAGCCCATTCATTGTATAATCAGGGCTTGCAAAGCCTATCGAATGTCGAGGCAGCTGAGGACTAGTTCTCAGCAAAGACGAAGACGAACACGTTGAGTGTATCCCTGGTTAGGAGATCTCGTCAAGTCAGTCCAGATTTCACATGTAAATTCGGGGGTGCAGAATGAGCTGAGCAATGGGGTCAGAGTCAGATCATGGTTATTAAGGACCCCTGATCCATCACGGAGTTTCTTTAGACACAGTCTACCAGGGATCACCAGTTGATCAATGAATGTCTTTATGTTCTGTGCTTTGTCGTTAGAAGAAATTTCTGCAAGTCCTGATACTCTTGTGACTTGATTTTCTGGTTTCTGATTTGTTTCTGTTTACTCTTAGACCAGGATCTTATTGTAACAGCTGCTACATCAAAGAACTGCGAATGTATGAAAACACCATCAATAAATGTTCCTGCAAATCAAAGTGCTAACTTCATGTTACAGCGTATCGTTATTTGTGTCCCTTTCAATAAAGATTTCTAATCATCTGCGACAACGTTAAACATCAATCCCTAATAACACCCCTGTTCACTTCCCGACCGTGCCGCATGAAGCTCTCGATGATCAACGTTGATAACGGGGATAAGCGTATTGTCCATTAAATACCGGCCGAGACATTCCTCACACGGCAACGAGATCCGAATCGCGAGCGCGAAATCCATCTTTAGCTCACATCCGTAACGTTAGTTATTTAAGTTAAGTGCTGCATGCAATCCTTTCGACCTATGGTATAATAAGAGCACCCAAGGTATGACGACAACGGTGGAGCGAAAGTGGTGATGCTGGATGGCGATCACTGAACGGACTTAGATCTGATTTCTAACGTATTTCCGATTATTGAGTATCGAGCCGCTAGAGGAACGAGCCGTGTCATTGAAATGTAAAGTGTTTCTCTTGTAGATATTTAATACGGCCAATGTGCTCATTAAACCGGTATAAGTCAGGCTTGGCTCTCTGATTTCTCCGGCACCGATATATTGGCCAAGAGACCTGTATCAAACGCAACCATGGCCCCTATACATCGTATTTTCTCATCAGCCAACAACAAGCCCTATCGAACCAAGAATATCGAATATGAAGGCACTCCATACTTGAACGACAAAGGCTACGTTGATTTCGCCCCTGGCGACATCGAAAACCCTCAGAATTGGTCAACGCCCAGACGAGCGGCTGTGACACTCTCAGCTGTGCTTCTCGTTCTCAATGCAACTTTCGCCTCGAGCTCACCAAGCGGCTGTTTCCCATCGATATCAGAGCACTTCCATGTGTCAGAGCTAGTAGCTGGCCTGACCATCACTGTATTCCTCCTGGGTTACTGTGCCGGGCCGCTTGTCTTCGCACCCCTGAGCGAGCTCTACGGACGACGATGGATCTTTTACATCACCTTTACGCTTTATGTCATTTTCAACTTCCTTTGTGCTTGGGCACCCAACTTTGCTTCCCTCCTTGTTGGCCGTTTCCTTACAGGGACCTTTGTCTCTGCGCCTCTGAGTAATGCACCTGGCGTGCTGGCTGATCTCTGGGCGCCGTTGGAGCGCGGTAATGCCATGGCTGGCTTCGCTGCCATGGTGTGGGTTGGACCAGCACTGGGTCCAGTCATCGCAGGATTCCTTGAGCTCAAGAAGGACTGGCAGTGGAGTTTCTACGTGCTGATCTGGCTTGGGGGTGCAACAGCTGTCGTCATGTTGACTATTCCCGAGACACACGCCCCGACACTTCTTCTCAAGAAAGCCCGAAGGATCCGAAAGGCAAAG
The DNA here is from genome assembly GCA_025948275.1 of Fusarium avenaceum. Lineage (NCBI taxonomy): Eukaryota > Fungi > Ascomycota > Sordariomycetes > Hypocreales > Nectriaceae > Fusarium > Fusarium avenaceum. The sequence goes on along the minus strand of CP109670.1, from coordinate 5,642,975 downwards.
GTACTGGGCTATGAGAACGTCAAGTCCGAGGCCGAGGCCAGCGACCGGACACTGTCGGCCGTGTACAAGATCGCACTTACACGGCCATTCATCATTCTGTTCGACACCATCTCTTTCCTTTGCGCTATCTACATGTCGATCGTGTATACCCTGCTGTACATGCTCTTCACCATTTACCCCATTGTTTTCCAAGAAAGACGGGGCTGGAATGCGGGCGTTGGAGAATTGCCTTTGATCGGTACTGTTATAGGTGAGTTCTCTAGGTTGGTTGCAATATGGTGATACTGACAACATTATAGGTGCTTTCCTTGGTGGCTTCGTGGTCTTGATTGACTCACATATCCGGAGGAAGAAGATTGAGAACGGCGGGAAGAAGATGGAACCTGAAGATCGATTGCCGTTGGCAATGATTGGAGGTGTTGGATTTGCTGTGACTATGTTCTGGTTTGCATGGTCCGCTGAGTATAAGTAAGTGACTGAAAAGACACCCCTGCGAATACCACTAGGAGCCCTCAACTATTCAACCTTTCTATTTGGATGTATGGAGTAAGCTAAACTTGTTTCTTCCAGCTCAATCCACTGGATAGTCCCCACGTTGGCTGGCACCTTTTTGGCTACCTCCCTGATGCTCATCTTTGTAGCGTACTTGTCATACCTCGTGGATGTATATCTCATGTACGCAGCATCTGCCATCGCAGCCAACACCATTGCTCGATCTGCATGTGGCGCCGCTGCCCCTCTGTTCACCAAGCAAATGTTCGATGCCCTAGGCGTTGGCGGTGGTGGCAGCCTTATCGGCGGAGTTGCTACCGTCTTGGCTGCCATCCCCTTTCTATTCTACAAGTACGGCAAACAGATTCGAATCAGAAGCAAGTTTGCGCCTACGGAGGACAAGAATGAGGCTAGAGAGAAGGATGAGGAACAGGCTGATGAAAACAGGGAGAATCGTGTTCTAACTCATCCAAATGATAGTTCAGATTCCACAATGGCTGCATAAGGTTATAGGGTTTATAGAACGATACAAGTATTAATTAACAACAACGACACTGGAGAGTATGCTGGTGCAGAGGTGCTGAGTTAAGCATCTCCTTAAGGATATGGAAACCTGGACATGACCGAGCTCTACTTCATTATTACCAAAGAGTTAGTCGTTGTGGACATAATATAACTGGGGTAACCTTCTTCAGTATGGGTATAGTTGTATAATACCATTAAGAATTTAGGGCAGACTTTTCCACTCTTTAATAGACCCTATCTGTTATACCAGGGATGTTATGTAATGACACGAAGGGCGTTTTAACCAATTGAAGCTTGAAAGGATGAAAGGAAAGTCACATAACTGACCCCGTCTCAAATAGGAATCAGGGGTCTTTAACCACCATAATCTAACTCTAACCCAATTGCTCAGCTGATTATATACTCCTTTACATTCTTAAAATAGGCTAGTAGTATCCTAGAATAAGATATAAAACATTCTAACTATACCGAACTTCAGTATAACTACCTAGTATACTTAGACTAGTTACTGCCTTAAATAACCTTCTCTAGCAAGTTTGCAAAACCCATAAGAAGATTACTTCCTATTCATAGATATCAGTACAGCCAATAAATTATAAGATGTCGGCACTTACAAGTTTTCAGTGGACCTTCTTAATGTTCATCCTCTTTGTAGGACCAACTCTATGGCATTGGCCAATGACAATATCATTGGTGGCATCGGCAGTACCACTGCACGAATTCTTCCAGTACTCAAAGACTCTGACGTCTCCGCAGTCCGCGCCATGCACGAGATAGGATTTTCGTCCCTCAACGTTGATACACCTGTTGGAACGGGTAATGTCGAGAACTCTGCCCCCTTTCCAGTGCAGTTAGGGCCGGACATTGCTTGCATGGAGCATCTGGCGTCAACCGTGCCAAAAGTGGCGAAGGCAGCGAAGAGAATGACCTTTGTTTGCATAGTGATGTTGGCAGTAAGTGAATTAAAAGTATGAGAGTGAAGGATGAGAGTAGAGGTGAGGTATATAACCAGCAAGTCTCCTATCTTTTATAGTTAAAGAAGCCTGAATTTCTTCCATTAACATGCAGGCGTGGAGTAGTGGCTTCACATGAAAGTCTGACAGTCATGCTGGGAATCTGCAGGATCCTTGAGAAGACAGATTGGCTGCCAATCTTCTTCACAGGTCAATACATGGATTCTCGGTCCGTTCTCTCAAGTAACGTGGTTATGGACAATCTGTTAGACATTGACTCATTCGTAACTGTCATAAATCCAAGTCCAGCTTGTTGAAAAAGGTATATGGGGTGAGCTTGCTAGCTACAAGTTGTATTGCTAGTATTGCTTTAATATTCTGCTGATTCTCTATAAGAAGAAGGTAACTACTAAAACAAACTACTGAAGTATTATTACTTTACCAGAAATGAGGTCCTAATAGGAGCTTTAACATGTGATAGGCACTCTCAAGCTAATCCAGGCTATAGTGGCCCAGGACAAGTATACCCTATGCATAGGGTACCTCAGGTGGCTTTCATGACCTGATTGTAAGTCTTGACCACTTGAACTTTAGTGAAAACTAGCCCCAGTCAATCATTTAAACATGAGACCAACAAATACCTCATGCAGCGATCAATAAGGCAAGTATATCACATTTAAGTAGAGTGTTGTTATTATCACCAACAAGAATCTCTACCTGCTTTAAAGACCAACCCAATTCGGAAATAGGCAGGGGTCTTTATCGGAATACGAGACCGTGCAGCTTGGCTAGGTCCTCTCGGTTCTCAATACCAAGGCTGTATGATCTACATAGCCGTCTTCACTAAGTTCTATATTACATGTACACACAAGGGGGAGGGGAATTCAAGGCAGACAAGGGCGTGGTGGCAAGGCACTTTTACCTTAATTATGTTGAAAAAATGTATGACTGGCATAATAAAGTGAATTAGACATTAAGTTTAAAGAGCCTCTAATAGTAAGTAATATAGTCCTATTATTTATATACCGATTTATATGTGTAGGAGGAAAAAAGTTAAATGCTGATAAAAATCGTGAAGGATTTCAGTCTTCTACAATGTCTTCTTTCCTAATTGGGCACTATTAAAGCACGCAGACATTCTTGTTAGTACTAATAACAATACTCCTTAAGTATATTAACAGTTGTCTATTAGCTAATTGCTATGGTTTTTGATAAAAGAGTTAAAGCGTAAAGTACAGTGATAACTATACCGTAAATGAGCACATCTAAGAATATATCTTTTGCTAAAGACAAGTCTGTAATAATTTAATCTTACTTTAAAGACTGATATTGCATTCAACTAAGTAAGAAATGTGAAAAGTTTAGAATTGGACAGATAAGTATCCACGAGTGGCGTTTCGATTCAGATAACAGACGTTTCTTTATTTGTGTGGTAATTTGTTATTATTGTTTCAAGTGCTGGGACGGTTGAGTAAAAGGCAGAGCTGAAAGCAAGGTGCAACAAACTATCCCGGATGATTATGTGAGCATGTATTCCAACCTCGGCTTCAGTACTACAGTACTTCATTCTGGTTAACCACTTGAACCATCTTTTACTCCAACTTCATATTTCTTCATCTTGCAAAAGCTTGCTACGATGGGACGTACAGTTATTGCGTTTGACCTCTACGGGACTATTCTCTCCACCGGATCAATCTCAGCAGAGTTGGCAAAATTATACGGCGAAGATAAAGCCCAGTTGATTGCCCCGCTCGCAAGACGATACCAGCTTGAGTCTACATGGCGTGCCAATAGCATGGGTAAGTCAAAACATCCTTTACTTATAGTAGTGGCTCATGTTTTATCAAGGTGTCTATCGCTCATTCAACGACCTCACGAGATGGTCGTTCCGTCAAGCTACCAAAGAAGTTGGCGTTGAGCTCACCACTGAGCAGGAAGAGCGTATCATGGATGCATACAATGGCCTCGATACATTCCCAGATGTCGACGAGGCACTGAAGAGGCTGGCAGAAAGTCCATCCATTGACCCGTACATCTTCTCCAACGGCACTATGGCCATGATGACCTCGTCACTCGAGACATCACCGTCCTTGTCACAAGCGAGCAAAGTATTTCCCCATGAGAAGCTGGTCAGCATCGACCCCCTCAAGGTATTCAAACCAGATCCCCGTACGTACAAGCATATGGCCAAGACGGCGGGACTGGAATCGCAGCTTGACAAACTCTGGCTGGTGAGTTGCAACCCGTTCGACGTGGTGGGTGCAACGGCTCTTGGGCTCAAGAGTGCATGGATTGATCGTGAGAAAAAAGGCTGGAGCGATACTCTGGGGTGTTCGTTGGGTTTGGAACCAACAGTTACGGCTGCTACTGTGGATGAAGCTGTCGGGGCGATTTTGAGCCAGGCTGGGGGTGATGATTAGTGCGATGATGCAATGAGATTGGCATATCTTACGCTGCCATGCCTTTGGGATGTTGTTTATGTTTGCAGTTTATTTGTAGAAACCGTGTCTTTAATGTATGAGGTCGAGGCACTTATAGATCAGCATTTTGGCCCGAAAGTATTGATGCATGGTGGTTTCATGTTCATCTCAAGTCTAAGGACCCTGAACCCAGGATGCCACAAGTCATATATAGGACAAGGTTTTTGTATAACACATAAGACCACATGGATATATATTAACTGGAGAATGTATAATCCCAACAGGACCTGAAGGATAGTTAAAGAATCCGATTGTGTAATGTTAAATACCTGCTGAAGTAGTATCCAGGTCGGCCGACAGCAAATACTCGGCCGATACAAACATGGGCACATATGACAGCATGATACACAATTACAGATGATAAATGAAAACATGAATAAGCATATGCATCTATGTACACATTGCATCACGACCTGATCTGATCTGACCATCGTACCATCGATACGCACTTACATCGATCTGCTGTCCACTCCTTCGCCCTTCGTTGCTATGTAAACAAATGATGGTACCAAAAACACACACAGTCTAGAGGCTCATCAGCATTCCCGTTTTGACCAAGACACTTAGCTCGTGCTCGGATCTTTACTATGATCGGGCTAACTCTAATCACAAACTCTTCCATTCCTCATCTCTTTTAGAATCAACTTTTTAACATCCGTTTACCTGGAGGTTCCCTTCCATTCTCCCCCAACAGCTGAAAACCAGCCCAGCCCGGCTGTCAGTGACAGCGGAGCCCAACGCCCCCGGCCACTGTTTAGCGCGGACCCTAGCTGCATATCCACTGTACCCGTAGCAGGACCCCCCTGTAACCCCGGACCCATGTCGGCTTGTGACCGTTAAACCTTGGAATCCTCCCCCGTTGCCGTGCCGATGTCTCCACTCACGTCGATTGTTTGGCGGTAAAGCACCACGATAATACCATAGCTGCCACTCGAGCTCGAGCTCGGTCACTTCTCAGCGCTGCACTATCAGCTTTGCATTTCTTCTTGTTGTTCCTGTCGTCATCGTCGTTTACCGCAAGTTGCGGCTGTTGAAATACTCTCTTTAAAGGAAAGAAAAGGAAAACAGCAACCCGAGTCCTGCGAGTCCTCGAATAATCCTCTCCTGGCGCCTTTCAAGAGTTTCCATTATCTCTCGGCATAACATTCATTTCAGTCATCTCACTTACAACATGGAGTCTCTTCTATCTCTTGCCTTCGACAACCTCTCGTCCTACGATGGGCCCAAAATCCGCAAAGGTCTTCGCCAGGTCGAAGGTCTTCTAGCCCAGATCTGCCTCTCAAACGCAAACTCCCAAAACGACCGCCATCGACGCCGAGGTTCAGAAGATGACAACAGTGATGCATCGACGTCATCGCAGAAGGACCTTGGCCAACTTTCTCAAGATCCAGCTTTTCGCGAGTTCTTCAAGCTGCAGGAGGGATTCGAATGGAACGTGCCCATGCGTCTGATCGGTACTCTCGACCGACTTATGGCCAAGGGTGGTGATGGTGGAAACGACCTCTTAATTCTGAGTGCTCTTGATCTTATTCAAGGACTGCTATTGCTGCACCCTCCCAGCAAGTCTCTTTTCGCCCGAGAGCAGAATATGAATGTACGTGACCATCATTCTACCGTCAATTCAACATAAACTAACACCATGACCAGCTTCTTCTCGACCTTCTTGAGCCATACAACTGCCCCGCGATCCAGTCTGCGACTCTTCTCACACTCGTCACCGCCCTCATCGACACTCCAGTCAACACACGCACATTTGAGAGCCTTGATGGCCTTCTCACTGTCACTTCTCTCTTCAAATCTCGATCTACAGCCCGTGAGGTCAAACTCAAGCTTGTCGAGTTCCTTTACTTCTACCTCATGCCTGAGATCCCGTCCATCCCTCGAGCCGACCAGCGCGACAGTGTCCCTGGTATGTTCCAACGAAGCCCCAGCAAACTCGTCGGGGCTTTCAACGCCGACTCCCGCCGCAAGCGCTCTGGCTCTGATCCTGAGGGCGATATCTATCTCACCACCGAGGAGAAGCAAGAGCTGCTTAGCCAGCACCTGAGCAGTGTGGAGGATCTCGTCAAGGACCTCCGAGATTGCGCACCCTTTGGCGGTGTCGTCTGCTAAACGCAGCTGGAATGAAGGAAATCCACATCAGCATTGCTTTCATTTCATACCTTCTTAAACATTTCATCAACGACGGCGTTAGGACTATCAGGCGGCGCCCTGATGTTTCCCCTTTCCTTTTGGCATGGAGTTCTGCGCAACAACTTCGGTACACATAATTGTTTATTGGTTTCTTTGGTCGGATATGCACTTTGAAGATTTGGATGCTTCTACTGCATGAATGGAATGGTTAGGCGTTTCTATGTAACCAAAAAATAGAACGATCTGAATTTCTCCTTTATACTATTACTCTCGCTGTGGAGCCTTATCCCCCATGACACTCTGTGGCGGTGTCGGAACGATTGACAACGGACGGTCTGGAGTTATAGCTGACTCGTTACCGTATAGTTCGAAGCGGCCATCCATCGTTTCGGAGAGCGGTGTCTGATACAGACTTGGACTGGACATGGGTGACAGAAGATCACTGCCTTCTCTTGCCGTTGAATCGATTTCGACTGGTGCCGCAATATCGCCTGGTCCTTGTGCATGCATCGGCACTGCAGCTTCTCTCCCGGGTGAAGTGACCCGCGAGCTGGCCTGCTCTGTATACGGTCCTGCTGCTGGGTCGGGGCCAAAGTAGTCTCGAGTCAGCCCTGTTCGAGCGTGGCTCCCTGAGATATCTGTCATAGTATCACGCGGGGGACCGCTGCCATCTACATCGCCTGATGCTGACGGTCCTGTCGCAGTTCGCTGTTGTCTTCGCTTGCGTAGGCACATCCACGCAAGTCCTGCGACAATGATACCTGTTCCCACGACGACACCAACACCAATACCCGCCTTTGCGCCATCTGATAGTCCGCCATCGCCATCGCCATCGCCATCGTCGTTGTCGTTGTCGTCAACGATGGTAACGCCGCTTTCCGTTGGCGTTGCTTGAGCACAATATCCCTCTCCGCTGACTTGGGTGCAGTCTTGGTCATTATCGCAACAGCCAGCTCCATCTGAGCATTTATGCTGGGAGGTTGTGCAACCCGAGGGTATGGGGGACAAGAGGTCTGTTCTAGAGGCAGCTTTGGTAGAAGCGCAATTGCCGCCGGCGCGGCACTCTTGGTTGTAACCGCAGCAGTTTCCACCGAGATTGCTGGGACAGAGATAGAGACTCGTCCTAGGACACTTGCGATCGCAGCAGCCCTGTAGCGCTGTGGCAGTTCCGCCCGAGGTGACGGTGCGTGTGCAGAAGTACGCTGTTGAGCCGCATGGAGAGTCGTTGGAGCAGTTGGAGCCTATGGGACAGCATTTAGGATCACCTTTTCCGTTGACGTAGCAGTAAGAGTCGTTCTCGCAACAGTCATCGGGGAAGCCAATCTCAAGGCCTATAACATGGGTGAGCTCTATGTTCACAAGCTTATCACTGCGCAAGCTTACAGTTATGGTGATCGGAACCACAGTCCGCGCGCTTGGCCAAGGGAAACGAGCGATCGATAAAGAAGCGCGGCATGAGGTCGCCAGGAGCTGCTTGAAGAGCCTCATACTGTCGCGTATGATGCGCGACAGCACATGGGACAAAGACGAATAGGCTGAAGAACCTCATAGTGTGAACAGCGCATGCAGGAGGGGGAATTAATATTGCGCTGAGATCATCGTCGCATCTCGTCTGGTCTATTCTCCCTCACAACAGTCGTCTATTAGTAGCCGCGATACTATGAACCAAAAGACTGCATTTAGAACGAGTGCACGTTGAACAAAGAAAAGAAAAATTGAATGAGATGGGAGCCAAGACTCGAGAGAGGTCTATGCATGTAAGACTCCAAGCGGCGACGTGCGGCGGAGGGGTGACAATAGAATAGCCCTGCTGTTGGTTGATTGTCAGATTGGAAGAATACTATTGGCTCCTATTTAATTGACAGTTGGTCAGCCCGTCCATCGTCCACTCGGGCTTATATCCAGCTTCCTAATGTTTGCTTGAGTGCCAGTGGTTAAATGAAATGGTCGATCTCAACGTGGCAGAGGGAACCGTTTTTGATGGGGCTTGAGGCGCAAGTGCTTACATGGTATGACCCAACTTGGTATAAAACCCGCAATAATCACCTCAGACTGTGATAATGATATTATAGGAGAGTACATTTTATGGTTAACAAGAACTTCAGTGCATTGTTTGGAAGCTGTGACTTTGTGGATCTCGAAATTGTATTGTGCTACATGAGGATGCTGTAGAGTATCTTGGTGGATAGGCTACCTATGTCAAGTGCGACTTTTATGGACCGAGGTGGACAAGACGCACATGCTTCTCAATGCGTATGAATTTTTGACCCTGGTTACTCAAGGCATATACTGAACGTCACGAGGCAGATTTGATGCTAACAGACGCATAGAGACGCGATATCTATAAGTAAGGTACCTAAGACAATGTGTACTATATTGTCACAAGATGGGTAGTTCTGACACCTGGTATGGATAAGCCAGCTAGTACCGGAGGGTAACCGAGTATAAGCTCGAATTATCATGGTACAAGTGTTCGGCGTCTGCTTTTATTCTTGAATACATGGTTGGGTCCTTCGTCTGCACCACCACCCTGTAGTCGTGGAGCGACATGTTTAATTCTCCGATACCAGCGTCTACATTTAATACTGTTACATTCAACCCCAAAGAACCCTGAATATATCATTATATCCCTGGATCTATAGCACTGGAGTCTTTTTTGCTACGGAGATTCAATCCTAAAGTTGTCCTTGGATCTGAATGAGACCGTTGTTTCCAATGCCTGAAGTTACATAGGTGCTATCCATGAATAAATTGCTCAATACTGTTTTAGTAATTAACAACAAAAGCGAATTGACCTGCCATACCTTGGGAAAAGGGTGTGTAGAGAGTCATTTATAATATCACTTGTTATTGGATACCATTCCTCATCGTTGAGCGCCGTTGTATCAATCATTTCCATATCGCAGTCGACAGAAACCCGTTCATTGTGCTCATTCTAATTCCATTAAACACCCAAACAATCAAATCCATAAAACTCCCAAAACAAATCATGTGCTTTCACTCCTGTGCTCTCTCCGCCAAACTCGCCGTTGACCTTGGCATCGTTTTGAACCCGCTGTCAAATGAGATTGGAGAGCGAGGCGATGACTCTTGCGCAGGTTCGGGTGTTGTTAAAACACTGGCCCTGCTCAAACTGATGGTCGTGGTTAGCCTCCAGCTACTGGTAACTGTAGCTCTGTCAATGGCCTTGTTCGGCGTAGGTTCTATAGCGAGAGGCGTCCCTCGAGGTGTTTCTGCAGAATGTTTAGTGGTGCTCTTGTGCCTCACTCGCCAGGTATGTTACCTTGTGTAATTTCTTCCTCGTCGCCATCCTGTATGGCAAGCTTTCCATCCTTGTTGAAAGTTGACTCTGCATCCTCCTTAAAGACATGACCGGGCGCCTTTAGAGATAGAGTGGGCTGGTTGGCGTTCACGAACTCGGTGTACGTGGTGGTCACCTCTATAGTAGACGACCTTGTGATAACTGATGTGAAGACCACAGTTTTCAAGCTTAGAGACGAGCCTGATACTGAAAGCTGCACGACATCTGAAGGTTCAGGTCTGGCCACGGCGGGAGGACTCGAGATGATTGTCGGAGCTGCGAGCTTCTGCGAGTCCTCCGCCTTGACAGTCGGCGTCGATGTGGCCTCTGTTTCCAAGGCTGGGGCCGCTTTCTCTGCTCCTGTTGCCGCGGGAGTAGGGACAAGAGTCAGAGTTATCAGACTCTCTTGTACTGACTCGCTTGCGGATGGGCTACTACCTGGTGTGCAGTTAGGAATTCGACGCATGATGGGTGTACCACTTACTTCTTCTTCTTCAACGCATTCGTTGTTGCTAGCTTGTGAAGGGTTTTGGGTTTCCTTAGGTGCCGAGCTACCAGTCTGTCTCGCGGAAGTGGCATCTGAAAGAGTCCCAATGGAGTCACCAGGACTCTCAACGAATGCACCTCCAGGCGCAGCACTAGTTTCCTCGGCATTCTGTTCTTCAGATTGAGAAGTGGCATCTTCGTCCTCTGGGTCCTTAGTATGCTCAACTTCTTGCGCTGCACCGAGTCGTGTCTCAGCTGGAGCCTTGACTTCGCTTGCTGGTTGAGCAACGGCATTGTTAGGCAGATCACCAGATTGAAGAGCACCACCGGCTCCAGGGACATTTGCAGACTCGACCAAGATTCCGGTGGCACTATCGCCTGGTGACCCTTCGGGTTGAGCCTCGTTAGGTAGATTAGCAGATCCATCGTTCGCTCCTCGAGTGGGGGTTGTAGTTGGCGCCGCCAACGGTGTGTTTTCTTGCCTGTCGGCTTCTTCTGTCTGCAACTGTGCAGGTGCGTCTATTTGACCTGAAGCACCCGGAACTTGAGGCTTGACAACAGTTGCAGCTGAATCTGCCTTTGAAGGCTGGGAGGGATCTTTGACCACAGGAACGTCGGGTGGACCAGGAGGACCGTCCAGCCGAGGAACATCAGTCTGGACAGACGGTGCAGATAGCTGTTCTGGCTGGTTGATTCCAGAAGACCCATCAGGAAAACCTGCAGGCAACTGACCAGGCTGCTTCCCAGAGGAGGCACCTGATTCACCAGAAGGTTGTCGATCCGATGTACCAGACGGCATCATGCCGTTGACTTGTTCCTTGAGCCTGTTGATCTGATCCAGTAGTTCCTGAAGAGACCCCTCGGTGACTTCAACCATGTCGCCTTGATCTTCAACCATTCTCTTGACAAGACTGATGGTGTGGTGAAGTCCATGGCCATGATGAAGTTGCTGATGGTGTTTTTTGAAGGGCACTACTTCGAAGGATCTAGCCACAGGCTCAGTGAAGACCACACCTGGGAGTTTGAACGAGGCTTTGAGACGAGGTAAAAGGGCGGCATGGGTAAACGGGGTGGTTAGGAGGAGGCATGGTAGGAGGCAAAGAAGAATGTATAAGCGTATCATGTTGTCGATTTGGGAGTAAAAATTGAATAAACAATGTGGTTTGTGAGTTTTCAGATGACTGCTGGTCGACAGGTTGCCATGATATATCTTTGCCATGGACTTCATGTTGTAGGGGAGCAACGCATTCCAACTATCGCAATAGCAACGCTCATGTCACGATGTCTTAGTCTCGGGTGGGCAGACAATGAATAGATCAACACTTGTTGTTTCACATCAGACTAAGGACGTGTTCTCATTCCTATTGATGAGTCGGAAAGAAAATACGATAAGAGTAGGACCCTGGAGTGAAGCAGATGGATATGTTCGTGGTGTGCTGATACGCTGAAGCAGGCATTCTAGATATCGTTGCCGAGCGCAGGTTATTATGCTGACTCGTCATGTTGATGGGCCGCTGCGGGGACTTGGGTTAAGTGTTAATTGTCCAATTCCTGTTTGGTATAGTAGTACATGATGGATGACGGAGCAGAATTTGGCGGAGTCGTAATGAAAGTCCGATCACAGACCCTTGCCTTACTCTGTATCCATACAATACGCCTTAGATACCACGTAGTGAGGGTTTTATCCATCTCGGCTATACCGGAGTTCATTGCTAATAAACACGTCTAGTATGATGCTGAAGAAAAGCTATGAGACAGTGCTGCAAGTTTTGCACTGGACTTGGTGTGCTGATACTCAACAAGGAAATCTCGGTGAGGTATTTGATGATCTGTGAGCTGGTGCATGTCTTCTACTAAGCGCTGGAAATGAAACCTGAGATGACAGGCTCCAAAGGCTTAAGTCGCAAAAAGCAATGCCAAGTTATTCTGTTTCTACTCTACAAGTGGGTTGACTCATTTGATCATTCATTCATATCCGTAGAGTTCCGCCACCATCAATGCAGGGGCTTGCACTGTCACCGTCACCGTCATCAGCATCAGCATCAGCATCTGCTAAGGGAGGGCCAGTACAAACAATGCGGCCGAATAAGGAAAATAAAAAGGGATGAAAGAAAACGGCAGACTTGACACCTTTGCCTCTTGTGTTTTTTCTTTGTGTTTGATGGTTTTTGTATATCGGCAAATATCAATAATTAATAAGGGTCATGGGGAGCATTCCAGGGCATCACCAAATGAAGCTGAAAGTAAATTCGTGTATATTTAGTGCATTAATGACTACTGGCGCAGTTGGCAGATGAAGACTGTGCCTTGCTGTAGTTTCAACTGTGCAGTTATCGTCACCGATGCTCGTAGGGGACTTTCGGGGGCTGGAGGGCGATGAGAGACCCTTGGGAACTTGATTTGAAAAGGGTTTTGCTCACTGAATCGCTCACTCGCGTAGGAGGAGTGGAATAACAATAGAATTCGAGGCAATGCTCTGGGAGAAATTAAGGCCATACCAGGGCCGTGATTGGCTGGAAACAAGCGCAGCCCCTGCCATGCAGACGAAGTGGCGCTAGTCCTGTTCGGGTAACAGACCTGGACGGGCTGGGCCTGGCTGGACCTGGGCCTGAAATCCAATCCCCAAGTTGTGTTGCTCGTGCGTACTATGTACGTCTCTGCTCCCTCTCACTTTAGAGCCCAGAGTAAAGAAACGCGGGAAACCAACCCAATCCAACCGATTTTTAACTCCTTGTGCGCCGCCTTTGGCCCCAGCACCAGATTCTAAAATGGCAGCAATACCAAGACCCCAACTTTGCAAGACAAGGCCTTTGCCCTTTCGTCTTTCACTTTCATTTCCACTTTCCAACACCTGAACCTGAATGAACCCATTCCCGTACCATCCCGTCCCCCATCACCATCGCCATCATCACCAACGTCGGCCTGCCAGCTCCAGCTCAAATCTCCCACTACTATACTAACAGACTCGCTCCACGCAAGCCCCAAAAGCCCACCACCCCTGACCACCACGGGATCACCACCCGTCACCAGCCTATTCTTCAAAACCTGTTCCTTTCCCTAATCTTCCTTCATAACCCATCGCCGCTTCAAACTTTACAACCCAACTCCGTATCTCGCCCTGTCATCATCAAACTCTACCTAGATCCTAGACCCCCTATACTATCAACTGTCAAATATCATCGTCGGCTCTTCATTACTTCAAACGCTCAATACCATGGCTCCTCCAGCCAAGTCCGCCGACGCGCGACGCAAGTCGAGCACCAAAGCCAGTTCAATCGTCATTCTCAAGGTGTCGCCCGACAAGCTCCGTGCCCTGATTGCGCCCACTGTCAAGGAGGAATCTCCAGCCAAGGACATCGAAGCCAAGGCCGAATCGCCTGCCGATGCCGCGTCTGCCTCCGGTTCACAACCACCAGCTAGCAACACCAACGGCGACAATGCTTCAGATTCCAACGCTGCTACTCCTGTCGCCGACGCAACCCCTGCCGAAGGAACACCGGCCCCTTCGGCCATGGGACCGCCCACCGAGGGACCAAAGAAGAAGGGTGTCAAGCGATCTGCTGCCGTTGCCAACGGATCGATAGATGGTATCCCCAAACCTCGAGGAAAGCCCGGCCCCAAGAAGAAGCCTCGTTTGTAAGTTTTCGCAATCCCTGCATTCACTTCGAGCTACATACTAACTGCAATTTCCAGGGAGGACGGCACGATCGATCACTCTGGCTCCAAACCTGCCGCAGGTCACAAACTTGGACCCAAAGCAAACCAAGGAGCTATCAACGCCGGCCTGCGCGCCCTCGACCGCTCGGGCAAACCTTGTCGCAGATGGGCAAAGGGAGGATTCCAGCTCAAAAGCTTCACTGGTGTTACCTGGGAGATTCCTCGATGGGTCGCCCCTCAAAAGAAGGCCCCCGAATCCGGCACTGAAGACTCTGCTGCTGCATCTGCCGAGGGTAGCAGCAAGGAGAACAAGGAGAATGGCCAAGAGGGCAACAGTGTCAGCAATAGCAACAGCGGTAACGACGTCGAGATGCAAAGTGCTCCCAGCCATCATGCCTCATCACCGGCACCGGCACCAGCCCCTCTGGCTATTGCAGCTGCATCCTAAGTCCGCTACTCACATGTCATTACATTTTGTTTTGCTCTGATATCAGAGACTGTTTTATTATAGCACGAGACACTGCGGGCGGGCGTTTAGGTTGATACACAACTGATTGTTGGTCAGTCAGTCAGACAAGCGATATGCTTTGAGACTGAACATGCACATGGATTCAGACTTGAAAGTGTTTTTCTCATCAAGATGCGACGCTGGTGTCGCTGGCGTTACGGAACAGCAAGGATGAAACGCTGTGGAAAAGGAATGGTGTTGAACCGTATCAGGTTTCGGCGGTGCTTACATCGATGTATAATTACAAACACGATGGGAATTTGCTAGACAGAAATGGAGATTTCGCTCGATGAGCGCTCAGTTATTTAAATTTGATTCAAAGATAATGTGTGCTGCGTGTATATGATGTTAGTAACCATCCATCCGCCCGTGGCTTAGGTTCTTGGGACGGGCGCAGCTCCGACCGTCCCTTGACACGTCGCTTTGTCGCAGTCTGCGTCGTATTGATAATTTCAAGTTTTTCACGGCAAGTACCTCTGGGCACGGAGTGTGCAGTCCTAGAGAAAACTATCGCAAACTTCACCTCACGATAAATCTAAAGTGATAGTTGTTGGGTGCTTCTTTTGTTGGAACGCCTCCCTAACGATGTTCGTCAGGAGAATGCGAAGGAAGGCATGTAAAGCGTTGGAGCGACCTTTCATCAATTATCGCGCTGGGCAGTGAGACTTCGGCTAAAATGTGAGGCAATTCTTAAAGTTCAGCAGTCGGCGAAGAGTTTTCGGGGGTTGAGATGCCCCAATGGCCAGACTGTGGATACGTTTTCGTTCGTCTTTTCTCATCGGGGTCATCTCTTGATGTCGTGGTGTGGTTGCAGGGAGCACCCAAGATTAGTCATCGGCTGTCAGAGCCAGCCGTAACTTTTGCAGGTTGATCCGGTAGATGAGCGTGAGTGACTGTGTATATGTGCGCTATTTGTCCTACTAATATCTGGGTTTTACTTCGGTGTTTCTTTGTAACATGGGAGATTGGCGTAGCTGATGGGGAGAGTGGCTGGGTTGATGCTGTGAGGGGGAACCAAGAGTGAACGAACAAGTTTGAAACCAAAAGCAATATTTGGAGGATTGAAATGCTCATTGGAGGGATAGTGAGGCAAGCAACATCGCCAACGTGTATCCGTAAGCGAAGAGAACTCCTATTTCCCACAGGCGAGGTCTCATTAGTGAAAAGGACATCACTTGATGCTCTATTTTCATTCACCAACCCATAAGCCCAGCACCCGGAATAAAACAACAAACAGTGATGTCGTGTTATTCTGCTATCATCATGTCTCAGTCAGTCTCAGCTTTTGACCTGTTGGCTGTTGGGGCGTTTTGCATGGGGAACGCGCAGCTTGGAGAGGGTCTAGTTTAGTCTGGCTCCAGCCAGCGGGGAAGCTGGGGCATCCACTGTTAAGCCGACACGGCTATTTGCTAGGGAGAAGCTTAACAGACGTGGTCAAGCACCCGCGTGGTTGATAGCGATGATGAGCGATACGATACGTACCTCTTGACTCGTTGATCAGAGGAGAGGCATGATCCAGCCATGATTCGGCTGTGTCCAAGTTGGCTGTCAACACATATGCATCGAACGGTTGGTCTGGTTCTTTTGCTGTGTAAGTCGCAGCTCTATCATAACAAACCAAGTACAGTACAAAGTTACCCCCCTTCTTAATATTATCTGATGAGATTGATGAGAGATCGAGGTTGGTGAGTGAGTGGTGACGGTGACGCTTCTGACGGAAGCACCTCCACCTCTAACTACCCGGCCTGTCCACTGCTCTCCGCCATCCACCATCCACCATCCACCATCCGTCTTCTCCCAACTCCATATCAACTACTTGTAGTTACTAACGTTAACCTCCCACTGGCCGCGAATCACTCTCTTAGAACTAAAGGATTGCCTGTGTCTCTTCTTGTACCTTCTTGCTTCTTTTTTCTTTCTTTCTCCATGTCCCCGCCTCTTCTGCTTGTCTAGTGTGCCTCTTGGCTTGCCTTATCCGAAGCTTGTGCTCCCATACATCCTCGTGCCGCCAACTACGACCGTATCAACTACACCCCACTACAGCCGTGCCTACCTTTAGGCCTTACCTGTATTGGATCCTCTCCCAGGGCTTCACCTCGCGGTTAACTCACCTGCCTTTACTGCTGGGTGACTGACGGGGGTGGTCGAACTGCCCTTCGCTTGCTTGTCGTGGACATGGCAAGTCCCCTACACCAAGCCTCCAGCTCGTCTGCTCTTCCCGAATCAGCATCGCCATCCGTCGCGCCTTCGCCATCTAACGTTACCCGCAACCTCCGATTCTCCCCGCCATATAACTCATCCATCGCCAATATCCCCAACTTTTACACGCATCCTTCTCGTACTTCGATATTCAGTGCATCCGGCGAACTCAACATCCCAGGTTCCGAAACAACGAATACTATCAATATGGAGGCCATTGGGTCTGAGACTGGTGTCATCACCAGAAGAGTTGGTCTGCCGTCGTTCTCGCGAGCTTTCAACATGCTTGTGGCTTCAGAGGCTGCTGACAGCATCCCCAAGAAGGAGGAGGACGGCTTCTTTGTTCCATCATATCTCGAAAGCTCAACATACGTTCAGAAGCTCCAGGAGGCACACCAAGCCAAGGTCCAGGCTCGCGATTCAACACGTACATCGACCAGCGGTTTCACCCAGAGCTCAACTATACCTAACCAACATCCTTTACCACCCGGCGCGCATCGAGGCCTGTCACATACTGTTATAGAACGCCCCCCGCCTTTGAAGAGGATGACGACCTTGCTCCTCTGCCAACGAAATGGAACAAGGACGACCAATGGGCGGGCATAGAGATACAACCCGATGGTCTTACTGTGAGATATGTTGGACCCAAGAACCAGCATGATAGGGATCACGAGGCCAGTGCCGTTCGTGCCGACCACCACATGCCGCCTCAGTGTGGAATATACTACTTCGAAGTGGAAATAACCGGGGCCAAGCGCGATGAGTAAGTTATGGTGCCATGTACATGCTTGATACAGTTTTATTAACTCACGAAATAGTGCCACTATCGGTATTGGATTTACCACAAAGACAGCTACTTTATCACGACCAATAGGTTGGGAGCCTGAGGCTTGGGGCTATCATGGCGACGATGGTCGGTGTTTTACAGGACAGAACGTTGGAAGACACTATGGTCCCTTGTACAACATAGGCGACGTGATTGGGTGTGGTGTTAATTTCAAAGAAAATACTGCCTTCTTCACAAAGAACGGAGTCAAGATAGGTGTGTCTCATGGAAGTCGTGGAATCTATCAAGCGTGGACTAATGTGAGACCAGGCACGGCGTTCCACGATGTTACTCGTGGCAAGCTTTACCCAGCAGTCAGTATCAAGAAGCCAGGCGAGTCAATCCGGGTCAATTTTGGAAAGACTCCTTTTATCTATAACATCGACGACCTCATGCGTGTAGGCTTGTGTGACCCACTTCACAGCATAATGCATAACTGATACCTTTTTAGGAAGAGCGTATGAAAGTGCAAAGGGATATCCAGGCCACGGAGACATCAAGTCTTGTCCTAGGCATGGGTGAGACTGACCTAATTCAGGCACTTGTTCTTCAATTTCTTCAACACGATGGCTACGTGGAGACGGCTCGGGCCTTTGCGGAAGATATGAAAGTTCAAAAAGAAGCCCTAAGTCTTGACCCGGCGGTAACAGTAGATGGTGTCAGTATCAGAGATGATGAAGACGCAAACAACCGCCAACGTAAGTTGACTGTCTTTCGCCCACACGCTTAGCTTCTAACGAACCTTCAGGTATACGACGGGCTATCCTCGAGGGAGATATAGATAGGGCGCTCAAGTACACGAATGCTTACTACCCTCATGTGCTTCAGGACAATGAGCACGTCTACTTCCGATTACGATGCCGCAAGTTCATTGAGCTAGTGCGAAAGCTGGCTCAACTCAACATGCGCAATGAAACAAAGGGCAATGGGCATATCCATAACACTGTGTCTCAAAACATGGATATTGACCTGAATGGAAGTGAGAATACTTCATGGGAAGCTGATGGCGGCGAGAATACGACCGAAAGCGCTGAGCTCGAGCGCAGCATGCTTGAATACGGACAGAAGCTGCAAGAAGAATACGCCAACGACCCGCGGATAGAAGTCAGCAAAGCACTAAACGAGATTTGGGCACTTGTTGCGTATCAAAACCCTTTCAAGGAGCCTCAAGTCAGCCACCTCTTGGATAGGAATGGTAGAGTAGCTGTTGCAGAGGAACTGAACTCTGCAATTCTACGTAAGCAGACAGCACAGTCCAACAATAGCCAATTTACTAATTATGAGCAGTATCACTCGGTAAATCATCTCGGGCCGCCTTGGAGAAGCTATATGCTCAGACCAACGTCATTCTTGAGGATCTGCGCCAAGATGGCGGTGTTGGAGCCTTTGCTTCGGTAAACGATGTCTTGGAAGGAATCCCTCGACCTCCACAAAACTGAGCTTGTCCTCGACACGGCCACCTTTTCTGCTCCATTGTCGGGTCTTTGCATTGTTGGGGTTCAGGATCAACTCGGCGTTCTGAAGGATATTGCTATCAACATGGAGTTTTGTCGTGTTGCGGTCCCTAGTTCTGCTCACTTTTCTCGCACTAAAGCCTCTTAGAGGATGTACTTGCCCATGAGCGTTATTCAGTTAGCAACAGCCAGCATTTTATGTGGGAGCCCTGCGCCCCCGTGGAAACTGTTATAGATGAGTTATTGGACTTCAAGGCAGGTTAGCTGTGGGGATCAGGCCAACTCCCTTCTTGCAGGTAAAGAATGACGGGCTGTATGATGCCCAGTACATACATGAAATCAGTGTTGATGATCAGCGAGTAAATTGTCGCATGCTTTCTTGACATGTTCATGGTTTTGAGCTGGCCGTTTGTGAAAGTCTATTCTTGATCTGAGCTCTTCTTGTCTTACATATTGTACAAGTGTCTGTACATGTCATGTCCTGGCTGTGCCAGTGAATTATACGGCAAATCTGTTTCCCCCTTATATGTCCAGTGTCCTGGTTTACTCAGGACTTGTCCACCCCCCAACAATGCTTGTACAATCGTTGTCTGTGTTTCCTCAAATTGTACAGGCCTTCCAAGCACTCATTTAATGAGCTGTCGGCCCAGGCGAGTGTATCTCCATCCATCAAATACGTGTAGGCAAATATATCTGCATCGAACAATCCTGGCCCCTCAGCGTCAAAGAACCATTTGTCGTCTCCTAGTAAAGCGGAGAGGGCTCCCAGCGCAGTTCTGGCATCGTCCAAAATCTGAGAAGGTGAAATAGTTGCGCGTCGTGTTGTCTTGAGAATCTCAGCCGTTGCTGCGGCGTGTAGAGTCTGGTGGAGAGGTGTGCGGAGGAGAATCGAGGAAGGAAGGTAAAGACTCTTGAGGAGGGGGGCGTTGGCGGGAAGGAGATAGAGAGCATATAGCTATATGTTTGTTAGCGGTTGATTCTAGTATAAGAGAATGGTTTGCGTACCCATGCTGGACGGATATTTTGTGTGAGGAGAGCTTGGTAGGCTTCTAGGCGGGGTGACGATATCTTGGGAAGCTCCCGAGCGGCGTGCTCAAGGGCATATTTGTGAATCTTTTGGCCGGCGAGGGGTTTTGGTGTTTGCGACGAAGATGGTAATAAGAAAGGTAATGCGCCCGAGGGTGAAGCGTGGTTGTTCGAAGGTACAATATCAAACTCGACACCGGCAATCTTTAACACTGTCTACCCGACTTGGTATTAGTCTTTGCACATGGCACTTCTCTCCTCCCCAACAGAAAATTAAAACACACCTGCCACTTCAAGCACGAAGGGTTGTAGCTCGGCCTACCCAGCACAGCATCCTCTTCGGCCACAAAGACATACAGTGCCGGTCGCTGGCGCACGCTGGCGGGGGATCGCACGGGGAGATCTTCGGGCCCGTAGACGTGGAGGGGGAAGTGGTTGAAGAGGTATTGGATGGGGCGCGGGACGGCGAACCAGCGGTTGGACTGGGGAGGCTCGACGGTGGACGTCATTGCCTCTGATGTTGTGATGCTGCTTGTCGTTGTCTCTTTTCCCTGTGCTGGCTGGTTGTTGGTGCTTGAGGTTTGGGAGCTATCCTATTTTGGTCATGGGCCGGAGGACGGATCGGCGCGGCGGGCAAAACCCCGGATCGGGGGTACGTACATTTTTGGTCCGGGACGGGAGGTGAATAAAGGCCGGGGAACACGGGGGAGAAGGTTGATATGGGGGATACAACGACGGGAATAGCTATGCTTTCGAGATCTCAAGAGATCTCTGTGATGTTAGAATCAGGCATCATCGTCAGTCTCTCCAATGCCATTGACACCAACGAGTTCAAGCTGGCTATGTCATCTCTCAGCCATCTCGGGAAGAAAGACGAGGATATTTACGCATGATTCATGACATTGGTCTCAATTTACGGACACGGAGTACATCATTTGATTAAAGTCTTTGATGAGCGGTTACAGCATCCTCCAACCCACTCAAGTAGGCTTATTCAAGCGCTTCGAGGCTACATGTCTTGATTTGCAATTACTCCGCACGCAAGAGTCGTTTAATCAAAACTAAAGAATCAAACATTCGAGTTTCTGGGCTGACGTCTCCTCCATAGGCCAAGGGCCCGATGCACGTCAAGGCAGGGAAACGGTAGCATCAGCATCCATCGGCAAAACATGTCCGAAAGAGCCGCGCAAAAATGGCAAAATGGATCATCATGGGCAGATATTCTCCCAAAGACCCTGTCATGACCATTCTCGTTTCCTTTAGCAGTGCTCCATACTGTAACTAATAAGCCAAGGGGAAAATTCGGGATCCCCACTAGAGACTGAAAAAAGGCCAAGCGCACCATTGAAAGAGGAATCCCGAAAGAACCCGGGCTGGAGCTAGTAATTAGTGAGTTTCCTTGCTGCTAGGATCAGGGACCCTTATCTTGAGTTGAGGCTCGCTAGGCGGCTAGAGTGAGAAATGGGGTCATGAGTGTTTTTTTGTTGTTCGTGGTGTTTTGTGATGGATGGAGATGGAGATGGATAATGGAAGAGATAGGGAAGACGGACCGTGGATGCTACGATGTATGCAATGATGTTATAGCAGAGAATCGAGAATCACCTTGTTTGTTCCTGACTGAGCATGGGTTTGTTATGCAGGCGGGATGAGGTAATATTGCAGATCGATACTCTAAAACCACAGACCACAAACCACAACCACCAAGAAAGCCAAGAACGCCAAGCTTCGGCAATGGGATTTTGTACAGAAAAATACTCTGTCCATAACATGACCATTTTCAATGCGTGACGATCCTGCTCATCACTGGAGTGGAGGTCAACAAGCTCGACCAATATCATCTCATCTCGCCTTTCAAGATTGGAGAAGACATTACACCCCACGCTTGCTCAGGGTCCAATGATTGGCCGGCGCTTGTGCGAAGAAGTGAAAAAAGTTCCAGAAGCCGAAAAATGGGGTTTACGAAAAACACGAAGGCTAAAAAGATGGTGTATGTACTATGTATTGCCGGTGATTAAAATTCAAAAGAGACGAGCGGTGAGGAAAGAAATTGGGGGACTCTTTGTTGAAGCGGAGCAATATGGCCGTGGTCCCGCGAGAAATAATGCACATAGGGCTCAATTCTGTAGCGTCTGCAGTGCCATGATGCCACAGCCGTTAGCGTTTCATCATAATCTTCAGTTTATTGTTTCTTTTGTTTGTCTATTTCTAAAGGGGGTTGTTCTTTTCCCTCTATTGACAGATCATTTCAATACTTATTATCGAACAAAGAATATAAGAACAACAAGGAAAAAAGACAAAAAGGCTTTATCCTGAGTACGTACCTGAATACCTTAGTACTAAGTGAGATCCCACGTTTCCACCCCAGATCCACCGCATCATCAAATCAACCCCGGTTCTCTTAGCTCCCGGGCATAAGGCCGAAGTCGAATGTCGAGCAGCAACAGTAGAAAGAAGAAGTTCTTTTTGTTTTCCCTGGGGCTTCTTTTGCCCCCGCCGCGTGACTAATTAGGGTGCCATCTTTGAGAGATCTAGGAACAGCTGTTGCTGCAGGTAGGTAACACTCTACCAGTGGATAAATGTAAAATGAAAGGATACATGCAGTGGTTGATTCACATGCGAAAGTCGATTCAAGTGGTGTCATGATAACCTCTTCTCGTCTTCGACTTCGACTTCGGCATCTTCCACTTTTTATGTAAATTAACGTGAACTTGCCTACCTATTGTCTTGGCCTCCTCTCATCTCGTCGTCTCCTCCTCCACAAAACCGGCTTCTCCGTGTCCGTCTCCGACTCTATCTCGGCACGATACTATTATCCCTCCCAGACACTTATTTCCACTCGGCCCTTTATTTGTAGCGCAGAAGAGAAAAAGAGAGGACTGCATGAGAAGACGGAGGAGAGAAAAGAAAAGAGGCAACGAAAACATGGGTCTAGAAACAAAGTTCACTGACAGTAATGCATCTGCATCTAATTGCGGCATCAGCCTAAAATACCTACCTATTCCATACCTACCTACCACACCACACAGCCCATATCACACAACACACACGGGGGAATTCTAGAGGGTTGTCTTGGGACGTCACCACTTTGTGTGCCAACTTTTCTGTTTCTTTACTAGTACCCAGTAACTACCTACCTATCATTACGGGAAACGTCACTCTGCAGTCCAAAGCAAAAAGGAAGTGTGACAGTCGTGACGCGCGGGGGTTGGACAGTTCACATCTAAGCGTGTGTGAAACAAGTCAGTCAGTTCAGTTCAGTCCAGGTTGATATTCCTTGACACTGGGTCAAAGAGTGACATCCCACATCCTATCCCCCATCATTTTACCCCACGCAGAACAATACCGAACCGGAACATAAGCAATTATCCAGGGAAAGACAGCACACCCACATATCCATATCCATCCATACCCATACCATACCCATACCCATACCCATACCCGTACATACAGTAGTCTAGTTTCTACTTACTGTGTGTTTATTTCTTGGCTGCCTAACCTGGCGAATACATATTTCACCTCATTCCCACACTCTTCGTCTTTATCTTGTTCCTTCTTAACTCTATTATCATCCAAATCAACTGTCTCTCTCACCAAGATACACATACATTCTCACTCGCTTGTATATCAAACCCTGTCCGTCACTATCTACCACCAAAACAATCACCATAATGGACGCCGTCTCAAGCTCATCTTCCAACTCCTCGGCTCAGCAGTCCCCTTCGGTACAGATGGTCCCCCAACCTGCTCCCACCCAGAGTAACGGCCCTTCAACCGACATCTTCCTCCAAGACTTTACTCTTATCGCCGAGGCGGCTAAGCGAGCGCAAATGGCCATCATGATACGCGACTTTGAGGATTGTGGCCTGTAAAGGTCCTTCTTTTCTATTTCCATCGGTTGTTTGACTTTTTCTTCTCCCTTCTAACAAGGGCAAGAAAGAAACAAAACAAAAAAAAGCAAGCCCTTCTGAGCTCCCGCAAATCACTGCCACCATCTCATTGGGAAGTTATGCGATTGTGGGATGTTTTGGCTTATCACACACATATCCCACCAATCATGATCAACCCGGCGCCCTATTCACATTCTTTGTTCTTTGTCTGTTTGGCAATGCAAAGATACCTTCTATTAACCTTCTCACCCCAACCACTCTGCATCATGGGAGAGTGGTTCGATAAAGCCAGGACAGGACTGGGCATGGTATCTTTCGGCATGTGATTTGCCGACGAACCAAAAAGAATACGACCAAAAGAGTTTGAAGCGCTGGATATCGGAGATCGGAGATCAAGTGGACCAGCCAAATCCTACAGTCGGCCCTTGATCCGACCGAGGAATCGGCCACTTACTCGCCTTGCCTTGCATCTTACCTTCTTACTGGGAGTATCGGGCCGGTAACTTTTGCTATCCTATTTCCGTGATCTTCTGGGGCCCGTACCGAAAGGGAAAAAAGACTTCTTCCCCCATTCCTCATCAGCCGCCATCATCGATTCCTCGGGCTTATGGCTTCTTCTATTCCTCCGCAAACAACCGAACCGAAAGAAACCACCTCTTGAATAAAGACGGAAACGGTGTCGGTGTCGGTGTCGTCATTACCCTAGACGCCTTCCGTCATATTTTAAGACATCTTGCTTTTTTTGTATGCATTTTGTGTTTTTGGCACCACAGCGAATATCCGGGGTTTTGGGCGTTCTGGGTCAATGGTTCCCCCAAAAATATGGAGGCACAATATGGATAATCCCCATCTTTTTTTATGTTTTGATATTGGATCTCTCCACTTTTGCAACGAAATGAATCTGTGCTGTTGATACATAGATGGCATGATATATCACTGGAGGGTCATGCCTTGTTATTTGGGGTTTCATGATATGGGCTGCTTAGCTAGATAGATACCTTTTAGTACTATAATAAGACAAACAGTCATGACACACACACGCACGCACGCACACATTCTACTTGCCTCGATCGTGATATAGACATACTTGACCTTGGATCGCACTTCCGAGGTAAAGGATAATGAACTATCGGCACTTGTGAAATAAGCTAGCTCTTATGTCACCATCCGGATATATGATGATGCACGTGCTCCTGAACTTGGCAGCTAGCTCCAATGCCCAGACAGCTTCAACCGTGGTTGACTGTCAACTACAGACGATATGGCCTGCGAGTATAACAACTTTTATGCATCCATATCTGAGATTTATTCGAGATAAGCTAATCGGATAAATAGGAATACGTGTTACTTCCGAACAGCACTCCCATTACCTGCAAACAATCTGAGGTTATAAACATTCAAAGGTTGCTTGCTTGCTTGCTACCAAGTCCTAACCGACACACCCAATACAACTCCCTCTTCTCTGCCCTCAAGGCTGCCAAGCCATATGATCAGAACATCGAGATCTATCGCAAAAGTTCCTTATCGCCTTTCCCCCTCAAGCGTGGTTGATGTATGTTGAGGCCCCCCGCACCCGCACCCCAAGCTCTTCGACGGCACAGCAAGGCTATGTATCGGTCAACTCCGTGTTCTATCTTGGATCTTGCCAACCGAAGCTCGAAATGGTGAAGCGCCGTAACCCTCCATCTGACTACTGTGGGCAGAGATGGTGTTGAGAAACGTGGGTGGTCACACACTGACCTTACATAAACTGAAACCTCTCTTCTCTCTACAAGGGTCAGTCAACTCGGCGAACTTATCTGCGTATCACAAAGATATTGTCTGAGCGAGGCTACTAGAGTCCGGGGAGTAGAACCCCCAGCAATTACTCCCCCTGCTGTTTCAACTTTCTTCAGCTTTGGACAATCCATTTCCTATTCCGACGTCGGGGAAATCCTTCCGTCTGCACGGCACGACCAACTGCATATTAAGTATGTTCACGGCCCTTGTTGCGCAGCTTACATAGTTGAACCAACAACATAACCCTCGAGGCTTGGTATCGTGACCCTTGTACTATTATTTCCATTTTCAAACCCCCTGCGGCTGAATTACCTAGCCACCTGGATTTACCATAGTTAATAGACTACAGTTTCTACCCGTATGTTCTCGTGAGATTGTGCCGTGTGCGTGTCTTGTTCAGTATTCGCAACTGCTTCATTCCAAGATGGCTTCTTCTGAAAACTCCCAGCACCCTGTTTTCAAAGAGTTTGAGATATTCATCCGACATTTACCATCTCTTGATGATGCGCCTGGCAAATTTATCCATTGCCTTGGCCACGCTGAAACAGAAAATCGCGAATGTCATAGACCCAACGCTAAGAGCAAGCACAAGGACGCCGAAGATCTCTGGAAGTCTTTCATAGGCAATGAAAAGTGCCCAGACGATCTCGCTTTTTATGAAAATGTCGAAATCTTTCTAACAATTGTCCATTGTCGGGTCCATCTAGAGAAGGTCGCTCTGCCTCTATTCAACAACTGGAAGCAACATCGAATTGGCAACCTGTCTTTTACTTCACTTCCAAGCACGGCACCCGACTCTTCTCTCATCGACCACGATACCTTGCCTCCCTTGGTTCCTTTCACGAAGGATGATACTCCACAAACTCCAGGAAAGCGTGCGAGTTCCAGCTTATCTTACGATTCAGATGAAGCATCGCTGCCAGGCACACCAGATTCGGATAGGGTGTTCGACTCTCCCAACGATTGCAATATGACACCTTTCTCGAGCCCTCCTACCGCGGACTACTATACGCCACAGGCTTGGAAGGAAAGTAGCAATTCCGGCTCAGACGGCTTCTTTCTGTCTCCGAGCCGGAGACTCTTTGAAAGCCCATCGTCTCATGTAGATAAGGATAAATCTACCACTGATGGATATCAAAAGGCTACTTCCACCGTGGCAATCAGTACTATCTCGACAACTGTGGACGCACCTGGCGATGTTGGTAAACCAAGCGTTGTGGTGGAAACTGTCACCGAGATCAATACCGTGTCCTCTCAGGAACACTCGAAAGAGCTTCCCATCATACTTAAGAAAGAGGTCAACATTGAAAAGACAGTCACCGAAGTTTCAATCGCGCAAGCCAATGACCCAGTTGTTGATAACCCACCCGTTGGCAATCCGACTGTGGGCAAATCCCCCAAACGCAAAGGAAGTCTAAATGGCCAGGTGCTCTTCCATGCGGAGATCTATAAACCCCTTGTAGCCACGCAGCTAAAGGATGGTATCGTGTATGTTCTAAAACATAACGAACGCGACGACATGTTCAAGATCGGGTTTTCCAAGCATAGCGTCGACGAGAGGCTCAAGCAACCGCGCAACTGCTGCCGTGGCTCATACGCTTCCATCTACGAATCAGAGCGGTTTTGCGGTGCTCAAAAAGCTGAGGCCCTTGCCAATTCGTTCCTCAGAGACATGAAACCGGACATGACCCCGTGCTATAAGTGTGGAGCGAAACACCGTGAGTTGTTCCAAGGGGCTGAGGAAACCATCGTTAGTACGGTGCGGGCGATGGTGGGGTTTGTCCGCGATAGTGCCTATGAGGAGGTCGAAGACGGAGTGTGGAAGTTGTCGGCGTATGCACACAAGAAGGTCACCAAAATGTTCAACTTCTCACTCAAGGTTTTGGCCTCTGAGGAACCACAGGGGGGGCCAGACCACACCCAGCCCAAGTCTGAGTTTGGGTCTGCGTCTGGGTCTGTGTATATTATTGATGCACAATCTATCGCTGTTGAACATACTTCAATCGTTGAAGTCGCGGCCGACATCCACATCAAATCAACAGAGGTTGACGAGTCGACAAGCAAGTCGACACCACTGCCAAAGAAATCTAGACCAAGCTTGGGAACGGTCCTTGGCAAAGTCAGGAACAAGATCTCAGGGCCATCTCGAGAGTCTACGCCTGAAGTTGAAGACGCACAAGAGCTATCCAAGACACCAATATTTACTGAAGAGAATATTGTCAAGACTCTCTGGTTTCTTATCCCAGACGAAGATAAGCCCGAAAATTGCTTCGAGGATGGAAAGGGCCCCCGGACCTGGGGATCTCTCGCCAAGGGTGTCGATAAGGTAAAGGACAAGTTAATGAGGGATTACACAAAGGCCAGAGCAGGTTAAAGCTGGAGAGTTGATGCGTGATATACCTAGTCTGGGTTTGTGTGTGTAAGTCAGTGTGCGTATAGTGTATGTAGCTTTTCTTTCGTATTGGTGATTGTCAATATTTTGAATTTTAGGATCATGGTCAGATTAACGCACATGGGATCGCACAAGGAGGTGTCGTGAGCAAGTGTTGATGCAGAGGCCGCATCTTGTGGTGTTGCACAGCATGCGCATGTAACTGCAGGTCTTAGCCTGGTGATTCACGGGTCATTGAGAAGTATAACAGGTAGCTAGTTAACTGGTGTATGGGTATAATTGTCTTGATTTTGTACCGATATCATTCCACATGTAATCGTAGTTGATGCTCACACTCTGAGACATGCTACAAGCATGTGATGCTTGCAAACCTCCACCGTTTGATATCGTGTAAAACAGACCAAATTGAGTTATCGTTTCACTGGTTTAACAACGTTCAACAGAAGGTACCTCCCTAGCTCCTGGTTGTTCATAATTAACGGTCGCCACTTGCCAAAACTCATCATTTGCGTCCATACTCCAGACTCCAGACTGACTGCCTTCCGACTTCCATTAGCGCACACGCTAGGTAAGTACTCCGGATATCTCAGGGAGTGTCACTCCTTCCTAAAGTTAGGTAAAGCACGCGACCAAAGAAAAAAAAAGTTGTATTTGTCTCGCTTCATTTGTTTGACTGACATGTTGTTAACTCTTACTCATATTCGTACGGCATATATTACATCACTTACACCATATAATATCAAATGTACCAGTCCGCTCCACTGAATAAAATAAAATTAAATAAAATAGCTCCCCACAAACCACAAAACGTCCCTATTTCGTCATTGTCTACACTTTAACCCCACCATCCCATCACATCCCGAGACTGATCGATCCATCCGCCCATCGCCCGACCCGACAGGACCCTCCCCCTCACCTTACAACACGCGCTATCTTCAAGACTCCAGCTCCTGTCCCGAGATCGAGCAATTTACCTCTTGCACCTATTTACCATCTCTTACGGATACAACACTCGCCGCCCCCCACCTTTAGACACCAATGGCTACCGAAAATCCCTTGGAGGACCGTATCTCCACTGTCCCCTTTTCAGAGCAAGGCCCAAGATGGGATAGCTGCTGGAAAGAGGCATTGACGCCCTGGGACCGCGGCACCGCCTCCATCGCCCTCCACGACCTCCTCTCCCAAAGACACGATCTTGTGCCGCCTTCGCAGCATCAGGACCATCGCGGACATCCTCTGCGAGACTCGGCAGGCGCTGTTCAAAAGAAGACGGCTCTAGTTCCCGGCTGCGGTCGCGGCCATGATGTTCTGCTCCTGAGCTCGTGGGGCTACAATGTGTGGGGTCTCGACTACAGCGCTGCTGCAAAGGAGGAGGCGATCAAGAACCAAAAACAAGCCGAATCAGAGGGTCTATATAAGCCAATCGAAGGGCTGGACAAAGGCGAAATTCACTGGGTCACGGGCGACTTCTTCCAGCAGGACTGGGTCAAGGGTGCTGGTGCCGACGGCAAGTTTGATATTATCTACGATTATACGGTAATTCCGCATCTTTTCGGCCCAGTTTCCATGTATCCTGGGCACCTCTGCTCTTGTAGTAAACTGACTAACTCTACAGTTTTTGTGCGCCCTACCTCGCGAAGCAAGACCGAAATGGGCCAGGCGTATGACGGAGCTACTTTCTCATGACGGCCGTCTCATCTGCCTCGAATTTCCCTCAACAAAACCCATGTCCGCCAACGGCCCCCCATGGGGTGTCTCTCCAGAGCTCTACGAGGCCCTCCTGGCATCTCCGGGCGAGGAGATTGCGTACAACGACGACGGTACCGTTCACGAGGACCCCTCTTCAAAACCTTGGGCCGATGCCCTACATCGATTGAGTCTTCTTAAACCAACTCGGACTCACAAGGCTGGCATCAGCCCAGAAGGCACGGTGCTTGACTTCCTCTCTGTTTGGAGCCGATAGCCAAACGGAGTGCTTCGGTCACCGAATCTCCTTCTTTACGTCTCGATACCAAACAACCGCCGTATATGATTTGTCGCCGCTGTACACACAAGAAAAGTGATCTTCTGTTCTTCCTCTCATCATGGTGCCTTTCGGAGAGAGTTGTAGTGCTCTCCCAAGCCGTAGCCGTGTCTGTAGTATGCCAGCCATAACGTCTTGCCCGACTCGGCTCCCTCTTCCTCGCCAATTCGCTCGAGGCGTCCATCTTGCACAACGCGGATCTCCGCCTTATACTGTCGTGCCAAAGCCATGAGCTCGAGCTGGCCACCCCATTCAGCAGTATCTCGCATCTTGCGAGCGTATCCCTCCAGATCCTCTTCAAGGAATGGCGCGAAATCATCTCCATGCTCCAACATGTAATTCGAGGCTACTCGCCGCACCGTCTTATAGGCCGGCTCTTTCTTTGTATCACTGTCTCCCAGAGGAATGTCGTTCTGTCCGAGCTGATCTGCCACCGCCGAAAAGAGACAGTGCCCATCAGGCGCAATGTCTTTCTCCACCAACCCATTCTTCTCGAAAGTCGCCTTCATGTATTCGCTTTCCTTTGCTCGGTGGTTCGTCATGTTGGATGCTTCCTCCTCCGCACGCTGCGCCTCGGCCTCTTGTTCGGCAGCACGACGGGCGAGTCTCTCCTTCTGGCGATTGCGCTTCTTCCCAGGTTGTTGCTGCTGTTCCACCGGCTCCGAGACACTAAGCTTTCCAGTCTCCTTGGCGAGCTCATCTTCCTCTTCCTGACCACTGATCTCAGGAGCGACATCATCTGGTTCGTCGTTGTCGTTGTCATCCTCGCTGTGAGCCAGGGCGGCGATCTCTGAGGCTTGCTTCTCACGCAGCTGGCGTTCCAACTCAGCACATTCGTCATTGACGCCCTTGCGCGTCTTCTTAGTCGCGTTCTTCTTCTTGCCAGTTATGCGACCTTGCAGATCCTTGAGCTCACGACGATGCCGCGTCTGGACCTGCTCGAGTGTCTCTGTAGGCGCGGGGCTGTCCATGATGTTTACGAAAGTTCGGCTGGATTCGAGTTTGGAAGATTATTGGAATGCTTTCAGATATCCTGAGATATCATATGGTGAAAAGACTAGAGGAGATGCAATTGTTTGGATAAGCTGAGTGAAAACATTGAACCATGGAGAGCTACAGGACGAATCGCGGGGTAGTGGGAAATTTCACCTGTGGGGCAATCTGAACTGGACATGACGTCTCTCAAGACAGCTTCAGTAAGTAAGCATGTTGGCTTGGAAGCGTGCTCAAAGTCAAAGGAAGTTGATATAAGCCAAAACTGCGACGACTATATCAAACCCAGCTGGTTAACAACATTGGCTACAAAGCCATTTGCACGACAATCATGGAATCGAATTCCGACCAATGAGTGATTGATGGAAACAGGCTATGCCTTGTCTTCATTTATCTATCTACTGTTTTTCAAGGTCAACCTGATCTCATCGCTTGGAGATGGTTGACCTGATCTGTATATCTTGTCTGTCCACTTTTGTCAGACGTATCCTCCGCTGTCTCGTACATTGGCCTTCAACGAGCCAATCCCACAATCCACTCATCCTCCAAGCTTTTTATGCTTGTCATCCTCCTTTTGACAATAACATTGATCCAAGACCCGTACAGCAAGTGCTAGCTAAAATGACCCGCGCAAGTAGGTTCTTGACCATTCCCAAAATGTATATACAGAAAAGGGTATAATAATCAAGAAAGTTTACAAAGAAATGAAACAAAAATAATGAAAGTGATAAATGCCGTCGTGGCTGGTATGTGAAGATGTGTAGATGCTAGAATCCTTTGAATGGATCATCACGGAAGAAGTCCTCTTCTCCCGCGGTTCTGCTTCCACTATAGTAGTCGTCGTGTGTCATACGGGTACTACGAGAGTTATGACTATCTCGTTGACGACTTCGGCTCTGCCGTCTTCGTTGTTCTTTGCTTCGTCTCCGAAGCGAGTAGCGGAACTCGTCCTGTTCATCCGGATAGTCGTTGATTTGAGAAAATGCCAACGGGCTGATGAAAGCCTCCATTCGGACAGTGCCGATGGCATCAAAGAAGTTGCCTGGTCGAGACGAGGCCTCAGATGTGCGCTGTGAAGTCGTTTGACTCATCGCCCACGTCCCATTGCTCGATGCCTGAGACTGGTAAATATCAGAAGAGCCCGCAGTTCCCGTGCTGTTACCAGCGTTGCTGTTGGTTGATTGGTGATGACCAACTCCCACAGCCGGTCCAGAGAAGCCTCGGAACGAGAGTGGTGGTGGTACATGACCGCCTGTGTTGCTTCGCTTACGCCCATGGACCATGGCTTGGTTTTGGTTTTGATTTCGGTCATGGAAACGTGGGATAAATGGAGGTTCCGCTGCATCTCTCGAGTCTTCCCTAGAGTGGGTACCTGAGAATCCTCCCACAGATTCTGCAACTGGAGCATGGTCTCCTATCTGTGAAGATGGTACACTAGGGACACTTGGGATACTTGGAATACTTGGAACACTAGGTGGCCCAGCACGGTGAGCAAGCGTACGCCCCTTGGCAAGACGAATAGAGTCTCTGATTCCACCCCGTTTTAGTTTGGGCTGAGGTGCCTCAAATTGGGGGAGCGGTGTTTGCTGAATTCGTGGTACCGAAATATTCTCAGGGATTGCTTGAGAAGAATGTGCGAGGAATGATAAGGCTGTCAGCCAGATATAATGTCGCTCAGGCGATTCTGCCGTAAACTTGAGGGCTCGCTGCGGCGTCAGAATTAGAATGGATCGGTTGAATACTGATGTCACGCCCTTCGGTGGGGGGTTATCATCCTTGACATCCAGTACAGATTGTATTGTGACTACATTGGTTAGTGGTACAATTATCAACAAAGCCGGAGGGTAACTCACGTTTTCGACCAGCTTTGCCCATCAGGGCACTCCCAGAGGAAGGCTGCTTACTACTCCAAAGAATAGCTCGCTCGTAGGGTGCAAGCCAAACCCATCGTTTGTGACGATCATTGCCGGTATCATCCTTGCCATTGCTCTCAGCCACGCCGAACGATTTCCTTCTGCGGACATACTTGAACATCCATTCACCAACCATAGTCTGTGCGATAGCATCTACTACACCTGTGTTCTGCGGACCGTTGGGGCTGAAGGGTGGCTCAGTGCTGGAGGTATTGAGTGTGTTTCCAGTGTTTCCGGTATTTCCAGTATTGAAAGTGTTGAAGGTGTTAAAGGTGTTATCTGTGTTAGTGGAAAGCTTGTGCTGATGCCTAGACTGACCACTATGACGTGCCCGAGGACGAGGAGTTGTAATGTCGTTTCTTGGTAGAGGAGGGAGGCTGGGGCTCTCGGGAGCTTCAGTGGAGGGGGACAGTGGAGGAGAAGACCGACTGCCTTGCTTACGATGCCGATGGTGACGCGGCAACGCAGCAGCAGAGCGGACTTTTCGTACGCTACCCGCCCGGTAGACACGACCTGATCCACGTCGCTGGAAGAAATCCTCTCGAGTTGGGCTTCTCTGGCCGTCACTGGGAGCACTCGCGCTTGTGGGAACGTTTCTGGAGCTGGCTCTGGTGGGGATTGGGAAGGGGGAGGGTTTTTGGTCTCGGGCAGACTGGGACTTCTTGGCCGACTTTGACCTTGATGGCTGGCGATACCACTCTGAATCATGGCCGCTTTTCTCATAACGCTGGCCCGATTAGGTGGCATGGCTGAAGGACCCTTCTCGAAAGTCCTTCCGGGCTTAGTCGTGAAGGCGTGATGAATTTCAGTGGTGACACGAGGGCCTTGCCTCATCATGATCTGCTCAGGCGACGTTGGAATGGTTCCGTTGGTTCCGTTGGTTCCAGTCGTCCCTGTTGAGCTACGCTTACCGAGACGACTTGAGATAGACTTAGGACGGGGTGCAGATAATGCTGTTTGATACTCAGGATCACTCAAGTCAGCGTCACCAAATTCGTCTGCTTCGTCTGTACTGCCTCCATCAAAACCAGCGAAAAGGCTACTAAAGCGATGCGGGCGTCGAACCGGAGCCTTCTCATGGGAAAGAGGGCCATCGTCGTTGTTTCCAGGGTAAATGTCATGGAGGGTGTCATCGTCCACGACGGAAATTGGTGATGATGGTTGGTCACTGAAGCTCTGCCTATTTAGTCGACGAGGGTTTCGTGGGGGCACGTTGCCAGGGACTGGTGTGAAACTCTTCGTCACGTCAACGCCAGCTGATGTGTTGGGTGAAGAGGGCCGTGAAGAAATCGCAGAAGGCTGAAGATGAGGTGGGAGCAATGCCATTCGCTTGTCCGTCTGAATACCTTCTGTCTGTACTCCCACTTCAGCTGTTAAGACTGACGAAGGAAGACTGACTTGACAGCCAAAATCTTTGTGAAGCACTGGCAATCGTGGCTCCTTGGGTGTGCTAGGACGACTAGTAGGGGGGTGAACACTGATGCTTGGGATGGCAAGGGGAGGTGCAGGTGTCAAAGCGGCTGGGACAGCTGGTGGTGGTCGAGTGGGTGAGCTTTCGGTCTGAGTAGAAGAGGTAGCCATTACAGGTTTTTCAACCATGGGAGGCAGGACTGGAGGTGGTGGCGGCGGCGGCGGTCGAGTAGGCGATTTGGGTGTTTTGGGCGTCATGGGAAGTACCAACGGTTCCTCAACCGTTTGTACGGAACTCGAGACCATAAGACGTCGAGTTGGTGGCTCAATGCTGAGTGGGGGATGAACACGCTTCCGGCGTTGGTTGGCCTCGATTTCTCCATCTGCTCGTGGTGAAGACTCAACTTCTGGCTGTTTGACAAGAACTGGAGGCTCAGGCGTCGCAGGCTTCACGGGTGATAGTTTAGGTGAAGGTGGCGGCGAGTACTGAATTCCTGTATCGGTATACGAGACCTTAGGGGAAGAAATGTTATCGTCTTTCTCCTCATCCTCATCTTCCAAAGCTTCTGGCACCGGCTCATTCATGAAAAGTTTACCGCGGGCTACGCTTCCTGTCCTCTTGATACTATCGAAACTTTGGTTTCGTGCATGGAATCGTTTGACGGGGCTATCGCGACTGAGGTTCCTTGTGTGGAAAGATGTTGCGTAATTCGACATGGCGCTTTCTCGCCCGCCGAAGTCACTTTGTTCGTCCTCGTCGTCGAAATTGAGCTCATCTGCAAGAGAGTTGCCATTGAATCTCATCACTCCAGGACCGCTTTGCAGGGAAAACCGGATGCTGTTGGTCATACTCATCGTTCTGACACTAGCAGCGTCGTTTTCTCGACCGCTTTCTTCCACTTCACTTTCATGACCATGAGCTGCCCCATAGTTGCCTCCGCCGTTGGCATTACTGAAAGCTTGCTGATATGCGGCAACTTCGTCAAGAACGTTCTTCAGACGGTTTTCTGCAACATGGAGTCGGCGTTCAAACTTTCGTCTCTCTTCCTCCCACTCATCTTTCTCTTGTGCCCATAGTTCGTGGACTCGCAAAGAGTCCTCTTCCTGAGAACGAATCTTTTTGAGCAGTCTCGAGTCGTTTCCTCGTATCAGCGACCGATTCAACAGCATCGTCACGTTCCCGTGACAATTCGCCGAGTGCGGACGAAGATCCGCCTTCGAGAAGAGAAAGTTGGCGTTTAAGGGATCTGCTCTCCTTGCCTGTTTCCGTAAGATTCGATTTCAGTGCGTCCTTCTCTTCCTTTGCTGCATATAGAGATGCTTCTAGGGCTTCAATTTGCCGGGTTTTCTCCTCCTGATCTCGACGAAGGGCAAGAATTTCGGACACCAAGTTAGCGTGTAGTGTAGGAGTAAACCGCCTGGGGTCCAAGATGCTGATGGTTTCATCGGGTGGCATATTCCGGGATGATCTCTTGGAACCCATCTCGTTGGGCAAAGGCGGAGGTGAAGCATCCTTTCCAGGTGGCGTTACTGAGCGTCGCGATCTTTTTGACGTTCTCGAAGGCGTGCGATAGGGAGTATCCATAGGTGTTGGCAGCGAAGTAGCAGCCGGGCCACTTAGATACTCATCGTCTGTTTCCCACATGCCCATGATGAAATTGCGTAAGTAGCTCTGCAGCTATCGAAGTTTAATGAATGCGGTTGAACCTTGTAGTAGAAAGAAATTGAATCCAGTAGCCTCGTTTCATGGACTGCCGCAAAGGATGGACTCTGTAAGTCCGCTCGTACAAGCTGGTACGTTCTCGGTGCCGTGTGCTTGACAGAATAGAATAAGACAAAATGAATTTTATTGTTTGAAAGGCTGGCAACTCGAAATTGGACAGAAAAGAGCCAACGGTGATAGACACGTTGTCGTTTGCAATGTGAATCCTACCATTGCTGTACGTTAAATCCGTTAGTTATATGAGTCTTTCAGGAAAAACTAGTCAATGGATAACCCGCCGCGCGTAATGGGCTCAAGAAATATTAAAACTGCAAGAAATAGAACATGAGACAGCGGGAAGGCCTTGAAACTGGCGCCGAGTAACACTATGCAAAAACATGTCTCGACTTACATTGCAGAGGTAAGCAAGCAACTAGCGTTTCGAATTGACCTCGCTGCTCACTCAGAAGCGCACAGGCTAAGACAATGCCATGGCATCGAGCGCAATGAGAGACTTGAGATAAACCGGGAGAAAGTCCTGGTGTCGCGAGATGGAACAACGCAAGGCTGGTATGAAGAAGAATATCAAAAGCCAGTACCAGCACTAGCAGTAGAAATATACCAGTGGTAGTAACAAATGAGAGCCGAAAGAGAACGAGAAATGAGGACACAAGCGTAACAGCGAGAATGGGAAGATAAGAGTTGTTCTAAAGACGTTCAAGACCGTCAAAGTGGTCTAAAGGTAGGTGGTAGTGACGCGGGTCGTCTTAAAGCCCACGCGGGCGCTCCTTGCCAGGTCCTTGTTAAGTATCCACTTCTGAGGCGTTCACTTCTACCAGTCCAATAACTTTCCACAAAAGAGCAGAGCCTTGCAGGTGACAGCGGCGAGTGAAGAGACAGGGGATACGCACTTCAGTTCTCTCACCAACACAAATCAACACTTGGGTTGGGCCAACGGCAGGGGAACCTTGCAAAGTCTGAGCAGAAAAGGGAACGGCCCACTTGTTAGGGGACGGGAGGTGGAGCGGAGCCAGAAGGTTGGACCTATGCCTTTGATTAAGGGTCGACGAGGCTTACTCACTCGCCTGGAGAGCAGAGATGGAGGGTGACGGCCCCAACGTCGAGGCTCTCGTGAGGGCTTCGGACGAGGCGTGCTATGCTATGTAAGAAGCTGAGAAGGAGGCTTCTGCCCGAGTCTGTCAGAGGGTTAGTATTGGACGTGGCCCAAGATGGCCCATGCTCATGTTGACAACCCCTGACACCAGACGAAGCAATGTCAACCAATAGCTCTTGTTGTAAATTTTTGTCAGCTCCGGGCTAACTCGAATAACTTTGTTGTTGTTCATAACTGACTGTGCTCCGTAATCCGTACGCCTTTCCACATCATGGACTGGCGGCCATCAACGCCTCTCGATTCGATCCGTCCCTCCATGGTCGCTTGACCTAATCAAGACTAGCTGGTCCAAAAGAAGTCCATCCCAGTCAAATACGCCGTTGTCGATTGTGAAAGTGATTAGTTAGGCCTGGCTTGCAGGTCGGGTCTGCATCTGTAATAGCTGCAGCTGGAGTCTGCAGTTGATTGCCATCCCACATGTACATATTTACTACGTACATCCTAGTCCGCGGATCGGGTCCGGGGACTGCGACGAGAAGAGACAACTGGTGATTTGTCGAAGAATGTGCTCGAGCTGAGAAGATGCAGATGAAGTCAATGTTGAAACAGTCTTTATTTCCTGGTGCCGCATTAAGGCCGCTGAGGAAATTGATGACTGAGGCCTTCCATTATTATTTTCAAGGAACCTTCCTTGTGTGACACACTTTCCAAATTACCTACCACATTGTAGGCCCAACTTGGCAGGAACACTCAAGACATCGCAGGCGTTGATGCCTGAGGACTAAAATATGTATACATTCATGGATATCGAAGTAGCAACATCTAAGTTTAGTCCCTAATATTAACCTGGTATTATCACATTTCCCAAAACCCTCGTTGAGCAGCCAAGACAAGACCAACGTTCGTTTCCTCCAAATAAGCTAAAGAGTCCTCCCGGGAAAGCTAATGCACGCACTAACTCGTCCACCCCCTGCAGTGCCGTAATATCGGTCCTGCATATTTCCAAGGTTGGTGGATCAAATAGGAGTTAACGTATGGGCTTTTCGTGCTGGGCCTGGCCTCGCCGCAAGCGCAATCTCTTTCAATCCCTGACTATGACATTCAAACACCTCTTTGAAGGCCGTTGATATTACTCGGCAGCATCGCGGTACGGAAATTCCCTGCCTACTTAATCCCTCCTTCAAAACAATCAACTTCCACAATTGGCTCACATGATGTAACGACTTCGATACTCCGATACTTTGATACTTTGATACTTATGCTTGCACAAACACGACTTCACTGCGCAGTTCGATCAGAAGCGAGCTCTATGTTGTTCCAAGCCAGGCCATCGTCTGGCCCAACAATCTGGTACTCGGAGCCTCAAGCCTACGGGGACAAGCAATGCACGAGCCAGACAAGCCTCTTCTACCGGGGGTAGACCAGCTAGACTGGCAAGCAAATGATGTATTTCGGTCTTCTTCTCTTTTGGTCGAATTCTCAACGGAGTCATCAATAAGAAGGGCACGTGAACCTAACGATAAAGGCACATTCAACATAACCGTTATAATGATCACATATGAATCTTTCCAGCCCAATCTCACGAAAAGCCTTTGCCGAGATGTCAAGACGATAATCATCCCCTTGTCAAACGGCTATTTGATGAAGGTGGGGGTTGCTCAATCGACACAGGTTGATCAAATATTCAGTGTCACTAGCAGCAGCTTCAGTCTTCATTACTTGGATTGTCCTCGAGAGTAGCAATCACAGAATACGGAGTACCTGTCATCCCATCTAAATGCACGTTGTATGCTCTAAAGGATATGCACAATAGAGCACCATTCGTACCTCTCCTACCGAGCTGCACCCCAGATGATTGCTGCAAAAGATCCTGGCTTTCACTCCACTTTGAATGGGCTCAGTTTGATTATCAGCCTTTTGGCAAGCAAGCAGGCAAGCTAGCTAGCTAATTACCGCTCACTGACCATTTGTTCTCTTGAACAAGAACGAGGAAGTACTCCGTACTGAGTACGTACTATATTGTCCCAATCCTGTTCCTGCAGGATGGTTGAATTGAATCTGTATCTCAATACGAAGTACGGTTTGATTGCCTTCCTTTGGATAGCTCCCCGTAGGATCAGCAGATTAGGCATCGACGTCTCCTTGCTAAACTAAAGTATGTACAGACTAGATAAATGCGCAAATCTGTTGAGGGAAAAGATCAGCTCGGGTCCCAATAAACTACCGAACAGGTATACCGGATTCCCCGGCCTGTTTCGGCCGCATCTCTCACCAGGGCCCAAGCCTCCCGCTTGTGTCGGGCCTAAGAAGGATACGTGCGCGTGCTGAGAGCCAAACCAAGTCCGCGGCGATCTCGACCTGTTTCAACTCTCGACCAGCGTCTGACTCCGATCGCAAACGAGGTCAAGGCGTTATCGATGGTCTCGAAAAACAGACCTTCGTACCATCGGAGCCTATTACAACGGTTCAGCCGGGAAACACCGCCTTCATCAAACTTTGTCCCATTCACTATCCACTAGTCCAGGCGAAGGCCTTTCAGACCTCGATGCAGAGACAGCTTTGAGCTGGCCAGCCGCCAGAAACTTTCCCCGTCCTCGGCCCTGACATGTTTGTTTCTCAGTTACACGATTGGTGTCAGCCGGCATGAATACAGCATCGGGTCGAAAAGGGGACGATGTGATTACTCGATCGTCGAGCGCCTTCTTTGTACGTATCTTGGGCTCAACCGAGCACAATACCCAAGGATTCATGGCGCCGATAGGACGGTTCGTGTCTGCAAATCCGCCTCATAGTACACGCGCTAACAGAGCGCCGCGCTGCCACATGAAACATGCGGCTTCATTACCAGATGATGGAGAGTAGTCAAAAACGTGGGTCAGCCTCATTCTTATGGGATTCATTACCCTGTATGTTTGTTTAGTGTTTCGCTCCACGGTTTCAGAAAATACAGTTTAATAGACATACGAGAGCCATTTCCCACGCGTCACTACAAAGTATATGCAGTGTGCAATACTCGCAAAATAAATTTGTTCATCCATTCAGGTCTATAAGCGGTGAGTCGGAACAATTGGGGCTCTGTCACAGAAGAGCCAACTCAGCAAGGCTGATCCTGTCACAAAACGTCGCTCATATGTCAAAGTAAAGCCACGCCGTAGAAAAAGCAACGAGAAACCAACGATCTGATTTTGTAACCTCCACCTGGCTTCACAGGGCCCTTGTAAATCATAAAGGGGATTGTATTGTCTCGCTAATCGCGGCATATCATATGCCCAGTGCAACGTTGAACTTTAATAAGCATTGATCCGTTGTATCGTGCTGCTATTATAGCACACAAATATCTACAAAGTTTTCAACACCCTAATTTCGCTACACCAATAGCATGCCAACATACGCTTTAGGAGATAGTGGACAGGAATACACATTAGAAAAGCAATTAATCATGGTTGGAGTGCACGGAGGCAATCCAGGATCTGGCTGGTTGTGGTGTTGATTGCCGAGAGAGTCCAACTCAATATACATCATGCAAAAGAGCCTTTCTTTTTTTCTTTTTACACTTCTGACTAGTAACGCGGTTCTCGAGTACGACGAGTAGGAATAACGCTTTGACTGTTCATCGTTGTCACAAGTCAATCCTTCCTTCATACATCGTGACTGGATAGTTTCTCATACTCCCTCGGGCAACTTGCAAGAGCTAAGATGAAGCAGGGTGTACAGGAAGCAATGGTCCGATGTGGTCGTCAGTAAGACGGCATCATAGTATGATCATCTTGCTTTTACTAGTCAAGTCCGTGCAAGCCAGACTCGTCAGAGCGCATAGATAGTCGATTCCGACCTCACGGTTCAGATCTGTGTATGCTCTCTATAATATTTCTTGTCCCATATCATCAGTCAAGAGTATACAGACAAATCCATTTCACTAATAAGACTTGTTTATGCTAAGACGATATCTCTCTGTGTTCTCTCGCTGTTGTTGCCTCGGCTCGACAACAATTGAGCTATCAAAACCATGTGACATGCGGTTAATACGCGTTCCATGAGGCTTCTCTCCGTATCACATACTGCCTATAGGTGAAACAATGTGGCCAAACAGGGTTTATTCGTTATACTTCACTGATTCACTCAGGTCTGAATGGTAATACAATATAGATATAACAATTGTCGCCTGTAGTATAGAGTGACAGGTAATATCCGGCACGTTTTATATGTCGAAAGTACAGGGGGCCTATACGAGCTCTCCATTCTCGTTCCCCTGATGCTTGGTGACGATGCATTATGCAAACATAACTGCAGTCGGCAACTCCGTATCCCCAAAGAACATACCCACTCCATGGGATGAGACCGTGAGATATCCATGCTCTGTACAATAATAATTTATCTGAAGGCTACAGACGTAGCACATGTCCCTACCTATGATCCCTGGTGGAGGGATTATCCCATACATTCTCGTTCCGGTGCAGGGAATCTATTCAGAACATGTCGACAACTCACAAGATTAACAACGAGATCTGACTCGGTCAACATCAAACTGAGACTCACAAACTCCCGAGAGGTAGTCATATGCATGCCTCGTACATCTGTAATCTGTAACGTGTGCAAAATCTTGGCGTATGATATGTCATGTCAGCAACTCACGTCGGGTTCCACAATCTGATATGCCATGTTGGAACCTTTGATGCATAATGCCATCGATAGGACCCGAGGAATAGACCAGGGAGTGGTTAGACGTAGGGTTATTGCCTTGACCTATTATTGAAAAGGTGAAGATGGAGTTGAGAAGCTGCTATGTAACTGTGAGCTATTCCGACGTAATAACGTATGTTGTGGAACGCATTGGCTATACTGTGCCACCATGCCTTTAAGGTAATTGGCTCATATGGCTATTTATTTGGACAACGGGTATAGTTCAACACATATGGCAATGATACAACTATGAAAGCCTCTGAAAGTACTTCATCAGCCGATGATATTAAAGATAATTTACATCGTATTAGATATCTGCTTGGTTCCCCTTGTCCCAGTAATTGTCTATGCCATTATAACATACGGACTAATAACCGTCGCATTAAAGAACATAAGGCCAAGAGTATATATATTATGGGTTAGGACAAAAGGCTGCTTCTAGCAAGGGCATATGTAGCTCTGGCGAGTGCCATCACACTCTTGAACCATCTTGTTCAAAGTAACTATGGCGTACGACTACTTAAGGTAGGTATCAATTCTTTTACACTGTGTTATCATCCATATTGTGCTCTATGTGACGTTGAGTGTTACGTGATTGTCGTTGACTCGGCCTGTAGTTCTGAATATACTATGTTGACAGTGTTTTTAAGTATCTAGCCTGTTGGTCTGGGACATCAAACATACCGCATACTAGGTGGAGAGTAGAAAATTGTGCCAACATATAACTACTTAGGGTTTCTTACCAGGTACCTAATGCTTTGCAAAATTAAATACTATATTTCCACGTTGGAGGTTTGGTCCCGTTGTAATCCCACTCCATACAAGATATATGTCTGAAGAGCGAGATTTAGTAACACCACACAACAATGGGATTAATAGCATTTAACTTTCGTGTGTAATGATAATCCCGATATCCTGTTAACTCCAATTATGTTTATTACATATTAGTGTTCAAGTCCTGAGTTAAATCGATTTGCATGTTTTCCTTACTGAGAGTATTCATATAATGACAGTGGCATAGTTGGGCTATCAGGCCAACTACTAGGTGTAACGAGACTACATATATATCCACTCATGCGGATTATTATAAACTATCCCCACCATTGTATCACGAATCGTATAAAATATCAAACGATGGCAGAGTCTTTTGCACCGTCGTCATGCCTCAAGGTACCCTAAACACCAATGACTCTGATCGTGCAATAATTGCCAACATTTTCAAAGGCTGAATTAACAAATCTCATCAGTATCTGCCGGTTTCAATTCGCTGGCTCTTGCTTGATCTTTAGTCTATGCCGCGGCACTTACCAACCTGTTGTCAACGAAGGGCGCAGAATATCA
This sequence comes from Fusarium avenaceum, assembly GCA_025948275.1. Taxonomy (NCBI): domain Eukaryota; kingdom Fungi; phylum Ascomycota; class Sordariomycetes; order Hypocreales; family Nectriaceae; genus Fusarium; species Fusarium avenaceum. Next base: position 5,599,701 of record CP109670.1, on the reverse strand, counting down.
TGTGACATGCCTCTATATTCGATGAGTTCATCGCGCAATAACCATTGCAGCAACTACATCATCAACGAAACAGCGAGGAGCAACATATCTACAAAACTATACACACTCTGCTAATCGAAATCTCACCATGTCACCAGGAGCAATCTCGCCGCTCAGCGAAGTCAAAGCCCTTACGTGCGATGTCTTCGGCACCGTCGTTGACTGGCGCTCATCCGTAACCGAGGAACTCACCCTTCGAGCGTTCCGCAAAACTTCCTCCGACTTAGACCAAGCTCTCAAGACTCGAATTCAAGCTCTCACTGATGAAGACTGGGGTCGGTTTGCCCAGGAGTGGAGAAACTCGTACGGGAGGTTCACCAGAGGCTTTGACCCGGAGAAACATACGTGGAAGACCATTGATCAACACCATCACGATAGCCTGATCGAGCTACTGGAGGCCTGGAATCTAACCGGTCTATACAGCCCCTCAGAGGTTGAATCGCTGAGCCTTGTCTGGCACCGCCTGACGCCATGGGGTGATTCCTCAGATGGTATTCAAAAGCTCGGCAAGACTCACAAAACCAGCACGCTCTCCAACGGTAACCTCTCCTTGCTTCGAGACTTGAACGACTTTGGCAACCTGGGCTTTCAGCATCTTCTCTCGGCTGAAAAGTTTGCAGCGTACAAGCCAAACCCGGCGGTGTACTCTGGTGCCGTGCGTGAGTTGGGGCTGGAGCCTCATCAAGTGGCTATGGTAGCTGCACACCTGAACGATCTTGAGGCTGCTAGAGCCTGTGGCCTAAGAACGGTATATATCGAACGCCCAAGGGAGGAAGCCTGGGGTGTAGCCGACGAGAGGTATCAACAGGCGCAAGATTGGGTTGATATTTGGATTACGGAGAAGGATCAAGGGTTTCTAACTCTGGCCCAGAAACTTAAGGAACTGGCATGATGCTCCTAGGAACTCATAGGACATGCCTAGCTCTTATCAGGGAGAAACAGCATAGCCTCAAGAGCTATCTCTGATTCAGAGACTTGAGTAGCATTATCACAAATCGAGAACTGCCTCGGCTGTTCCAGAAATAGGGCCTTCTATTGTTAGCATCCCAATAAACTCCCTCGCTGATCGATCTGGAATCGTACACATTCGTGTGTTAGGTCTTCGAAATTCGGACTTCTTAGATGTCGTGTTAATTCCCAGTAATGAGAGTTGGGTTGTCTCCAAGTTGCCCGATGACTGTTTTTGATCATACCCGAAAGTCACCATTCCAATTGATACCCATGGTCTATCACACTGATCCAGAAACCCGCGTTCTGGAGCATAATCCGATACAGCTATTCCATCATTTCTCTTGGCACAAAGAAGGTGACGTATGTGATGCGAGTCTGACAAACTCATCATACCTCTTAATACCACACCATATTCGCGGCTGCGGTAGGCTGTCTGTAAGCATGGACATCGTGTGATGTCTTTCAACGGCTCAGTTTTGCCAATTTCTCATCACATGCGGCTGGTATTATCCGCCTACCTATAGCTTTGGGTAAGAAGAGAATGGCCTCAACTTCTCCCCGCACATTGAATGAAATTAGACCAAGTTTCGACTGGCTGGGCTCATCGGCTCGTGCACCCGGCAGTGTAGGATCTCATTCCACTATCCGTACCAAAGGCCAACAATAACAACAACAGCAAGATGAGTATCTGGTGGCACAGGACTGACCGACTGGGCCAACCCGAGACAAGGCAAATGATATCCGGTCTGGTTCAATCTCCACTGAGACTGGCCGCAACGGTATGCAGCAGCGTTCAGTCCAATCCTCGTTTAAGGACTTAGCTGCAGCCATAGAGCAAAATTCCGGGGGAAACGTCGTTATTGCCTACCTACCCCATGGGATGTGTGACATTGTGACCACGGTTCGACAACCGAATTTCTGTTCAAAGCCAGTTCGTTTACTATGGCGTTTCTAGATCGCAATGGACTGGCCAAAAGTGAACCCATTGAGCGGAAAAGGGTATCCATGTGTGTTAATCGGTCCTATACGACTAGTAGTGTGTGAGGCCCGTGATAGCTTCTCAAAACATATCAAGGGCCGAGGGCTACGAGCTAGGTGGGTGATAGACAATAAACAACCGGCGGGCCGTAACCGAAACATGATATCTGACATGTCTGAGAAGAAGCGCTTGGCCATTGTTCTCTCTCTTTTCTTTTCTTTTTCGTATGACAATGTCGACTCGATATAGCAGCCATAAACCTTTCCGAGACGTCAACAGAAGGTTTTGACTTGTGTGGGGTAAATCTGCACGATGGAGCATTGAAGGCTATGATGCAGCTAGACAGTCAGACCGCAATACTCCGTACACATCACGGTATTAATTAAGTGACTGAACGTTAAGAAGATTAAAGGGTCCTTGATGATGACGATAGTTTGACGTCGGGTACGGACACTGCCTTTGTGTCCGTGCGACTCGTGAAGCGAATCACGAGCATGGCCGTTGATGCCCAGGGTCCAAAGGCACCAAGCGCGCTCGAATTGCTTGTCTAATACTTCTTCTCACTGCATAGCCTGTCTGACCGGTCAACTTGATAATTTGCGGCGAGTGCATATATCACGTTGGAGAAGGATACGGGCTCGTTCCGAGCCAACGGAACAAGCACCCCATCACGTATATGTGTATTCAGAGGTTGCTGAGGCTCATGAAGCCCCTGAATGTGTCCCAGCTGCCCTGCAATGCTATGAGCAGGGTACGTGACTGGCGTGACGAAGTGAGATAAACGCCGGTCCTGCGCGACGCTTAAATTCCCAATGACATGAGTAGCGTCGCCCTTAATCTTTGTGCTGAGAATGAGATTGTTGATTCAGACTGGGATGAATCTATCCGCTTCAACTCACTTGCTTAACTAGGTGACTGGCGACAGATATTGTTGGTTCCAACTTATTCTGCACTGCCACTTCTGATTTGCCGCAACGAAACATTTTGTGTGTAGCCCGAAGCTTGTCTCTGTCCGTCTCTAGCATCCGGGAAAAAAGCAGGGTCTCTATGGAGTACCGAGACGGGCAAAATGGAAGCCCATGTAAGTAGCATTCGACATGGAATAGCTTTGAAAGGCAGGCAGTTGTGCTTTGGTTGATTGATTACCAGAAGACGGTGTGTCTGGTCTTGAATTTACCTTGTTAGCAGTGTAAGACATTCATCACCTTTTATTTGCATTACGTTAAAAAACCATGCATCGTTGATGCCATGCTTGGCCAGCAAAAGGCGGCGACTGTTCTTAAAACCAGACCTCGTGTAGAAGAGGAAACTGGCAAGCTGTCGTACTCGACCAAATGATTGTGAGGATGACCTCGGTCGACCAACTCAGTATAGGTTCCAGGAAAAGATACTGTCTTCTGCAGGGTAATTAATTATTACCATACACCTGGCCTCTTTAGTTATTAAGAACACATACTTACGTTGATCGTTATGTCGAGCAAAGACCAACGATACGGAACGGAGCGCTTGGCCTGACTGGGTCTGGAGCCCCAGTAACCAACTCCTTAGACCCGGCCCTCTAATTACCAAGTCGCCAAGCCAAGCAGCAACTCTTCAACACCAACCTCCTCCCGTCCATCCAACCTCAAAATTTCGGTGGAGAATCAAGCTCAGTGATGAACAAGATCAACAAGTGACAGGGTCATAAATTCCCCAGAGGGTAACGTACGGGGACGCACGACAATTAGAGCTGCTGCTGTGCCTTGGAGGAGCGTTGTTGTGTGGGAGGAGGGAGCTAGGGAGCTAGGGAGCCAGGGAGCCAGGGAGCTTCTCTGTCTAAGTAAGACCGGGCCCCTAGGAGCAAGAGCCCGAGAGGAAGGATTGGTTCCAAGATGATTCATCAATGCTGGTCAGTGGTCGCCGACTGGAGCTCGACAAACGCGGCTCCGAGAATGCTGGTCGGGATTTGATGATGGAGAATTGGCGATGCTTGTTTTTTTTCTGGGTTGGATTCATCTCGGATAATTAGGACTGTCGCAGTTGTAGTTACAGTACGAAGTAGGGAACGGTACATGTCTCCAGGACTACCTATATGTACTAGGTAGGTAGGTAGGTAGGCATTGTACCTATATCCATTCCCAGGTATGAAAATTTTCGTCAGTGTATGAAGTTAAAATGTTGGAGTTGAAGTGGTAGGTACCTCTAGGTGCAGATAGATACAGGAGGTCCAGTAGACGTCTTCCATGGTACCTGGACTGTCCATCTCCCCTCCATTTTCCGAAAGAGCTCCCCTGGAAAGAAACGTGAGCTCTACTGGGAGCGGCTTCCGCACAGGCCACCACCTTTTCTCCAAGGCAGGCCCTCTTTAAAAGGCCAACCATTCCAGACTGGGAATGGACTTCCCGGGGAGACAAGGACCCTGTCCCTCTGGACACAACCACACCACTTGCCCGTCCTGCAACCGCTTGGCCTGTGGGTTGGGCTGCAGTCTGCAGTTCTGCACACTTCAGAGGCGCGCACAGGTGCAGAAGTGCAGAATCACAAGGATGACGATGATGACGGGGGAGATGAGAGATGCGCAAAATACTTGGGATTACGGAGGAGAGGGAAAAGAGAGAAAGGGAAAGGAAAAAAGCAAAGAGACCAGTCGTGGAGCCATATGGAAATGAGAAAACACCGTGAGAAACCCGTTATCTTCTCTCGTCGCTTTTCGATTGATCAATACGATACGCGCCACGGAACTGATCAATCAATTTCTTCTCCAACATCTCCAAAGGTAAGCGCAAAACTCAATGTACATTATCAATCAACACAACCAGCAGTATCAATGTTGTCAATTCTCCACTCAGACCTCCGAGGAATCTAGAGCAGCGCGTATGTTTTCGGCCCCGGTCATGTTGGTTCTTCAGCTATCATGAGCAACGCCAACTTGCCAGAGCACAAAACAGCATTCAAATTCACTATACAGCTGTTGTGCAAGCTATTACGGACCAAGACCGGTTACGGTAAAGTAACCAAGTAAGTCTACTGTGCCTACCAGGTCCGGTCGAGTCGCCCGCCCGCCGCGACACAACCGAGCCGTGACCCGGGCTCCCGGGTGCTTGCCGATGAACAACCATGGAACTTACATTAGGGAGTACATAGTGCTGCGTCTAAAGACACAGCAGGTATCCGTACTCCGTACGAAGAGAAAGGTCACATCACATCATTCACTCACCAAGGTCGCATCTGAATCCTGTCCCTGGCAGAAGAAGCAGTTCTCATACAACCCAAAACGGCCCGTGTTGGTGTTTCGAAGAATCCGACAACACCCATCTAGGTTTGGATTCCGACCCTTGAGCATGCATAAAAACAGACGCAGGGCTGCATTATCCCTCATGTTGCAGTGTGTGTGATGATACCAGAGATCAGACTTAAGACAGACACGAGGAAGCTTCGCAGCTTACAGAGCGTCTGCTGTTGTACACTAAGGCGAGGGAGGAGGGAATGCAAAGGAAATGGAGTCGCTCGACATCAGCTTTTATGACCAGCCCCGGGCGTGCCCCGTCCACCGCTTCACCACTCCGGCTTCATCCCTCGCCTATCAGAAACCTAGCACCCTCGCTCTCCCATTTCTCGGGGCACCCACCAAGCCGATATCCTACCCATGAAGACGGCCAGGGCAGCTTTGTCCCTTGGGTTGGGTTGGGCCAGTATCTCGTGTATGTACGGATACTGTACAATAATCGCCAAGTTGTTCGCGTATGGGCTTTTGCTGGATTTCCTTGTCCCGATGATGAATTGTTATACTTCCGTTATCCCGCTGTAGCAAAGAAACAGTATATTTGGGGTTGTGATCTCAGTCCAAACTCCATGAGGTAGCTTTGGTGTGCTTCTGCATTGCCCTCCACTTTATCCATAAACGAAACGTGCCCAACCTAAAGCTGTGTACTCCGTACCCTGAGTACATGTGGTCAAGGTAAATCTCTTTCGCAAAGTGCCATAATGAAGTGGCTTGTTTGGCTGCTGATCCCCCTAGAGAGCCCCTCTAAGGGCCTCTAGCCTCCCCTCTGGGTCCTAGGAAGAGAGTACCGCTGCCGCGTCTCCATTACATGGGTACCTCTCACCCAGGTATTTGGTTGAACCTGGCGCCCCGCCCGAATGGCAACCTTGCCCTGCACTGCACCTGGGCTACTGGGCTTCCAGGGCGCCCACCTTCAAGGGCCTGCTAGCACTGAGCGAACGGTACAGACCTCGACCTCCTCCAAGCATTTGGTTTCGGTGAAGTTGGTTGGGAGAAGGAGAAGGAAGAAGAAAAAATAGGCAAGAGAAAAAAAAGGGTTCCCCACATGAAATGGGCTGGGCTGGGCTGGGCTATCCCATCTTTCCCGTCTCCTAAGGTAAAGCCCAAGTCCACCTCAAGCAACCTAAGTCAAGTGCAAGTTCAAGACCAGACTCCACGTCTACACCTAAGCCTAGACCTAGACCTAGACCAAACATCTACCTTCTGTCCCAACTCTTTTTTTGGACTGGACACTACGACTACATCCACGACTATCTATCTAGCTGCACTCATCCTCGTTTCCGTTTATTTACCACACTCGATTGTTATTACCAGCTTTTTGCCACTGGCGCTTGTTCGTCGACATCTGTTGCTGCCTTGCCGCGCACCCTGCAGCTTGCCTCGTGTCTTTGAGCCTTGCATTCGTCGCTTTGCATTGATTTGCCCTGCTTTGCCTCGCTCTGCTTTGCCTCGCCTCGCACTGACTGACTGCACTGCCTGCCGGTCCAGTCCAGCCCAGTCCTGCCCAGCTGCCTCACCTTGACTGACGCCTTGACGCCTTGACATCCGCCCGCCGCTACAGCCTACCCACAGCCTACAGCGCAGTGCATTTCAATTGCTGGCGTCGGTGCTAGATCACAGCTCTCATTGCTCCATCAAGCCACCCCCTCCTCGCTCCTCACCTTCGCCTCTTCTCTGCCCGTGAACCACGACCTCGACCTCACAACCTCCAACCACCTTTGGATATATCGACACTCATCTTTTGAGCCTCGTTACCGACCACCCCCTCTTTCTCCACCCTCCCCCTCTCCAGTCCGTTGGTCGCCTGGGTTTTGTTTTCTCCTCTGAGGACCAATCTTTCTTCTCTTCTATCGATTCTTACCTCTTGTCGATTTTCCTCGCCGTCGCCATCATCATGGCCGGCCGCATGGTGCTATACAAGTTGGTGGTGCTGGGAGATGGTGGTGTGGGAAAGACAGCTCTTACCATTCAGTTATGTTTGCAACACTTTGTCGAAACTGTAAGTTTGATACCGCTTGCACTTGCGTCAGCTTTACCGGTTACGTTGAATTAACAAGCTGCGACAGTACGACCCTACGATCGAGGATTCATACCGAAAGCAGGTCGTTATCGATGGCCAGCCTTGCATGCTCGAAGTACTTGATACCGCTGGTCAGGAAGAGTACACAGCACTACGGGATCAATGGATTCGTGATGGCGAAGGCTTCGTTCTAGTCTACAGCATCTCGTCACGCTCATCCTTTACCCGCATTAAACGGTTCCACCATCAGATTCAACGAGTCAAGGAGTCGTGCGCTTCGTCACCTTCTTACCCAGGCTCCCCTATCTCCTCCGCAAATGCGCAGTTGCCTGTACCCATCATGCTTGTCGGCAACAAGAGCGACCGAGTCACCGAACGAGAGGTTTCGACACAGGAAGGTCACGCTCTCGCCCGCGAGCTTGGCTGCGAATTTGTGGAGGCCTCCGCCAAGAACTGCATCAATGTTGAAAAGGCGTTCTACGACGTGGTTAGGATTCTACGTCGGCAGCGGCAACAGTCTTCACGCCCCTCGGAAAGATCGAGCGGTCGGACGCGAACAGGCAACGGCGATGCGAGGGGCGGCGACCGAGACGAACGACACAGGAATAGGAACAAAGACCGCAGCAAGTCCAAGTGTGTCGTATTATGATTGGATATGCCACGTTACGGATTGAGAATCCATCAAGCAAGAGGAGGAAAATAAGGCGGACGAGCAGGTCGATCCGCCAACGACAAACCGGCCAGCGTCAAGAACCACACATAAGGTAACCCCTTATCTTGACGAACAGGATATGCCCAATGATTTCAAGACAATTGGGAAGATACCGTGGATGCACGGAGAGATATGAGAAGGACATTATTACTTTTCTGCAATTTTTAGATGGCCAACTGCTCAACAACCTGGGCGACATGACGACGCAGCATCGAATGACGAACGAAAGCAGAAGCAGTTCCGCACCGGCGCAAGGCGTACGAACAAAAAGAGGCATATTCTTGGGGCGCTAGGTTATCTGTTGACTTTTTATACTACTATTTTTTGCAAATTTACGACCAACCTTTTTTTGAGGTATTCATCCACAAACCAGCGAATTCTTATATGTGTTCTTATCTCCGTGCGGGAATATCTTGACATTTCGTATCAAGGGGTTCTCTTTGTGCATGATGGCAGGTTGATCGCCAACCCGTGGTAGTGCACATTAACCGATTAAACCAGGACTAGAACAACGGGTTAAAACAAGTGTTTCTGATGGGCAACTGCCTCGCCGCTACATTTATGAAAATGACTTGCTCAGCAATTTTCTCGAGTCATACTCGTGCAGTGCGTCGTCTGGGGGACTCAAATGGTGTTCGGTGATTTGCTACAATTGATGGAGCGAGGTATGGGATTGATAACCAATGTTGTTATCTACAGGAAGGTGATATTTTACAACACATACACATGCATGGGCTGCCCCTGATGGACGGAACAAGGTCCATGCGTGAATGACAGGCGTGGGAAGGCTATTCTGAACCAGTAAGTAACCGAACGAAGATCCCAAGGGCCCGTTTCCCCTCTACTACGTACTCGGTGTCTTGCTTGTGTCATGTTGGCTCATTCACCAAGGGCATGAAAGTGGTGTTAGCTCCGTTTGAATAGGCGTACCTTGGCAACTGTCGAGCAGGAGGACTTTGAACCATGTTCCCTGCCAGTGAGTGGACTTGGTGTGCGAGCCGTTGATCGTAGCACATGGGAATAGTTGAAAGACAACGTTTTTTGTTGTTGCTGTCTTTACGTGCTGCGCAAAGTTTAGCCTTACGGCAGGATCTTGCAGGATACTTTGTTTGGCCTTACCCAAACTCAAAAACAGACAAGAGTACAGAGCAGAAGAGATCCGATCAGATAGGTAGCAGAGAAATTGGCGGGGTTTGCTGGTTAGTGCGTGGATGTGGATGTGGGTATGGATATGAAGATGGAGGAGTTCGCGCTACACTACAAGCAGATGTTGAGCCAAAAAGGTTCCCCGTCTACGATGGAGACGTGGTGGAATACTTTTTGTTTACAAGAAGCTACGGTAGCTTTGTAGCTCAATCGCAGCCAAGAAGATAAAGATTGAAAGCGTTCCCACGTTCCTAGGCAGTGACACGTACTACGTAGTGTGGGATGTGATCCAGTATCAAGCTCAGTCTAACCACCCCACGCATTCATTGGTAATGATATTCTAAACAACGCCAATAAATAGCATGGAAAAAAAGAGGAAGACTTGGATGTGCATGTGCATATGCAGCTACTAACATATTCCCATGGACGTCACCCATTGCGTATTTATTCCCATTGTGGATTATATGTCGATGGCGCGCTTCATTTATACCAGAGTTGTACTGCGTAGGTACGGAGAGAGGTTCTAAGTAAGGTTCATGGTATAAACACTACACCAAGTATAAGCATATTGTTCCTGGTTTCAAACGTGCCTCTTTAGTGATTTACTACTAATTCATAGCCAACTACCCACATCAGTTTTAAAGATATAATATGGTCGAGAAAGAACAATGCCAGAAGCAAGTGCCGAAACAGAGTTTCTATGCGGCTTTAAATCTATGCCGATACTACCGGCCTACTCCTTGTTTCTCGAACGTTACGCAGGGGGACCGGGAACAAGATCCATGACTAAGGTAAGGTAGGTAGCTCTCACAGGTACAGGTAAAGTAGTACAGTAGCCCGATAGCAGTAGGTAGCATCGCGGTATGTTGGGTGGTCCAACCAGGCAAGATGATATTAGCTCTGACACAAGTGCTAGATGCTAACATTGGAAGCTAACTAGAAGCTAGAAGTTTTTGAGTTCTTTTCCCTACTTCTTCTTTCTCTTCTTTTAGGTCCGAGGAGAGGGGCTTGTCGGGTGAGATACTCCCCGAGAGTTGCTCTTGTCCGATGTATGCAATTGGTCGTCCACAGCCCTTCCCGTGTTGGTAGAGAGAGGCAGGTGAAGAGACGGCGCAGAGACGGACAAAAGCCGGAGGATAAACGGCGTCATCGCCGGAAACTAAACAGCGGGCGTTAAGATGACCCTGAAAGGGGGAGGGAGGAAGGGTAGTGAACTCGGCATATTACCAGTTGTGCCATATATATGATATCCGTATAGCAAACCAATTGCAACATTCATCCATAAAAGAAACGAGCTGTTGGTGACAACCGCATTTACGGATACTAACTGGGCGATGGGGATATGCACAGAAGGGGAAGGTCAGTGATTTTGAAGGAATCAACCTAAACCCAACGCAACAGTAGGGGAGATTTGGGGGGGGGATGGATTTCGAATCCATCAACACAAACACACACTCTCTCACACACGCACCACAGCGAACCTTTCGGGGAACAGGGGACGAGAATTTCCGAGACTAGGGTTGAAGAGAAGACCAGAAACAATGACACCAGAATGAAGAAAAGCCCTAAATGAGAAGCCAGAAAAAGAAGAGGGTGAGGTTTTAACCTGTGCACGTAACGTAATCTTCGTCAACACACGGAGTACGGAGTACAGAGTACACTATCATTGCGGTGGTTGATAGTAGTTTTGCTTCACTTGCACCACTAACAAACACCTTACACAGCATTTAACAAGGTAAAAGTAAACTCAACAGCCTCCCTCCAGAGTCCAAATGGAAGGCTTCTCTCCACCAGACCTCTACATGACAAGCTTCCAAAGCCAATCTGGCCGCTTCACAAGTCATGTCTCGTCCATTGCCGGATCTAAAAGATGCCGACAATCTCGGCCAACTCTGTTAGCCTTGCGATCAACGTGACGGGCTGCGACGTTTCCAGCAAGCACTGCAATAGTTAATAGTTAGCTAGCAAAAAAAGGAAAAAACTGTGCGAGCTGGTTAGACTACCCTGTTCAGAGTTCGCGGATGAACCCGCAAGGCTTGTTTTTATTCCGCTATTGACCCCGAGGGTGTAGTTGTGCCGCCTTAGGGTAAGGCAGACGGACAGATCTCGTAGCCTCTACGGAGTACTATCGTAGGAGGGGTGGTGGTGGAGGTAAGTGAGAACACCACTGTATCTTTTCCAAGTTATGGTAGTATGTACATTTGGTTCTCTGGTCATTAGTTGGACTAGAATGGGCTGTGGCCTTGTATAAGTGGTAAATCCGCAAAACAGTTGTATCTGTACAGTAGAAGGTCTGATAGAACAACCGTGTTGAAGATCAACCACCTGCTTTCTCAAAGCCCCTACCTCAAAGGGATCATGTCTACAACTCTGACTTAGTACAGACTCGAAACAGCCCGCCTGAAAGCCGTCCCAGCATGAAACCGTTCCCTTGCCTTCAAGTGAGCTTGTTTCACCATCAGACAGATGCGTCCGTCCCTTGTATAAAAATCGAAACCCTTATATCCAGATATTTTGTACAGATCATGGCCAATGGATCATTGTGTTCTTTCTAGCAGTCCTCACGAGAATCATGTGCCAGGTGTACAGTGCCGGAGAAAATAGCGTTGTCTAGTAACTGAGTAGTGGTGATAACCTCACGGGATCGACACTCTAGACCACGACGATCAGGATGCTGACAGCCGCCAGAGGTGTGAGGGGCAGCGGCTAACGCGCTGTGCATAATACGTAGTCGGGTACGGAGTAGTATAGCCTCAAACTCCCACGGAAATGATCAACGTCCGGCTCAGTCAACCTCCAACCATCACGGCATCATTCAGACCTTGGTTGTGTTGAGAGGCTTCCTCATACGAACGCTCTTAATACATAACACAAAGGAATATTGCACATCACTCATCACCAGTACACAATCAGACGTATAGGATCATCTCTATTCAATATTCACATAGAGACTTCCATGATCTCCTGGCATCCTTGGGCCGTTACCGCGGCCCGTTATCCAAGACGCCATGGTGAATACCTTAAGTCCCTCGCTGCTATCCTGAATTGTAAACATAAAAAATAAAATAGGGTGCCATATCCCGTGACAATTGGGTGTTTGTCTGTCCAAAAAAATAGACGTGAAGCGAATATAAGAAAAAAGAAATCAAGACAGATTCTGGAACATGTCCCTTGACTAACAGTCGGCTAGATTCGTGACATTTTCATAAGGAAATTGCGGTATATGGGAGTAGAGAGATAGTTTCGTTACTCTTTCGTCGCGTGTTTGTCCCCAAAAGGGCTGCTATCTCGCCTTTGAAGAGCCAGTGGCTTGTCACTCTCGCCCACTGTGTCTTCTATCACAGCACCAAGGCTTGGAGCTTTGTTGGTCTTCTGAGGGCTGGATCGTTCTGGGGGGTCAGAGAAAGGTCCTTGGTCCATATTAGGCGACTCCTCGATGACTGTGATGCTAGAATCCCGGGTAACATTGCCATTTGGTGTTGCTGGCGGCGAGTTGGCCATGGTTGACGACGATGCGTCTGATTCGGTCTTGCTCCCCATGTCGACCTTCTTCAACGTTCCCACCTTAACCACCTGTGCACGAGCCTGCGTGGCAGTGTTGGCGCTGTTAAGGAACGTTGAGCCGACGCTGAAGGCGCTGGCACCACTCTTGGGCCGACCGTTACCAAATCTCCCAAAGTCAATTGCTGGAACAGGAGGTGCAACTAGCTCGCCACTGTTGTTACCGACGGACTTGACGCTGACGACGGTAGGCTTGGCGCGCATTCCAGTCTGGGCGGGTGTGAGCACTTGAGCCTGCTTGCCGTATATTGTAGAAGCCACACTAGATCGAGGGGCGTAGGATGTACGAGCGTATGATGTTCGGTCTGAGTAGCCTGACAATCCTGAGTATGTAGAGTCTCGCAAATCGCCAGGAACAAAGAAGTGCTGGTCGTCGTTTCCTAGGCTGCGGTTGGCTTCGGCGTGGTGCATAGGAATCGGTGGCACGGGAGGAACAAGAACGTTTGGCGATGTAGGAGTCGCTCGGTTTGTGACGCCGGGGATGTATGCGATCTGGATAATGTTGGATGCTCGGGTGAGAACGGTCGAGGCGATAGAGTGAACGGTGTGTGTCGAATGCGGACGGGTTCCCCTTGAGGCAGCATCCTTCTCGCTCTGTATAGCGTCTGTGTCTTCGACGTATATAGATGTGGGAATCTGTGATCGCTTTGGTTTGATGCAGAACTTCCACACGATGTATGTGGCAATAGCGATGACAGCGATACCGCCAAGAACACCGCCAACAATGGCACCAACATTTGGACCACTGCTGCCGCTGGAGACAGACGCGTCAGAGTCCTTCTCACAGAAGGAAGTGGCACACATGGTGCAGTCCAGAGGCACGGTGAACTGGCAGACCTCGTCATTCGCACACTTTGGACATTCGAGTTGAGCGTCATCGTCACATTTTACACAGCTCTTGCTTCGTGGGACAAGCTGGAAGGCTAAGGGCAGATGTTAGAAGCTGTAAAGGCAGTAGAGGAAGGCGACTGTCTGGTCGACTTACCATGACTCAACTCATCCAGATCCCTGGCGATAAGGTATCCGTCCCTCTCCATCATGGTGACGTCCGAGTGTAGGGAGTTTGGCAGGAGGCTGTGATGATATCTGATGTTGGACCGTTGACAGATGTCGATCGCTTAGGGTGATCAGTCACAAGCTTAACTTGGGGTGGATTATCAACAATGCTTGGCGATAAGTTGACTTGAATGGCGATCCGTGACAGGTCCGCAAGATATAGAATATAAGAAAAAAAGATATATGGTGTTTATCGTCGACTTCTTGTATACGGATCAATGGTAAATGATATCGTTATATATCCAAAAATCGAGTTCGTAGGAGTCGGAAACGAGGTGAGTTGAGAAACGAGTGTGGGTTCAGAGGCTAGCTCAGATGAAAAGAAGGCTGGTTAGGAGGCGCAACAAGACATAATCGACCAGGCGATTGATCCAAATGAATAAATACGAGAAAACAAAGTCGTGGCTTTGCTGTTCTCAGTTCGTTTCGGGTTCGTTCAATAAAGAGGTTGTCGGTCGATGATAGAAATTGATGCGATCGTCTGGTAGTGAAGAACGATGAAGGAGCGAAGGCGAAAGGAAAGCGGATTGCAGGAGCGGGAAGTGGAAGGAGAGTGACTGTGACTGGCACTTACTTGCACTTGCACTGGCACACACGCACTCTTTTGCTTTGCTTTGGGGCCCTCTGGGCTTTGTTGGTGGGAGCGAGACATCGATTGGAGCACGAGAAGATGGTGCAACAGGGGTATTGATGCTTGACTGTGCCTATTCCAGCGATAGCGAAACAGTTAATCGCTCACACTGTATATTTGTCCCTGATATTGTGGTCCTGTAGGGGCGACTCGACCGGGCTGGCTTATGAAAAGGCTTGACGCATCCCTGATTGATACCCACATGGCAGTGCTAAAAGCCCCTGATGATCCCAGTCAAGCACTGTCTTGGCTTGTGGTACCTGCTTTAGTAAGGGTCGCCGGCTTGGAGGTAGCTCAGGTATTGGTATCACAACCCATCAACCGGCTTCAGGTGAACATGAACGAGCGGCTCCATGCAGAAACTAGATCCTCAACACCCAGACTATTGACGGCAACGTTCGATCTCTCACCTTGGAGGGCCCAATGGCTCCAGAACGAGCCCTCTGTACCTGTAACGTTCCGGTAACAATCCATACATAGAACAAAAGGAAACCTTACCCCATAGAGGCTATAGTTGAGTTGCAGCACCAGTATCCTCTCCTCAAATCCATGCCCTGCAAAATCAAATCTGGCCAACCATGATGCGGTCTCGACAGTGGCACGAGTCTGCATACCAGACCTGGGCGGGCTCGACGTGCACAGTTTGACTGCATGAGCAGACGCGCGTCATTTAATCCGAAACAACAAAGTCCCGACGCAAGAAGAAAAACTTGTCTCCAGTTCGGGCCCCCTTCTTTCTAGGGCTTGATGAGAAATGTGTATGCGCGTTGCGTTGCGTAGTTGGCGCTGGGTAATACGTAGTATGATAGACGCTGCCAAGTTCGCGTGCTTAATTAACTTCGACTTGTTTGATTGTCAACGGTTCTCGGCAACGACAATGCTGGGTTTTTGGTTGCTATTAGTTGGGACTCGCCAATATCAATTATCACCAGTAGCGAATCACAATCTGCCATACGGTCTGGCTACAACCCTCGCTTCTTGCTTACTCCGTACTCATACGGAGTACAGCTTCTCTTATACCTTTATCCTGGCAATAAATCATACTACGGTAGGTACTAAGCATAAGTAGGGTCCTACTTATGCTACCTACCGTAGTATTACAGTGAATATTGCTCAATTCAACCGTTCTGGCATGATTGAGAGTCTTTTGATCCACTATGGAAACATCGTGTTTCTCTACAAACGATCCGCGCCGATATTATGTGGAATTTGGTTCCATATCTCATTGGGTACTCCGCATTGCGGGTTCCTATACTTTAAGTGAAGTCTGCGATGCTATCTGTTTTCGAACCATTTGCCGCATCAGTCTTTCTTGGGGCCTGTGCAGGGCTTCCGGAAACCGGATATAGAAGTAATGATATTGGCAACCTGTGCTTGTTTATGCGTTGGCTAGTGATGTGGCGGGTATATGAACTTCCACGACGCTCTCATCGAAGTTCACATGCAGTATGAGATATATCAAGTCACTCTCTTTGTTCTACCAGTATCACATATGACTAATTGTGTTATATGGTGGTAGATGGGATCTCTCTGTGTTTATTGGTATCGAGTGAGTTTTTAGTTCATGTAAATGAATTGTTAACACATGTATAACTGTAGCATCTTTGGTACGGCTCAGACCATAGAATTGGTGGAGATTTTGCACGCCTACTAATTGCACACGATACTGATACTTGATACACAGATTGGCATGCTTACGTGTTGTATAAAAATTACACAGCCTGCATAAGCTTCTTGGGCAATCAACTCCAGCTGGTATGATGGCTCGCGTTGCGCCATTCTGCCATAAGATAATGAACTCAGACATCTAGTCATCTGCATCGTCGGTCGCAGGCCTCTCTCCAGGGTAGCACCCATCGGGGTCTTTAAGATCTGGGACAAGAACTCTAGGTTTCCTTACATCAATAAAACAGAGTGGTCAATGTCTCGGAAAAGTAGCCGAGCACAGAGACCGTATGGAGTAGGCACTTTAACGTGTCGGTAGGCAGCAAGGTCTTGATTGTCTCAGTCAGGATGTCATCAGACCCCAAGAGCCATGCACCAGAAGTTCACTGCTGAAGTTTCATAGTCAGCCACTGGCAGAGATACAGATATAAAGCACGAAATATTTAATGACATTCGAGAATATTGACTGAAGCGTGAATAAGCCGAATGGCAATATAGCTTAAACGGTAGGGCTGGCGGACTACAGATTATCAAAAGCTGACGTGAGATCAAAGGATTGCGCGCGCCGTTGGGTCGGTTCGGCTGATATGCATCTGCAACCTCCTGCAAAGCCTGCTTCTTGGTGGCCTCATCCGCATATTTCACCACAGCAAGACGGCGAGTTTGCTGTGAGAAAGTCGGGTTATAAGATCTCACCTTTGACCCATCAAAGGCTGGGTCGGATTCAGAGCGGAGAGGCGCTGATCGGTTATAAACAGAGACGGCCAACACCGACTTGGCCACAAAATATCCTGCTTGCGCCCCAATATCCCTGGCTAGCCAGCCAGCCAGCGCCAGCCCAGCCCCCCGCTGTCGGTTCGATCCAGCTAATTTCACTAGCCAAGACAGGAGCAGTTATTTTTGGAACGAGACCTTTGTGGCAGATTCTTTGTAGGTCGTGTTTCGGACAAAGACTAACCCAGTCAGTTGCTTTAGCCAAGTGCCCATCAACAAGGGAGGGATCGTCAAATGGCCTCACAGCAACCAGCAAAATGTCACTGCCAGACGGTGAGTTTCGCTGAGTTGAAGGAGAAGGGGGAAGTAACTCAGGTACATCATATATGCTTCCTTTGTGAGTAATGGAACCCGACTGTGTGTAGGTGTGCAGTGTGTCGGCGGTCAGCACCGAACACCAAGGTACTCCGTAGTTGGGTAGAAAACCCACAACATGGTTAAATCTGACTGCTGACGGCTACAGGTCTTAGTGAACTACCCTCGGGGTGAAATAAAGCATCGGATATGAGACGAAAATTAAGATGACTTTATACTATAAAATGAATATTTAAATAAAAATATTTTATTTTTATATAAATACTAAAAAAGTTAGTAAATCTTAGTTATCTTTATGTCGTTTTTAATAACTTTTTAAAAATTCCTTACAGTCAATTATAGTAATTATAGTAATTATAGTATATAATAGTCTACATCTAATGTCTGAAGTCTTATTACACCCCCTAGACTACCAAGGCCTAAGAGATCGAGCGTGCAGGTGAGCGGGCTCCCACAAGGCGTCCGCCGTCCAGCAGGCTCAGCGGCTGAGGTTGAGGGAAAGGATCGTAAGCCAACAGGGCTGGGTGCGGGTACATCTAAACCAAAGGAGACGGCTTACTGGTTCAAGCTCCTGACGGAACCAAGCTGTGAAGCCCGGGCCTTGAGGGGAAATTAGGGATCATTCTCATTCTCCTTCACCTCTGTATTGTCCAACACGTATTATGCGCAAGGCAAGTGGCGGGAGAAAGGGGATGACGATCTTTCGGCAACACGGCGCTTGGAGGAAAAGGGGACTCCAATGGGTATTTAACTTGGCTTCTGGAAGTTTGCGTTTGCCCCCCACAGAAGCTGCTAATATGCGTACTGAAACGACATAGAACAGTAGGTACTATGCTACACAGTGATTTGCCAGAGCGGTAAACCCCAGCCAATTCCGAGAAGCAAACCCGAGAGATCCCTCAGCTTGTGCATTCGGCATCTCCTGTCTGCCTGTGAGCAACAACATGGTACGTGGCTGGAGAGTAATGCAAGTTGTCAGGGGCCCCTTAGTTGTGTCTCCATATTCTCTGGTACTCTGGCTATGGTTGATCCATTCATAAGTGTTCTGTAACCCCAGCTCAAATACACTGTCAGACGGAGTGGAAAAAAGAGAGGCCGCGTAGGTAGACGGTGAGCAAAAAGTCGATATTGCGGTGGCTGAAGCCCTCGCCCAAGCCATCAATGCCGGGTGGGTTCAATGCTGACGAGGTGATCTAACGGTACCGGTACGGAGTAGTCCACTGTACACGTCGATGCGTATGTACAGTACCGCTTGTTTAATGGTTTAGAGCTGTAAGCCTCTTGAACCTATTTGCCCAGTAGCCATGCTTCAAACGTGCCGAAGTCAAGTAAAGTTTCGCGGGATGGCCGTCTCAACGCTCCACCAGCGCAGTGTAATGGGCAACTGCGTGTTTTCCATCAACAGTCTGGGATTCGCTATCCAAGATGCAGATGCAGCAACAAGTGCAGTCAGATTCTCGTTTCTGAGAGGAGAGGCCGGTGGGACAAGGATGGCAGCTGGAGATGGGATGGATCCTCACCCCCCAAAGTTATGGCGGAGTGGAGTGGCTCAGCAGGCTTAGCGCGAGCCCAGTCCCCTATTCTTACCTCTCTCTCACAAGCTGTGAGCCCAGTCGTGGAGCAAAACGAGATTCGTTCCCAGGGCCCTTCATCAAAACATTTTCTCAGGGCAGACGAATAAAAATACGAACCCTGTCACTGGCTTTCCTCGTTGCCTTCATTATCTCTCTCCTCCTAACCTCAACTTCATCCTCTCTTCTTTACCCCTTCCCCCCACCCCAACTATCACCAATTCTCTTGAGGCTGGTGCCTCGACTTTCTTGTCTGTCTTGTCTGTTGCTGGGGCCAAGGTACTACGTACTACTACATACATACACTAGAGTTGTAAAGCTGCTATACCTACTACGACAATAGGCGGCTGCCCGTGACCACCATTGGCATTTCTTTCCTCCTTGTTTCAGCTCCTATCACGGAAAAACTCAAAACATCAATCCAGTCTTCACTTCACATCGCTATTGCTCAACACCTACCTACTCGACGCGTTCCGATTATAATCCCAACAGTGCTGAGCGCCTACGGGAGCATAACGATTCATCATGGCGTACAACGGCCGTGACCAGGAGTATGCTGGCCACGCTTTGCAGGACCTTCCTGCTGGCAGCAGCGTAAGTGCACATTCTTTGTCTAGGAATCCAATCGTATCCAGCAAATCTAACTGCTTCTTCTCCAGCAATACCATCTCCCCCTCAAGAGAACGACGAGGAGCAGGGCCGCGGCCTCTTGAACTCGGGCTACGAGCAAGATCGACTTGGCGCCCGAACTCCTCCCGACCGCCCCGTCTCTGCTTACAGTCTCACTGAGTCTTACGCACCCGGAGCCTCATCTACCATGCCTGGTCAGGGACCTACTGGATATGGTGATGGTGGCAGCTTTGGACAGTTCGGCAACCTCGATGCCGCTGCCCCTTTTCCTCGCCCAGACTCTGCCATCGATCCCGAGGACAGCTGGGTCGAGCGACAGCAACAGCCTCAGATGGGTGGCGGCGGCGGCCTCGGCCGTTCAAAAACCCGAAAGATCAAGCTTGTTCAGGGCTCCGTCCTCAGCATTGATTACCCCGTTCCCAGCGCTATCAAGAACGCTGTCCAGCCTCAGTATCGCGATGCCGAGAGTGGCACTGAGGAGTTCCATAAGATGCGATACACCGCGGCCACTTGTGATCCCAACGACTTCACACTCAAGAACGGTTACGATTTGCGACCTCGCATGTACAACCGACACACTGAGTTGCTGATTGCCATTACATACTATAACGAAGATAAGGTTCTGCTTGCCCGAACCCTGCATCACACTATGCAGAACATCCGCGATATTGTCAACCTCAAGAAGTCGACATTCTGGAACAAGGGTGGGCCTGCTTGGCAGAAGATCGTTGTCTGCCTGGTTTTCGACGGTATCGATAAGGCTGACAAGAACACCCTTGATGTCCTTGCGACTGTTGGTGTTTACCAGGACGGTGTTATCAAGAAGGATGTTGACGGCAAGGAGACCGTTGCTCATATCTTTGAATATACCTCTCAGCTTTCCGTCACCCCCAACCAGCAACTTATCCGACCCACGAACGAAGGCTCTCAGAACTTGCCACCAGTTCAGATGATCTTCTGTTTGAAGCAGAAGAACACCAAGAAGATCAACTCTCATCGATGGCTCTTCAACGCTTTCGGTCGTATCCTGAACCCTGAGGTGTGTATCTTGCTCGATGCTGGTACCAAGCCCAGTCCCCGATCTCTCCTTGCTCTTTGGGAGGGTTTCTACAACGACAAGGATCTCGGTGGTGCTTGTGGTGAAATTCACGCCATGTTGGGTAAGGGGGGCAAGAAGCTGTTCAACCCCCTCGTTGCTGTCCAGAACTTCGAGTACAAGATCTCCAATATTCTCGACAAGCCTCTTGAGTCCTCGTTCGGTTATGTCAGTGTGTTGCCTGGTGCTTTCTCTGCTTACCGATTCCGAGCCATTATGGGACGTCCTCTGGAGCAATATTTCCATGGTGATCATACCTTGTCTAAGATGCTTGGTAAGAAGGGTATCGATGGTATGAACATTTTCAAGAAGAACATGTTCTTGGCCGAGGATCGTATCCTGTGTTTCGAGCTGGTCGCCAAGGCTGGTCAGAAGTGGCATTTGTCTTACATCAAGGCTGCCAAGGGTGAAACCGATGTGCCTGAAGGTGCGGCTGAATTCATCAGTCAGCGTCGAAGATGGCTCAACGGTTCGTTCGCCGCTACTCTGTACTCGCTGATGCACTTCGGTCGTATGTACAAGTCCGGTCACAACATCATCCGCATGTTCTTCCTTCACATTCAGCTCATCTACACGACTCTCAACACACTCTTCGCTTGGTTCTCTCTTGGTTCGTACTGGCTTACAACTTCCGTCATCATGGATCTTGTGGGTGCTCCTAACGCTGCATCTGGTCGTCACGCTTGGCCGTTCGGTGACACGGGTACTCCTGTTGTCAACGCCTTGCTTCAGTACCTCTACCTGGCTTTCGTTATGCTCCAGTTCATTCTCGCTCTGGGTAACAGACCCAAGGGTTCCAAGTTTACCTACATCGCATCGTTCATGGTCTTTGGTCTCATTCAGGGTTACATCCTGGTTCTCTCCGCCTACCTGGTCGTTCGTGCTTTCGACACGCCTATTGGAGACCAGATTTCGTTCGCCTCGACTGACGCTTTCCTCGACAGTTTCTTCGGTGGCTCAAGCGCTGGAGGTGTTATTCTGGTCGCCCTTATCACCATTTACGGTCTGAACTTTGTCGCCTCATTCATGTACCTGGACCCTTGGCACATGTTCCACTCTTTTCCGTACTACCTTATCCTCATGTCAACCTACATCAACATTCTTATGGTCTACGCATTCAACAACTGGCACGATGTTTCTTGGGGTACCAAGGGTTCAGACAAGGCTGAGGCACTTCCCTCTGCCCATGTCACCAAGGGAGAGAAGAACGAGGTTGTCGTCGAGGAAGTTGAGAAGGAGCAGGAGGATATTGATAGTCAGTTTGAGCAGACTGTCCGCCGAGCTCTCGCTCCTTTCAAGGAGGAGGAGGAGGTTGAGAAGGCCGATGTTGAGGATGGTTACAAGTCTTTCCGAACTGGTCTCGTTGTCTCTTGGCTGTTCGGAAACATTCTTCTTATCGTTTGTATTACCAGCGACAAGTTTGATAACCTCGGATGGGGTGTAAGTTTTCCACCATTTCTGAATTTTGCAGCACATGCTAACGTTTTGATAGGAACCTGCCACAGAGCGAAAGGCACATTACTTCCAGTTCCTTCTGTACGCTACTGCCGTACTGTCTCTTGTGCGTTTCTTCGGATTCTTGTGGTTCCTGGGCCGAACCGGTATCATGTGCTGTTTCTCGAGAAACTAAGCACGGCACGTGTCTCCATGCACGTTGCATTCAACGCTTGCATTTTTTCTGGAGAGGTCAATTACACGAAAGTAATGGCTATTGTCACAGTAGACAAAATGGAATTTTTGTACCGGATACCTTTGTTATGTAACGTACGTTGGGCTTTGTGTATTTAATGGAGGGATATCCACAAAAGAGAGGGTATTCAGAAAGGACCTGGATACGAGCAAATGCATTCTCTATTTAGTCTTTTTCAGATTGGCATCTGCCCCCGGGGGTTCATGACGCATTTGAATGATATGATTTTGTTAAACATGTGTATACGGATGCTTTTGTCTGTTGTAAATCTTCATCTTGCTGTCTCCAATGCCTTTACTTCTACAGGTCAGTTGTGTGATGCCATTGGCGCCGCCTAAACTTCGGTGGGGCACATGGGTCCTTGGGCTTGCTGGCTGCCTTACGGTGCTATCTTATCAAGCATCGTCACCTTTTCTACTAAGCACGCCCAGATCCAGATCCTTCCCCCAGCACAGTCCAACGTTTTCAGTCAGCATTTAGACTTCTACGGCGCTGTTTGTTCTTGCGCGCCTCTTTTTAGCCAAGACCGAAGATTCGCGGGTTATATCCTGTTCTTTCATCCAAGTTCCCCCTCCAGCGGCGCATACTATACAGCCCACCTTGGGCCCCCACGTTAAGATGTTGAAGATATGGTCCATGGTGAGTAGAACCCTGATAGTCGTACCGCAGTCGGGCGCTGATATTCTCGTGTAGAAAAAGGAGCAGAAGGAGGCGGAGAATGCTGAGGGTCAAGCTACGGGCGGCAAGAAGAAGAAGGTGACTGCAGCTCAGCTGCGTGTGCAAAAAGGTATGTTGAACCTCGCCCCGATCCTTTTGCCTGGAAGCTCGTCCAATGAAGGAAGATTCTGACTCGGCTTGAAATAGATCTTTCAGAACTCTCTCTCGGCTCGACAATGAAGACAGAGTTCCCTGATCCCGACGACATTCTCAACTTCGTGCTTACGATCGACCCGGACGAGGGCATGTACCGCGGCAGCCGCTTCACATTCGACTTCAACATTAACCAGAACTTTCCCCACGAGCCACCCAAGGTTCGCTGCCGAGAAAAGATCTATCACCCAAACATCGACCTCGAGGGCAAGGTGTGCTTGAACATCCTGCGAGAGGACTGGAAGCCCGTGCTGAACTTGAATGCTGTGATTGTTGGCCTACAGGTATGAAGCCCGCATGAAGAAGTGTTGTCTTGCATGCACAGACGTGGAGGACGAAATGCAACCGCCTGTGGGGTCAGTGACTAACATGACTGCAGTTCCTCTTCCTCGAACCCAACGCATCGGATCCGCTCAACAAAGAGGCAGCCGAAGACCTGCGAAACAACCGAGAAGGATTCAAGCGTAACGTGAGGACTACGATGGGAGGTGGTGTAGTTAAGGGCACGACATACGACAGGGTTCTCAAATAGCGTTGAGAATGAGATGGATACCCAAGACTTTTACCGGATGAATGACTGAGGATACAAGGGCCGTTGGGAGCTTGAGACGATAGAACGAACGACTTTAATGGGTGTTTGACACAACGACAAGCATTGAGAATAAAGAGCATCGAGTGGCGTTTTCCCAATTCATGATTGATCTTCAGACAAGTATTGCTTGTCTGCCAACATTGGCTTGTTATTTTGATGATGGTGCCAGTGGAGAGGCCCTACTTGGTAGTGACTCAAGGTGGGGTAGATTTAAGCTTGGGGATCTATCTATTCTTGGAGATGTCTCTGCCGGTCTCGAGCTACTACAGCTGTCTACTTGTAAGTGAGATATCAGGGGTCCTGTCCTGTCCTGGGCTGGGTTGTGGTGCTGAAGCACTCCATTGGTCATGGAGCTAGCTGTAGGTGTCCTGGCCGGGTCGTGAACAAGATCAAGGCCTTTATTAGAGATGCGTGCCTACTTGGTGGATTGACGGGAGATAGCTCGTTGTATCAACTTGTCAAGGCACGTGGAGAAGGGACTATCGCGGAGCCTAGAACCCCAAGTTGAGCCTCATCTACGTGCTAAGAGTCCGTAATCCGGAGTAGGTGGAGTTTCTGAAAGAGTCAATTTGGACGGGATCTACCAGCGCAGTGCAGCGCAGTGCAGCGCAGCGCAACCCAGACCAGGAGATCTTGATTGTTTGACGTCTCTGACCCGGACCGGAGTAGGTGATGATGCCCCGATATGCAGTCTACCCCAAGGGACCGGACCCCGAGTACGGTGCAGTGCCGTTGCCGCTCGTAGATATGGAGACGTGGTGTTGTATTCGGGAGATGCCTATTGGTTGAGGCGCCTGAATCGGCCCTGAGGTTGGTTACGTCGGATGATATGCGGCTTAGCGAAGGTTGGGCAGGACCTGGCTCGGGGAGACTACGCATACTCCGAAAGTGAAGGACCCGCTATTTTGCTGCAGGTTACCCCGTCAAACCATTGACCTTAGCTCCACGGTGAGATAGCTCGAGATGGTGCGGGCGAAAGATGTGTTCATTCTTTGCCACGCAATTGTGCTTTTTTTTCTTGTTGTTCGAGTTGTTTGTGTTATGGAGGAGAGCTTGGAGAGATGTAAATGCTTGGAATGAATCAATTGGGCTTTATTAACATCAATTCTTCCGTCTCGACGTGTAGCTACAGGTGGTTCTTCTGGCGGTCTAATAATCTACCACTACCAATATCAAACACATTACACACACGCACACACACACAAATCCTTTGGTAGTCGTCCAATTGGGCCGAATCTAATACGTGAGTCAAGGTGAGATATCCTTGCATCGTCCCAGAAGTTCTCCAGATTGAAAAGTCCAGAGTACATCTCTCCTCTCACTCCGACACGCTCGTAGCTAAGTCGCCTCTACCCACCCAGCCCCAGACCCATTCCCCGCTGCTCAGCGTAAGAGCCCCAGGGCCCCAGAGCCCCAGAAGCCCCCCCCCACCTAAGCCGAGATCGGTCACTGCACTTCCCCCTCCAGGCGAACAGTTCCCTTGGAGAGGAGCGAAAAGTCAGTTACAGCTTAAGCTACTTAACCTTTCGCTCTCGCCATCACCATTGTCTGTTTTTCTCTTCTCCTCATCCTCTCTTCAGACACTCTCCTCTCTATCTCTCCCTCACATACCTCCCTCTGCCACAATCATCACAATGGCTTCTCGCAACCTTTCAAAGGCCCTCCGTGGCCCTGCCCGTCAGCTGGCTTCTGCCCCTCGCGTCCAGCAGCGAACTTTCGTTGCTGCTGCTCGCTCTGCTGTCCGTGTCGGTGCTGTTGCCCGACCTGTTGCCGCTGGCCCTGTCCAGCAGCAGATCCGTGGTGTCAAGACCATTGACTTTGCTGGCCACAAGGAGGACGTCTATGGTAAGTCACTGTCCCGTCTTGGGCTTTAGCCTAGCTTTTGGATCAATTGGGACAAAAATAACTGACTCGTATATCACAGAGCGTGCCGACTGGCCCCAAGAGAAGCTCCTTGAGTACTTCAAGAACGACACCCTGGCCCTCATTGGCTACGGTTCTCAGGGTCACGGCCAGGGTCTTAACCTCCGTGACAACGGCCTCAACGTCATCGTTGGTGTCCGAAAGAACGGAAAGTCCTGGAAGGACGCCGAGCAGGATGGCTGGGTTGCCGGCAAGAACCTGTTCGATGTCGACGAGGCCATCTCCCGTGGTACTATCGTCATGAACCTTCTTTCCGATGCTGCCCAGTCTGAGACCTGGCCAGCCATCAAGCCCCAGCTCGTTGAGGGCAAGGTAAGCACCACTACCCACTGTTTACAACTCAAGACAAAGTTCTAACATGTTCACTTACAGACTCTTTACTTCTCCCACGGTTTCTCCCCCGTCTTCAAGGACCTCACCAAGGTCGAGGTCCCCACCAACATCGACGTCATCCTCTGTGCCCCCAAGGGCTCTGGCCGAACCGTCCGATCCCTCTTCCGTGAGGGCCGTGGTATCAACTCCTCTTTCGCCGTCTACCAGGACGTCACTGGCAAGGCCGAGGAGAAGGCTGTTGCCCTTGGTGTTGCCATCGGCTCTGGTTACCTCTACAAGACCACCTTCGAGAAGGAGGTCTACTCTGACCTCTACGGTGAGCGTGGCTGCCTCATGGGTGGTATCCACGGTATGTTCCTCGCCCAGTACGAGGTCCTCCGTGAGCGTGGCCACAGCCCCAGCGAGGCCTTCAACGAGACCGTTGAGGAGGCTACCCAGTCTCTCTACCCTCTCATCGGTGCCAACGGCATGGACTGGATGTACGAGGCTTGCTCCACCACCGCCCGCCGTGGTGCCATTGACTGGAGCCCCCGCTTCAAGGATGCTCTGAAGCCCGTCTTCAACTCCCTGTACGACTCCGTCAAGGATGGCTCCGAGACCAAGCGATCTCTCGAGTACAACGGCCAGAAGGACTACCGTGAGAAGTACGAGGCCGAGATGGAGGAGATCCGCAACCTGGAGATCTGGCGCGCCGGAAAGGCCGTCCGTGGCCTCCGACCCGAGAACCAGAAGTAAGCGGATAATGATGTTGAGCGACGGATGATTTGAGAGCGAGAGATATCTGGGAAACGGCTTCTTACGAAAACATGAATGTTCTGTAATTTTTTAAAATTTCATGGGCTTTGGTGGGGGATCTGGGTTGATCCAAAAGTTGATATCAGGCTCATAGCCAAAACGAATACCATTTTTTATTTTACGTTAAAACAAACAATGTCCCTCCGATTGCTTGTGAATTGTGTCATTCTTTGCATTGCCCATACAGTTCCCCATTAATCTAGTATACTGAGCCTTTTGTGCATTGGCACGTACGCCCTAGCGACGACAAGCAGTATGTATGATATGGGCCTTTTGCTTGGCGGCATTTACCGAAACAGGAAGCCTGTAGTATTCGCCGACGATCGGCATGCCGGCATTCACTGGATATAAGAACATGACGTTTCTCAAGTACACGACTCTCTTTACACATCAACTTAACCAGTTCCACTTAACACCATCATCTACATCATGGCTGATATATCGAGAACCCTCCCGTTGACTCGCGACTCAGTCATTGAAGCTCACAAGCTCATCAGGCCATATGTCCACTATACACCAGTCCTAACCAACCGGACTATCACGGAGTTGGCCTCAACGCCTCGTACAGCGGAAGATCTCGAGGGAACTCGCTATGCTGGTAGGACGCCGGCACGACCAGTGCTGAGACTCTGGTTTAAATGCGAGAACATGCAACGCATTGGGGCTTTCAAAGCGAGAGGTGCTTTTCACGCAGTTGAGAGGCTAAAGCAAGAGCCTGGATGGTTAGAGGGAGGGGGAAAGAGAAGGGTGTTGTGACACATAGTTCTGGTAAGATAATATGTTCATTCTGTAAGAGATCACTATCTGACGACAAATAGGAAACCATGCTCAAGCATTAGCTCTTGCTGCTCGTGAGAGTGGCATCAATGCCCATATTGTCATGCCAGAGATCTCCAACCCTAAGAAGATCGCCGGCACAAAAGGTTACGGTGCTCGCGTCATCTTCAGCGGCAGCACATCAACAGAGCGCGAGGCCGTGGCAGCAAAGGTTATTGCCGAGACGGGGGCACGTCTGGTGCCGCCTTACGACCACCCGGATATTATGCTTGGCCAAGGAACTATGGGGTTGGAGTTTCAGCAGCAAGTCGCTGAGCTGATGACTGATGAGACTGTGGTTAACGGCCAGAGGAAGTTCAGGGCGCCTATTACTGGACGGGACAATGCAGCGCCGGGTGCCAAGAAGGAGAAGTCAGGGTTGGATGCCATCATGACGCCGCTCGGTGGCGGTGGTATGCTTTCTGGTGTTGCCCTCAGCTGTGAGGGGACCGGAATTCGAGTCTTTGGCTCAGAGCCATCCTTCGAGGGCGCTGACGATGGCAAGCGAGGATACGAGTCGGGCTCGAGAATCACATCGGTGAAGTCTCTCACCGTGGCCGACGGACTGCGTACTCCAGTAGGCGAACATCCCTGGTCAGTCATCTACGGACGTCGCCTCGTGTCAGGCATCTACAGTGTCACGGATGATGAGATCCTGTCGGCTATGAAGTTGGTGTTTGAGCGGTTCAAGTTGGTTGTTGAGCCGAGTGCCTGCGTTCCGCTGGCGGTGGCACTGTATGATGAAGATTTTAGATCGATGGTGGAGAAAGAGGCTGGTGAGGATGGTTGGGATCTTGGGTTGGTGTTTAGTGGTGGTAATGTTGGTCTTGATGCTGTTGGTAAGCTCTTTGCGGATAGTAAATAGACTGATGTTGTGTTGAAGGTATAGATAGTATGGATATATAGAATACGATGATATTTTTATCTAATAATGGTCTATCATAAGTAGTTGGATGGCAAGATGTATTAGTAAAATAGTAGTGGTTTCGACCACTTAGTCTTCTACTGATTTAACGCTTCATCCATGTTCTTCCTCCATTTCGTCGCATTCTTTCTCAACAAGATGATACATGTATAACTAATAATCAAACAGCATACGCAGAGAATCGTAAAGACCCATCCCACGTCGATGGCGTCAATCCATGGTGCAGCAACAATAGCACCGATGCAACTGAGCGTGTTACGAACAAAGTTGTTAACAGCAACGCCTGAAGAACTACGCTTTCGAATAAGCTCTGTGAGCATAGTGGTAGCAACGGACTAGAGAACATCATGTTAGTTGCATACAGTTCAGAGGGATGATGTTATCTTACAAAGACGAGCATAGATGATATTCCAAAGAAAAAGAGGGCGAGACATGGCACCACAGGGTGTAGGCCATACTTTAGTACCCAGCCAAACATGAGTAATGCCAATGGATATATGGTCGTCATCACCCAGGCGTTCTCTCTCATGCGGTCTTCGGGCAGATATATAAGCTTGCCGTTCTCGTCGTAACGACCAGCCTTGCGTGCCTCCCGAGCCATGATCTTGTCAATCCAACGTCCGCCAAATAATGACCCAACGATGTATCCCAGGCCAGAAGGGATGTACATCAGGCCGATGGACAGCTGCCCAAAGTTGTACGGATCGCGCGAGAACTTTTGCTGGATGGCAATGTTAACTACATATAGAGAACCAAAGGCAATGGCTGCGAGAAGCACGGTGATAAGAACAGGCGGGAAGCGCAGGTAGAGAAGAACTCCCAGAGGATCAATGAGATATCGTCGAGTGGCTTTGGCGAGACGCTTTGTCTTGACCTTGGCGGAGTCCATTGTGCGCATTCGGCTGAGCTCTTGAGTATCTGCAATCGGCAATGTAGTCTCAGGCTTGCGCTGCAGTGTCTCTGGGAGGAAGAAGAGAATCATGAGAAGAACCACAAGACCATAGATGGCGAGGAACCACATAGTCGCCTGCCATCCAATCTCCTGAGTTAGAGCACCGCCTACGACGGGGGCTATCATAGGTCCTAGCAAAGGACCCAGGTAGAAGATACTCATGGCTTTTCCGCGCTCGTACACCTCAAACAAGTCAGCGATGGAACCAGCGCCTGTGGAGTGAGCACTCGCGGAGGCACCACCGGCACACATGCGGAAGATGATGAGCATGGTGATGTTCGTGCTAATGGCAGAGAGAACAGAAAATATGACGAAGAGGGTGAAGGAGATGAGGTAGATGGAGCGACGGCCGAATTCTTCGGAGAAGGAGGACCACCATAGGGGGAAGATGGCCATGGATATCATGTAAAGGGCGACTGAGAGGTTGGTAATTGTTTCTGAGGCGTTGAACTCTTTAGCCAGAACAGCGAGGGCAGCTTTATACGTTAGTAACAGTGAGTAGAGGCACGCAGGGCAAATACTTACGGTACACAATAGTCGAACCCAGTGGTGCAGCAGCCGTGGCTAGCGCAACAATACCAGTAAGACACCATTTCGTCGAGCTCTTATAATCAGGCGGATACGCAATCTCAGGGACCAGCGTGAATCTGGCAAGCAGACCACGTCTTTTTGATCTAGGGACAACAGAAAGGGCTCTCGACCTAGCAGACGACGCTCTTGACTGAGCACGCTTGGTAGATGGCCGAGTATCTATATGACCCAGGGGCTCGCCTATGGTGACCGGCTCAATGACGTCCTGGTCACCCACAGATTTGGAAGAGTTGGAGCCCGCTGTATCTGGCCGTTGGGCTTCTTCATCTCGCTCCAGGTTGATCTTTTCATCGTCAACCTCTTGGTCACGTCCGGGTTTCATATCGGCCGGCTCCGGAGGTGTGGAGACGCTGCGGCCGATGTGGCGCCGTTGATCGGACCGGAGATGAAAAGGGAAAGGAGAAGGAGAGAGGCTTAAAGCTCTGAGATAGGCTGCTTAAAAACTATGGCAATGTTTTAATTAAGCAAGTTTCACTCTAACTCTTTGTAAAAAGATGAATGGTGAATGAGAATTCATAAACGACAGGGGGAGTGGCCAAGGTCGGAAGAATGATTCCGCTGCAAGAGTGGAAAAGGGATTTGTCAAACATGTCCGAGTCGCAAAAGTGCCTTACTCTGAGCCGACTCTTTTAAAAGAGAGAAAGAAAGGAAAATACGAACTACCTGGTCCTCCGCCCTTCAGATGACCAATTACTTCATCTTCCCTAGGCAATTGTCCTCGGCAGCGTCAAACCGAAGAGGGGACGGCCGAAGACGGTGCCGAGAGATAAGTATGGGGATTGTGGGGGTTAACGCGGAGATAGCGACGTAGTATTGCTGTTTTGGGAATGAAAATTGGATTACGACTAGGAAATTCAAGTGTTTGCCTTGAGATCGTAAAATTTAATATGAGAGTGATATGCTTATAGTCCTTGTTATATGAATTGAGATGTCTCCCGGGAGGCTGCCATGAGGTCGGAGTTAGGAGTGGAAACTACATATAGCCTGGCACGATGGTGCAATTCAATGGATACTATCACAGGACAAGGAATTGGTCTGCATGTGTATTAATTGTAGCATAAAAACCATGATATGAGGATATATAATATAGCACCATATTGGAAGCGTCCTGAATAGAAAATTGAGTTCTTGGATAGTCGATAAAGCCTCGGTAAACCGGCCGGTTGAATTCTCAAGAATTGGAAATCACCAATGACACTGTTTAGAAATGTAAGAAATTTAATGAAGACCTCTTGTGTATTATTTCGACTTTCCATGTTATCAAGACAGAAAGTGACTGATTCGGCCATTGAGCGATTCGGCCGATATCGCAGGCTGTTTATATGTCAACGGGCAGGTTAACATCACAAGCCAGAGCTATGAGATATGCGAAGTAGACTCGCAGCGTTTAAGAAGTGTTGAAAACATTTGAATTAGTCTAGTTGAAAGTCTGTAATAAAGCTTAAGCTTCACTTACATTCGAGGTACATACTCAACCTCCAAGTTAATTAACACATGCAACGGCACAAGTTAATGGCGGGGTGCATACAGTAGCGGGGCAAAAGGGACCACCACCGGAGCTCTCACCATATTAGCAACCACCACAACCTGAGTCACTTTCACTATCACGACCACACACAAACACCCTCATAAACCACCCTCAATCTCTTTTCACTCTCTGCCAAAAACAAAAACAAAAGTAATCGAGACAGAATAAAACATGTCTCTCACAAACGCCTCCCCCGAGGCCGCAGCCAGCGCTGCAAAGACAGCCTCCTTCACCCTCGCGACCCTCGCAGCCTCAGAGCGCAACAACGCTCTCGAAGCCATCCACGCTGCCCTGACAGCCTCAAAGGACGAAATACTCGCTGCCAACGCAAAGGATCTCGAGCTGGCGAAGAAGGCGGCTGATGAGGGTGGCCTGAGCCAGGCGCTCGTGTCGAGGCTCGATCTGGGCAAGAAGGGCAAGTGGGAGGATATGCTTAAGGGTATTTTGGATGTGAGGGATCTAGACGACCCAGGTATTTCTCTCCTGTGACTTGACTGGAAGACGTGGAAAGTTAACCTGTTTATTAGTTGGCCAGATTCAAATGAGGACAAAGCTTGATGATGATCTTATCATGGAGCGTGTCTCATGTCCCATTGGAGTCCTTCTCATCATCTTCGAGGCCCGCCCCGAAGTCATCGCCAACATCGCCTCTCTGGCTATCAAGTCCGGCAACGCTGCTATTCTGAAGGGTGAGCACATCCCTCAACTGCTATTCTCACCATATGAAAGCAATTACTCACCTCCCCCACAGGCGGAAAGGAGTCCACAGAATCTTTCGTGGCTATCTCAAAGGTCATCTCATCAGCTCTCGAGACCACAAAGGTCCCCAACTCAGCCATCCAGCTCGTCACAACTCGCGATGTCATCGCCCAGCTCCTTGCTCAGGATCGTTACATCGACCTCGTTATTCCCCGCGGCTCCAACGAGCTCGTCCGCTATATCAAGGACTCTACCAAGATCCCCGTTCTTGGCCACGCGGACGGCCTCTGCCACATCTACCTAACTGCCTCTGCCGACAAGAACAAGGCTATTACTGCCATTGTAGACTCCAAGACCAGCTACCCCGCTGCCTGCAACGCCGTCGAGACCCTTCTCGTCCAAGAGTCCGCTCTAAACACTGTCTTCCCTGGCGTCGCATCCGCTCTCGCAGCCAAGGGTGTTTCCCTCCGCGTCGACGAGCCCAGCAAGGCCGCCATCGCTTCTCTTTCGCTCGAGGGCGTCCAAAATGCCACTCCCCAGGACTACGACACAGAGCATCTCTCCCTCACCCTCGGCGTCAAGACCGTCTCCTCCATTGACGAGGCCATCACACACATCAACACCCACGGTTCTCACCACACCGATGTTATCATGACCTCTGACACTGCCGAGGCCGAACGTTTTATGAACGAGGTAGACTCCGCCGGCGTTTACTGGAACGCTGCCACCCGTCTTGCCGACGGCATGCGTTATGGATTTGGCACCGAGGTTGGCATCAGTACAAACAAGATCCACTCCCGCGGTCCTGTCGGTCTTGACGGTCTTACCATTTACAAGTACAAGATCAGGGGTGACTACCAGGCGACAGCCGACTACGGAGACGGCGAAGGCAAGAAGCCCTGGAAGCATGAGAAGTTGTCCCTCTAGACGCTTGCATGTAACGGGTGGAACTACATAATGAAGGCGTTGGGTATAAAAGTTTTAGGATATCTGCACAGGTGGATTATTTAGGTCACGGTTTCAACACGTTGGTAGCGCAAAAAGCTTCACTGTGCTATAGTATGTCTCATTATTCTATGTCATATCAACATCGACCCAATAACAAAATTTTCTCTCGATATAGCTTCTCAAAGGTATACCGTTGAAACCCCAGACCACCTTTTTCGCCAGCCGGTAGCTCCATAAGCTCAGTTTGCAATTCTCCAGCACATTATAGCGAGCTGTTCTCATACTGCTTGATCAGTTCGTCAAGCTTGGTGCCCTCAGACTTGAAGTCTAAAGGTGTAACGGTCATCACTTGGTATCGTATTCTGCAGATTGTTTGTTAGCCGTGACCTGATAAGTCAATTGGTATAGCTTACCTTTGGGCCTCGCCAAAGTTATCCATCTTCGCTCTGCACCTGAAAGTGAACTTCTTGCAGTTGGCCTCCTCGAATGCTGCCATGAACTTGTTATCGTCGCTTTCCTTGAGCTCCATCATTTCGTCGGCTGTTCGGCCAACAATCTGTCGGCCAGAATCATCGAAACAGCTGAGCCATTGATGGCTGGTGTGATCTGCAACGTTCAGTGAGAGAATGTACCGGTATTCTGGCTTCTCATGTGAGATAGCACACTTCTCACAGGTCCACGTGCCATCAGTGTTCTGAGTGACCTTCTTGTTGCAGCCCTGGGACAAACAAGCGGGATAACAGAAATTCTCCTGCTTGACAAAGACAATGGTTGCCTTGATAGTATAGTAGGCCTGGTCATCCATGCCAAGGTTCTCGTCCTTTACCTGAGAAATGGTCTTGAGATCTTCCTTTCGTCCAGTGGCATTGCCCATGGATGTCATATTCTGATGTGTGGCGAATGTATCGTTTCGCCCAGCAGAGTCGTACCAGCCCTTGAGTCTGTGAGCATCAGGGATGTCAGGATCAACGGTCATAGTGCCAGAAGACAACAGACTAAGGCTCTTGCCACCAAAATCCGACACCTTGGTGCCCTTGAAGGCAACGACGGACTCGGCAGGCGCATCAAAGGAGTTGGCCGACTTGCCCCAGATAGTGACACGGACTGAGAAGCCAGTGTCATCCACAAGGGTCAACTCTCTCTTTTGGAACGGCCGGCCATCCTTCTTGGATGTGATATCGCCAATCTCACCCACCTCCTTCAAGACACCAATGACATCTACAGTGTTGTCCTTCTCTACACTCTGAAGTTCCTGGATGGAACAGAAGTTAAACCTCACCTGAGGAACATTGGTCTGGTCTTCTGCCTTCTCGATAACAGTGTCGCGTTCAAAGGTGAGTTCGTAGTCGTTGGTAAGGTTGGAGAATTGCTTCTTGGCCAATGCTACTCGGCAGGGGGTAGAGATATAGTAGACAGAACCCTCCTGTAGACGGTCGTAGAAAGCATCACACTGGTCGTTAAAACCAGTAGCCTTGATCTCACCGCTCTCATCGAGCAGATTGACACTGAAGAGCTTCCCCTCTCCAGTAGCCTTGTGCCATGTCTTAATATCGGATTTGGAGGTAACTCGGGCCTTGATGGTCCATTTGTGTGCAAAAGGCGACAGACCCTCAATGGGGTAAATGTTGCTGCCAGCGTGCATGGCAGGTCGTGAGGGCATCGACTGTTCTTGTTGCTGCTGCTGAAATTGTTGAGGCTGCGTCTTTGATTCTTCCTTCTTGACACCATAGAAATCGCCCCCAGCAATGGCTCCCTCCGGACCGGCTGGCTTCGTATCGATGGCGGACGGCTCGCCGATCTTTTCTTGGATACCGAGAGACTCGATGACTTCGATGTCGAGAATAACGAGAATGCTAGGAAATGTTAGGCATATACAGATGCAGACCGTGCAAGCACATACTTCTTGCCCTTCAAATTGTTGGGTGTATATTGCTTGATTCGGGCAGTGCAGCCGCGAACCAGCTTGTTATCGTGGACAACGTGATTGGCTTGGGTGGCAAGCATAGTTTGGACGTAATGCTGACCATCGCTCATAACAAGTCGATAACGATCTCCTCCTTGCGCCGACGGGGCCATCTGCTTAACCTGAAGACATTGCAGGACAGGTACGGGGAAGAGCTTGGCGGCTTTCTCGGGGTCATTGAAGATCACGCTGAGCAAAAGTTAGAGCGTGAAGGCAGAAAAGGTGAAGTAAAAGAGCATACTCAAGGGCGCCTGACGATAGCGCTGAAGCTGCGGCCATTGTTGCTGTAATTTACGCTTCGTTCGTGGGAGATCGTGGATGTTGCTGAAGCGGAGATTTCTTGGGTTGTTCTGTTGGAGAGGTGATGAACGAAGAGCGTTAACTACCTAAGGTACATTAGATGGAAGAAGGTGCTACGACGCGTTCAGCGCGTTCCACTCAACGCGCTGTGGCAAGAAACCGCGGGGTGAAGGCTTACGTAAAAACGCAGTTGATCCCCAGGTAGCTCCCTGAGGCTACCTAGGTCCAGGCAGCAACTGGACAATAGCCTCTTTTCGAATTGCAAACGACAGTTTAGAGTCTTGCTAATTACTCGTAGTAAATAATCTGATCCCCGAGCTGACGAAGGATTGATTTGTAGTGTATGAGTGATTTCTCGATCTTGCTATTTGCGGAATGTGTCTGGGTTAATTGTAGATGAACAGTGAGATTAGGTTATATCCAGTTATCTTAGAGGATTACTCTATATTCGTATTTTACAATAAAGAAATGAATCAATTCATGTGGCGGATCGTTTATTTAAACCAGTAGCATCATATAGGAGCATCAGTCACGCCTCTTCTGGTAATGACGAGACTGGCATTACCGAATATCTAATAGTAAACGTCAGTAATAAATGGAAATCTAAATAACACATACCGTAGCATGGTTCGAAATTCATAGTTACCACCTCTCTATTCAGTCTCCTACTTGTGTTATCTAATACTGGTGAACATCTATTTAAAGGTCTGCTTCCACTTTGTATAAGCTCGCTGCTCAGTTACCCCTCCAACATGACGTTGAATTCCAGCCAAGGCCCTGTACGTCAGGTTGCCCCTCCACGTGCAAATAGAATAGGCAACACCAGCGTCCTTCATTATCTTGCAGCCACCCAACGAGCCAGGATAAACTAAACAACAAGAACGAAATACCCTCAAAATGGCTGACGCGGACAACGCGACTCGCGCTCCTGAGAGCGACGCCCAGGAGAATCTTGCGGCCAGCGACAACATCCAAGCTCCAGCTCCAGCTCCAGCAGCTGTAGGCGAGCATTGTGTATCAGACAGACCAACTCGTACAATACCACTCATGGCCGTCTCGCTACGAGTCGCTAACAATTGCAGCTTCCGGTCAGTCCTCCACTGGTGAGATCATTAAGCTCAACGATGTCGACGTACGTGTATTGTACAAGCGAGCCCTCCAACATCCAAGCTGACCCTCCCTTTCCTAGGTCTATATCTCGAAACCCACCGACTACCCTCATGCGCCTGCGCGACTCCTTCTACTCTTGACCGGCGGCACAGGAATCAAATCTGTAAACAACCAGATTCAGGCCGATAGGTTCGCCTCCGAGGGCTACCTTGTCATCATGCCTGACCTCTTTGGAGGTGACACGGCCCCCGGTGCCACAGCTATTACAGACGACTCTACATCTATCCTCGAGCAGTTCAAACTGAAGGCCGTTGAGGTTACAAAATCATTCCTTATCGATATGTGGCTCGCCCGAGTCACCGAAGAGAAGGTCATGCCTGTTTTGCATAAGGTTATCGATGCTGCTCGGGATCAGTACGCCGATGCGATCAAGCAAGGTGATGGCATCTATGCAGCTGGATACTGCGTCGGTGCGCGGTTCATTCTTCTACTCGCCAAGAAGACAAAGTCTACCGAAGGCGATGCTGAGAGCGGGAGTGTCAAGAACGGGCCATACATCAAGGCTGGTGCTCTGGCTCACGCTGCTTCTGTTGTCCCTGATGACTTCAAGGACATCGGTGTCCCCCTTAGCTTAGTATGCGTCGAGAATGACCCTCTCTTCCCTGAAGACGTACGTACAGGCGGAGAGGACAGTCTGTCTAACGCCAACGTCGAGCATGAGGTCCAGGTTTATCCTGGAGTTCCCCATGGTAAGCCTATCGTCGAGTCATACATGTTTTGATGGTCAACTAATGATCACTCTAGGATTCGCCGTTGTGGGTGAATACCAAGATTCATCCATCAAGGATGCGCAAGCTACTGCGTACGATCAGATGCTTGATTGGCTTGAGGCCCATTAAGCATTAAAATGATACCTTTTACTTTCGAATACCAGCGCGCAGACCATATGTGATGAGTCTTATCTATTTGTTTAGTATGATTATATGTCAGTAATGAAATACATGACATGGCCAACTCAGGCTATTCAAGATGGGCTGACTGTTTGATCTCTGTGTTCGTCTTAACATTTCATTATCAAGTAGTAACTTGACAAACTTTGATAAGAATATCATTTCTTGGATTATACTGTTGACTACTTCAACCACCTAAGGAATAGTACATATAATCTTGCCAAGGTTCTTGGCGTCCTCCATATGTTTATGAGCCTCCTGGATCTTCTCCCAGGAGAAGACCTCATCTATGAAAATCTTGAGTTTTCCTGACTCAAAGTCTGGGATATACTTCTCCAACCGGTCCCGCAGCTCGCCCTGGTATATCTCATCCCGGCTTCTGAGCGTGCTGCCCTCGATGCGGAGTCGCTTGAACAAGATCTGAGAGATATCGGCATCAGGGACCTTGGCGCCACTCAGCGTTCCCAGAAGAACCATGCGTCCATCACGCGCAGCAACATCCTGGTTCTTCTGGAAGTAGTTTCCACCGACAAAGTCAACGATGTAGTCGACACCCTTACCTCCCGTGGCCTTCTTGATCTCTTCCGCCCAGTCCTGGGTCTTGTAGTTGAAAGCAGCTGTAGCTCCAAGCTTGGAGGTGATGAAGTCGAGCTTATCCTGGGATCCAGCTGTGGCATAGACCTCGGATGCACCAGCGACGCGTGACAATTGAATACCAGCGACCGACACTCCGGAAGCACCGGCGTGCCACAGGATGGACTTTCCCTTGGTGAAACCAAGCACGAGGTGGAGCGCCTGGGTTGCTGTGATCCAAGCCTCCGGGATACCAGCACACGTGGTGAAGTCGATAGAAGAAGGCTTGTGCAGCAACATGCGGGTGCTAACAGCGATATACTCTGCGTAGGCACCGCCGTAAGCTAGTCCAAAGACCTCGTCACCCTCTTTGAAGGCACCATGGTCGCCAGATCCGAACGACTCAATGATGCCGCTGAACTCAACACCCAGCGTCTTGGGTGCCTGGGGTGGAAGCGGGTAAAAGCCACGGCGCTGGATTATGTCCATGCGGTTAATCCCAAAGGCCTTAATTTTCACAATGGCCTGTCCTTCAGAGGCAGTAGGCTTGGGTGTCTCGGCATTGATGAAGAGAGCATCACGCTCGCCAGTGCCACCTCGGATATCTGTGGGGTCCAGTTAGACAAAGCAGTTACGTGTTTGAATCACTTTCTCGTACCAACAGCTTTGATGTGTTCAGGCATATTTTCTGATTTGTATAAGGGTTTCGAGCGTTTCTGGTGTTGTTGATGGGAGAGAGGTGTTTGGGCGATGCAGTCACAGCATTTATTAACACCCGCATTTGCCTGCACCGAGGCAATGACGTACATTACTAATACAACCTCGCAGTAGCATCAGAGACGATATTTGGCCTGCAGCCGATCTTCCGGCCGAGAAGATCACTCCGTATAACGGGCCGACCCATCGATTGTAAATCAAAGTAAACACCGGGTGCAATTTGGACACAACGTTAGCAGCGTGATCCGCAGATAATTTTCAACCAGGATTTGGAACCTGAAGCAATCCCGCTCTCAACAACGCAGTTGAATTGTAACACAGCAAGAATTCTCTGGCGAATTCAATCAATAATATTACAATCCAAAGCCATGTATCGAAGTGTTTTTGCTAGTGAATAGCTGTGCTGACATAGTCAGGTGAAATAAGTTGACAGACCTGACCGAGGTAGCCAAAGATGTATATGTGATTCTCGACATATTATAGCAGTAAAACGACATCATCAGGGCCAGTGATAGAAAGGAAATGCAAGCAGTCAAGATTGATTAAGCCAAAAAGACGTAACCCAAGAAATAGGTATATATGTCTCCATGTTCCCTTCAAGGACAAACTTGTTGTTCGTTATTGCTAAGACTATTATAATAGTTCACTTCTCATTCAGTTTCCCTCTCAAGACTCATATAATTACATGTGCCTATCTCTGGATATATCCACTCTCAATTTCATCATTCGGTGATAGCTTCTCTTCGCCCAAATACAGTAATTGCACTATCACTAACACTTAATATAGTTTGTTACCAGGTTTGATCAGATCTATATCATATAATCAACTGTTCATTCATCACATTTCTGGGCCCAAATCTCTTTATACGTTAGAACTTTCTGTCACCCGCGAGCCTGAACACAGAAACCACCTATCAACCAAACCAATATGGGCTCACTTCTAAACGTCTATAACAGCCTTGGTGATGTTTACGAGGGTGCCGAGATCATGGCGTCTCGGCCTCATGTTTTACTTACCCTAGCTAACCTGCTCATCGAATATAGATTGGACAAGGCGTACGACATCCGCCTCAACCATAAGCACTTCGACATTAGGGACGGTGAGCAAGTCATCAGCTTCACCGGCCGTGACCTAATCTTGTCCGCGGTCTGTAACAATGGTGAACTGCCTATTGAAATGCTCTCTGCTGAGGGAATCAACACAGTTCAAGGAGGCGTCATCAGGCCCAGTGACTTCCTCCTGAAGGACGGTATCGCCATCCCGTATGAGTTCGCGTATACCACCAAACCTCCGGGCCGCGCTCTTAACCCGTACTTCTTGGAGCAATGGTGCTCTATTCTGGAGAAGGAAGACATGGAGGGTCTTTTGGGGCTGTGTGTGCGAGACGACAATGTGCCAGTCAACGCCCACGAAGTCTCTGATCCTGAAAAGCGTGTCAACAGGTTGCTTTTCGGAGATGCTCGCGAACAGGGTATGGATACAATCTCAACTACATGGCGAGTATGTGAAATTGATGGAGTTGTGGAGGCCAAACAATGCACATATTGTTCTCAGGTGCGGGAGCATTGGAAGAAATGTTAGGTTGGTAAGGTTATATTATATCAGACTCAATGGGCTCGCCGAACCCGATGCGTCCAAACAACTAGCAATGAGATGGAGAATGATTGTCATGAAAGGAGGCACAACTTGGCAAAGGATTGAACTACCAGTTGATGTATTAAACAAAGTTACCTAGTCCTATTCCCTCCACACACCTAGTCCCACGTGCCTTTGTGAATTTGAGCACTCAACTTACCTACCTAAGTAACGCAGCAACTTGTGGCCCAAGCGGTAGGTCTACTGCTTCTTCTCGAAGACTGTAATTTGTGAACGCGGGGAGCGTGACAGATTATCGAAGCATACGGTCGAATACATGCGGTCTATTTCAATGTAAGCAAGGCCCCTTCCGTGATTTTCTTTTGCATTATTTGCGGCAGAGAAGTTTTCAGGTGGGAAAACGAGTACAAGTTCCGTGTCGATATCCTCATCCTCGAACTCGATTACAGAGGAGAGCAAGTTTCATCATGAGACTGGGGGAGTTTACGGCGGGGGCGAGGTTAGATTTACATTATAGGCGTCTCAACTCACAATGAGAGCCATCAAATGGGCGGGATCTAGGCGTGTACAGAGTAAGGTGGATGAAGCGATTGGCATGATGCGGTTTTGGGTCTAGCCAAATGGGGAGGTTTCTCAAATGGAGCTTATGAAAGGCTGGATAGAGGGCTCATGCTTACACGTGACCCGCGATAATCAGATACTAAGACGAATGTGTACAGACGCGCGATCCACTGTTAAGTATTCTCTAGACACACTCCTATCATCAATTGCTTCCATTAACCAGTCCGATATCAAATCCATTGCCCATCAATTGGCTATCAATGATACCTCTTCAGGTGCAGAATTGCAGCTATCCTATTTCTACGATATTTGATTCGGTCAGGTAGTTCAAAGACCCTACAGCGGCGACTTCAATCCAAACCCGGACATTAGTTTAACAACAGTTCAGTCGTCGACATCAATAGTTTGGTGCCATTTTGGCATCCCAAAGCAATGCCAAAACCCCAGCGATGGCAAGATTGACCAGCCCAAATATAGATCGGATGCAGTCGAATTGGGATTAGAATCATCCATCACTTGAGACGGACCGCGCTTTGGTTCCATCGGGGAGAAAAGGCTCGAGATAGTAGGTGGACCCGGTAAATGAGGTGTTGTTAGTTGTCTGGGTGAGCCGTGCTCCGTACAAACTAAACAAATCATACCGCGTCAATGTCAATAGGATAATCTCAAGAATTCGCCCGCAAAGTGTCGATCCGCATGTAACTCCAAGCAGGACAAAGAATCAAATCTTTTCAAATCTGCAAGAACACCAACACAGTCACGCTAGTAAGTATAAACAGGATGGAACAGCAACGGTCAAAAGTCAAGGTCAAGCATCCAACGCCAGCGGTGGAAATGAAGTCCGGGTGCACCTTTCCGATCTACCCTTACCGAAGCAGGTTTGAGTGGCAGCAACCTTTATCACTGACAAGCCTCGATGATAACCATTACCCTCTGCGTTAATTTGATCCTGTGGGCCAGGCTTGAAGAGGCTTGCGGGAGCTGCAGCGCTTTGTGGGAGTGTGAGCGGGAAGAGACATAAAGGGATGGTGGTAAATCTTGGCGCACCAAAGGGGAAATAAGGACAAAGAATCGAGGATATGATTCCATATTGAGAAAAGGTTATTCCATAGAGTTTCGGGTTCTTAAACCTGCATGGAGTCGCTCGTTGGGAATACTATTCTCTTTTCAAGATATACACTGTATAGTGGAAAAGACGTGCTTGCTTGCCAAGCATTCAATGCCGTCTCGGTTCGCACCGATCACAGAACCTGGCCTTGTTAGTTTTTGCTAGATCAGAGAACGACCAAAAGCTTGTCAAGGACTATCGGGAGACTACCTGATGACCCCTGGCCAAATCTCATTTCTGTGGGCTTGAAATCGAGATGGGGTCAACTCTCATGGAACCGCGGGTCAATAGCCAAACAGATGGTGAAAATTAGGACAGGAGAAAAGCTGCTAAACTGAGACGGCTGCTCGAGAATTCATGACTCAAAGGAAAGGAGCTTCATGGGGATGATACGAGGGGATGTGACTTCTTCCCAATCTCGGACGAGACGACCAGGCCCAGCGGATCTAGTTTCGCAGTTAAATCCGATGCTGACCTTCGATGCAGCTGGTGATCAGCAATTCAGCACTTGGAGTGGGAGATAAGGCTGCGCGAATTGCAAATCTTCAGGCTACAAGTATAAGATAACCGAATGATGTCCGAGTGGTTGACAAGGAAATTATGGAGGATGGCTAGCAAACAGAACGGTAGAGGTACCTTATCACGCATATCAAAGAGCTGTCGAGACAGCATACGAAAAAAGATACCGTCGAGGTTCATTTCATTCACCGGAGGCACACAAGAGAGTGAGAGCATAGGGTTGCAGGCTGAATCTGACAGACAGGGGAAGCTTGCAAGAGTGGGTGTCAAGACCCTGGGGGTAGGATAGATGTGACGGTCTTGAAGCATCTCAGGGACATCCACGGAGCAGTCTTGAAGAGGAAAGTCAATAGACATCCGTTTCTGTACTCCATACTCTTTGCCAGCTCAGAGCTTGCTCCACCTTGGAGCCAGAGACATCTTTGAAGGCGAGAGAAACTGCTGCCGACGAGTGAGACATGGGCCGCTTTGTCTTTGACCAAGTTCTGTGGTGTGATTAAAACATCCATGACTAATTAGATGAACCTCCCGCACTGGTTCATGTGCTGTCGGTGTGGCGTTGGGTGCCATGTGCCATGTGCTATGTGCTATGTGCTATGTGCTTAATATTGCTTCCAGTGGATTCAGTGAGAACTCTGTTTATTATTCCGTCGCGTGCTTCTAGCTTCAAAGCGCAGACCGCCCCTAGCACCCCCTCCCCTATCCCCTGTCTTCAGTGCCTGAGTGTGTTGTCGGGTGTGTTCCACGAGGCCGTTGACTGAGGCCCACTGACAACTGGTCGAGGCTGCTGGTACCTCTGCATGGGGCGTTGTGGATAAGATCCAATGAATGCCAGAGACCACTGTTTAGAGTAGGTCAGTTGGTTCTGCCTCCCATAGCCTCTTTACCGGCTCAACTCATGGCACGATTCGCTTGACCAACCAAAAGAGTGCTACAGCTTCGTTGTTCGTGGCAATCAACGCCAGGGTTGGCATCCAGTCCAATGTGCTTATCGCGTTATGGCAGCCTCATGAAAAAGTTGATTGGAGAAGTCTGCGAAAATAAGGGGATTGGCAGACAGCGGGAGGAGATTTGTTCCTGCATTAGCGTTGCATTATGCCAGGGCAACCGTCCAGTAAAAGCGCCTAAATCAGGAAGCTGTCTAAGACGTGTGGCAACCCATTAGACACAACGGATAAGCAGTTTGCAGAGGAGACGGGGTGGCTGCCTCGCATCCCATGCGACAAGTTCCCATCCACGATTCTCATTTGATCTTTTGTTTTTGGATTTACAGAGACGTCACACAGTCCTTTCGACTCACAAGCGCTAATACTCGACGGAATACAGGACTATCGATCCTTAGGTGGAAATCCTATGTGGTCCCTTGGCTGGTCTCCATCGTCAGCTTACTTAATTAATTCTTATTCCGTGAAGAATACTACTTTGGAGTCCTTAGAGAAACATATTATTCGCAACGATACGGTTCTAAAAGTATACAATCATGGATGTGTTTCAGTATTCACCAGAGTGGCAGAGCCCAGGCTCTGGGTATAACCTTTACTGACTCGCAAGGCTAATGCCAGCATTGAAAGGCTTCACGGATCACATCACTCAGTCTACAGATTACCTGGTGTACATAATAATGTCTTTGGAACGTCGGTCCGGTTCGGCTCATCCGAAAATTAATAATAGACGAAAAACACATAGAGATCAACTGTAGAGAACCCATCAGTGGCAACCAAGTTCTCTCCCGCAATATCACCCGGTATTATGCATCTATTTCTGGTGCGGAATGGAGGGGAAGCAATCTCGGCTTGTGCAGGAAGTCGTGCGACCATGCATAGATAGATAGTAATAGCCTAGCCACTGTGAATGTCGGAATCCGCCAACTTCCAGATCGTTTTATCTTGCTTGGCTTTTTACCCTCTAATATTCTCCTGTCTCGGGCTTGATAGCCCTTCAGAGACTGAGTAACATGTATTCGCCAGGGGACCCTCTCCCCCACACACACTCTCTCAAACACCCTAAAACCCCTTTCCTGTCGCTTGTCCGTTGTCAAAACAGGGGTTAGACCCATCCGCTAAAGGGTTTGTTGCTGTGGGAGAAGGTTAATATCAGAGGTTGTAAGAGTGACTGTCTAGGTAGATAGTCTGCTGTGTTGGTTGTGTCTGCTCAGCGAGGCACATCATGTTCAAAGCCAAACCCCAACAAAGTATCAACACATGTAGATGAACCCCATCTCATACACCTAAAATAGTACCTACGATTGACAAAATGCTTATCAATGTAACGATGATCAGTTGTTTTCGCATCTCATATCCGCAACCCTGGTAATTAACACTACCACTGATTTGCCTCCCGTAGTGAAATTAATGGCAACTGGAGGTTTTCCCCCAAGTGAGTATCAGCACCTCAAGCTCCAGGAGTCCAGGGCAAATTAATCCTTGCTCCCAAGCTCATTCTGATAGTGCGCCACCGGGGGAATGAGCC
Organism: Fusarium avenaceum; assembly: GCA_025948275.1. Classification (NCBI taxonomy): domain Eukaryota; kingdom Fungi; phylum Ascomycota; class Sordariomycetes; order Hypocreales; family Nectriaceae; genus Fusarium; species Fusarium avenaceum. The sequence continues at coordinate 5,554,764 of CP109670.1, read as the reverse complement.
TATCTCTGTCTGTTCCTGACTCTCGTCTCGTCTCGATTCTGCTCTAGACTGCTCGGTTCGTGCGTGTTTAATTTGACTGCTGGCAAAGGCCCCATTTCCCCTGGTCTTCAGGCCCCTGTACTGCATCTCCAGTGGCTCCACCCCCTCCATCGCCAGCGGACCACACACGCACACGCCCCAGAATCCCTATCTCTCTTCTTGGGCAGTAAAGCAAATTGAAGTGCCTCTCATCTCATTATAAAGCTCGAGTCCTCCAGAACTCCAGAGAATCCCTTTCTTCTTTTCCTCACCCACACTCACTATCGCTACTATACCCTGACTTTTCAGTCAATTTCATTCGTTAAAGCACATCTACAGTTACTCTTAATCTAATTCCCAAAACCCCCCAAAACCGTCAACATGAAGTTCGTTGCTGCTCTCGCTTTCGCCGCCGGCGTCGCTGCCCACGCCAAGAACGTCACCTACACCACCGAGGTCGTCACTGCTTACACCACCTACTGCCCCGGTCCTACTGAGATCGTCCACGGCGACAAGACCTACACCGTCACTGAGGCCACCACCCTGACCATCACTGACTGCCCTTGCACCGTCACCAAGCCCGTCCTGACCACCTCCGCTGTTGTCTGCCACAACTGGTAAGTTTTATATCCGACTCGTCTAGACATGGCGATCAAGGTACTAACATCTTTCAGCCCTGCCCCTACCCACGAGGCTGGCAAGCCCGGTCACCCCGGTCAGCCTGAGAAGCCCGTCCACGGCGGTAGCAACTCTACCCTCGTCCCCGTCTACCCTACCGGCTCCCACGGTGGTGAGGGCAGTCACCCCGGCAAGCCCGTTGCTACCCCCACCGGTGGCTCCGGCGAGCAGGTCCCTACTGCTGGTGCTGGCAAGGTCGCCGCCTTCTCCGGTGCCGGCCTCGCTGCCCTCGTCGGTCTCGCCGCTTTCCTGTAAATCAGCCCCTAGCAGGCCTGTTCCACGTCTCACGTACGATTTCTTACGCCCGGTAATACTTAATTTGCGTGGAAGCTTTTCATCATACGTGATGTGAGCGGTTTCGGAAAGTTAGCGATGGTTGGATGGAGTGTAAAGGACTTTATTTTGGTTTTTGGGTTACGAACATACGACACGGGAGAACCGGTACACTTCTGCAATGCTCTATGGAGTCTTTGATCTAATGATGGCCACGCCTTGCAGGGGATAGAGACAATCTTTGTATATGAGTTTGTCTCGGTGTTCGGAAGGGGAACTCGCATATATCCCTGTGTGTGAGGATCTTCTTTCGAGGTTGGGAATATAATGTGGTTTTTTGCCTTTAGGGCAGCAAAATAGGACGATCTTGTCTTGCTTCACTCGCGGTTCGTTCATGTTTCTGCCTCATCAATTCTTCAAGAGACACATTTATTACAACCTCGACTCCTGTTTCTTATCCTTGATACATATCTTGTGGGAATATCCAGTGTCCTTAACGCTTGTTCTGGGCGCTGGTGTACATATCTCCCTCGAGCTGGGCGTGTTTATGGTCTCTTGTCAGTTATTCAGTGTTTTTGCGAGCCTGGGGAAACATGTATCATAGTCAAGGCAAAGCAAACATTGCTGAGAGGCCAGTTTTGGTCTGGCACCCTTCAACCCTTTCTGATGGCGTCTGTGAATTGTGAAAATGTCTTTGATTTTGTCTCAAACTTTGTGCATGTGCCGAGACAAAGGGCGTGTTTGGTTTTTTATCGTAGTGTACCCGTTTCCTGGTAATGTCCGGAATGCAGTATAGAGCTTGAATGAACCAACGCTGGGTATTCAAGTAGTGTTGGTTAAACTAATCAATCCCTAGAACATGTTTGTAAATTAAGTTGCTCTTTTACAACGAATTGCCGCATATGTGTCTCGGAGCCTAGCCATGTGTTCATCTCTGCGTGACCTCTCGCACAGGCTAACACATCGCTCGCCCTGTCCAAGACATAATTGTTGTCATTGCAACACACCAGCATACAAGGTACCCAATGCTGTCCCTATGATACAACATGCTGTCGGTAGGGCAATTCCAGGGTAACATTAGACTGTTGTCTCTGGTGCTATTGTTATTTACGCCAAGAGGTCCGAGCTATGCAACGACACTCATGGGTTTTGGGGTGAGTCGTCGTAGCGGTCAGCCCAGTGAGACTTACTCTAGCGGAGACATCGAAAACGACACTGCAGTGTTTATCTGGATAAAATTACATTGTTTGCTTTGTAATGGGATTTGTAGGATGCTTTGTGCTTTGAGTAGACCACCACGCATTCGGGTATTGAAAATTGGCGGCACGACATGATTCTGATGAAATAGCCGATTACAGGTATGAGCCCGTATGTTTTTATCGGTCTTAAATAGATATTGAAGCTCTGAACATACTTAGATAGCAATATGTGCTCAATTGCAGCCCATAAGCTATTATGACTAGCATTGCAGCTTCCAGTCACCGGTGGATCAGCCGTAGAAAGAATAGTCATATTTGTAGTCCCATCGACATAACACGAGGAGCTCACGATGTTATAACACTATCATTTCCCAAATAGCCAACGTTTAAAAAACACAACTCTAATGTTTATAAGGCATTGGGAGCCATCAAGGTCTGCATACCGCCGAAGCTTAAAGTGCACTACTGGCAGTAAATCAGAGCTACTTATTACGATCCAACGCCGAATACCCGGGATATCACCGTTGACAACAACCACCAAATCAACAAAACACACCGATCATCACGGCTCGGCCCTGTACCGATCCGACGGTTACCGGTAAAGATTACCGGGCAAACGGGACGGTCGACGTTATCTTGGCAAAATGCGGGGGAAGGAAGTCAGCCACTTACACCTGCCCAGCCAAGCAAGCTGATGAGAGCCGCAACTGAGGGTGGGTGCAAGGTTGGGGTTGGGGAAAGGAGGGAAAGAGCTCTCAACACCTGCCTTTTGATAATACGGTGATAGAATTGGAAAGGCAAGAACAACTACACTTACGCGTCATTTGTTGAAGGTGCCTAAACAGTCGTACCTTCCTTACCTTGGTTCCTCAGCCCTGACGGTACTGGTAGTTCCAATCTTGATGACCCAAGCCTGAACATCTCTGCTCAAACTTAGCTTGCGAAGCCTTTGCCTGTAGGTTTCATTGTCGTGAAGATCGTCGTCCAGGTACAAATATTTATACCTTGTCAACGAAGATCCGGGACTTGTCGGCAACAAAACCCGATGCCGCTGAGCCTAAGACGAGCTATTCATTTTGTCTCTCGCGTACGCCCCCGTAAAGCATCGGCAACTAGTCCGGTATCCCCCTATCAATACGTTTGCCGCTATTCGTTGTCACTGTTACCGCCGGTACTAAGACCATGGACTCTTACAAAGCCACGGCGATACTCGTCCCATTCACAGACAAAATCAAAGAAAGCAGTCGGGATAAAGGTTGGAACGGATTTGCCAACCATGCCTGACAATAGCAAAGATCATCACGTTCAGGACGAAGTGCTGCGGCATAGTCTCGAAAACCCTGAAGAGTTCTGGAGGCATCAGGCCGAGCATCTCTACTGGCACAAACCATTCTCCTCCACTATTCAACTGACTCAGAAGACACTTAAGAATGGCATCACACACGACAGTTGGGAGTGGTTTCCCGATGGTGAAATATCGACTTGCTACAATTGTGTCGACAGGCATGTACTCGATGGTCATGGAGACTCTGTTGCCATCTATTTCGACAGCCCTGTAACCAACACCAAGGAAGTGTATACCTATCACAAACTACTCCACGAGGTCGAAACACTTGCCGGTGCTCTCAGAGAGCAAGGTATAAAGAAAAAGGACGTTGTAATGCTGTATAGTAAGTTTCACATACATCTTTACTCACAGAAACTAATGTTCTAACTTGTTCATCAGTGCCCACGATTCCTGCCGCAGTTGTAGGTACCCTTGCTGTCAATCGGCTCGGCGCCATTCACTCTATTGTATTTGGTGGCTTTGCTCCTCTTGCTCTAGCTCAACGTATCGATTCATGCCATCCAGTCACCATTCTTACTGCATCTTGTGGTATTGATGGCAATAAACCTCCTATTGCATACAAGCCCCTGGTGGAGGAAGCAATCCGGCTGGCTTCTCATAAACCCCATAATGTAATCGTTTGGCAACGAGAACAGCTTCAATGGGACATCAACCGCGAGGCTGGGCAGCTTAACTGGAAGAGTCTAACGGACGACGCCCTACTCCGAGGAATAAAGGCGGATTGTGTCCCTGTGAAGAGTACGGATCCTGTCTATATCATCCATACTTCTGGCACAACTGGAACCCCCAAAGGCGTGCTGCGCGATGCTGGTGGACATGCTGTTGGCCTGCACCTTTCTATCAGCTACCTTTTTAACATCAATGGCCCCGGTTGCGTGTCATTCACTGCGTCAGATATTGGCTGGATTGTTGGCCACTCATACATTATTTACGGTCCTCTCCTCACCGGGGCCGCGACTGTGCTATATGAGGGAAAGCCTGTTGGTACCCCGGATGCATCTTCTTTCTGGAGGATAGTCGAGGAGTACAAAGTAAATACCATATTTACTGCACCCACTGCTCTGAGAGCTATCAGACGAGTGGACCAAAATAATCGGTCTTTCATCGATTACGGCAAACGAGGGGCTCTCAGGACTTTAAGGGGGCTCTTCCTTGCTGGAGAGCGTTCTGAACCAACTCTGATTGAGAGTTACCAGCGACTTATGACACAATACTGTTCTGAAAACGCCCATGTCGTCGATAACTGGTGGTCTACTGAAGTTGGGTCCCCTATTACTGGTCGGGCACTTGTTCCGCATGCTGGCAAGCATCGCAAAACAGATGTTCGTGGCCACCCTCCTCCTCTTCTGAAGGCTGGCAGTGCTGGAAAGGCGATGCCAGGCTTTGACGTTCGTATTGTGGATGATGAAGGCATGGAAGTGGAAAGGGGATCGATGGGAAATATCGTCTTGGCAATGCCTCTTGCTCCAACAGGGTTCCGGACTCTATGGCAAGATGAAGAACGTTTCTGGAAAGGTTACCTAAAAAGGTTTGAAGGCAAATGGCTTGATACAGGTGATACGGGCTGGATCGACCTGCAAGGTTATATCCATGTGATGGCACGCAGCGACGATGTGTTGAATGTCAGCGCACATCGTCTATCCAGCGGTATGGTTACCTTCTCTCTGTGTAAGACATGTGTTAATGATTTCCAGGCTCCATCGAACAAGCTATTGCGTCTCACCCCCGAGTTATCGAGGTTTGCATTATTGGTGTACCAGATTCGCTCAAGGGCCAACTGCCGTTTGCCTTTGTCACACTCTCAGGACAAAAACATGCAGATCCAGCAATACCAGACCAGCAAACTGTCAAAGAAATCCAACAACTGGTACGCGGCCAAGTTGGGGCTATAGCTTCCTTAGGTGGTATCATCCAGGGCAAGTGTATGATACCCAAAACACGGTCTGGCAAAATGCTCCGGCGTGTGCTCAAGGAGATGGCAGAGAACGCAATTCATGGTGATTTTGAAAAGGAAGTAGCGGTACCTAGCACGATTGAGGATGCATCCACCTTGGATACTGCTCGTGCGAGGATCCGCGAATACTTTGGACAGACGGAAGTGAGGAATGCTGATGGAGATGGTATAGCCAAGGCCCGCCTGTAATGTCGAAGTCATGGGAACGGAGCTGTTGAACGATATAAGGATACTGCATCTGATATGGTGATATATGTGGAGGAGAGCAGTTTGGGCAATTTCGCATTATATAGCGTCAAACTCCAAGGCCAATGACTGGTCTTTGTGAGTAAGTTAATCGAAGTGGTACGAAATCCGCGGTCATTATTCGCAAAATTGCTTCGCAACTCTATAGCATCATTCGGACTGGGTGGTTATTTATAAGCAAACATATTAATTCGAGACGAACCTCCTTTGTCCGTTAGGACATATCAACTCCAGTGTTCTATGTCATAATCGTAATCACAACGACGCAACAGCTCCTTTCCCATGCTACCTCTCCATTTCCAAATCAAAAAGCCCCCGATGACCGTCCGTTTCCGCGTAAAGATGCAATGCGATGCGATTGCAGTAACTGCCCCTAATGATAGCCTCCGTCCAAAAGCCAGATAAATAGAATCAAAAAGCGGATTGTGGCTGGTCCCATAGTTCAATCTTTGGATGACTGCTCACTCGACCGCCTCGAAAACATGTTATAGACACTTCCCTGCGCCTTGGGTGCCATCTTGGTATTCGAGAATCGTGCCTCGGGTAACCTCTTCCCAGCCCTGAGACTCTCTAGAATCCTATATAGCTGACGTCAGTTAAAACTCCAGGTTTAATGCAGATATGGGGATACAAGTACCATTCGGGTCCAACAAACTTGACTCCGCACCCAGCAGTCCTTCGGATCTCCTTTTCCAGCTTGCTTCCTGCAAGACCTCCTCCTGCGCCGGCATGACCCCCTGATGGCCTCCCGAGGATAACGTGCGTGACCCTCCGACGTCCGAGGTGCAGCGACATGTGGCCTCCATGTTCGGTAACGAGCTGCTTCAGCTTGAGATCCGAGATGAGAGGGAACGTTCTCCCGTTGACGTAGATGACCACCCTTTCGAACATCCCTCTTGACGATGCTTCCACTTCCCGCGCCTCATCCTCTGTTCTTCGCGACTCCATGAGTGTCTCCTCGCTCTTCCCCTGGATCTCATCCTTCACACCTAAACTCTCGCGCATCTTCCCCGGCTGGACAAGCATGTCCCTTACGCTGCGCTGCGCCCTCTCCCTGGCCGCTTTGGAGATGAGAGTCTTGCGCTTTTCGTCGTAGTCCTCTGCTCCAGCGCCCCATGTGTCGCTAAGGCGCTCGCCGCCTGTTGAGCCGCCGCGGAACTGGCTGTTGAGTTTCCGGTTGCGGGACTCACGCCACCCAGTGCCGGGCTGGGACTCGGGACGCTGATGGCCGGTTGACGATGAGTTCCATGGATCAAACGATGCAGCGTGTTGAGGCTTGGCGGCCTTTTTAACAGGATGTGACATATCTTGTGGTTAGATTCGAGAGTGTAGGGCCCCATAGATGGGAGTCTGGCATTGTGTGCTTTAGATGCGACGAAGCTTGGTGCTGAAAGCTCTCTTTGCCACTACGTTTGTGTAATTTGCACATTCTTTGTTCAACTGTGTCATATTATAACCGCTTTTGGCGTTGGCGCGTGCGAGCACGAGACAAACCACGTATTATCGTTGACTCGTGTACAAGCTAAACACGAAGTCACATGAGTTGACTGAGGAAGGTGGTTTGGTGGTTACCCTAGACTTTGATGATGACAGGCTTGAAATTTGATGGTATTGCGAACTTGAGTGTGGCATCTGGACGCTTGCTTGAGTAATTCAAATATGGTTACATCTTAATTATAACATCGAACTGGGTTTCTCTCTCTGAGTGCAATTTTGTTTAATTTGGATCAGCTGTTAGTATTGCTATCTTGGTACAATATCACAACGAATATGTCCCGTCCTCAAACGACTCTACCTCCTGTTAAATGTCGCACAGCCTAATCACAGTCTCCCAAGTATCTCACTCACCTATGAGGCGATAATAATCCAAATAATATCACAAATTGAAGCAGACGATCAGTGTCAGCGTGGCCGAACCCCTAGCATATGCATTGGAGATCTCCCTTCATCCCCAAAACATTAGCAGCAAATCCATTAATTACTATTTTCCCCACACAGCCTTGCTATTGGACGCATGTGGAATCCAATGCAAAGCAAAAGGCGGCTGCAAACATGATGTGCATAGGATCTTGGTTTTACGGGATGTGCAAAATGTGATTCCTGATTCCTCCCCGGACTACCGGGGTTTAATAAAACTGCCTAGGTACTGTACAGCTGTCAAATCAGTGCTGTGCTGTCTATCTTAGGGGTACCCTCAGTGTTCCTTACCTTGTATGAAACGGCAGATAGCCTGCTGTGGTAGGTACCTATGCCAATCGATAAAACCAGGCCCTTGAGACCTAAAACCTACTAAGGTACTGTATGTATAGTAGCATACCCAGGGCAGTACGTATATGGCATAGAATGCATGGCATTTTATTCACATCTCACTCGGGGCTTGCAACTTTTGTCTCACGCTGCAGCGGGCGGGTAGAGCCGCTCGCCCACCTCAGATCCCAACTATCAACTCTCATCTACAGTACATGCACATAGTGTCATGCAAGGCTTAGGCTCCGGCCTAGACTCAAGGGTGAGGCTGAGGCTTGCGTCTTGCGTCTTGCATATACAGACAGAGTATCCGGACAAACTCATCTTCTACCCGTTGGACCCCCTCGCTAAACCCTGCTCCAACATCCAATTTCTCGCCATCATGATACACGAGTTGCTTTGGCCAGCTGGCGCCATGTCAATCACAAAACCTCCCTGTCACTATCACCTCCATGGCTCCAACTTTCACTTCATCACATCACCCCTGGTCGGAGAAGCCCGTTCATCGCAAACTCGGGTTCTAACATTCATCCGGTGAACCGCCCGTCTCACCAGCAACTCCAATTTATTTCGGGTCGTGTCATGACATGACAAGGCTCCAGGCCAGTTGATTCCTCTTTCTCCCCCTTCACGAATCATTGCTTGATTGCCCAGACCCCTCTCTAACTCTTGGCCCCAGGAGGCAAACGAGTGCTCTTTGCCTTGCCAGCTTGCCTGGTTTGACCGGGATGTCATGAACTCGATACAACCCAAGACGAGGTGAGGCGTTCACGAAAATCCTTCCTCCACTACCAAAACAGTTTGCCACTAATCAACTGACCAACCAACCTCGAATTGCAATTCCTTTCCTTTCTCAGAACCCAGCCTAGCATTTCAAGCATCCAATTGCCTGCGCGTACAGTACAGTATGCAGAACATACTTGCAGCACCCTTCTCTTACACCAACAGATGTGTATATCGTAGACTGCCGCATTTCACACAAGTATCTTGTACAGTGCAGTACTGGTGCTGAGTGAGATTTTGAACCCCATCGCGGATAACAGCATCTCTGGTTAGGGTATTGAAGAATGATGGTGAATCTATGCCTTTTGACGTTACTCGCCAAATGCCATTTTCGTCCCTTATTCTCGACTGGCATGGCATGGTATGGTATGACTGCCTTAGTAGATGCATACACATAATCGAGATGCGGTCATCTGCTTCATCAAGCCTCCATTCATCTTTGCTTTGCAACCTATGCCCTTTCGTGGTTCTTAACGCACGCCAATTGCTTAGTGATTGCCGTTATCGGGAGATGCTGTGTCCCAACTCCCCGCCCACCTCTGTTCCTAACCCTCCATGTGTCTTGGGCAGATAGGTCGTGCTGTATGGCTGGTCAGAGGCCTTTGCTGTGTTCCATTAATACGTCTTTGTACATATGAGATAGACACCACAGTCGTCTTGCCTGCATGCACGTACGCGTGCATGCATGAAGGCTTCCCGTACCGTACATTAGCTGGCAGGTGGATAGACATCATCGTGTCCTCAGCCCCTCCAACACCCCACTACGTGATGTGATGCGCGGGAAGGCTAATGTAGTGGGCAGTAAATCAACGGTTTATCCTCATTGCAGCAGCCTCCTCCTCAATGCATCCAGGTACAAAGCAATGTCTTCTCATATCAAGATTCAAAGTCATTTTGAGGAAACAACTCAATCTCGTCCACCAAGGTTGAGACCTTCCCTCCAAGCAGTGGCACCTCTCTCACGTCGCCATGACCATGATGCGATCCTGCAATATCTCGATGAGAGACTGGCCAGGTCACACAAAGAGTTTTTGGTCCATTATGACTGAGGCCCTTGCGGACCACTTGCAGATGCGGAGTATATGCTACCTACCCGTCATGCTCCAACCACTACGATGCTGACAGGGAACGACGCACCCGCCGATGTTATCATGGCTTGATTCCCCTCAAGATCTGTTTGGCCATGTTCAGGTGGGGCCTTGCAAGTGAGCTGGCAACTTAAGTCGTGCCGTTATCATGGCTGTTCTTGACCAGGTCCACCCCTGTCGACGGTCAAGGAAACCATAAGGGTGTTGCTCTAGAGTCTAGGGTCGGTACCTCTGGCGTACTGAAAGTGCCATTGGATCAAGGAATAGCGGTGAGGGTAGCACTAGGCTCCAAAAAGCCTCTATCGGGGCGCGAGAAACCGACGGCACTTCAAGACTATTTCCATCATGATTCTGGTATGATCCACGAAGAAAATCGTGAGTTATGTAGGTGACGAGTTTCAACAGCTCAATCGACATGCTAGAGAACCCTCGTAGCATGAAGCTTCATGCTTGATGTGCATCGTATGCAAGCACAGGTCAGATCTTCCAGCAGGGTCGGCTACAAGGCAAAGGACAGGAGCGCACTAAGCGCTGCCAGATCTCATCTGGGGATAAGAACGCAGCGGCACTATGTGGACAAAGCCCCGAATTCCGGAGGCCGGGGTTAGCACCCATGGGTCAGAGCTGTTCAAAGTCCCAGAATATACTCGGCGCTGTGCCGTGATGATCAAGTGGTTTCTCGTCAAACGGAACCGTTCCTTCTGCGGGAAATCGTCTTCATAGTGTTCAATGTGATATTATTCCTAGTAGCCTGACTGACAGTTGATAACTGCTCTTGCATATAGAGGTGCATTGTAGTTAAGAGCCTAAACCTCCCACAAAACGACAAGAGACAACAAGACGACTTATCTCAGGAACTTCATCTGATGACCTCGGAGTCTATCGAGGTTGCGTGCTGGCCGTTGGGTTGCTGGTGGCGGCGGTGGTGGTGTGCCAGAGACGTGGTGAGCGTTCATTGGATCAAGATACAATGACTGGCCCAGAGCAGAATGCCATCATGGCCCCCTAGCAGCTAGCTGAAAGAACCAGCCCAACAGGCCATGTGAGAAGGTCAAATTCGGTCGTACTTGGTCTATGATCCAGCGATTGCTATTCTGGTCATGAATCCGAAGCTGGTATATGGCGTAGTGAGCTACGAGTCTCATGTTTATACCCTGCATCCTTAATAGCCTGGGTGATCGACGAGTGCATCTCGGCCGGAGACTAAACCGAAAACCAGAAATCGCTTGGGTAATATAAAGTACGTACACTGGCATAGCGGAGCACTTTTGTCAGCACTCATCGGCCTCAGCGATGTTGCTCTTGGCTGTTGAGTGCTGACTAGGTACTTGTCCTACTGTGCCATCTTGCATCTGACAGCAAGACGAACGGGTAGACTAAGGCCAGGATCCCCCACCAAAAGCTGGCTAACGGGCACCGGTGTGCTAGGTAGTGGACGCCCTAAGGCTCTAGAAGGCAAACGTGGCGACTCAACTTGCTGCTTGGGTCTTGGCAAATGGGCTCCCCCACGGTAGCCAGACGCAGCCCAGTCAATGGCCGCTTAGACGTAAAAGGTTCGTACGCAGGCCTAAGGACGGCTGGTGTTTTTGAAACGCCCCAGCAGGGACCCATGCTCGTTCTTCCCGATAAAACTGCAGCGGCTATTGGTCAAATTTTAGACATGCACCTACATAACCGCTGTGCAGAACATGCGAGTGCTCAAGCCAGCATGCCCACCCTGCCACCCCTGTCAGCCGGGAGCAAGGGCGGCTGCAGGGACTGAAGCTTCTGGGAGGGACAGTTGAATCGACATGCAAAGCAAAGCAAACCAAGCCCTTCTAGGATTTGTCGAAACATGGGTATGAGGACTGCGGATGATGACGGGAAGCATCATTAATTATCACACCACAAAGCAACTCAGACTTGGGTTATCCAATGGCCAAATCCCAGAATCAGAACCCACAAAGCATTGTTCTGTATTTTGATTGTTTGTTTGGCAGAGACATGAAGTCAAGGGCGAACAATGATGTTTTCGGACGCATAGTACAATTTTGACTCTAGGCTCATCACGTGTTCGGTCCCAAGCCAAGGCAAAAGCATACCTAGGCATAGGTTTCTTCAGTCAATGATTATTGCCGGAGTGTCATAGTGAATGTTGAGATGTTGAAAGAGCTGGCCACTTGGTCATCCTTCAGTCGACCCCGCTCTTTGCCCTTGACCGACCATGCACGATAGCCTGGCCCATTCGATAGCAGCGGGCACAGAACGCGATGCGCTCCATAGACATATCAATCATGTAGAGGACCCTTCAAAGCCTCGAAGAATAGACGTAGAGTTGCGCCGTGTAGTGGCTGCTGCGGGAGGGTGGTGAAGGGTGTAAACCCTGTAATTGCAGTGACATAGACAAGTCTGGGTACAATGTGTTGGACATCGGCTGAGTAACTCAGGGATATGACTAGTGCTTAGATGACTGATAGAAGGACGGTCCTGGTAAACAACTCGGTAGGTTCTGAGCTTCTATGTACTCAAATTTGTATGAGTTTGCTGGGATAAGAGAAAGAACAAGCGGGATATGGTTGATTGCTGCTAATGATAGTTTTCACACAGAGTGGTGAAGTTCTTAGTATGCGGCTTGTTGCTTGGTTGAGTATCCTGGGACGAATACTGTTAGTGAAGAAGATCGGTGAATGCTAGTGGCCAAAATGCAACAGCAATGGTACGACGTAGTTCAAAAAGCAAAAAACAAAAACAAAAACAAAATCCTTTTTAGTGTACTGTGCTGTATCAGGACTGTCAGCGATCGAATCGGCGGGCGGGCACATCCGGTTAGCCACCATGAGACGAGATTTGAGGGCAGGCTGGAAGGGTCTCAATGAGTCTATGCGGGGTTGGCAGCTATGAATCGAACATGAAATCGATAATATGGCATGGATGAGGAGGTCGGGCGGATAGATTGAGTGCCAGGTTGCTGCAGTATTGGGTATTGAGGTTGTTTCTGATCCATGGGCTGTCTCAACCCGAGAGACACCACATCTAACGCGTGCTCTGGAGATATTCTGTCTTCAAGTGAGACAAGCAATCCAGATCGAGTATAGAATGAGGTCTTCTTGAAGGACTCGGGTCATGCAGTGTGTGGCAGGACATGTGTCGTCCATTGAAACGTGCTGGGCGACGTGGGGTAGCCAGTCGGGGGAAGCCAGCTGTCAACGTCTCCAGACACGCAAACACAACGGGCCACTGGGCCAGGCCAGTTGATCGACGGGGCATATGTTCAATCTCTGATAACGATAGCTATCCTGGACTGACGGTCAGAGTCAGGCTGTAGATAATTGTGACAACTCGCGGAAAAACAAAAAGCGAAAATAGACGAGAACCAGTCAGCAGATCAACCAACCAACCATTTCACCTACAAGAAATTCTCTGGCGTCTTTGTAGAAAAAACGCTCTCCCTCCACATCCCTGCTAGCTCGAGCAACGGCTGAAAGCCAGCACTCCATTGTAAATCCCTGGCTTTCTTACCTACCTAGGTACCTTGCGCAGGGACAGAGCAAACGTGGAGAGGGGGTATCATTGAGGGTTCCGGATTGAGATATAACGACAGACTGTGGAAAAGGGGGAAATAACAACGGCATGTTGCCTTATTCAATCGATATATGAGGCATGATGAATTCGAGAGCAGAGCGGTCGTTTGTTGGTGATGGTGATGGTGATGGCTGTGGCTGTGACTCTAGCTATGGTTATGGTGGAGGCTAGAGACGGGAAGAGATCGAGGGTTCCATTCATTTTGGGGTAAGTGCCCATGTAAGGTAAGCGGAAGTACCTACCTCCCTAAGTACCGGTACTTGGCTCCCGAATGCCTGTCACAGTGCGCCGTTAGTTCCTTCCTGTTTTAATATGCTCAGATACTGACCCTCGGCTCGAGACTCAACAAGAGGCGGGAAGGAGCGAGCACTGTTCGGGGACAAGTTGCGAGATTTACCAAAGTTGATCAGTGGAAGGCAGGGTTCATGGGGCCTTCGATATCGGACGCCGGAGGGCGGAGGATGGAGGGAGGCCGATGTTTGTTTCTCTTTTCCTTTCCTTTCTTTTCTTTACTTTTGCATGATGGACTCCAGGGTGCCGAACAGCACATAATGGGACAAAAAAAAGCAATTCTACGTTACCACTCCGAGATGAAAATATGCAGGCGTGGCAGGCATCCCAGCCTGACAGCGCAAGGGGAAGGTTGTCAGATGCAACCGTATCCAAACAATAGTTAATATCAAATCATTCATGTGAAACCAAATCAATAGTGGCTCAAGACCCGACTTGGAACCTCGAGCCTTGAACGTCGAACATCGAACCTCATAGGAAGCCCTTGATATGCATCTTTCTGGTACCTGCATCAGCTCGAAGCATTGTCCAATCCGGCTCTCATCCAAGTCGCTCGCTTATTGCCTTGGGTTATCCCTTCATGACGTTCGGGATCGTGCATGTTCGTTCCATACTGAGTTCCCTCCAACTTGGCTGCCACTGAAACGACTGGCGGCAAATCACCAGCCTCGTGTGATCTCAACGACAAGGAACAACCTGCTATTTTGATCTCCCTCGGGGCCCATCTTCGTCTCTACGGTCCGTCGTTGCCCGCGCTGCTAGTTTCCTTTCCCAGCCTCCCTCGGTTCCTCCTTTGTTCGGCCGCAGGAACTGGTGATAACTCACCTTAGTCGCAGCGGGAATCTTGCATGCCTGGGATGCACGCTGGCTATCCGTACATCAGACGCCCCGTCATGTGTGTACGGTACGGAGTAGTGCAACGGAAACAACATACGCCATTGCCTGTAGCAAGCTTCTAGAAATGCAACAGACGTTTTGTAGTGTCTCGTGTGCCTCTATCACCAAATGCTGATTCAAATTGGTGTAGAGAATGCTGCCTGTCCATGGAACCCGCCAAACAATCGATACTAGCGCTCCAGACTTTGATTCGTCCTCCGCCACCAACTACAGCTTTAGGGCTCACAAAGTCAAAGACGTGTTTCCACCGAGACCTTGCAATTGCTCGAGTCCCTTGGGTGAGCGTCTTAGAATGAGGCCGTCATTATGTAAATGCACGGGGTTGGTTATTTTTATGTAAACGAGGCGTCTTTGTCAACCAATATTGAGTTTTGCCGTGCGCCTCTCTGATGCTTGAGCCATTTCACCCCCGTTAGGCAGGTCGTGAGGCCCCAGGAAGAGAAAAAGCTCAGCATGTGCGAGCGAGATGCCCTAAATGAAAATAAAAGATCATATGAAGATGGGTGCACGACTTTGACTCCGCCGAGATTCTCGGAATCTTGTTCTTGGAGTAGCAATGACCAGGTTTGTGGTCAAGTCAAGACTGTCAAGTGGAGAAAACGAGCCTAATAGGTTTTAATGGGGTCTGGTTTTACGGATACTGATCGAGGCCTCTCTGCTTTGGTGTTTTCGTTGGGGGCCTTTCTCCACGTATCTCAAACACGATCACAGAACAAACACCCTCAAAAATTCAAGGCCAAGGCTGGAAAATGACGTTCCTGCGTCTTCCCCCATTCTCACTTTCAGCCTTGTGGTCTACTAATGTGAATCATATGCATAGAAGGATATCATACATCCACTTATGCACATCCTCCCAGGACCGGCTACTTTGTGTGTGCATCGATATGCACCCCAGGAGGGAGTGGCAGCCTGGCCCTGTCACACTCGTTCTGGGTTGCACGAGCTTGTTGTGCATCTTGCATAAGGTCCCGGTCAATGGTGCGTGAGGAGGGTATCCCTCCGACTTCTGGCCTGCCATTTGATGTCATGCCAGATAGACTTGATGGGCAGCATAAGATCTACACTACAGGGTCGCCAAGCTTTGCATAGACGTACCTATCTTTAGGCTTCACCTTCACTGCCCTTGGCTATATATCTGATCAGATATGCCAACAATCTGGAGATAGCACGACGCCATGCTCAAGTACCATGGGCAAATCTCGGACATTGGTCAGGTTCTTCCCAAAGCTTCGTCATAGCATCCCCGCCCACAAACCAAAACCCTGGTAAAAATTGATGTTGAACCTCGTGATATGACCCCCTCACCATAGCCTCGGTATAACAGGATGGTATGGAAGACCCTAGATATCCAGTCGTGAATTGTTTGATAAGTATTTTGAGTTTGCAAGTTCAATAATTGTTCCGAGTGAGACCCTTGCGCTGCAACGTCTTGTGTGAGCATGTTCAGTAAGTACAGTTCACGTAACAGATAACCATGTAAAACAGCAAAGCCAATTCCTTTCGTTGGCTTAGGGTAGTAATGCATGAAATCAATTGACGTGAGGGGCGGATGAGAGGCGGCACCAATTTCATCAACATCATTGTAGGTACAAACATCAACGGTCCCTGCGCTCTGCGTTTGTGGATGCACGTACCGGGTACTGTACATGGAAGTCACATGTTTTGGGACGGTCGGGTGGCTATCCCGGCTCCCGACTTTTGGCAATTGAGTGGACATGACAATAGAGACCGTCTAAACCTTGTATCAAGCTGAAGCAGCCGGTCCCTTGTCTAGGACTCAACAGAATACAAGAGGCGGGAGATTCTGGGTCCAAGGGAGGCTTTTCTTGTCTGAGGCTCTTGGGTCTGAGCATTGATGATAGTAATACTCGCATGGCTTGCGGGAGGCTACCTTAACGCACTTTGCCGCCGAGTCCTTCTCAAGGGAGAGAGGTAACAAGTAACAACGGCAGAGACAAACCGATCTCAAGTGAGACATGATACCTGGCAAGTGGCTCGTCGAGACCGCCACAGCGCAGCTCACAGACCCGAGGGCAGGCGGCAGCCAGTTGGCCAGTCGGCCATGGGTCGGAAATACCAGGCAGAGGCTCTCTTGCTAGGCTGGGTGGGTTGTTGGGTTGACACTGTGCTGTGCTCGTATGGGCCCTTGGTGTTCCTTGTGTGAGGTTTCCATTGCCAGTGGGGTCGTCAAGCCCAGCCACAAAAGTTGATGACTTGAAAGGTCTTGACTTCTGGAGAGACAAAGCAGGCAGAGGCAGAACAACAACTCCACATATGGCTCGCCAGTAAACCAAGGCCACGCCAGCGCCAGCAGCGGGTGGTGCTTGTTCTCACATCCCAGTCCTGGAGGGAGAATCCGGCCTGTTCGGAGAGCGACCCATGCCATCACGGGCCATGATGAGCCATGGGCCAAGGGTCATGGATGGACCTCCGCACGAGCGGGTGTGGGCTTGCAAGATTATCCAGGACCTTTCTGATGTGGTCATTAAAGACCATCGCTTCGCCATGTTTGGGAGGAGGCTGGCATACATAGCATGGATATCATAGCAAGACAGGGTCAGGAGGAAGTATTGACCGTAGTAGACCAATTAACATTAACTCAACTCCTCCGAACTCCCTGTCAATCAATTGAGCCTCTACTCTATACTAGGAATCTGGTCGAGTCTCTGTTTTAAACTTCTCCCTCTGGGCGGCCGGTTCCTGCGCAAGCGAATCCCGTAGTCAGAAGTTAGTGAGAGTATCCGTAATACACAGCCTTTCCGCTCCTAGTCCGCATGAGCCCCCTTCCCAATTGTTCAATTCTCGGCTTTATCAGTATTTCTCTGGTTGCCTTTTGGTTTCGCAACCTTTCTCAATACGAGTTGTCGGTAGTTGCACACAAAAGTGATGGTGCACAAGCTGTTCCGACACTTGACGTAATAGAGGTAACCCGAAAGTAACGGTCCCGTAGTAGTTTGGCGCGCCGTTGAGAAGTGAGAATCTGAGATGGATCGATTGAAAGTTTGAGAGTTTGAGACAGGCGATCAGAAGCGCCGAGAAACTGGAAGCGCGAAACTCTGATGCCGTTGATCTTTGGGTTAAGTCTAAGTCTTTTCTGGTTGGTGTTCGGAGCCTCTGATTGGTGAGATGTGATGTTGTTGAAGAGCTCTGCGTAAACTCAATTGAAGTTCACATGAAAGAAAGAAAAGTACCCGGTACACGATATCTAGTTTGCACAGTACCGTGCCGCAACTAAGAGCTAGAAGGAAGGAGAGCGCGCGAAAAGACGAGCAAGAGTTGACATTCGGACGAATGGCGTTGAAGCGACAAGAGCACACAATAACACAACACATAGGTAGTAGCTAGCACACGACACGACAATGACACGACACGACCACAGGAAGCAATAACAGAACCCAGATAGACAAATGGAAACCGACTTGGCCCATAACATAACAGAATGACGCGACACAACAAGTGATTTTGGACTTACGCTGTAGGTTGTAGCCCAGTTAGCCAACTCCATAGTATCCTAACTTGAATGTGATGATAGTTCTGACGGGCTGTCAATTCAATTTGCGGTTAATTGTTGACAAGGCAGGCATGGGCAAGCGATCCGAGATAGCCAGAGAATGCTTGCAGTTGCGAGCATACCTAGTAATTACCTGGCCAGCCATTATAACTCGATTGCGTATATAGACCGAGGCTCTTGACCGGGGACTGATGTGACTGAATACAAGTGGTAGCTCGGTCTGATAGACGAGAAAAGCCCCGAGGTTTATTAGTCTCTGCCCGTCAATTATCACTTGATCCTTGCCTGTGATCTACGTAGTCAATCTTACTCTATGAAGCAGCTCACAGAGACTCACAATCAAACTGCCAAGTAATACTGTGAATTGACTGACTGTATGAATGAGAAAGAGAAAGAGGCGACGCAACCTCAGAAGTGGGTTCCTGTTAAAGTACTATCCAATTATCTGTTTGAGGATGGATATGACATGACTTCCCATCCATCTCAAGCTGGATCTTGAATTCGACCTTGTGTGCGGGCTTTTACCGTCGCATCAAGCGGGTGTTGAGGATGGATGCCCTGTGGGTTGTGGGTGCACAGCACAGCACAGCACTGCTGGCGCGAGTAAGCGGAGCTTGAGCTGCCAGGGGCAATGGCACCAAGCATCGCTCCCGTCTGTTCCCCCCAGGATCCCTTAGTTATCCTTGCAGGTGGACTGCAGTAAAAGTCCAATACACAGCAGTGTGTAAGCATATATAAACGATAGATCTTGAAGGACTCAAGATGAGTTTGTGGTTCTAGGTCGTGCGTGTGGTGTAAAGAGGGGGCCTGTTGACCAAGAGCACTCACTCACACTACAGGGTAATATAAGCAATACCTTACTCCAGCCAACCTCGCTCCAATACCCGATACCAAATACCTACAGATAACACAATCTTTACCATGATAACTCGCACGGATTTTACTCTCACCCGCCTGGCAGCCCTGGCGGTGGCCCCGTGGCCTACTGTAGCCATTGAGACTCCAGGCGACCGATCAGTGTCCACCGTCCAGGGAGAACCCCAGTCTTTCGGTCCCCAGTCAGGATACCTTAAGCCTACAGGTAACTGTACGAACAACCGCTCAGAGGAGAACTCCCCATGATCAACCTTTCTCCTCCTCCGCTCAACGCATTTGAGGTGGCCTGGTACGACGCTGTTCTGCATACCCCTCAGAGAAAGCCCCCCCCTTGCAAGTGCACCCCTCGCACCACCACTGTTGCTCTTCAAGGACTGTCCAGCGCCTTACAGAGAGTCCCTCATCCACCGAGTTTGCGAGCTTAATGGTCCCTGGTTCTGTTGTGCGTTGACAGGAGAGTGATCAGTGCGTATCCGACTGTGGGGCGTCTGTATGTGTGTGTGCGTGTGTGTACGTTTCTTTTGAGAGCGGAAGAAACATTTGAAGCATAATCCTGGGCTCTTCGGCTCCATCTGACGATCCATCCGTGGAGAGACCTCAAAGGCCAAAGAGGCAAGATCCAGCCTCCAGACAGACCAGGCCGGGCCCCTCAAGTACTTCGGTACTCTCGGTCTCAGTTTGATCCAGAGCATAGTACAGTATCGTACCGTGTATTTCCAGCCCTGGTTTAGTCTATTTGATGATCCACGTTGGCACACACCTCAGATAACTACAAGAGACACCAGGGCGATGTCGGGGCCATGTTCATACAGTACGGTGAGTAGGGCTCTTTCAGTCAATGTTTTGTCAGAAGAGTAGTCATGAGGATAGAGAGGGGAGAGTTTATGTCTGTGAATATTTGATGTCAATTTGGCCAATCTACTCATGCAAATGTTGAAACTTCTTACCATCATCATATGTTCTGTAGGGAATATTAAGTTGGCGTTTGTTTGAGGGACCTACATACAGACATACATGGAAGCGAGGTCCACTCGGCCCCAAACCAACTCACATGGAGTGAATGAGTGCGTGCGTGTGCATTGGCACTTCTCTGCAGTGCAGTCCCGCAACCTAGAGTTTTTTTTTACTGATCTTGTACATGACGAAAACTATCATCTGAAGAAGATTCGACGAAAGAATTCAATCGTTAGTCCCTTGATACAACCTGACAAGAGATCACTCGTCTAAATGCCAGTACTCCGTACTGAGCCTTCCCTCCTTTACTGCAAACATTCAGAACAAATACGTCCGTGTCGATTGTCGTTTTCTCCTGTCTCGTTTTTTCTCAGCATCAAAACCCCTCTTCGCCCTCGACTGAATTGATTGGACTGGATCTCTATCTTAGTGAGTATTCACCACACCCTTCTTCCCTTCCTTTCCTCAACATGGGTTTTTAGCACCCCCCATCCTTATTACGCTGACGCCCCCTCAAGGTCCTTTTCTCACTCCATTCTCCTCTTCCTCTCCCCCCGTCCCAACTTGGCTGCGGGGCGGGCACTGATCAAGCAAGGTAAGGTACCTTTACATTCACCTTTACTGATCAAGCCAGCCAGGCCCAGGGTACGTACCTCACCTGCCTCCTCTGTTCCTTCTCTTCGTTCTGCCTCTCACCACCAAGATCCTGACCTTCTCGGGTTTTTTTTCCTTCTCTCTTTCTCTTTCTATTTCTTTTTCTCTTTTCTTTCCTTGCCGGTCCTTCTTTCCCTCTGCCGTCCACCTCTTTTCCTTCGAGTTTGCAGTCATCCTTCATCTCAACTGACTTCTCCCTCTCGCAATTGTCCTGCCTTATTAACGTTACGCCAGCCCAGCCTCTATCTCTACCAGAACCTAACGCATCAAACTACCATCCACCTTCCAATTACCCCAAACAAACGAGATTCCTTGTTCGCGCAACAAAACCAATCCCTTCATGATGCAAACCCATCCCCAACAACCAGCAGACATGTATTATACTCAGTATTCCGCACAACAGTATAGTCCATACGGTTATCCCCAAAATGGTGCTCCTACACCTGCTGTCTCCACTTCCATGCCTGCGCCTCAGAATGTACTGCCTATACCTGGAGCGTTGAGCAACCAAGGTGCGATGCAGCAGCAAGGCTACAGCAACAACGGCAGCAATACTAGCTTTGACACAACTGGCCAGCACAACCCACCTGGAATGAAGCCCAGAGTCACAGCTACTCTCTGGGAAGATGAAGGCAGCCTGTGTTTTCAGGTGGAAGCGAGAGGCATCTGTGTGGCGCGAAGAGAAGGTGAGTTTTGACTCGAACTCGACGGGCCCTCGGGCGCCGCTTGTGTCAATCGCTAATTCTAGTTTTCAGATAACCACATGATTAACGGCACCAAACTACTAAACGTAGCGGGCATGACCCGAGGTCGACGAGATGGTATTTTGAAAAGCGAAAAGGTTCGACATGTCGTCAAGATTGGTCCAATGCACTTGAAGGGTGTATGGTGAGTACTTTCCGATGATCGGCCATTGAAAGACATTGGACATTGGGCTGACACAATTCAGGATCCCCTACGACCGCGCACTAGACTTTGCGAACAAGGAGAAAATCACTGAGCTTCTGTATCCTTTGTTTGTCCACAACATTGGCGCTCTTCTCTATCACCCCTCGAACTCAAACCGAACCAATCAGGTCATGGCTGCTGCTGAGCGCCGAAAACACGAGAACCTTGGTGCCCAGCGACCACCTGTAACTAACGCTTTGCCTTCAATTGCACAGCATCACCCAATGATGTCTGGCATGCAAAATGGATACGTTCCTCAGCCCCTCACAAACGGGCCCCAGTCTATCACAAACACCCCCCAACCTCTCACGAATGGTCCTCAGCCTCCTATGCAGAACGGAGGTAATATGCTCAAGCGAGGACGAGAGGACGATGACGAATTGCACCGAACTGCTCCCAATGGACACGATTCCATGAGCAACATGCACGGGATGGCTAACGGGTACTCTCACCAACCTCCTCTTGCCAATGTTCATCAGCCTCCCATGCAGAATGGAGGAGACATGCTAAAGCGAGGTCGAGACGATGATGACGAGATTCATAGGTCAGGTCCCAACGGACACGACCCCATGAACAACATGCCCGGCAACATGCCAGGGAGCATGGCTGGTAACATGCCTGGGATGCAAAATGGATATGCTCCTCCTCCTCTCCAGAACGTTCACCAACCTATTACCAATGGAGACGGCAATATGCTCAAGCGAGGACGAGACGACGATGATGAAATTCATCGATCAAGCCCCAATGGACATGATTCGGGTAACTTCGAGATGAAGCGACGCAAGACCGTGACATCCAACGACATGGTTTCTCCCGGATATTACACCCTGCACAACACTTATGCTCAGCCTGCGATCATGAACAGCATGAATTCATACAAGCGACGAGACGACGAGGCTGAAACGCCACGACCGGGCCCAAATGTGCACGACCACATGAACAACTTTGACTTGAAGCGAAACAAGACAATGGAGACGAGCGTACCTGCTCCTCAGTATGATGCTATGAACCGACCCCACTCCAGCATCGGCACTTCTCCTTCTTATGCCCCCACTCATGGATATGACAACCTTCCCCGGCCTGCTTCAACTGTCGCTGCGTCTCCATCATATGCTCCTGCTCCTGTGTATGACACTGGCGTTCGACCTGGCCCTCCTGCCAGTGCTCCTCGAAGGCAACAGTCATTTAGCTAATTGCTAAAGCTGGCTAATTGTTGTATTGGGCCGTACGCTTTCAACAAGAAGAAAACGGCTGTGCCCAGGCGAGCATTTTCCGCACAATTGCTGGCGAAGGATCAAGACGTCCATCTCTGGAAGGCCTGGTGACGCGTCAACACACTCTTTCGATTTTCCTTTTTCTTTTTAAACAATTTTGCATGTTTTTGGTCGAGTGCTTGCAGAAAATTCCTCATCGGAAACGCTTTGGATCAAAAGATGATGCTGACGAGTTCACGAAACGACTTCCGATTCTACGTTAACCTGGCATGCTCTGTTATGGATATGCATGACTAATGAGTCACGTTCTGCATGGAGGTTTAATTCTGGGAAGAATCAATGAACAACCTTTTTCTTTTCGAAAGATTATTCCGGATTGCGATATCATCGCACTGTATGGACAGCACTGCCTGTAATGACCCCAGGCGGGAACGACGACTTCAGGGCGGACCCATGTCTACTGTCTTTTGCCTAAGCAAACCATCCGAGAGGCTGGACTGCATTTGGGTATTGATGGAAAGGCTTGGACGGCTCTTGCTGGATTATGATTTTACGACGTCCTTACATTTATCTCTTATTTTCTTGTTTTCTTCTTGTGTGCTTCAGATTGAGAGCATGCAGGATGTATGTGCGTTGGAACTGTTGCTTTACTAGGTAGGTGACGACTTATGAGGAACAATAAAAGCTGTTTTTTCGAGACTCAATACAATTAGAGAGTTGGATCAAATGAGTTGATGATCAAGTGTGTTAATTTCTTATGGTGATGCCTGAATGTGATGCCATATGTAATTATTGCGAGTGTGTAAAGATGAAAATTGAATCAGTCCAGTTGCCGTAAAGTCTACTATGATGCACACCTTCCCTGTAAATCAGGAAGCAAGTTAAAGCAAAAGGCCAGTTTCATATCAAGCCCTGCATCATGTCAAATCATGCCGTTTCCAAGGCTACACCGACGTCGGATTATGGTCGATTGGCAGATCACGTGGGGCCGTAATGGTTGCTGGGTCGACCACGGTAAATACAGGCGCACGACCGTTGAGCTCCGTTTTCTAAACAAGCAACACAAATAAAGTTGTAGTTCCACCAGACTACTGAAGTTAGAACCATCTCCCGACTGCCATTTTTTTTGTTTGATCGCCATCTTTCTTTCCATTCAGCGCGCGTCACAATGGAAACACCACTATCACCAGCCCAAGATTCAAGTCTCAATATCCAAACACCTGCCACCGCTCAGCGGCACGACACTTACGACGTTCAAGTAGTCTCATTGTCAGAAACACAGAACGAAGCATCTCAAGGGTCCTCCCCTCCGTGTCAGGTATCAACGACACTCCCTTGTCCGATCAAGAGAACCGGTCTCCATCCAAGTCACGACATTCTCGAGTCCTCTCAGGGGCAACTCTGTCACCACTTAAGATCCTCACTGACCAGCGAGACGTGAGAGACGGAAGACCAACAGACAGACTCACACCTGGTTCTCGCAGCCCTCGAAAGGTATCTCCCGAGAAACGGTTCCCTGTTAAGATCAGTAACCCTATCAATACGCCCCGCACCAGCCAGGAGAACACGATGAGTCTGGATGATGCCGTGCGACAGAACGAAGGTCTCAAGCGTGCAATTGCCATCTTCGAGGACGAGCAGAGTGTGTTGGAAGACGGTCAAGATGAAATGGATGTCACCGTAGGCACTGTCAACATCAACCCTTCAGGGCAGATGGAGATGGACGAGTCCGCGTGCCCTGACGATACCATGGTCAGCACATTCAGCACGTTCTCAGCTGTACCAGACTTGACCATGTTTGCAAAGCTGGGCCAGAGTCCTACCAAGCTTTCTGACATGGGCGGCCTTACTCCTCGTGCACTCAAGCGAGCCGATACCTCACCATCGCGAACAGCACGACGCAGGTCGAGGCATGACTCAGGAAACACAACAAATCTCCTAGACTTTACAGATCAGCTGCGTTTCCCTCAGAAGACACCATCTAGAGGCGGCCTCTCTCCTTCGCGAACGGCACCTAATGTTTCTGAAACTCCTTCTCGTAGCGGCTTCACCAACCTGATTGATTTCGATATCCCTCCTATGCCAACCCCTCGCAGTATTCCCAGCATTACTGCCCGTGAGCTGGAGTCGCTGAAGTCCAATTTCCTCTCTGAGATCAGCTCACTCAAGGCCTCACTGAGTGGCAAAGAGGCTGAAGTTCAATCCCTCAAGGCCGCTGTCGGTGACGCAGAGAAGCGCGTGGGTGAATCTCAAGAGCAGCTCCGTGATGAGCTGACTATCAAGGAACAACTCACTCATGAGAAGCAAGTCTGGGAGAACCGTGGCCGTGAGATGGAGAGTGTCTTGCGGAAAGTAAAGGATGAAATCGTGGCCAGCCAGAGAGAACAGGAAGAGCTGGAACAGAAGCTGGAGGAAAGTGAGAAGCGACGTGAAGCAGCAGAGATGCTTCACCAGGAGGCAGAGAGTAAGATGGCTGGTATGCGTGCTGGAAAGGACAACGATAAGGCGTCTCCCGAAAAGCCCACAACCACCAACGATAACACCCATGAAATTGAGGTCGCTGTCGAGCGTGTGGCTCGTGAGCTCCACGCCCTCTACAAGAGCAAGCACGAATCCAAGGTCACTGCCCTAAAGAAGTCGTATGAAACTCGATGGGAGAAGCGCGTCCGCGAGCTCGAAAGCAAGATTGACGAACTCTCCGAAGAAAACGAACGTTTCCGCGTCAACCAAGACGTGAACATGACCAGGCTTGAGCCTGACAGCGCCGAAGCCGACGAGCGCAAGGCCCAAGCTGTTCGGGATAGCGCAACAATCAAGGAGCTTGACGCCAACATCCAACGGCTTGAGGCGGTTGTGCAAACAATAAAGCTTGACAACGAAGGGCTTCGTAGTATGCTGGAGCAAGAGCGCGTGGAGAAGGGAGAGCTCGTGCAGCTTGCAGAGGAAATGATGAACATGCAGAGCATTGTTGCGCAAACACCAAAGCCGCAACCGCAGCAACAGTTGCCGCAACCTCAGTCTGCGTCCCGCTACCAGCACGATAGGCAACACGACAGAGAGCCAGAGGCCAAGACCCCTAAACGCAACGCGGACCACTTTAGGAGCAGCGTCAGCCGTGTTTCAGGGCTACGAGCGCCTGGCTCTGCCCTCCGAGCACCCCACGAGCGAACAAAGAGCACTGGTGGCTTGCCTCGTCCCGGTGGCGCAGGCCGTAGCGGCATCATGAACTCCATCGAGAAGATGGGCAACTACCGGGGGCGTGCAGGCGAGTAAAAAGGGAACGTGAAGAGATATGACGAGCCTCACAAGGGCAGATGAACGCTGTAACGCATGACGCACAGAATTGTATGATCGGGATCTTTGTTTTTCTGCGAGGCATATGCTCGGAGGATAATGCGAGTGTCCTCCTAAGCTTGGCGCGGCATTGCTTATTGATACTTGTGTTACTGGTCATCATTGGCGCCTGGTGTTGCTTTATAAACATGAGAGATGATACTTAGTTATAGATTGGACTAATACTTGAACATTTATCTACTGCGGCGATGACATATTAAAGACTAGTTACCCAACGAATAGTTTATTGCATTGTGAAACGTATATGCTTCGAAGGGTATTTGTATTAACTCTGCAATGAAACTTCTCGTCTGCTACGTTCATGTATCTCATTAAAAGGAGTTTGCCCTCTGTTTTCGTTACTGGATATCATTTTATCTCGACATCCTTACCCGCCCACGTATGCCGTATTCGCAAAATGAGACTCAACGATATATATATACTATTTGCATTTGTGATACCATGCCCTTAGCTTAAAGCTTGTAAGCCTTCTTGGCCGTTCCGCCAAAGATCATGGCCCGCTCTTCGTCACCTAGCGTGGCCATCCAACACATGCGGTCAACAACGCTGCGCCATCTGGGCCAGGCGTTGTCGTTGTTGACGGTGCAGACAGGCCAGTCGCTACCAAACATGATACGGCTGGGGCCAAAGGTAGCAAGGACGACGCCGAGCCAGCCCAGGGTCGCCTCGAAGATATGGTTGGGGTCCTGGCTTCGCAGGGATTCGGGCATCTCGGAGAAACCGCCAGAGAGCTTCATGTAGACGTGCGGGTCTTTGCTGAGGGTGTAAACAGCGGTGCGCCAGGCATGGAAGGCTGCGTCTGAGGTCAGGTTGTAGATGCTGAAATCGGGTTTGCAGAGATGGTCTAGGGGGTATTGTCAGTTCAGAGTCGAGATAAGAGGGAAAACAGTAGAGACGAACTTAGCACCAAAGTAACCTTCTCCTCCTCAGGAACGCCGTCATGAACACGGTCGACAAACTCAATTACCTCGTCGAGCTGCTTCTTTCCACGTCGGTGCTGATCGATACCAACGTCAAAGCTGAAACCACGACGACCCAAGAGCTTGACACCCTCGATGAACTTCTCCTCCAACATGGTGCCGTGAGGCTTGTCTTGTAGTAGATAGCGGAAACCCTTGATCTTGGGCCAAGCCTCACCTGCCTCCTCCTTCACGCGATCGAGGTAGCGCTCCAAAACCTCAGGACCGCTGGGTAGTGGCGCCCAGGGCACGATGCCAAGACACAGCTTTGCATCCTCGGGTGTGTGTCCCTCACCTTCGCGCGGTTGACCAAGCGCAATACGCTTGAGCCAAGAGACCTCAGCTAGGGGCTGTTCCCAGCCAGATCCATCTGCGGCGCCAGTTTCGATATCATTCTTGCGGTCGGTCTCGACAAAGACGAAGCCGAGAAGGGAGGGGGCTGAAGAAGTAGCTTCGCGGTATTCTTCCAGAGAGTGTTGGCCAGCGAGAGGGTTGTCGGGGGTGTACCAGGAGAGAGAGTCGGTTTCGGAGCCTGGGTAGAGGTGGATGTGGGAGTCGATGATGGGGAGGATAAGTTGTTCGTCGGACATGTTTGTGGTTGGCTTAGATTGAATATTGGGTGATGTTGAAGGTACGAGAGCTGAAGCTCTAACTAGAAGGCAAGCAGAGAATGTATATGTAGTGTGAGCGGGCGTGGATGCTGTTGGTGAGTGATCAATTCAACTTGGTAAGCGATCAATGATGACTTCAAGGTTGATTCTTCATGAACCACAAAACTCAATGCGTTGTGGTATGCAGAAATAACGTTCTAAGTACGGTGTAGATAGACGGGAAATAACAAGATGTTACGCTACAGCTATAGACGCCCAATGGATAACAGGGTCTTCGTTACCCCGCCATAGGTAGATCCCCGCCTCCTGAAGGGTCCTGTTTAACACCTGTAGATACGTTAGATACAGTGGGGTCAATTAGACCGAAACACCGAAAGGGGTTCACATCTTGATGAGAAACATGGACATGGTGTCACAGATATCACTTTAATTATATACTGGACCAGAGGGTTTGGTTCATTTCATGAATAGATTCAATCGTCATCTATCCTTGGACAGCTAAGCTATTTCATTCATTAATCATTGCTCATGACTGTCCGTCATCCACCTCATACGTCGTAATGGCTAGTCCAGACCTTCATATCGCCAGGTCTTGAACCACATCCAGAAATTGCCTGCAAGAGATGGCATCTCATCATCAGGGCAGATGAGATTCTCGTGCGGGTTTGACATTGTTTGTTTCTGGGACGGCCTCTTTCGGGACCTCCCAGCTCACTCAAGAACCAAGAGTGAGGAAGAAAGATTACGCCTGCGCAGCCACGAGATGTGCTCATCGCGGACTGCGCCGAACGGTCGCAGCATCGACCTAGCTGACGATCAACGCATCGGCGCGGCGGGACGTTCGAGACCAGCTCGGCGTGCCATCCACGTCGAAAAGCGCGACGCAGGTCGGAAGAGGAAAATGTGCTGATATTACCACAACAACATAGGTCGGGTCATCCCGGCGCTGGTGTGCTGCCAGGGGATGCTCGATTCAAGGAATGAACGGCTAGAGGTTCTCTCAACCTGTTGCCAAAGAACCCTCCACACAATGGCGCGTTTATGCGACAACGCCGTGGCGGCGGGAGCTGGTGTGCGAGACGGTGGCCTCGTACTCATATTCGTCTTCACTGCCGCTGGAGCAGATGGAGTCGCTGTCATCATCGTAACCACAGCGAGATCCGCCGCAGTCGAGCTTGACACGCTCGCCCTTGCGAGTGATACCGTAGCGCTCGCAGGTGCAAGAGCTGACGTCGGATCCGGGGGTGCTGTAGCCAGAGAGGGACGAGTTGGGTGAAGAGCTGTCGGAGCGGTATGACAGAGACGAACCGCTGGAGGAAACTGGCGACGTGCTGAAGTCAGTGATGAACTCGTCCTCAATGTTGGCGCTGCCGAGACGGTCGGCGAGCTCCTCAAGCTCCTCGTTGTCGTAGTAGGAAGCATCCAAGATGTGCTTGGTCGCGTGGGGAGACATGGGCTTGGGGGCCTGGATCTGGGAGATTGACAGGGGGCGGCCCTTGGGGATGTCTACGGAGAGCTTGGGGCTGTGGCGCGAGGATCGCGAGGAGCGGGACTCCTTGTCCTTGGAGGAGTGCGAAGAGCTCTTGCTGCTGGAGGAAGACTTGGATGACGATGACTTGTGCGAGGAGGAAGACGACTTGGATGAAGACTTGGATGAGGAAGAAGAGGACGACTTTGAGGAGGACTTGGAAGACGAGGAGCGGGATGAAGACTTGTGAGAGTCTGTGGGAACGTCAAGAACGTTCAGCTCACGGCCAGTGGTGGGCTCAACGGTTGAGGAGACGCTGGGGTTGTGGGCAACGTGGTAACCATCGATGATGTAGTAGTACCAGTATCGTTGGCCAGCCTCAAGAGTTGAGTTCTGGAATCGAAAGGTGCCCTTCCATGAGCCGGACTTTGAAGAGGACTTGTCCTTGGAGAGAGGGAGCTGACCGACGTAACCGTCCCAAGAGCCGAGAAGATGAACAGTCTTGACGCCGGAGGAGACGCGGAGAGAGAAAGAGAGTTGAACAGCCGACATGTTGAATTTTAGTTGATTATTTTATATCCTATGTTGTTTGGGGAATCCGGTGATGCTGAATAGTGCAGATATTGAGAAAATTGGCGCGAGCAAGTGGAATCCGTTGATTTCTGAAATTAGATGATTATAAAACGGGAGTGATTTCAGGCATAAACAGAATGGTTGTTAAACAAAAAGTATTGTCTCTAAAGCTGGCCAGCAACTTGTGAGTGAGCTTGTAGTTGATGCGGGTAGGTTTTTTGGATTAGAGACAACGAAATTAGAATAGTAGTAGAGGCCGGCTCTACGGGGGAACAAAAAAAGCACAAGGGGAAGGGGAAAAGAGACCCAAGAACAGGAACCGGATTTGCGATTGAAAAGGACTTGCTGAAGAGAAAGAAGAAGAAGAGAAGACCTTTGGGGCGGGTGTTGGTCCTGTTTATAAGAAGCGGCCGTGTATAGCGGCCATAGTGGAAGTACCGCGTACGTAGTACGTAGAGGCTGGATTGCCATGGATGTGGATGTCAACATCGGTTGCCTTGTTGAATTACACTGCGCAATGGGTAGGAAACCAAGAAAATACGTAGATTGTGCGTAGGCTTTTCTCTGTAAATTGGCAAATACAGCCAATGACAACCCGCAGACAAGGAAATGCCGAGTTCATGTCGCCGTCTATCACTCGGCCCATCACATTCAAGAGTTCCCTGGTTCCCTGGAAGGACAAGCGTGGGCGGTTAAGAAAATAGAGGGTGGGTCAAGAAAGTGCGTGCATCAAACAGTGGATCCCCAACACTCGGTATGCGAAATATAGAAGCACCTAGGACAAGGGGGAGAAACATTGCGCCAATCAGAGGCCTCGCACCGCTAAGCAGGCCCAAAGAGTGACCCCCGTCGAGCGTCTATTCCAACGTCGTCATTGGCCTGTGGCACCGCTAGACAGCCGACTCTCGTCACGCTGCAGGCTAACCAATAGCGTTACCCGTAGCGAGGTTGTCAACCTGCAACCACATCTCACCTCGACAAAGATGCATTTCAGCCATGCAGAGACAGAGTCATTTGTTGTACAGTCTGAGCACGGGATTTGTCAAAGTCCACGGCCTCACCAGCAGCAGCACATGCAATCTATGGATCATGCAAGGTTCTAGGCTCTATCGCACATTACATTACATCTACATTGCGCATCTGCCGTCATGTCCTGCCTTTGCCTTGCACTGCTTTTGACATCTCTGGTTCTGTTATTGGGCCGCTCTCTGGCCGGGCGAACTGTAGTGCAACCCTCGAGTTCATGCGGTCTGTTGAGCAATCGGACGCTCGCAATTGCTCATGTCTCTGTTGTTGTTTTCTTCTTTCTTTTCAGCTTCAATGCGGAACGATATGCTCCGACCGTGTTGCATTGGTGGCATACGCTAAATCACATTTGCAAATGCAAGTCAACGATTACAAGTACGGTAACAACCTAGTAGGTCTAGTACAGTAGCTAGTAGCTAGTAGGTCACAAGAGAGACATGCGGATTGGCGGTGGCCCTTCCAAGTTTACATACAAGGTACATACATATAGAGGCCTCGTTTGTATCCCCATATCCAGCCACCTCCGCCCATATCCCTGAAGGGTCTCCTCAATCCTATGCAGAAGGAAATCTCTGACAATACAATAACAAGCAGTTGCGGGTACCATTGAAGTGGAAAAAGACCTAGGCTCGCCAATACAACCAATATCTCCAAGTACTCATTCGATAAGCACGATGGGTCTAAGCATAGTATCTCCATCCCCCATCCTTCCCTTCTACGGCCCGTCCGCGTGTGCCCGCGAAACCTCTACCTTCCGGGCCTAGCATTAGTGACATCGGGCCCTTTGTCATCCAAATCTATGCATGCTATGGTTTTTTAGCTTCGGCGGGTATGTGAGGTCCGTCACACTCACACGAGGGGGGCATGAAGGCATCCCACCGCCGCTCTGTGTGCCAGCTAGGTCTTTGCCTGTAAAGACTGCGTACAAGTGAGGGGATTTCCACCATCTTATTCTCGACTACGGAGTAAAGGGAAGGATCTTCCGTTGCGGGACTTTGATCCAGAACGTGACTCTTTTGTATGCTGCATGGTCGGGTGGGCTAGATAGATATTGACGAGTAAGGCTGGGGTTGTTGTCGCCCTGGTTGACACTGTTAGACATAGTCCCAGCACGGTATACGACCCTCCCACTGAATATACTAATCACTTGACAAAAGGTAGTACTCGGAGCGGTCCCGCGAACCTATCTTCAAGGTGGTCTTCTGATGCTGTAGGAAGGTGCTTCTGTGTTGAGGTGCATGAAGAACGATGGCCACCATCATTATATTGCATAGGTAAACATAGATGGCTTTAGGCACGATCAGGATTGCCTAGATGCGACGATCTATAACAGAAACTGAGCGTATCTATTATTGGAACTCTGAATCATGTTTCAGTGGGGTAATGCAACTGTCATGTTGCCTGTCCTGTGGTGATCTCTTGACAAGCATGTAACCTTGCACCAGACTTAATATGTTTCGTGAGTTTGTGGCAACGTGTAAGTCGACAACACTCACAAATGTTTGTTGAAAAGACTGCTATTTCTTCTATGCAAATCAAATTCTTTCTACAATGCAATGCCACAAATAAGTAATTATCTTAGCACGTATGAGGTGTACAGCTTTAGGTGAAAGACGGCAAAATAGTTCAACTCCTCACTTATCCTCCCTCAGCGAGAAACATGTTCTGATGATTAGATTTGAGTCTTATAATAACACTCTCATATCTCAAATTCTTAACTACTCCTACCTACTGAACTGTATGGCCTATGGGGTGGTAGAAAGAGTAGTGCCTGTCACGTGGGTACCCGTCGTGTCATTACATGCGTCCCTCCATTCGACGTGATGATCGCGTCTCACTTCCAATAGACCAATCAAATATACTCAGCCATTACCTTCCAAAGCTTCACTTTTTTTTACCAAAACGTAATCCTTACATTTTTACCTGTGACGCTCAACTCAATCGTCGAGGAGCTCTTGGTTACAGACCCACATCTTGATCCCGATTTGAATCTTCTCGTTATCATATCTTAGTGTCTTGATTTTAACCTTCACCGTCACTTACAAAAAGATTTCCATCAAGGTGAAGTTCGTCTTGTCATGAGACATATCTGGACAAAGGCCTTGACTCACTCGTACCGCCAAACTTACCATCCTTGCTCGAAAATACCTCTTGCACAAAGACTTCATCACACAATGACCACGGACGACTATCCAGTTGACGATGCGCTCATCGGCAAGGTGACAACCTACGTTGAGCAGTACATGTCCAACTACGACGCATCTCACGACTTCAATCACATCAAGCGTGTCCTCCGCCTCTCTCACCACATTCAATCTCACACACCTTTAGCACGTCGGTCGCTGGTCACACTGGCCGCACTACTCCACGACGTAGGCGACAAGAAGTACCTCCGTCCCGGCGAGGACCCGTCCCGCATGGTATCCTCGGTGCTTGTCTCCTTCGGCGCACCGCAGGCCCTCGCCGACACCGTCCAGGCCATCTGCCTTGGCGTCAGCTACTCCGCCGAAGTGAAGGACCCAGCGCGCACGCGGGCTCTGGTGGAGACATATCCGGAGCTGGCCATCGTGCAGGACGCCGACCGGCTGGACGCCATCGGCGCGGTGGGGATCGCAAGGACGTTTGCGTTTGGGGGTGCTAAAAGCCGGACGTTGGAGAATACTATGGAACATTTTGACGATAAGCTGCTGTTGCTTGAGGGCATGATGAAGACGGATGAGGGGAGGAGGATGGCTCGGGAGAGGACGGAGAGGTTACGGCTGATGAAAGAGTGGTGGCACGAGGAGACAGCAGAGTAAAAGTATTTGTCACTAATTTGGTCAATCCAAGACCCGATGAATTAATAAAAATAAAAAAGCAATTTGATATCAATTTCTTACATGAGCATCTCATATTCCCCACCCCAACTGCCATATCTTACAAAGTCCAACACTACCACCAATGAGGTCTCACGCCCTCTTGCGATGGTCTCCGCGAGGCTAAAAGCACAGTCAGTTCGGCAGGCGGCCAAGGCTTACTGTCACTGGCGGCCCTTACGAGGGACCTTACGAGCGACTCTTCGGAAGAGAGCGAGCAAGGGTACTTTTTAACCTTTTGGCCAATCGAGGCCTTCTCATCTGACTAGATCTGTGGATCTACGGTTGATCGTTGACTACGTATCTGTTGTTGGTTTGTCTTACATGAGAACCTGTATGGTCTAGGGGTTTGCAGGAGAGACAAGACATCAGCTTCGGGGGATTGTTCAAGAATAGGGAGGTGGCAAGTCAGATATATATCGTAAACCTTTTCGTAGTAATCGCCGCTTATGTTTTCTCGCTCGTTTCTCATTTCTCATACTCGGCGATATTCTTTCCGGCTTCAAATAGTAACTACAGTCAACTTGATATCCACTCCAAGCTACAGGGACAAGCAAGCACAAGCACAAGCACAAGCACAAAGCATAATTCCAGGCACAATGGATACACTCCCCACAGAAATCCTTATCCAGATCCTAGACAACATCCCATCATCAGCCAGCAAACAAACCCGCCTCACATCTCGGGCCTTCAACGCCATCCTGTCAAAACGCACCTTTGAAGTCCTCATTTCATTTCTCGACCCTGTATTTGCTCAAAATACTGTCCTGGCCATCGCGCGAGACCCTCAAGTGCGCCTTCGACGCTCATCAATATGGTCGCCAAGATGCAGCGTACCCCAGAAACTACCCGTCGACGAATCATTCCTAATGGCGTTATGGGTTGGCTTACATGGGACTTCATGGGCTGCAGAAAGAGCTGCACATGGGGAGACATTGGATGTTTGTACGTGGCAGAATGCAGTAGGGAGAGATATAAGTGAAGTCCAGCTGAGGGAAGCTTTGTTTCGATATGCATTATATTTGAGCTATGTCAATGAGTGTGAGGAGGAGCAGGATGTTGCCCAGGCTTGGCTTTCCAATGCATTATGTGGGAAGGCAAGACGTTGAGGAGTACTTTGGCTGATGTGTTAACATGTGTTATTCTAGCATTTGGGACTTGGGGCATGGCGTAGGGACAGTAACTTGCTTGGCACTTGGTAGATTTTGGAGTAACTTTGTCATTTTGGAGAATGGATGGATGATAGATAGATCAATAGGGATATGAATAAAAATGATTTAAATTTTTAAAAAGCAACCATCTATATTTTTGAAAAAGTGCACCCTTTTGGAGGTATAATGTGAATCAAAAGTCTAGTCTAAATGAATGGTCGCTAGGTAGAATTAAATGTAGAAATTAGTATATAAGTCGTGTGCATAAGTACGCGTCCGGATCTCATATAATGCATCCCATCCCGTCATCGCTCGGTCCAGTCACCCTGAGCGGAAATATAAACCCCCCCGTTTATAAACGCCGTTCGCTTTCGCAAACAAATAATAATCAAATCATGCCAATATGTTATGCTTTTCATGCATCGTGTAAGGATCGTAAGAAGGTTTGGAAAAATTGTGTAGGGTGGTCAATAGACCGAGAAGTGTTCAGCTTAGAGGAGGTAAGCAGCGGCAAAACCAGCGATGGCGAGGAGGCCAGTGACGGCGTTCATAGCGGCGCCGGAAGCCTGGACAGGGACAGGAACATCGGAGCTGGCAGGCTCATGGTCCTCCTCGGAGTTTGAGCCGCTGCTGCCGCTGCTGCTGCCACCGTTGCTGCCGGTGTGGCTGCCCTCGTTGCCGCTGTCAGTGCCATCATCGTTGCCGCTCTGCTCGCCCTGAGGAGTGTTTCCACCGTGGTTACCAGGGTGGCCAGGGGCAGTTCCGTTAGGGTAGACGTGAGCACCGCCAGTAGGGACGGGGTAGTGGGTGTTAGGAGGAGGGTTGACAGCAGTGGCATTGTGGCCGTGGTCGACGGGAACGGTGTAAGTGATGGTCTTGGTCACGCTCTGGCCGGGGTTGGTAGGGTGAGGGTAGGCGTAGGTCTGAGTCTTGGTGATAACACCCTGACCGGGGTGAGTAGGCTCAGGCTTGTGAGGCTTGCTGGGCTCAGTAGGATGAGGGTAGACAGGCACATGAGGCTGGCTGGGCTCGTGGTGAGCAGGCTCAGTGTGGACAGTGACAGGGCAGACAGTTGTGGAAACAGCGATGGTCTCGGTGGTGACGTGACCAACGGGGCAGTTGACAACGGTAGGAGGGCACTGAGTGATGGTGTATGTCTTGGTGCTGTAAACAGTGCTGGTGGTGTACTCAGTAGGCTTGGTAGCGTTGCCAGGGTGAGTGTAGACGGTAGAGAAGCCAACGTGAGTGCTTGTCTGAGCAGAAGGGGTGCCGTAGACAACAGGCTAAGTCATGTAAGTTAGTATGAGTGAGAGACCAGCAGTGTTGGTAAAAACTTACGTCGTCGTAGTGAGCGTTGGCAACAGCGGCCGCAGCAGCGATGATGATACCTGAAGTCCTCATAGTGATTGTTTGGGTTTGGTGTTTGTGAAGTATTAACGAATGTACTTAATCAATGTAAGTTGATCGACAGGGCTAATCTTTGAACGAAAGACAATGGTGTATAAGATGATGAGAGAAAGGGCTGGAGACGAGGCAGAGCATTTCTTATATCTCAATCTCATCGACCTGGTGGCCCAATTTGTTGGGTGGTAAGCGAGATAGAGCGGAGCCGTCTAGTTCTTCGTCAGTTCGATTCTATTCCAAGCCAATGGCGGCCGGCTAGTCGACAGGGCTGATAAGCTCATGGCGAAGTGGCTGTTGAAAATGGCGATATGGATACGAGGTGTGGGTGGCCTGGTGCCAATACCCTGGATCGCCGTATTGCTGACAGCCACTCACGGCACTCCCCCCATGTCCAAAATAGGAAAACTCACCAAAAAGAGCCATGTTGCTCTGCTTGGCGGCCAGGCTTGTTGTTATCGTCAACGTGCAGCGGGCCATGCCATGCCCACAACTGCACCTAGCAGAGCCTAGAGCAGATATCTGCACGCAGGACCCACGGTGTTAGCTCTTAGGCTGACCGAGTCGGCCGAGCTGTACAATTGAGAAAATTTCTCTCCATTGATCATCACCTCAGCAATGCCGTAATGATCTCAAAGCTTGGCATCATGCCCCTGCGAGAGAATTCGTGCGCGGCTGGAGCAGCCCTCGGGATGGATCAGAGCATCAGAACCCTATACGCATATGTGGCTATGCCATCATGCAACGATTCGATCTCGTGGAAAAGCTTAACCTACCCAGTTGACAGTGGCAGACGTAACGTCAGGCTCGAGTTGCCCAGTGGTGTAAGGCTCCTGGCTGCCAGAAGGTTGACAGGGGCTATTCTTGGAATATGGCGTTCTTCCGCCCGTGCTAGTGGTCCGCCTTGTGCCCTGTACCCATCGCCGGGGTTGCCGGCCTGGCAAGCCACGCTCGCACTCTGAGCCTCAAAAACCAGATCCCCGGATCGCTGGTTGGAAACGACCGAAATAGCTGGAAATGTTTCAACGGCCTCCGGTCCCCGATGACTTCATTCCAAGTAAAATATCCGAATCTCGTGCTCGAACCCAAGTTTAGAACCTCGGTTTCTCCAAATAGATCGCCATGGATGACCCTGGGTATCGAGTGATGGGCAGCTGGAGGCTGGAGTCTGGAGTCTGGGGTCTGGAGACCTCAGCTTCTGATTTTGCATGATAACGGAACAGGATTTGTGTTAACCTGCTGGGTGACTCAGGTAGCAAGTGACCTTACTAAGAGACCTATCTGTTCCAGTCTGTGCCTTTCTTCTGCAAGGTGCGGCCAGATGTGCAATCGCCATTCGCTGATCAATTCGACATATGTTTGCTGCTTCGTATCGACGACACCCATTCTTTGCTTGCAGTATCTTTGGACGCTAGACGACTATCACTGGCTCGGAAAGTTACAGGGTGGGGGGCAATCGAGAAGCTCCCTCCCTCCCTTCAGCAATCAGTTGGTGAAAATCTCTCGTGGTAACGTTGCCAGGTTCACGCCGTCACAACTTTACTACCAGCGGCCACCCGTCCGTCACCCGTCGGGACCTACGACATAGGGCTTTGTGGCTTGCCCTAGTACGATAGCCACAGCCTCATCGGCCCCTACGGCGCTCAGCCTCAGAGCTAGCGTCGGGCTTCTTCAGCCAGTAAGCTTCCAGCGATGCGGGTCGGCGACGTTGATAAATATAACGTGAATACCTCCGTTCGCATTCGCGACTTTCACTTCTATTTCTGTGAGGAATCACTTCATGGAGAAATCCGTCCCTGGATGTGAACTTTACATCAGCTTATCCACAAACGCCACATAATGGTGACTCGTCCACTTTCTACGCGGTAGCAGTAGGCAGTAGGCACCTCAGTAGCCCTCGTCCAGGTAACATCGGCCAGTCAAACATTCTGCGGGTACTGCCAGGGCTGGTCGCCGCTGGTCAAGAGTCTAGACAAGGGAAGATACCCAACTTGAGGGAATTAACAAGGCTACCATACGAAATCGACAGCGTCTCGTATCTTTGTGGGCGTGGCCATCCATTGCACCTTATCCCCCGCATAGTCTACCAGGTTGGTCCCATCGCATCAAGATCAGGCTGAATGACGACTCACCTTCAATCTCGAGACAATGGGCCCATTTTCTCGAACCAGAATGGTGGATTGGGCAAATGACCACTGTAGGAGTCACCTTTTGAGTCTTGGGATCTTGTGGGATCCGACTTTTCACTGCGTTCCTCGTTGCGGGGACTTTGTGACTGTTGGATGACTTTGCATGTCCTGTTCGCACTCTAAGCTTATCGAGCTACCCTTGCTCCCCTGTTCGGCTTTGTACAAACTGGTCCATGGGTGGAGTTTATCAAATTGATAACCCCTGTCGGCGTCATACCGTGACGCTCGAGCCTTCCGAGTATTAGTGGGATGGCCTGAGAGCTGGAAAACAAGGTTGCTATCATCTGGGTCAGTTTGTGCTTTTTGTCTGAAAATTTGAGTCAGGCATCGGTGTGACATCGTTGTTGTTTGGACAACAACTTTGTTACAGCAAATGGTTATCCTTCGTCCAGCACGTGAGAGGTGAGGCAAGCATGAAGATCATATGGTTGGAATCGTCTTCTAGTTAATCGATGAGCTCCGTAGATCTGATTAGATAAGGCAGCTCACCCCTTTGTATTACAGAAGCATGCGCCCCTGTGTAGGTAGGTACGGAGTAGATAATTACTCAGTGATTACTAAGTTTGCATCTATATGTCGTCTTACATTGCACAGATCTTCTACTTCCTACCAAACCCAAAGAGAGACGGGACGTCCCTGCATCGTGTTGTTGAACTATCGCCCTTCACCGAATAGACAATGGTGTCAGTCTCACTTTACAGGAGATGTTGTTTCGCTCGGTAACTAGTCGAGTCGCCGTCTGACTGGTTTCTATGGTATGATATGGATAATTCCTACTAGACAGGGCAAGGTTGTTCTCGCTTGCTAGTCGAGTGGTGATTTTGTCTTGCGGTGTGTTGTTAGGTGCAACGAATATCATGTTGAGAAAGATCGACAACAGCGAAGATCCAGAATCAAGACCAGATGGGGCGATAATTCCGAGCTTGTAGTCAGATGCAAGTAAATGTACACGTTACTTCGAACATATGCTATGCAAATGAAATGTTGGTTGGCAGGTACTCTGCCATCTTATGTTGGCTATAGGGTAGCGTGGAAGCCAACATCCTCGTAGCTAGCCGAAGTGTGAATATGAGCCAACTGTCCTGGCATAGGGTTGTCGACATTACAGTCCGGAAATATCGTAGTACGATGTAACTCAGTTAATGATATACTGTTCTTCTAGCTTATCAAAAAACGTTTGTTGTCTATCAAAAACTCACGAGGACCTCATGTTAGCAAAGTGTGTAATCAGTTGCCCCAATAGAGAAAATAGAACCCGAAGATGCAGGGTCTCAGGGACAGCCAAGTGGCCGTGGGACAGTCCCCGTGATAACATACACATCAGAATCTTGAACTATAATGGGCTAATCAACGAGTCGGGCGTCCGCCTGCAGGGCTGAATCTGAGACGTGAGGCCGTTGCATACATGATGTCTTACACCGTACTTGTAACTGGCTGTTAGGGTCAGTACCCCTAAAGAGCACATTCATGATTATTTGTTCTCGACAATTGGCAGGCGGCTCGACTACGAATTGGCGACAGGGCGTAACATGTATGAGAATGCAAGGGCAATGTGACTAGCTGCTATCGATCTATACTAGCTGCAGTCAATTGATATCAGTCGATTCACCTGCCTATCCCGCCAGTCTTGATAAGACCTGATGGAAAAACATGCCCGACATTCGCTCCGCTTTGCACGACCTGCAACGAATGGTCATGGCCTGGTTCACGAGCATGCAGAGGTAGGTAAAAAGAGGGAGGTAAGGGCTGTGGGCGAAGCGAGTGGGAGAGGTGCCTTGAGTCTTGACTGGCTGCTCAAAGACACCACTCATGCTGGCAGGCTGGCTTGCAGAAGTCCAAGGTTGCCATTTTGTTCTCTTTTGTCCTAGTGGCCATGCTCTAAAGTCGGTAGGGTTACGCCTCCAAGACGGCGGATTCGTCACCGAGACATAGAAAACTTGGTGGTGGTGTTATGTGAAGCACCATACGTGCCATATGGGGGCTGCTATTTAAGCGTCACAGTGGAAAGAATGAATAGAAGAGAAGACAAGGAGGGAGTTGAGAACAAACAAATGAATGTCGGGGATTGAAGCGATTCAATGGGATTGGTACTGCTAAAGAGCGCCTCTACAGGACCATTCAGCCAGCCATTGATCTAGACAACTTCTATTGGTGCTACGTCTTACATCACCGCCGCGCAAATCATCAGAGGCGGGGCATTATGTTTCTTCTTTCTGCGCTCCAAGCCAGGCTATGATCCTTGCATTCCCCCTTCTCTCTCGGCATTGAAGGTTTGAATGCGAAGAGACAGCAAAAAACCAGGGTTCCCACTCCGATGTCAACCAGTCTGGCCTCCAAATCCAATGCTGCATATCGTATCCACAAGTTGAAGCATCTCGTTCTTTGCGTTTGCCCATCCAGCCATTCGACTCATCGCACTGTCTCACAGTATGAGGAAACGCCCTGAGTTCTAGCTCCGACTGAGACGTTTGGCTCTGCCCAATAGAAACCTCATAGCGGGCACAACCCAGCTTTCTCCAAGCTCAAAGTTGTGAACAAAGGACCGGATGTATCCCTTGCGCATGCGGAAGCGCCCTTGCGACTGTCATGGCAAAATATTATCTGCTTGCTCGATTGCCCCCGCATAAGACTCTTCCTTTGTGCCACGGCAATACGACTATGATATTCGCCCGCTACTGCATGGCATTCCAAGCGCATGAGAAGAGACATGCAGACAACAGGTCCTGATTTAGCACTCAAACACAAAGAATGGCGGACTCAAACAAAGTGGCTGGGCTCTGGCTCGAGGTTGCGTCAGTGGTCCAGTGCCAAACTGCCAATGGCCCCACTGGGAATGGAAGGACTCGAAGGACTCGACTCACTCCTGCACTGGACTCGACCTCGACCTCGACCTCGACCTCAGTGGAAGGAGCCTAGGAGTCTAGGAAGCTCGCCTGTTTGGCTCGGCCCGCTGGGCCACTGCAGCAGTGCAGCTCGTGAAATGCACCAGTGGTGGACCACTGAACAAGTCCAAAAGACCACTGAGGGCTGCTGGAAATCCCCCCTTCCAGCCTTTTAGCGTGTCCCGCACCTGCCCACCCCCTCCAGTCCAACCCTTCCACTTTCGACCCTTGGCGGCACTTGCTTCTTCTGGGCTTCCATGGCCGGGTTCATCCACTGTCCCGTCATCTACTCTACTCTATTCCTCAATTAGTCTCTCTCCATCTCATCTCTCTCCCGTCATCTCACCTCACATCACTTCTTTGTCCATACTTCCATGCCAGGCTCGCCGCCCTTGGGATTTCCAGCAGTAGTAAACTGAAACCCGACATTGCTTGTCGTTTATGTGTCGACTTTGACGCGAGTGCAACTCGGATTTCTCTGCGCTCATCTCGATCTGATCTCAGCATGCGATTACGACTGTCGCGTTCGACACTTGACGCAACTCTCTGATCCAAGTTTGCGATTGTGTTCGACGTGCCGGTTCACGTCCGTAGCCGCGTCCAACTGTTGCCGTCTGGTTGAGACCTGTCATCACTCTTCAAGCGCGTCGCCTATTTGCTTGCATGTCTCGGGGTCACCGTCTAACCTGTTCCTGCTGTGTTCCGCAACTGTTCCCAAATACCCTGCTTCCCGTCCGATAAGCTGCCAGCATGCCAACATCATACCATACCAACATCGTTGTCGCGAAGCAAAAGTTTTAAAAGTCTTTAATGAATAGAAGTCATGCTCTCAACTGCACACTCTATTCCTTCGCCAGTCATGATGGCACTACCTTCCGATCATTCTCCTAAGTCAGCCTTCGAGACCAGTCCAACTGGTCAGTTGCAATTCAAAAAACATAAAGTACTTCCACGACCTCACTCCGAAAGAAAGTCTGGACTGCCAATTCGAGTGGCAAGTCCTTTGGCTAGAAACGTTTCGGCCATCGATACTTCCCGCTCTGGTAATGGCAACCAGCCGTCAAGTCCACGAACCCTTAAACATCAACCGCGAAGGATAAGTAGTGGTCCAGATTTACCACCAACTCCGCCGAGACATTCACGCCAGCCTTCGGATAACTCTTCCGGAAAGACCATCAGTCCAGCTGCGACCGATGTCGCGTTACGAACTCCCCAGCCGTCGCATTTACGTCCACCGACGACGCCTCCTAATCAGAAGAGTCCGCCGACACCCGATGTGACACCGCCTCATTCCACAAGCCGCCCGCAATTATTAAGACCCGTTGTGAGAGATCGTGCTGGATCAAGCACTACCACCGGTGAATCTCAATCTGCATCTTTTACAACTGCACGAGAAGAGCCTTTATCATCCGAGGATGAAGACAAACCTTTAGTCGACAAAAAGTCGCGATCCGCTGTGCGCCAAGTTTCTGACACAAGTGCCCGAAATTTCAAACCCGAGAGCCTGGGCTTAGCTTTGGGTAACTTGGCACCTCGCTCAGAAAGTAGCAGTGCTTCCAAGTCGGTGGGAGGAGATTGGGGTCACACCGAAAGCGACTGGGGCTCCGTGAGTGAGGTTGAGCAGGAATGGGACCACAATCTGCAACGACTGGTGACTGTCAGAAAGCGACCCGAGCCGCCAGAATTTTCACGTTCAACTCCAACCAGAACGAAGGTTGTTGAGCCCAACATGATCACACCGACACAAGCAACTAAGGCCGTGCGGGGCATGGCTGTGCATCCGAGAACTGAAGCTCTATCCATGAGAGGCACTTTGAATCGCGAGATTCCTTTGTCCACCTCACCGAGTACTGTCACAAGTTCCGACCCGCGCAGGTTGTCGATCATCTCTACTAAATCCACTGTCTCAACTGTTGTGGAGGCCTATCTTTTGGACACAACTCCCAAAAGACAAAGGACTTTGCGCCATGTGCGGAAACACACGATTCTTAGAGATCCAATCAATGCGTCGTCATCATCTACAACAGACTCTTTGAGATCTGACAGATCGCACAATGCGCGAAAACACACTATTCTCAGAGATCCAGTCAATGTGTCATCATCGTCGACAACAGACTCTCTAAAATCTGACAGATCGCACAATGACTCCCGCACTCGAACACGCCCAAGCCCTCCGAAGTCTGAGAGTCAGCACTCAAACGCGACAGTTAATTCTATCTCAAGCGGTAGAGCCCGACGTGAGGTTTGGAAGGCAGGCGGCATACCCGTAGTTGTTGTGCCCGATCGGCTGTCCTCTCACAAAACCAAGTCAAGCAGGGAACCTTCGTTAAGGTCGCATTCTAGCCGACGATCGAGCCGCACCGCTACCAGTGTCAGCCCTACACTGAATGACAGATCTTCTACAAAGGATGAGCCACCTATTGTGCGACGTCAGTATCGAGGTCGGTCTTACTCAACATCTGAAAGCTCCGACGAGAGAACTATGGACTATCCACCTATTGTGCCAGCTCGGTCGTCCTCTCTATCAGCCCCTACCAGCCGGAATGGCTCAAGGGCCAGTTCTTTGACAGCCGAGAGTATGAAGCTCCATAATGCTTTGCAGGAATACCTCAACAAAAAGAAGGACGAACCTAAAGTGCCTGATATTCGCTTATCAGAAGATGTACATGCGAGGCAGGCACCTTCTACTGCTTCTGACAGTCATCGCCGGTTTAGCGCTGAACCTCACGACGATTTTCTCAACCCTAAAGGATACGGCTCGCAAAACACTCCATTTTCGCTGGCTTCCGTCGAGACAAATGCGACCAATCCTGTGGTTTCGGAAGCTCTCGCAGTCCAGATGTACCCACACCAGAATTCATCTCTATTGATGGTTGATCATTCTGCGAAGCCTTCCGATTCACCCGATCACACTCCAGCAGAGTCTGAAGAAGATTTAGATGTGCCGATGCCGACCGATTCAACGGGAGAAATCCCTGCCACACCCCCTCAGCCAAGATTTTCGATTGATGATGTTGATTCTCCGCTTCGGAATCCTCGGGCGCCTCCTGAGCCCCCTACCCACCCCCCAGCCATTAATTTCATACCTGCGACGCCGTCGGGAACGACTCCAGCTCATGAGAAGATGGCACTAATGGGTAACTATTT
The DNA here is from genome assembly GCA_025948275.1 of Fusarium avenaceum. Taxonomy (NCBI): domain Eukaryota; kingdom Fungi; phylum Ascomycota; class Sordariomycetes; order Hypocreales; family Nectriaceae; genus Fusarium; species Fusarium avenaceum. Next base: position 5,510,408 of record CP109670.1, on the reverse strand, counting down.
CGAAGCGACAAATGAGAAGCCTCCGCGTCGACCTTCCATAGTACGCCGTGCTTTCAACCGTACAAGACGCTATTCAGTGGACTATATACCGCCAGAACGAAGACCTTCAAGCTTTTTCTCGCGAACTTTGTCCCTTTCGCGAACTGGTCGGATTAAAGGTATGCCAAGCATGGAGCGTGAACCGGCATACCCTAGTCCCGACGATAGTCCCGTGGAGGAAGACAAGCTGCATCCTTTTTGGCGCCCTCAGTGGTCAAGCGAGGACTTTGACGAATGTGATGGGGATTGTGACGACAACTGCGATATACATTGGCGGGAAGATTCAGCGGATGAGGTTTACCAATATCCTCCAGTCGACAATCGACCTGTGGCGCCTCAGAGGAGTTTCAGTTCTAGGATGAAGCGCACGTTTGCTGTCCTTCCGTCGCGTGATGATTCTTCCTATACTAGCTATGACTGGCCCACCACTGAGCGCCGCACCATTGGAAGAACCCCTAGCGGTAATCTTCGGGTCATGAAGCATCGCTCGAGTTTTGGTTCTCTACGACAAAGCTACAACGACGACGAAAGACCACATTCTGCGGATGGCGAGGTGAAGAAATCATTTTGGCGTGCTAATAGTATGCAAAGGCGAGCTATCAAAGAGAAGAGAAGGCTCTCCCTTGGAAGTAAACTGGAGGAGCTACAAAATCTCCCACGGAAATTCAGCGAGAGGAGGCGCGAGAAGCGGTCGCAGGAGCTCCGCCAGAAGATCAGCGGACCAAAGGAAGTGCGTGATGGGGTAGGAGATGTGATTCGAAGTTCAACTCGTGGTCACCACGAAGCCAACGAAACATCTCGTTGAGCTATTGACTTGGGTTTATGGCGCAGATGTTGTTGATGGTGTGGCTAGGAGAGTTGAACGATCATTGCTATCGGCCACAGACATTAAGACAAAAGGTTGATGATTGAGACGACTTACGCTTTACGACTGACGGAGGGTTATGAAAACGATATTGCTTACGATTTGCTATTTGGGGTTTTGCTATTTGGAGGATAATTTCACGTTGCTACTTGACAGGAGTGGCTGTTCATGTAAGATGACCAACCAACCATATACATATATAAACATACCAATCAATCTTCTCCATGCAAGGAATACATCAGGTATATAGCTGTGTTGCATGATGTGTCGTGAATGCTTAAAATCTAACCTCGCAGTATCCAAAGTTGGTGATACTCTCCCTTTTCCCAGGTCTTGCCTTAACGCCTAATTCGCCAACAATGCTATGGGTAAAATCAGCCCCCAACCCGTCCTTGTCACCAGGTATGACACTCATCGCTTCTCATGTCCCGGGGGTCCTGTTCCTGGAGGAGCAAAACCAGGCGGCGGCATACCGCCGGGTGGAAAGCCTTGTCCAGGTGGAGGCATACCAGGCATACCAGGGAAAGGAGGAGGGATACCACCTACGGCGCCAGGAGCACCGGGAGCACCAGGCGGTGGGAAAGGGAAGCCACCTGGAGGGGGAACGGAAGACCGTTAGGAGGCATGCCATTGGGCCCGGGGAATGGCATGGGAGGCATGCCTCGACCGCCACCAGGAGGTGCTATTTGATGTTAGAGATGTTCTCATTCGAGAAGAACGCAGGAGGAACTTACGAGGAAGTCCTTGAGGAAATTGTCCAGGGGGCGCGCCTGGCATTCCAGGAAACGGAGGAGGCATGCCTGGGAAGGATTAGCTTCTATCTTCAAATAATAACGATATCTTGGTCCTTACCACCCGGGAAGCCGAAGGGAGGCGGGGGAAAGCCTTGTCCAGGCTGGTTTTGAGGAAGCATAGGGTTCGCATGGGCCTGTCCCTCAGCGGCGTAAGAGGAAGTGATGGAGTCGATGACGGATTGGGCCTTCTCATGACCAATCTCTAGAATAGATGTTAGTCGCGAAGTCGCATGAGGGGCCTAGGGAGTTACGCACGCTGGTAATAGTCGACTACATTTCGCAAATGGTTTCGACCGCTGTTATGAGCCTTGCGCACACTCATAGAATCGTGCGTGAGGTAGACATCGCAGTAGTCGCCTGGAAACAAGAGGTCAGTCGGAGGGTTCTTTGTCGGTTCGCGCGCAATGGACAGGGAGCTTACAGAAGACTGCGATTCGAGTTAGCAAGGGCTGTCGGATGTTCGGTAGCTGGACAGGAAGTAGACTTACACTTGGGCATATTGAAAGAAGTTACGCGATCGCCGCCGTTTCGATAATCAATGGGTTATAGTGTCGGGTTATGTTTGGACTGTGATGCTCAGGCGTGAAAGTCCTGAAGTTGACGAGGCTGGACCCACACGTGATGGCAGCGACAAGGCCAGCGCCAAGACCTCACGCCATTGGCCATAAGGGAGGTTTAGGGGCTTCCTCTCCCGCGTGTGGGGCACAGCTCAACTGGGACACCTTTCAGTTTAGATACCCCTTGTCTAACTATCTGTGCTGGAACTATCCTACGTAGCCTCTCCTCTCCAATCTAGTACCATTATACGAAACGATACGATACGTTACGATAAACCGGAGAGGGAGACTAATTTCCCACATCACAGCGCTCGACCACGACAATGGCTCTTCAAAAATCATTGCTGCAGTATGTCTGCAGTCTTCTGCTGCTTGTCAGCGCCGCCAGCGCTCTCAAGTTCGACCTGATCGCACAAGCCGAGAGCCACAAAAAGGAGCGCTGTGTACGCAACTTTGTCGGAAAGGACACACTCGTGGTGGTGACAGCGACCGTCGATGGTAACAAGGGAGATGGCATGGTGGTGAACCTCTATGTATGTTGCGCCGCATTGAGGACAGATTCACATGGATTGGAAAGGAAGTGCCTAACATGACTTTGCAGATTCGCGATGCCGTTGGCAATGAGTACGGTCGCCCCAGGGATGTTGTCGGAGAGTCAAGGACCGTCTTTACCTCTCACGCCGACGCTGCCTTTGATGTCTGCTTCGAGAACATTGTTACTGGCTGTACGTGATAGTTTCTGACCGAATCATGTTTGATGTTACAGCATCACATGCTTTGCTCATGTCCATCGACTCGAGACACTGACAGTTCTTTAGCCCACCGAGTCAACAACCCTACCCGCCATATCGAGCTCGACATCGACATTGGCGCCGACGCCAAGGATTGGTCTGCCATCCAGGCGACTGAGAAGCTCAAGCCCGTCGAAGCTGAGCTCCGCCGTATCGAGGAGATCACCAGCGAGCTCGTGACCGAGATGGAGTACCTCCGCTCCCGAGAACAGAAGCTCCGAGACACCAACGAGAGCACCAACAACCGTGTCAAGTGGTTTGGTATCGCTACAACCTGGCTCCTTATTGGTCTCTGGGGCTGGCAGATCATGTACCTCCGTGCCTACTTCCGATCCAAGCATCTTATCTAAAAGAGTATTTTTGCGTGCGTGTTGTCTACGGAGGAGCTCACTGGAGTCAAAAGGAGTCGGACGTCCTGTCTGGAGATCACAATGAGGTTTTGGTGCTGCATAGCCGTTAGTCTCTGCTAGGGTCTGGCTGTGTAAGTGGATTGAGGTTCCGGACATGCTGGCGTTGGAATTCGTGGCATATATGATGGGAATTGGGATGCAAGGCTTGGACCTTGTTAGATCTGTGGTCCTTTTTTGGAAGAGCTGAGTGTAACAAAAGTCATGAAAGAACAATAATTTTACGTCCGTATATATCAAGTCTTGACAGTTGAGTACACGCGACTCTTGACATCCAGAGAGGTCGGGATGTGGCGTGTACTGTGGTGGATGTGGCTTGAAGGGCAGCTCTGATTGGTGCGCTGTTCTTATTCCATCTGTGACTGTGACTCAAATCAACTTGGGAAGGTGCTGCCCCTCCATTAGTAGGTACTCACTGACCCTTAAAAGACCCCGCGATACCTGGTCTGAACAAAGAAGTTCGCTCCCTAATTTCACCCAAACAGAGCCAAACACGGTTGAGATTGAATCATGGCGGACCTTAACCCTCCCAAGACTGTTGTTCAGGACCAGGACATTAACCCCTGGTCCGTCGAGGGAGCTCAGGGCGAGAATGGTGAAGTCGCTGCGATTGACTACGATGCCATTTGCCAGTGAGCGCCACCTTTCGAAACTAGGAAACGTACCAGACTTGGAGCTCAAAACTGACAAAATATATACAGAAAGTGGAAGACCTCAAAGATCGACCACGAGCTTCTCGAGCGATTTGAGAAGGTGACGGGCAAGAAACCTCATCGCTGGCTCCGACGCGGCCTCTTCTTCAGCCATCGCGACTTCGACAAGATCCTCACCAAGTACGAGCACGGCGAGCCCTTCTTCCTCTACACCGGTCGTGGTCCCAGCACTGGCAGTCTTCACCTTGGCCACACGATCCCACTGGAATTTACAAAGTGGCTGCAGGATGTCTTCGATGTGCCCTTGGTTTTCATGTTGACGGACGATGAGAAGGCGCTGTTCAAGGACAACCTGACGTTCGAGGAGACGCTGGCTTATGCTATGGAGAATGCCCGAGACATTATTGCGCTTGGTTTTGATGTTAAGAAGACCTTCCTGTACAGCGATCTCAAGTACTTGAGCGGACATTTCCTCATGAACGCCTGGGAGTTTTCCAAGCTGGTTACTTTCAACCAGGTTCGTGGAGCCTTCGGCTTCAATGAGAGGTAAGCCGCACCTACTGCAAGACTTGCTGCAGTACTAACCTCGCACAGCTCCAATATCGGCAAGATTTTCTTCCCTTCAGTACAGTGCGTCGCTGCTTTCGCTACATCTTACCCTGAGATTTGGTCCGATGAGCCGTCGGCCGTTCGAACGAAGCAACTGGGCAAGATCCAGTGCCTTATTCCCATGGGTATCGACCAGGACCCTTACTTCCGACTCGTTCGAGACAACGCCCACCGCATGAAGAACCCTTCACCAAAGCCTGCTTTGATCCACTCCAAGTTCCTTACTGCCCTCCAGGGTGCTGGTGGCAAGATGTCGTCTTCAAACCCTAACTCAGCCATCTTCATGACCGATACTGCCAAGCAGATCAAGGTACGTCGAAAGTAACCGAGAGTAATTATCAGTGGCTAACACATATTTCCTATAGAACAAGATCAACAAGTTTGCCTTCAGCGGAGGCCGTGAAACTCTTGAGGAGCATCGTGAGAAGGGAGGAAACCCCGATGTCGATGTTGCCTACATCTATCTCACATACTTTGAGGACGATGACGAGAAGCTCCAAAAGATTTACGAAGACTACAAGAGCGGATCTCTTCTCACTGGAGAGCTGAAGAAGTTGGCAATTGAGGCTCTGCAGCCTGTTGTCCAGACCTTCCAAGAGCGAAGAAAGGCCGTCACAGACGAGGTCCTTGAGTCGTACATGAAGCCCAGGAGACTGCAGTGGGGTGGAAACCCAAACCCTAAGCCCAAGGAGGATAAGAAGAAGGAGGCGGCCGAGAAGAAGCCCGAGGAGAAGAAGACTGAGTTGCCTGACCGCACTGCTGAGAAGTCGGCTTAGACAGTAGCCGACGAAAGGTCATTCTATATATGTGAAACAAAAGACAACAAATTACGAATAAGATGGCGCCATGTATGTGTACACAAACTATAAGCCCTATGAGCGTGGAGTTTTTTAGAATGATATATGATGATGGAGCTGTAACTTATAAGTCGTCTGCCGGAGTCGGATGGCGATGCGTCCCCGGACCCACCCGCTCCGGCATCGAAATTATTATTCGGCCTCGGCTGTCAAACAAAGTCTCGCTCCGAATCTCGACGTCAATGACCACAACAACGGCTGCGTCTAATTCTCTTATTCGCCACTATTCCAACAACTAAACCATTCCAATTCGAAACCGCGCTCTCAGTACATAACTAAATCTCTCTACGTACAAACTATACAATAATAGCCATGGCCTCTTTTATCTCGCGCACTCTGCGCCCAGCAGCCGCCCGCCGCTTCCTCGCTATGCCCGTTCGACCCCTCTCCACAACAGCGTTGCTGCGATCCGATAACGTTTCTTCAGAGTTCGAGGTCGGCGAGCTTCAGGGCGCCAAATTCAGAGTTGAGCCTCTGCGTCGAGTCGGCGAGGATGACAACACCAAGCGAGCTCGTCTTGTCTGTATGTGTTAACCTCCCCGTGATCAACCATCGCTAATATCATGACATAGACCAATCCCGGAAGCGCGGAACTCTCGAATCCGATCTTCTGCTTTCCACCTTCGCAGCTGCTCACCTCCCCACGCTGTCCCCTGAGCTCCTCGACCAGTACGACCGTTTCCTCGACGAGAACGATTGGGATATTTACTACTGGGCCACGCAGAAGGAGGAGCTCTCATCCACAAACCCTTCGTCTTCAGACTCGCCATCTACCACCAACATTGATGCGAAGCCTGAGAGCGACCAGATCACACGCCAGCCTCCCTCGGGAGAGTGGGCGCAGACGGTGGGCAACTTCAAGCCCGCCTACAGGCCTGTGCCCGCACGCTGGAGGAACAGTGAGATCCTCGATAAGTTGAGGGCTCACGTGCGAAGCCGAAGCGTGGATGGTGGTGAGGGTGGTGGTATGGGTTTCATGCCTCCTCTTGAGCCCGCCGGCATCAACAACTAAATCTGAAATGTTTGGAGAGAATATTTCAAGAAATGTTTGCTTTTATGTAAGAACCACACGAGTCATTGTACTATACGTGTAACATCATGTTATCATGGGGGCCATGGGGCCTAGAATTCTGAATCTCAAGATAGAGCATGCACGGCAGAGGGAGCATTGTAAGATGCGGTGGACATACACCAAGAGAATAAAGATGAGCATATTTGATTTTGAATTTTGATTGTAGTCTGCTACTCCTATTGTAATCCATCGTCTGCATATGCAACTCCCCTCCTAACTCCTCATACCCCCTGACCAGCCCGTAGAGTCCATGAATTATCAATTTATGAGTTCTGCACAGGTTGACGAAACGCAGAAGCATCAAAATGGCACAGATTCAGAACAACAAATTGCCTGCTCTAGAAAGAAATGAATTGGGAATAAGGTAGCGGGTATGGAGTGAGTAGGCGTATCATGTCTCGTCTCGTCATCATTATCATAGGTCGAAGAATAAAACAGGAAAAGCAAAAAAGCACAGGGTATCAAGTACATTGGTTCCAAGTCCAAGATTCTTCTACTCCTTCACCCACCTCCTTCCGGTAGAATATTCCCTAGGCTTCTCAGAACCTCAATCACTGGCATTTCCTTTGTCCCTGCACTCGCTCTCTCCCGCTCCTCGCGCTGCCGAAGACGTAGAGCGCTGATACTGAGGACCTTATCCGCTTCCTTTCCTGCGACCAGAACCCGCTGCTCGATTTTGTGGATGTTGTCGGCGAGTTGATCAACTTGAAACTCGAGCGACAATTGAATGGTTCGTAATCTTGATTCTGTTTGTGACCGAACAGTGTCAAAGCATGCCTTCTCATCTGCCAAAACGCCTCTGATCTTGCCTTCGTCTGGGTCCAGAAGATCGAAGTCTGGCAAAACGATAGGCCCAGTCTCGTCCTCGGAGAAGAGGGATGGCTGTTCAGGTGGAGGTTTTCGTATTGCTTGCCACGCCTTCTTTTCGTCTTGTAGTCTGATAGAAAATCAGTTCAGTGCTTACTGAGACATACCTCGTCCTTCATACCTTTTGACGTTTATTTCTAATTGGGCTAGTTTTTCATCAAGCTCCATGTTTCTCGGATTGGGTTTCAACACCACGGGGGCTTTAGGTGTATCATCTTCCCTACTGAACCAGTCCGAAAATTCTGATCGAGCCGCAAAATCTTTCAGCAGCTGGTCTTGAATGGCACGAGCTATAGAAGTTAGAACTCATGCACGTTGAAAATCATCCGGGGTCAAAACTCACCACCCAAAATGGCATTAGAATTTGGTGTGCCATGACGAGGCTTCCCTGCTAGAGCGCGCTCTCCACACCAGGTTAATAGTTGTTTCATGCGTCGAGGTTCTGTCAAGCCTTCGGCCTCGATATGCTTATAAAACTCTGCTGGATTGACCTCTCGGTGGGGTATTGCTGTTTGGCCGCTCTCGATCAAAGAGCTAGCTCGTCGTCCACGGTTGCCCAAGCTGCTCCGTCTGTTACCGTTGCCCTTCTTTCGCATCTCCTTGTTTCTGTTAATGATAGGTGTATCGCTCATAGGCAGAGCAATTGTCGCCGATTCCACAGGTACTGCACGGGGAGGTGACTTGTCCCAGTCCGGAGGCGGTCGAGCAAGGGATTTCGCGCGGTTCCCACGTTTCTTAGATGCTCCATTGACACGGGGAACTGGTGCTTCTTCTGGTACTGTTTCTGGTTGGGGTTCAGGCTCTGGCTCTGGTGCTGATACTGCCTCTGGCGCTGGAGCGGGTTGAGGGCCTTCGTCTTCCAATTTCTCCCCGATCTGCGCGTGCTCCTCCTAGTCGGCTGTTTTTTAGGGACCTGTGTTTTTGGTTCTTCTAACGCGTCCACACTCGCCTTTCGTCTACCGCTCTTCCTCGTCGTAGGTTTCGTCGTTGCTATCGTTTCATTCTCAACAGACTCCTCTTCCACAATCGTTCCATTTATCGTTGGTGCCTTAGCAGCGCGTTGTTTGGTTGTTCGTCCCTTTGCAGTTTTCTTCACTGGCGCTGGCTTGACCTCCGGTTCTGGTTCATCCGCCTTATCCGTCTTGGGCCTCTTGGCCTTTCGCACAAATGCGAAGTCGTCATCGTGCTCATAATCTGTCGCCGCAGATGCTGGTCCAGCGTCAGCGCGTCGTCCCTCTCGAATGTCTCCAACAGCGTCATCCATCCACTTACCAGCGAGGCGCTTGCTCAACCGTCGCCCGTTCTCGCTGCTCATGCTAATAACTTGAAGCGGCCGCTGAGTCGTCACCAGGGTCGTCATGGGTGGCGCATTCGGGAACGTTGGCACTGCGATTCTAAATTCCCGGGGTCGTGATGACGGGAAGTCGTCGGTGCGTGGTGTAGTGGAGGCGCTGAAACTGTCGCCCAGGGCCCAGAGGCGCGTCGCGTCGTGGTATGCGTGTTTTCGATGGCTAAAAGTACGGAATAAAACGCTCAAATACTACCGCAATGCAATTCGTGATGGTTCGACAAGATTATGATTCCGTATTTAGAGGTTTGCGGTTCGCGACGTGGGTTGTGTTGGTTTAAGCGCATCGCCTTGTTTACATGAGGGATGATTTACTCATATAGCGCTAGCCCTATTCGAGTCGTTCCTAGCTGCCGCCCCACCTCGAACTCCTCCCGCTGGAAATATCGTCAATGCCAACCCTTACCTAGGTACGGATAGTACCTACATATCCCCAAGGTACGGATACCGACTATTCTATTGATACCGAGACTGGGTCTGAGACAGCCCCAGCGATCTTGAAGATATCACAGTGACAAACTGCACAGTCCCTTCGCCTTGCTAATACCACCCATCATTTACAAAGGTTCACAGGTGCAAATTAAGCTTCAAAACAATGCAATGTGTATTCATCGTGTTTCGTAGAGGAACCATAACTTATTTAAACTAAGCAGCTTTTCGTTTTTCGTTGCTACTCAATAAGTCGCAAATAAAACCAAAACACCAAATACATTCATGTCCTGGTTTCCGAGTCCACGTAACGCCCCTCAGGCACAAATAATCCGCCTGGCCAAACACCTTTTTGAAGTGCGCGTTCCGTGTGCCTTGCCAGTACAAAAACCCACCTACAAGTTAAAAATTGTAGTGGCGCTACCTCTAGCAAGAAACGCTCCAGCTACACACTCTCGTCCAGAACTTGAGCGTCAAGTTGCATCCACAATAGCCATGAATGGCTCATCGCCTCGTCCATCGTCCCTTTCTGAATACTACGCTACCTATGTTCAAGTGGTGCATAGCCCGAAAATGCAAATTAAGTAAAGCGACGAGCTGGCAGGCTCTGGGGGGTCAAACCGACCGGCTCGTTGTATGTGCACATAATAAATAGTCAATCATGGCGAGGGGGCTAACTCGTCCTGTGATTGAGGAAAGAAGGGGTCGCCAAGTCCATGTATCATTCGGCCCGGTAAAGAAGCATCCCCCGGTCGCTTCGCCTGGGTTCCTGGACTTGGCTTGGGCAGTGACTCGTCCTATGAGTAACGCCTCGGGACACCCTGACCAGCCATAACTTGCTGGTTAGACATTGGTGCTGCCATGCCATAAGGGTTCATTTGAGGGTTGTATGGTTCCACAACCTGGGACATAAAAGCACCATGAATTCCTTGCTGCTGTGTAACTGGGCAGTCTTTATGGGCAAGTAGAAGCGTTTTCAAGTTAACAACCTCTTCCCTGAGCTGGGTGATTTGCGCAGTCAGCGCATCGTTCTCAGTGCTAAACATCTCGACCTTGGTCTGTAGATTGGCTAGCCACTGCTTCTTTCTTTGACGACACTTAAGAGCCGCAACACTATGTAACTGTCAGTACAGGTCTTTGTAGGTGAATCGTAGCGCTGAGTACATACCGGTTACGTTCGAGGAAATTCTTCCGCTTCTCCTCGTCAGTCATCTTGGACTTTGACCCACCATCCTCATACTTCATTTTGGATTCATCGTCATCAGACATATCCATATCCATACTCATAGACATAGAATTGTTGGCCTTTGACTTTTTATGAGCCGGAGCCTTGGATGGTGGCTCATCCGCCTTCCTTCGGCCGTTGGTGGCAGGAGGGTTCTTCTTGCCCCGACCTCGAGTGTTTGGTCTAGCCTGCTCACTATCGTCTGACATCATGCTTCCTTCGCTCATACCGCGAATTGAACCGACAGAGCCACCGTTGATACTTGACATCTGTGGTGAGGTATTCATGTTTTGAGGTGCAACAGGAGCAGGGTGGGCGTGACCAGGGTTACCTGAGGTGACAGCAAATTGGTTACCGTTTTGAGCACCGTTTCTACCCTGGGCCAGCATAAAAAGGCCGTTTGCAGCGTCGTTATCGTGAGGGTCAAAGGGGCCCGATACGGGCTTCGCTTCGGATTTAGTGTTGGATGAACCGTTGGGCATCTCTTGGGGTTGTGAAGTGACAGAAGGTTGAGGAGCCTGCTGCTGTGGTTGAGGAGCTTGCGGTGCCTGAGATCGTGGAGCAGCACCGTTCTGGTCACGCTTGGCAGCCGCGCTGATAGCAGTTCGATGGAAATCAAGAGTGCTGGGTGTAGCACCGCCGCTGGCAAGTTGAGCAAATAGTGCTTGGGAATTGGGACTAGGGGCAGGGAACATGGAACCACTGCCACCTGGTGTCAAGCCCGTCCTCAAGGAGGACTCGTTGGGTGTAGGGAATCCGCCACGAAGATGATGAGTATCGCCAAAATAATCATTCGCCGGGCCAGAAAGCATTGCCGGGCTCAGGGGACCAGTGCGTAAGGAACCTCCTCCCCAGTTGAATGGTGTTGCGGCGGTACCAGGTAGTAGTGAAGAGGGTGATGTCAATGCAGCAACTGAAGGCAGCTTTGTTCCTCCTGGTGTCTCTGGAGCGCCCCCGAAGGACTGCTCAAATGGATTGGGCTCCAGACTGAGAGATCCGCCGGCCTGGACCGCGAAGAAGTCTGGAGTATTGCCTGGTTGCTGGCCGGGTCGAGGGGGAGGCGCAAGAGGTTTGGCCTGTTCGGCATTGGCAGCCTCTATCTTGACAGGCGGATCGGTTGCCTTGGTGTCGGCGGTGGTATCTAAGACGAGGCAGGATGTGAGCAGGTGTTACAGTCAATTGACGCAAGAGGCCTAAGGTGGACGATGACGGAGTCAAGAGACGAAGGAAGGGAAGCGATGACGAAAGTGGATGGTGATGAAGATAGGTAGGATAGGGAGGTCCAAGACCCATGACGAACGAGTGTACGTACGTCATGGCAGCGAGTGGAGGATATGCGTGTACCGGTCATAGGAAAGGGAAAGGCCGGTGATGTGCAAGGCAAGACGAGGGTAAAGGACGGGGGGAATGGTGGTTGGCAATGGGCAATGGCACTGGGAATGTTCAAGGACATACCTGCTTGAGGGGGAGAGCTGTTGGACTGCTTGGGGGACTTCGACTCACCTCCAGCAGAGGCTTCAGTTGTAGTCCCCATGATGACGATGATATATTATATTCTGGGGCTGGTAGGCCTGGATGGACTGGGCTTGGAGTGTGGGGTGCGTGGTAGCAAGAGCAGCGGGCAGCGAAAGATAGAGGAAGACGAAAAAAGTCAAATGAGGTCAGAGGCGAAAGAAGAACAGAAAAGCAACGCGGCAGCCGTCTGCAAATCTACTATAGGACAGGACGGTTTAAGAGATGGACCGGGGCGAAGGTCGTTTCTCGGCAAGTCAACAGCGCACAGCATACGCTCCGAAACTTCTTTAACCAAGGGAATGTGCACCCAAAAGCTTGGGCGTGGACGATGAATGGGAAATTGATACTCGACACTCGGACACTCGACGTCAAAGAGGTAGAGCAGATGCAGATGCAGATGCAGATGCAGATGTAGAGGTAGAGGCGGGAGTGATTGCAACAGACGCGAGCGTGTCTCTTTCGTGAACAGAAACACAGACAGACTAAGCGATAGTCGTTGAGGATTAGGGGATAAGGAAAAAAATAGGCGCGAATTGCCTTTTGCAGGCAGTAGAGTTTGGGTCTCTCGTGCCTATCGAAACGGTAAAGGAAAAAATGAGAATTACTGTAAGATGCGATGCGATGCAATGCGACACGACAAGGAGATGCGCGCTGTGTCTCGAAGAGCAATACGGAGTACTATGCGATGCTTTGCTTGCTGGGCGGGATTGCGTCGATGGACGAGGATTGTGAAAGGATCAGATTGAGAAAAAGACGTCAGAGATGACGTTGTGGGCAACGAAGGGGAAAAGTAGGCGCAGAAAAAGACGGCGGCGGCTGGGCTCCTGAAATTGACTGGCCTCTTGGGGGGCGAAAAAAGAAGGAAAAAGGACTGAGGGGACGCTAAGCCGGCTGACAAAACCCATGGCCGGACCACGCTACTGCACCTGCCACCCCCCTCCACCCTCAAGATGCGCACTGTAGTTTACTGTATTCTGAATTGCATCGTTCGATCCTTACCCTCCAGAAAGGTCCCGGGAGCCAACCAGAAGCTTGCGTTTCTCGCAAATCCCTTTTGGTTGAGCTGCAAGTCAAGTCGCAAGGGAAGAGGACAGCGTTTGACTGGACGGAATCCCGGCTTCAGTAAACAGAACAGAACAGAAGTGCCAGAGTGGAAAGCAGAGGTCGATCGTCGTGTCCGGATAGCACCGCACAAATCGGTGATTGCAGGCGGTTTGGGTATGGCCAAGCATCCGACACGTGATGAATAATAGTTCAGAGTTTTAACGTGCCTACCTATAGTTGAGCTGGCTTTGATAGTTCATTCTGCTGATTTGTTAGTTAGGTAAATGCAATCTTCAATAGGAACAATCTAAGTGAAGTCGCAGCTGTTCGAATTGGAGATGGATCCGTTTATCACGAACCTTGAAATGAGTACCCCGTAGGTAAGTGAATGCTGTTGATGGATCATCTCGCACTGTGTGGATGTACGTGCTAGCATTTTCCACAACTCCACACCCCCATTCGGAGCAGGAGCCAGTGAGAGAGTGGATTACTCGACCGGAGCACCACCGTCATTCCCATCTCGACAATTCAATTGGTTTGTTTCACCTGGCGACGACCGATGACGCAAGGAGCTGCCTCGTCAAGCTCATCTTTACAATAAACAACAACATTTCATTCATTCATTGAATCCCATTCTCATTCTCGCTCCATCTTGGAAAATTGTTTGGTTGGCCCGAATAGCCAAGTCTTGTTTAATTCATCCGTTTTCAGTTCGTTCCCTGACTAATCCCGGCTGTCAGTTTCGTCTTAATCTTGGCTGATCTCTTTGATTCACCCACTGCTGGTGTAAAAGCTCCGAGTGCTTGGAACTCTTGGATCCAATCCGGGGCACGCTCCCGCCCCTTGTCTGGCCTCTAATTAAATCACAGTATTCTGGAAACAAAATGGATCAAAGTCGTGTTTGTGTATCACGCCTTTTACTTTTGGCTACAGATTGCATTGACGAGTTGCAGTCACTTTTGCTGCAACCTACCTATCAAATACGACCAAAGCTCACGGGCCCTTTCGGTTTACGGATTTATAATTATACATAGGCGTTATTGAGGGATCGACGTTGGCTTAAAAAGCAGAAAACCGGGTTTGTCTTTTGACACTTTCTCGACGATTACTGCCAGCCTGCGGATACCAGCCCCTTTCTGACCGACTCTTAATTATGCCCATGTCGTTCCCAAATAGCGCCACACCAGGAGAAGAATTGGAGGCTGCTTCACGGGACTTTTCCTCCTTCCTCCTTCCTCCACAGTCACCACAAAAAGCTTCCGCCTTTCTTCTTCTTCTTCAACTCCTTTGTTATGGTTGATACTAATCCTGACACTCAAGTGGACAAGTTTCCACCTTGTCAAACGAGGCTGCACGCTAACAAACTAACACCCCCCTTGACCTCTGATCCTTACATGCTTCAGTTCAGCCATCCATCACCAATATCGCATGTATTCTTGCACGAGTGTGCCTTCTCATGTGAATTCACATGACAGACTTTGTAGCTATCTATTGATCGATATGCTCAAGGCTACGACTATATCGTTCGATGGCGTCTCATACACTCGAGACTTGGGGAGATCTAACATATACCTTCAGCATTCGTGTGGGGAGGAGGGGTTTGGAGTCAACCAAGGAGATGCCAAAAACCAGACAGGCCTTGATAATCCAATATGGAATCCAATGCACAGTGTTACCTTGGGGCCACGACACATCCAAGTACAAGCACTGTGTCAATGTTCATACATACATGCATTGTCGAAGTGCAACATGACTTGTTCATGACGTCAGTTTGCTTGACCACTCATTCGCAGCGAAGATGAGACAATCTTTGCTGAATATTTGAGTCGGAACTGTCAGCGAGGGGAAGGGAAATGAGGCCATTCAATAAACAATCAAGGCACCAAAAAAAGCTATAACGGTAAAAGCAAGAGCTTATTCCAACTACCGTATCGTACTCTTGGTTCACACCATCCGTCTAAAGCATGATACGTGTTATGCGTAGTATGTCGTGTTCATCCTTCAAGGCCTTGACAGGTAGGCAAGTTCAACGTTATCTATTGAAGTACCATCCATATCGAAGGAATGCTCCCTGTGGCCACCGTTATAGTAAAGCAGCGCGCAACTCCCCGTCCCCAGATCGAACCCAATTTGACCGACTTGGGCCTCCGTTCCGTTCAAGCCGGGGTACTGCCTTGCATTTCTAAGCGTCGATTTCCAAGCTTTTCCATCCTTCCAGCCTTCGAAAATCTCTAAACTTCTACCATCCCCATGAACTAGTGGACTGGCGCCGATGCGTCTTCAGGGGCTAGATGGGATCGTATCAGCCTATCCTTGTTCCTCGGTCCTCTGGCCTAGGTACAGTTGAGCCTCTAGAGCCTCAACAACTTGACTGTATCTCCATTGTGGTCTTCTCAAGGCATCGGTCCATATCTTGGTCCTTGGATTATATCCCCACGCAAGCCTCCGGAAATAAGGCCCGCCAGACTTGAATTATGACGCAACCCTAACACAGCACAGACAATATTGCTTGGATCTGTTACAGATAAGCAAGATAAAGCTATCAGTCGGTTGGAAACTTGGAAATAACGCCGGCGCTGGAGACAAATCTACCGCGGCTCTATCCTAAATCTAGTTTCAAAGCTGGAAACAAGCTTGAAGCATGGCACAGACCCGCCTCCAGAAACTCCAGAAACTCCAGTGCTCCATGTGGTGTCGTGTTCGCGAACATGACGTAGATCTTAAGTGGCTCGGCCGAGCGAAGCACCATAGGAATGCGTCAATGCGACAGCACAACACCACATTTCATACACTATGCAATCGTGTTGTGTTCAATTCAACCGATCACACGGATACACATCACGAATTATCAACTTCGATGGAGCTTGGTTCCGGTGGTCGGGTCAGAAATGTCCACAGTCACTCTCTGGCGCGTCGGTCCGTCTGGTGTAGTGTCCGCCCTTGTCCTCCTCCGTCTCACAAAAAGATCGGCAATTGCATGGGAATCGAGATCCGGATAGACACATGATCGAGATCCGGCGTGTAACGCCCGTCTCGAGACTCGCATTCAGAATAAAGGAGGTGTCTCCGCGCGCGCCAAGGCTCAAACGGCTCTGCATTTTGGTCGGCACACGTCCATATATAGTAATTTTGTAGTGATTATGACGCATCATAATCTTTAGACCAGAGAGATCTCCACGGATGTTTCTATCTCTAAGATTTGGACTTAATTTGCTTTGAGATGGCTTGAGATTAGCTCCTCCCAGAACCACGGGACTTGGTGATGGATTATGGACAAGTGAAATGTTCAACTTGAGTGTATTATCTTTATCAAGTTACCCTGTATCATCTTTCTGTTGATCAGACATAATAGGAGTATGACTCTGAGGTTAACTGATTCGAGATAGCGGTCTGATATGCAGTTTTTGTGTTCTCTGCATCTGTCCCGATGGTTCCGCATCAAATTGCCCACCAAATGTCATGACCGTTAACTTATACTTCAGTCGTTCGTTACCCGGTACCTGATTTTTATAACTCAATTTGAAGTGTCAGGGTAGAGCGTGAGATAAGGAGGAGATGAGATAGTTGCTCAACTTCATAATTGTCGATTGATCCCCACCCGTCGACTACAGAATTGACTTCGTCAATATATAATACCGCGACTGCGTGTATGAAGAGAGAAACAGCCAATGCAAATAAAACATCTCGAAGTTTGATTTGTACGATATTGCCGTGGGCTAGTAATTGACTTCCACTGGTTATTGAATTGGCTTGTGTCACTGGTACTCCAGGGCTTGAGTATTGGTCCAAGAAGCATCACAGACAAACAACAAGAATAGACAATTAACCAGTATTATGAGTATTGTTATTATTTCATGAACCGTGATATTAACCAGATATGACGGAGATGTTCGTCAAATATCACCTTGATAAGTACGTAGGGCTGAGGGGCGCATCATGTTTATTCTCGTGTTATTTCCCGCCCCAGTCTGGCTCTGATTCGCCGTTTCACAATAGTCGCCATATAACTATATCTCAACGACAACCTCTGAAACTCATGCTCAACACTCGGAATTAATGCCGTTGAGACCATGCCACACCTTTCTTCCTCCCCCCGCTCGGGACATCTCGCGCGAATCGGATGAAGTTGTGAAGATTGCATCTCAACGAGGTGCACGATAGTTGCGCATGAAGAACTCCACGAGATGCGAACGGGACATCAGCTTCAATACAGGCTGTCCTGGACATCATTGGTTGGTTCCTCTTCATATGCAAGCGAGAACCTCATGGGTATAGTGAGCATTATCCAGCCTTGTGTAATTGGGCAGACTGGGAAGAATGCTCTCAAATCAACATAAACACCCACCATTAATCATGGTCGGTACCTGGCAGACCATGCTACACAATGGATCATTCAAATGGTAATATACATTTTCAGATGCCACAATCGATGACTCAAAAGATATCATCCCCCGCCGATGCAGACGTGCATATAAGCACAACAAACGGTGACCACCTGAATATCAGTCATGCAGATATGTATCAAGGGCGTGGCTAATGGACCATGTGTACTCAACGAAAGAGATTCTATTGAGCCTAACTGCTCATCTGGATTTTAGGTGGTTGACACACTCAACCATCTCCAATACTTACTTAACTGCGATGATGAAATCACTTCCCACATCATTCCCTGTTTTCATTGCTTGATTTCATCCGTCATATGCCGCTGGTTACCCCCATCCAGCAGCTTTCTGTAGAGGAGATATCTTTCCATGAACAAAAGCAGCATCGCATCGCCAAGAACATTTACCAAACGCTGACCTCGACGTCGACGGGCTTAGCGGCAGACCACCCATCATCACCGCCGGCGCTCTGATGGTTAACATATCCATCATCACCCCCAGCAGTCGCATCACCGCCTCCCCAACCTCCGTCACCGCCATCACCGAAGCCATCATTTTCTTCGACGAGAGGGGCCTTGCATCTGACCTTGGTGTGGCCATACTCCTGGCAGTTGGAGCACTGAACCTTGGTCCCTACATATTGGTCAGCATCAAGCCCGAATAACTGGAAGACGCCAATACTCACAATCCTTGGGCTCAGGACACTCCTTGCTTACATGTCCCGACTTTTCGCAGTTGCGGCAAGTGACTTTAGACATGTCACGGGGCTGATCACACTCCTTAGAAATGTGACCCTCTTGGCCGCAGTTGCGGCACTCCCGGCCGCCGCCCTGGGGGCAATCTTTGGCGAAGTGGCCGACTGCAACGATTAGAATCAGATTGGGAGGTAGGTATGGAGACAACATACCTTCATTGCACTTCCGGCACTCTACGTTGGCCGGGTTTGGTGGCTCCTCACAGTCGGCGACCCTGTGACCGGATTTGCTGTCGATGTCAGCTATTACAGGATACGCAAAAGGGTCCGTTAAGACTCACCCGCAGTTCTTGCATGCGTTCTTGTCTACGCGTGGCTCAGGGCCTGACGAGTTAGCTTCAACTATTCACCTAAGAGGTCAAGTTGCACTTACAATCTCGAACGCGGTGGCCGTCTGCTCCGCAATTGTAGCAAGAGATCTTGGTCACATCATCACGCTCAATCTTCTCCTGAGTACAAAACTTGGAAATATGTCCAAGCTCCTTGCAGTTCATGCAAAGGGGAACACCTCGATCGACAACCTCGCCGGCATCGTCCAAGCGAGAGAGATGTTCCTCACGGTCCTTGGGCCATCCCTCGATCTCACGGGGACGGTCGGGCTTCTCGACAAATCGATACGAAACAGTGTACTTCTTGTCAATGTTACCCTGGATGTCCATGTTGGTGAAGACTTGGACAAGGGAGCGCTCAGTGGGGATGAGCCAGAGACCGAGGTTTTGGTCGATGAAAGTCTCTTGGAGCTGGCGGTATGTCACCTCGCCATTGACAGCCTTGATGTACTCTTGTACGGCTTCTTTGACATCGTCGAGATCCTTCTCGACAGTGGCCTGCTTGATTTTCTCCCAGGCCGCCTCAGCGGGAATATCGGCAACGTTGTCTCGGTTGACCTTGCGAGCGTTCTCGCAATTCTTTCGCATGTGACCTAAAAGTGTGAGCTTAAGGAAGCATACTAAGATGAGCAAAACCGACCTTCTTCGCCACAGTTGGCACAGATCATGGGAGGCTTATCGGGGCAGTCTTTGACCATGTGGCCAGGGTTCTTGCAGTACCGGCAAGTCATCTCCTCGGCGCTAGGGCATTCCGCACGGCGGTGACTGCGAAGTGTTAGGCGGCGTTGTCTTCTTAATCGATCTGATTCTTACCCAGTCTCGCCGCAACCGAAGCACTTGTCATCTCCGCCTGGCTGGCCATCATTAACGCCCTCGGCGTCGCCAAAACCAGTGTTGCCATGATCGTCACCGTTGGTAGATCCGTCACTAAAACATCAGTTAGACTTTTCGAGTTTTTATATCTTCCTAGAGAGATGACATACGCGATGTTGCCACCAGTATTCCAGCCGTCATCGGCACTGTTGCCATGGGTCGAACCCCCCTGTTCAAAGTTCCAGTCGGCCATAATGAAGGCGAGAGTAGCGATCGAATGAGACTGTGTGTCTGTTAGATTATTGACGTTGGATGAAATCACAGGCTTTGAAGGAGTAAATAGAGAAAAGGGGTGTTTGTGTATGGCAAGTGTAGAAGATGAGTGATGTGCTGATGCGATTTCCAGAAAGGCAGCCTTGTGATGAAGATTGGGAGTCCTCAAGAAGGAGATCGATCGATCGGTCTGCCACAAAGCTTGAATGTGCTGCTGTTTCAAGGCGCAACGCCTTTCTGATGCAGGAGTTTTGTGGTGCGAAAAAGAAGAGGGAAAGGATAACCATCCACATACCTTGAGATTTTGAAGGATGATCGAGGCAAGTGTGTGGTGATCACAACAAATATTGCTAGTTCGCGGTGCAAGAGCTTGAAAGCAGAAAAGGAAGGCAGGAATCTCTTGTTTCCTGGAGATCTCTCACAGGCGGTAAGCACAATGATACCTCTGTGCTTGCTGTGAAAGAGATGTTGAGGTAAGAAGGTGTGGTTGAGGATGAGAGGAGGAGGGAGAAGGGGAAAAGGGAGAAGAAGAAAAGGTGAGGTAGGTACCTAAGGCAAACAAACGAGAGCAGTGAATCGCTGTTGCCTTGGGGAAGGTGAACGCGTTGAAAACAGGCACGCGGTTTCTCCTTGAAAGATCAGACGAAACTTGGAAGGAGTGAACTATGCCGGCTGTTGCCAGTTGCAAGCACTGGCAGTTACTTCGTTAGAGTTCTGGCACCTAACAGTACCTACACTACGAGTGACTAAGTCAGGCTTGAATTCATGATTCATACTTACGCAACACGAAAGAGATGTTAGAATGCCTTCTTGGCGTACTATCCGACAAGGGATCGATATCATATAAATTGTATTTTGGATAGCCTCGAGAGCCCCCTGGACGACATTGCATCTCAATATGCTGCCTAGGTACTTTCTTATGATTGCTAATCTAGTCTGGTAGTGAGATGGGTCGCCTTTTTCTACATACTTTTGTGTAATTTTCAATATATGTAGAGTGCTTTCAAAGTCAAATTTGTGTATAGAAGTAACTAAAGGTTATCGAAAGGAAATCTTGTTACACCCGCTTTCTGTACCACATTTATCCAACAAGCTCTATATGCAACCAATGAAACTTGGAAGACTGAAAGTGACTCAAGATGAAACTAGTAGTTTATCAAGAGTTAGCCAAGTTGGGGCTTTGTGAAGCACAAGACTTGACGATTTATGTAGGTGAAGTGTCTTGAGACTGCAGTTCAACATCAGGACATATAGCAACACCAACCAATTAACAAGTCTCATAAGATTTAATTACCTACCTATTAAGACACATGTGAAATAACAGCTAGGGGAGAAGTAAAATATCGGCCGTGAGTCTACCACCATGATAATTTTGATCGAGTATTATAACTTAGGGTGCAAATATTTCTCTTGACTAAGATATATAATAAACATGGCTATTACTTTCTCTAAAAGCATATAATTTCTTAATATTCATTACTCTACTATAATGGACACTTTCTATAGAAGTTTCTATATCCCATGTTTTATCCCTTCCCGAGGCCCAGGAAGAAAACACACCCACAAAGAAAGGGCCATTTGCTGAAGACCGGGGTCGCGGTTTTCACGGCGGACATTTCCGCTCACGCGATCACAAACCGAAGAGCAGACAACCTATGGCCATCAGGCATATCGAGGCCTTACTAGCAATCGGCTTCATCGGGATTGGTCCGACATCGCCCACCTGGATCCGACCCGTAAGTGTTGTACTGTCCCGAGCCGTTGTTCCCCCACCTTGTGCCATATTACCAATGATCATATGTCAGCAGAAACAAAAGCGGTGATATAGGACGTAGTTTGACAAAAGACGAAATGAAGGGGAAAAACTGGACACAAGGAGCATAGCAAGGGCTAGAAAGGCCGAGTCGTACGGTTTGACAGGCAACTCTTGGTCAACCTAAGATTACGAGTTTCTTGCATCTCCGGGGAGGGCAACGGCACGGAAGGAAATACTAATTCTTAGAGGTTGCTTTGTTATCAAACTTATCAGCTGCAGTCGATTGTGAACCGTCAGGAAATCCATTCCCAATCAATCGGGCGCGCCGTAATGTGCTCCGCGTCTCCGCAGTCGGCATAAGGGCCCTGTCCAAAAACTCCCCCGCCGTGGAAAAGCAGAAAAGTGACCCCGCAACCCTGATATCAGATGTAATACCGTCGATCGATTGTCGAACCACACGGTACGATCCCGTTTAAATAGAGCGAGCTATACAGTCTATGATAGTTTTCGCACGGAGCCTCTACCTGGCTTGACTAATCCGGTGCGTCAACGGGCTTCCGAGTCAAAACTCAGGGCCTAACTCTACCATCATATCTTAAAACGTCAAGCCCCTCCTCTCTTCCGCCCTTTCGTTCTCTAATTACCCATTGATTGTTATTTTCTTCTTTTCGTGATAATCTCCTACAATGGCGCCCGCGACTGTCACAATCGATTCCAGCGACGACTTCGTCATGCCCGTCGCAAAGTCTGTTCAGTCTACATCGCCACCCAAGCGAACTCTCCTCCTGGCACCTCCGTCCCTCGCTGCCAACTCGGACGCCCTCTCCTCCGTCCTCGCCGATTATGACCGCTCCGTTACCGATCTCCAGATGCTTGACCGTCTCTCCGTGGGATTGGTCACCCTGCCTGCCTCGACCTACGATCTTGTCTTCGTCCTCTCTGATGCGTCCTCCATGCTCGGCGAGTCTCTTGCTTTGATGAACAGAACTGTTCTGGGTCCTGTCGCCGATTCACTCAAGCCTAGCGGTCGTCTACAGTCTCACGATGGCAACAGCCTGGAGGAGTCCATCTTGTCAAAGGAAGCGGTTCTGGCCGGTCTTGTCTCATCGCGTGGTGGTTTCGAGAAGCCCGACTATGGCGACAACGACGGAGCTGTTACCCTAAAGTTTGGCAAGAAGAAGACACAGCTCACACCTCTTGCGGATGGTTCTGTTCCTCTCAACCTTAAGAGGAAGCCTGTTGAGGCCACCCCCAAGCCTGTAGTCCCTGCCGGTGTCGGTTTCATCGATCTGGAGGACGATCTTGACGACGACGACCTCATTGACGAGGATACTCTTATGACTGAGGAGGATCTCGCCAGGCCCATCAATATCCGTAAGTAATTCTGCAATTATCCCCGACTCCCAACACAATTCTGACATTATAATAGCTGCCGAATGTCAACCCAAGGCTGGCAAACGCCGCCGTGCCTGCAAGGACTGCACTTGCGGCTTGGCTGAACGTATTGCTGCCGAAGACGCCGACCAGCGTGCCACGGCCGATAAGCAACTTGAGAGCATTAAGCTGGGAACCGACGACCTGGCCGAGATCGACTTCACCGTGCAGGGCAAGGTTGGCTCTTGTGGCAACTGTTCGCTTGGCGATGCTTTCCGATGCGACGGATGCCCTTACATCGGCCTCCCACCCTTCAAGCCAGGTGAAGAGGTTCGACTGCTAAACAACGATGTGCAACTGTAACCCCGCTTGGCTTTACTTCTTTTCTTTCTATGGACGACAACGGCGCAGCACTGCAGGCGTACAAATACAGACTTTACTGGGAGGGTGGGTTGTTTTTCTTCGGGGAAATGGAATAGGATACGAGGGCTGCAATACCACAGCCAGGGAGCAAAGGACCGGTTTCTACAAAGTGCTCTTGATCTAGACATGGAGTTGTTGGCGTAGTATTGGACCAACTTTGATGATGATAAAGAATTGACTTGATTTTCAATGATGAACTGAGAAAACGCCGGACTTCCCTCTTACTCCCAAATCGTGACAGGACCACCTTATGCAAAAGAACCGGGGCGCCAGCTAAATTATACAACTATGTTGATGTTCTCCAGGTAGAAATGAGACTCTATGGTCTCTCTGTCACATGTTATTCGGCGTACTTGGTGACGAACTTCTCGCTACCGTCACGATTCACTGGAAACCGAGCACTTGAGCTGGTGCCTGGCGTTGTGACATGTAAGTCGTCAAGTTCGCTTTCGTCAAAAGCTGCAGACTCGAGATCGCCAGGCTGCGACTTGGGGCGGTGGCTATTAGGTCGGTTGTTGAGATCGTGATCGGCCAGAACAGAATAGCTGGGACCCTTGCGACGCTCGCGCCAGATCCAGTATCCCCAAGCAACGGCACCGATAATGACGATAACCAGAACAACCTCACCAGACTTGTAGTAAGCTGCCCACTTGGCTTCGTCCAACTGCTTTTGGTGGTCTTCCTCAGCAGTCTGAGTGCTGTTCTTTGCATCGCCAACGCTGGTCTTAGGCCCCTTCTCGCCATCAATTCGACTGTCGGCAGGGTCACCACCAACGCTGCTGATGTCGACACCCATGAAGCGATCCAGCATGTCCCGACTTCGTCGTGGAAGATCAAAAGGCACCATGTGAGACGAGTTGTAGACCAGAACGTAGGTTAGGTTTCGAGCCTCCTGCCAGAAGCCAGCGTTCGTGCCTTCGAAAGTCCAGTCGCGTCGAGGCGCCCAGTTACCAGGTGTCACTTCGAAGCCTTTTCCACCATTCCATTCCATTTTGCTGATCAAGTTCTCGGTTCCAACATGGTTGCAGATGAGATCCTCAGCTCCGGAGAAAAGCATGATAGGGACTTCCTTCAGAAGATCGGGCAAGAGTTCAATGGAGGGCTTGGAGTTTCTGGCGTGAAAAGCGCCTCCTACAGCACCATTACACTCTGTCCATCCA
This sequence comes from Fusarium avenaceum, assembly GCA_025948275.1. Classification (NCBI taxonomy): domain Eukaryota; kingdom Fungi; phylum Ascomycota; class Sordariomycetes; order Hypocreales; family Nectriaceae; genus Fusarium; species Fusarium avenaceum. The sequence goes on along the minus strand of CP109670.1, from coordinate 5,486,072 downwards.
ACAGGTTTCTTGATGGTATCGACGTGGAGAGCATTGGTGACCTCGGGCTTCCTCAAGTAAGGTGTCAGGTGCACCAGATCCGGGGGCCAGTTCATGCCACAGCTAGGGTAGGTATCCGTGAGTCGCACATCGTACATGTTAACGCATGCATCTTTGCCATCACCCTTCTTGGTCAACCTGAGCATGTCGGACAGGATAGCTTCGCACTCTCCATAGTCCACGTGGCCAACATCGGATGCCATCATCTTCTCACAGCTGCGCAGGTTTGCTTGAAGTTTCTTGTGGTTGTCGGAGTCCTTCTCGATGATGCCCTTCTGAAGAGCGTATGTGATATATGCTGGATATTGCTCGGCGGGAGATATCCAGCCATTTCCAATCAGCAGTCCTTTCAGACTCCAGGGGGTTGTAGGGTTCTTCTTGTTGCGATCGAGGATGGCTCTAGCGATGTAGGGAATGTGCTGTCCAGCATAGGACTCGCCGGCAATGTAAAGCTGTTTTGTTTAGCATACTGGTCTATCCAGAAAGCGTAGGGTTACTTACATCGTCGTGGTCGTATTGTGGGAAGAGGGCAAACCACTTCTCAAGGAAGTTAACGAATTGGTCGGCCATCTCCTTCAGCTCGTGTATGTACTCGTTAGTATCAACGGAACTGTAACCGGTGCCGACAGGGTTGTCGACGAAAAGGAGATTGGCGAATTCGTTCCAGGAGCCATTGTTGTAGACCAAGTGATCTTGATCCTTCAGTCGATAGGGGCCGATTTCCATCATGGAACCATCTTCTGAACTACAACCTGGTCCTCCATTGATCCAGATAACGGTCCGTTGTTTATCGGCGATGTGCTGGTTCTCGAAATGCCAGAAAAACAAGTTTCCATGTGATTCAGGAGTGACTTCGATATGGCTGCAATGCACACGAACACGTCAGCAGGTGATGAGCATGGGGAGGAAACAGGATGACTTACCCAGCATGCATCTTGACCTCAGGGCCATTGGTAGGTAAACCTGGAAGGTTGCGAACATAATAGTCGGCTGCAGCGGCTTTCGTTGTGGTCGCAGCGGGTTTGGTGATGGCCAGAACTGGCGCGAGGGAAAGGGAGAGTAGAGCAACCCATCGTCTCGGGGACGGCATCATGGACAACAGCGCCATGATGGGTAAGTTGCGGACGAAAGACGCCGCGGGCAAAGTTGTAGTACACAGAAGTTAGAGAAAGTTATCCGTCTGACGATAGATGGAGCAAGGTTAGAGAAACGAAGGATTGGAGGTCCTGCTCGACGACGACATGGAGAGCAAACAGAGTTGCGATTGGAATGGACAGCCTTGAAAGATAAAGAAAGGGACAGGTTCCATCCGACCCTTGGCTGCTGTACCTTGCCTGTCCAGGAGAGATGAGGTGGCCCCTCGGGACCCCGGGTTCTAGTGGTTTATAGTGGGGGCCAGGCTGTAGCTTCCGCCGTAGCATTAGGTAGGTGCCTACCTACCTTAGTAGTTAGTGGCGGCCAGCGGCTTATGGCTGAATGGATGATGAATGCTGGTCGCAGCTGTGGCTTGGCGCTTTAATCTAGTTACAATCCAACCTCGAGGGCTGCTAATTCTTCTGAGAATGGAGCCTCAAGGGTCCACAAACAGCAGCCTCCAATTTCTGTTTTACGAATACAGGGCCGAATCTCTCTAAGCGGTTGTATGAAGTTGGTTGTCTTATGTTCTTGTTTGTCCTAACGTTAGCTGTGTCAAGGGGGCGCTGTTCACGTTTCCTTCTGGTAATCAATAAGAAACGCTTCCCTTAGGAATGACTTGCTTTGACAAATGGTCCAAGCTAACTGCCGGCGCAAGGCATACAGTCGCATAAATCCATTCACTGATCAAAATAATGCTGTAGATGTAGGAGAATATTCTGGCTTCTGTCCAGTAACTGTGTAGACTACAATTAACTTGATAAGATGGAGTTCATCAATGGAATGAAACAGTGCCCACTGACGATCGCTGGATTGCTTCAAACTAAACTTGACCTACGGAGTAGGAATTTTCAAAACCCTCTCTTTGCCCAGCCAATCAACGTCACCACCACATTCTCTTTTGTCAAGTCTCAATAACAAAAGTTAACCTGAACTTGAGTCACTATCGATATTCAAGAAGAAGAAGAAAAACAATAGTTTGATATTCATCACCAGAACCAACCTAGTGTTTACGCCGCACTGATACAAACTCGACTTTTGCCCCTCACCAAGAAACAAAGAGAAGGAAGAAAAAATGGCAGCCTCTGGCAAGACTTTCATTGTCGAGCATCTCGACCCGGAGCTCGGTCCCTGGTCAGAGCTCGAATACCTTGCCATTGCTCGAGAGACACAGGCTACTCAGGGCTCTTTTATCCTCTCCAGTTTGCCTTCCACGTTCCAGGTTCCAACAGACCTGGCCAGCAACCCCGCCTTCACTGCTGAGCAGCGAGGTGTTGAGGAGCTTTACGCTGCCAACAAGTCCAAGGTTTGCCTGCTTGATCCTTCCGCCGCCAAGGACCTGTCTCCTGAGGACGGCGAGACCTTCGATGCCTTTCTGTTCGGAGGTATTCTTGGTATGTTTGTGAAAAATCGATGCGGAAAACCCAAAACCGTAGTGGTCATTGCTGACGTTTCATGCTCAAACTACAGGCGATGATCCCCCTCGAGGTATGTCTTCATCATGAGATATAAGTCATCAGCATCAGCTAACCGCATGATGTAGACCGTACTTCGGAGCTCCGAAAGAAGGGCTTTGAGGGTCGTAGACTTGGTCCCAAGCAAATGACTACAGACACAGCTGTCCGCGTTACTCGTATTGTTGTTCAAGACAAGGGTTCGTTATACTCGCATTGTACCCCTGCAACTTAGAAACTCACGATAGCCGTTAGTGTCTCTCGACAAGGTCCCCTATCTGGACTTCCCCGAGCTCAAGTTCAACGAGCACGAGAGCACCGAGATGCCCTTCCGTTACGTGAAGGATGAAGAGGGCAAGCCCATCATGCCCAAGGTTTGTTCGCCCATTCAATGCTCGTAACATGTGCTGATACTCTACGTTAGGGGATGGTCGAATTGATCCAAAAAGATGCCGACAAGGCTGTCAACGATCTCTTCTAAGCATGAAAGGTTATCTAGAACTTTACCAATAAATATCCCACTTTTATAGTTAGGTCGAACTTGGCCTTTGAGGCTCAAATGCATGTGAACTATTGCCACCCTACACCACGGGAATAAGCTGGTGTAAGGATCAACAACCATGAGGCTCATAAAATAAAAGTAGCCTCTACCTATTTCCAAAACACTACTCGTAAAATAGTGAATATGTTTAAATATTGGTCAAAATAATATGGCCAAGTTCCAAGCGAATTGGCTCGTATGATGCAAATAAGCGGAGATGCAACAAACGCGACGCCTGGATTACAACCACCAACCCACCCAGTTTGTCGATCGACGACCGACTAGACATGCAAGCCATCCCATACACAAAACGCGTGTTAAACTGATATGAGAAACAAAACATATGATGTTATCGTATTTCACAATATCTAGGTCTTTGCTCAATAGGAAAATTCCTCAATGGCAACGATGCTTCTCCCAAAGCACAACTCGCTATTCATCAGATCCCTTACGCATTCTGTTTTGCGGCTCCGATGATTTCAGTTGCGCTTCTCTTAAGGCTGTGCATGAAGAGTATACCCGGAACAAGAAACTCGTTGAGTCGTTGGACGTTATGGTACTTCCGCCAAAACGCATGGGAAGAGGGTTCAAAACACTAAGAGAAGGTAAGTCAAATTGACCTAAATACTTAACATGAGACTCATACCAGTTAGTGCCTTGTAAGCTACTGTCAGAAGATCTTGGGTTGAAGATTCATCAGCGTGAGACTTTTACCAAGTGGGATGTAAGTTAAGAGAGTCTCCAATTGATTCATTATTGTGAGGGAGTGACTGAAACCCTTAAGCTACCTGAAGGAACGAATCTCGTGATAGCAGTATCATTCGGGTTATTCGTACCACCAAGGATACTGAAGTCAGCCAAATACGGTGGCCTCAATGTGCACCCTTCTCTGCTACCAGAGTAAGTCTCAATCTACGTGTTTCGAACTGGAAGCCTAATAAGAGGCAGTCTCCGTGGACCTGCACCGGTTCACCACGCGATACTAAAAGGCTATGAACATACTGGGGTTTCATTGCAGACACTAGACGACAGAGAGTTCGACCATGGAACTGTGCTATCTCAAACTCCCCGTCCAGGGATATCAGTCCCTCCCGGCAGCACTGTCCAGGAACTCACCAACCTCCTTGCACCGATTGGGGCGCAAATGCTGATACAAGGTCTTCGAGACGGCGTCCATGTTCCACCGCGGCAGGACAAAAGTTGGAAGGTGGAAGAGCTCGACGAAGAGCGGCTCAGCCATGCGCCGAAGGTTACAAAGGCCGACGGCCACGTCAAGTGGACTAATTGGACAGCAGATGAGATCGTACGACGGGTACGAGTCCTTGGGTCGGTATGGACACACGCTGTCAATAAGAAAGGCGAGACAAAGCGCATAATTTTTCAGGATGCCGAGTGTGTATCCTTAGAAGATGTGAGAACTGATGGCACAGAAGTACAGTTTATTGAAGGTTCCGAGTTGGGAGTGTTTAAGACTCTGATATCGGATCAAGGTAACGGCAGCTGTGCTGTTCGTACCTCAGATCACAATTTGATACGAGTAAGGAGAATCAAGGAGGAGGGGAAACCAGAGAGGGATGCGATGACTGTACTGAACGGCTATATCACAAAGGATCAGTAGATAGTACCGAGGTACGGTTCTCAAAGCATAGGTTCACGTATATTAGCATTAGAACAAGTCTAAACACCTACCAGCAATCAGAGAATAATTCATTTTGTTCATACGACTAGCCATGTTTGGAGATTACTCCAAGGGTATCATTCAATTCTGCTCTCTTCTTTGTACCTTATTCCAGTATCTCATGAAAGCCTCGTACGAATCCACTCTGCCCACTTGCAGAGATCTTCCATATGCTCCAACACTTTGCCCAAGTCCGCCCTCGTAAGTTCCTTGCCCTTCATCTTGTTGTCCTCGTCATGAGGAATGACGTTCTCCTCGGCGACCTCTACAACTCCGTCCTCGAGTACCTTCAGAGTGATATTCGCAGTTGAATCCCGGAAGGGGAAGACAACTTGAAGGTGAGGGATTGGATGAACCCACAGAGTGACGTCGAGTTTGACATCCTGAGACGTGGAAGAGGTGTCCTCGTCAGCCACAGAAGCAGATTTCATGAAGTCTGCTAACTCGTCCTTGGTGGTAACACTTGATTTCGGCGTCTGCACTGCCACATTTCCTTGCTTGAGTAGAGGACCAACTTCTTTCGTCTCCGACCCGAAGCTGTTCTCCAGCAAGGTTGCAACAAAGGCGTACTGCCGAAGGAAGGGAAGCATATTGATAAGCTGTTGAGGATGCGAGAAAGGAATTTCGGTCACCACCTGCGAGTATATCTGCTTATAGATATAGAGCGTGTTTTGGTGAGGTTTGATGACTGGGTTCTGGTCTTTGTCATAGATACGGACGTCACGCTTGCGGGAGATTGCCCGGAGTTCACTGGGATCCTGGGGACTTCCTGGAGGTATGGGAAAGAACAAGCTGTCGAAAGTCGGTGGGTATCCGTAGAGTTCTGGGACGGCGACATTGGCAAACTCATACAACCGCGTGTAGTCAGTCTGTGGTAGAATGACAGGGGGATCAAAAGTTGCAGTGAACATGACCTGTGGTACCCTTGCTGTTGAAAGATCTGGCTGAAGCATCTCCATTCCAGCATCTTTGTTCTCTTCAGACTGTGGAAGCACAACATTGTTGGGCTCTTGCCAGTCCAGATTCGCTCTCTTGGGGTCCATCGAGGGTTCTGCCTTTACTATATCCTTGGAGATCCACTCCTCGGATACTCGCACAGGTATAGGCATCTGATCCATATTCATACTTTCTGTTGAGGCGCATCCGATAAGAAGTGACCAGACCTGTTCTCGAGACGCAGCAAACGAAGCTAATTTGTCATCCGTTGGCTGAATATGGCGGAGAACCTTCCAGTATTGTAATGCTAGACCTACTCGGTCCCTTGAATGCATGACGGGAAACCCATGCCTTGTACACATTGCTGTGGTGGATAGTTCACTGTCCGATTTGGCGCTCATTCCAGGCTCTTCACGTAGCTTGGCAACGTCCCATTGGTGCAGTCTTTCCAGGCTCATATAGATGCCCGCCAATGCCTCGTGGCAGTCAAGTCCTGGGATGATGCTGAGTTTATCCAGGAAGGCCAAGCGCTCCAGGTTGACTGAAAACCTGTCAAGGGTTTTCGTCAATGGGCTTTGGTTAGGAAGAAGTTGCAGATCTTTCAAGAGTATTGCGCTTGCTCGATCGACGTGCTTGGTGACCGAGGCAGCGGATTCTGGAAATGCCAATGAGATGCTTTCAACAATATTATTGTCCAAAGTGATATCCAGCTGAATGGCCGATCCTGCTATCACCAGTGTTCTTTGTTTTCGGCCATCGGGCGCCGTATGGTCCTCCGAAAGACAGTCGAGTCCTACCCGTTGCGCCAGACGTTCCAGGCCAGCCTCGCTCACAAGCCCTTTCTTTCGCTATATCAAGTTAGTAGAGAATTGCATCACATGGCATGAATTCCATACATTTAAGGTTGCGATGATGGTTTCCAGCCGCTTAAGCTTGTCATCCTCACTCGCGAGAGCACCCAGAGTGCCCAGCCCACCCACACCGACGTTATCGAGGTTCATGTCCAGGGCGCCTGAAATAGCGAGAGCGCCCATTGCGGCAGCTGTAGAAGGACTGTCGAAGTTGAGAGGCGCATTGGACGCGTGTGCCATCATCGAAGCAGCAGGCGATTTCTTGAATTGCTGAGGCGAAGATCGTGGCCCTCGGGGGAGAAGACAGCGTGTGCAGGATTCGAGAAGGGCGTCGATACTGGAGGAGTTGCAGAAGCGAGTTGCGAAGGAGTGCGGCCTTGCTGCGAGGAGTGCTTCATGGCTGTCGGTGTCGCCATTGCGAAGGCCCTCTTTGTGAGGGCGCGAAATGTATCGTGTCTCGTATAGGTAGGCGGAAGATAAGGTCAAAGCGCGTTGTATGTGTCGAATACACTGTAATCTTGTTGATTTATGCCGTGACAGAGAACTAATTGGCAATGGCCTCAGAATTTAGAATGTTCGAATTTCCTCCGTAGAAAGATATGTATTGGATTGGATTGAAGCTTTGATGACCCTGGCTGTAGCTGTCCGCACGGCTCGGCCCCACCAAAGCCGGCTCGACAGTGGAGGACTCAGCAGCTTAGGTAGGTAGGTACTGTACAATACCTACGGTACCTAAGCAAATTAGCGCTTGCGACGGAGCTGGAGCTCAAAGATTTGTGCGGATGTGATATTTTCCGACATCTGAAAGCACTTTTGGATTCACCAAACTTCGTTCAATATTTCGCCATGTCTTCTACTACTCGTGCTATAGCTCAAGTAGCTGGTAATGCTGAGCGTGCGGCTGCTACTAAGCTCAGGAATCAGGAACTTGGAAAACGCACTCTATATCTCAAGGTCTCGCGTGCACCAGTCAGCTTCAATGAGAGGCGCTCTATCTTGAGGGCACTTGAGCAGCATGGCCCAGTCGAGTTCTTCAAACTCATGCCGGTATGGTTATCCCCAGCCTGTATGAATATTGTCGAACATATGCTGACTGACTACGTTTTGTTATAGGGCCAAGCCTCCTTGTTTGTGTCTGTAATGAAGGACAGCGAAGGTGTCGTCAAAGCTGTGTCGTCCAGCCCAATCACCGTCAATGTCCCTACATCTACCACGGAGCCGACCTCATTGGTGCACATGAAGGGTATGGCAGCACAGTTCGAACACCAGGAATCCTTAAAATCACAGAGCACCGAGTTCGTTGTCGATGTGACAGAGTCTCCCAAATATAAGCATCAAGGTAGCTCCAACTCGCTTCTCAACCGAGTATGGCCAAAGTTCGTTGAAAAGGATCGTTCCTTTGCATCGACAACTCTGCAACACTCGCTTCCCGACAGCATAGCAGCTGGAGGGTTAAGACATTGGAACGTGGATTTTGGAAAAGAAGCGACAAAGGATTCCAAGATGGTTGAGAGGTTGCAACTGCGGGATTGGATCCCAAGCAAAATAAAGGAATCAGCAAAAACACCAAAGCAAAGCAACCAATCCAAGGCGCAGGAAGAAACAAATGACGAGCAAGAAGTCCAGAACAGCTCTGACAGTATCCGTACATCCTACTGAAAGACGCGTAACTTGCAAGCACCAAGACATTCGGAACTCAGCTTAGGCTTAGGCGGCACTTGCGCAACACATCGCTAGTGTTCCCACCTTATTAACTCAGCCATGTTGATGAATCAGTTGTTTTTTCTGGAACATAATGACGATCATGGCTGATTATCGCAACATGCAGCGCACAAGAGGGAGACAACTCAGATAATACAGACACAAGCCCACGTGAACACCAACGCACAGACACAACATTGGACGGGATTTCCGAGCAGCCATTTCTCGGGAGAAGATCAATTAGCTGCCATGTTTGACTCGTTCTTCAGGTTCTTGGATTGGCATTAGTTCCAGTGCAGTGCCAAGTATGAGGGTGACGTTAGGTCGGAAAAGGCACAGCAAACTCTCAAAGAGTTCGGACCAGGATCCCAGTCTGGTGTGGTCTGAAATGCAGGGTCAAATTGAGATTGAGAGTGAGAAAGACCCCAAATCAAGAAATTCGGGCGGCCCACACCCCGGCAGATGAGCCACGATTCGACAAAGCCACGGAACTCTACGTCACTACGTAGGAGAGACGGCAACTTGCGACGAGGACGCGATGCTATCCCATGAACCCACGATTCAGTATAGCCTGGCTTGGCTTCGATCATGGCGGGATTCGGCACGCATGAGCACCATAACAAGGCTTAGTGATGACGTCTCACACACAAAGTTGTATGCTGCAGCTGTACAACGTCGGTTCCTGGCATGCCATCATGACTTTGAAACGGGAAAACGAGGCCGCCCTTGCACGCTTTGCATGGCTATATATCTTGGCCCATCTTCATCGGTTTACTGTTTGGAATTTTCGTATTATCCCATCCCATCTTAGCAAACGATAGCATTTCATCTTAATATTTGTACAAGTCTTTTACTTGGACAGAAGCCATCCAATACCACCACCCACCTCTCTCGCATACACAGCCATCACTTCACAATGGGTCTCGGACGATTTATTCACCACATTGGTGCCTTCTTTCTTTTGGCAGCGACAGTGATGCTCGTGGTTGTGAGCATCTCAGCCCCAGTCGTTAACGACATCGCCCTCCTTAAAGTCGAGAGCGGCAGCTCCCGAGTTAACTTTGGTACCTTCGGATACTGCTTAACACGAAGCAATGGCGGGTGAGTGACTCTTTACATACACATGTATACAAGTACATCGACTAACAGCCTCTTAGTGACAGCTGCACAAAGGCTCGCATTGGTTACGATCCTTCCGATGCCGTCCCCGGAACCAACTTCTCCGAAGCTGGCTCAGGCGCTGCAAAGGCCTTGACCTATGTTATGGTCCTGCACCCTGTCGGTGCCGGACTCTGCTTCATTGCTTTCCTTCTGGCTCTCGGCGCTGGCGTGGTTGGCTCTCTCATGTCCACGCTCGTCTCTCTCCTCGCCTTCTTTGTTACCATCATTGTTCTGGCTTGTGACTTTGCCGGCTTGTCCATTGTCCGACGACGAATCAACCGCGACACTTCTGCCAGTGCCAGCTGGTCCGTCGGTATCTGGCTCGTCCTCGTCGCCGCTATCCTTTCTCTCATCGGTACTATTGCCGTCTTTGTCTCATGCTGCTCTGGCCGCCGCCGTCGCAACCGTGAGAGCAAGAAGATGGCCGCCTACAACACCTCTCCTACCCGCTACTAAACAACCTATACGCATACGCGGCATTCTTGAACAACACACGCTAGTATTTACTACTGGCCAGAAAGAGGTGGAATAATTACGACGATTGGAATATACCAATACCCCAAGGTGCTTTTACATGACATAATGATTTATTACACGGACAGACTCTATAGAGAGACGATACCAGCGTGGCGCACGTCACTCTTGACATTTCACTTTTGTATTTATTCAAACTTAATAAAAACACACATATATAACTACCTGCACCATTACCCTGATTGTGCTCCAAATGGTGTACTACGTAACTACAGTGTCTTGTTCACTAATCAACCAAGCGCGACACGTTGACACCGTCCCACAACGGCAGAATAAACGTCTCAAGCCGAGAACTTTGTAGCGCCAAGTCATTGAACTCGCGCACAGCCAATACGTTCTTCAACTGGTCCCCCTGAAGCTCGTCATCGCCGAGCGCTTTATCATCGGCGACCAAACCCCTACGCAGCACGTTATCCGAGACGATGAGGGCGCCTGGACGAAGAACTCTGTCTGAGCTACCAGGCTTGGACAGCTCGAGAAGCTGTTTCAAATACCCTGGGTAGCCTGTCTTGTCTGCGTCGATAAAAACAAGGTCATAAGGCTCGCTAGGGTTGAGCTTGGGTAGACTAATCGAAGGTTAGAACGTTGTGGTGTAAGGTACATCTACGAACGACTCACGACTCGGATGCAGGACCAACAATGATCTCTACATTGTTGATGTTGTTTTCTTTGAAGGCCTTCTTAGATAATTCAGCGTACTCAGGCTCGAATTCTAAACCTGTCACAAATCCATTTGGACCGACAGCGTCGGCCCAGACGAGGGCCGAGAAGCCAGCATAGACACCGATTTCAAGAACTATTTTTCAATTGTTAGTGTCCTTTCTCTCAAATAATTCAACAGATTCAGGCGCCTTCATCATGGTGTAAGTCAGTCACTCTACCTACCTCTTTTAGTACCAGTAGACTTTGCAAGAAAAGTATTATACTGAGACTGAAAGACGGAGCTCATATAATACGAATCTTCACGATTAGCGGAGATTTCTGCATGATAGTCGCTAATGTACTTGGGCAATGGCGTCGAGTGCTGTTCGGCATAAGTAGTAACCTTCTGGCCTAGCTGAGGCGAACTATAAAGAGGAATATCGTTGTCCTTCATTTTGAAAGCTTGAGTGTGAAGTATAATAAGTCTTGTGATTTGATTGATAACGGCAATAAAGAAAGCCAAGAGTCGTTGTTTATATATGTATTCCTGCTGTTGATTTTACCATCTTCCCCTCCACATCCCCTCCACATCCCCTCCGTTCTCGGCCCACCAACAGAGAGGTACATGTACATGTGCAATGAGCGTTCGGCATTGTAGCTCGGAGTTAAATTTACGTACGGAACAGCCATTGGCAGTAGTAACGACAGTAAAAGGCCGAAGAATACCAGCAGAGGGAATGACAAAAGGTGAAACCAAGCTTGTCAATGATGCCATTGGATCGGTACAAGAAAGGGACCAACAAACAGGCGACCCATCAATACTGGGAGGCACATCAGCTGAAGATGACATAGCGAGATGTCGGCTTTATAGATGTCTATCCGATGCTTATTCCGATCAAATCGCCGCTGTTGCGCGGTCAATTGAAGCTATTCCCAAAAAGCCCCTTGTGCTATCATTTCACAGCCGTACAAGCTACTATGACGTTGTAAAAGAAGATCCAAACAAAAAGAGTGGACGATCAATTGGAGTGACTATCTATCTGATTGCATATACAACCCACCCCCAACCTTATTAAATGCCTTCTTTCCAATGATCCCGCATACAAAGCATTGTTTTTTAGCTCCCCCAATCTACCCATACCTTGCTTGGTATTTGGCGCAGCCGACTCGTAAGACGAGTATCAACTTGGAGACTACAGGAGCATCATGCTGACGAAACCAGCAAAGACAGCAGTGCCGACAGAGACAGCAATGTAGTTGGCTCCTGACTTAGAGACTGTAACGGGGACAAGAGGAGATTTTCCATTACCAGTCTCGGGCTTGACAACCTCGGGCTTAGCAGGAGCCGGAGCAGGAGCGGGCTTGACCTCCTCGTACTTCTTCTGCTCAGGCTGTTGAGGAGCAGGAGCAGGGACAGGAGCGGGTACGGGTGCGGGCTTGATCTCCTCATGCTTCTTCTGCTCAGGCTGAGGATGAGCGGGAGCAGGAATAGGAGCTGGCTTGACCTCGTACTTCTTCTGCTCAGGTTGGGGATGAGCTGGAGCTGGTGCTGGTGCTGCACCCTGGTGGATATTGCAGCCTCCTTCGCAGATGATACCCGGCTTCTTGTGGTGAACCTTGGGGGGCTCGGGCTTAGGCTGCTCCTGCTTGTGGTGCTGAATCTTGTCGCAGGGGCTCTCTCCATGCTTGTGCTGTCCGACCTGCTTGCAAATGTCCACCTCCTTGTGCTTGTGCTCGTGCTCGTGCTTGGGTTTCTCGACGACGACAACTTTAGGCTTCTCCTTGGGGTACTCATGCTTGGGCTTCTCGACAACGACAGGCTTCTCGACAACAACGATCTTAGGACCCTCCTTCTTATAGGTCTCTTCGGGCTTAGGAGCCTTGGTCTCCTTGGGGACGATGATGGTGCGGTCTCCGTAGGTGTAAGTCTTGGCGTTGTAGTACTTGCCCTTGGTCTTCTTAGGGGCAGCCTCGTCGGTAGAGGTCACCTTCTCGTACTCTTCCTCCTCGGCGTTCTCCTGCTCATGGTTCTTGCAGTGCCAGCAGCCAGGCTGAGCCCAGTTGCCGTGGCACTTGTTGCAAGGCTTGCGATCGCACCTATCGCCGTAGCAGTCTGGGCTGAGCTTGGGCTCGTGGTAGATGACAGATGTATGATGGTACACCTTTGGTTCGTGGGTGAAATCATACTTCTTGCCCTCGTAGCGATGGCCATGATGATTGTAGTGCTTGGGGTAATACGTGACGACAGGGTCATGGGGATAAGGGTCGTCGTAGTGGTGCTTCTTCTTCTTCTCCTCCTCTTCCTCCTCTTCCTCTTCTTCCCCTTCCTTTTCCTCAGCCTCGATCTCCTTTAACTTCTCCTTCAATTCCTTCAACTTCTTCTTCTCGGCCTCGGTAGAAGCGGAAACCTTGGATTTAACATCTCTCTTGGAGCCTCCGATGACGAGCTCCACGTGCTCAACATCACCCTTCTTCTCGATCTTGTCAGTAACGTCCTTGTCGTGCGTTTCACTGGTATCAATCTTGAAGGCAGGGCCAGAAGACTCCGTGTGCTCATGCTTGACAACAGCCTGGGACTCGCTCTGCCAGTTTAAACGGTGGGCTTGAGCAAGGCCGTTAGCGAGGGCCATAACGGCCAAAGCGTTGTATTTCATGGTGAAGGCAAAGATAGAGGTAAAGGTTGAAGCAAAATAAGTCTTTGTACAAATGATTGGCTAAATGCAATTGAAGGACCTTCTCTTGACACTGCTAATTATCAGAGGAAACTCTTGGGCAGATTGAAGAACCGAGACAAAGCCTGTGATTTATACTTGGCTTTTCTTCACGTGCTGCATTAATCGTCCGTTGGAATCTCGAGAGGAACCGTCATTGAGTTGCTTACCTGTGGATGTTACCCCGAGAAAGGCGTGAAGGAGAGGCCGATTGCCCTGGAGACGAAACGCCGATTCATCATGATGTTGCCTCAAGGCTTTTCTTCCCCTCCCTATGATCAAGCCAATGTGACTATTTCCCCGATATGGCACGATGGGGGGACTCCGTATGCGCTGGAGACAAGACGCCATCGCGCCATGAATTTGCCGCCGATTGCCTCTTCTCCAATGATGGAGTAAATCCTGGGACAACAACCACACATCAACTGATCAGGAAAACATACTTGTAAACAAACTGCACACGGCATAACGGGGTAGTCCGTCCGAAAATGTGTGAATGCTATCGCCACGATACCAAGCGTGTGAATCCCGAGGTGATCTTTGAAAGGCACACGCCAATGAGACATTGTGTTGTGAAATGATGCTGATTTCCAATTCCAATTGCTGTTTCGATGCTACCGCTGAACAGCCGAACATTGCGCCTGCCAGCCTCGTGAAAGATACCGTCGTCTATCAACTTGCACAATCTCGACCACCTTCTTTTATTTCGCAATACCTCCCATTCTCTTTCTTTCCCAAGACAGTCTTAACCTAACGCCCCTGATAATAGTAGAGCAAGTCGAACCCACAATAGTCATTCAACCCTTTCTTCTTCATCCTATTCCTATTCCTCCGGGATGCCGGAAAATAGCCCGAAGCGCATTCGATGACTCTGGAAGCAAATCAGTATAAGCATCAGGGAAAAGCCTCTACCCAAATACAAATGGATGTATTTGGTGCAGGTTGGCAAGAGCAAGAGCGAGAGTAGTGGCATAACATACAAAGGGGAGCTTGGGGATGACAACTCCCAAGACAGCGAGCAGGTTGATAGTAAAATAAGTCAAGTCGTAATGTGTATAGTGGGTGCTGACAAGGAAAAGTGCGATCGGGACACTAAGCAGAAACTTCTTGGTGGGCGTATACTGCGCCCCGTTGTCGATCTGCTCCCACATGTTGAGGTTGTCGAATGCACCACTGTTGAAGTCAAAGGGAACACCTCGGACATGGTGAAACATGATATACGAGCCAAACATATAGGACATGTTGGTAAGGGTCCATGAGGTCTCCTGCGAGACACCAGGGATGGCATCGAATATAATCTTGGCACTGAGAATCAGGACAAGGTGGATAGTCCAGGCACCTGTAAAAAAGGGAATTTCACGTCAGCGGGCGACTCCTAGAAATCGTGCTATGTCCGCAAGTGCATAGCGATAGACTGCCAAAACATACCTTTAGCGTTTGTCCAGTTGGCATTGAGATTAGGCAAGGAAGCCTGATCGCTGATCTGCTCCAGAGTCTCAGGAGGCTCATGGTAGACCTGGAGAATGCTACTAGACCTCCTCCTTCGGGCTCCGGCCGCTCCTTCTGTGTTTCGCTCGGGCATGTTGAGATAAATGCTGCCCCGGCGCGGAGGCTTGTTCGCCGCGTCGTAGGAGACGGTGCGCTGGAGTAAAATTGGAGAAGACAGCTTGGCGGTATTGACGGGGTGAGGGTGCAGAAAGCGTGAATCGAGCGGGAGGGAGGATCGGCAGAGGCCAGACGGACGCTCGAGAATCGCGATGTCGATGGAAGATGATATTTCTGCTCGGATCGAGTCAAAATATGAGCAGTAAGTAGCTGCAGAGGCTGCCCCTAATGATGTCACGGAGATAACGCCCCGGGGACAAATGCGACGCCAATGCAAGGACAAAGAGAACGAATTTGTTGTATGTTTGATGCTGGATAACGAGAACGGGAGTGGTCAGTCAGACGTGATATGGGGGAAAGTATGAAGAATGCGGACTGTAGAATGTAGAATGAATGGTTGAAGATGTAGATAGAGAGTTATCAAAGAGAATGGATAGTGGAAGGACTGGACGAGATGAGAGGGGATGTCCCCGTGTGATGGATGGATGGGACAGGAGCCACTCTCACGAGAAAGGAGCCAGTGGTCCAAGCCTTAGTAGTTATCAGCCAACGATAGGAAAGGGACACGCAATGCAACCAGAACGGCCTCAGCAGGGTAGGTCGGGTTAGACGGGACGAGTGGGGCCTGCTACTGAAATTAGTGATCGTGGTGGGTGAGCGTGCAGCAGTAGTTCGCTGGAGCATGATTAGTCCGGGGCATTTCTATTCAGGGGACCTCCAGCCAGCTCAGGTACGACGGGACGAACGGGACCTGATTTCTTCAGGGGGAACTTTAGGGGACCTTACCTTTGTAGTCTGTCTGCGAGTCCCGTGATGACAATCGCAGTCAACGGTGCGATCAGAGCAGGGATTTGGTCTTCCTCAGCTCCGTAGAAGGGAAAGGATGCCGAGAATTGACCAGAACAAGGTTAGTTATGGCAGGGGAGTTGAGAGTAACCTGCAACGCCAAGGATATCTAGAGCAGTCTGGATGTCTTTTTATATAGGTACACGTGATCGGTTTGTTGTTGCAAGGCGACAGTATCGTATTAGGAGCGTATAGGGTACGTGAGTGAGACAGTGTGTTTGGATACTTGTTTGATATGTGTGTCGAGGCAATCACTTTGTAATTTTGTATAAAAAGAATGTCAATGAATGAATCGTGCGATGCAAACAAGCAAAGACTATCCGTAACGAGATCTAATGAAGATTGTGCTAAGATTTCGCCGCGAGATTGCTGTGCGATTTATAGCATCTTTATCTTACCCGAGATTGAGAATGGGAATTATCCATGACAGCCCGGAGATGGCGTGGAGGCAAAGTCCATATGGCTTCAGGGACCAGCTGTGACCGACTAGTCGTCCGTCTTCTCTGGTTTTATCCACGACGGTGAGCAAGAAACAGAAGACAAGACGTCTGATGCAGACCCATGACATCTATAACAGCGCGTGGGAACGCGTATAAGTCGGCTGACATCAGGCGTCTCCTCAACATCCAATTGGAGATTGGCTTCAATATCGGACATTAACAGAAGTTTCCTTAGTCAGCAACCGCAGGGGCCGGATAATCTTCGGCTGCAAATACCGCAACCGTTAGACACTGACTTTCCCTGTAGGCACAGGCCCACCTCCCTGATTGGCCAGCTGCGGAATTTTCTGGTCTACGAACTTATTGATATCATCACAGCTTTCATTTCGCATCTCCCTGGCAGGGTCAAATCGTCAAACAACCTCATCGCGCTTCGCTTCAACCAAATATTGGCTCCCCACCGTTGTGCTCTCATCAGAACCCATAGATTTGAAGTACCGTCATTGTTCATTGATTAGCTTTCTTTGAGGGTCATATACAAGCTCTATACTCAAACGCACAGGTACGTTCATATGTGTATTCTCACCTCAAGGCCCCTAGTTTTTATCGAGCCAATACATGCTGTAGATGACTGAACTCATCACGATATATTTTGCTGGGATCTTGACTGGAACACACACAATACTTTTGGCGAATAATGTTGATTGAGATTCTCGACCAGGATTGTCGCAGAAAATCCTGACCAAGCCGAGTGGCTTTGAAAACTGGTGGACTGGATTATCTATTGAGATTTGATACCCCAAGATCTGGAACTCTGCAGACTTCAACAGGAAGGAAAAACATCAGGTACACTGAGGGTCATTCACTACATCTCAACGTGGCGATAAAGACTCGCTGCTTGCTTCAATAAGTCCAGGCATGGCGACCGAAGAATATGAGCCTGGTGATGTTATCTACCTGTCCAGCGGTGACGAACGCGAGGCAGCTAGAAAAAAGAGGCCCCTCGAAGATGCTTCTAGGTCCAAGACCCCCGATGGACATGCTTCCTCAGCGCCCCGGCCAAAGCGTCTGAAAACTGATGCACCTCCAACATATGCTCAGGATAGCGAATACTCATCAGACGATGAAGAGAAGGGCACGAGAAAACCATCAACTAAACAGAGCACGTCTGGCAAGTCGGCACCGGAAAGTTTGGATGACCTTCCCGATTTTAAGCATCTGGATTTGAGCTTCAAAATGCCTAAACTTGCTGAGAAGAACGGCGAATCCTGGCTAAAACGATTCAAGGACTGGATCAAAGAATTTCATGCGGTCAATTCGGAAACATGTCAAGCTATCACTCCGGTGCTAGCCGAGTCTGCTTACAATCAGTATATCGATCAACATGCCGGAGTCAAGCCCAAGAAGAGAAAAAACGCAAAGCAAGTTGCAAAGGAATTTGAAAGCACAGGCGAATTAGAAGCTCTTCTCCGAACTCTCCAGTCTTCATATACCTCTGGACGTAACCAGTCCACCTTGGATAACTGGGTGAAGAAGGCGCCGCAGAAAGAACCAGTTCATAAAGGAAAACGTTCCCGCGGTTCTAGTGTTAGTGAGGGAGAGATTGACGAAACGAACGAGAATGAGTCCGATAGCGAAGCTGAGTACGAACCGACCCTAAACAGGGGCGAGAGGACAGGAGAGGACGCCAAAGAAGGATCATCGTCGGCCACAAACGCCCCGACAAATGGCGACTCAGCATCTCACCAGGATCTCCCACCTATCGACACTCACAGGAATGTCCCTACCGGGAATGAGGCGTTGGAACAACAGCGCAGATATTTCCCCTCAGCCAACGATCCTGCCCAGATGTGTCTTCTTTGCGGGCTTAACACACATCTGGCAACAAGTTGCCCGACGCTTATCTGCTCATGTGGAAGTCTGGAACACTCTGATATATGTTGTCCGGAAAAGGAAAGATGCAACAAATGCCGTCAACTTGGCCACGAAGTAAGCCAGTGCACTGAGAAGCTGGCGTTGACCAAGGAAGAGGGCCTCGCTTGCGTTTTCTGCAGCTCAAAGGATCATCTGGAGGAGCAGTGCACACAAGTGTGGCGATCGTTTCACCCAGATGCATCCACTGTGAGAAAAGTTGCGTTTATTCCCGCGTCATGTTCCATGTGTGGGAGCGATAGACACTTCTCCTCTGACTGCAATTCCAAACGCGGCACTCTGTCCAACCCGACTTGGTCTGTGAAGAACCGCGACCAGTACATCGACCCCGACTGTGGCATGACGGCGATTGAGGAGGCAACAGGGGGACAGCAGAAGGCAAAAGCTGCAAAGGGCCCCGACCTCAGGATCCGAGGCCACGCTGCGCGAACGACAAACATCCACTACTCAGAGAGTGACGACTCAGAAGTAGAGTTTCTGGGCCACAAGCGCGTTCAGAAGCCAGCGATCGGGCAGATTCGGATGGCCAGCAACCTCCAGATGCCAAATATGCAGAATGGCAGGTCGAGAGGAAACAACAGACATAATGGCGCACCAGCCCAGCCCCCCTCCCTCCTGGTCCTCCTCCATCTGGACCACCACCTCCGCGAAGTTCATTTCGACATCCTCCTCCAGGTGCTCCATCCGGACCGTCTTCATCGCTGCCGAGAAAACCTCCTGCACAAGACTACAGGAACGTCCCCCGCCACATCAACAAGGCGCGCAAGGACCGGGGAGGTCGTACGGGAACAACGCGCCCCAGGGGTCCAAGTCTAGAGGGGGTGGGCGTGGCGGCCGTGGTGGACGAGGAGGTCGTGGACGCGGCAGGGGGAGGGGCAAATAGAGAAGTTCTGGTTTGAATAGGACACTAGGGCACACTCATCAGTTGGTGTAGGGCCAGAGTCGATGTAGCATTGAGATACCTCGTAGCTGAAGGTGCCCTATGAACTGGTTGGCGCACAAAAGCCGTGCTGTATGCGCTGAGCGGGACTTGTCTAGACTTGGCGAAGGGGTTTGTAGACTTTGATACCCACCTACGTACTTGCTAAACAATCCATATAATTTTGATTCGAATTGTTTGAAACGAGACGGGACGTGATGGAGTCGAAACGTTGTTTCAAAACATGGGTGACGTTTATAGCGAGTTATGACTCCGATTGAGACATGCCAACGGTAATACGTATAAGTTGAAAAGAGTCATCAACTTTTGGACCAATTGTGTAGGTATACTCACTCTGTTGGCAGAAAACGTTGCTGGCAAGGGTCATACGGGGAGGTCAGACATTGACCAAGCTTCGACCAAGGCGTTTGCATGAGTCGAACTACGCGAATCTTGCAAGATGGAATGTAACTTGCTTATCTCATCGGAGGTAACCGAACGTAAAGGACAAGATCTACATATTTCAAAGAACGATACCCGTTGAATGACGACCTCTTGGATAAAGTGACAAGAGGATCATCGTGTGACAAAGTCTCGCGAGACTGCAGCATCACATCCGGGAGAGGCACTAACAGCCAGTGCATTAATTCTTGAAGTGTTTAGTGTGGATATGGAGCCACTGCCACGAGATGTTTGGTCGAGCAGTAGAGGTGCCCTGCAGCAAGGACTAGGGACTAGGGACTAGGGGGGAGTCAGATGGATCATGGACCCGATCAAACTGGGCTGGGCTATGCTGAATTGCAGAGGGCTAGAGGGGGGTTGGAGGGCAAGAGAAGCTTAATGGAGATGCATGTTTTAGGGTTGAGGCTTTTTCATCCTCTTAGTCTTAGGACCTTTTTTCGAAGAGAGCAAGGTTGTACCCAACAAGGGTATGGGTATGGATGTGGATGGATGGGGACGAATGGATGCCGTGTTAGCGTGGAGATGTGCTGTATGCATGGTGTCTTTGTGTCGCGCATTTACATTCAGACTGCGAGGGGAACGTGGTTGATTTGTCGTGGTTGGAGTGAGTCTAAGGTAGACGAGTTTCGACGATAGACAGATGATGTCCTGTAGTTAGAGCTGTAGTTGCTTCCAAGATGCCAGATTCAGTCATACTAGACCCTGAAAATTTCCAAAACAAGATGCCCACTCACTTTTTTAGTCCACAGAAGAGAGTATACACGTTTTTTCTTGTTCGTCCCGCGCTGACAAAAAGTCAAGCAAGATGGCGGTCGACTTACACCATAGGTGTAGTGTCGTCGAGAGTTGCAAAGAAGCAGCCTATCACAGCGCGCCAGACGTCGTTGAAACAACGCGACTACCGCGTTCATGGACACGGAAACGATTGGTCCAGGGGGTATATGCAGGTTTGCAACGTGGGAGGGCGACATCTCCACACGATGCAGAAGCGCTATCGATAAACATCCGAGGGATGGAGGAACTTGGGAGATACTTGGGATGAGGGGCCCGGGAGGCCTGAACCGAAAGATCTACAGGGCAATAGATGGGAGAAAGAGGAGAGAGGCTAGAGGAGAGCAGGAGAGTCAATGCAAGTGGCGAGTCTGCAGCTGATCTCACGACTGGTCGCACATCTCGAGGCCCTACAAGTACACTCCAGGTACACTCCCGTGGATCCCCCTCGCGGCAGATCTGCATCTACAAGGATAGGCACAGAAACATCCACGGTGAGTCAACCAATCACGACACAAGCGCAACGCGTCTCTGGCCAAACGCGCACAGAAATAAAAAAAGAGTCTCCATGTTCTAGTCTAGACAAGTCAAGGGTTCAACTTCTGAGTCATCGATAGCCAGTCGTTGTTGGCAGATGGTGGTCATCTCGCGAATAGCACCTAATGCAAGAACCTGCAGACGAGCTAGAGCAGGAGTACGGAGTACGGAGTGGCAGAGAAAGGAGTCATTGCAGAAGCGAACAAATTCCCATTTTTTAATCCGCATCAGAGGGGAGGAAAAAAGAACGAGGCTGATCTTGGGTGCTGTGGTTGATAGTTGATAGATATATCTCGGCCTTGGACCCGGCCCATGGGGGCTGACCTGACCTCGATCCTTTGCCATCTCGATATATCTCTACTGTAAACCGAATAACTCTATCTGATCTATTATATCATTATCCTTGATTGTTATACTCTTGTGTACTAGCATTGTCTCAGTGAGACTCTATCATATCGACTTACAACAACTCAACTCTACTCTACTCGTTCATAAACACTTACCTTATATCACCACCTTTTACATCATCATCATCTCACTTACTTCAACTAAAAATAGTATCTACCACGATACACGCAGCAAATACTTCCCCAGAGGCCAAAGCCCCCCGCGACATGCGATTACAATGGCGTCCTCAGCAGAACAACTCTTCCTCGCCGTCTTAAGAAGCGAGCACATCAAGAACGCTCTCCTCCCTCACCTCTCAACCACAGACCTCTGCAACATCCGCCAGTCTTCTTCCGCCTGCTGCAACCTCCTCACCAAGCGGCTCTTCACACGCATCCACATCTCCTTCTCCGCCTCAACCTTCACAAAGTCAGCTCGAGTTGCTGCTCTAGCTCGTATCGGCCATCACGTCGAGCATCTCACCTTTTACTTCCCTCACTCTGATGCTACTTTCCTTCCTCCTCTTGTCCATCCCGTCTCTGGCAATGAGATATGTTTTCTTTATACCCCCCACACAAGCATGGGCTCTGTGCTCTCGCGGCCAAAGTACGCCAATGCTGAGCTCGGTGATATTCTCACCCAGCAGTACCCTCCTCTGTTCCATGCTGCAACAAACGTTCCTAGCTTCATCAACGCCATGCGTAACTTCACTAATATGCGCCATTTGACTATTCGCTGTCCTGGACAAGACCCCAGAGAGCGATATCGTCGTGACACTGTCGACTATGCTCTCATCAGCTTGCGCATCTCATTGGAGCGTGCCCCCTGGAGAAACTTCACAAGCTCTCTCTTTCTCAACTACACCCCGCAGCCTTCAACTACCTCCGTCACGTCAATGGCTTTGGAACAGTTCCCTCAGCCGGACGACGATGGAGACAGATCAACAGGCTCTCCATCTCGGTGGACGCCTGGGACTTTTACGGCACGGCACCTGGCCGTGACCACTTGAAGATCATGGATGAGTACATCCGCAACTTGGCCCCCAACCTCGACAAGTTTGCCTTTACATGGCTTGGTCGAAAAGGACCTTGCCCAGTGGCTCTCGCTGCTGATCCCCTATTTGCACCACCCCGTGCCTCGAGGAAGCTCTTCCACGAGGTCACCTCTCCCATGTCCCCATTACCCGAAACCCCTGGAAAGGGCGCCATCTATTTCCCCAAGCTACGATACCTCCAAGTTCGTAACGCTGTCATGAACGCTCCCCAGCTCAGCCACTTGATCAACTCGCACCGCCCAACGGTCAAAGAGTTTGACTTTGAGAGCGTTGTTCTCTCCGATAACGGGAACTGGGACGACGTCCTTGCGCCCATTGACACTGACGATTCTTGGTCTCGCAGCAACAGTATGGCGGCTCCGTCCGAGTACAGTCTTGTCACAAGCCCCAGCTCTGAGCATCTTCCCAGCCCAAGTGCTGCCGTGACTGCTGCTAGTCGCGAGCTCTTGGACATGGATCTCGGTGGCTTCCCCTTTGACGATATTGAGAACGAGGTTATTGATTCTTTCCCAACAGAGGAGATCACCATCAACGACGAGACACTTGCTCCCATGTATGAGTCGGATGCAGGCTTCAGCACAAAACTCAGAAAGAAGCGCTCTCGTCGTCGCAGAAGAAAACATCGTAGCAGTGACGACGATGCCCCAGAAACACCCTCTCCCTCTCCTAAATCCTCTTTACGCTCTCTTTCACGCCGCCACAAACCCTCTCGTCCCCGACTCCAAACTTCCATGGAGGAAGAATCTCTCCGCCCTCGCACTCCAATTACTAACATCTCTGCCCCTCGCCTGATCAGCGATCCCCAGCCTGTTCTCCTCCAACCCACCACCTACGACCCCACAAGAAGAAAAAGTACGAGCCGCGATCCGAACGAGGGTATATCCCCAGTTCAGCGCAACATAGAACAAGAAGAGGCGCACCGCCTCCTCGCAGAAGACGCCGCCGCGAGGGTGAGCGCCCTGCAGAAGGCCAAGGCCGCCGTGCTATCCAAGTTAAGTCGCGAGTTCTGCAACAGCAAGAAGCCTCGTGTGGGTGATGCGAATGCGTGCCGCTTCCTGGCGGGCCGGGACCTCGGCACGGCGTTTGGGCCCGGTATGGTGATAGAGGATCGCCGAGCCCTCGAGAGCCGCAGTGTTTTGGTTCCTTTGATGTTCAGCCGCGCATGAGAGATGGAATGATGTGTATGAGATATGATTGAAAGATAAAGAGAGCTCTCGGAGAGAGTGATATGACCTTGTAATGAGATATGATATCATGTCCTTCGTTTCTTCATGTATTTTACTATCGACATTCTTTCCAAGAAACACGAATGTTATGTTATGACCAACTATTTTTCTGCCTTTTGATAGAATCATGTATATGATTATGTACTCTCCTTGGTGATTTGCTCCATGGCCTTGACGTACTCCGACACTTCTTTCAGTCCTGTGAGAGTCAAGTCCCTCCTCCGTCCCTCGATGATAACTGTAGGCACTGCATCGATATCCATTCCCACGCTCCTAATCATCTCCTTGGTTTCTCTCTCACCTTCCTTTCTGTCCTCCACCAAACTCTTTGCCTGCTTATCATCCAACCCAGCCTCAAGGCATGCTTCAATGAGCATATCGTCAGCACCAGGATGCTTCCCCTCGGCAAAGTACAGTTTAAAAATTGCATCGACAAGCTTGTTTGCTGCATCGCCGCCGTGGACTTCCTGGACCTGTTGAATAACGCGATGTGCTGGGAATGAGTTACCAGTTGGCCCTTCAAAGGCAATGGGAGCATTCAGTGGCTGCGCGAGCGAAAGCATGTGCCCCTCAAAGAGCTTCTGAGCTTCTTTGTTACCGTTGTGCTTTTCCTGCAAGGCGTATGCAGCACGGTCTGGGATGGTCTCGGGACGGTTGGGGTTTGGCTGGTAGGGCGAGAACTGGAGAGTGAAGGAGATAGAGGATGAGGAGGGCGAAGAGCGAAACTGAGTTAGAGCCTCATCAAGTCTGGATAGCTATTGTGTTAGATACTGTTCCGTTTGATCGGGTTTGAACAAGTGAAGGCGGAAGATATCCATACCTCTTCTTTCCTATGTATGTCCTGAGAACTGGTCAGCCAGATACCATCATTACTGTTTAGACAAGACTTCATACCAAGGACAGATGGTGTCCATGACCAAGGTAACCTGAGATTCATACATGTTGTCTTTACTACTGATAAGCCAGATAATTCTCTCTGTTCAAGGCTCATTAAAGTTGACGACGACTGAGAATAGTTAAAATGCGGGGGAATCCAAGATCTACATCGGGCATGCGGATCCGTGACGCAGCTACATGGTGACGCTACACTTATGACCCATTAACACCCAAGAATCTCCATGTTAAACTCTCACACACAAGCAAACCGTTCACATGAGGCAACAGGGCGGGTTGAAACTGGGGTATCTCCAAATGTGAATTATATCTCGCTGTACTTAGTCAAACGTCATCTTGGAACCCGTATGCTTCACAACCGCACCCGTCAACCTCGCAACAGCAATGTCCTCTGACACCTTGAGAGGCTTATCGCCAGCGTCCTTCTTCTCCCCAGATCCGCCGTCCGCCCGGTCGTTTCTGCGCGCCGGAGGTCGGCCCCGTGAGTTGCTCTCCTTGTCGTCGACAGGCTTCGCCTTGCCGAATCGCTTCTTGTATCGCGCTTGGTCATCCTCGGCCAGCTCTATCTTGAGCTCGCGGCCCAGCATTCTGTTCACCCACCACTTGCGCGTCTTGAACTGCTTCTCCTGAGACTTGTCCTTGTCCTCGTCGTCCTTGAAATCTTCTTCCGTCTCGATCTCTTCCTTGATCTTGACGAAACCCTTGACGGCCCACGCAGCGGCTTCGGGCTCCTTGAACTTGACCCAGCCGAAACCCTTGCACTTGCCTGTGTCCTCGAACGTGGCAACCTTGGACCACTCGATTTCACCACACTTTTCAAAGTTCCTGTGTAGGTCTTCCTCGGTTGTCTTAAAGCCCATGTTGCCTACAAAGATCTTGCGACTGGCATTGACATCCTGCTTCTGCTCTGTGGTGGTCTTTCCGTTCTCGGCGTCCTCGATGGCTTCAGCCTCTTTCTTGGGTCGGCCTTCGAAGGATGTCGCATCCTTGATGAGGAGTTTTCGGCCACCGAGGTCATTCTCGGTGAGAGAGATGGCAGAGACCTTGGGTCCAATATCTGTAAAGTCGACGTAGGCGAATCCCTTGTTTGTGGGCTTTGCGCTCTTATCTCGGCCGGGCTCCTTGTTGGTCGGTATCTTGACACGGGTGATCATCTCTTCGGTGATGACGCCTCCAGAGTTGTCCACAAGCCACTTGCGCATCGCATCGGGTGTAACATAGAAAGGCAAGTTACCAATCCAGACACTGTGCTCTGATCGGGTCTTCTTGTCCTTGCCATCCTTCTCCTTCTTCTCGTCGTCGCTGTCCTGCTTGGCAGGGAGAGCCTTGCCCTTTTTGAGCGCACGCTTTGCGCGCTTCGATGGAGGCTCGGGGGCGTCTACGTCGACTTCGATTTCTTCGATTTCGATCTTGCGCTTTGTCGAGGCGACGGGCTCAGACTCAGCCATGTCGACATCTTCTGCAGATTCGGTCGATTCGGTCTTTTCGATCTCGACTGTCTTCTCGGGCTTCTCGGGCTTCTCGGGCTTTTCAGCCTTTGGCTCTGATCGAGAAGACTTTGACTTCTTCTCTTTCTTCTCTTTAGTGGCCATTGTGAATGTGGGTGCTGGTTGAAAGATTGACTTGGATTGGCGATCCACGGCTGCGTCCCAGAGCGTATAAAGTTGCCAGAAATTTTCTGCCAGTTCTACGATAAGCGATAAGGGACTCGGAGAAGTGGGCCAGCCGTGCCGAAGCTGGACCCCTGTGAAAACATGGAAACTCCGCCGGTTGTGGGGCTGTAATGCCGTACATGAATGAAGTTGTCGGCGCCGGCTGAGTTGGCAAAAAGTCCAGCCTCCTGGAATTCGGAAGAAGGTCAGAGAGTAGAAGCAATATTTTTGAGGCATATTTCGAATGATGCGCTGGCAGGGTCACGAAATGCCATTCGTTTAGGCCGTAATGTCAATACGTATGAGGATCTAGAGTTGTAAGGCTCTAATTGAGTTTCGTCTGATTTCTATGTTATGAGGCAAACAGGGGATGGACGTGCTTTCGCCTGAGAAGAAAAGGGTATATTTCAGCCCGGTTGTTCTCCCATGTATCTATAGAACGTCTAACTTAATCGTTTCGAACAAAGTCCCGGGGCATTATGCTGTCCGTGCAATTTCGGGCAATGACTTTCCTTGATTTGAAGGTTTACGCCTGGAGGCAGGCGTACGGCATCTTAGCATCCGCAGTCTAAAAATGCTAGTCAAATTACGCGACAGCTTCTGACATGGCAGTGAAGAATTGAGGCTGAAGTGAGAGATGATATTTGATGCGGATTTCATTCCTTGGCAATATTACAGCAAATAACTGTTAATCATCTCATTCACCGCCTAGATCAAACTTATTCTTCTCGACTGTAGGCAGGGATTATGCTGCTTCAGCTGCTGCTTAGATGCCCAATAGATGCTGGCGAAATAACCAAGCATTTAGGTCCGTGAGACAATCACCATTTGAACGAAGCTTGCCATGGTCCGGCCTTGTAGCTAGCTTACTTACCATTGAGTATTAAGTATATGAAAATTAGGCTTACTTAGTATGCTTGCCAACAAAAGCAATTATGTGGGTTACCATTTTAACGTGATTTGTAAATACCTCGTTTATCAGTCATATCACAATACGAAACAAAGAAATCACGGTCCGGAACGAAAAGGAGAACAAAGCCCGCATACACCGCCGAGGCCGTCGCCGGCCGAAGACCCATTGCCCGGCTGCTGGTCGACGAATTGGGAAAATGGATCCGATCGGCCCCGTTGAGACGGCCCGGGCTTAGTTAATCTCAGGTTTTCCGGGGCTTCTTCCAAGCAAATGCAACCGTAGTAGGAGCCGGCAATTTGACCGATCTTATGCCACGTGTGCAGACCGATTCACAACAACGCTGTTTGCTTTTGAAATGGATAATTTTTTCTCTGTTGACTCGATCAAGTTGACAAGAGTCATGGCCAAGCATAAGTCTCTCGCCCCGGCCCAGGGCCAAACAAAGACGGTGGAGGTGAATTGAAACCAACTAAGGAGCCAGCTGAAAGAGATGCTAAATTAACCCGGATAGGCCCCGCCCGTGAGTCTGCCCCTCAACGGGTCCCCTCGTTCACGTGTGGCTACTGGCTTGCAGGCCTCAAGCGTGGCCCAGATTGCCCAGCCAAGTCCGACCAGAGCGAATGAGGTGCTCGTGACCCCCCCGGTCAACTCAGGCCTAGGCTCTAGCAGCCTAGGTACCTAGTACGTAGGCAAAATTCACTAGCCCCAGACAACCAAAAACACTGGAACCCTTGTAACTCTCTCTCATTCAAAGCCCGACCAAACCCCAAGCCAAATCCATCCCGTCCACTTCTTCATCTTCCTCCACCTTTTCAAACCCTTCCTCCTCCACGCCATTTACCCCCCGCTAGGAATCTCAATCTCTGTCCTCACCACATCGCATCGCATAGCATCACGGCTCCGCCTACTCAGGACCGCTATTTCGACCCGAACGCTCACGTCTTTGCCGCTCGATTGCGTTGTCCTTGTACCTTCCGAAAGACGCTGTACTTGGCAGCTTATCAACATTCGGCACTAGGAAATTGCCGCTGGTGCCATCACCAACAACAAAAACAAGCTCTTCACCAACAAATTCTTTTATCATTAAATTTGATTATTGCGAAATCAATCGTCTTTGAGTGATTTGTTCGTTCATCGACCGTCAACCAAGTATTACTGCCGATTTGTATCGGGAGCTTTTGAACTTGAATCAACATGAACGTTCTGCTCTCGCCACAACCTCCTGTCTTTCCTCACCACCACGAAAACCCTCGCCTCTCTCCTCAGCGATCCCGTAGGTTCTCCCTCTTTCAAAACATTGCACTAGTATGCGACAGTTGACTCCGCACCTCTCACCCCTTACTGGTTTTCCTTGGCACTAACAACCCTAGTGTCTCCCTTTCACAACATGACTTCCCGCAAGCGAAAAGCCGACGAGGATGGCGATGAGACTATGTCGCCCCGAAGCTCTCCTACCATTTCTGCACGAGCTCTTGCTCGTCCGGCCAAGAAATCCCGCTCTAACGAAGTTATTGGCCGACCTCTCGCTCTTCCCCGACTTCTCGAGACCCTTGATACTTCTCAGTTGAGAACTGTCCTCGAGCGGATATGCGAAAGCCATCCTGCTATTGGTCACGAGGTTGTTACTCAAGCTCCTCGCCCATCAGTCTCGTCGGCCCTCGAAGTTCTGGAAGGTTATGAGGAGAAGCTGAAGAGTGCCATTCCTTACGGCGAGACCAGCCCCGAATATACCTACTACCGAATTAAGGAACCGCTGGTCGCACTGATTGACGCACTATCTGATTTCACCCCTCAGTTCCTTCCGCCCAACGAAACTCAACCCACCAAATCTTTCGAGTTTTTGGACAAGGCCACAGATATCATCCACAGACTTCCTAACTGGGAGCCTCAGGCATATCGACATCACAAGGAATCTGCGTACGAGGAGATATCTAAGGCATGGGCACTTGTTATCAACGAAGTAGGGAAACGGGCGAGTGGTCTCAATCTACACACTCAAGGATGGGATCAAGTCCTGTCTCGACACAATGAACAATCCGGCGGACGTCTTTCTTCTGCGATCAACACAATGTCGACAAGCGTTAGCTGGATGGGCTCGAACACCAACTCGGCCCCCAGCGGTTCATCGGACTCCAATTCTATCCTGAACCAGCTAATGTCTGGTACATACGGAGCTCCTGTCAGAGTTGGACCTTGGTAGGTCAGAGTTGGACCTGACCCCCGTCCAGGACTATGATTGCATACTGCGGCGCATCGGACGAATTTTCTTTGCACATTTTACGACCGTATCATCACGACGACTTTCATTTGGCAGCATAGGTGGCATAGACTTGGGGCACACCCTTTTCCTTATCATGGCAGGGTGGCTGGCGTTTTACATGCATTATTTGATATCCCTTTCCTTCACTTATGGATCACTAGGGATTAGTGTTAAGGGAATGGTTGATTTCTGTGATAGCCTCGATGGCGCGGACAGACCGCGTGCTCCTGTATGTAGAGATTTGATACATTTCATTTGTTACTTGGATCCTTACTTTTTGAGCATCGCAGCATGTTGTAGTCAAAGTGATTGACTAACCCAGCCGTTGATGGCGAATACTGGATTGGCGTGATGGCTTAAGTTGTGGATATCACTGTTACATGTACTCCCACGTCATCAGATTGCGTCTTCTTGATTACCCCATTTAGCGATTCCTTTCATCGCAGGGCTTATAGAAACAACATGCTATGATAATTGTATATCTAGTAAACCATAATTCCCTTGCATTTTACTTACGATATACTGGTGACTCTGGTGAGTATGGGTGAGAAGACATTCGACAACTCACAACACGACCCTCTCTATCTAGAAGAGTTAAGAATACCATCTTACTTCACAAGCCTCAAAGCTTTGATACCAAGTCCATTGTAGCCATGACTGTCGTAAATTCTATTCCTCACTGTGAGAACTGGCTGTCTTTGAACGTGAGACAATGTTTCTGCCAACTGAGATGTCGTAGGTTCGGTATCAACACAATGATTCTAACCTACCTGTTGATACAGGCACCACATCATGCTGTTCGCCTTCTTTCTAAGAAAAGATAGCCCCGCTTTGAATGCCGAAAGTCACAGGACGTGGATTGATCGCGTGATGCTTTAGTAAAGGTTGTCCTTGGCCTTGGACTTGAATACCTAGCATAAAAACGGCCAAACACCGGCGGGGCAATCGCGGGGCCTACCGACAATCCGGTTGTGTATCCGTATAGTACCGGCAGAGTGGAGCACTCTCATTCCGTCTAGCGATGATTCCTGACCGTCCCAGTCACGTGCTCTCCTGTCATCTCGAATCAGAGGCGCGACTGCCTGGACCGTTAACGCGCTCCTGCCCCCGTCATTAATCAATATTAAGCCCGCCACCACAGGCGAAGTCACACTTCCAACGCTACTCCATACACTCTTGCTGTCTCTCACTTCTTTCTGTTGCTTTGGTCTCGCGCTTAACAATTGCTGGATTCTTCATGTTTGCATAAATTCTGTTGAGTGCTGAATCATACATCATGCCTGCGTATGTCCAAGGACGTGTCGCGTTTCTTGTGCTGTCACTAATTGCTCTCCCAGCCCAGGCGATCAGCATGCTTCCGTGACGAACCCTTTCGAGGAACCGCGCCAAAAAGTCGCTGAGTGGGCTGCCAAGGACATTGCTACAATATCGGCCAAGCTCGACAAACAGCTTGGTCCCGAATATATCTCTGCCCGTGCAGGTCCTGGTGGCGCCAAGGTCCACTACCTCACCGCTGAGAAGTGCATCACATTGGCGAACGAAGTTTTTGGCTTCAACGGCTGGTCATCGTCAATTCAGAACATCCAGGTTGATTTTGCCGACGAGAACCCACAAACACAGCGCGTCAGCATAGGCCTGTCGGTCATTGTTCGAATCACATTACGAGACGGGACCTACCACGAAGATATAGGCTATGGCTCCATCGAAAACGCAAAGGGGAAAGCAATGGCTTTCGAAAAGGCCAAGAAAGAGGGCACTACTGATGGAATGAAGCGTGCCTTGAGAAGTTTTGGCAACGTTTTGGGTAACTGCATTTATGACAAAGACTACGTGAAGCAAGTCACCAAGATTAAGGCTGAGCCTGTCAAGAGGTTTGACCCAGACAACCTTCATCGACACCCCGATTTTATCAAGCGTGATGTCGTGAGAGCAGGTCCCGCGGCCCCGGCGGCCTCAGCTGCTCCTGTGGTCAAAACCGAGCCTGTACCACCGCTCCCTGCTGCAGAGTCTTTTGATGACTATCTTGGAGGTATTTTGTCCTCCGACGGGTTTGAGGAGATGGAGGCTGAATATCTGTAGAGCTCGACGAGGCCGACTTCTGTGTTCCAGAAGATGGCCACCCAGACGAAATCATGCTTTCAACATCAATCTTGGGCCCAACTGCAAACGAAAGGCCTCTCGGCAAGCCTCTGGCTCAGCAACCTCAACAGCAACTCAACCGGTCAGACTCTACTGGACCTCTGAACCGAGCACCGCAGACCCCGGTACAAGGACAACAACGCGCAAATCCTTCCAATGGTCCAAATGCCCTCTCAAATCGCCCGCAGGGTGGACCTTCAGGACGAACAACTCCAAACCAAGCTGGCAACCCTCGCCCACCACCGAAGGCTCCCCAGAATATGCCAGAAACCGTAGGCTTTTTCTCTGCGAAGGCTGTTATCCAATTGCCTGAGTCTACACTCGAAGGCTCGGGTGACGCCCCCTTTCATTGCCACAAGGGCAACAGGCTTTTAACCCCAAGGCAGAAAGTCCGTCCATTCGGAAGACCCCAGGAATCGACCACAATTCATCTAAACCTGTCGCTAGGAACGGCCAGCATGTTGCTCCGACCAATAGTCAAGCAACGACTGCTGTACCTGCTGCACCTGCCCCGCGGTCGAATACGAGTAGCTTCACTCCTGTGCGGCCGTCCATGCCTAGTTCTCAGAGTGCACGTGGAAACGTTGTAAACCCTTCGCTTGACCAGACTCGTCGTATTGGCGCACCATCTGGCCATGGTAGTCCTCTTGCAAATAGGGGCAGTTATCGGCCACCAGCAATGAAACGACCACCTCCGGCGGATGGAAGAACTGCGTTGGCTGACCTCCCTGCTAATGGGAACGGAGAGGCGACTTCGAATGCCAACAATGGATTGGACGCCAAGAGGCAGAAGATGACATAGATATCCAGAGTTGATTTTTGCTCAGGTGGGAAATGGACGGTATGGTAGCCAGGCGTATCCAGGTTTGTCAGGGATTTGTATTTTGCACGGAGCTCAGGTCTGGGATATTTTTAACAAAAAAATAATGGAAATTGGACCTCGGTTCTAGAATTAGCCAGCAGATACCTGGCGCTTGCTTTAAGAAAGTACAAACTGTACATATTGTGTTTTGTAACCAAGTATTTATATTTGCCTGTGATCAATGGACGGTGTGGCGATTGATGATGGCCGGTCTAACTACTAAGATGCATATGAGGCATATGGCTCTCTGCTAGGAATGACTTGCTTATTCCTTTTCCATCTCTTCTATTGATACATTGTAGACTTGAGTCCAGTGGTTACACATTTAGAGACGATACTTGAACGACGAAGGTGTTCAATAGACCGTGTGCTTTTTATTCTTTATTTCTTACTGTCAAGCTTTGCAAGTCCCGCGCGGGCCTGCTTCACTGCATCCGGGAAACCAAGCTTGCCCGCCATGTCGACACACTGCTTGTACTTCTTGCGAGCCAACTCATTGTTGCCCAGCATGGCCGCGACATCGCCCCAGTTGCACAGAGCTACAGCACAGGCCTCGTCACACTCAGCTGTGCGTTCGCTGCCAGTAACATCCTTACCATGCTTGTAGGCGTTCTTTGCCCAGTTCTGGGCAGCCTCCAGGCACTCCTTTCGAGTAGCGGGCATGGCGGGGTCATCCGACTCTTTGATTGCGTCGGAGGGCTCGCTGTTGGCTGGTACAAACATGGGGTGCTGGGCAAAGCTGGCGGCGAGGTTGTTCATGATGACGGGACGGTGGCAGGGGGTTTCGCAAAGGCGGAGGGCCCGGAAGAAGAGAGGAATGGCGAGGTGGAATTGGCTCTTGCGCTCGTAGTCACGGCCCAAGGATTCCATAGCACCGCCAATTTGTTCAGGGCTTAGCCAGTCGCCCTCTCCAGGCTTGACGCCCTCTTCCTTGCGGCGGCGGGCTTCCTTCAGGGAAGTTTCGACAGCCCAGATGAGATGCTTTTGAGAGTTGTCAGGGTCGAGAACGTGTTCGTCGCCGTACAGCTCTCCGAGTTTGATAGCGATTCCGATAGTCTTGGCGAGGATTCGTTGTCTCTTATGCCACAGGCTTTCAGTTACGACATCCTCTTCGGCATTCTCTTGCTCCGGAGCAGAAGGAGCGTTGTTGATGACTTGGTTCGCAGGGGCTTCGGTTTCTGATGCAGGCTTGATAAGCTTGCCTTCGTCGTTAATCTTGCCGTCCTTGACTGATTGCTCCATCACATGAATCCATCTGTTGCAGTCGGCAAGAATTCCTTCCAAAACGTGTAGACATCCGTTGTAGTTTGTGATCTTCTCCAGCCAGTATGATGTTTGAATTCGGATACCAAGAACCTCGTCGGAGTAAGGGTCTAAGCCATGCTCGGCGCATTGGTCCATAGCACGCTTGTAATATTTGAGCGCTAGTTCGGAGTCGGGACTGATGTTGGTGTAGTATAAAGCGCGCCGTAAGGAGTTTGCGATAGGCTTGGGATACCTGGTGAACTGGTAGTGGTAGAAGTAGTTGAAGTAGAGGTAGACGGTATATGCGCCAATCACGGATACGACACCAAGGCTTGTATTGTTAGCGAAGAAACGGAACATGGTATTGTTGTGGGACTTACACGAAGATTCCTAATGCTGTAGCTCCTGGACTTTGTCTATATGCCGTCTTGATGCCGGTTGGACTCATGGCAACTACAAGACTGCGCAGACCAGCAGCAAGAGCACGACCAGCAAATTGACGAAATGTGATTTGCGGCTGCGTCGGCGGTTGACTTTTCTTCGGTAACTGATTCTTTCTGGCCTCCAAGTCTCCATCTTGGCGATTGCTAGGCGGCTTGGTGGTTTGGAACCGGCGCTGATCGGGTCGGAGGTTAATAACGGCACGGAAGTTGAATGTGGCGGTTCGCGACCGGAGCTGGACGGAGAGCAGGCCGGAGGTTGCATGCTGCAGACACTTCCCACGCAGGGGCCTCAGCGAGGCAACTGCTGAGACCGACATGGCAGGCCAACTGATGAGGCAGTTGGCGAGCGATGGTCGGAAGAAGGTTTTTGGTGGTGGTGATGACGAACCTAGAAATTGAATTGCTGCAAGGTCAATCGCTTGTCAGTTCATCATAGGCACGCACAGACCATTTTTGACGAATACTGGCCCGTGCGTTTCTAATCGATCAATAGGATTGTCTGATTGTGTCTGATTGCTCCAGTGGAGAGCCGCTTCGGAACCCGCTAAAGCTGAGGTCGACTTGGCCGCGGCTTTTGGGTTGTTCAGGGTCGCTTTTTTGGCTTTGGTGGGGGAGGGAGATTCCCGTCCAGGATATGACGGAATCTGTTAAGACTCAACTTCTATTTCCATCTTACACTCTCATTCAATTTTGTCTCACCACGTACACACCGCAATTACAAAGACAATCGAAATGGCTGGAAAGTTTGAACCTAAGGTCCCCGTGACCCTCGATCCTCCAAAGGATGACATTATCTCCAAGGAAGAGCTTGCTAAGGCCAACGGTACGGCCCGTCCCCCATGCTACAATGCTCGATGTGACGATGTTTTTTTGAACTTCATCAGTTATTTTGCAGACTTGGTTGAAATTTCACTAATCAACAAACAGGTGCTGAAGGCGAGAAGTGCTACGTCGCCATCAAGGTATGCCACCTAGCCTCCATAACACGCAATTCAGCATACAGCTCATACCATTCACCGAACACGACTGATCATCTCCAACACAGGGCAAGGTTTATGACGTTACGGGCAACAAGGCCTACCTACCTGGTGCTTCATACAACGGTAACTATGACTCCATCAACACAACACACATTATCTGATCATCCCCTCCTAGTGTTTGCCGGCAAGGACGCCTCGAGAGCTCTGGGAAAGACCTCCACCAAACCTGAAGATGCACTCCCAGAGTGGCAAGATCTGGATGATAAGGAGAAGGGCGTCTTGAACGACTGGATCACCTTCTTCTCCAAGCGGTACAACGTCGTTGGTGTTGTGGAGGGCGCCACAAACATGGAGTGACTAGCCGAGTTGCCTGCGGTCAAGTTATGAATTCGTCTTTTCACGCTTCGTGTTCCTTTTTGTGAGCTGT
The DNA here is from genome assembly GCA_025948275.1 of Fusarium avenaceum. NCBI lineage: Eukaryota > Fungi > Ascomycota > Sordariomycetes > Hypocreales > Nectriaceae > Fusarium > Fusarium avenaceum. Next base: position 5,450,696 of record CP109670.1, on the reverse strand, counting down.
GAACTTTGTTGGTAAACTTGCTATTCTCCGCTGTTGTGAGCCTGTGCAATCCGAGACTCTTGCGAAGATACGTCTTGCACAGTTGCTGATTACGTGTCTCTGCCGGCACCAAAGAATATATCCCGAATACTTGCACCACAGGAAATCTACCTGGAGCCATTGATTTACTCGTGTTCATGGACATCATGTCGACAGGGTTCCGGTATTGGACCGTGGGCAGTAGACCCCTCGTTACATGTAGACACCCCTTGCAGAATTCGATCATCTTCTCTCAATGTAGTTCTCTCACGCAAGAAGCGCTACACAAAACGGGCCGCAGCTCAACCATCCCAGACGCCACCGCTGCGTTCCGATCTTTTGTCTGTGGCGTCGTTCATAGTATGCGTGTTGCCGCAAGACAGCATGGGTTCACTTCCAAGCCTGACAGCTGCGTTCCACGCAATCGTTATATGCTGGCGATTTATGATAAAACCATGCTCTTTTAGCGTCATGGGTGTGTAACGTATGGGATTTTTATTACTGAATGAGGTTCATGCATGTGAGTGGCTTTGGTTATACACTGCAGCTTGACCCGCACATGTGTTACTTCTAGGATGACCTCGATACTAATTCGGGACCATGCTTAATAAATAACTGATTTGAATGCAAGAGAAAATACAGTTCATATCCCAGACCCAACCAGAAAAAGAAACAAAATGAAACCATCAACCAGTGTCATTCTACCCCTAGATGCCGCCGGCATTCAGATATCGTAGGTAGTCCAGGTATATGGCTTTCATGAGCCCTGCTCATCCATAGATTGGTTGTCTTCATAGCCGTGTTGCGTCTGCACTTCTCTCGCTCGCCAAGCAATTGCACAGTCATCGCAGGGCACACATTGCCGCCACGACTTGCGAAGAACTTTGACGCCAAAACATTGATGGTTTGGATCGTTGCGGGCAAAGTGACAATATGACTTGAGACGGAGGGTGGAGTGGTTGCATGCAAAGAGGAACTCTTCCCAGTCGCACATGTTGGGCTAGTTGTCTTGATTTTGGTTGGTATTCTATGACTGTTAGTCAATATCTTTGGCATAATGTAGCCACTCACAGAGGTTATATCGACTTCTGTTGTAGATCAAAGAGAACTCGAGCTGTTATGTATGAAGGATGCTTGAAATCGGGTTTGTAAGTGAATATGGACAAAGGTGAATGAAAAAGACCAAGTAGGTGGCAGACATTGTGTGTTTTATAGTGGACAAACTCACCCCAGCGTCATAGTTCGTGCAGCAAAATCCTTCTCCTTTCCTTCTCTTCTCTTCTCTTCTCTGGTTCTTGAGCCTTGCAGCTCCTGGATACTAAGGAGCAAGACAAGGATACAGTCTTCAGTATCCAATTGACTTTGGCATTATGCAAGTAATCGATGAAATCTGTGGACATGAGGTGATTGATCGTTTTAGATCGAACATGAACCGTAGGTTACGCATAGTGCCCCAGATTCTTGTTGCTGAAAGAAGCAGACTGCATAAGATCCAAGCAGATTCCCAGGAAGCGTGGGGTCAACGGGAAGAACTCTCGAGTCCCTTGTGGTACAGTGTGTCTCCTGGCAGTTGACGGAGGGTTTTGAGTGAGCTGAAGAGCCTGTTTTGGTGATAGCTGGGATGTTGTGTCAACATGGAAGTACGAGAATCCAAGTAAGGAACGTTGAGGCTCGTGACACACCCAACTTAGGAATGAGCAGGCAAGATGAGTTGACCCTAATGAAGTATTAATTAAAGATAAAGTGTCTAGCAATAGAGATAGTAGTATTTTACTGGAGTCTAGTCTTCACTGCTCAGTCTTTGAACTGAGACCTGACTGACGATATGTGCATATGATGCATGTTTCACTCACCACCCTTGGAGACACAGAACGGTACCGACAGTTAAGCTTGATCGTCTATCATCCATCTAGATCTCTCTCCGATCAATCGATGTAGATCTGATTGATCCAAGACCAGGATGGCGAGTGGGAGCTCTCGGGAGCATGCAGAATTACCAAGGGAGGTAAGGAGCCGAGCAGATGCAGGCGGCCAAATTGAATCATATCGCATACGGGCAATTGAGAAAAGAGAAAACTAAAGAGAAAAGGCAGCGTTGGGTTTATGAAGAGTACGATAGAGACATGCAGATGTCGCTATTGGAGCATATCTTGGACATTATGCAACTATCCATTGTGAAGGAAAAGGTGCGAGTTTGGGTTACTGAGTGAGAATGTGTTCCAGGGGTATACACATCGATAGTATGAATACGTTACCAGTCTAGCCAGTATAGAGTTTGGACTTGCTGAAGTGGGAGAGAAGCTTTGTATGTGATGGGTATGAGGTGGGCATCCTGTGATAGGACTAGCATACTGGGTTAGTACTTAGATGAGAGAGAGTATGGGTGCCCAGGGCTACAAAAAGACGTTGAAATTTTAGGAAATCAATCCAAAATGGATCGTATGTAGAATATCACGATGAGGGTATAGTCAGTTGATTGGTGTTTATGGCGTGCAGCCGATGGTGGTGTGGTGATGGCTTACGCCTCAATGACCCCGAGTGCTAAGGTTGTTTGCGCGCATGGCTATTGATAGATTCAACGCCAGAGCACTTCGACTTGAACTTGGAAGAAGAAATGCCAGAATTGAAGGGCTTTATAAAAAAGGCATCCTGGAACTAAGATTATATGACGTATAGCACTCTATCTAGTAATGATGACATTGTTGATATGGAAATTTGAATTGAGCCACATCAACGATTTTACTCATGGTTCGCAAAAATGCCTTGTTCCTAGTTTACTCTTTGGGCGGACACAGGTTGCCTCACTGGGTGCCTTGTATCTTGGGGGTTGAAAGCGGAGCGCTGATTGGCCCAAATCTCTCACAAAGCCTCAAAACGAGGCGGTTCGGGGAGACAAGACCTCATATCTTACCGATACATCCCTAATCCCAAAATCCCAATCTCAACCAATTCTCGCCGATAATTCATTTCATCGCATCGCAACGACGTGACATTTTGTCTCTTATCTCTTCTATTCCCTTCCCCTTTTCTCCGCCACTTTCACTTCCACTTTCACCTCCACTACTAGTCTGCCTTCTTTTGCCTAAGTACCTTAGTTACCCTCTGAACTGCGGCACCCATGGCTTGTCTACTCCATTGGTGGTGACATCCCATATCATTTGGCCTCCAACTCTCGTTCGCGCACCTCCACCCTTTCGTCGCCTTCATCTTGAAATCTCGTTTCGTTTGCTGCACCTGGTCGAGTCCGACCCCGACTCCGACTCCATTTCTACACAGACCATTGCGCTAGGATCTGTCACTCAGTGATATACGCCCAGGATCCCTTGCTAGGATTGTGCAGATCCACCAAGTTGACCTTGGCTGAATGTATGCTTTCTTTTCTTCTGTCTATTATTCTATCTTGACGATCGAACTGTCTCCTCGAGTTTGTGCTGTGCCTGGATTGATTCTGGCTCGTGAACCTTGTTGTCCTTGTTGAACACCAATCACCTATCGACCCTCCTCCCCAATACATCAACACAAGCTGGCTACACTACTTACTCTGCATTATCCATTCCCCGATATTCAAAGACTGATGCGGAAAGAACTGATAGCTCCTGGATGTCTCACTTTGTCCCTCGGAAGTTTCTACTGGTATCATCAGTATCCATCGAATAAATAGCACGACTCAATCAATACTACATCCATCCACATCATCTGGCCCAAGTCAACATCGAAGCGCCGTCTTCATCATGGAATCATTCAACCCCCCACAGGATCAACATAACGGCGCCAGCATGTCTCCTCAAACAGTTGAACAGAACGAGAACCTGGCTGCTCTAGGCCAACCAAGAACACACACCGGCACTGCATTCTGGCAGCAATGGGGTGGTGACGATCCTTGGAATCCCCTAACCTTTGGGACGCCTAGTGATGGCCAGGCTCGCTCGCAACTTCTTGAAGCGGCCAATTTTCAATATCATGACTACCGCAGCAAGCCCCTGATATCTGAATGTGATACCAACCCGGAAGATTCCACCTATGGAAGTCGCTTGACTCACAGCATTGGTAATCCTTCTACATACGGTGAAGATATCGACCCTGATCTCCAAGCGTTGGAATCCCAAAACCCGGACGATCGGCTCGTCAACGCAAGCCTGGAAACCCTCCAACTACATTGTCAACCACCTACCGATGAGCCTCAGCTATATACAGCCAATGACTCCCCTCAGCTATATCAAACCGAATGGACCCGACCACTTCCTCCTGCAAGCGTTGCCACAGCTCCCGTTGGTCGGGAGCGTCGGTGGGCTTGTAATGACTGCCGCAAGCTATGCCGTACACGATCAGAGCTAAGGTTAGCACTTGCGTCTCTGATTTTTGGACAAAGAACACATGCTTACCAATTTCAGAAAACACGAACTGAAGCATTCTCTTCCCTGGCACTGTAATGTCTCGGGCTGTGCACGCGATAAAGGCTTTACGTCAAAGAACGACCTTGACAGACATAAACGAACTGTACATGGCGATCGTACAGTTTCTGGCCGCACTTTCGTGTGTAATATTGGCAATTGCGCCAAGAAAAGTAAATATTGGCCAAGAGCAGATAACTTCCGCTCCCATCTGCTGAGAATTCACTCAAAAACCTACTCAGCCAACGACGATTTGTCAGAATATGTTCATCGGTATGTTGTAGAGCATGGTATCCTTTTGCATTGTTTCTGTCTAACATATTATAGACCAGCTCCTTCTCAAGACCTAGAGGGCATAGGCGGAAGTGCCATAGCATATCTCGAGGCCCAAGAACAGTCATCTAGTTCGATTCATCCCTCTACATCTCTGTCATTTCGCGGACCTTATGGGGATCGACGAGCTTCACAACCGCTTCCTAGTATCAGTAGTCTGTCACGGGGTCCATCTTCTGTATCGTTTGATCGAGATGCATCTAGCCTTGCTACAGTTCGAGAAGGTGATGAGAATTACATCCAGCCGGGTATTCTCAGTGGATCTGGATATCTTCCGCCACATCCATGGTCAGCATCTACTGTCTCCGAGGAGGATGCCCCAGGAGACGATATCACGGCCTCTGAATCCGAGCAACAGGATGATACTGCGCCAGAAGCCATGGGCGGTGTACAGAAAAGTGGAACTTCAGACACGGAGACATCTAGTGCCAGCGAAGACTTGACATCCCAGCAACCTGATGTTAGGATGGCAGATACCGATGAAGCCGAAGCAACTCCCAGAGCAATCTCGTCACAGACAGATTTGTCCGAGTCCTCTTCGAGTACCAATCCAGAAAAAACATACGAACTTCTCGACAGGATCCCAAAGGGCTTGATTGCAGATTATCTGAGGAAGCACTCAATGGGCAGTAGGGACGACACTCCGAAGCCAGATTTAACCAGCAACAAGAGCCAGACCCACTCGCATAAGTGTTCAGACTGCCCCAAGACCTTCCCTCGGCTATGTGAGCTTAAGTGAGTATTGCCGAGTCTTGATGATCAGTCACGTTGCTAACGTCGTGTCCAGGAAGCACAAGAAACGACATTCAAAGCCATACGGGTGCACTTTTGCTGACTGTAAGAAGAAATTCGGAAGCAAGAACGATTGGAAGAGGCACGAGAGCATTCAGCACTACCAGCTTGAAACATGGACATGCGACTGCACCAAATCTGGCTCGGCTGAGCCCTGTGGCAAGGTCTGCCACCGTCGTGAGAGTTTCAGAAGTCACCTCACAAAGGACCACCCGACACTAGATCCCCAAAAGCTCGAAGAGAAGATTGATAGTTGCCGGAAAGGGCGTCATTGCGAGACCTACTTCTGGTGTGGCTTCTGTCTGAAAACTGTCAATATCGAAGTGGTGAACAATTCATGGGCTAAACGCTTTGATCACATCGACGACCACTTCTCTGGCCGTGGAGGACCCAAGAAATATATCAGCGAGTGGGTACATGAAAAGGATCGCCATGCCGCCACCATTGCCTCCCAGGAAACCGGGTCAGGGTCTTCCTCCGGCTCGTCCACCTCAGACCCTAAATCTCCCCGGACCTTTGCATCACAAGACCACAACAGCGAGAATTACCAGGTACAAAAGATGGTGTACATGTGGGAATGTGTAAGTGAATGCCTAGACCTCGTCGATGACCCCAGAGCTAACAAAGACTAACAGTGTAACTGCAAAATCGAGAACACTCGGAGTCACAACACGTCATGCCTGGAGTGTAGTCACCGGTCATGCCAGAATTGTAGGATGTACACACTGCCTGCTTCCGGTGACAGTTAGGCTACGTGGACTCTGGAGCAAACTGGGGCGTATTATGTGTCAACTTTATGATGTATGGATGGATGTATGATGTACTCCGATATGATATGTTTGGAAACTTGATATCCTGTGTAGGAAAAGAGGGCCAGCAGTGCATTGAAAAGAGCGAATGTATCGGGTATATGATGATTGTGTTATTTATGTCTACTTCCTGCTTCCATAAATAGAGTTGTAGTTGTGCCGGTTTCTGATAGTTTTAGGGTCGCGTTAGTTTCAGCGGTACTACGAATCCGAACTTTACAAGACTAAGACTGTCATTGAATCGTAGCCAACGCTGATCACGATACATGAACAGGTGAACCAGGCACAGGCCTGCTTCGTCTTCAGCTCGTCTCCATAATCTGCATCTCTACTCAGCCCCCTGTACGGATAGATCGACCAAAGTGTAAAAGACCAGGGGTTCGGCTCTAGATTACCATCGACGCACTTCCACAGCTTGCATATGATTTTCCACTTCTGTCGGAGACGGCGCGCTATTGTATCAGGATAAGCCACTTTGAACATAAACAGGCGCCTGGAGAGAGTTCCCCGGCGCGTATCTGTACTGGAGACCAGTCGCAGACTTGGCGTGTGTTGGAGTGGGACCTTACGAGTTACCTTGATGAGCGCTTTGGTGTAACACGGGTTGGTCGTCGACCTTGTAGAGGGCGTCAGAGAGGAGAGAGAGAGAGAGAGAGACAAGAGCTGGTAGCGTAAGTTGTCTTGTGCGGCTGTTGCTCATTTCCTCCAAGAGCCGCGTTGGGTCATCTCGTGTTACACAAGGGAACCACTAGTGACTGTTGTCCAAGCTCAGCCGGGGCTGGGGTCGGATTTGCAGCAGGGGCGAAGCCGCGAGGGTACTGTAATGATGCGAGGTCCAAGGGGCTGGAACTCGTTTGAGTAGGCTATCTACCAGGTATCGTACCATCATCATCTCGCAGAGCAAGCCCGCGGAAGACAGGATCTGCAACCCTAGTGGATGGTGGGTGGATAGTGGATGGTATGGATAGATGGTGTTGATATGCACCGCAGAGACACATGGTGAGGAGCATTTGCTAATTATTCCTGCGAGCATATCTATAGGCGCGGATAATAACATCCATTATACATCGTGCATGACATGCATGGGGTTTTTTTTGTACCATCTATAACAACATCCGGCATAGATTGGCCCACCGCCGTGGCTTTGTCTCTTTTTCTTTTTCTTCGTTCTGACTTGAAATGTGGTCTGTAGCTTCACACCAAGTCTCGACTCTTTTGTCACTTGATAGATACGGATACGGACCCGAGCTGAGCGAGCGTACTCCCCCAAGGCTCAAGGCGTCCTCACTAATGTAGCTGCCTCGTGGGTGGATAAGGTTTAGCGGTGGGCCTCCTGCCCTTGAGCCAGGGGGTAAAGCTGGAAGCAGGTGAGGTTAGGGATTATGACATTGGTGTTATGTATCATTGGTTATTTGGATCAGCTGTAGTCCTGGTGCCTCGTTCGTCATGATAGCTTGGCTTTATCAAAGAGACGAGACAGAGCTGGGTATTATTACCCCATAGCCACTCGAAGAGTCTGAATTGGGGGCCGAGTTCGAAGGGGAGTATCTGCGAGTCAACGTTTACGGAAAACGGCTGTATTCTTTTGGGAGAGACCCCAACATCTCAAAATCTGGGGGCCGTCCCGTGTCCTGCCTGAGATGGCTATTGTACAGGTTGTACAAGGTTTTCAGCTGGGGCTTGGTACTGGAGATTTCAAGATTGCAAAACTGCCCAGGAGAAATGCAGAAGGATCTTGGATGAACCGGGCATATGGATCCAATTGAATCAACATATCGGACCAGGATGGGATCCATATACTGTACTCTATGCTAGTTGTGATGCTTCCTTATGAGCAGAAGTTGTGCTTTTACTGTCTGTTAATATTCCAAGCATCGATGTACTCTACAGAGATCTTCAATGGCATGCAACCTGCTATACTCAATACAATAGATACCGCAACTTCTGGTCGTCCGAGTCTTGGCTATCCGATTGTCACTGGTAGCTAGGAAGCGAGCAGGTACTACGGAGTAGGTGTCATTCGAAATTATAACGAACAAGGGTCTACCTGCCAATAGGAAGTGTCGAATATGTGCGAGCCATAGCTGAGGAAGGGGAACGCAGCTAGTCATCTGCTTCAGCGCAAACCCGTACACTACCTAGGTGTAGTATGTAGCTTAATGTTTGTTGATGAACTTGGAGGGCCCGGGCCGGGAATTCTCACTGTCTCCGGGCGAGATAACCCTTGTAAGTCTGTTGGCTCTAGCAATTGCGATGGCTCCACTTGCCGTCCAGCTCGTAGCCGTAATTGGTTTACATCTGGATGGTGGGTACCACTCTCCCATTTTGGAGGGTTGCCTTTTCACGCTTCTTAATCAGTGGGCCCCATTGCCCACACGACTACAGGGGTCTTACCCACAGGGGCTGAATTGTAGATCCTCCGGCTTCACTTTTCTTTCCAGTACATCATCATCGATCATCATCATCATCACTATCCATACCATGTCAATATCAATCTTCAGCTCCAAGAAAAGAGTGCTTCATCGTCACACCCTTTCTTTACCTCTGCAAATCAAGACTTGGTAGTACCGGTATGCGAGAACCCTTGAAAGAACACAGAACACAGGACGACTCGACCAACTTTAACAAAACTCCAAAGCATGCTATTATGTTACCCGCCGCTAATCACGATCTTTATTCGCTTACCGGACTTTACAGGCTTTAAGACGCTACGCTACCTGGAAACTGATGTTGATTCTCAAAAAGTCGTAGCTGCCATCGCCTTGCACCTTGGCGGCTGGCTTGACTCGAGACAATGGCCAAGATGATATCCGTACTCCGTACTGATGCCCAACCTGACAAAGAGACCTCACGCATCAAACTGTCTCAGACCTGTCGTCAAAATTCCAGGGGTTAAGGTTTCTACTTTTTATACCCCTAGGCGTTTCTGGGCACAGACTTTGGCCGTTTCTCTCACCTACGTGTACCACCGCCACCTGTCAACACCAATGCCAGCATCGCTTCCCCTCGATATGTATCGATTCTAGCCGCAATGACTGAACTCATTGCTCAATCAAGCGTCGCATCTGCACTGGCAGGGCGGGCCTTGCCTAGTGCCGGTGGCGTCTAGCTCCAATTCTTTGGACTAATGGTTAGCCATGCCCATACAAGTAAATGATAAGCGACAAGGGTGTTCGATTCAACGGTTCGCATCAGTTGTCGTTCTTTAGGTCCCGTATACATTTCTACCTCTAAGAATTGTAGCAGCGGCTTGAGAGAACACTCCGCAAATAGATTTTGCCACTGAGCAGCTGCAGACCTCTATCATAAGGCGTGAAGATTTCAACCGCTGCCAGATATTGGAAATAGCCTTTTCCAGTGTCTGGTTACCACACCACCTTATCGCAAGGCAGTTGGTCCCGTCTCGACTGGGCATGGGTCAGGGCTGGCTGGCTGGCTGGCCTTTCCTTTGACTAGGGTATGCTGCAGGCATTTCTTGAAAAGTGATAAATGGATGGCACACCCCGGGGCCTAGGTACGTACTATGAGGCTCTGCTGCGATTGAAGGGGAGGGCATGAGTTCGCTGTCTGTCTAAGCACCCAAGACAGGCCTACGAAGGCCTTCTGTGCATCAATTCTTGGAGCCTCTATAACTTCTTAAGATGCGTTCCTCGCCCTCCACCATGACAACTCCTCCCCATTCTGACCAGCAACTCAACAGTGGTTTTCTGAATTGCCACTGTTCACAATAATCATTCTTCACACTTTTAGTTATCTTGATATCCGATTTATCTGTTCCCTAATCTCACGCTACCTGACTTATACGGTCTGAGTCTTGCGTTGCCATTGTCACAACGCCATATCCGCAATACACATGTCTGTATTCCACTACTGACCTGGCATTTCTACGCTTTTACATCGAGTACCGAAGGCATTCCTCTTATCCTTTTACCTTTGCACTGTACTCCCTGTAACAGTATCTCTTACCAAGATCTTTTCACTGAAAGCCAACATCACGTGCCACTCTTTATACCAAGTTGCTTTCATCATGGCACACCACCCTTACTATGAGGAAACTGATGATGTTGGATACTCGGCCAACACACTCTGTTTCTCATACTCCAACACTGATTACACCAAAAATGAAGATCTCTCCGATCGGATCGACCCCTCTCTTCAACTTTACACACAATATTCCGGCCTACAAGGCGATTCCTCCGGTATCAGCGGCATGCAACGATTTCTGCAGGAGCAGCAGACCAACTACTTTACTGCACCAAAGAACTTCTCTAGCCAGAATGCCAATTACACTGGCATCTACCCCGACATGAGCTCATCTCTTCACCACAACTCACAATTTCGACATGGCTCACCAATATCCTATCAGCAATCGTCAGTGGCTAGCGGACCACTCAGCCCCCCTTCGACCGACAATGGCGCATACGTCGAAAGCACTCAAGGGCCATCGACACCCCCCAACACTGCCGTCTGGTCACCACAATTTGTCTCGCTGGGCTCTCAGTCACCCAGCGTTTCTCTATATGGACTCTCGAACGTGTCACAGGGATGCGTGAACCCATCTGTGATTCAACCGTGTCAAATCCTCCCGGACATCAAAGTGGAAGAAGAATTAGGCTTCAAAATCGACGCAGGTGCCGAAGCCGAAAGCGCCACTCCTACTTCCATTTGCCTGGGAAGTGGCATAGATTCCACATCGTCAGCCAATACTCCCAACTCAACAGCAGACTCTCAAAGCTGTGGTATTGATACCTATCCTGAACTTGATGAAATGGATCTAGATGAAAATACTGGGGACGACCCTGCAATCAAAGTCTCGAGCAGCGTAGTCGGAGATGACGATGACGACGAGGAATACAAGCCCACCCGCAGAGGTAAATCGTCCCGAGCCACGAAGAGCAACAGTCGACGGGGTCGCACAAAACGGCCCAGCAGAACAAAGGTTACCAAACCAAAGCCTTCGTCTCGTAGCACTACAACTCGAAGACTAGTATCCTTCTCTTCGGATGGAAGCACAATGTGTAATCACTGCCATGTGTCTTTTAGGGACGAAATCTTACTCCAGAAACACACCAACACTATGCATATTCGTCCTTTCATATGCGTCTTTCATTTTGCTGGGTGTGAAAAGACATTTGCAAAGAAAAACGAGTGGAAACGCCATGTGTTAGCACAGCACTTGAACCTTGACTACTGGCTTTGCACAGCAGGCATTTGCGGCTATTCGCCGAACCCCTCCCCCAAGAGCATTACAGGTAAACCGACACATTGCAGAGTCTTTAGAAGAAAGGACCTCTATACGCAGCATATTCGCCGGATGCACTCATGGCCCGAGGTGGTCAATGCGGACAAGAAAGACAAGAACTTCCCTATCGAGTGGATAGTTCAAGAGAAGAAGTATCAGGAGGCTGCCTCACGACAGCGGTGCACATTACCCAGCTACATGCACTGCCCAGCCGAGGGCTGCATGACTGTATTTGACGACGGCCTAAGGACCTGGGATAGTCGTATGGAGCATGTTGCGATTCACCTCGAGCGTGCCGCGAACAATGAAGAGCCGCCAGTGGTATTTGGTGGTGCCAACGATAGAGCTCTTACAGACTGGGCATCGCAACCAGATGTACATGTCATTGTGTCTACCAACAAGGGCTGGGAAGCTTGCCAGCCGCTCAAGGCGGCCAGAACCGAAATCTCTAGGCTATCAAGCCTCAACGAAGGTCTCGATGAGGATGCAGAAGGCGAGGAATGCTAAACAAAGCTCTCTGGGTACCTACAGGTAGCAATGTATTTGCTTATATTATTTCATTCTCTTTCTCAGGATCTGGGGAATTACGGAAGAGTTACATGGTTGTTTTCCTACAGGCGTTTCTTTCATAACTACACCACCATCGCATATACAGTTTACCAACCGCGATGATACCCCATAAACCATTGGACTTCTGGACAGATGGGCATTTTAATACGTTTTACTGGGACTTTTATGTTGTGGGACTGTGCCATAGTTAGTATGTTGTTAGATCTTATATACCAGCGATAGAGACACGATGGATGAATACATGGATGATCAATAGCAACATACCTTTCCCTGCTGCTTGCCTCATGGGCCAACGGTCGTCACGGCTGGGGCTACGTACCACCGCACATCAAACATGTCAGCTCATTTCCGCAGAGCCTCAACCTCTCCCAGCTTCTGCACTATTGCAGTCAGCTCAACGTCACAGTCCTCAGCCGCAGCCGCCCGTGTTACCACATTCCAACACTTCCCTGTCGGTCACCACTTTGCATGTACCTTCCACACACCCTGGTGACTCTTGACGGCAGAGCAATGACTCACCTGTGGCCAGCCTGGGGGTCGGAATCACCCTTGAACCTTTAGCTCATGACAGCGATGATGCACACCCCACAGGGAAGACGGTGCAGATCATCGTCTCGTTCGATCTGCCGAGAGTATCTTTCTTTAAAAAGGGGATTATCATAGGGTACGGCATGCCATGTATCGTAGCAGATTAATGTACCATCACGATCTTGAAGGAATGTGTGTAATACATTCTGTCTTTGTGATATAACTCGAAGTAAGCAGATGCAAGCTTTCTCTTCACACATCTCTAAGTGGCTCATTCGGTCTGTACGATGGCAGTTCACGTTAATGTGTATATGCTGTTGTCATCTTCTTGTAGCAGCTAACTTCGTCTCGAAGATATGATGTCTCTACTTCATTGGCATTTCGTCAAGGTTGGAACTGTTGATCGGTCGGGCTATTTCTGCCTAATAAATTTATTAATCCGACAGAGCTGTGTTTCCACCGAGTATCACTATTATTGGGTTTACCTATGAAATATTCGTGAGTTACTTGTCCCAATCAGTTTCAGTTGTTTCTTCTCAGCTCTTTCGGTCAAGACTGCACACAATAAACATTGAGTATCCACTTGAATCAAATTCTTGCCCATGTAGCCATCCTGGTTTCTGATCATCTTGACCCATTCATAGTTCATGGAGACTATGTGCTCAAACCCCACACTTGATCCCATATCTTCATGGACTGGATGATTTAGAGTAACGTCTGCTGATATATAACTGCTGAGACTAAGAGCAGACTGTTGCGAGAGTGGCAAGCTAAAGGATTGGACCACGCTGCGCTCGGCGTTGTTGTCGGGACTTGCAGGCAAGGGCATATCCGGGCTCATTGACTTTACGCCATTCGATGTAGGCTTCGTACTTCTGCTGTTGTATCGGATCGGGGTTTGTCGGCTTGGAAACAGGAGTCGGGCGACTTGAGTAGCCACCTCCCATCATCGGGTTGTAGGGCATCTGTGGACCATTGCTACTAAGAAGAGGCCCAGGTGCAACGCCGCATATTTGCGGAACAGGGTCGAAAGTTGTGGGATAAAGTTGGTTTGCAAAAGGAGTAGGCGCTGCCAGGTTTGAGCCGTGGCCAAAGCCAGCCAAAGGTGCAGGGGGGTACATGTCCTGAGGAGAAGAGTTGTAGGGAGCAGTCGGATATACATTAAATGCAAAATTGGGTGTTGGAATCATGTTTGTTGTATAGTTTAGCATCCCCTGGCCCTTGCTTGAGGACTGAATCGCTCTGGTGTCAAGCGTTGAAGTGCCTACCTCACCCCTATCACCATGTTCAGGCTCCATGATGGGGCAAGTAATACTATGATCCGTCGAATCAGTTCTCCCAGGAGTTTTACCAGTGACGTTGTCTACCTTGTTACTCTTATTCGAGCCCATTGTTTCAAGAGTGCTTTCATTTGATAGATTTGCGATATCCTGACATCCCGACGTTGCTTGAAAGTTTTCCCCGAAAGAAAGAAACTCTCTTGCTCTAGGGTTCAAGCCCTGGGAGAGAGCGTTGGTACTAACAGAAATTCCAGAGTCCTGAGAGACTTCTTTACTCCTTGATTTTATGCTATAAGGCATATCAATGCCAGAGTCGGAGCTGTCAAACTTGCGTCGTTGTGTAGATGCGGGTGGAACATGATTCGGTTTCGACCCCCAAGGACAATTGTGGTGGAAAACAGAACTATCTGCTGAGTATTCTTTTGCAGATTTCGTCTGTTGTCCCGATCCTTTCTGAAGCTTTTTTAGGATTCTGTTAAAAGCTTCGTCTCTGCGTCGAGTTTCTTCGCTTTTTCTCGACTCTTCAGGTTGCACGCCTGACTTATTTTGCTGGAGCTTTTGGAGAAACTTCTGAAAAGCAAAATTTCTCTGCCGAAGTTCCTCATCTGTCCTTGGCTGGTCAACTTTTATAATCGTGCTACCTGTTGTTGTAGACTGAGCTTGAGCATTTCCGAACCCAATGTCAGTGACAGCTGGGTCATTGACCACAGCTTGTCTTGCCTTTTCAAGTCTTTCCACTTCGCGGTTTCCAATGGAAGAATTCTTGTCTCGCATTGGAATGTTGGGAGCACTGGCAGTAAGTGTGAGGCTTTGCTCATCCACTACACCCATCAGGTGCTTGGTCTCTTGGTCACATCGTTGGGATTGTTCCGAATATCCCGACCGTGGAACTTTGCGCACGCGTTGTATACGAGCGATAGGGTATGCTCGATCATCGCTCGGCGACCGGCCAGGTCTCGACGAAGTGTCATTTTCCGAGAAAAGGGGGACGAGTTGAAGGATCTCGACTTGACGATTCCTGAACCGACCACCAATCAAGTCGGTCCGTTGCAAAAGACTACATAGCCCACTAATTTCTTCTTCTTTAGTATCGTTCTCTATGATATGCAAGTTGTTCCGGTCCGGAGTTGCATGAAGCTCTTCGACAGGATCGGCCTTCGTATTTCTTGTTTCGATGTCAGAAGTGCCAAGACTTGATTGCCAGTGGTTGGCACTATCAATGAAATCCCATGGATTAATTAGTGAATTCTTATCTTGGAATGTGAGTAAATCGCTGGCTACTGGTATTTGGGAGGTCTCATGACTTCGAAGGGCACTGCGACTCGGGTCGCTAGTTGTTGTGTCTGTGGACTCACAAGCGCTACAGCCACCACGTCGACGACGCCAATCTGGATTGTTCATTGCTTCCGCAAATTTTGACACCGAAGAGTGATCTCCTGAGTAGTCTCCACGAGAAGCACAGGGCACAGAGCTCGTTTCATCAAAGGAATCGTCAGTGGTGGTTTGGTCAGTTGATGCTGTCGTGCGAGCCATACGTCTTCTTATCTTCTTATCAGGCGCCATAGTAAATTCGATTCTTGTGAATTGATGTGTAAGATGGGACCGGGAGGACAAATAGGTTCCCCAGGCTATTTGACGCCAAGCAGGTGCAGTCCTTGTGTAGTTCGAGCTTGGAACGTGTGTTCTTTGTGGAATCTTTCAAGAAGCAAGTAACTTGACTTCAGGATGCCGTCGAACAGAGGAGTTGTCGGTTGTGGGCTGTCGAGCTCTCGGGACCCGACGGTTTCCTCGTGAGTAGATCGTTGTTAGAACCCCTGAATGTTGACAAGCTGTATCTTGATATTCTTGACTTTATCGATTGGATGCACCGCACAGAGAAACGAAGAGTTTGATCATAAATCCAAAAAGACCGAAACACGCAGAGGACTGTAGCCAAATTAGATATCAGCCTTCACTCACATCCTGGCTCATCAGGTACAAGTAACTCTCCTCCAAGTTCCAAGGGATATACTTCTTGTGAGTTTGAAGACAACTTACTTGGGTAGAAAATGTGGACAGTATCGTCAAGTCTCCGAAAGGAGGGGAAGATACTGCTGAGTTCTTCTTGGCAAACCGGCAAATAGAAAGTGTTGGGCGTCGAGGAGGTTCCTTTGGGAAGGTTGGGAGGTGATCGCTGTAACGGTGGCAAGTGACTTCGCTTTTTCGTCAGGCTGCTTTTCTCTAGACAAGATGCCTTAATGCTGCGTATAGCGGAATAAGTAGTCCAAAAAAAAAGGGGGTGACTCTTCTACGGAGAAGTTGGGATGTGATGGCGTAGATGAAGAGAAACCAAGAGGAGATGACACGGAGTACCTAGGCAGTTGAAGGTAACAATCGCTCAAGAGAAATTGGCAGGCGCAGGTCAAGAGATTGTGGTCTATTTGCAGCGGAAGGCATGTTGACATTTGGGGGACCTCCTTCCTTGACTATAACTCTTCTGGGGGAACCAGCTTATAGCCAAGAATGACAGAGGGGGGTTAGGGACTGAATTTTAAAGAACGAACGCCTATGCACTTCATTAAATGCGTGTACAACTGTAAGGGGCGGCCATAATCAATTAGAGGTATCCAATTACAAACACAAGAAACCAACTCCGATCCAAAATGGCATATGAACAAGTGATAAGCAAATAGCCGTGCTGCAAGGCTTCCTTTGTTCGCAACCACACGCGTACGTACAGCTATCCTTGGTACTGTTGTCCACCCATAAAAGCAGCAAACGCCCTCTGTCATCATCGTTAGTACCAAGTCAAGAACGGATACAGGAAGAAAATCACTAACCGCGTTTCGAGTCTGCATAAAGACAGTTCCGGGGCCCGAAAACTTGCACACCAAACCCTCCGCTGAGGCAATTCCTGAAATGATACCGCCGGACGCAACACGCTCCATGACGTACTTGCAGTTCCAAGCAATCAAGTGGCCGTTATCAATGATGTACTTTTCACCTTCGACGAGCTAGCAGACATGTTAGTTTACCTGATGGGAACGGAACCCTGGAAATATCTTACCGTCTTCTGGATGATTGCACCGAAACTCGAAATCCATAGCAGACCAGTACCGCTTACTTTATACACCCAGAGACCTTCACCACTAAACATGGCTTTTCCTAGGCCCTGCCGCTTGTGATCCTTGATAACACCCTGCGTTGAGGCTAGGAATGCATCGTGGCCTACTGACCAGGTGTCCTTACCCGAGAGACGAATTGTGGTAATATCACCTAGACTATGCGGCGCAAGGAGCACCTCGCCGGGACCGATGTACGTTGAGCTTGACATTTCACCTCCGGTAATCATCTTCTTCATGCTGAATTTGATCTGCCCCTTGAGAGTAACAGAGGGAGACATGGCGATCATTGCGCCTGGCTTGGCGGACATGGGGCAGCCCATGGCAAGCTGGATGGTGATGATAGTATTACAGTCACGGTGACTGATGCGGTAGCTGCCTCCATTGAAAGTTCCCGTATCGTCAGCCGTAGCCACCGCACCCACAAACTGACCTGCCTGGGGTGCTCCAGAAACCGTCATAGCTACCGCGTTCCCTGCGGGCTGCTGCTCCGGTTCCTGCTTGAGCTTTTCAGCTGGGAATGGGCTTTCATCGAGAGGCGATACCGGCGCAGGCGGAGGGTCGAAGTTTTGTTGATGAGATTGAGGTGTTGCAACCGGAGGCGTGGCTACAGGAGGAGTCGCAACAGGGGGCGTTGCCGTGGGCCTCATGGCCAGGTAGTTGTGCTGACTCGGCGCATGATATTGAGTCTGTGAAGGCGGAGGTGTCGCCTGAGGTTGGTTGTGTTGAAAGTGCTGCTGATGAGCTGGCGCAGAAGCCGGAGGAGGAGGATAATATCCCTGAGAGGAACTATGGGAGTGATGGTTGGTTTGCGGAGAAGGAGTATGTTGCTGCTGTTGCTGTTGTACTTGCTGCTGGGGAGGTGGCGGATAGTGTATCGGTGTTGGTTGATGAGGAACTTGAGGAGATGGTGTATGTTGTGGAGGAGGAGGATAGTTCATGGCCTGTCCTGGTTGAGCCTGTGGCTGAGGCGGAGGAGGATAGAATTGCGTGCGGTTCGCCGGAGGAGAGGTCGGTGGCGGCGCATATTGATGTTGTTGCTGCTGCGGTTGAGGAGCTGCTCAAGTATATCATGGTCAGCTTTACTGTGTACTATGAGCCGAAGTTGTTTGGGAAATAGACGAACCTTGTGAGCTCTGTGCCGCGCCGGGCGGAGCTATTGAGGTGTCATGATCAGCCTGGTTGTCATGATGCCTAAGTTGAGTGGACTTACGAGGATAGTAGTGATTCTGACTCGCCATGATTTCTCTTCTTACAGCAGGTTTTAAGATCGCTTAGATGGATGATCTTACAACATACACAGTCAACAATGATAAATATAAGAGAAAGGAGAGAAAGAGAAGAAAAATGCGGCCTTGAAGGAGCTCTCCCCAGGAAAGGTAGCTCCAAGCTGCCTCCTCTAGCCGCCCGCAACATGGATGTGCCAAGCTTGGGCAGCCCCGCAGTAGTTACCTCGACCACGATACTTGAAGATGGAGTTTGATATTGGGCCTTTGAAGATGAGGAAAATTACAGAAAATTGGTTCAAATTTGGATCTATCTTCTCTTCATTCGTTGCACAAGTCCCGAGACTGTTTCGGCATTCACTTGTCTCAATGAACAAAAAGCGGCCGCATCAGAAGAGACCAAGATCCCGTCCCTCTCAAGACTGCTACAACGCAAGCTGCATAGTGGTGAATGCTTCTCTCAAACCTGGGCCCAATCACGATGCGCCATCAAGGCGTTGAGCCCCTGCGCCTTGAGCTCTGCAGCCGGCTTGACAGCTGTAAGCGCCCACGCGGGGCAATTCGTGGGCGCTTAGCCAGCATACCAGCAAGCCCATTGGCCTGCTCGAGTTGTACCAGGCAAATTAGTCCACGTCGTCCTGATCCATTCGGAAGCAATGGATCGATTGCTGTCAAATGATGCGTGTTGAGTCTCATGCTGCGGAAATTGTGTAAAACTCAGGCTCTGACATGTGCCGCTATCACAAGAATGTCACGTGCAATGAGAGATGAGTACCTAGGGTAGGTACGGGTACAGCGCCCTGACCCCCCGAATATTGAATATCGAATACCGAGTACCTGTAGGCGAACGTCACTTGTTTACCTTTCCCCAAAGCTAGGTACCTAATCCATGTTACCCAAGGTACAGCACTCTCATTCCATCGCCACGTCTTGGCAATATCTGGGGTATCACTTCCTATTGCCAAGGACAATGGCGGTCTCAGCTACTGTGCGTCTGAAAGCATAATATCACGTATTCCCAGCCGTAAAACCCGTTCTTGTCTATACCCCTTCCATTTCAACTAACCTAACTTGTGTGATTAACTGCGCGGCTGATACGAACAAGAGCACTTGTTCTTTCGGGCCCGAGATCATCTATCTGCTATCTTCAATGATTCGGGCTTTACCTCAAACCCAGCCCTTGGCACAAACCAAGAGAAACCGCCGGGCTTACTACCTGGTACATAAGCATGCAGCACGAGAAGCCACTTAGACCAGAGAAGTTCCCTGTGTAGATCGCCCTTCTTCAGCTTGGTAAGCGAGCAAAGTGCGAGTTGATGGCATCAAACTGGACCTAAAGTTTAATCGGGTGTTAACCGGCCCTACCATCTACCAAGCACATTGTGTGTCAGAGACGATCTCAGATCGTCGCTCTGAGGACCGATTTACCTAGTGGTAACGGTAAGCTGGTATGCTTGTGACGTTGATATGCGGCTCCATTGCTCGGGAATACCATCGCCCGGTGGTGGCATCTTCGTTCACGATTTATAATCCACATATGCTTGACGAACAACCCTGGACTTTAACTTGTCTGCAACGGTCTGCCTTACGAAGATGGTCCATCGTTTTTGTATCCCTTAGGTGCTCACCGTGGATGAACCATAGCCATGGGTCCCATGATGGCACTATTCAGGCGCCCCGACGCCGTGATATGACTGCAGATTCTCTGGCCGTCCCGTTCCGCCCCTCTCTACCGTACAACAAACTCTTTGATATTGGCTAAAGAAGCTACTGTGAGACCTTTTCTGTTGTAGTAAGAGTCTTGGGACACTTTGGTTCATAAACCGTGGCTCTCAAGTACAAGCCTGCGTCATGGCATGGTTCACAGGACGGTTGGGAAACATGGTTCTTGCTTTCGAGCAAATGATGTTACCGATAGTGCCTAGTTGCGCGCCGCTCAAGCTGCGGGCCGTTGGACTCCAAAGAGCAAAACCAAATGAGCCAATGCCACAGCTCAGCGACTTACGAGACACCAGAACGAGAACTAGGGCGCGATCGATGTGGGTTAGAGTTTTGACCACCGCAAGCACCATTCGCGCTTACGAGGGAAGTGTATGGGAGACCACCAAGGCAAGCCTGTCGGGGAGTCTTTGTCCCTTGTCGACCCAACTGACAGTTTTGATAACCGAAGGCAAGACGCCACGATGTTTGAGATGTGGCATTCCTGGGTTTATTGGAACAGGTAGTGGATGAACATTCGAGTTCGCCGAAATATCTTCATTAAGCATCGCATGTTGAGCTATGGTTGATTATTGACGCCGGTGGTGAGCCTGGTCAAGGTTTGCTGATGACCACCAAGGCTGAACAGATGCGGTTTGCAAGATATCAACAGGGCTTCATGCCACTCAGCCCAAATATCGCCATGTGGTACTCCGTGCTCTGTATCTGTCAGATGAGTAGCTTTCAGCCGTGCAGTGAGAATGATTGATGTCAAAGCGCAAAAGCCATGTCATCTCTGTTGAGGCGAAAGACATGTTTTTCCCGTGACGTTGGAAGGTGATCACAGCAGTCTTTCAGCAGAGTGTTTTTGGCAGGCTCATCTCCACAGCGCAACAATAGTGTCTTTCTCCCCGCCTCGTAAACGATGATTTGCAGTATTTCAGTAAGCAATAATAAGCTACAACGTCAGTGTTGAACTCTCGTGGCGCAAGATCATCTTTATTACTTCAATATCACATCACACTAGACCACAAGTTCCGTCTCTTGTTAGCCTAACGATCGAATTACTTAAAGCAGACTCGGCTTGTAGATTGCGATTGGGACGTTTACGTACAGGCAGTGAGGCTCTACATGGAAAATATGACGAGTCTGAAAATGACGAGTCTGGACCCAAAGCCCTGGGACCACGCCCTGCAAAGCTGGAGGTCTAACGTTAGTACTCTGTATGACTAAGTACATACTCTATCGTGTAGTAAACATAAACCGTTCGCACTCGGGCCCCTATTAAGTTTTGGTTCCCTCCTAACTTAGGGCAAAGAAATAGTCTGTAGGCAGATCGAGATGCTGTATATCTGAAGGGCGTCTTTCCAGGCCGTGGCGCTTGCTACTAAAAACCGCCTCCATCAGAGTTCATCTTTATAGGTTCATAAGGTCTGAGATCTTTTTGCATGAGGAGCCAACAAGCGAATGCCATTGCTCATCTACTGCCCTTGAACTGGATTATGGCGTACTTGCGCCCGCTGTTGAGCCCGGCCCACCAACGCCTTTTGGACCGAGTACACGGCAACGATCTCATTGAGATATATCCGTACGTGGAGATCTGTACTAATAAAAACACTTGTAGATCAGTGAAGCTAGAAGTGGATCATTGTGAGTTTCTTTGAGATTAGCTCAAGTAGTCGCTACCAAAGTTCAGATGGAGGTCGATCTTGCGTCGCGGGCCACTTCTCGACACCCCTGTTCAAGCGAATGGGAGTGTTTCAGCTGAGGCTTGGAAGGCTCTGTCACAGTGAGACTGTCTCTAGGTAATAACGAATGACAATGACCGAACAGAAGTGGCTTTCTTATCCTAAGCCTATTTTAATTGTTGTGAGACTTGCTTGTAACAATAACACACAAACACAGCCCGGGGAGCCGGTAATAAGCGGTTAGACCTTTGATGGCTTTGAGAGCACAGAAACCATGTGCCAACTGCTGCAGCTCTCACTAATGTAACCACGCCTCGCAGCACGTGGAATGCGTGCTCTGAACCAGGCACAACGATTTGACTCTGCGAGGGAGTTCCAGGCCCTAGGATCAGATGTAGCGAGATTGCGCGGAGAATAATGACCCAAGTGAAGTGCTAACCTTTTGCGGGCGCCAGCAAACAATGATCCCAATTGAAGAGACAACGATGCTGCTAGTAACTACGCTCTTCACAGTTAATAATGAAGTACTTCGTACTAACGTAGCGATTGCTAACTAACACTTAAATCGTTGCCGCCCCATGATCCAGCACCTTGGGTCTGAGCTAATAACCAAGGAGTCTGGCTTCACGGGCGTCGGGAATGGGGCTTATATTGCTATTTTGTGTTGGCCGACAGCCTGGGCTCCAGGACCGTGTCTCTGGATTTTCTCTCCCTGCAGAACGTTGGGGAGCGCTGAGCCGTATTGTTGGTTCACAGAAAGACAGGTTCTGGCCTGGGGGTTCCAGAACCGCCCTGTCGGTTTCGACAAGATGACATGCATTGGACAGCGAGAACAGCAGACACGTGCTTGGGTCTTGGGTACAGTATCCGTGGTTTTCTCCAGTAGGATCAGTACGTACAAGCAGGCCTGAGCCATTGCTGATATTAGATGATCACTGCATTAAGCGATCGA
The DNA here is from genome assembly GCA_025948275.1 of Fusarium avenaceum. Lineage (NCBI taxonomy): Eukaryota > Fungi > Ascomycota > Sordariomycetes > Hypocreales > Nectriaceae > Fusarium > Fusarium avenaceum. The sequence continues at coordinate 5,428,068 of CP109670.1, read as the reverse complement.
TGTCGGGGTTCCTGGAGCCTGTGAATCATACAAGGAGTCAGCTCCTCTAAATTGCAGAAACACATCTTGTTCTGGCTTCGGTACATACTGGAAACGTGCTAGTTGAATTGCCAAGGTCAGTGTAGGTTGAAAACGGTTGATACACCATCATGGCATCGCGATCTGCCCGTAACCATCGCCCTACCGATGAGCCACGATCATGAGAGAAAGGGTGCACACAGATCGACATCCTGTTCTGTTCCATTCTCCTTGAAACTCTCAAGGTTTGCGGAGACTTTTGCGAGTCCGGACTAGGTAGTTATCATGTGATTGACCATCACCTCCTGACTCAACTCTTACTCGCCCATCAATTCCCAATCCAATTCATATGACAATGGGCCCCTCGACCCTCGACCCTCGTCACGGAAACGAGCTTATGGCTTCGGACGTAACATCTCACAAGAGCTTAGTGCTCCGTGCTAAAGCCGGCCGTGAACCTGGTTCATCCGTGCCAAGGAGCGTGCGCTAGAGGATTGAATCGCGGCGCGGTTTCAGGTAACGAGTGTAAGTTAGTTAGGTGAGTTTTCTTTACATTTCAACGGGGAATCAAGGGTGTCGAGACGGGAATCTCTTCAAGGTTTTGGGGCTCTCTTGGCGTCTTTTTGCCAAAGCGGGCGTCGTGAATGATATTAGAACGGACGGGAGGTAGATAACATAGGTGGAGATAGTAGATCTTGGCGGGGTGTATCCGTAGGCCCAGATAGTTAATAAAAGATGCGATTGGCGTGGACTCTGGAGTGGGAGTTTTTAGTGTCTGCCACTCTGCCCTACGCCCTGAGGATCTATTTAGTTCTCAGCCCAGGGGGGTTGTGAGTTCCAGCTCCTGTTGAATGTAAATGTGATTGTACCTTGGGTAGATAGGTAAGCAGTATTTATTACGATGCTTGTTCACCGTGATCTGGGGAAATGATTTCGTTTGACGACTCGGTGTACGGAGTATCTTGGAAATGTGATTAGTGATGTTCCAGTGGGGAGTAGAACTACAGTAATTCTTCGTTTTATCAGATCCCACTTCACCCATCAAACAACAAATCCTGGTCCAATGATCAATACAAAAACCCTTGAATGCAGACAGGGTAAAAGACCCAAGACCAGCCCTGTCAAACTATGATTTGAGCCTCCGCGATCGAATTACCAAAGTCATCTTAGGTCCCAAGCCCAGGTGGAAGGGGTGTTACTCACCTACGTATGCTACGCTCGGTAGGCTGTGGGTGTAGGCGTAAGCGTAGGCGTAGGCGTAGGCGTACGCTGTACGGACACGGTTTGAAAGATCAACCTTTTCCCCGGTATCTGTGAAGGTAAATATGTAAATGATGGGCGAAGGGGAAGAAACCCGGTAATAACACAGTCACATCAGGGCTACTCTGTACGGATACAGTACGGCATTTGGCATTCAGCATTTGGACCTCTCCTCAGGTCGAATCCCATGTGATGGACGGTGCAGACGCTGACGCCAGTGGGTGGTCAATTCTCGAGCTGACGATGGGTCAGCCCTTCTTTTTTAATGATCCTTTCAGGGGTGAGTGAGAGGAGGTATCCAATGGCTTTAGACTTTTGTGCATTTGGTTATCCACTGAACAACTCCGTAAACAAGGACGAGACCCAGAGAAGACGGAGCAGAAGAACATAAGACATCAATTAATCCATTCTTGTTTCCCTATAAACTGAACCACAAATGCGAGGTGATGTTGGGCGCCGGACGATTCGGTACGGTCTGGCATCAAACTTTGAATAATATTAAGTAGTAGACGCTGCAATGCAAGGGTTGGACTGTCAAGCGAGGCGTGTCTGGCGTGTATTTCGTCGAAAATGGAACAAAAGTCTTGGACCCACACTCACAAAAACATGGGCTGTGTGCATCCATGAACCATGTCCAACCAGAAAAGAGTCAAAAGACCCTCCAAAAGTCCGCCAAGACTGAGATGAGCCAGTCCCCTGCCGGAAGATGGACATCGGCTCCACTCTGACCGCAACTCTGGACCCCACCCTGGAGACACGCTGTCGGGTTTAGAGACCCGGCTGTCGGTACAGAAATGATCATTATCAACTAACGATGCACCCAGACTACAGAGGCTTGATTGCTCCGTGAGCCACTGAACGCCAGAAAAGACGCGAGATGTCTTTGGTAGACACACATTCATACCTTAGTACCTAAATACACATGCACATACGCATACGTAGTCAGAGGAAAAAAAGAAACAAGCAAACTAAACAAGCAATAAAAAAGCCTTGGTTATGCGCAAACACAAGCTGTGCACTTTCTCTCTCTCTGATTTAACACTCTAATAAATGGCTCCAAACCATGCTGTCGGATCATTAACCAAACCTAACCCAGTCCCAAACCCAAGCTACGTCTAACCGACCTCAGTAGCCTACTAAACTTATACTAGAGCCTATGCTAGAGCCTAGCTAGTGACCAAGTGCTAACTAACTTCCAAGGTTGCCTAGCCTACTTCCATCCTGTACTGTCCTGTCGTGCCTGCTTTTGCTATCCGTATGCTGTCGCTATTGCTCCTTCTATCACTATTACCACCACCAAACACAAGCCAGCTCCACCCCAGCAATGAAGCGGCGTTGGCGCCTGCTCTTCTAGCGCAACGCGGATACCTTCATATTACCTGCCCTGTTCGCCCCTGCTTCTGTCTCTTCTTCCGCTTCTGCTTCTCTTCCTTCTGACTCTATTCAATCGACCATCTCTCTCTGTGTCTGTGTCTTAACCTTCCGTCAATTTATCCACAACTCAACCGAACGATTAATCCATTTTCTCACACTTTCTCACTTCCATGGGGCAAGTCATCGTCAGCCTCTAGCCATGTGCGAGCCTCGCACAGCACAAACAGCACGTCAGTGGGGAGGCTCCCCTTCAAAGGCACCGCGACATCAGAGTACCACTGCCTCCGGCTCAACTCCAACTCCAACTGCAGCCACAATAATGTTCCGCGAAAACCTCACATCAACCCGACAACAAATATCCCCGCCAAGTTCACCATCAGCTTCATCCTCCGCTTCCGCTTTTCAACCTATCCAGTCTCAATCAATCGACGTCCTCGCTTCCCAACTTGGCAGTTCATCCTTGGATCAGTACCGCTGTAATTCTTACTCCTCGACTAGAACCCTCCCAGAAGCCGCTCTCTCACCCATCTCATTGCCTGATGAGGATTGTGTCACTGTTCAGTCTTTGCTCAGGCAGCATGACTTTGGTTCTATGGAGATTGATGCCAACTATAACAACATCACTATGACGTCGCAAAATACATCAGAGCATCCAACATGCTCCATCAATATGCCTTTCAACTCTCCCTCAATTGCTGTAGATCCCACCGCACTGGCCGAAGACCCAGGGCATGCTTCAAGGTCAACATTCAGGCCGAACTTTAACGGCGGGTTTGAGGTGGACGAGGGTTATTGCGAAGATGATGATGATTTTTCGTGGCTTCAACCTCTCGCACCACGAAGGGCAGCTGGCACATCAGATGGGATCAAGAAGCGATACGACCTTGGATACAGACGGTCTGCCGATGCTGCAAGTCGCTGCCGTAACACAATTCACAGCGTTCCTCGCATGCGACGACGCGATAAGAAAAAGAGCAGGAGTTCGTACTCAGCGGCGAGCTCTGTAAGGAGTCGATCGGACTCTCTGGCGTCACAGCTGGTGGCTGCAACACAATAAGATGCTTGAAGCCAACACATTTCAGCAGCGTACATGGTGGACGCAGGCGACATCACAGAATATACCCTCCAAGAAGGGCTGGTTTACGGCACGACGGCGTCACACAGGATGAGCATTTACACAAGCGGAGCATTCGCCTCTTGGGATCAAGACGCTTTCGACTGTTTTGAGATATAGAATTCGGGGGTTTTTTTTTGGTTGGTTTTTCTTTTTCTTTTTGGGAACAACAGCCTGGCGTTTGGAAATCACGACCAGGAGCATTTACTGTCCTTCTAAGGACTATGTACGAGGCGTTTTTGGGCCATGCTTGGAAGACAGGACCAGCATGAGGCGCATGGTCACTTTTGCGGAAACCGTGGTGGTCAACGGTTCAAGGATCACGGCGAGGGAGCCAAGATGGGATTGCATCGCATTGCATTGTACGACTAAACAAGGTCGATGTTGATATTATCATGTACTTTAGCTAAGCCTCACATCACGTCTGGCCTAGATGGGTAGACAGATGCCCCAATGGGGAAAGAAGGAAGAAATGTCAAGGATGGTGTGCAATTGACACACTTATAACTATAACACGAGCCGTTTACCGAGCAAGCGTCATTGACAAGCACGTAGATTGCTGCTATAAGTGCTGTGGTAGTGAGATGCTGTGTAGGGGGAGCGAAAGGGAGACAAAGGGCTCGATTTTGGACGGTCCGCAGCCTGGTTGACTTTTAAACTTTATCGGACACGGCTGGTGAAGCCATCGCCAAGTTCCAACCGGGCCGGGAGGTCATGCCACCCCATCGGAAGAGACGGGCCTGGCGGGCCGTGGCCATTGACAAATAAAAGCCATGGCCAGGCACATTCAACGTCTCGGATGTGGTTCAGCAGAGGCGCCTTCGTTTTCCTCTCAAGACCCTTTGGAATTAGACACAAAATTCATGACCAAGGCTTTTTCTTGCGCTTTTCGCACAAAGGCTCGCTTACATCGGCTCGACCCTTGATCATACGAGCGACAAGGTCCACAAAATAATCACTTAGTTAATCGGTGCCGCCAACAGCCAGCAGCCAACAGCCAATAGCCAGCCGCGCGCTGGCCAAGAAAAAGTCGCGGTGGATAATGGGGATGAAGTCTTTTTAAGTACTAAGTTTAAGAGGTGTCAAGGAAGAAGAAAGAGGGAAATGCTCGGTTGGGTAGAAAGGGAGGAAAACATAAATAAAACAGAATTGATTAATTTGATTGTTTACTGATTCTAGAGTCATTAGAGGGCCGTTGATGAGGTGATAAAGTCAGACAGCGCTAGAGAAACATTCTTGGCAAGTGAGACATCAAGAGAAGAGAAGAAAAGAGGAGAGAAGAAATTCACGATGACGATTGAAGATCTCTTTTGTTTTTAATTCTAATTGAACATTGAATGCGCAAGCCTAAAGAGAGTAGCGAGTGAGTCGAGAATCCATCCAGCAGCAGCTTCGGGTCGATCAGGGAGATCTTCCATGGCTGCAGGTTGACTTTGACAGGCGGCGACAGTGGAGTTCAAAGGCCCTGTCAAGCCCGTCAAGCCTGTCAAGATCTTGATCATGCCCCCCTTTACCCCCTGTAAATGGGAAGACGCAATGCAATGCATGCAATACGGAGTATTACATCAGGGTCGCATGCAAGGTACGAGACAAGGTCAGGGGTGGGTAGGTTATTCCCATATCAATCACCAACTTGCAACTTGCAACATACAACAGCAACAGCACAAGTAAACTTTGTATAGGATCATGCATCTGTGGAACATCAAATATAGACATGATGTGCTGTGATTGACATAAAGTGATGCAATCAATACCCCTTGATTAAAGAAAGAGATCATCGTCTAGACGTCATATCGTCAATCATTCATTCACTCACTGATGAATGAATTCAGGGCTCTACTCCAGAGAGCAACGTCCACTGTTCATCACCAACCGGCCCAAACTCAAAACCTTTCTCATCCGTCCCCCTCTCACTCGCTCACTCATCACTACCTCACCACTTCACTCTCTCGCCCACTCAGTGACAGCATCTCTCCCATAGTCATTCGCGCAACTCCTCTTTTGTCCTTCCCGTCCACAAATGCTAGACTAACGTAGGTACACCCGTAAACTCTACTTTAGCCCATCTCAGCGCCTCTGCCTCTACTTCCTCCTCTAGTCCCTAGTCCTGAGTGGCTTCGGGCGTCCAGAGCGTCCCATCACCACCTCGCGCCAAGATGGGGCACGGGTACGGGTACATGTCAGGGACAGGGACAGACCAGGGACAAGGCGCAATGAATGACATGGATGACTACTTCACAGCTCTCTTTTATTCTCAAAACCAAAACCTCAACTCAATGCCTCTCATTTTCTTCGTCTTCTTGATCTCTCCAATATACAAAACATTCCCCTAATCATTCAACATTCGTGATACAAAGGGATCGTCCTGTTTTAATTCCCTTCCAGAATAGACAAAGAGGGGGGTTAAATCATCCATCTGTCCATGACACGAGAGTCAATCCCAATGGAATGCTCCCTCATAGCCCCATGCATTCCTCGCGCTGTCGCACTCAAAATCTGCCTCCCCCAAAGTAGCAACGCAGTTCAGCGCAGCACAACGGTCTCGTTGCTGCGCCAAAGTAAATTCGTAACCCTCTTCACCCTCACAAATCTTGCTCTCTTGACCCTGTCTATCCGCCTCTTGTTAGCAGATCTCATCAGAGACCATCCGTGTTTTTGTCTCCGTGTCTTGCCCGTTTCTCTGGTGCCCGTTGTTGGCTTGTCCGTTGCTCCATTGACTTGACTTTGGCCATCTCCACGCCTTTTCAGGTCTCGTTCGCTTACCGGCCGGGTCTCTTGTTGCTCGTCTTGAACTTTGTTTTGCTGCCTCTGACTGGCTCTAGCCTCTCGCCTCTCTTGTCACTATCACTCAAAGGCTCCAGGCTCCTTCTTTTCATTCCCTCCGCTGCTGCCATTCTTTTGGCTCTTATCTCATTCATGCCATCAATCTCAACTTCAACTTCGACATCCTCGTCGTCTTCTTTAACTCTCTCAGCCAGCCCTAGGTGACTCGCTTGGCTGACCACGCCCCCATTGCCTCCTCTTGCACCAACCGTAAACAACATAGCAGAACAGCAGTGCAGTATACCAATGGCCTCTTGGACCTTGCCCTACCGGGTTGAGGCCGTCGACCGCGACCCAGGCTTTTACTGGCAGGATCTCGAGGATGGGCCCAACGATGGATCAAACGACTTCTTCGGCCAGTTTCTCGACTTTGACGGTGAAATCACTTCCTCCATGGCCGATCATCACGGCCACGGCCAATCAATGACCGCCTTTGATCATCCCGCCGAGTCCACCGCGTCGGCCTCGTCGGGCGTATCGACAACTGAAGATGAGCTGGACTTTTTTTCCTGTAGCTCACAGATGGAAGCGACAGTCCCCGGTGCATCGCATGAGATAGATCCTCGTAGCCTCGCACTTGCGGGTAGTGGTGGCCTGGCTGCCGAGAAGCCTTCCCTGGTGCCTCGGGTCTCCATGTCGGACCCAGAACTCCCTCATGTAGATGGTATCTCACTTCACTCTTCTCCCGGGAGACGCGCGCCTGTCTCGCAGCCTTCGTCGCCAACGCCACCCAGTACCATGGCTAGAAAACCCAACAAATTCGTCGAGGCGCTTTCGTCCACAATCCGCAAAGCCAGCAAACTCCGCAAACCCAAGAAGCCCATCGCTATAGACCGGCCCGGATCCCCGACCATGGAGAACCCACCTCGAGCTCTAAGACTGCAGCATCACGACTACAGTAACGGCAATGACGCATTTCCTCCATCGCCAACTTGCGGGCCCGATAGCACAAACTTTGTTCATGGTTTTTGCGACGATCCCTTTAGTGAGATTCCTCAGCAGCCCCCTCACAACTCTCTCCGTTTCTACAACAACGGAATCCATACACCCGCAGAGTCCCCAGGGGTCAAGGTTGAGCCTGGTCTTTACCAGCCTGACATGGCAGGACAAGTCCATCAAGCAGGTTGGCAGCACCAGCAACACCAGCACCCTCATCCTCATGTCCATCCTCATCCTCATCCCCACCCACAGGGTCATGTGCACCCGCACCCACACCCCCACCCCCATCAACAAGCTGCTGCTCCGGGCCATCCTGTTGCAGTAGTAGGCTCTGCGCCTGAAACATGGCCGGGACACGAGTATATGGCTCATAACCCTCACCAGAGTGGGTGGTGGGACTTGAACCTCCTTAACCAAAATGGCGAGTATGTTGTCGTCGATCCGCAGCAACAAAAGAACGCCAACATCAATCTTGCCATGCACGCTCAGCATGCCGAGCTGCCGTACGAGTATCAGGTACACGACCCCAACTCAGCGGGCCTCATGATACATATGCCACAACCACGAAACGGGCCGGCTCCTGTCCATGACCTGACGCTGAACTCACAGACTTACCTTCCACCGCCGCCACCTATTCCGCAAACTTCAGAACGACACCGCCCACCGCGAGCGCCATCTTCTGGGGCCCGACACTTGTCGTGCTCTCCCATTCGTAAGACACGTCAAGCATCTGTACCGCCTACACCTACCACGGCACACTCGCGCCAAAGCTCCAACGGATCGACGCATTCAACTCGAAGCGCCTCAGGTCGTGGCATAGTCCCCGGCACTCCTACAGCATCGCGCAAGCAGCGAAGATCACGAGATGCGAGCGGCAGCAGTGGAGGTGGCGATATCGGCTTCGTCAACTTCACGCCCAGCGATGGCGGTCTTCTAATGACGGGTGTTGCGCCGAGTGGCAGTTCCAAGACCAAAGCGCGAAGAGAGCGTGAAGCAATGGAACGAAGACGACGCCTGAGCGAAGCAGCCATGAAAGCGGTGCAAGCAGCAGGTGGCGATGTAGACAAGCTGATGGAGCAGGGCTTTGCATTTTAGCCCCTGGTTCCTGGTTCCTGCAAAAGAACACGCATGTGGCTGTCGGAGCCTTCCGCCATGCTTTTTTTTGGTTGTATTTGCGACTTCGCAAGATCAAGTTGTCGACCAAGAATTGATGATGCAGAGATGAGGGGAATAAAGAGGAGGATCCAATGACACCAATTGAAGTTGGGAGGCGCAAGAGTTGAAGGGGCAGGTGCTGGCGGTGAGACATTCTACAATGGAGCTAGGGGAAGGGGCGGGCGTTGAAGGACCTAGGAAGGAGGGGGACTAACAGTCTAACACATCACGACAGCGAAACGAACATCACCAAAGCCTAACAGGCCTAACATTTTCTATTTTATATTTTCTATCTCACTCACCACTTCCTCATAAAATGATGGCGGTGTTTTTTTTTGTTTTTGTTTTTTTTTGTTTTCGTACTTCATTACCTTCTTTCTCTCTTTAATATCCGCAATTCATTTTACCAGCCTTTACGTACTGGTTTGAACTATCTCAGCAAACACGAGAAACCTTACCTCCTCTCTCCAACTCTTACACTACCTATCTATCTATTCTTTGTCTTTTTGGTTCAACTCTCGTCAACCACACTGCTCGAATATCACGGCCTACCAGCCTGCGGACACTTTTGGTCCTTCAAAATTCTCATTTCTTTATCATCTGCTTGCTTACTTTCTTCCTTTTTATATACCATACCATTCTTATTGTATCATTTGTCATACCCAAGACTTTCTCCAGTCTTGCTTGTTTCTTTACATCTCGAAGCCTCTCGTTTAACGCAAAGCAAAGCCTTGCTATTTCCTCAGTCATGGAGTAATTGTTATGTTCACAAGGGTGGGTCAGGGGGCTAGGTTCTATGGTGTTCACCTCTCAACATTCTGGTTATGGCGAAGAGGGTATGGGTTATGGTGAAGAAGGCAAAGAAAGGGCGGCTGTCATTCAGTTACTGTGATGGATAGCTAACCACCATCCACACCAATTTAGGTAGATTCGGGCTTCAGGGGCCAATACTTCTCCGTTGTCAACCACGGGAGTTGAAGTCGCTCAAAAGACCATTTCCATAGAAACAATAAAGTTACACAGGGATCAACCCCACACTTCAAATCCATACCAGCCATCGTGCGAGGATAGACGACTACTACATTTCACCCTGAGTTACGCAGTTGAATAAGAAGCAGGGTGCAGTTGGTTATTGTAATTTTTATGTTTTTATTTGGCTACTAGTGATGAGCGTTCAAGCTTCCCGCCACCGCCACATCTTAACTGTATGCTGCAGCATCCCCGTATATCGGGTATGAACTGGCCTCCAAACCACGTCGGTCCACTCAGAAAAAGCACATTCCTCATTCCTCCCAATACTGTTTATATATACAAAGCAAACACTCGTTAGAGCACTAGGGTTTCAATAGTCGCCAACGCCAAGTCTCTTCGCAGACGCCATCGTCATGCTTTCGACAAAGAACCATCCAAAAAAAAAGTAAAACAGACAGAAAAAGGGAATCACGATCTTCGCGTGGTGAATGTTAATTATCGGCTGTAACTCAAGAGTTCGCTGTCTTTGTTCGCAGCAGAAATCCCAAAGGGGTTGACTACTGCGCCAACCTCGTAACAGTTGCATGAAATGCAAAGTCTATCCTCACAGGGATGGCCTCAGATGCAAGCTCGTCATGAAATAAATAGGTAACTCCTTTTAATTAAATCAATCAATGGTCGTAACCAGCTCCACGCTGCCAAGGGCTAAAGAAGAATTAGTACAAAACATCTTGAGATAATAGTACAGTAACAAGGTAACAAGACTCACCTAGCATTGTTCTGTGATCGATAACCACCTGGGCTACCGTCATTTGCCGACCGTTGTTGAGAAAGATTTGACCCAGACTGCTGGTACGGGTTTGGTGATGCGGAGCGGAAGGGGCTCGATGGCCGTTGTCCGTCGGCCGGGAAGAGCGGCATAGCAGGGTTCACAGGGGATCGAGGGGGTGCATCGTTCCTCTGGAACGAGGTTTGAGACTGATTGTTCAGCTCGTTCCTTCTCCTCAAACTCTCGGAGGACATGGAATCTTCCTCATCGAGATCCAAGTGCTTGTTGTAGCCGGCCTTGTCACCTCGAGCAGTGGCTGCAAGAGCATCTAGCTCAGTTGTAGCATTAACCTGAGTTTGAGACTTCATGAAAGAAGCACGGTCGTCGGCCATGAACTGGTATCGTGCATCAGGGTTCTTGCGGAAGAACACCAACGCGGTCGAAACGATAAGCATGAGGAGCAGAATAAGGGCAAATGCAGCGTTCAAAACGAACAGGACGACACCAACGACACCAACAACGATCTTGGGTAGACCAAAGACATTGGAAAAGATGAGAAGGAAAATGGCATTGATGAAGTTGATGGCAGCGATGGCGATGTTGAACGAGTTGGTAGGCTTATCCATCCAAGGTCGGAGAACTGAAGCGGCGATCAGGTAACCAACTTCAATGATAATGAAGCCAATAGCCTGTGCGATGTCGTTCTTCTGGGCCAAAGCTACGAACATCGCCTTGACGATGGTGTAGGTAAGCACCGGGACAATGAAGTAGTAGGCAGATGCTCGGAACTGGACGTAAAGGAAACCCCACTTGTTGAGAGCCTTGGGATCGGAGAAGAGGATGTAGGCTGGGTTTCGGTGCATGGCAACAGAGCGACGAGCAATGCGGATGACCTTGGCGGCACCCCAACCGAGAGTAAAGGTCATGCCGATAAGGAAGAAAACAGCCAAGACGACCTCGGCGGGAGAATCCTGCTGAGTGAACTCCCAAAGGCAAAGAATGACCATCTGAGGGAATCCAATCAGGGTCAACCGGAAAAGAATGCCCTTGAGGACGGTGAGCCAGCCATTGCGAAATTCGAGGAACTTGTCCTGGGCCATCCACTTCTGACGAGCGAAAAGCTCGCAAACACCCTTGAACATGGCCACTGCGAGGCAAGTGATGACAACAAAAATGCAGAAGAAAGTGAGACCGGTCATGAACAAGTTTGTGGTCTCGATCTTGGACTTGAAGGCGACTCGCTGGATGCCATATACGACGTAGGTACCATCTTCGGTCTGGATATTGGCACGCTTTGCGAGAGCCCCAGCAGCATTGCCAATCGGTGCAGTGATACTGCGGGGCATCATCGCTGCGCTGCGCTTGAAAAGATCGACACTGGTTGAGGCAAGTTGCAGACTTCGCTTCTGGACCTCAACTGATACCTGACGAACGTTGTAAAGAATAGACTCGGGTTCACCACCAGTTGCTCGCTGGTACCAAGTAAAAATGTCCTGCATGAAACCAACGCGGATGATACCCATTGACCACTGGAAATCCTGAGTCCATGAAGAAACAATTGGGGGAGTCCGACGCTTGTAAGACCGAGAATAGCCTGAGCCTGGAAATAACCGAAGAGAGAGAGCGAGTTGGAAGCCACATGAGCAGCCGTGTTGGCGTGACCAACGCCGGAAACAATAGCTGAAGAAATCAGGCCAAGACCAGCAATAATGGCAGTAGCCCACTTGACGCCCTTGAGATCAACAGTCTTTCCGTTGGAGAAGTCGGCCTCGACACACGCGACACTTTCGCCGGTGCTGGACATGTTGACGTAGACACGGACAGTAGCATCGAGATCGGGAACGCTGTAAGCAATTCCAGGTACCTGAGCAAGATTTTCCTTGCCGATAGGTAGGTTGAACTTGAAGGGAATCTTTCCGGATACCATAGGACAGAGACCAGGTAGGTTGATTTCGCAAGGGTCGACAATCTGTTGAAGAAACTGATAGCCGTATGCTGAGAGTCTGATGTCGAATTTGACCTTGCCCTGAATGGATGAAGTTGCCACAGCTTTGACAAAAGCAGATCCGTTGTTCGGTGTCAAGGCGACGTTAAAAAGAGTAGCTTTGAAACCGTTGTCCTTCTGACAACTGTTGAGAGAGTTGGAGTAAAGAATCGGTTCGGCAGAGACAGGCGACACCAAGGCAGCCAAAGAGGCGAGAACCGCCATAGGCTTCATTATGGAAGACCACATTACGACCGCTTTGTTTCAGTGGTGACGATTGATTGATCGGTCGGTGATGGGGTCGTGTCGTTCGGTCGAGAGGCCGTTGTCGTCGTTTAGAGGTCCACGGTTGTTAATGGTTTCACTCCCAGTCCTTCAAACCGACAAAATAATGAGACAGGACAATCAAGTATCTGCAACAGCGATAGAATAGGGCGTTCGGAAGTCGTGAGATTCTTCTGATAGACTCTGAGTTGTTTGCAAGCGAGAGTAAGGCCACGGAAATTGGCGGCAACGGGCGATGAATTACGAACGGAATAAGGCGAAGATAAAGAAAGAAGTAATGTAAACTAGCGAAGGGTCGAGGCGAATATCGTCTCCGCGACGAGGCGTGGCTGAGAAGAGACAGCGTTGGGTCGTCTCGTCGTCGTCGTTATTAGGTATTTGGGAGGCTTTTCCCGTTGTCGCTGATGATGAATGAAATGAGATGGGTTTGCTGTGGGGGGAGTCGGAAGGGAAAAGGAAGACCAAGCGGCAGGAGCACCAAGCGAAGGAGTGGAAGTGGAAGGGAGGGAAGGCAAGGAGGGAGGGATCGGGGGTGGTAGCGGTAGCGGCAGCAGGAAGCAGGTACGACCAGACCTGGTAGGCGCTCGTAATAGCGGCAAGTACCTAACGAGTAAATTGATGCGTACGCAGTACAAACGAAGGAACGAAGGGGAACAAGGGGGCGGGTGGTCCTCCACGAGCGGTGGGGCGGGGGTTGGAGTGACAAAATGGGCTTAGTTTGGTCTTGGGCCTGCGTGCGATAGGGGAGTCATGTTTATGCTAATGAATGGCCTTTGTCTTTGCAAGAGACAGTTTGTTTGGTGAGGTTTTTCTTTTCTTTGGAGGATAATTACAGTGGGTGATGAATCTTTTCCACCCTTGCTTGCCTGCTTGCGTTGCGGCGGGAGCGTCGACGAAGCCTGCAATGATCCGACACACCACACGCATTCATCCATTCACATTCGCCGCGTCGTATTCAACCACCACCATGCAAGTACCACTGCTAGCACAACTGAGCGTCTCAGGCCTGGTCACCCCCTAGATTAAAGAATCTGGAGGCTGTGCAGGTACCTGGAATGTCGGCCAAGCACTGGGCCAAGCTCAAGTCAATGACACGGATGCTTGGCTGGGCATGGGGTGACGATCTCGTATTGTCTCTAACAAGGTGTACTTTGTGGGTACACTATTACCCATCAGCGGCGATGGCCCCTGGAAGACGAGAACCAAATTTGTCTATTTCCCGTGTACAAGGTCATATGCTGATTCTGCTGTGGTCCAGCCTCTGTAAGAACTGAGAGCGGATGTTTCGGTCTGCCTGCGTACCTAATTAAAGTATAGGCTTTTTACAATGCTCGTTATTGCCGTTTACTTGCGTTTGCAGAGTCGTAACGTCGCACTTCAACAAGAGGTTGGCGGGTTGCCAATAAAGGATGGCTGGCTGCTAGACAGACCATCAAGTGACAAAAACAAGCTAGAATACATCATTCATTTGGTGATGTAGTGCATAAAGCACGATTTTGGCAGTGAAAAACAAGAGCATATCCGGTTTTGGTGGCATTTGCTGCAGTAGCGCTACCAGACTTTATGTCAACGACTCTTGATTGACAAATGTGAGTGGCCGCGCGGTTGGTCAAATACCGGCTTATATTGGATGGTGCCAGCGAAGCCAAGGCCTGGGCAACGACATCAAACAAACTGCTAATGGATTTTCAATGTTGTAGTAGCAACGCCCGTGGAAACAAACAACCAGACAACACTCCGTAAATGCGTTGTAACAACAAGAGAAAGCTGAACCCAAAACTCATCACGATACGGATGTCACGTCCCGTCGCCTGTCGCCATCTCCTTCTCCATTTCCTTCTGCTTCTCCATTTCGCATTATCCCAGGTCGTGTTTAATTAATTGAGGCTTGCACAGCCTCCTCCACTCCGCGACACCTACACCAGAGTACGGATGCTACTGTACGACTCAGAACTCTGTAACGCTGCCGGAGCCCGATTTGGGGTGGCCCTTGCTTCACCCCTCAGGTCTGTAAAGTCAGGCGCCAATCTTCAGGCCAAGATCGAGACGATGGTTAGAGCCAAAGTATGTGCGGAGTATACTGATAATTACGATAGACAAGCGTACAGAGGCTGTGCTCCAGGCCCAAGAAGACAAATGCTGTCGCGTCTTGTCTTGTGTGCTTGGGCTTTTCTCTTGGATAGCCTTAGCTCTCTCGGCATGTCCGTCTACAGAGGGGAGAGAAAACTTGCATAATGTACTCACTATGACGAGACGGGGAATGTGTGCAATATCACCACTGAAACAGAGTGTCTTTGCCTCAGTCTCGAACAAACAATCAATCAATACTTATGCATGCATGCCTACGAACAATGCGAAATGGAAAATCAAGCTCTGCTTCTAGTCTTCCACTTTTGAGTAATCGATAGATATCCGTGGGGTCCGATCTCCATGATGATGCCAAGCCTCAAGTTCTCGACAGCGCAGTAAGCTTATGTTACTTCAGAAGATGATTGACAGCCAAGTTTCCTGAAGAACTCTATGGATACGGATACCCTGTAGTAGACAGTAAACAGTAAAATCGTACGAAAGATGCCTTTTAAACTCAAGGTTCGGAGAATATTGATACAAGTGTATCGGGTTCATCGACTGAATCTCAAACAAACGTCACCACAATTGTCGTCCAAAAATAACAATTGAGTTTCAACAAGTGCCAACAGCCAACCGTCGCCGCACCGGTATCCGTACACACCATCTTTCTGCTATACGGTAACCGCAGGTAGTAAGTTTCAACAGAGATTTCCTGCTCATCAAACCTAGAATCGGCGCTCGTCTCTTCCCTCATTGGCGATTGGATCTCTGTCATTCCTGATCTCCAGATTCCGGCGTCCTCCCGACCCTTGATATTCAGGGGCACAAATTCCAGCAACCAATAGCAGGCCGACTTCCCATCGACGCTTACACAACGTAAGCGCGTACACGCAGTCACGCACACAGAGAGATTGAACTGTTCGTCAGGGGTTCACCTGAAAAGGCGGGCATAGGACCATATAATCCATAATTACATTGGGTAAACTCCTCAGAGGCTGTTGTGAATGGACAGTCGACACATTTCTAAAACCTAACTTCTATGGAGCATGAACGCGTCAACTCGAAACTCGATACTGAGTATGATCGACATGTTCGTCCCCATCAAAGATTCATGCCTGGCACGTGTTAGAGGTTAGAGTGACTGTGTGACAGAGTAACCAG
The DNA here is from genome assembly GCA_025948275.1 of Fusarium avenaceum. Classification (NCBI taxonomy): domain Eukaryota; kingdom Fungi; phylum Ascomycota; class Sordariomycetes; order Hypocreales; family Nectriaceae; genus Fusarium; species Fusarium avenaceum. The sequence goes on along the minus strand of CP109670.1, from coordinate 5,412,144 downwards.
AAGTTAAGCGAACAGTTGAATCGTTACCATTCCGGCTCACCATCATCCGAGTCTCATTTCACGTTTCGCTTGTCGCATTCCTGACAGCTGCAATGCTGCTGTCTCGGCCTCGTGTTTCGAAAAGATCAAACACAAAAAGAATTTGCACGCGGCTCAAACGAGAAAATGCATCTGAATTAAAGCATAAAATCAATCCCATTGTCAGTGGCAGTGCCAGACGTCTAATTTACCAACTCCAGTCCAAAGCTCAAAACTCATCAAAAATGCCGTCGGTACCTACGTAGGTACCATTACATAGTCATGCGCAGATCTGTATCCATAATCATGAAACCCATCTACATGTGCCGAATGACATATTGCGCAACCTTCTATCATAGCACGTCCCATTGCGCGTTCCACGGGTTGTTCATCGTCGTATAATCCACGCCATGCTTGTAGGAGCTTGTCAATTCCTCTTGATCCACTCCGCAGTGCGTTTGTCCATCTCTTCCAGTGAACCATCCCAATCCATACGTCTTGCCGTCGTCTAGCTTCTTCGCCATCTCAGTGTTATTGAGCTTCGAGGTCCCCACAAAGTTGTACAGCATCTTACTCTGGTGGATAAAAGCAAGAATTGACGCAATCGTGTTGGGCTGACGCGGCAGGAAAGGGTGTCTTCGTCGAAAAAAGACAATGTTCGAAACGACAAACATGTAGATCAGAATAAACAATGTCGCTCCAAGGGTGATGTAGAAAGAGCGTATCGTTTCCTGTCCAGAGTTGAGTAGCTCACTGTCCTTGTCTTTGTTGTCCTTCCATTTCCCTTTGGCGTAGTTGTTTATGCCATATCCTACGGCAATAAAGTCCTGTCCGTCCACCGTAGCCAGGCTGGTAACGAGGATTGTTAGAGACTCGGCCATGACGGAGCCAAATCCGACCAGGAAAACCAAAAAGTGACCATTCAAGAGCGCTCGTAAGGGCATATAAGCAAACGGCAGTGCTGTGTAGTCAAGTGTAAGAGTCTTGGAGTGCGCATGTCGCTTCGAAAGGATATAGTAAGGCTCCATCATGCGCACCGATGTCTCCATGGCGCCCCAACACAGCTTAAGAATAACGGCCAACGCAGTTACAACCCAGGGAGCCTTGTCTGTGATGATCTGCGCAGGCGAAAAGAGGATGACGGGAATCAGAACTACGAAAAGGATCAAGCCAATGATGAAAGGTATACAGCCCATCGGGCGCAACATCAGGGGTGAGGATGCTCGGAGAGATGTGTTCCATCATCCTGCTCGCTGTCCGCCTGTACCTTCGCGGCCGTGCCCTCATATGGTGCCAGAGAAGAATTTCTCAACATGTATCGTCGGCGCTTCAGCTTGAGGTGGATGTCTTTGTGCTTGGCTGTATCCATATCCTTGAAGTCCATCAGGACATGGCTCACAACGGCCATACTTGCCAAGCCAGCAATACCTCTCACATCAGCAAGCAAACCAGAGCGTCGCGTCTGTAGTACATACAACAGGCCGCACCCCATCAGTGCGCACAGAAAAAGAGTCACTGTCAAGAGCCGAGACCAGACCGCTGCAACAATAATCTCCTTGTCCTCACCGGGATTGTCTATACGATCCTGGCGATTTGGTGTCAGTATGATAGATGCAGCCGCGCATGTTGGCACAAGGGAAACGGCCAATGTCGATGCAAATGACGAGAGAGCCACCGCATAGTGACCCAGCTTGATTGCTCGAAAGGGGCGCCAAAAGCTGAAGCTTGTGACATAATCCGCGTTGATAGACCTGGAGGCCAGAGCACCTTGTTGTCTAGACAGTTGGTAAAAGGCCTCCAATCGACGAACTTCGAAGTCGGTAAACTGCCAGAAAACGCCGAACGTGACTGCAACTACAGTCGGCAGGAACTTGACAGCAAAATAGAACCAGGTGTCTAGCTCCTTAGGTGACTTGAATTTGACAATGGGCTCTTTGTGGAATCTTTGGTATAGATATTCCTGCGAAATACCCAAACCAGTCGAAAGTATGATTAATAACGTCAGATAAGGCCATCGCATGGTGGGTGGCTTCCAGTTGGGTTGAGGGTAGAATATTTCTGTCTTGCTCTCTTTGGTCGGGAAAGTCGATCGGCGAAAGTCATTTGATGCGACAGTGCTGAGTCCTTCTATACTGCTCAGGTCGGCACCCGGTCCATCTTCCAATATCACTTCAATAACCTCGCCCTTCCGGTTGGCTTCGTCCTGTCCTCTTTGCCGGATTGTCTCAAATCGCCCAGATTCTTTACGCCGTGAGAAGGATCGTGAAATACTACGCTGAACAGTCGGAGGCGCCGCCGACAGGAGTTCCGCATCGCGCATCTGAACATCGGCGTGAAACCCTTGACCCAGCCCTCCCGTTAACATTCCACTAGCTTCCTGCGCCTGAAGCTTCTTCATGAAATCCTCATCGTGAGAGGTCATCGGGCCAAGCGCAGCAGTCACGTCGAAACCGGGGTACACTTCGTCATATTCGTCTTCTTTTATCGGGTCATATCGCGTAGAAGTGCCCATTGGACTTGCGCCTCTGAGCAATGACAGGTCGTATGCTTCGTCGTCATCAACACTCTCTTCAGGAATTGGTTGTCCAAGGGACGAGCCATAGGCAGACCTGCGATTAGCTCTTGATGGGAACCGTGAAGGCGGTGGTCCAGCTGCCGATACGGGCGCGTATGATCCTCCTGCTCCAGCATAACCAAACGATCCGGTCCAGCCAGACCCGGGGGCATATGAATGTCCGTCGAATTCAGGTTGCGGTGGGCTCGCATGACCGGCATAAGAATTGAGCGAAACCATGGATTCGCGGCCTTGAAGCTGGGGATGTATCGCCGGATCATAAGGGTTATCGTCACAAAGCGTCATGGCAGAAACGCGATGGCTCAGGTAGGACTGGTTTGTCGCGGGTCTTTGCGATGGAACCGCAGCACCGGTAGGCTGATACGGCTCGTATGGCTGGAAGGGCTCCTCAGCCCGATCATCTCGATATGCCATATTACACAGTTCTTGACATTGTCGGGCGCAATCTCTTGTTTAGATAGTTCAAGGATAGACAGAGCTCTCGGCCCGGTCAACGGCTTCAACGGCCGAGCAGGCGGGGCACGGGTAGTCAAACGAGGGATGGTCGGTCGATCGAAGGATTCAACGAGGATGTTGTTTTTTCTCGGTTATCGAAAGAAGCGAGCGAAGGATTGATGAGAAACGAGTGGTGAAGAGAGAAAGAGACGCGAGGAAGACAATACAAGGAAAGGAAAGAGAGAAAAAGTTGGAATGGAAGGGACAGGCTTCCCCCCTTGACGGGCGATTATCGCTGGTTGATGAGCGATAGGCAGCTTCAGCCGTTCATGGCTGAACGGCAATAAGTGCGCCGTTAACGTTGACTCTACTGTAGGGAGGAGCCAAGGCAGGCTCCCTAGGCTCCCAGCTCCAATAGTCCTCTGAGCGGCTTATTTAGTGCAATGCGGACGGATCATTAACCTTCACAAGGCTGGGGCCGGCCTGTTTCTGGGGTCTCCCCACGGGCCACGGGAGATGCAAGATCTTGTACTTTATTCAACTGCCGTTCTAACGCTGCCCAGCCCAACTGTCCCAACATTCACTCTCACATCCATTGTAACACACGACCTTTATTCAAAGGGTTACTGTATCCGTATCCGTACAGATTCCCAGGCTCTTGCAGTCATGTCTAAGCGCCCTAGACGCCCAGAGGTCGGTAATACAAGTTGCTTTGCATGTATTGTAAGCGGTGACATTCTCCCCTTGATTGATCTAGCTGCAGCAACGCACTCTCTAGATCCTTGCGGCAAACTTACCCAATCAATATTGAATGCAGGCGGCCTCCCTCTATCTACTGTCGCCTGCCGAGTTCAGAAAACAATACTACACAGGCAGCATCAGAGTCATTCTTTTTCAGCTTTAAGCCTCACATAGCGAAACTTGGTCTAGCTGAAACGCCTTGTCTTCAGCCACCGGGAAGTTCCAAGACAGTTTGTGTCCATTTCGCTAGAGGCTAAAAAGACCCTTTGAGTACATGTTGGAAGCCAGCCTGAAGACAAACGGGAAGAGAGTGCTGAAGAGCACGCACGGCGCTCTTCACGGTCATGTGCAGCAAATATTGTAAACCTCCCGCCAGTTGTTGATGCAGTGCAACCCTCCACTTCAGATCTCTTGGGATCCAATGTCTCCCGCTGTTGTGGTAATTCGCACGGCACGGTACCACACCTGCATTCCTTCCAGGTCAAACCCTTGGACCTGCTGATTTCTCTTCCTGGTGATAAGCTAAACCACGCCAGGCTTTGAAGTGCGTGCATGGCCGATTGTTCATGGTGGGTGGTTTTAAGCTATTGGCTTGTATGGGGTGGTGTTGGCGTATTTCTAGACAACAAATCCGGTGCTGCTTAAATACAGACTCAACCCAAAGCCAATCAATCTTCCAATGCATGTTATCGCGCCGTTGAACTATGCAGTAACCACATCTTGAATTGCGCACTGGTGCCTTTGTTTGTCCTAGCGTAGATAGTCCCTACTTGTTCTTGTTTTGTACGGAGAATATCGCTAGTATTCTGTCAAAATACCACAACCATAAATAACTAAGCAGACATAAATAGTCAAATCGCTGAAAACTTAAATGTTTAATTTCATAGTCGAACAAGCATTGAGGTTAGACTTGAGTGACGTCTGTCACTTACAGCAGACAAAATACAACAGTTCTGACTGAACTACCCTACAGTGTCCAGGATTGAAGGTTGCAGAAGTGAGTGTGTGTACCACCTAGTATCCATAACAATAATCAGAACAATACAAATCGGTGGCGATTAAGGCAATACTGCTATAATATTATGTACGTCTATGCAAAACGATAATATCAGGTTGATAACTCATCAATAACTCCATGCTCAATACATGGAGCAAATTCTTGTATGCCAAACGCTGAACCCGCCCATCTAATGAATTGTATCCTAAACCACACTAGTCTATACCCCTTAAAAAACCAAGTCGCTTTCTTTGCCTATGAACTATTCAAGCAGCATATGCTTCTATTTTCCTCATATGGTGGTGGTTCTAAAACATCAGGTACGCCGACATCAAAGCAGCTACCAGAGCTGTCATGGATGCAGCCTGGTATGTCCGGGGAGCTAGGCTTGTGGTACCACAGCAGCTGTCACGGTCGTAGGTAACGTTGTTCATCTGCGCGGCAACCTCAAAGACAGAGCCTGGGAAACCGCCGTAGTTGTAGTAATCCACGTTGAGGATATTGGGAGCCCTGCCCCAGTCGGAGCGGCAGTTGTTGGCTGCAAGACCCAAGCTACCGTAGCCCGTGACGTTGTTGGTCTCGTTGAGAAGTGCCACAGCCGGGACGAGAATCTCGGCACCAAAGACGTTGAACTCGGCGTTGAGGTTGTGGTTCATGAGGTACAGGCGGTTTTTGGCAGACTTCTCGCTCAGGTCCGGAGGTCGCTGGACGCTGCAAGGGAACTTGCGGTCCAGAGGATCAAAGGGGGTCTCCCACATCTGGGTAAACTCATCGAGAAGCCAAGGGTACTTCTTCTGGTCTGATACATAGTCGATAAACATGATGACACGCTTGCCGCGGATGATCATCTGTTCGAGAGTGGGCCAGTCATCCAGGGCCATGGGGAGGTACGGCGCTTGGTAGACGTACTTGAGGATACCACTCTCTCGGATGTAAGGGACGTAAAGGTCAGGATGAGAGTAGTTTCCGTTTCCGAGGAGAATTGTGACAACATCGTAGGGGTGGTTATCGACCCATGTTGCGACTCTGCCAAGCCAGTCGGTGATAGGACCAGCGTCAAGGAGATCACATGTTGAATGGCAAAAGTGAGGCACCGAGGAGTTGCTGGGGAATTGAATCTGAGCCTGGAGGAATCGAACGCCATCGTTAAGCTGCGTCTCAACGTCAAGTTCCTGGTTGGAGCCAGAGTTTCCGGGTCTCACGAAGGGCGAGTTATGACAGCCAATCATGGTGATGTTGCTGTATTTGCGCTTGCAAAGCTCAACGTAGTTGTTGCAGGGCTGGGTGTTTGTAGGCTTCGCCTTTGTTGTAGTGGTCGAAGTGCCATTTGTCGTTGTGGTTCCCGCGGTCTCTGTCAGGTTGCTGGTGACAGTGGTGCTGTCTGTGATATCGGTGGGGAAGAGCCCCGTGAGAGTACTTGTGAAGGCATCCGACTCGGAATCACTGGAGCCCGTGAGTGTAATCTTGGAGGCGTAGGTGGAATAGGCGCCTGTGGGAGGACCGGTTTGGCGGGTGATCTTTTGCGTTCGCGTACCTCCTATGAATGTGAGTTCGGAGGTAGCTGATAGATCAACTGTCTGGGCTGCTACACGACCAGAAGCCAACGCCAAAACGGCGAGGACTGAGCTGGAGAGCTTCATGATGGGCAATTGGTGTCGCAGAAACGGTTCGTGTGAAGCTTCGTCTGCTAAGGTATATGATCGAGTTGGGACTTGGGAGGGCGATAAGAGTCGCTTAGTACTGGAGCAACAAGCAACAAGCTTCGCAGCGTAAGGTCCGAGCACTGCCTATCCCAGCCAGTGGAGGCCCGCAGTGGTATAAAAGTGGTGCAAAACCACAACTGAATTTGCAGGTTGAGACCAGAACCAAGAAGGGGACAAAAGTTGAATCGTGCTTAGTGAAACGAAAGACAAATACAAAGATCTACCTTAGTGCGATCCGCGGTAGATTTGTACAGCCCTGTCTACAACCCCTGCTCGAGAAGCGCTAGACCAATGTTCAGGGGAGCCACCTTTTATACGGAGTATCCGTAGGTATCGACAGATCGGCGGCCTAGAACAGTTCACTTGTGTCACTGTCTCCGTAGGGATGGATTCATAGACGGTCGGTGGGATATTGAGATAAGATGAGAGGAGAGTTGCGGCAGGGGAACCCTTTTCCCTCTTGCACTGCCTTGCTTGGCTTTTTAGTCAAGAGTTTATCAACCCCAGACGAGATTACAGTAACGAGATGAAAAAGCGAGTGGACTAAGGATTTTTAAAAAAAAAAGGAGAATACGTATAGACGGGCTTGAATCAACATGCACGCAGTGCGTATCCGTAAAGAAAAGAAACATAAACCCAAAGAGGGAAAACTTGGCTTGGTTGTTAGCGCTGCATTTTGATGATGCGGCCTCATCCGCCATGACATAATGACATATGTCTAAGAATAACAAATGGGTGTTGTCAACGGAATAGGCTTTGTCTAGGCGGTAATAACGGCAGGAATTGACCGAGACAATCGTCTAAGGTTGAGCCGCAAAAAATAGATTCCCTATGGACTTAGACCTCGCAACCATTGACATCTTTCACAGCGGCTAATGGGGCCGAGAATAATAAGCAAATTCCATGTAAACATGGTGCTGTTTCTTCTTCTTCTTCTGTGGTGTTGATACGCGTCATCACATTGGACCGCAGCTGAGGCCCAGCCGGTACATCGGCACTCTTTTTCCTTTTTCCCTCTGTTGCTCTCCCACCTGAGGCTCGGTAGTTTATGTTTTTTTAGTTTTTGGGGCTAGAGTTGAAATGGACTGGATTCCTCGGATTGGCATTGGATTCCATGGATATGGATCCCAGAGCCAGGAATAAAAAAACGACACGACACGACTCGACACGGCACCTACGAAAGCCAAGACCCAAGAGCCAATAACCTCTGGTAGTGGCATGGCATATTTTAGTCTTACCTAGTTCCAAGGTGCATTTTAGGCGCTCATATTTCTCCTTCAAGGTCACTTTTGCACGGCAGTACAGTCAGTAAATAGTAATGGATCAGTATCAGATTGCGGGCGGCTCTACAGCGTCAAGTCAACCAACAGAAGGGATCCATTCGCTCAGCTCTTCCGTTTCCCCCCTAACCAAGCCTTACTCTTTGCCGCTGCAAGCCTGCAAGCTGCCTGCAGCGTAACTCTCCAGGGGTCATCGTGCAGTTGTGCAGTCGTGCAAGGGCCACGCGGAATCTCCCCACTGATGCGCTCAAAGGCGCATGAAAGTAACCCCCGGCTTCTGTCCCATTTCGGTTAAGGCCCATCTGTCCTGCAGCGCGAGCGGCTTCGGAAGGTCCCACGCACCACGACCCTTCTGTCTTTTTTGGCGCCTCTTCTTTTGTTCGTTCCATTCTTTTCGCATCCATTTTTACCAAGCCCAAGCCTAAGATCCTTGGAATTGGGATTTTCCCCTTCATCATGACGACTGTAGAGTATGGGTACTCCACTGTAGCTCACCTAGCTTAGCTTTTCCAGCTGGCGTTGATCTTTAGTCTAGGCTGGTCCACTTCCGCAACACGCAATTCAATTCAGTCCAGTTCTCTACGGATACCAAGCCAAGCAGAGCAACCTACTTACTCACTCTATCCTGTCGCTATCTTTCGATTCTAGAGGGCGAGACTTTTTCGCTTCTCATCTCCATTTGTTCTTTTTATTTTTAGTGGATCGTGTTGACGACATTCAATCCTGTCTATTCCTTGTTTCTTTACCGTCTTCTTTGTCCGGGTCTGTTGTTTGTTTCATTTATTGTTTTCCCCAGGGGCTTAGGAAACACCGCGACAACTGAAGCCATCACCAAACGAGCAAGCCCTTTGGCGGCTGTCTTTCCACTTCCGGACTACCTACCTATACATTATATCGGTAGCACGACCTCCTCGCCGTCTCTATCCGGGCCATCACGTTCGCAACCTTATCAATTATGGTCAACGTCCATCGACGAAACACGGCCATTGCTGCCAGTATCTTTTATTTCCTGTCGATTCCATTCCTCATCCTCGTCATAATCGGAAATACGCACATCAACCCGGTCCTGAACGACATCTACTTCTTTCAACTCGATGTCTCACAAGTGATCCCCATCTCGGTTGATAATTCAAGGCTTCTCAACTCCGTCGCCCGAAGTCTAGGTCTTCATGACTTTTACCAGGTTGGACTATGGAACTTTTGCGAAGGATATAACGATGAGTTCGTTTCTCAGCCTCTCCCATCAATAATCTGTGATTGCTAACAATACGTTTCAGGGGCGTCACGTACTGTTCCGACCCTAAGCAGTGGTACTGGTTCAACCCCGTCGAAATTATGGTTAGCGAACTGCTTGCCGGAGCTCAGATTGCTCTGCCTGCCGAGGCTATTACCGTTCTGAACCTTCTCAAGATTGGCTCTAGAATTATGTACGGTTTCTTCATGGCCGGAATCTGCGTCAACTTTCTCCTTATTCCGCTCAGCCTTCTCGTTATCCGTACCCGATGGTGGAGTCTGCTCCTCTCGCTTCTGGCTATCATCACATCAGTTCTTGTCACGGTTGCCGCCGTTATTGCGACTGTCATTAGTATTGCCGCAAAGGTCGCACTTACAAAACAGGACCAGCTCAACATCAAAGCAAACATCGGTATCAAGATGTTTGTCTTTATGTGGATCGCGGCCATTTTCACTGACTTGGCCTTCCTTCTGCATGCTGCCATGGGCTGCTGTTGCAGACCGCACCGCTACCAACAGCAGAGCCCGCAGCAGCCTGTGCAAGAGACAAAGAGTAACAGAACGTCTCTACCAGGCTTTGTGCGCCAGAGGAGGAGCCACGGATCCTCCTAGGCTTCACAGCGAATAAAAAACTTAACACCAAGACCTGACGTTTTCACAAGATGTGACACTGGGGGCAAACCTGGAGCAAGGCCAACTGTTACTCGACAGACTGTCCCGCTGAAAGAGCGACTTGTTGGACAGGAGGCGCAAGGCGGACAGAGGCCCAGGTCTTAAGATCGCGAGCGAAGCAGTCATCATTGTGCGTTTATATAGACTGGTTGTTGCAATGCATTTCAGGGAGCGAGTAATGGGTTTGAATAATGTCCGTTTTTTTGTTGGATATTGATCGTCTCGACCGCATGTCAAAGCACAAGGGTCGCGGCAAATAGAGAAAGACAATAGAGTGGTGGGCAAGGAAAGATAGTATGACCTTCGACATTATAATGTTGCATCTACCTTCCTTCCTCTTGGACGATATTAGTAGTACTAGTTTATAGATTACGATGTGATCATCCGCATAATACATTACACCCACGGAATGACCAAGTCTCATAAGGACTAGCGATTGTTGAGATACACCTTTATCTAGGGCTTTCGTCGCATCATGGCTCAAGCGCCAACAACCTTCTTTTCCTATAGCAGAAGTATAACAGCTGTTGGCCGAGTGAGTCTCACTCGCCGACGCCGAACTTTCATTGAGTTGCAGGACTCTGATACACTGGAAGATTGTCACCGTCAAATTGAATTTCATCACTTACGTAGAGACTCACGGGCTATTAGCCATGCAGCACATTTATACTTCCAGCAGAAACTCAGTACCACATAACACCACAGTTGCATCTATATAAATAAGATGACACAGCAACATTGGAGTTCTCTTATTTCCATTTATAACCCCCTGTCATATCTTATCATCCATCACCCACATTGCCCAACCCTACTTGAACCGAAATGGCCGTAATCTCCTTATTCAAAGCCCTGGCCATGATGGCCATAGTCCTGCCATCTGTTATTCAGGCAGCTCCAGCCGTTCCACTGGGACCTAACCTTCTGTCCCCAACCCACAACCCCGGTCATGGCATCCGCATTGTGGACTTCCTCCTCAGCCCTTCGCTATCCCCTTCCGACAAACGCAAACTCTTGAAGCAAGCCATCATCAGGGAACAAGCAGAAGCTGCTGCTTCTGGAAGGGGGAGAAACACTCTACGCCAAGGCATCCCGACAACAATAAACATCTGGAGAAACGCCAGATGAGGATATGGAGAAGCAAGAATGATACTACGGACAAGTCACACCCAAGCGTGGCTAAAATTCTTTCCGAGCTCAAATGTGGAAAGAAGAAGGACACCGTAAAGGATAAACGCAACTACGAAGGCTCCCTTTCCGACGACGACGACATACTGATCAGAAAGACACGTGAAGCCTTTGAGCAGAAGACCGTTGTGGTTGACGAGAAGACAATGGCCAACGAGCCTCGCTATCTCAGAAAGGAACAGATGGTTCGACGGCCTACACACCCTGTCGGATACAAGAAACACAGAGGGGAGAGCAGCAAGCTATGAAGTAGAAGAGGAACAGGCGAACGAAAATGATGAGTGCCAGGAACGGGTTGATGAACGGAGAAACAGATAATAAGGGCACGAATGCAATGTTTCATAGTTGATCAGCTGAAACCTAATCACAGACAGTAATCTTTTGATTAGGTATTTACTGCATCTAAAGCTTTCTGCAACTTCTTCACTGCTTTAAGCTTATAATCTTGGCATATGTAGGCTGTCCATCACCTCTCCATACTAAACCGGGTCTCTAGCCATGCGCCATAATGCCAGTCATCAGGTCTTCGTCTTCGATTTGCGAATCGAAACCTAATCCAGGATCGGCCGCGTCCTTGTCCGCCCTCTTCTGCTCCCTTACAGCGTGCTTAACGTACTCCTTGGTGCTACTCAGCCGCTCGTTGGCTGCCTTGTACTGACTGCCCAAGCTCTCGAGGTTCTGGTAGCGCTGGGCGATCTCTTGAGCGAACTCTGCCTCTGACATGATTTCGACATCGTCGTGAAATTGAAGGTAGAGTTCGTTGTCGTTGGTGCCTGGCTGTAGCTCGCCCTTTAGTAGACCGGATTCAATCATGCCTTGTACCAGGCGTGTGGCCGACTCGTCGTCGGTGAGAACCTCGCCCGTCTCTGCGCTGAGCGTCGACTGGCGCAGTTGGGAAATGGAGACCTCTTTGTAAATATCGCGAAGGTTTATGATTTGCCATTTTTGGTATGCCACAACCACTTCCTGAATGAGCGACAGAGTGCCGTTGTCTTCCCAGGTCTGATTGTTGGCATTAATTTCCGCCAATAAGTGTTCCACATTCGTTGTAGAGAACTGAGCAGCAATACTCTTGTATGGCCCACCCAGTGTTGAGTATGTGTTTTTAGCTATTGTGGCGGTATATGATGGTAGGGTTGGCTCCCTCCCATCCTTTAGCAGACCGACAAGCAACCAGCGCTTGTACGCTTCATCCATGATCTTACTGACACCCTTATCTTTTGAAGGATGCGTAACAACACGCTCAAGAGCTCGGAAGGCCTTGGCCCAGTCTCGACGTGACATGTAGCATAGAGCACTAAGGTGGTTGTACTCTAAGATCGTACTGCTAGTTACGGACTCGGTAAGGCCTGTTTCGGGAGAAATGAAAGAGGTAGGATGCAGACTACTGTCGCACAGGAGTTTGGAATCTTTCAGGCCAGCCATGCCAGGAAAAAAGGTCGTGTCGCAGTCCAGAATCTTGAGAACAGGCTCGATCCAGGCTGTTTGGTAGGCGGTCTTGGCCAATAACAAGTGAGTCGAGGTTAACATGCTGCCGGTGGGGTCCATTCGCAATAATGAAGAAGCTATAACCTCTACAGAAACAGCTGGCTGTTATCATGAGTTAGTTTCCTGCCATCTCAATAGGTTTCGTGCAAGTAGAACGTACTGTAAGCAGTTTCCCAGCCGCAACAGTCTCCAGCAGCCTCCGAAATCCTAGTCCCACATATCGAATCTGAAGAGGGTTAAAGTTGAGGAGAAATTGAAGAATCTCGTCAAGGAGTTTAGGTCGGTCGATGCCGGGTGGGGGAGTTGTGGTTTCTAGTGAGAAGAGCAGAATAGCTTGAAATGCGATTGAGTCAAACGATGGATCAATGTTCTACATATGTTAGAGAGTTAAGTTTCAACAGGTACTGTGAGATGTGGGATATACCTGTAGTATTTCGCCAGTATTCGCACTGATGATCTGACGCTGGTTCGTTAATAGTGACTTTACGGCTCCGACATGGTCCTTGATAGCTGCGTCGTATTTCTTGAGGGAGTGCGCAGCGGCTTCAGTTGGCGCAAAGGCAGCCAGAGTTGCCGTTACGGCGTCCATCCTAAGCTGTATCGTGAATCCTCCAGCTTATGTTCAGGGCTAATGGCTGCTGATGTTGAAGCGTTCAACGTGACTGTGGATTGGGGAGAAAGATGAATTGATGACTAGTTCACTTAGAAATGTCGCCTTATTGCGCCTGGCAAGAAATCAAAAAGACCCGAGGACGCTTCTTCTAAGTCAGACGCAATGAACAAAGCTTGAAAATATGAAGTTTGTTGTTGTTACTCGCCAAACTCAAGGCAACAACTCATGAGCACAGCTTCCATGTTGGTGGGGGTGGTGAGTGGTGACGTTGGAAGGAGCCCGGGGATTAGCCGAGGGAGGGGAGCTTAGGTATCGTTCTCCAGTGACAAGATAAGGAAGCTGCCCCTCCAAGTTCAAGTTTAGAGGTAAGTGTGGGGTTGGAAATAGCTTCATTTAAGTTCCAAGTCGAGAGACCATGAAGGGGGTATAGGCTCTGGTGGTTATTTTTATTGGCAATATATCTAATATTGACGAAGAACCATCCCAAATTATCTTACTAGACTACCTAACTCTCACAAGCTAACCTATGTACCTCCATTGACTCAAAGCTTCCATCTCCTCACCTCGCACAAGCGTCAGCTGCGTGTGGCCAACCACACACGGCATTAACCAAAGCTAAACAGGGCGTGAAGCAACTTCATGTCGTACTAGATCCTTTCTCTGAAATCGTGTGGTCGGCTCGCTAAAGCCCATGTAACATCCATAGTACCAGAACGACCAGGCAAATTATTCAGCTATCTAGTAACCCAAGCACTCCGCATCTCTGTCCTGGAGAGCGTGCTATAATGGGCTTCGTATCTAATAAGTCATGAGTAGACAGGAAAAATAGAGTGATATCTAAGTTATCGGAGACACAAGCTATATAAGCTTTTCCAATATGTGGGAGTAATGTTCTTCATCATATCCAGCCAAAAGTTGTAAAACACCAATGAAAGAATGACTTCTGTCGTTTGCCATGATCATCTCGTGACCATTTTCCATCGTCCAGCGGGTGTTTTCTTTTTCTTGTTCTCGTATACTGTAGTTTGCTCGTTACTCAATCACTGACGAATATAAGCATGATCAGCTGAACCAGCAGAGGACCGGGGTGAAGATCCGTTCCATCCTTGACCTGTCGATGGACTCATCGCCCAATCAGTCTCAGATCCTGTTCTCGGGCTCTTCTCAACAGCGATAGTCATATCATCATGACTCTGCGAGAGGCGGTTCCCTTTGCCAGGTTGGTATCTCTCAGCGCCGATCGGGGCCTGTACATTTGCCATATTGGAAGTATCCTCGTTGCTGTCGCCCCGCCAGTCAACCTGCAGGACAGCTTGGCCTCGACTAGCTGATGGGTTTCTGTTGAGCTGCTTCTGGAGCTCTTCCTGGTGGTCTCTCCACCATTTGGGGAACCCGTGAAATAGGCCAAGAGACTGCTGCGTTGCCTTATCAAACGGCATCTCGTGCTTGTACTTGCAGCCCTGCTGGGTGAAGGCGCAGGTTCCGTCGTGGATCCATTTGTCGCAGTAGATCTTAGTTCTGCGCTGCTGAGCTGGTGAGGTTGTTGCAACAATGCGATCGATTCTGTTCTGAAAGCTCTTATTAGCCTCCATCTATGAACGAGCTGAAGTCTTTTATGATATAGGGAGAATTAAAAAGAAATCGCTAGAGGCTGATTACCTGAAGGACATCAGATGCTGGGTCAGTTGGAGTCTACACACTCAGCTTTCTTGATCTGCTTCGACCGTGTTCAATTTACGTACCTTGACAGTTACGGGATGGTTCATGCGGGCAACCCCCTGAGGCGGCTGCATGTGCAGGTCAGGCAGAAGAACCATGCCTTGGGCACTGGCCTGAGTTGCTGGGAGTTCGTTGAGGTTTGGAAGCATGTCTGCTGGGACAAGTCTGGTATATCGGCCATCAGGTCGCTTGACGCAGTAGGCATAGCCATTGAGGCAATCCGAGATGCTCACAGGTCCCCCCTCGTTAGATACAGATGAACGAGGTGGAGAGCCCATGAGAGAATAGTTGTTTGTGCTGGAAACAGGGAGGTTCATAGAACCAGTTGGCGACTGGGAGTCTCGCCAGTTGCCCGATACCATGCTTCGAGGAGCAGACGGTTGGTAGACTTGAGCATTCTGCTGCCAGCCTCCATATGTTGGCTCAACATGATATCCATTACCTGTAACTGCATGTGGATGGTTTTTGGAAACATCCATGGAATTATGAGGGTCCATGGCGTCGTGAGTTGTCGGGCTGCTGTGTTGCTTGGATGAAATTTGAGCCCAGCGATGAATACTAGGACCTTTGACAATGTATTGAGTAGAAGAGTTGTTTCTGACCTGATGAGAGGCCGAAGAAGTAGGCCCCTGAGACTGATGCTTCATCATGGGCGACCAAGTAAAGGATTAGTAACCTCTTCAAAACGAACAAAGAAGTGCAGAATGTGATGACTATAAGAATTCACAGCTGGGCCTGGCACCCTGGTCTGGTACCCGGCCTATCAAACAGCTAGTAGCTGTGAGACGGGTAACGGAAGACGGGATATAGCTTCGAGACGTGTGTTGGCAAACAAGCAAACGGGGAGGGGAGTGACTAGGTTGAACAATACGGTGCGTACTCTGTTAAAACAAGTACGAGGACACGTTATAGGCGAGATAATGAGAACATGAGTTGAATATCAAGGGAAGAAGTCATGAACCTTGGCCATGTCTTATACTTGGGAGATGAAGGATACCATTATGATACGTTTGCTTCCTTAAGGAGGCGCGCTCTGTAAGGCACATACTTACGGTTACCTGCAGCCAGAGTTTGTCTCATTGCGTGCCCATACACTCAAGCACTTGACCCAGGATGCCAAATTAGAGTTGAGCTCATGGAAGATTTGTTGATGTTTTCATTTCAAAGTACCTAGCAAAGTGACGTATCCGTCCTATGCAATGCTGTTTGGCTTCCCCAAAGCTATAGTAAGAACCTAGCTAAGTACCTAGGCAACTAATCATGCCCGCTTACCTACCTACCTGCCTGCCTGCCTGCCTGCCTGCTTGCTTGCTTGCTTGCCGTCCCTCCTTCGCTGCCTGGCTCCGCGTGCATGATGCTCTTCAGCAATAGATGTGTACAAACAAAAATGAAATATCCGAAGCAAAGCACGTACTTTCCGCTTCTCAATGCATGGAAATGTCGGTGAATTATGATAACGGCTGCTTGCGCCTAGCAACCGGGTTTTCTCTATGACCAAAGTTCATCAATCATTTGCTCTGCGTTCCGCTCTTGGCGGTAAACGATCTTAATCGGTTTAGCAAATTGGCCTTTTGCCGTTGCTTCACCACAGTCTGAGGTCTCGAATGGTGAACCAAATCAATGGCTACTCTGACTTCGGCTTCTGAGCCGAGGTAGATACTATTATAGTCAAGTATTTGACGGTGGCTAAGAGGTGAATGGGGGTATGGGTTTTGTGATGGAATCACACGAGGTGGTACAGGGTTTGCAAGGTCAGCCTGATGGACGTAGTTACCCTTAATATATCGTGAAAAGTCGATATTGCTTCCGTAATTCATTTGGCCGCCCGCTGGTCTGTAGGGGTTTGACGCGGAGTAGGGGTTGATAACGCGGCTTTCTTGGCCGATCCCTTGTTGTTTGGCGTCTTGGTGGCCACCGACTTTCCGCGTTGGCTGCTGCTTTTGCTGCTGCTGCTGCTTGACGATGCTCGAGCTTTCTTGGCGGGGCTGGTGATCGATTTGGTTTTGGCTGTTGCCGACTTGCAACGGTTTGGTGTTACGGGTGTCCGAAGTTTGGAGTTCGCGGATGGCGTCCGTTTCGGCGTCTGTGTTGCGCTCTTGTTAATTTTGTTTTTTTGGGGTGAAGTTTTAACCGGCTTTGTAGACGGGGTTGTCTGTTGAGCAGGCGAATTCTTTTGGCGTTTACCTTTTGCCAGTGATGGATCTTCCTCCTCAGACTCTTCTCCAGAGTCGCCGCCAGCAAAGTCGTCGGACGAATCTGAAGACTCAGCCTCGATATCGCCAAGTATGGGCATATCAGCCACGTTCGTCTTGTAGTTGATGGTCTATTCATGAGTTAGCCGATGAAACCAGGCCGATTGCTGGTCGATAACTTACCTGACGACGCCTACCACCACGGCCGAGAACCTCCTGGTTCGCCTCTGCTTGTCGCTGTGCCTCTGCCTCTCGTTGAGCAAGAATACGGTCCCAAACACTTGAGTTGATAGCTTCAGGCTCAGCTATCTCCTCGGTAGCAAGACCAGCCTCGAAGCCGGATTTCTCGTTAGACCACACCTTGGCATAAGCGAAGGAAGTTCCGTCGTCAGCTTTGGTTTCGGTCTCGTTCGTTCGGTCTAGCAGTGCATCAACAGCAGCAGAATCGTAATGAATGGACTTCTTCTCATAGTCGTCGTTGAATAACGCCTGGGCACCGTGTTTCAAGATTGACTCGAGATCATCGCCGGCCAATTCGTCATCATCCATGCTTTCGATTAGGGCATGGTCCAAAGCCATCTTCTTTTTGCCGATTTGCATGATTCGTTCTTCTACGGAATCCGTCGTCATGAGCTGGAAGCAAAGAACCTTCTTCTTCTGTCCAATTCGATGAGCACGAGACAAGGCTTGAATATCCTGATGCGGGTTGAAGTCTGGATCGAGGATGATCACGGTATCTGCTGTAGCAAGATTGATACCAACACCGCCAGCTCTTGTCGAAAGCAAAAACGCGAAGATGGGCGATTCGGGTGCATTGAAGGCATCAATGCGCCGTTGCTTCTCCAGACTACTAATGCTGCCATCAAGACGGCGGAAATCGAAGCCCAGGCTACCGAGGAAATCCTCAATGATATCCAACTGCTGCAAGAACTGACTGAAGATCAACACGCGATGGCCTCTCTCATGCAGTTTTGGAAGCATAGTTTGCAGAAGAAGGAGCTTGGAAGATGCCTCGACAAGATTGCGTTGAAGGATTGTGTTGTCATGGTTACGCTCCTCGATAGCTTCGGAATACATGAAAGGATGGCAGAGGCACTTTCGCAGCTGCATCAAGATGTTGTTGAGGGATCCTCGTTCCTTCTTGTTCATCTTGCTGTTAGAAAACATCGCTCTGATCAGCTCCGGGTTCTTGGCCATGATGCTTTTGGAAAGCTTCTCCTGGATCACAGTCATGGTGACAGGTAGGATGATCTGTGTCATGGGTGGCAGAAACTTAAGCACGCCTGCTTTGGTTCGGCGTAGGAAGTATGGCCGGATCTTGTTATGCAGCTTGGGAAGCGTCTCCTTGTCGAGAACAGCATACTCTAAATCTAGTTCTGCGGCATTCTGCTTATCGTCAATGAATTGAAGAAGGTTGAACAACTCCCTTTTATTGTTCTGTAGTGGCGTTCCGGTAAGGAGAAGTCGGAACGGAATTCGCATGGAGCGAAGAGCACCATAGAGCAAGTTCTGATCGTTCTTCAGGCGTTGGCCCTCATCTACCACAAGTCCTGCCCAGCTGATAGACTTGAAGAGGGATCTAGTGGCGGGATCCTGGGCCGAATCGTAAGACATGATTACAACGTGTGCCTTCATGTCGGTACATCCGTTGGGGAACAACTCATACTTGTATGCAAGTGCTTGTGGTTCTCGTCCGCCATGGTAAGCAACAACTCGCAGCTCCGGTACCCATTGCTTGAACTCGCGGCGCCAGTTGGGGCACGTTGCGTTCGGAACGACGATAAGAAAAGGCCAACACTATCACTTTGTTAGTATATCAACCATCACTTTGTTGGACGACTGCGACTTACGTTCGGGCTATCTTGCACTAACGAAGTCACAAATCCTACAACTTGCACAGTCTTTCCCAGACCCATCTCATCGGCTAGAACCACACTGCGCCCTGAGTGGTAGTTCCCTAACAGCCAGTTCACTCCTTCGATTTGGTATCCCATGAGCTTTCCCCGTCGGAGGCCTGGAGGTTGTTCGGTGATTTCCTCGAACGGCGCGGCCTTGTAAGCCTTGATCCGTTCTTTGATCTTGTTCTGGGATTCGCTCTTGAAGTATTTACCCTCAACATACTCGTAGTACGCCTCCATAAAAGAGCCATATATTTCGCCCGAGCTGTCGCTTGGGGGAGTCCCATACGACATCATCGTAGCCCAGACCCTGAAACTTGACGAAGACTTTGTAAATATTAGACAAGTTGTCCATCTCTTCTCTTCTTGTCTTTAGTCTAGGTGTCGAAGGTTTCATTTTGACGTTGAAAATGATGTCAGCCATAAGGAACTCGTCTGGCACAGCCTCGCGAGTGTTAAGCTTCAAGAGATTCTGCTCAATGTCCCTTCGTCCGAATGAAACACGCATAGCGGCTGATGCCACACCATATACCCAAGCACCTGGCTTCCAAACGCAGTGAGCATAGGATCGGGTTTCCCATTTGACAAGATACTCCTTGTCGTCCTCTCGTACTTCAGCATACATAGGACGAGGGACTTGCATCGCAAGAGTTTTGTCTACTGGCCGCCATGCCACAAGTCGGTGGATTTTGTACCTGACGCTTGCACATTCTTTACACTGCCAATCAACTGAATGGTCTTTGAGGCGTTCAGACTTGAGATCTGTCCCGATGGTACCGCTTCTAGCGCCGGGAAGATGCTCGACGTGCCAGCCTCGGTGACATGAAGCGCATCGAAAGAGGACAAGGCTGGGGTTATTAATCAGCTCTGATGAGACAGGGGTGATTGGGTCAACGCCATTGTTCTGCTCGCGAAGCTTTTCTTCTTGTCGAGATGTCTTCTTTTCAGAGAAGGAAGCGCAGCTGCGACCGGGGGATCTGCACTCCTGACACAAGCTGTGTCTGGGAGCGCTTTCATCCTTTTTGCCAGGGACACCAATACAGAATCGGCATTGCATGACGAAACTGTCCTCGCCAACTTTAGTAACCATGTGTTCACGAGCACTGCGGTACCCAAGACAGGTCTTGTGGTAGGACAATGTACAGCCTTGACAGTGAATCATTTGACCTCGCTGTCGCGAGCCACCGCATGTGTGACAGTTGTCCATATGCATCGAAGCAAATTCCGAGTCGGCAGGAAGCGGTTGAAAGACCTCCCTGATGGATATGATTTTTGGAACGTTGGGTCCCTTATCCTCGACAATATAGAACGAATCCTCGTCCATCAAGGCATCGTCCTGCATGTTCAGAGTATTCCTTGTGGCCCTAGAGGAGCGCCGGGGAGCTTCAAACTCAATATCGGAGTCATGAGACTTCTGGCGCGATCTGCCCTGCGACAGAGCCTTTTGTCGCATGCTCATGGTCTGGAGACGCTTCGATCGTTGGCGTGCCTTGCTGGGACGTCCCTTCTTCATGACAATATCAGAAACAACTATCGGGACGAAGTCATTATCTCCCTCTTCCGATGACGCTTGGGGGGCATCTCCGAACAACTCGTCCTGTTCTTGGCTGCCAGTACCATTCTTAAAGTACCCGCCAGTCAGCTGTCTTGGTTGCCGAACTCTGAGTGATCTGCTAGGAGCTGAAGGCTCTGGTAGAACTTCGTCAAGCTCGTCTTCATCCGCCAGCATGGAGGGACTGTGAAAAGGCTGCTTTGTGGTCTCCCTGGAGCGAAGGCGTCGCGGGAGATTGCGTGCGCCGGTGCGTTGAACAGGCTCCTCATCTTCCTCTTCCTCTTCGTCGATGTCCATGTTGTCTGAAGGGACAGATTCTGCTTCAGAATCCCAGTCATCCTCTGGTGCATACTTGCGTTTGCGGGTGCCGGACATCTCGTCGGCTTCAAGCGACCCTAAGCCCTGATTAAATCGGGCCAGGGCAGCTCTTCCGTTTTCTAGAGCAACGAGTTTGGTAGAGGTTATCTTGGTTGAGAAGTCAGTTATTTGTAAGAAAAGTGAAAGATTTAACGTAGAGAAAAAGAAAAGAGAGAAAGGGCTTGATATAGAAAGAAAGGGTGCGGGGGTGAACAATAGAGATGAGAGTAGATTTGTGAGATCCGCAGTGAATAAGGCAGGCTTTGAACAATAGCTCGCCTATTTGTATTTTTGTGACGGCCTCTACGGCTGCGACAGAATATCTGAAAGCAATATCGAGGAGTGTAGATAATGGCCTCTCCTGAAATAATGCAAGCCACATCCCAGATCCTTGAATGAAATGAAATCTACCTACCAGCTCCTGCCTCCCATCTGTAAACTCGACACGATAGCTAATAACACCGCGATCGGGCGGAAGCTCCCCATTGACGAACTCGATGATATCGCTGACGACAGTCGAGTATTGACTCCGCTGCTCCACAGGCATCTCTGGTATCGCAACCTCAAGCCTGTAGGTCGGTTTCGGAGGTGTCGCAGGCTCTGTTATATCACCCTCGATTTGCGGTACATCGTCATCCTTATTGTTATTTTCGTGGTCCTGGGTGTCTATTGTTTCCTGCGGCGTTCGTTGCGCTTCGACGTCCACCTCCATGTTGGTGGGCAGTGCTCCGTCTGTGCTATTGAGATCTGCCAATAGCCACTCTAACGATCTCTCAATGGCGTTTTCATCTTGATTTACTAAGTCCCCGAGGGGCTCATAACTCGGACCATCATGTTCCATCCTGCAGGTAGCCGTTCAACTCGCATATATCTCTGCGGACGTATATCGTAGACAAGGACTCGGTGGTTTGTTAACTACCTACTTGACTGCGTAGTTTTAGACACCGCCAAAATGAAAAAATAATATGACGTTTATGACGTTTAAAAGAACTCAAAATCGTTCATGAAGGTTTATGGGTGAAATGGCAAAGTTGTTGAAGGGCCATGGTGGAAATTTGGTTGTCGAGTCGATGGAGATTCACTTCCTCGTCTCGTTTGCGTCGGAGAACGCGACGGTCGCATCCAAGCGCGTTAAGTCGGGTCCCATTCAATTAATTAACAAAGCCTATGATATGCAACAAGGGTGTCACAGCGAGGTTCACCGCCCATTAAACCCTGGAAACTCAGCGGCAGAAAAAGACTTAGTGGGGCGAAGAAGGAAACTTCAACGGGAAGATCTTCAAACGAAGTGGGCTTGCAGGTACAGACCACAGACTACGGATACCTACAGTCACGATACAAACACAAACAAACGGCAAAGTTTGCTTTTTCACAGCCTAAAGCCACGCTATTCAATGCTTTACCCTATGCAATTAAGAGTCGTCGCCCTATCTCGACCATTGGCAAGGCTCCATCCCGCTCAAACAAGTTTCGCTCCCATATTCGTTCGCTCAAAGGCTCTATCAGCTATCGTCCGAGGCGTGGTAAAATCCGAACAAGCTCAATATGGCGAGTCTCGATCGCGCGATGGCGGCTTCCGTGACCGCAGAACCTTTGATATGAACCCTCGACCAAGGCGAGGAGCTTCTCCTATGCGCAAGTCGTCCGCAGGCCCCCGTCGTAGTGACCCTCCCGCCCGCCAAGATGCTTTTCTGGACAAATTCAGCACCGTGAGAGGTTCCGATCCTGGCTCTCCGAAAGGTGGCACACGAAACTGGCGCCAGGAACAAAAGTTGAGGAAGAAGCTAAGAAAGAAGGACGAGGAAAAGAAGGCCCAAGAGGAGAGGGAAGCAGACGGGACTGGTCGTCGAACCAGGAGGAGGCGATTCGCAGATCCTGAGAATGAGTTCGGGAGCCGCAGTTTGGTACAACGAATGAAATACGGTGATCTCAAAGAGGTTGCCGATAGTCTGCAGGTCCAGCAACCTGTTCGGCCACGAACTTTCAATGCCGCTCGACGGGAGTTTAGAGACAACGATAACGGCAGTCCCAAACATGAGCGACGGTTTGAGCGATCAGATGAACGACCCGAGAAATCACAGCAGCAATTCGATCGCTCCGAGCGCACGCCAGAACGTCCAGAACGTCAGTTTGACCGTTCAGATAAACCACAGCAAAGGTTCGATCGCTCAGGCCGGCCGCAACAGAGATTTGATCGCCCCGAACGTCGATTCGATCATTCGGATAGACCACAACAGAGTTTTGATCGTTTTGATCGTAGCGCCCCTCGCCAGGACGGCGCCCGATCCGATCGATGGAACGATCAGGCAGATGATGATGGCGATGCATTCTCTGCTAGGCGTGGAAAGAAGAAGGAAATGATGGCCATGAATGTCAAATACACTACTGCCGCTTCACAATTCCTGTACGGCCGATCAGTAGTTAAGGCAGCCCTGGAGCAGAACCGTCGACAGCTATACAACCTCTACATCTACGGCGGTGAGAACCGAAGGGATAGCAAGGACAACACTATCATGACCCGGTTGGCAGAAAAGCATAAAGTGCCAATTACAATCGTGCCTAACGACGAACAACGAATCATGGATAAGATGAGCATGGGACGTCCTCACAACGGGTTTGTTCTCGAGGCCTCTCCTCTGCCTCAACTGCCCATCAAGTCACTTGGCAAGTTGGAGGAGAGCACTGGTCGCCTGGGTTTTCACGTGGATCTTGACTTCCAGACCAAGGAAGAGGCAGCAGTCAATGGCTCAGACACCTTTGTTCGACGGTCCAACGATGTCATGCCGAAGCCATTTGTCCTTCTGCTGAACGAGATTCTCGATCCAGGCAACCTGGGAGGTATCATCCG
This sequence comes from Fusarium avenaceum, assembly GCA_025948275.1. Lineage (NCBI taxonomy): Eukaryota > Fungi > Ascomycota > Sordariomycetes > Hypocreales > Nectriaceae > Fusarium > Fusarium avenaceum. Next base: position 5,388,638 of record CP109670.1, on the reverse strand, counting down.
TACTGCTAGTTATCTTGGCATTGACGCTGTCGGCATCACCAATCGAGGATCCTCCACACTCACACCAGTTGTTCTCAAATCCGCTGCTGGTGCAGTAGAGGAAATCTCACTCTTCACAGTTGATGATCCAGTCAAATTTGTAGAAGAGTCTGGCAAAGCTGGTTGGAAGACATATGCTGCGGTAGCACCGCCTGACCGCAAACTTGTCCGAAAGCATGGTGACAAGTTCGTTTCTTTGGACTCCATCGAGGCAGAGAGCCCGCTCAACAACCACCCCTGTCTGCTCGTTCTCGGTAACGAGGGTTATGGCCTATCGAAGCCTGTCAAGGTCGCCGCTGACTACGAACTATCAGTTCCTCGTTTTGTTCAGGGAAGCTGTGTCGACAGTTTGAACGTTAGTGTCGCAGCTGGACTCTTATGTCATTCTTTTGTTAGGGAGCCCGTAGCCGAGACCAAAGTTAAGCCGGCCGATCCAAAGATGGAGTCTATCGGGACGGAGACTGAGGTCGCAGTAACTGAGACTGAAGCAAATGCCGTCGAGGTAGTCGACGAGGTTATCACCAACTCCGAGCAAGCTGAGAAGGAGTCGGAAGAATTCGATATCACTACGGAGCAAGAAACTGATACCGAGGTGGCAAAGGTGGAAGAGAAGGAGACCAAGGGTAACGAAGAAGCGATGTTTTGAGCACCCTTCCAAGTGCGGCGCAAGTGTCGCTACTGTAATAACTCATGTATGATCACGATGCATTTGGGCGGCGCTTGGATATAGAAGGAGAAATGTGTAAAATATGTAACATCATGATGTATAACGCAAAACGAATAGAGAAAATTGATGATACCTGCTCTAATTACCTACAATACCTACATAGGTACATATGAAATGCTTGGCCTTGAGGTGAGTGGCTGTTGGTGGCGGTACGCCATTGGAATTTAGCATGTGAGCCCCTGCATGACGTTGAACGCCATCATGACTTCAAACTTGTCAGTTGGTAGATATTCTGCACCGTTTCAGATTGACGATATCAAATTCTTACTCAGTCAATACGTGTTTAAATAATTATTATATCATTGGCCCACTCTGGGTCTATGCCACATGGTTCTGCCTGTCAATTTAGCGATAGAGCCATTCTGCGGCCCGTCATATCTTCTCCCAGCCGTCTCCCAGCCACCCAATTGTTTACACGCAGCCTAATAAGTCTGAGTTGTCATACCCCATCAGAACCAAGCATCATGTCCTATTTCGTCCTGTAATTTACGTACTTATTCAAGTTATACCCAATCTTCTTTTCCGACATCCATTGATTTCCGCCTAACCAAGGGATCTATTGGGTACCGTGTGGCGGTGTAATGTTCGTATTTCACCGCCAATACCTCGATCTATATACCCGACGAGAACCAAGACAACAGACAAACTAAGACAGAAGAACATCGTGTGTCTTAGTCAATATAACGAAATGCGATCCCTACCGGCCCTTCTGGTTTATCTTGCTGCGGTGTTACCTTCACAGGCCTCTGCCGAATCGAGTTCACCAACAGCAATTAGAAAGCTCGCGCCAAATCCCAACCACAAGCTCCTCCGTGAGCACCTCGCATTCGCACCGCTACATGTCCTCTCTCCTCGTGAAGCTGCCGCCGCTGCGATATCGTTTCTCGACCAGCAAGATGACGAGTTACTAGCCCACAATGGCACTGAACGCCTATACCGCCCAGCATTCGCCCCTCACAGCGAAGAGTCTCGAGATACTCTGTTACGACGTGCCGCAGAGGTGCTAGCGTTATTGGAAAGAAGGTCGTCTTGTCCTAAGGGGATGAACAGCTGCTCCGATATCGACTCCGAGGTCAAGTGCTGTCAAGAGGGAACATATTGCGTGGACGTTGGCAGTGCCGTTCCAGGAGGCATTGCCTGTTGTCCCGATGGTGCCTCATGTGGTGGAGGTGTTGGCGCTTGTCCTGATGGTGCCACGAGCTGCTCTGCGGACCTCGGCGGTGGTTGCTGCATCCCGGGATATGTGTGTCAAGGCCTTGGCTGTAAGCGAATACCTGTAAAGCTTCTTAAATAATACTGACGATGACAAGGTGTGCCAAGTGCTGCTGCTACCCCGACGAAAACGACTGCGCAAACCACCCAGCAACCTACGATAACCACAACTGCGCGGGAAACAACTGCTGAAGAGGTTTCCACGACCGAGGAACCGACTGTCGAACCCACGACCGAAACAGAGACCGAGGTTGAGACAACTGCGGAGGAAGAGCCTACAACCGTCTCTGAATCCGAGTCCGAGACTGAGACAGAGGCCAACAGTGTGACTGCAACTGCTACGGGCTCAGTCACCGGTATTGCTCCGTATCGTCCAACCGGCACCTCCGTGACCTCAAGCGAAGACGGGGATACCCAAACGGGCTGCCCTACAGGCTTCTACGGCTGCCTCGCAACTCACGGTGGAGGTTGTTGCCGAACCGGTAGAAATTGCGATACACACGATTGTCCCGCTCCTGCGACGACAATTGTCTCCAACGGAGCAACCGTCGTTGTCCTTGCAACAGATGCGCCCCCTGCTCCGGGGCCTACATCGACATGTGGAAGTGGCTGGTTCCTCTGTGGTAAGGATGCAGGCCCCGTTGCTGGATGCTGTCCCGATGGATATGACTGTGGAACGGCGAGTTGCTTCACCGTGCAGGCCAGTGAAACAGGTCACATACAGAAGGAGTTTCCTGAGGCTGACGCGGCCGGGCATGAGAAGCCTGCGATTATGATGGTCATGATCGCAGTGGCTTTTGTGTGCTGTGCGCTTGCATGAGCTTTGACTACGTATAATGATATTAGACTGGAGTCTTGGATGTGATAAAAAGGGACATGTAAATTTGAGCACATATAGAGGGACCTGCACGATAGAATGAAATAGCTAGATACCCTTTTAACACAATGACATAACTTTACTTAGACGCTGGTAATATCATGATGTCCGAGATGTTGAAGCACACCGTACGTATAGTATAATAGGGTAAACCAACATAGAGCGTGGAGTCTATTTTATAGTTGGAAATTCAAACCATCACACTAGATAATTTCTGTTCATGGACTTGTATTTTTTCTTTCAATTATCTACAGGCACGGAGCCTTTCTTTACAGCTTGTTATCATCATTTTCATCATAACACCCTTCCGATATTCTACTCCTTACTCAGGCATGTGAGTGAAGGGCTTGGCGAGGTGCTCCTGGCAGAAAGGCAGCTTGCCGGCGGTCCAGATCTCGGTGTCCTGCAATTGGTGTCAGTGGACATAAGAGAAGGTATATGTACGTTATACTTACAGGTTTGAGGGTCTTCTTGATCTCGGTATCGAGAGTACCGGCCTTGAGAGCAATGATCTCGGGGGCGGCATCGGGGTCGTGGGCAATTGGGGAACCACACTCGGAGCAGAAGAGACGATGGACAATGTTGCCGGAAGAGCCCTTGGTGCCTGAGTAGGTCTTGACGGGGCCGTTGATGGTGAGCTTGTCCTTCTTCACGACAGCAACCAGAGCTGTAGTAGCGCGTTAGCTTGGATTGATGGTTATGCGAGTTTTCCGAGGAAGAAAGCCATACAGTAGGTAGAACCGCTCTGGCGCTGGCAGTCGTCGCAGTGGTCGTAGCCAACAAGGAGAGGCTCATCGTCAACCTTGTAGGTGACGGCTTTGCAAAGGCAGTGTCCGGAGAGAGGCATTGTGGTAGATTGAGTATAACAGGTGATAAGTTATGGTGTCAGAGTCAAAGATTGATGTCTGGGTTAACAACACTCTCAAGCCCGGGAGGAGACGAGCTTTTAAAGCTTACAGGAGCTCTTGAAAGCTCCATGAGGGGCTTTAGCGGGGTAAGGGAAATCCCGAGCTGTTGTTGGCGACTGTTGAGGTGACGGTATGATGGACAGGGAAAGCTGCCGGTGGTGGGGTAGTGATTGGATGACGTTGAAGAAGATCGTCAGGTAAAGGGTGTGTTGTCGAACTAGGAACGACGGGCGTAAATTGGAGCTGCATGTTTCGAAGTATTTGTGTACAGTATTTGAATATCGTCCGCATTAGTGAGTCTAAAGATGACATGAGTGGGAGCGTATCGGAAAGTATCCATCTCGTGTAAGTCTGGCCTTGGCAACCTTGGAACGACGATTGTTAAAATGTTTAGCAAGCCCCAGAGCAAAACGTCAGCCAATTCCGGATACTCGCACCATGAGAACATGATCGATATGCAGCGTAATCGCGTTGGCGTATTCCATTGTCAGCCTTAGTCCAAGCGCCCCGAGGAACAAAATGCCGTGTGACGTTGACACAGAAATTTGTCATTCTTCATAGAACACCCTGCAGGTAAACGAAGCGGGGCTTAATGCAAAGAGTATTTGGAATTCAGACAATTCGAGATATGCCGAAGATTCGCAGGGGTATATGGTATCGCTCAGTTGCAATAGAAGCTTGATAACACGCAGACAGTATCAGTTAAGATGTTTCCGAAACCGTCCCTCGTTTCCAAATACGCAACTCAAATCGCCAAGCTTAGTCTCTCTAATGATGAAAGTCGCGGAGCAGTGGAGAGCTCAACGTCTGTGGTCAGATAGTTCGTGTTGCTGATTGGCCAGCGGGAAGTATCTTAACCTCGCCTGTTTAGCCTGTTTCTGTGGTCCTACCAAGCGTAACAATGTCGGCCATTTCGAGGGGAACTCGGAGGTAAAGCGTTGAGTTGTGAGCCGTCGATGGCGGGGGCTGCGTCTCTCTTCTTCCACCTTTCCTAAAGTCTGACTGCTTCTGTCAACTCGTGAGTTCTTATCATGAGAAATTTGGAATGGCTTGGCAGATGAAAGACGCTATTACCCATGATATGCCCACTCTTCCCACGGATTCTATCGTGCCAAGTAGGCGCATGCTTCCTAGAGTGAGGTGATCAGCCATGAATAGATGAACAACCGCCGTTCTGTAGGCTTTCTTAAGTTCAACATCGTCTTGTGTAAGAATAAAGGCGTCCATGGACGACATACGGAAGCCTCGAATATCAACACCTTGAGGTGAGAGCGATGCAGCCGCTGAGGGTTTCTCGATCTTGTTTGGTCGGCGTCTCAAGCTCTTGATGAGCTGGAAGTAAGTAAAGTCGATCAGACTGGATGCATGGAGAGGCGCGGATCCCTTCTTCAAGAAGACCTTTATCAACAATTCCGGTTTGTCGGTCCAGAACGTGCAACTTTCAGCCAGCTCGCAAAAAAGTGCTTCAGAATCATGCGCATAGTGGACAAAACGTGAATAGAAAGCGGGTGACAAGATCTTGATTTCGATCTCGTTTATGGATTCTGATGGTCCAGTCGTCTGGGACATTAACACCTCATCGGAAGTTTCAGCAACTCCGCTGGGTATGTATCGAACAGCAAGAGGCGTTGGCGATTTCTCGACAAGATGCTTGAGGTATTGACGAAAGGCCCCTTCAAGGACTCTCTCAGTTTTGTTGGCTGGTCGTCCTATACTGACACTGAGAGATCCGGGCTTGCGAGGGGACCACCATCTCAAAACAAAGTACCCAAGAAAATATGTTCCAAGAGCGATAGCAGTGACAAGACCGAGTTGTTGCAACCCAATTGAGTGCAAGAGTGAAGCAATGAGGAAATAATACTTCCAAGCAACAAACCCTAGGGTAAGCCCAATGTCCAACTTGCTCCCAAGGGAAAAGTAGACGGAAACGACAGTTGCAGTCAGGAAAGTAAACAGCCGATTTTCGTTGAGTTGATCAACAAAATCAGCTGCGAGGACAGTCGATAGAGACAGAAGCGACGAGTCCTCGAACAAGCCGTCCATTGACAAGATCAAGATCGTTCATGTCCGTGGCTGAAGTTTGGAGAACCCTTCCAATCTGCCCGGTATAAGAATCACACAGGAGAAGAGAAGAAGAAGAAGAAGAAGAAGAAGGGGGGAGGTGAAGGAAGTAAGTCTCTAGATTATCTTGAATATGATAATTATGAAAGGTATCCGAGGTTCAAAATTGTCCATCAAGGTTGATTACCTGTAATGGACACTTGATCTACATGACAACCAATAGGCGAGGATTGGACGTTAGGTGGTGATTGGAGTTATTTTAGTCATCAACTCAATGGCTGGCACGCAGTCAACTAGTCTTGTTTGTGCGATGACCGGAGAGCAAGACCGCATCACGTTGTAAATGATAGATCAGGGGTCCCACTGGTTAGGTGTCGTCATTGAATCTATCTCTCACAGTCATACCGAGTTTGATCTCAGGGCAGCCCGGCTTAGCCGTCATCTAACCCTGCAAGAAAAGGGTCCATCCGGAAAGTCTAGCACCTTCTACGGGCTTAGAAGGGGCGAGGAAGGTGAGCCACCAGTGGCGGTGCGGGAGAGAAAATTGACACCTCTTTTGCAACAGTCGCACTGTTATCTCCAGGGCAGCAGGGCAAAGCAGCCTTACCGTTCAGTAGGGGCCAGTGAGGCGCGGGCATACAGAGGGAGAGGGAGAGGGAGGCAGAGAGGCCACCGATGCACGCGCTGCACGGTGTCAATTATGACCCCTCTGCCGATTGACTCAGTGCCCTCCAAGCCCCTCCATCCATTCCATCACCTTCCCCATAAATTCTTTGTCGCCCAGAACCTCAGCTTGATCTATATTCCACTTTCACTCAACCAACAACAAACAACACTTTCCATACTCCTGCTCGACCTACAATCTGCTTCCAAGCACACACATCTACTTTCGATACCACTTTATCCACCTTCAAAATGTCTGACGATTGGGATACCGCTACCAAGATTGGAAGCCGCACTCGTGGCTCCGGCGCCGCCCAGCGCGAGACCGTTGTTCGAGGAAAGGCCGCTCTCAACGCTGCTCAACGAGCTGGTGGTCTCTCCACCGAGAAGAAGTACTCCTCTGCCAACGCTGTATGTAAACCCTTCTCGCGTGTGTCTTTCTGCATCAATTAACATATTTTTCCAGGGTTCCGCACCAGAGGGTCAGCGCATGACAAAGGTTGACCGTTCAGACGACATCATCAAGCCCAACACCATCGGCAAGACTGTCGGCGACGTCATCTCCAAGACCCGACAGCAGGTCGAGCCCAAGATGACCCAGAAGGACCTTGCCACCAAGTGCAACACCACCCAGGCCATCGTCGCCGATTTCGAGCGGGGCAGTGCCGCCCCCGACCAGAAGGTGCTCAGCGCCATGGAGCGGGTGCTCAATGTCAAGTTGCGAGGCAGCGACATTGGCTCCCCCAAGTTCCCCAACAAGAAGTGAGCGGTTCATGCTTAAGAGGAAAACATCTGTAAGAGGGCTTCAGAGCCGCGTCGAGCGTTAGCGAATGATGATTGATATCTTGGCTGGGAAATACGGGAGTTTCGTGTGGGCCGTCACGATGCGTTTATGACTATGGGTACATGAGACTTCTTTTTCTTCATCACGGGGTTTCAGGATCGAGGGCAATAGAAAGAACGGACCTCCTATTATGACATGGACGTTCGGGTTTCTTCACTTTTGAGCGAGGTAACACGCCCGCTCACCCAAATAAATTATCCTCTCGTGCATCTCGAACTTGTGCCAATATCATTCCGTTATGTGAGACTTCTCGTATATGTAACCAGTATCATGGTGGAATTGCATAATGTAACCTATTATGTCGTAATAATCATATCATTAGTGTTTACTCCGTACGTACGTAGTACCTAGACAAATATGGTCTCCTAGCATCGGAGCCTCCGAGACTGGATGTCAGCAGCACGAAAAAGACTTCAGCCATTCTCAAACTTGAGAATGTCAACGAGTGAAGGAGTGGCCGAATAGGGAGAGAAAGTTTACAGGAGCGGATTTTGGAATTCAGGACTATAAGTTTTGGCAAGTTGTTCCGCTCGACCACTCCGTCGAGATGTATGATAGGATGGTATAGAACATAGCAGTTCAGACCCCTCGGAGTTCAACTTTGACTGAATTCAACAGTAAAGATTTTTGTTCTATTTTCCACATCCTAATCTTCTCTTCGGTTTTCATAATCTCAGACGTATACATGGCGGCTCCCACCCTGTAACACGTCGACAACCTCTTGATAATCGTCGCTAAGGAATCGAAATCCTCTATCAACCATGCGCCCATCATTAAATCTAGCAGTTCATATACCTTGGTCAAATTATGCCGACACCTTGGGGCTGTACTTTGTAGCGGCCTTGTCAAATAGGGCGCTCTTCTCTTCCAAGTCAGCCAGGAACTGGTGGTCAGGCTTGATGGTCTGGAGTTTTCTAAATATGTGTAAGCACAATATCATGGCATCCTGATTTGTTAGACTTACTGTGTGAGCTCCTCGGACTGGCTGCCAGAGATAATGCTGAGGACGAGCAAGTTGGCGATGGCATCGGCGTTGTTAGTGTCCTTCTCCAGAGCCTGGTCCAGAGCAGCCTGGGCTTCTTCTGTTCGGCCAAGGTGTAGTTCGCAGACAGCTTGCGAAACAAGGGTTCGTACTGATGAGGTTGAAGGGGCTTGTGCGAGCTCCTCATAGACGTAAAACGCCTGCTGGTACTTCTCACCACCCTATACGTCTTAGTGAACGCCGTTTGTGACAATCGTACAATGCTTACCACTCTTAATCCAACCCACGACTCAGCCAAGTTGACCAAGAGACTATCCTGAGCCCATCTTCGCGCAGTAGTGACTTCCTTTAGGGCAAGGTCTGTTCTGTTCTGTTGCAGGTGGATCTGAACGATAAGGGAGACGGCATCAACTGTATAATAGCGGTCAGCGCAGTCCCAAGCACGACGGAGGCTTCAGGTATTCATACGGCTTCCCTGATGCTGTGTGAGAAGAGCAAGCGCCTCCTCAGACTTTCCAGCAGCTTGAAGAACTGTTCCTCCAATGACCTGCACTGTTGTGTTATCGGCGGCTGAAGAGACCAGCTTCTCAATTGTCTGGACTGCTGAATCGGCCTTGCCCAGGTTGAACTCAGCAAGAGCACCTAGAGCTTGCAGCTCAGGCTCGGACTCGCCCTTCACATCATCGAGAACATCTTCAGATTGACCGAGGGCTAGTCGAGCTCGGAGAACGAGGATGCGCGCGGGCAGAGCGTTGTCAGGGGAGAAGGATGAGGTATCGAAGTCGACAACTTCCTGGTATTGACCCTGGTGGAAGTAGTTGTGAATGTTGATCAATTCGCCTTCGGTCGAGTAGGGGTCCATTTTGATGGTTGTTTCTTGTGCTGTTTTCTATAATTGCGTATAATTAATCGACTGTTGTCCCTAAAACGTCCCTTGAGAACACCTTGGTGATGCGCCTACGAGATCCAATCCAATGGTGGGGCCGTAGTCTGTCCTTTCGTGGGGTCAGCTCCAAATGGAAAGCACCTACCTACCCCTTAGCCTCACCATGGTGAGGCGTTAATCATGAGTGCCCGACATTCGAGGCACCAACATGTGGCGCAACCAAGCGAGTGCCACACCGCCCGAATGGGGCTAGGTAGGGTCGGCTGCCCACAAAGTGAGAAATCACCAAAACCTCCAATTTTAGCCAGTCTTTTGGAACTTGCATCACCAAACACACCCAACGAACGGCACCGCACATCGTCGTCAAAATGGTACGTCGCAGCAGTCCAAAAGCCCTCTTATACGCGTCAGCAATAGCATCAGCATACTGTTGAATATGCAATGCTGCTATCTCGAGCCATGCGCCGTCGACCGCCCGCACAATGACAGTCAATTTTGGGAGAAAGTGGGATGAAATTCTGAAGCATCGCGAGGGACACGATTCTCGACATACCAACGCCTTAACTCGAATCCCGACGACATATCGACCACACCAATGCCGTTACGCTATTCAATACTTGCGACGATTCAACACTTTCTCTCAGACTGTCTTGGTGGCGAGCGACTCAACATGGCGAGATTTAATAAGAGGTCTTGACACACTCAAGCATCACCAGTTGGCTAACACGCTGGATCCCACAGGTCAACATTCCCAAGACCCGTAACACCTACTGCAAGGGCAAGGAGTGCCGCAAGCACACCCAGCACAAGGTCACCCAGTACAAGGCTGGAAAGGCCTCCCTGTTCGCCCAGGGTAAGCGACGATACGACCGCAAGCAGTCCGGTTACGGTGGTCAGACCAAGCCTGTCTTCCACAAGAAGGCCAAGACCACCAAGAAGGTTGTCCTGCGATTGGAGTGTGTCAAGTGCAAGACCAAGCTCCAGCTTGCGCTGAAGCGATGCAAGCACTTCGAGCTTGGGTACGTGAACTCGTGGAACCCCAGCGAAAGCAACATACTGACAACGACTACAGTGGTGACAAGAAGACGAAGGGTGCTGCTCTGGTTTTCTAAGTGCATTGTGTTTGGGGTCTCAGGGTCACCATTTCTATGCTTCCCTCGGCGGCATTTGGGCATCATGGATGGACACAGGCGAAAGGAGGTACACGTCCTCAATTTGAGGCATGTTTCATAGGGAATGAATGAAAAAAAATCTCTGTGTTGCACCAACACGACTACTCAAAGCACAGCACGAGAATATGCCTCCACGGTGATGAACGAAAAACTATTGGTGTTGAGTCATTACCCCTCAGTATCGCCCACGATGCGCGGGAGAACGACTTATGAGTCATGGATATGGTCGAGCAAGCTTCAAAACACCACAGGTATATAGGTCTATAGGTCTAATGCTTTGATGTTCCTCTAAAATCCTTCTCCCAACATGATGGTCTTGCCGCCTCCGTACCAGAGTGCGCCATTTCGCGCATCAATGCCTCTCTCATGACCGACGAGCCATTCGCCGTTGTACTCGGAGTCTGGGTTATCCCAAACCTCCTTCTCGAGCCATGCATTGATCTCATCTATAGCCTTGACCCACGCCGCCCTCTTCTCTGGTGTATCATGGTCATCGTGGTTGAGATACCGTCCGAGCGTGATATGCGCGCTGGGGACCTGATACCTTGAACCAACTACAACGCCGCCCGCCTGCACCTTGTCGTACACATCACGGCGTAGATGGTGGTAGGTGTAGTTGTCCCCCTGCGTAATACCATCTGTAGCAACAGGTTCAGTGAGAGGGGGTGAAAGCGATTGTTCACCTGAGGCGGGCAAGAATGAGAGAGCAAAAGCAGAAAGATCGTAGGAGACCATTGGCTTGACCAGGCGGGATCTATGCGAGTATGTGTAGTTGGCAATGTCAGGAATGGATGGTCGCAGCGTAGAAACATAAGCAGCAATCTCCTGGGGTGTCTTTGAGAAAGCAACCTCAAGAGCTGTCATATGCATTCTATGCGAAGGCATAAGCCAGACACCTATGCAATTCATTAGCATTCAGTTGACGCGAACTATACCATGCCTATGAATCTACTTACTGGGTGCGGCTTTCTGCAGCAACTCGTTGACCTTGGCAGCCAGACGAATGATATGGTCGGGGGTCGAACCCAAAAGACCAAGCAGTTCCTGCTATCACGAAAACCTGGCTCAACAGTCGGATCCTCAAGCCTCAGGAGGGTTTGGTCAATGATAAGCTCCTGGAAAGCAGTATCCAAGAACTTCTCCGCCTGTTGGGCATTTCTCTTAGTCCGATGGACGGAGTAGAGAGTTTGAATCCCAGCCTACTACGGTGAGCTTAGGAATAACCGGGCTAGGTGAAGGACCACTTACAACATCGTCGTTACAAGCCTCAATAAGAGCATTGTATGGGTTCTCGCCAGATTTCAGCTTGATCCCAGAGAGGTCCTCGAGCTTGTTACGAGCCTCGGCTGCTTCAAATTGAGCCACCATGATGTCTTTAGGCACAACTCGATGTTATTGTTGGGGTTCAATGTTGTTTAAAGATCTTCTGAAGTAGGGAACACAGTTTACTAAGGGCTCTCAGCCGCTATAAGAACACTTTCTGAGGTTGTCATAGTATGATAGGAATGCACGATTACTAAGCTTTCAAGAATATGCGAGAGTCTATTTCGAGATAACTATTTTTGTTTCGATCGTGTCCCTGCAAATAGTCACATCGGTGAGCCTGAGCTTGGTCTTTTCAAGATTAGTTGAAACACTCATTCAAGGGCAATGGTATCACAGATAACTGTATTGCTATTAAATGAGGCATATGTTTTAAATTACATGTCAAATACATTTACTCAGCCACCGCCAAATTACGCAGTTCACTGGCCCTCAAATATCACCAGTCTTGATAGAGCTACAGCTTCGCGGTAACTCTTCCGCGCGGCGGAAGACGCACCTTGATATCGGGCTCCTTGGAGTCTTGACCCTCAAACGTGACGATCTGGCAGTCTTGAATATCGACGCCACTGGAGAACTGAACGACCAGGAAATCCAACGTAGTCTCCTTCTCGCCCAGTGCCACCATCGGGGCATGCCACGTTCCAGCCGCATAGGTCACGGCCTGGCGGTCTGTCGCAGTAAAGGCGCGCAAGCCCTTTAGGTCAGGTAGACCTCTGCCAGGGAGTCCACTACCGCTTGGCACGGGGAGACCCTCATCCTGGGGAGACGGGGGCAGAGACGGCGCTACAACGATCAGGTAGCTCGAAGCGGTAGAGGCCAGTGGAGCAAACGTCTGCGAGGTAAATGGGTGACGCTCGAGAATATTGACAGAGAACTCGTCCTGGGTAGGGTCGTCGCTGGCGGGCTCCAAGCTTCGAGCTTCGCAGACGAACTGGCTCATGATCAATTTGCCATTGCTGCTAGGGGCTTGCGACAAGAGATCCTGAGGTTTGCTAACGTCGGCGTAGCGAATTGCTGTTCCTTGGTTGGCCGATGCGCCGCTGTATGGCAATTGACCGCCTTGGGATGCGTATTTAGACGGGAGGAGGCCAGCTCGAGGGTTCGATACTACATCTCCAAAAGGCGCGAAATCCTCTTGCGTGATCGGAGTTGTTTTAATCCTGAGGCTCAGGTTTCCGATATTGACTTTCACTGACATTGTTGCTATCTTGGCGTTGTCGTTGTTGAATGAGATGTTAAGAGGTGAAGTTTGAATCACACGGTTGAGTCAATTTTATGGCTGCTAAACCTTTAGATAAGGTATCACGACCCGATGTCGGAAACACATTGATAGAACTACAGCGGAAAACTACGCAACTAACTCAAGGATAATATACCGAGTTGAATCAGGATTTCAATTGAACGATGTAGAGATAAATGCACTGGTCTCTGAGTGTGCTCTTTACTTTTAATCTACCCTGAACCATTAGATGATGTGTTCGCTAACCAACAGCCGGGGTGGATAAATTCGAACCCAGATCGATAATATTATATTGCTTGGCGTATGAGCTTTAGTTTGAGCTTATTTTATGCTTACTTCACCGTTCTATGACATACATGATGTGTTGTCTGAGGATTATATCGAATACCAATTGAGCTACTCCCACGCTTCTGTGTCAACGTGGTGCAGTGATTGCGTCGCCTTGAAGTGATATACACACTTGAAATACCGGAAATTGTATTGTTTCTCATGAATTCATACCAAGAACTACAGCATCATGTAGAGTATAGGTTCGCTTTTCAATACCAATGCCGCGATGAGACGTCTCATTCTCTCCGCCACTGTTCAAGAAATGACCCAAACGCCAACCCCCTTTGCCCGAAACCCAAACGTGCTTAAAACTCCCTCGGTCGCTGCTCACGTCCCATATCCAAATCTGCGTCATCATCCTTGTCGGTTGATCGCCAGGGAGACGGCGAACGCATGGCAGGCGACATTTGTCCACCAAGTCCAGCCTGGTTTGACGGAGGCTGGTATCCTGGTGGAGGATCGGATGGATAACCGCTCATGTGCTGAGGAGGAGGCTCTCGCCAAGGCGCATGGCCGTATGGTTGAGGGTTTGCAAGACCGGGACCGCGAGGGCCGCGACGTCGCTTGTCCATGTATTGACGGCCATAGATTAGGATGAGACTGGTTATGCAGATGAAGAAGATGAGAAGGGCGAGGACCATGCCGAATCTTCGGTTGAGAGCGAATGTGAAGCCACTGATTGCAGGTTAGCAACGGTCATAAATGACGGTCGATCGGAAAACTCACAGGAATGCGTTCAAGGTACCCAGGAAGAGAATAACACGGCCAACCCAGAGATGGATCTTGCCGTACCTGGTCGGGGTTTGAGTCTTCTTGTATTGGGTGTGGTGCATTATTCCCAGTCCAAATTGTCCAAGCAATAGACCAGTAACAACGAATCCAACGATTTGATGAGGATCATCAAAGCTTCGAGACTGTTTTTGTTAGTGATAGATCTGGTCCCACGAGTTAAACAACTTACCCTCTGGTAGTAGAAACTGTTGGCAATACCAATTCCAAAACCGGCGAGAACTCCAATAGTCGCAATGGTCTGGTTGAGAGCGTGCCACTTGACCCAACCACCGGACCTCAGAAGGACAACACCAACTGGCATGAGAAAGACGATGGACAAGACCATGAATACTCCGTGCAGTGGCGACGCCCAGTTGGGCTTGGCCTTCTTGGAATAGACAAGTTTGGATCCAACATTCTTTGTCGAATCGCTGAGGGACGGAAGTTCAGACTTGCCCTCCGTCCTTCCGATATCGATAGAGAAGCTACCGTATCCCGCGTGGTACTTGAGAGGCGCATCCTGGTCATCGCTGTAAAAGTCTTCCTTGGGCCCAAAGCCAAAGATGGCCTGGCTGTTGTGCTCGGAAACATCCAGGTATCCCCTCTGTCCACCATGCGAAGGCCAACTGCGACATCCACTCTTGCAGCGAATTGTCACAACCATGTGATCGTCGATGATTCCCGTGCCGTCAAGTACATCGTAATCCAGCTCATCCCAGAAGTAAGGTTCGTAGTGTCCGTAGGCGAGCCGTGGGGAAAATGTGACGTTGTTGTTGTCTCGGTTCTTGTATATCATCAGAAACAATGCTCCAGGCATGTCCTCGCTTCCAAGACCAACGGCACCCCAGGATCGGTCTACCTTGACACGGAGACTGAGATAAACTTCGGTGTTGAGGTTGTCGCCAATGTCGATGGCGAATGCTACGTCGCCATCTGGGGAGACAAATGTGGATTGGCCGACATCATCTTTGTCTTTCGCGAAGGTGACAGGAAACAGAGCTATCAGGTGAAGAAAGTACTAGTTAGTCGCAGTAATTCAAATTGGGTGTAATTGCTGAATGTGCCCAAGTGCCAATGGTAGGTTTGTGCTTACCTGCTGTCGCGGCCAGGACTTGTCCAAGCTTGCGAAGCAACATTGTATGGGTCTGGAGAATGTGGGGGAATTATAAGATGATGGGGAAGAGAAGTAAACAAAAGAGGAAGAGGGAACCAAGAGGAGAAAAAAAGTACAAGTCCAAGTCTCCAAGAGGACACTACCAAAAAAGGAACAGGCCACTCAATCGAGACAAGGCTCTCGGCCCATGGTCTCTGTTTTTGTTAATACGAGCAAGACCAAATTCAGGGAGACAAAGGCCGGAAAAGGAGGCGCGCCACTAATCAACGGCGTGGTGTTGCTAGAGAAGGCGGCGGACGGCACGGCAAATGAAAGAAGCGTGATGGTGATGTTTACTAGGTACGGCCCACGGATACTACACTAGGTAGAGTACGTACGTACATCAAATGATTCAATGTTGGAAGGCAATTTCGATAATCGATGGAAGAGACGACTCTGTCCAATGAACAAAAGGGCTTGTGTCACATTGCAGGCTTAATCAGGCAAGTCATCGGGATAGTATAACCGTTTCATTTTGTCTATGCAACAAAGTTCAATGCTATCACAAATACCAAGTGATTCAGATTCATCATTCCAAGTGATAAAGGGGGCTCTCTTGCTAGGAGGGAGGGCCTTGGTGTGGTATATCTCAAACAACAACGTCCGCGTGGCTCGCTACTAAACGATGGATCAATATTAAGAAGAAGCTTTCTGCTAGTTTATCATATCATGAAAGATAAAGTCATCGCTGCAGGTCCTCCTCGTAAGTTATGACCAAGCGGAAGAAAACAAGCTTTGCCGTTGCCCTGCATCGTGTCGGTTGGTTCCTGGCATAGCCTAGACTGAGGTAGAGTTTATTTAGCGTTCCCTGTTGTAAGTGGAGCTGGAGGCCTAAGGACATTCTTCAGTGGACACCCCTGCGCTAGCCAGGTACAGAGCCCCTTGATCGACTCCAAACCAGTATAGCCCGGGCCAATCAACGGCAACTTTTTACATTCCAACTTAAATCGTGCATTGATATCGTAATCAAGCAATTGGAACAACATCGACATTACAGACACCTGTACGAAGTAGATCAAATTTCTACTCTGTACTCGTACATACTACACAGTCAGTGAATAGGATATGATCTCGCTTCGAATAGCTGTGTCATAGTTTTTGGAAGAAGGAGTTTTGCTTCTCTCACCATCAGGCTAAGTAATGCTGCAGTCAACTAACATGCATGGACAATGATTGAGTCTGTTTTTGTCTGAACCTATGCCAAAAGCCATTAAAATATAAATATCCAGGGAGAAAAGTCCTATATCACAATCCATTCAAAGACAACTGAACATCTACCGCGTCTCCAACATTGACCCAATCCAACTACAACTGTTAGTAATGAGTTACTGTAGACTTAGCTAACCACCTACAAGAATAACATTCGGTCGCCTGCTCCAATTACCCTCACAGAGATCCACCTGGCTCTGAATAGATTCGGCTGAGTTGGTCTCTTTTGCATCAACTTGGTTCGGAATCACAATGCCCAAGACGTCATAATTCAGCATGTGGTTCATGATTCCCATGAGCTTGGTAGGATCCCCGTTCTCAGGCCGATCAACCTCGCAAGTGGGGAATGAAGAGTCGGTTTCGCCAAAGGGTGTTTCCCAAAAGTAGTCGAATTCGTTGATGATATAGTCGACCTTGCTCTCGTCCATATTGTGGTCTAAGTCAAACCAAGCCAAGTCAGTATGATCGGACCTCCAACAAGTCTTTAGTAACATACCCATAAATACAACGAGACGTGTTCCATCGTCAAGGAGCCTCTGTAAGGTAGGCCATTCATCAAGGGCGAGTCTCTTCTCGGGATGAAATACAAACTTCTTGAGTCCCGTACTGTTGAAGGCGTCGTCGAACTTCTCGATAGGTAAAGCGTCAATATTGGTCAAGAGCAACGTCACAACTTCATCCGGGTTCTTTCCCATCCAGTCCGAGATCTCCTGCAAATAATCCTCTAAAGGGCCTTCGTCCAACTCCCAGCAGTGAGTATGGCACATTTGAATGTCACCATCCTTGTCCTGTGTCTGAGCTTGCAGGAACCTTACACCAAGATCAAGTTGCTCTGTGACTGAGATGTATTGGTTGTGAACAGGTAACTTTCCCACAAATGCGCTGTTGTGTGTTCCTATAAAGGTGATATCTGAATACTTCCGCTTGCAGAGTTCATCATGGCCGTTGCATGCTGCCCAGACTGCGGCGACATAGAGAAATGTTTGCAACAGGAGCATCGTGGGAAGTCAAAGAGAGGGATATATAGAGAGAAAGAAGAAGAAGGGCCACCATATTCAGAACATTGGAGGATGTTCATTGCTGATATAGTAGAATCTACTCATATTCTCATTGTATTGTCCACATGCCCAACTGGCAACACCCTCAAGCTGGCAGCCAGCAATATGTTTCAAGCGGTTGCAACAACGAATCAAGTCTGGGTATATCGCCACAAGCTCTAGAGATAGACCAGTGGTGCCCCGGTCGAAACATCCTGTTTCGGCATTTCCATCATGCGCCGAGTCTCTTTTAAGTGTTGCTTGAATGTAACGATAGAATGGTTGGTTAACAATCCCAGTCTCTGGTTTTTGGGAAAGTCGATAAGGCAGTTTGTGCTTTGCGATTCGTTCTTATTAAATAAGTAAGTATGAGCGCGATTGGAAGGTCTTGGTCGAAGTTGAGCTTTGGTATATAATTTGCCATACTTTTGATATGCCAAAGTGAAGTTGAAACAGGGTTGATGCCGACAGTTTGGTCTTTCATAAACGTAAGTTTAAACCCAATAGATGTATCCGATTGGAGTATTGTTCAATTTTTTATTTTATCTTAATCATTCATCTAGGGCTGTCGGAGAATAATAAGAGCTATAACGTTAAATGCAAGTCAATAATACCTACCTAAGTAACCTGAGGACAAAGAACAAGACCCACTCTGACGCACTGGAGCTAGAAACACCAACGAACACCTGCCAGCGCGATCCTTTGTAACCACAACCTGGCCACTTCAGAGACCACTTATACTACACACGTCCAGCTTATTCTTTTACCTGTCACTCTTTTTTGGCTTCCAACATATGCGCACGCACATATCGCAAAACATAGAGCACCCATAAATGCTCCCTTGCCCATCATGTCTGGCTATCTGTCCATGCTAGGCTGGGCCTTTCTCCCAGGCGTATGTGCTCTGTTCTTTCGAGATACCTCAACCTGCTAACATCACCCCCCGTAGCTCGCAACAGGATGGCTTCAGTCTATATACTACGGTGTTACCATTAGAGCAGGCGACCCTAAGCCTGCGCCGGGCTCAGCCCGCTACAACTCGCATCGACGCAACATCCACATCCTCGTTGTCGCTGCCTACCTCTGCTACACCATCTTCGAGGCCGACTACGAACAGCGACGCATATCCTCCTACTACGCCGATCTTGGCGTTCCCCTCGACGCCGCCGACCGCGAGATTAAGACGCGCTTCCGTCGTTTGGCTGCTATGCACCACCCCGACAAGGCCGGCAAGGACGCAGGCGACTCGGCGGCTTTCTTTATGCATCTGAAGGTTGCTAGCGATACCCTGCAGGATACTGCAAAACGGTTTGCGTACGAGCGGTTTGGACCTGAGATTGCGCGCTGGCAAAAGTGCCTTACCATTAGAGACTACATTACTCGTGGTGTCATCTCGGGTATCCTACCTCACTACGTGATTGCTGCTGTATCCATCTACGTCCTTGGCTTGTTTGGTTATATGGAGTTTGGCAAATACTACAGATGGCTTGTTCTCATCGCTCTATGTATCTTTGAGCTCCAGGCTGTGACACGCCCTGAATTCCCACCCTTTGTCAACGCCATCAACGCTGTCCTCGCCCGAGTCACTTCTTTGCCACCATACCTCCCATTCCAGGTCATCTCGCTGGCCCGAAGACTAACAATCACTTTCTACATCGCTCTGAACCAGATAGGACCACTCGTTGCGACAATGATTACGGGGCCAGAGAAGTCTGAAGAACAGGATGAAAAGGCTCTGCGGCAAAGTCTGAACAGACTTGAAATGCTGGCTAAGCAGCTCGATGGTGATGCTCTGCGGCTATTGGATATGGAAATGGCACCGTTCAAGGGCGATGCCGAAGCAACATCCAATCTTCAAGGCAAGATGCGGGAGTGGCTTGTACAGAATACTATCAGAGCCGACCCCATGGTCAGAGATGCTATGGGTACATCACTGAGGAAGAGAAGAGTTGATGCGCCGGTGGGCGCAAAAGGAACTCGATAGGCAAACTTTATCAATATCTATTGTACATTTTAATAGACTAGACCGCTCCAAACAGGCACCTATATGAATAACACCAAAGCCGAAAACACGACCCAACCCCGTATGTAAAGGATAAGAGAAAATGCAAGCCATACCCAGGACCACTCTTTGACTCCAGGTCGTTAGTATGCGTATGTTGTATGTTGTAAATTGAAAGGTCATGCGGTGCTTAGTACTTTGCTAAAACCGCGCTTGATGATTGATTGAAAGGATTGAGAGGTTTCAAAGTCGCGAAGCTCCTCTCGTCTCAATAGGAATCAGACAAATGCCAACAAAGGCTGACAGGATAAGAATGGCGGACATGATGATAGGGGTAGTAGCGCCATCACCAGGAACAGTAGCAGCGATGATGGGTGCCATAAGGCCAGTGATACGGTTCAAAAAGCTGGCTACGCCAGTACCAGCACCGCGGACGGGGGCAGGGAAAATCTCAGGAGTGAAGGCGTAGAGAACGCCATACATAATGTTCTGGGCGAAAGCTTCGACGCAAGACATGAGAAGCTGTGCAGTTGAGGTTGTGCCATAGAAGACGAAGAGGAAAAGGAATATCGCAGAGAGGAGCGTGGAGCTGGCTAGTGTTCCACGGCGGCCAAGGAAGGGAGATGGATGGTCGACGAGATAAGCAGCTAGTAGAGAGCCCGGGACGCCCATGACAGAGGCGATGGCGTAGTTGCGATATGTGTCGGACGAGATGGTGTCAGTTTCGGACTGCATGTTCTCTGAGGCTTCCTCGTTGTGCGCACGAGCAAAATACTGAGGAAGAAAGGCGTTGAAAAGAGGATAGCCCATTCCGATGGTGGCCCAGCAGAACCAGATCAATGATGTTGCCACGCCAAGAGTCTTGGTCTTGAAGAGAGGTCGTATACGCTCCCCAGAGAAAGATCGGATCTTCTCACGGATAACACCGAAAGTCGACAGGGCAGGGGTCTTCTTCTCTGCTACGTGGGCCATATCCTCGCCATCCTCACAGGACACCAGATCTAGAAGCTCAGAAGTGAGCCACGTCTTTGTGCCATTGCGGTATGCCAGTCCGTGGATGACAGCGACGGCCTCGTGCTGACGGCCCTTGTTGAGGAGGAATTTGGGCGATTCGAAAAGATGGAAGATGAAGAATCGGACGACAAACATAGCAAAGGTGACAATACCAATCGTAACAATGAAGTATCGCCAGCCCTGCTGAATAGGCCAGTTGCCGATAAAATACCATGCGATCAAAGATGAGACAAGTTGTCCGAAAGGCCACCAGACGGACAGGAGGGTGAGAAGAGCGCTGGAAGCATCAGGGAGGAACTCGAGGAAGAGAGCGCCATCGACTGGAAGATTGCCACCAACCCCAAAGCCCAGGGCGGCGAACAAGAAGCAGACGCTGCCCCAGCTCTGAGCGTAAGCGGACATGATCCCGAACACGCTGGTGATAAGCAACGTGGTGTTGAAGGCGATGCGACGGCCAAGGAAGTCGGATCCAATGCCCCAGAAGAAACTGCCAATGGAAAGACCGATGAAGAGGGCGCTGGTAGTGTATCGAACTGTCTTTTCGTCGATGCCGAACTCGCCTGAAAGTGATGGGAGACAGAGTGATACTCCCTGCATCCAGAGGTTGTCGGCAAACCATCCACAGCCGCATAGCACAAAGAGCTGCCAGTTATAACTACCCATGCCGATATCCCCAACTGCTTTGTTTATGAGTTTTGACTTGACTATAATTTTGTCAGTTTTTGCTGCTGTGTCGTTTTTCAACACTTTACTCACTCTCATATGTCGTCCACTGCCCTCGGCGTCCTTCTCTCATCTCCTTGCGCAGACCTTCAACGGTGTATTCACCAGCCTCACCCCCAAGCATACCCTCGCTTTCCTCTTTCATCTCCAAGTCGTCCATCTCCCCCTCTTCTCGCTTTGTCCCATTGCTCGCATTCTTAGCTTTGGCCGCTTGGCTATAAAGATGAGCTTCCTCAAGAGGAACCAAAACGCCGATGTAGTCATCTACCGACTCGACGTACCCCGAGCCCAGACGCCATGAGATGCGCATTTTAAAAACTGAGAGAGATAATATGTTTTGTGATTATGTGTTGAGTAGCGCAAACATCAAGTAAGAGATTAATAGAGAAGTCTAGATGCACGTTGATTCTGTCTTTCAAGTCTGGAATATGTGCTTAAAGTCTGGAGGTGAGATCGAGATTGGATGCTTGAATGAGCCTGAAACGGAAATAGATTATGAGAATACAGTGAGTGCAGTACTTGCTGGCTGAGCTGCGTCACCGGACGGAAGAGCCGATCGTAAGTTCCGACAAGATATCGAAGAAATATGAGACAACACAGACAGGCAGGCAAAAGAGACTGTGTAAAATGAATACAATAAGGAGTGACGAGAGTGTGAGTAAAAGAATCGATAAAAAGAAAAAGGTTAAGGGACTCGATTATGATGAGAGGGTGAAACAAGGTAACAGAGAGGACAAGTCAGAAGTTTAAGGTGGACAGAACCTGTAGGCTGTACGGAGTAGCACAGTAATAATACTAGTTAAGGTCCCAAGAAATAGGAGACCCCGTATCCAATTTTTGCTGGGTCCAGGGGCGGCTTGGGGAGGCGCCAAAAGCCGGGCTATCACCATCCATCCATCTCCCAAGCACTGAAGGCTTGGCTCTAGGACTTTGTTGCCTCTCGTTCTACAAGTTGCAGGCAGTTCTTCCTGATCATGAGGTATTCAATATGACTGATGTTGGGTCTCTTATTAAGCTGCTGCTGAGAAACCAACGTGCCCCTTCCATAAGGGTTCACCTCCTGAAAACAGATGTAGTGTATATAAACGCCCGCAGAGACCAATGACAATTGTCTACATATAAAGTGGCTGGCGACTATTATCTAGATCACCACTGCCATGCCGCAGCCGATATTGCCATGTTCCAAAGTCACTGATCAACTTCATGATCTTCACTTTCAAGCGCTGAGTGAGCGGGGCGCAGTTTCTTTTGCAAGACCAGGTCAGCCTGATAAGCCTGTCACTCTTTTCAAAAACGCTGACGGAATTGTTCCAGACTGTTAGAGTTCTCGATTGGAATGAGAGTATCTGGCTCTACTGCTATGATGGATCGTTAAAGTCTGGTCGAGGCCAAGCTAAGTTTCTCGGGAATAAGGCTTGCGCGTCAACCACCCCTTGGCGGAGACTTGAAACGTAGATGGGGTATCCGTAGGACAACGTTGAGGACCTTGGACTAAGGTAATAATGACATTAGTCCAAGAACAAAGCAAAGCTAATATTGAGAGTATCCAAGTCTCTATGATTGATCTTTCGAGCTGGCGATGGTCCTATTTTCTCTATTTGATTTGGCTATATCAATACTACGGCCCGGCAGGCTATCCATCATGAATGGCCCTCATTCCTTGGCAGCAGAAATCCTTCCTGCATCGAAAGCAAGGGGCCAGGAATTCTCGGTATTCGAGATAACAAAACAGAGAGGAATTCCCAATAATACTGTACACAAAACATCACCGCGATTTCACATCCCGAGCTTCAAGTCCGTGGCCCTTTGGAAGCCTTGTTTCATGTTACTAAGATAGTTGCTGCAGATAAAGTTCAAAGGATAGTGCATTCATCTACTCAGCCCTTGTTGTCAATCATTTCAACTCAACGGCCCAAGAAGAATCTATTATTAGGCCTTGTGCACCGATTTATATCGCTGAGAGTAGATGAAGCATAATGTGATCCGAAGCCTCCGATAGTACGTCTGCCATAACATTTACTCTCCCTATATGGATACAAATCCAGAGAGAAAAAACCAATGACTCCAGTGGTAAAGAGTCTCGATTCTGGTTGTACTCGTAAGTTCTAGTTCTTGTCATTGTGACGATGTGCTATGCAACGAGCACAATAAATCTCAGAAGGAACAGGAAACCTCCGACGTATGTATTAACCTCAGTACTTTCTTGAGATGCAGACTTTTGGGTTTACATTGGTACACGATCCCGCATACGCAAATCACTAACATCCGGGTCTCCAGCCCGTGACTCCTTACTCCATACCGGTCATCGACCATAGCACAAGCCGAATGGCAAAATATCACAAATGTATCAGTCTAATCCTCCTCTTCTTCGCTGGTGACATCGATGTTGGACTTGGGCGACCTCTTTCGCTCTTTCTTAGCCTTTGGAACAGGCTCCAGAGCAGTCTCGAGCTCTTCTGCCTCGTCGCCTTCAACAACGAGACCTTTGGCGCGCAGAGTGGCATTAATACGCGGAATGGCTTTCAGGAGAGCATTGTACTGCTCAATGGAAAGTGAAATGCCCTTTCGAAGTAATTAGCATGGCGGTTAGAGTATCGGTAAGAGATTTCAAGTACCTTCTTGCCTGGCAGAGTCTTGCCATCCTTCTCGTAGTACTCTCGGACATTGACAAAGGTCTTCTTGCTGAAGTCTGCTACACCTACACGGCGCTTGTTGGATAGCTAAACAGCAATTTTAGAAATACTGTTTTAAAATCGTGAATCACATTTACTTACCTCCCAGAACGGGTTTCCATCATCATCTTTGCCATCGGACTCAACAGATGTCGCGGTGCTTTTGACTCTCTTGGAAGCAGTCTCAGGCTCGCTATCAGAATCGGCAGCGCGCTTCTTGGTGACGGTGCGAGCCATTGTTGCAGTTAGAGAAGCGTCCTTTGAGTGTATGGTGAGTGAAAGGAGATGAGTAATTTTGAAGTTGATGAGATGTTTCAACAAAATGTCTTATCGCGTTTGAGGTTAACGTGAAGCTGACCTACAGCTACCTACCTACCTACCTAAATTAGGCCCTTCAGACGCGTAGGGAAGGTACGCGGAGTATGCGTGTGACACCAAGGCACGTGACACAGAAGCAATAGATCAACCTCGAAATACCTAATTACGATGCAGCTAATGACTGAAACGTCACGAGTATTGTAGTTTCATTCCAGCTGCTTGATGTAAGCCTATTGATCCTTGGCTTCCCTGTTTGAAATGGCACATCTTCTCTTGAATAATTTAGTATCAGCTCTTTGCAACACGGTCTGGGCTCCGGAGAGAAAATTAGAGATCGAGCGATCACGTCAAGGCTACCTAGGGTCGATAAACCTGGCAAGGCTAATCAAACGAAACAAGACATGCAGACAGCAATAATTGGACGCCGTATTCTCTTGGTGGGGGATGAATCAGGGGTTTTTATTAGCTTCTGTTGCCGTTTATAGTGCATTATGGCAGTTGACACCCACTTGGGCGCGACGCAGACAACGCCAGCATAAAAAAGCCTGGGGCAGTCGACCCAGTGGTCGGTGGTCAGAGCCCTACCCCTGGGGTTTAGGGGGCCGTGACCCCTGAAGCACAAAGACAAGCAATTCCAACGCTCGGCAAATTTGGAGCTAGGAGCCCCAAGACACGCGACACCAAGTGTAATACATGTGCATACACCTGCTGTAAATCGGTGACATCCATTTCCCCCAGCGTTACAGACAAATTTCCATCCTTACCTGAACGATTTCTGCGTTTCATTTACCTACCTCGCTCATCTCTCTTTCTCTCCTTTTGCTCTCGCCTCTCACTTCTTTACAATCACCCTTGCTCTTCTGCATTTATCCATTTCCACTTGCTATGCTAACGAGAATTGCCTTTGGTTTCACTGCTCTCTTTCCCTAGGTAGGGAGAGCTATCGTATTCGGGGTTGCGCTACGAGAACAAACATAGACAAGCTCCCATTCCCGATGAATTCAACCGCATTCCCCGACCAGGATGCGCCTCAGCCAGGTGTTTCGCTTCCGAATCCGCCCAAGCCCAAGGCCATAGAGCTCAATGGCTCGCCACTGTCCACACTTACACATACCCAAGAAGACAAGAAGTTGCTGTTAGCACACAAGCCGTCAAATACAAATGGTCTTGCTGACAGGACCACCACAACAACAAACGACGCCATGATCCCCGATAAATCACTTACGAATTCTACGAATAACAATACAATTAATACAAGACCTGCGACGGGAGACGATGCTCCAATTGCAAAGGTTATCCAATTCTTCGCCACGGCGACTCCTGGCTCGCTCGCTGGTGTCGCAGTTGGTTTCGCTGCGTTTACATATTTCACCATGGGACGTTTAGGTCTTGTCCTCATCGGCGCATTTGGCGGAGTAGCTGGGTTTATCTCATGGGAAGCTCGGAACCCAGAGCTCGCCAAAGTCGTACGAGGAGAACGAGGTATCGACGTTATAGACCGACTTATGGAGGCGAAAAAGAACCAGACAGAGAATATGCGAGAGGATAGCAGTGACGACGAGGAGACCGTTATGAAGAATTTTGACGACTTCCGGCCAGAGACTCGCGAAGCTCTTGGGGGACTCGTCGATGCTATCGTTAGGGATTATGTCAAGTGGTGGTACAATCCTATTGTTCCTACTGACCACTCGTTCCCCCTCGCGTGCCGCAAGACGCTCTCATCATACCTCCTTTCCGTCTCGAGTCACCTTGGTCGAAAGCGACCCGCCGATGCCTTCCTCGATCTTCTTACGAACTCATCTTCCATCATCATCGTCTTCATGTCCGAGCTCGCATCCGCCTTTTCAGAGCTGCCCCCAGACAGTAGCATGACAGCCGCCGACGCTATATATAACTACCTGGCATCAAACCCGGAATGCCACTTGGCCAACCTCGTGAACCAGCGTCAACAGACTGCAAAATTCAAAATGGTTGCCGAAGATCTGCTCAGATTCCTAGACCGAAACTCGTACAACTGCGACCCTGCTCGAGTCTTCTTACGTGAGATTCTCGCAAATTCAGTCCTCGAACAGTCCCTGCACACCTGCAGCCAAGCCGATTGGATCAATGGATGGATTGTGTACCTTCTGGAAGCCGGCGAGCCAAATTTAAACCAAGCCATTGATGTTGGCATGCAGCGCGCTCCTGAACCCAATATCGCAGCAACAAATGTTTTTGCTGATCTGGACGGAAATGTGGGAAACATTGGTATCGCTAAACCTGGACGCAGTTCATTGGAAAACGAAAGGGCGCGCCGCAAAGAGCCCCTTGGTCACAAGAAGAAGTTGAGCAAGGCAGAGGAGGAGATGGACGAAGCTATGCAAGAGATGAAGCGCATGAACGAGTTGATCGCTCAAGAAGAAGCCCGACAAAAACGCGTCTCAATGGCTTCTGTGCGGGAATCAAGCACAGATCTCGGCAATGATGAAAAGAGATTATCTGGTGCTCCAGACCTCTCCTCGACCGACAGACCTCTGCCCTCTTCAGCATCAACGGGAGGATTCTCTATGAAGAGCGATACAGCCCAGACTCCTCTGACACCCCGGTCCCCAACAGATTCCTCAAGCCTGGAGTCATCTCCTCGCCGATCCGACGGCACTCGCTTCACTAGTTTTGATCAGATAGTACCACCTGGACAAGTAGTAGACGAAGGGGAGGAGCAGGCGCCTAAGAAAGCGCCGCTTACCCTCCACAACGCGACCATCACCGTGCATGACGATACCCCGGGCGAGTCGATCCGCATTCGCAGCAAACCTAACTGGGACTACTGGGTGCAGATTGAGCCGTCTGTGACTGCTTATCCTGGATGGATGATCGTGCGGAGATATGCTGATTTCGAGACTCTACACGAGATCCTCAGGCGAATTGCCAACATCTCTGGTGCAACTGCCTTCACTGAACTCCACAAGGACTTACCGGACTGGAAGCTTCACACTCGTGAGTCGCTTCGCGGTGAGCTGGAGAGGTATCTTCGCGATGCTTGCTGGTATCAGAGTTTGGCTGAAAGCGAGGGTATGAAGCGTTTCCTGGAAAAGTCAAAGGGGCACACCCATAGCGAATCCAAAGCAGGCTTTGGTTGGGAATCAATGGGCAAAGGCATGCTCGACGCGTTGACAATTGGGCCCAAGG
Source organism: Fusarium avenaceum (assembly GCA_025948275.1). NCBI lineage: Eukaryota > Fungi > Ascomycota > Sordariomycetes > Hypocreales > Nectriaceae > Fusarium > Fusarium avenaceum. Next base: position 5,361,304 of record CP109670.1, on the reverse strand, counting down.
GCGCTGTAGAAGGTGGCAAGAGTCTAGTCGGAGGTGTTACTGGAGTCTTTGGCAGCACGTTTTCTGGCCTCAGCAGGAAGTCTACTCAGTCAGTAGATCTGACGGCCAACTCTAGTCGACTCTCTCTTTCAACACCTCCAAGCCAGCTTAGCGGTGCGCGGTCTCCTGTCCGCTCGGCTCGCGACAGCATGGATAGCCAGCGCTCATCTATCGTGTCTTTACAGCCCGGTAAGATGCCTCCCATGGAGCGTCGTCCTAGCTATCAATCACAAGGCGAGTCGGACGCGGATGTTCGTGCGAGTCGCTCCGAACTTAAGGAGCCTGCTTCGGCTTCGGCGAGTGCGCTTCCTAGTCGGGAGCACAGCCGTGCACCAAGCCTTGCGCAACTGCGATCTCCTTCGGCGGTAAGCCTAGACTTCTCGAAGCTCCCGCCTCCGCCTGATCAAATCGCCGACGACTATGGTTCACCTGAAGGACAGGGCGACATGCAAGAGAAGTTCAACAACGGCGTCAAGGGACAGCAACAGGAACGCAAAGGCTCTCAACAAATTCCGACACCTCCGCCCTCAGTGACGGACGGCAAGAGAGCGTCTTTGAAACCTACCAAACAGTATACTCCGCTGTCAGAGCCCGAGACCCGTGTTGCGGTTGAGCTTCTGTTTGCTGTAATCAACGAGATGTACACTCTGTCGTCAGCTTGGAACATTCGGCGTACACTCTTGACGGCTGCCAAATCATTCCTCCTCCGCCCTGGCAACCCATCTCTCTTGACGGTGCAGTCACTGATCCAAAAGTCTGTTATCGATGCTTCCACATCCGATTCAGGTATCGCGGATCAGCTTCGCAAGGTCCGAGAGAACATGATGCCAACGGAGCAGGAACTTGCAGCCTGGCCGGCCGAGCCCACGGCCGACGAGAAAGAGCAGCTTCGCATCAAGGCCCGACGACTGCTCATCCAGAGCGGTCTTCCAGCTGCCTTGATGGGCGTTATGGGTCAAGCGGCAACTGGTGAAGCGCTTGGCAGAGTTTTTGACTGTCTGCAAATCGAGGAGGTCGCGAGGGGACTTCTCTTCGGCGTCATCCTGCAGGTTGTTCGAGTCGTGACGCACTAGAGAAGCAGATCAAGTAATACATAATGTGATGGGACAGTATGACCTGGTGTTTGGTGTATTCGAGGGAACTGGCTTATCTCAGAAAGCGTGGTTTTGGTACGAATTTTGAAGCGGGACACGCCCCGGCAACGAGAGGAGGACTGGTGCAAAAGGCATTTGAAAGTTATTGCTGGGGATTGTGGGTATATCATATCATGTATAGTAGACGTATTGACAAGAGTACCTAGATGGTCTCAGTCATTCTTAATATGGAACACGAACAATCATATAAACACGCAAGCCGAACTGACTCCTGACTTAACATTAACAATCTAACGCCAAGTCACCATTAGTAGAGCGCATCAACACGCCCCCACCCCCACCTAACCGTCGTTGAAGCATTCGTCATAAGAACTCAAAAGTTGTTATTTCGCGGACAATTCGACTTCCGGATCGTCACAGCACTGAATATTCCTCAATTCATATCATTCAAAGTATCCTCGGTTCTCCGAACACCGCAGATCGTTCCTCACAGAAGTGGCCCTTCGTTAATTTCCGACTGGGCCTCTCTCTCCACTTCAGGGGAGTTCGGTACATACACATCGCAGATGAAAGACCGAATGAAGGGTATCGTACGATAACTCGAGTCGTCGACCGCTAAATTGCTTGGCATGCACGTGGAGAAGAAAACGGAAATGGAAAAAGGAAAAGAAAAGAGACAGGGCGTGCAAGGGGAGGGTGGTGTTGAGATGACAAGGCCAAGAATAGAAGCGGGCTTTAAGCCTTCAACTTTGTGTGGTAGGGTCCGAAGCAGGGGTAAAAAGAATTGTGTTTTTACGAGCAGATTGCCCTTATACGAAGATAAGCTACTTGTTGTTTACCTTTCATAGCTTCAACTCAGTTTTAAAATGAACAAATGTGATCATAAAAGAATATTGCTTCTGCAGGATGGGGAATCAGTTTGATATCCAGGATGTTCAGTCTATCATATTTGACACTCTTTTTTTATCACATCGCATTTCTCAAACAACGATCCTGCAGGTCTCCTTGACTCCTACCTTCTCGCTGATAATGGTCCCACTTGTATCCTTGCAGTATAATCTGCAGACATGGGGAGCACACCCTCAGGGTTGTATGCCCCTTGTCCTTGTTTGCATCTCCCGTGTGTAACAAACTCAAATGTTAGCTCGGATACTACATGCTTTTATGGTCACATCGGAAATTCGATCGTTTTGATATCGCATTCACGACGAAAAGAGAAGCAAGACAGGAGGCCCCAGAAGTTATGGCTTGTTGGCAAGCATACCAAGATGAATATTATAGAGAATTTGACTAAGCTAAGTAGTATGGATTGGTAAGGAATATTACCAGATGCAGTTGATGAGAGTATTACATAAAGAACAGTACAAAGGAAAGAAAAATGACAGAATGCCTCCGGACTGCGCCCTGTGATGGTACATAATGAAACAATGAATGCATAATATGCTGTTGCAGCCGTGGAATGTCGTGATTTGACGTAGAGCGCAGGTATGCAAGTAAATGTAGAAAATGCCGTATGGGTATCAAGGGATTGTTAAGTATTGGCCGTGAATCGTTGAAATGCGATACAGTATTGGCAAGACTGTTGTATAACAGTAATATGTTCAAGTTGAAAGTCATCAAGGTCGATAGACAACGTTCGCTAGAAGAAGCAGGCCTTCTTCTGGTGGAACAGTTTGCTGTGTAGAAGGTGAAGTAGTTGTAGTTGGTGGTGAGGCAAGAGGGGAGATGGCGCGGTAGTCAGAGAAATCACGTCTTTTCATCCCGTGATTGTCCCCAGAGCGTCCGTTGAGTAGCTCATGGCTCCTCTGGCGGTTGAGTGCGATCCGTTTCGTTTCCATGACATTGTTGCGAGGGGCAGGCTCCTGTGCTGCTGGCTTGCCCATTCTAGTGATTTCATCCTCAACATCTGCCAATAGAGTGTACACATCATCGCCTGCATATATGCGAATGCTTTCGCCATCAGATTGATTCAAAGATCCGCTGCTCATAACGCGTTCGTCCTTTACCCTCATTGCCTCTTCCTCAATGGCGGGTTGCTCCAGGATCGTGCTTGGGACTTGAGCCACAACACGATGAGGGGACGGTGAGCTGCTCATGGTACGCGGCGAGACACATGTTTCTTTCGAGGGACTTCGAGGCGGAGTCGAGATGTCACAAATGCCTGACGAGGATGTGACATTCAATGGAGACTCATGTGTCATGTTTGATCCACCGATAGGGAGGCAGACTGCTGCAGCAACGTGCTCAAGTAGCTTCTGACGAACCCGAGTACGTCGGTTTTCTGCCTGTTCCAGCTTGTTCACCCAGTCGTCAATTGAGGCATCCAACTCAGTGAGTGCCTCTTCCTGCTTGAGCATTGACTCATTGCTGAACTTGGCGACACGTGGTGAGCGCAGGTATTGGCAGATACGGGAATGAAGATTCTTGCGACCAGAGCGAAGAGCTGTGTAAGTGCGACGAAGGTATTCGGTTTTTTGGTCCAAGTGACGGAGTTCCTTGGAAAGTGCCTCGACATCCTCGGCCTTCAGAATCTCGAATCGCCCAACTTGTTCGTACGCCTGCTTTTGGAGTAGAATAAGTTCTGACAGCTCAAGTTGCTCCATAGCATCGCTATGTTTCACACCAACGGGAAGCTTCTCAAAGGCGTTCTGCTCTGAGCTCCTGCTCCTCTTCGACTCCGCCCTCTGGATGATAGGTCCGGTATTGCTTCGCTGATCGTGTCTCTTCCTAGGGCGACCCCTATCCATGACCGATGATTCCGAACCACCCCTTCGATGCCCTCCACGGGCTGCATCGGGAACTGCCAAGGGAGGCGTAGAATATCCATCAACGAGTTGTGGAGATTCAGTCCGGGTCTCTAAGGGTGGTGCTGAGACTGGAGTAGGGGTTGTAGAACCCGTCGATACTGAGCTGGGTATCGTAAGGTCGGGCATTGATGAGGTTGGGGTAATAGCGGAACGGCTTTGGGGAGATAATCCATTGCCACGGCCACGTCGTGAAGTCTCGCTGACTGTGGGAAAACAGTTGAGAGACTGTTGGCGCCGAAGCAGGGGTGAATGGGCACCCCGTCTAGGGATGACCAAGGGAGCAAGATGGCGTGGTGATGTAGGAGTTGCGACTCGGGAACCCGCCTCGTTCGCGCTTTTCTTAGGAGCCTGGGGACTAGGACCCTCGTCATCACTGGATGCGAATAGAAAGGTATCGGTAAGATTGTAATCCCTCAAGGAATTTCCAGGCGCACTAATGGAGCGCTCGTGGAAAGGAGGGCGGCCAGGAATTGTTGCTACAGTATGGTTAGATTTCATGAGCAAAAATTGGTGTCAAGTTGTTTGCACTTACGAGAGTCCATTGAGAGCTCTTGGACTGTGGTCATAGGTCCGACTTCAGGCACACTGATCTTGCGTCGTCGGGTCAGACTGTGCTGGTTGAAACGCTTCTTCAGGCCGTTGAGTGTTGGCTGGCTGTCGGTGTTGTCGGTTGCCATTGTTGAAGTTCCTGCTATGGTCTTGTCCGAATCCACACCCTTACTGCTGTTGAGAACTGGTAGTTTTCTTTCCTTTGGAAATAGCTGGTATTTCTTGGTAGGGTCAGGCTGTTGCATTCTCCAAGCGAATGGCTTCTCTGAGGGAGGTTGAGGTGACAGTTTCTGAAAGAATGCCATATGTAAGTTTGGGTTGAAGTTGAGGAATTCGAAACCAGGAACGTATTCATACCGAGTCGTTTGGCGAATGCGACACCTGCCTAGTTATATAGGTAGTGTCGATATCGACGAGGCACTTGGCAATATGGGCCATCACGTCCAGGAAATGCTGCTAGATCGAGTCGCCACAAGAGGAAATAGCTTGGTGTTAGAGATTAAGTGCCACGGGTTGAGATGACACTACTGTCAAGATCAGGATCAAGGTGGCGAGCTATTGCATGAAGTACGACGAATAGTGGTCAGGCTTAAGTGTTTCGGATTCCTGGGACTGCTGGTATATAACAACAAGAATTGTGGAAGGGATCCCAGACAACGCTTCAATGCCAAGCTACGAGCTCTCGGGCTAGCTTTCTTCGCTTGTGGCTTCGTTTGTGACTATGCTCACTGGAGAACAGCCTCAGTCGAGCCCCTTGTTCTAGACGACCCATGATAGAATCTGAGGCCCTTGGCCCTGAGTCTGAATCCCAGCAAGGGAGGGTCCAAAGTCCTCGCCTTGACGGTCTTGTGTCACGCCCCCCGAAGACTAAGGGCAAGAGAGTTTCGATATAGACCTGAGATAAGAACAGAGGTCTGGGGCATGCGGGACTACGCAGGAGCTAAGGTGATGTCGACGAACAGATGAAGTCCATCCATGCTTCATGGCTCATGGTTCATGGCCCGTGGCCCGTGGACCGTGCTCCGCGACGAACAGGTCGGCCCAAACTTTGCCAACCAGGGTCGGTGCGGCATCAGAAAGAGGAATAGATCAACAGGGCCTGTCAGAAGCTAGAAGTAGTTTTGTGGCTGCCAACGGCTTTCAGTGGACGCCTCGTCGGGGGTTTTCCTCACCCCTTAGTGAGAAACCTGGTCGTCGAGGCCCCTGGACCCAACCTCGGCTACCACGTTAGCGGAACCGGTACTCCGTACAGGGATTGTCATATCCACCATGACGGACAGAGATCAGGGACCCCAGTAAGTCGTGACTAGTTGAGCGGGGAGTTCTTGGCAGGTTGCTCTCGAAGTGTTCTATGAACTTCCCATCAATCATTGTCGTTGAGGAGGTGACTATTTTTGGCTCGTGAGGTCATGATAATGGAGTCGAGAGTAAGAGGTGACATATTGTACTGAAGGTGGTGGATGAGGAAGGAGAATGAAAGGGGTGCGAAAGGGGCGAGAAGAAGTTTGATCAATTGTTAGAAGAAGGTACTTGCCTGTGAAAGTGGAAGACCAATGCATCATGTACGTAGAGTGCCTTCCCAGTTGGGTCATGGTACTTGACCAACACAGTGCCTCCCGCGTCGAAGGCGTGTTTCAGTTTCCAGTATGTATCGAATCTGGAAGGAGAGCCCAACGTGGGAGGCTGGAGGCAGGCACACCCTAGGACCAAGGGTTCCATTTGCAGGTTACCAAGGTGTCCTTACCTTGTGTAGGTATGCTTAAACTGTTCCATAGCTACAGATGCAGCAGGATAGTATGTATGTAAGCCAGGTGCAGTAAATGTAGTCAAAAACCTGCTTATCGTGTATTGGCCAATAGTGTCTATCCAAGGAGTGACATCTACTGCCTTGGAATACAGTTGCAGTGCAGCAGCGCTTTCTTTGCGGGCTTCATGCTTCCCACGTGCACCTCATGCATTAGCATTACACATTGTCTACTACATACGTGCTTGGGCAATATACTACTAATGCCTTTATGTTGGATGATACTACCCCTAGAGTTCCAGGCTCTTGCATTATCAGAAAGATCTTCCTTCATCTTCGTCCCGTGTTCCTAATTCTCCTTTTCTCCCTGATATTGCAGGACACAGCTACCCCACCATCATGGGAATATGATCAAGGTTCGTTTGTCTGTCATATTGAATTAGCAACGGCTCAGAAACTGATAGTTACTCGGTCAATAGCGTCAACGGCTTTTACTTGCTTTTGTTCTCCCTCAGCTCGCTTTGCCGACTTACAGGGGTTGTCAGTAGTGGCTCAATACCCGACTAGAGGCACCTGACTGTTGATCACTTAGACATTGCAAGGCCGGATGCAACGCACAGCAAAAAGAAAGCAACGAGAAATTCCGCGCTTGATCTGCAAAACGTCGATCGAGAGCTACGTTACCTATGGCCGAGCTCGACGGCACAACACAATTGTTGCTATCTACAATGCCAAGATGTCGAAAACCCTTCATCTTATTCCCCTGGTCAAATATGCCGTCCCAAGAAGCTCTCGAAACACGGTAACAAGTGTGGATTGCATGTGGCGTGTTTCCGGTGTTTCCTGAACTTTGTCTAGACCCAACGTCATTCAAATCAATCTCTCTCTCTGTTTGCTCTCTTTCTTTGCTTCTGCCGCTTCCCTTCCTTCTCCCACTGCCACCTGAGCTTGCATGCAACCCTGGCCTAAATACTGGAACAACCTTACCTATAGTGCCTACTTAAGTCGTGTTTTGGCTGAAACATAACCCTTCTCGGCACAAGTCACTCCTCGTATCCGGCGAGAAAACAATGTTTTGTCAATCGGCTGCCACATTGGTCGCTCCACAAAGCAAAACAGTGAAAGTGTCGCAGAACCTGCATCTAAACATGTCTTGGCTGCCCGGCGGCACGGTTCTATGTATAATGATCTAGTCACTATTGATTGTTTCGAGCTGCGTGATATCCCACGTTTCTAATGGATGTCGCTGTAAAGGGCAATTCCATCGTTGTTGAAGGCACAGTGCAGCTGGGTATGCATTTGTGCTGCCTACCTGGAGGGATAGATCCACTGCGCTGTAACATTTTGAAGCCGCAACGCCATCCCCTCACCATCAATGGATCTCTATTTGATCTGCACCGCTGTACCTTTTCTCTCTCCTTCGGTTTTCATAGCTGAGCTCGCTTATAGTCAAAGGGCATGGGCCCCCCTTGCATTATCCCGTGTTTGCGGTCCTTCCGGGTGGATAATCCGGTCAAGGATCGTTTAGAATATGTCACTCCTTGTCGATGGTTTTGGAAAGTCTCAGATCTAGACGCACATCCCTTCGACGCCGGTGTTTCTAGTTGTAGCACTCATGCCTGTGCAGACAATTTTTTCCCCATCATTATAGCGATAGTGGAAGTGACAGCTGCCTTTGTTAACACATTGCATGATAGGGTAATCGATATATGCCATAGCTCTGAGTTGTGTCATAAATGTTGTATAAGTGCTAGATGTTCTATCCCTGTAATTGGCCAATTGTAACTTAGTTTGTGTTTCGCTCTGTGTTGTAAATCAAGCCGTAGTATCCGTGCATTGATGCTGATCAGATGAGTGAGATAACTTTGGTGTGTGGACAAAGGATTGTTCTCCCTCGTCTTAGTATCTCATATATCACTAATCACATCTATTTACCATCAAACAACCCCCCAAATCTCCCCAATGATCTAAGCCAAGCATCGAGGTGAACGAGGTAAACGAGATTCGTTCAACCCGTCGATATGAAACATGCACCAAATGGTATCAGTTCGAGAAGCTGCATAATAACTAGTGTGAAGATTTGGCAACCACCACTTCGGAATACAGGGGGTGCAACCCGAGCCAATTGTGTTAGCCAATTGATGGGGGAGACAACAGACCCAATTGCTGACTTTCTTCCCACCAGCACTACCTAACAAGGAGAGAAAATAATAATTGCTATGTATCAACAGTTACGTGTGGCGCTGCCACATTCCCTAGGGTAGTTCTAACGGCACGTGGGAATGGACATTTGGTGCAGCCCTACCTACATGATAGACCCGGATCATTAACCGTATTGTAGTTAGATAATATTTAGCACGCAGATAGCCAGTTTCATTTCGGTGCAAGACCTCGGTTACAGATATTGTGGACAACGAACCGTGCATAGCTGATTCAATAAGGGTACTGACACTTGGGTTGAAATAAGAGACAAGAACTTGTTGACGCAAGACCGTTGAGATAGATCGTCCAAAGAAATTACCTGTAACCTATAGCCTATAACAGGTATACTCTTATAACTTATACGTTACACTAACATGACTAGCGCTCATAGGAGCCGTTATCAACAGCTACCTACTCATGAACAGGACATGTCAAAAAGCTCTGGCCTACATATGTACAACAAGGGTGTTTCAAACAAAACTGAAGCTGCCACAGTAGTCTTGACTCTTTTGTGAAGATCATTGTTGATCTGATCTACCAATGACTCGCACGTCATGAATGTATGTATGTATTTGGAGGCTTGGCGGCGTGGCAACCCTACTATGGAGTATGCCCGCTATCTCTAACTCTTCCTAAGACCGCTTCACTTCAACGCCGGTTTCGTCCAGGTCGAGGTTGTCGCAGTGAGGCCCGTGCCTGGACTTTGAGCACTCGCAGAATGTTAAGACCAGGGATGCCATGCCCAGAAGTCCAAGCCTCCACTGCCCGGCCCCTGCATTAAATCAACGGCTGGGGTCCCCCGCCCGTCAAGACGCACCGTTGCCACCGCAAGCCCGGGCCCAGGCTCGCTTGCACCTTGGAGGTTTCGTGGGGTGATATTTGCTCCCTCACCATCAAACCTCCTGCAGCAGCGCCAAGAAGGCCTGCACTGTACGGCAAGGAGTCAACAACTTCTTCACTGCCGTCATCGTGCCCATACGGCGATATCTCCGTAGCCTCATCTATCTGGGGGAGTTTTGCCACTCCAGAAGGTCGGAAAGGGGAAGAGAGGGGGAGAGAGGCAGCCTGTGTGCTTGTTGTCTCATGTGCACCCTAATCGTTTGGTGACGGCCTCGTGCCCGGAGAAGAATGGCTCCGTCAGGGTAATTGGTGTACGAAAAGATGAAAACCCCTAATTCAGTTGTAGTTGAGACCTGTCATTAAGGAACAAGTCATTCCTCGGAGATGATAATATCTGCCTAAGCTATTACCTTAGATACTAGTAGTCCATAGTAGGACGATGTTCCGCATAGTATCCCCGGTGGTAGCGAGAGCTGGGATAGAATAACTTCAAAAACTCAACTCATATCTACGGGTGGTCTAACTTGATTAGACCCCCGGAACGGTAGTGGTTCCTCAGATCAGGAGCATCGAAGTGACATCCCGATTAGCTCCATGAGTTTGCCATGGGTAGCAAACACGAGCATTGGCAATTACTTTCTTGTGTCATTGCCATAAAATATCGAAATATGTGGTTAGGCTGGTACGACGTAGCAGTAATGGTTTGTGATATAAATTTCTGATATCTCTGAGAGCTTAGTAGCTCAAAGTAGTGGCTTAGGAGCTTAGAAGCTGGAGCTCAGGAGCTTGGGGTAGCTTAAGAGTCATGGGTCACGCGAATTCTACAAGGCTAGGTACTAAGGCAGCCAGGCAGCTAGTTAATAGCTTAATAAATCGAGATTAACAGATCGAATCTCATTTTTAGAAAAGGCCAGGGTCAATTATGGGTAAGTCAGCCAGGAAAAGAAAAGAAAAAAACTCTGCTTAGTAGCACTTTGCGAATTGCGTCTTCGTCCTTCCTTGTGCGTAGTAAGATGCAGTTTGGTCCGTCCCAGCCCTGCTCAGGTGTGCCAAGCCCCCTACCGAGTCTAAAATAGCGTTCCAATCCGTCACTGGGGTCGGGCGGCCTTCGGGCTGTAAAAGCTCCAGCAAAGATAATTAGACAACTGATTGTATCCGTAAGCATCTTATGTTAAAGATACCGAGCACCGAGAAATGGAGGCAAAGAAAGGGATGATTTGACAAACAGCCAAGGGGCTTCGTGATATCACCGCAAGATAAGTAACGGGGCTCAACAGTGAGCTGTAAAGTACACTCCTGACGGAAAAACTACCTCAAATGTACAGTTATCGTGTAGGAGACTCCGCCGACAATAACAACTGCTCACCCGCGACTCCACAGATGATTTGACGATTAATGCTTTAAAAAAACAGATATCAATTAATATCCGAGAATTGTAACACGTGACTACGATGATTATCGATCTTGAACAAGCAATTTACCTACTGCACAGAGAGTGTCACTTGACAGAAACAACTGTCCCAGTTTGTTTCATTACCGTGTCGTTATATAGCCCGAAAACAAAAGTTCCTCTGCGATGCCGCTATTTCCATGTTTGATACAGCTTTTGGAAGGTGGCCGTCAGCACGGGTCCTCGCACGTGATGTTCTAGAACTGGAGGGGAAGCAGCTGCGTCCACCATCCACTGCCTGTTAGGTAGTGAAATGAAACGCTGCTGCCATAACGTTAATTGATGTGCGCCCACTGGAATTAAGCCGTGCCATTGGCGATTCAACAGACCCTCATGTCGTGGCTGTCATCACTCAAGAAACCCGCCATTTTGCGAACTTGCCAAGTTACAATCACTCACAACCTTAGACGAACATTTGCAACCGTCAACATGACAGCCAATCGGGATCCCAGCACTCTCTCCAACTACGGCGCTTGGCGGACTCGCCATACAACTGCCAACTTCAAGATCGACTTTGAGGAAAAGGCACTCAAGGGCTCTGTTGTTCTCCAGCTTGAGTCACAGACAGATAAAGAGAGCAAGGAGATCATTCTTGACACCCGATACGTGGACATTTCCACCATCCGTATCAACTCCAACGAGTCTAAGTGGGAACTGAAAGACTACGATGCGCCCCTCGGTGCCCCTCTCCATATCTCTGTGCCTGACGGAGTTGCCAAGGGCGAGCTGATTGATCTCTCTATTGAGCTCCAGACAACAAGCAAATGTACTGCTCTTCAGTGGCTTACTCCTGCTCAGACCTCCAACAAGAAGCATCCGTATATGTTTTCTCAATGCCAGGCCATTAACGCTCGCTCTGTTTTCCCTTGCCAGGACACTCCTGATGTGAAGTCAACTTTCACCTTCAAGCTTACTTCATCTCTGCCAGTTGTTGCAAGTGGTGTTCCTGTGGGAGACCACAAGGCCACACCCGGCGAGGAGAAGCTATACGAGTTTGAGCAGAAAGTTCCTATTCCCTCTTATCTCTTTGCTGTAGCCTCTGGCGATATTGCAACTGCCTCTATCGGTCCCCGAAGCATCGTTGCTACTGGCCCCAACGAGCTCGAAGAGTGCAAGTGGGAGCTCGAGCGCGATATGGAGAAGTTCATGGAGGTAGCAGAGAAGCTTGTATTCCCTTATAAGTGGGGAGCATACAACGTTCTTGTCTTGCCCCCAAGCTTCCCATACGGAGGTAAGTTTTGTCTTCGGTCGTTGCTTCTCTCGGTTGCTTAAAGATTTCTAGGTATGGAGAACCCCATCTACACATTTGCTACACCCACAATCATCAGTGGCGATCGTCAAAATGTAGATGTTATTGCCCATGAGCTGAGTCACAGCTGGAGTGGAAACCTCGTCTCCAACGCCAGCTGGGAGCATTTGTAAGTTTGAAGTGCCCGCACATTAAGTTGCAGCGCTAATGGCCATCAGCTGGTTGAACGAGGGATGGACGATGTACCTTGAGCGTCGCATCCAAGCCGTTATCCACGGTGATGCCGAGTTTGACTTCTCTGCCATCATCGGATGGCAAGCTCTTGGTGTGTAACACGGTGAAATTTGTGGAATATAGGCTGACCATAGTACAGAGGATGCTGTGGAACTTTTTGGAAAGGACCATGAATACACCAAGCTCATCATCAAGCACGAGGGTGTTGACCCCGAGGACGTCTACAGTACGGTTGCGTACGAGAAGGGTTTCCACTTCATCTACTACCTGGAGGGTGTCGTTGGTCGGGAGAACTTTGACAAATTTATTCCCTTCTACTTCACCAAGTGGTCTGGCAAGTCTCTTGATTCGTTCGAGTTCAAGCAAACCTTCCTTGACTTCTTCAACGACCTTGGAAGCGAGGAGATTTCTAAGAAAATCTCAAAGATTGATTGGGAGGACAAGTTCTACACACCCGGTCTGCCTCCCAAGCCTGAGTTTGACACAACATTGGCAAACCAGTGCTACGACCTTGCAAACAAGTGGAAGGATACCGTACGTTCAACCCCTTTTGATGTGGCACGTGTCTGCTGACGTTTTATTAGAACTTCAAGCCCAGCGCAAAGGACCTTGAGGACTTCACTGCAAACCAGAAGCTTGTCTTCCTGGCTGAAGTACAGCAGTCCGGTGAATTGACCGCAGACCGAGCTCAACTTATGGGCAAGACCTACGACTTCTTGTCATCAAAGAACGTCGAGATTCTGTCAGCGTACTATCTGGTTGCGCTCAAGGCGCAGGATTCCGCCATTTATCAAGATGCCGCTACGCTGCTTGGACGGGTTGGTCGAATGAAGTTTGTCCGTCCTCTGTTCCGTGCTCTTAACAAGGTGGACAGACAACTGGCATTGGACACTTTTGAGAAGAACAAGGACTTTTACCATCCCATTTGCAAGGGTATGGTTGAGAAAGATCTAGGTCTCTAGATGTTTAAGTATCTTGTAACATTGATGCAGAGGTTACAGATACCTCCATCAATCCAAAATATAAAGAATAAATCTACTCCAACCAAGCTGACTTTCCCATAACCTCGCCCCATGTTTCGTTCTCCTGGCGAACAAACTTCTCAACAGAGTCCATATTCTTAGCCCCAAAGTTGCTGTACAAGTGCGGGAAACTGTCCTCCCATTTGAGAGAATCAGCAAACTGGGCAAATTCCAGTTTGATAACCCAAAGTGAGGTTGCACGGGTAAAAAACAAGTCTGCTGTCTTGGGTACCTGAATTGTTTTAGTTGTGTCATTCCCAACTCATGTAAAGGACTCACTTGAGTGGACGTGCTTAGATGGACGAAACCATCATTCCGGTCAAGTTCTGACAGAGGATGTTCATTGGGAAATGGATCCTCAGGCGCTGAAGGAACAATTTTGTAAATGTACTTTGGAGGTGCTTCGGCAGACATGTTGGATAATAGGCCAATGAGTGACAATGTTAGATGGAGGACCGTGATGCAGTCAACCCCCACCAAGTGAGGGAAAAGTGGTGGTGTTGGCCGATGTTTAGGGTACCTGAGGCATGTGCGAGTCAACACTGTACAAGCATGTAAATGCCCCACTAAGTAGCCGCATCTCGTTCATCTATACTGTTTATCGAGTGCCTTGACCATTTCACGTGAACTTCAGCATCCAAACTTGAACCACATCTTCAACTTCCATCAACTTTGTTACTTAACCTACCTAATTCATGTCACTCGTATACTGTATTTTGCGGGATTTCTTTTGACGCTGCAGTATTATCACACCTTTCGGGCCTCAAAACCCCCCTGACAAGGTCCGCAGTAGCAACTGACATGTCGCGGGGCCCAGTTCCCTCTCAGCTTTACTTGCTGTCAAACCTACCAGCTCTACCTATTGGCGAAAAGGTCAGGTTTCTTGGATGGTATGACCGGTGAAGCGCATTTCCGCTATTCTTTGTGTGCTATGCCTGTTCACACCTTCAACCTACGGCAAGTATTGTTGGCTAATGAAAAAGATAGTGTCATATCTTACTCGACCTCTTCGGCATGTCTTTCTCTCGCTCACCTTTATCCAAAGGATACCAATGTCACCGCCTCGGTGGATGTCAGCCTGCTGCTGGAATCGCTCACAGCCGAGCAAACACGTGTCGGCGAATTTGTCAATGTGATAGGGTACATCACAGAGCAGAAGATCACTCGAGACACGAAACCACCATGCCAGGAGTTCAAACAGGTGTGTGTGCAAGCAATAGTGCTTTGGTCAACTGGCCCTATGGATCTCCAGAAGTACGAAAAGCTCCTCGACCCTAAAGGCTCCCCCAGTTGAGAGCCGCACACCCACTTATGGAAAGGGACGGGCCGTAGGTTTATGAGACCAAGGACTGTCATATCTACCAAGAAACGATTAACTATGATCAAAAAGCATCTTCAGAGCTGCAGAATCCCACCACTCAATCTAACGACAGCGGGCTCGAATTCAAAATCCGATTGGAACACGAAGGTTGCCGGGACCCGAACTCGTCAGCTCCACTACTGTACTTTCGTGCAGCTGCTTCACCTGCACTACATACCTAAAACGAACGTGATTTAGGCATTGTTTATTCTCATATGGATTTGTTGGGTAGGAATCATGCCAGATGGCGCCGCGTCTGTGGACAAGCATGGCAGCCATCACGACACTTGCTTAATTCGATCATTGGGGTATCTTATCCTCCGCATATCTATCTTGAGCGTCAGACAGCATCTACTCCACCATGGACGTCCCACCTTGCAGCTCTTTGCTTCACCGCACTCTAACATTCCGACACAAAATACCCGACGGGCCTCAAAGTCTGGGGGTTAAGGCTGCAAATCCCAGAGTTTGACGTGCAGATAACCCCCCACAAGCTTCTGCCAGACCTCTCTTGGCGTCCACCGAGAGGTAACATGATTGTGACTGCTGAGTCATGCTGGGGCTCAATCATCATCATGCCGACGTCGGTCATGGTAACGTCGATGAGGGTCTCTGGACGTCCCTCTCGAGACAATGACAGGCTGGTGTAACGGTCGTTTCAACAATTTCTCAGGATTCTGTTGGACCTTGGCTGCAGCCTGTCGATCCCATAAGTCTTTCGACTTTCGGCAGATATCGTCGATTTGTTCCTGTCAATCATGTCAACCAACCTAGAACGATGTCTTACACAAACCAGTCTTGACCAACATCTGTGAGGCAGGAGCCGGGAGTGGTGATGAGGAAGCCATCCTCTCCCTACGTTGGAACACATGAGCACAGGATAGCCGTTGGGCTAGCTTGACGAAGAGATACCTCCAACGTAAATGGCCGAACTGTTGCTTGCGGTCCCAGATAATACTGGAGCTCTTGGGTAATGACCTTTCTGTGTATGTCTTGGTGTGGAATCCAGTACTTGTTCATTGAAGAGGACATGATCGTACAACTGGTTCTACTGAGGAATTCACGAATATCGAGACAGGCTGGAAAGATGAGGAGATATAGACTGGGCTCCGGAAGGGTATTTATCCAAATACGGTACAGCCTGCCACAAGATATGGTTACGATGTGCCTGAGGGGATAGAGGGTGCATTTCATGCTAATGTATGCAAACCCAAGGTATGCAGGAGGTATGTTAGTCTTTTGCGTGTGACTATGCTCACCGCTCCACAGACTACAGGTTGTTATCCCAGCGACAATCTGGAACTTATCAAGGGGTAGCTACATGTAATTTGCTGCAGGCGTTTCTGCCATTCCTTGCAACCGGAACCAATATGGAAAGAAACCCCTGCCATACGCCGTGAGGGTTTGAAAGTGAGGCGAATCAGGTGTGGTTGTTCATTGGTGAACAGCGGCCAGCGTCCGCCCTGCCAGCGTGGCAAATATCGAACGGCTGCATCTGGTGCCAATGACGCTGCGTGAAGGGAACCCGAACGAGACTTGACTAATTCGGGATTCTATTACTGCTGAAATAAGTGCGTTGGCATGCTTTGATGTGGAGTGGGTTTTTCACGCGACGGTTGATAAGGCTGATGCCCGATCCCCTTTTCGCACGGCAAGAAATGTCCTGTAGCGATTCGGACGAACCCAGATCTGCGCTTATCACCCACTCAAACTCTAACGATCGCGAGGCTAATTGGCGAAGTAAGCGCCATGTGCATTTGTTGATCTGGGGGACTACAGCACGCGAAGCCACTCGACGATATAAGTTCTGCGGGTTACCGATCTGGTAAGCGATACGAATACAAGGGTCGTATTTTTCTTTCTTGAAATTGTCAAAAGCTGCGTACAGTAATATTATTTCTTTTTCTTCGTACTGGCATGACTTCATTCGATCGGGGTAACTTGCTCAATATAGATAAAATACCAACATCCAGATGTTAATCAAAAACTCAGCTACCCTTGTCCTTGTCGTGTTGTATTCAGCGGTAACCTTATTTTCGATTTATTGGATGGCTGATGACTGATGACTGTGGGATTTCGGAATTGTAGGTGATTGTCGTTGATCAGCCGAGGAGGTTTTTGTTGGACACCAATTGTCATCATCAACCGTGTAGCCTCATGTTGAGCCATGATCGTCAAGGGTGAGAGGACGGTTGATCACAGACTCAGGAGTAGCAAGCCTCGCCTCCGGCAAGTGAAGCATAACGTTGTACCGGCCTCGGCATGTCTCATGCTTGTTCGTACCGAGCTTGTGGTTGCAAGCGTAAGGAGACCTTGATCCGGGACTCAAGCAAGTAACAGATGCACTTGTCATCTGCCGGGACTATCAATGAAGCGTTCTCAGAAATTGTATTTCCTTGCGGGATACATGCATATCAGTTGATATCGCTGATCTTTTGGACAGTACGGAGTAAAGACGAAAGGGTACCAGATGGTAGGAATACACAAAACACCCTTCATCAACCAAGACAGTTGCGTCATAAAAGGGTAGTTTTTGATATACTCGCGCAGCCTTCAAGTTGAATGGTTCCAATCGAATACATATTTCCTTTATAGAGTGCGACTTGAGGATAGACGATGGATCGTACTATTATTTCTCCCTTGTACCACGCATTATCTAACAGGATTGGATTACTATCGAATAGACGGTGGTTTCACCTTGATAATTCGTTGGTGTAAATGAATAACTCGCATGATTGGAAACATTGACCCTCTACGAAGTACAAATTAACGCTTCCTGTGGCTGGGGCATAGACGATCCACACATAGCGCGGGGAAATGAGCGGGAACAAAAGTAGAAGCCAAATAAAAAAGAAGAATGGCTTATTAACCAACTGAGAGTGTCTAGTAAGAAGACAATAAGTTCATGAAAATCACTATTTTCATGCAGCTCATTATTATTCCTGTAGAAAGAAAGAGTATCATCTGACTACTAATCTATTCACTTAAAAGCTTAGGTTGAGAGGATGATTATCACGGGTAATACTCGGTATGTTAATTTCACCCAACAAACAAACACTTTTTGCACGTGAACCCTCCACTACAAGGTACGCTACAGGCTATGACCCCAGATCCCCTGCTTAGGGATCAGCTGCCAATCAAAGCACGGGGCCTAAATCAGCAGCAGCTGCGCGACCAAATTTGTTGACAAGCAACCATTACCTACATTGCATTGTCTGTGCCGACAACGGTTGAGCCTCCTTCTGCTCGGCTCCCAAGACGACAATCTTCACTCTCGGCCAACTTCACCCTCTCCCCGAGCCTCCGTCGAAAACTCGCGATCGCAATCCTTCCCCCGAGACCGACACTGTGTCGTCATTTCTGGATACGTACATCTTAATCTTAGCCCGTGCTTCAAGGGACGGTCAACCAACCCTCAACCCCCTTACATACATACCGACAAGCGACGAGCGACAGGCAACGGAACGAGACAATGCGTTGAGGCCCTGGACGGGGATTACGTCGTGGAGTCGCATGCAGTCGCTGTAAATCTACGCTTCCGATATATATCTATCTACCAGACAAGGGGCAGCTTTGATCCCCTCCGAACCCCGCGCATTCCCAACAACCAAGCTCTTGTCTAGAGGGGGACCAACCTGGGTCCCCTAGACAAATCTCCAAATATGCCGCCCGCCGGTGGAGGAAACATTAAGGTGGTGGTGAGATGTCGGCCTTTCAACAGCAGAGGTAAGTGGCTTGCACAGGTCCGTCGGAAACAAAGAACGGTGCTGAAACGAGACGCAGAAATCGAGAGAAATGCACAATGTATTATCGAAATGAAAGGGAACCAGACGGTCATTACCGCACCCGAAGGAAAGGGCGTCAAAGATGGAGGCCCCAAAGCGTTTGCGTTCGATCGTTCATACTGGTCCTTTAACAAGGACGACCCAAATTATGCCGGTCAATCGAACCTCTTTGACGATCTGGGACAGCCCCTGCTCGACAATGCTTTCCAGGGATACAACAACTGTATTTTTGCCTATGGCCAAACTGGTTCTGGAAAGTCATATTCTATGATGGGTTATGGAAAGGAAATAGGTGTTATCCCTATGATTTGCCAGGACATGTTCAAGAGAATCGAAGATATTCAAAAGGACAAGACAACCAAATGCACGGTCGAAGTCTCTTACCTAGAGATTTATAACGAACGTGTACGCGATCTGCTCAACCCATCGACCAAAGGCAATCTCAAGGTCCGAGAACATCCTTCTACAGGCCCTTATGTCGAGGATCTTGCCAAGCTTGCGGTCAACGAATTTCACGAAATTGAACATCTTATGGACGAAGGAAACAAGGCCCGAACAGTTGCAGCAACCAACATGAATCAAACATCGAGTCGAAGTCACGCTGTTTTCACCATCATGTTGACACAAAAGAAGTACGACGCCGACACGAAGATGGAAATGGAAAAGGTCGCAAAGATCAGTCTGGTCGATTTAGCAGGTTCCGAGCGAGCGACATCTACCGGTGCCACTGGTGCGCGACTGAAGGAGGGTGCTGAAATCAACCGATCGCTGTCAACGCTGGGTCGTGTCATTGCGGCCTTAGCTGACCTGTCCACACCTAGTGCCAAGAAGAAGAAAGGAGGCGGCCAAGTACCGTACCGAGACAGTATCTTGACATGGCTGTTGAAGGACTCCCTAGGTGGAAATAGTATGACGGCAATGATTGCAGCTGTCAGTCCGGCCGATATCAATTTTGACGAAACACTCAGTACTCTTCGATATGCAGACTCTGCAAAGCGAATCAAGAATCATGCCGTTGTCAACGAAGATGCCAACGCCCGTATGATCAGAGAGTTGAAGGAGGAGCTGTCGCTACTGAGGAGCAAACTCGGAAGTGGCCCCGGCGTTCCAGGCGCTGCTGGAGTAGTTGCTGGCGAGGCCTATCCCGAAGGGACTCCTCTGGATCAGCAGATGGTCAGCATCACGGGCGCAGATGGAACCTTGAAAAAGGTCTCCAAGGCAGAGATCGCGGAGCAATTGAGTCAAAGTGAGAAGCTGCTTACGGATCTGAACCAGACATGGGAGGAGAAGTTGTTGAAGACGGAGGAGATTCATAAGGAACGTGAACAAGCTCTCGAAGATCTTGGTGTTAGTATTGAGAAAGGTTTCGTCGGCTTGCACACTCCAAAGAAGATGCCCCATTTGGTCAACTTGTCCGATGACCCGCTTCTCGCTGAATGCTTGGTCTACAACCTCAAACCTGGTACCACAACAGTCGGCAATGTCGATACAAATGCCGATCACCAAGCGAACATCCGATTGAACGGAGCCAGGATCCTGCACGACCATTGCTCTTTTGAAAATGCCCCAGATGGAACTGTGACTCTTACCCCTAGCGAAGGTGCTTCAGTGATGATTAACGGAAAACGCATCACAGAACCATCCCAACTTCATTCAGGTTATCGTGTTATTCTAGGCGACTTCCATATTTTCCGATTCAACCATCCCATGGAAGCAAGAGCAGAACGAGCTGAGGTACCGGAAAGGCCAACGAGCTTGCTCCGACATTCAATTACTGCCAGTCAGTTCCAAGCACTCGATCGAGGCTCTCCCTCACCTAGCCCGCGGCCTGGACATGAAAGATCGTTTAGTAGGGTGTCCGAATTCGGCGATGTCTCTAGACCAGAAACGCCATCGATATTCCAGCGGAGCGGTCGAGAGTCAGACTGGTCCCTTGCCAGACGAGAGGCGGCTGGTGCAATACTTGGATCCGACCAGAACCTTACCAGTCTCTCAGATGAAGAGCTTAATGCTTTGTTTGAGGATGTGCAGAGGGCAAGGGCTGAAAGAGTAAACGTTCGTGAGGATGGGGACGACTCGGATTCTTCTTATCCGATCAGAGACAAGTATCTGTCGGGTGGTACCATGGACAGTTTTTCGTTGGATACGGCTTTGACTATGCCTTCAACACCGAAGCAAGGCGAGCCTGACGATAGGCTGAAAGAAGTTCGGGAAGAGTTGCAAAGCAAACTGGAAAAACAGAAAGAAGAGTATCAGGACCAGCTAAAGAGCGCAGAGGCTGCTAACGTTGAAATTGAAGAAATCAAACAAGAAAAGGTCAAGATGGAGGCAGCGTTGAAGGAGTTGAAGGAAGATATGCAAAAACAGCTGATTCAACAACGGAAGCAATTTGAGGAGAAGATCGAGAAGATGGATCCTCTGAAGATGCCCAAGAAAAGTCCAAATCTCTCCGACGAAGAGATTGAGATGGCGAAGAGAATTGTCAAGGCTTGGCGAGGCCGACATTTTGTCAAGATGGCTGAAGCCGTGCTACAAAACGCCTCCATACTCAAGGAAGCCCAGGTCATGAGCCACGAACTTGATGAGCACGTTGTTTTCCAATTTGCAGCGGTAGATGTTGGCCATGTTCTGTGCTCCTCCTACGATATGGTGCTCAATGGCCTTACAGGCGAAGGAGATGATGTTGCGTTGGAGGAAGCCCACAAGCCGTGTGTCGGCATCCGTGTGGTTGACTTCAAGCATAGCGTGGTTCATTTGTGGAGCTTGGAGAAGCTCCATGATCGCGTACGGCAGATGCGACAGATGCATCAGTATCTCGATCAGCCAGAATATGCACAGCACCTCAGCCTGGACAATCCGTTTGTTGAGACGTGTATGCCATCGTATACGCTGGTGGGCGAGGTTGATGTGCCACTAAAAGCCGTTTTCGAGTGTCGAGTCCAAGATTCTATACTCGATGTGCTATCTCCTTACACGTCACATGTTGTTGGCATCATAAAACTCTCTCTTGAACCATCGCATGCTCGTGCACCAACAAACACTGTCAAGTTTAATGTCGTCATGCATGAACTTGTGGGTTTTGCTGAGCGAGAAGGCACCGAGGTACATGCACAGCTCTTCATCCCCGGCATATCTGAAGATGATGGCATCACCACGACTCAAATGATCAAAGATTTTGATGAGGGCCCTATTCGCTTTGAGAGTGTTCATAGCATGAGCATTCCCTTGTTTGCACCCCAAGATGTCACTTTGAGAGTCGCCATTTTCGCAAAGGTATCAACAATGCATCTCGATAAGCTGCTCAGTTGGGATGACATGAGAGATGCGGTACCCATTAGAGAAGACAAAGCTAAAGCTTCACGAATCCATGAATCACAGTTCTTCACTCAGGAGAAGCATGATCTACTCTCCCGACTTCAAATCATGGAGTTGAATGAGAATGGCGAGTATGGCGCTGTGGAAGTTACACAAACTAGCGAACTCGACACTGGAACCTTTCAGCTCCACCAAGGCTTGCAGAGAAGAATTGGAATCAATATTTCCCACAGCTCCGGTGATGCTCTTCCATGGGATGGCGTCGCTGCTGTCCGCGTGGGCAAGGTTCGGTTTGTTGACTCGGCCGGAAAGACACCTGACATGGGTGCCACCGAGCCTGATATTTCTTTGAAACTTTCACAAAGTCCAATATTTCGCGAGAATGCCAACGGTACGAAAAGTCTCACGATATATGCTCAGTGGGATTCCAGCTTGCACAATTCGCTACTCCTTGATCGGGTTACACAGGACAAATACCGTGTCCAAATGACGATATCATGGGAGATCAGCTCTGAGAAGCTGGCTGAGCCGATGAAGTTCTCGCAAAAGGTTTGCGTGCAGATATTGTCAAGGACTTTCGTGCGCCAAACTTCAATGTTTTCGGCATTGTGGCAGAATGTCCGTTTTGTGCGCTCCTCCACTGGCATCTTCACACTTGCAATGCGTCCTGCTCCTGTCAAGAAAATCGGTGACTTGTGGAGATTGAATAGTCAACATGACTACGTCAAGGGTGAAGAAAACCTCACAAGCTGGACACCTCGAGGGGTGTCGTTGGTCAACGACTTCCTCGTGGCTCGCAAGAAGAAGAAACGGGCTGCAGATATCACTGTCACCGAAGCTATCCTAGCCAAGCTCGGTTTGGATGGAACCAACACCATATCTGACAAGAACGAGCCGGAGCCTGAACCGTCTCCAGAACTCAAGCCTATTATCCCGAGTGACGATGATCTGCTCAATGATACGCCTGAAACTTCTCAGACTGATGATGAAGAACCACTTACAAGTGATGAGCCCCTGACTGAGTTATCTGAAGAGGCCCAAGAATCCGAGACGGATCAACCCGATGCTGAGCTGCCCGAAACACCAGAGCCTGAAGTTGGCGATGTCAAAGAGGATACAGATAAGGAAGAGCCTAGTAGGCAGGACACAGATGAAGCGTCCTCCGAAACACCTGAGACTACAGAGGTTGAAGAGGATAAAACTATCACAGCGGAGGAGCCGCCGCCTAAGCCTGAATATGACGAAGGGCAGACGGATCTCTTGACAAAATGTCTGAAACTTTGGAAGAAATACCCCGACCCTTCAGATAACATCCTCAGCTCGACAAACATGGCACCGCCATCTGACGGACTAATGTCCGACGCTCCAGCACAACCGACACTTGTCGCGACAGTTATCCGGGTACCGAAGAACCCCAAAGTGCTCAAGGGTGGCTACTTAATGATTCCCAACAGCGACTCAACCCGTTGGGTCAAGAGATTTGTTGAGTTAAGAAGGCCGTATCTCCATTTGCATTCTGCCACTGATGGTGACGAGGTTGGATTGATAAGTCTGCGGAACTCTCGCATTGACAGTCAACCTGGTGTGTTGGGCTTGCTTCAAGGAGCCGGGGACTCAGGGGCCCAAGGGCAAAATGGGCAGGAAGGCGGCGCGGACTTCACACCAGGACATCGACGAACCTCGTCAGGCCGTGTTATTTCTACAATCTGGACAGGCAATGGAGGTACCGCCTCAGCAGGGGGATCCGGTCTCCAACGCCTGCCAGAGCGGATGCAGTCGGCAGTGTTTGCCATTTACGGAACAGACAACACCTGGCTATTCGCGGCAAGAAGCGAACGAGACAAGATGGACTGGATCTTTCGAATCGATCAGACATACCTGAGTAACGACAGCGTGCCCGGCAGTGGGATAGCCAGCCCCTTTCCGGGTAGCGATTTCTAAGGGATTGGGCCTGTTATGAGAGTAATGACTTGCAATGTCCTCTCTTGGGGGAACATGAATTAATTTTCTTTGTAACTAATTGATGGTAAATTAGATGAGATGACTTATACCCCCGCAGGAGTAGGAGGGCACGCCGATCATGTAGATTTGCTAGTTTTAAGTTTGGATATGTTCTAGATAAAAGGGTCGATGGAGTCTTGTGAGAGCAATTGAAGGAAACGATTTAGTGCAAAGTTACAATTATGCTATGTTGTCTTTTGCTACATTCTTCAGTTTTTGGCGAGATCGGCTGTGCCTTTGTGATAATCTGCAGCAGTGCATTGCATTGCTTTGCTTTGCAGCGCAGCGTGTTCACTGACTGCCTGGAAAATGTGTTGGGATCAACATCCAGAGTTACCGGTAAACAATGCTTACCTGCAGTATGAAGCCGATGGGTGGCACTGCAGCACATCCTGTTGCCACTATGCACGTAGTGAAACATGCATACCGCAAATGATCGGGGTTGTGTAAGCGAAGTAGGCTGAAGGGGAAAGATGTGCGTTAGGGGAGTTGGTGAATGGCTGAGAGACATGCATTGGATATGGGGAGTATTGAAAGCGTTGGTTCCCCCATGGAAACGCATGAGCTGGCTAAGATGTCTCACATTGAGCATGTGAGAGCTGAGAACATACCGGGATATAACATATTCAGGGCATGTAGGGATAATACCTGGTAGGGGTTTGCTATGGTGGTCAATAAATGTGAAGTATGGCTTGGGGTGGATGATGGGAAACGGTTTTGCATTGGATCGTGAAAAGGTTAGGTCACTTTTGTAGTTAAGCAGGGCTTAGATTCGAAAATGGCCTCCTTGCTTCAATAATTCCCGCCGTGTTTTGAAAATGATTAGGCTGATTTGATTTCTAATACCGGGAGTAGCCTGGCATGTGAGTTGAGGGTTGTATGAGACATGCTGCTGTCATATGAAGTCAAGACATGTAGGCCATGATAGTGATCTCAGCACGGATACTGAAACCCTAGGCTAAATAAGGCAGGTTAATTATTAATGCGAAAGGGTCTCGGATATTGAAGGACGGAAATGAGACTGTAGGTTTGGACGGATCACTCCGATATCCAGGCTTTTTCAAGCACCCGGCCAGGTGGTAAATGAGGCCCCCAAGGTAGCAGTTCAGGCCAAGATCTGGTCCATGGCACGTATAGAGGGAATAATGTGACGTGTCTGGTTCAGTGAGGCTCCGAGGACGTTCCGATTTGTCGGGTAACATTATCCAGATGATAGCTAACAGCGAGGTCGGCTTTTGTAAGGTGGTATAGTAGATCTAAGAAGCAAATAGGTCTACCGGATCAGCGATATACTTACTCAAGTTGACAATAGGTCCCACATCAGCTGTATATACTTGAGTCAGAAGTCAGAACATTATTTACATTACGCATAGCGCATCACAACTGACAGAGTTGTGAGAGTGTAGGTGAGAAGAGAGACCCAGGCGGGCGGATCACCCCTCTCCCCTCTCCACACCCTTGTCCTACCTACGCTTTGTCAGTTGTAGTACCGGGTTGTGGGTAGAGAAGCACCACACGGACGAATTGCAGCCTCATTATCATCATGTTAATGGATCTCTATCCAGATGGAACCAGAAACGGTCACCAAGAGTGGAAATTTCACACGGAGTACCCAAGAAGGAAATGTTTACGAGACAAGGGTCCTCTGCTGGTCCGGTTCAACCCAAGCTTGCTTGCTTGATAGACTGGAGGAGGGGCTTATTACAGGTGTAATAATCAGTGCCGAGAGATCGGCCAAAGTATATATCCCGGGCCACGGTTACTTTTTGACAGCTGACAAGGACCGGGAGGGTTAAACAAGTTGACATGTCAGGGTTGATTAACACCACCAGAGAGAACTACGGATAGTGTTCCGTATGGGCGAATGGGTCAGGGAATCATCTGGTGATAGAATATGCCGAAATACACGCAATTGGGTTTATCATGGCGAGGCTGCGAGGCTTCTGACTTCACGTCAAATGCTGCAGCTAGAATTGACGTGAAACGCGGGACGGGGCGATAGCGGCGATGCTAGCAAGCACATTATGTCAATATTTCCCAAGAAACTGGAAGTCAGCCTGTAATATCCCCAAGAGTTAGACTAGGTGATGGCGTTTGACTTTGTTTCTGCTTCTCCTTGAAAGGCGGGAGAGAGATTGAGTTTCCGGGTGTTTCAGAGTTGGAGAATAGTGTTGAGCTATCCGTAGATTTCCAATTTTCATGATGAAGAAATGTTAATATACGTAATTGTTTGTCCTCACAGTACGGATACGAAGGAAATGATTGTTGTTTTCTCGGCGACAGATTTAATTTGTTTTAGTGATGGAAGTCTTTCCTCGCATGGATGTTTGAGAATGGAGTACCACCTCCGTAGCGTAGACTCTATTTTCACATTCTATCAAAGCGTTATCCGTCGATGATACAGTAGGTTAGTACCTACCTTACGTAGTAGTATGACTACCAACCTGCTGGGGAGGTTAATACGGTAGGCGCAGCTTATAACTCAGGTCGTATATCGGTTAACGGCAAGTGCTATCGTGGTTGGTGGGCGCGTCATTCCTTCCTCCGTCAAATGGAAGCTTCTGTGCGAACCTTCCCCATCTCTAATCTCCTACTCTAGGTACTCCGTAAACTCTAACGTACCTAGGTAATTACCGACAGGTATTCATCTCTCTTAACACACCCACATGGTATATCATACCTAGCACACCAGTCATGCAAATCATACCTTCACTCGGACCCGACTTTTCGGTTTCCCTCGACGCGGCGGCTAAGACCTCGCGGCGCAATCTCCCGCGAGCCACAGTTCTCTTAGTCCCCCACAGGCTGGAGCGCAGATACCGACTTGACCTCCAAAGTTATACTGACCGCAACGAATAGTCGCCCTGAATGGCGCCCTGTGAACCACGCGGACGCCTTCTATTCTCTCGATGACCTAAATTCAAGCCACGAACAGCGCTTCAGATCTCCTTCTAACAAGACTTTACGCCGGTGCATGACGGCTTTGGCTTGATTTCACAAAACTACCTAAGAAAGCACAGACAGACATGCGTGCCCGAGCCCTCGGGAAGTCGGTTGGTTACACCTTGTCCGACCCAGGCCATCGGATTTCTATTCCAGTTGTGTGTGTTGGCGGATTCGAACTTGATAGTCCACCATGTAGCTGGGACCATCCTAGGGTCTGTGGACGAGGACCAGGATAGCAACGAGAATTTATTTTTATTTTTTTAGTTTGCTAACGGAAGCAGAAATTACAGTTACAGAAGTCCCAGGTCAGTGGAAAGGAACTACCATATCCAATAGCGTTTCCGTCTTGCATAACTCGAGACCGCGCTAATGCAGAAACCTCAGAGCCCGCACGAAAGCGTCTGGTAGCCGCCAGCTAAATCGTCGCTTTCGTCCTGGTTCAAAACATTGCTTTGGTTTTATTATGCTTCGCTTGCATTGTTATCTCATACACGAGTTGCCAATTGTGACCACACAACTTTGTCGGGACATATCAAAGGAGCTAATAAGGGAATCGTGTATGCGTGTTTGTCTCTAGCGGGCAGCCACAACATTGCATATGTAGCAAACCTATCATATCCTCATACCTCGACCGCTATCACTCCGCAGCTCAATATGCACATCAGCTTGGCGGATACCTCGCCAGCTTGAGACTGCACCTCCCGGTACATCTTTATACAAGATGGTGTGGTGGTATGCACGCATACGGCTCCTTCATCTGCCATGGTCGCTGTCAATGTCACTGCCACCGTACTTTCGAGGTTCCGGTACCACGACTTGTTCCCGACTGAATGGGTCGCTTCTCGTTCCGGCGCTCTAGACTGGGGTAGCCGACACACCACTTACTGCCAACTGGTCAAACACCCAATACCAATCCTACCTCAACAACAAGCGCCTGTTCCACTTGCAGTTCATTTTGTGGCTTTGCCAAGAGAGCCGAGAGCTAGATACCCGTCCCAAGCTGCTGGGTCCCTTTCTGCTCCTTGTCCCGACCCCTCCTGGTTATGGTCATGATGGACTGAACTGGTCGGTCTGTCTGTCTGTCCCTTACCTTTGCATTGGAACCTTTGATCCTCTTGGTCTCGGGTCGCTTGATCCCCTTTGGTCACCCTGACCACATCCACTTGTCCCAGCCTCAGTCGCACCCGGTGTCTGGGTCGCTGAGTCGCTTCCCTTCCCTTTGCTTTTCCCTGGGCCGACTCTACTGTGCTCTTCTAGGTTTGGCTTCCTTCCTTGTGGTGTTTTCAAAGAGAGCGGGGATTCCATTCAAGCTTCTCGCCCTTCTCCATTTTCATATCTAGCTTCTATTTCCCGACTTTCTCACTTTAGCTCCCATTCTACTCCTGACCTCGCGGCTATTTTAATTGTTCTTGATGCCGCTCTAGGCGTTTTTTCATAAGATGCCATTCCAGCGTTGATCGTCTTCCCCTCATTGATCTTGTACGCTTGGCGACACAAGCACTATTACCAGAATCACCACCACCACCGATACCTCCTTGTCGAAACCCACCTCGTCTTTTCTGTTTGCCATAGCCGCCCACACGCAGATCCTATTTCCTTTGCTGCATCTAGAAACCGATTCTAAGCAACACATCTTCTCGATCTCGTACCCGCCGTAGAACATAAGGACTTTGGAATCCATTCGACAAGTAATTCTCTCTGATCACCAGCCTGTGGGTCGTTTGCCACCAAAAGTCTCATCGTCTCGCCTTCTTCCTAGTTTAGCAGACACCATTACTCGCTCCAACGTGGGGTTGTTTTACTTCATTCTCCTAATTCTACCTCGGAGTCGGTCTCTTTACTCTCGTCGGATGCTTCGTCCCTACTTGTCGCTTTATTCTGCTCCTTACACAGCATTGTGAACATCTTATGGCGCCCGCCGTGATGGCTAGACAACCAGCTCAGTCGCCTAGCTATGACAGTCTACCAAGTTCATCACCTTCTAGTGTCAACCATTTTCAATTCACCTTCAACTGCTCAGCGTCCAATTCCGGGGGAAATAGTTTTATTGAGCCTGATGTATGTGCTGTACTTGTTTCAACCCAGAAGTTTACTGACGTTGTGAAGCCGAATGCGCAGGGCATGTAAGTTATAGAACCCTAACTGAGTATTTGCTACTTCAGGTTCAGCTGACAGCAAGAACCAGAGACTCCGAATCTCTAACAGATAGCGTACAAGATTTTCCCGAGGAATTCGGGCGCACATATCACGCGTATCGAGCTGGTTGTAAGCTCAACCTGCCTGCGACCCAACTTTCTGTCACTGACGTTGCCCTTACAGCATATGCATTTCCCAACGATCAACTAGAGCGCGAACGTCTGACGTTGCAGAATAGAGCTTTGGTGAAACTCTTTGGGGACGTCTCTTCTTTGCTCCGCTATCAAAAAGAGTACCGCCCATAAACATGCTTGACATAGCCACTGGCACTGGTGATTGGGCTATCAAAATGGGAGACCTGTTTCCAGAGACTGAAGTCATCGCTACCGACCTTTCACCAATACAACCTCGGAATGTACCACCGAATGTCAACTTTTACGTTGAAGACTCGTATGTTAATGTAAGCCCAAAAACGTATCGTCAATACTAACTCTTTCTCTAGTTCTGAACCATGGGATTACTCAGAACCTTTTGATTATATTCACACCCGGGTCACCTCCGGCTGCTGGGCCAGTTTTAAGGAACAGATCGCAGATCAAGCTTTCCTAACGCTGAGACCGGGAGGCTGGTTCGAGTCGCAGGAGTATGATGCTATCATAATGTCTGATGACGAAAGTCTCCCCTTGAATGGACCTCTGGCGACGTGGTTTCGCGAAATCAACGAAGCTTCGGAAATTATGGGTCGGCCAGCTAACGTTGCTGCACAAGTCCGTGATGCATACGTCCAGGCGGGGTTCGTTGATGTACAAGAGCGTATCTTCAAAATGCCTATGAACGGTTGGCCGAAGGACGAACGTTTGAAGGAGCTTGGTCGCATGTGGGAGAGAAATTTCCTGATGGGCCTCAGCGGCTTCTCCTTCACACTATTCAATCGCGCTTATGACAGAAGTCCTGCGCAAACCGAGGTGAGTACCGAAGAGTAACTTCTATCTATCAACTTCAACTCACAGATTCTCCTAGTTACAACTTGTGGATGTCCGACGGGAGCTCATCGATACGAGAATCCATGCTTACATACCCATACATGTCATCATAGGCCGGAAGCCATTTCCTGGTGAGAGAGATGTTCCGAGAGCATCATTTACATGAAAAAGAAAAGGATGGAATTCGATCATATCGTCTCTTCCATGGGACTGGGGTATGAAACGGAGCCCAGCAGCCTATACGAGGCGTAATTGGCACCTATGGGGAACGAAGAAAAAAGTGAATATGTCTGGGACGGCAGGGGATGAACTGCTCACTCATATCTATGATACCCGAGTAATGTTGACACGACACATACGATAGAATAATGCATTGCGTTTAGATTTTCCTACATATTACCAACAATATCATGGTTTGGGATCTTGGCTTGGTTAATATGCGATGAAGGTGATGATTCTTCATCTCACTACGACATTGTGTCGAACTGGTTGGCCCGATTGCCTTATGACCCAGCAGACAACACAGGCTCATCTACATGGTGTCTTTGATCTGACCTCCTTACGAGCCATTCCAATTCACGCACTTGGTCCTCCTTGAGCAGTTCTCTGAAACCTTGCTGGGTGAGGAATGCATGATCATGGTACTCAAACCCAGGGACAACTGTCTCTGATATGAGCAGACCCTCAGGCTCTCCTCCATCCGACTCCTGTCCACTACCAGAAACGTTAGGAAGCAAATAGCTTGCCTTCCAGATATCACCCTCGACGACCCATTGTATGCGTTCGCCGCGCTCGACTGCGTTTCCTACAATGAAAGACTCGACACGACCATCTGGGTGGATGAGGACATAGCGACCGCGGCCACGGTGCAGTGTATGTATGACACGGCTGCGATTGCGATGGAAGTTGCCTTGAGGTTGGCGTGGTGTAAGGAGGTAAAAGATGGTGGTTGAGAGTCGTCGGGTTTCAGCCCTGTATCCCTCACGGGTAGGACCAGAAAGTGCGAGGGTTTGGTCTGATAGCGCTTCTTCTGAATAGGTTGAGGGTATTGTGATGGGATTTGCGTCCGTTTGGCGGAAGTAACCACCTTCGATATGAAGCTCTAGGGAGAGTGCTTCGATAAGGGACTTTGATCGGGGGTTCTCAGGTTCAGATGAGGAAGTGAACGAAGGCTTGATAGCGGCTAGATCAGGCTCGCTTTCGATTAGTTCACCCATCTTGTGGTTGACATCGAACGGTGAACTGTTTGAAAACTCAGTAGGAAAGGACTGCTCGAGTCTGGCGTGGGCGGATATAGTAATGTACTTATATACACTCGCAGAGTGTGTGAGAAAGAGAAATTGATAAGCGAACTTCGACTCAAGCTTACGTGGTGAAGTGTGTACAGTGAGTGATTCAAGGTCGGCTATTGAGTATCATTCGACTAGGTGTTACGATCAAGGCTGTAGAATAACACCCTCCTGGGAGAGACTAAGGATTCAGAGACTGCTCAAAGAAGCTAGTATGGTGTTTACACGAGAAGACGGTGTAAGCTGGGTCCAAACTCCGAAGCTGATATGACAGACTAAGAGAGATCAAGGGATAGGCTTTAGCCATTGAAGTTTTTGCTGGCGTATAGCGATAAGACCCTTGATGTGGTATTAGGGTTGCCCTAGGGTGAGTTATTAACTAGTGGTGAATGTACTCCATTGCGTGGTGGTCAGGCCAGTCCCGTAGGTTCCGGGTGGTATTTGGGGATAAGAAAGCAGGATGATTATTAGCGATGAAGCTTCCTACGTCGCAATGAGCTCATAAGCTTACGGTCAGCTGTAGTTTTGTGATAGGGAATCAGTTTGTCATTGAGGTTAAGTTTGTGACACTGTCTCGGCATCAACCTTCGAACACCGACACTCTTATTAGACAAGTAACCATGCTTATTTATAAAGAAAACTTACTTAAGACCAGAAATAATATACTGAAATGCAATATTCAAGGGTAGAAAACACGTTTCATTATTTGTAGCGATACTCGCGATGAGCAAAATTATTCATGAGGGGAGGTTTGGATTGTCTGCAGGGTAAGTCAAATTAGTGCTGGAAGTTGCTAAGCCTTAGCGGGCAAAGCCGCCAGGATGATGGTCCCTGACAGTTCACGATAGTGGGGAGATGCATGGAACCCATGACGCAAACGATGGAGCTCAACCAAAACACCAAAAACTATCACGAGACACAACCAAGCACACAATTACCAAGCTGTTGGTGCGCTTGCGCTTCGGTCATTCATCCCCGATTGTCGTTATAGCGCTACAGTTAACGCAATTGATCGTCGATAATTGACCGAATCGCTCGGCCGCCAGGTCCGATGATGTCTGCCCCTCGTTTACTCCAACGGTCGACGCTACATATGAACCGCCCAGCCATTCTCCTAATCTCACGTACTGCCACGCCCTCCGTCTCGCGCCACAGACTCTTCTCACGATGCCGCTCCCGCTTGCAACGGAATTCCGAACAAGATATACAAGAGCGGCTGCAGGCCGCGCGACCGCTCGTGCCTCATACAGCCGCGCGCAGGTTCACACAAGCGGGCAGTAGCCGCAACTCGCGTCTCACCGTGATAGCGACCGTCGTTGCTGCCATTGGTTTCTATTTCTACAACTCGCAGACGGTGCCCGTAACGGGTAGACGACGGTTCAACTTTCTTTCCGATTCTATGGTCGCACGCGCCCATTCAAAGGCGGCATCACAGATCATAGAGCAGGTTAGGGCGCAGGGTGGTCACTTCTTATCGGAATGGGACCCGAGGACGATATTGGTCAGGAGGGTTATGAAGCGGCTTATTCCCGTGAGCGGCATGACGGACCTCAACTGGGAGATCTTCGTGATAGCTGATAGCCGTATGTTATCTGCGTTGCACAGTGCCTGTGGTTGAATTGCTGACAGTTGTGGGTATTAGGTACAGCGAATGCCTTTGTTCTTCCAGGAGGAAAGGTGTTTGTGCATAGCGGTATCCTCAACGTATGCCGTAGCGAAGACGCCCTTGCTGCAGTGTTGGGACACGAAATCGCACATAATACAGCTTCACACGCCTCGGAGCGCCTTTCCGCTGCATGGGTAGGCAACCTGACAGCAGGAAGCTTGTTCTTCCTAGCAGGAGCATTACCCGGTCTCGCACTCTTCGGGCTCTGGAATGTCGTGGGGGTATTATCTTCAAGACCTGCTCTTCTATCTCCCCATGGGTCGCAAGCAAGAAAGCGAAGCCGACTACATCGGCCTCATGATGATGGCCGAAGCATGCTATGACCCACGAGCAGCGCTGGATTTTTGGCAACGCATGGACGCTCTCCAGCACGCCAGCGGACAAGAAGCCCCGGAGATGCTGAGCACCCATCCCTCGGTAAGTTTTCCCCACGAATGATGTGAAGATAGATCCGACTGACGGTTGGATAGAACGAGAATCGTATTACGAAAATTAGCGAGTGGATGCCACAGGCCATGGAGAAGCAGTCCGAGAGCGATTGCAAAGGAACAGCAGCATTTGCGGACCGGTTCCGAGAAGCGATCCGAAGAAGAGCTACACACGTCGTTGTATGATGATATAAAGTGCGTGCATCAACCCTGCATAATATAATGAGATTTGGGGTGGAGAAAGAGAAAGAGAAAGAGAAAGAGAAAGAGAAAGAGAAAGAGAAAGAGAAAGAGAAAGAGAAAGAGAAAGAGAAAGAGAAAGAGAAAGAGAAAGAGAAAGAGAAAGAGAAAGAGAAAGAGAAAGAGAAAGAGAAAGAGAAAGAGAAAGAGAAGATCTTGCATAAGAGTCTCTTGGGTTTGGAAGAAGAATGGCGTTGTTCTAAAGGAGTTGGGTTTTGATATTGACTTCAGAAAGCATTGCTCAGCTCTGATATATAGATGCACAAGTTTCTATACCAAGTATATACAATTTGTTTGTATCCATCCTTGCTGTGAGCATCTTGCATGTCTTAACTACCTAGGTACTCCTAATCCCTGCTTCTCATTGGTTTTAATAAAGGAGTAACTAGGTATATCTCACTGCAGAAATGTCGCATCTAAGATAGTGAGTCCCCCAGTATCAAACCCCAGGTAATTTGAATATATGAAAGTATATGTAAATTGAATCATTGCCCTTTTGGAGCCCATACGTCAGTTAACAATCGCCTCGTTGTGATAGGTGCAACATGGCTCGCTTAGTCGCTCCCTAGCGCGCTTCCCCAGTTCCCCGGGGAAAGTGCAGCTCGTGACCGTGGACCGAGGCAAGTCACCCCCCACCTGCCGACGGGACCACGGAGAGAACTCCTTGTTTCTTTCCCCAGCTTTGACAACTTTGATTCTGTTTATTTACACTCTCACTTCTTCTCATACAAATATCTATACCTTTTATCACCATGCCCGAGACATATACCACCGCTGAAGTGCAAAAGCACAAGGATGAGGCCAACGGCTTCTGGCTCATTGTCGAGAATGACGTTTACGATGTAACAAGTACGATGCAGCGTCCACCTGACCTCGAATCTCACAGCATGCTGATACACACCGCAGAGTTCATTGATGAGCACCCTGGAGGTTCCAAGATCCTGAAGCGCTGGTCCGGAAAGAACGCCACCAAGGCTTTCTGGAAGTATCACAGTGAAGACGTGCTGAAGAAGTACGGCAAGGATCTCAAGATTGGCGCTGTTGGCGAGAGCGCTAAGCTATAGCGGAATCAACAAGGAGCAGAAGCCTCACAGGGTTCGAGCAAGGAGCGATTCTTTATAGGCACAGGATATCACTACATCTTGGTTTTGATTTTGGCATGGCGTATACCATATTTTGGATTGGAATATATACATATTTGTTTGGCATCTGGTTTAGGGAGGATCCCAATCTAGAGCAAGCTGTGACTGACTCGAGCCAGTCAACACACCCAGTTTCATAACAAACGAACTTTCAATTTGCAATCTGGCACATGCGAATTACGCGAACACGTCTCATAGTATTCGCCTGAGTCGGCATAGATAATGGTTAGCTACAATCATTGATCTATCTGTAGTGTCCGCCTTCCCGAAACAGTATCGCTGACGATATACGCGATAGCAACAAATTTACGCTATGGATCAATCAATCCTGTGAATCCTTTGCGGCTTAAGCGGCAAAGTTGAGTGGGGAGCGGCTTATGTGAACGGCGGAATAGCCTCTTTGAGCTCTGAGCTACTAATCCTCAACCAAAGAAGTATAAAGGGAGGCCTCAATCGATAGTAGCAACTTCAAACCATCAACCTCTTGGCAAAAATGAGTGACTTATTCAACCTCGACCTTCAACGGACTCGTCTCTCCCGCCGCCACGGGGCCGAAGCCGGCTCCGCTCCGGCGCCCACCCTCCCAGAGCTCTCGGCCATTCAAGCCGCCGAAGCCAAGCTTCCGCATCCCGATTCGGACAGTTATCTTCAAGGTGTCTCACAGGAAGATGTTGTGCGTCACATCATTCAGGACGTTGTTCCTGCGTGTAACGGCCAGGGCAGCTCATCTCGTTACTATGGATTCGTCACGGGTGGTACACTCCCTATCGCTGAGTGGGCGGATAATGTAGTCACTCGCCTGGACCAGAATGTTCAGGTCCATCTGCCCGCGCAGACTATCGCCACAACGTTAGAGGATTCGGCGTTGGAGATGCTCGTTTCGCTGCTGAAGCTGGGGGATTGGAAAGGTCGGACTTTCACGACTGGAGCTACGAGCAGCAATGTGCTTGGACTCGCTTGTGGCAGGGAAGCCGTTCTAGAGAAGCGAGGACAGAGCATTGGTGAGGTTGGATTGTTGGCAGCGTGTCTTTCAGCCGGTGTTAAGGAGCTCCAAGTCCTCACAAGCGCAGGCCACAGCTCTTTGTCCAAGGCAGCCAGTGTAGTCGGCTTCGGACGGGCATGTGTGA
Source organism: Fusarium avenaceum (assembly GCA_025948275.1). NCBI lineage: Eukaryota > Fungi > Ascomycota > Sordariomycetes > Hypocreales > Nectriaceae > Fusarium > Fusarium avenaceum. Next base: position 5,325,656 of record CP109670.1, on the reverse strand, counting down.
AGGAGCTGAGACTAAACGACAGTGAGCCATGGAGGTTGGACATCGATGCTCTGGAAAGAGAACTCCAGAAGAAAGACACGGCGAGTGTGATTGCTTTGAGCGCTGGAGAAGTCAACACAGGTCGATTTTCTTTGACGGGCGTTGAAGAGATGCGAAGAGTCAGGGAGTTGGCGGACAAGTATGGAGCGTGGATCCACGTTGATGGAGGTAAGGCTCAAAGATAAAGTGGAAGGATGAAGTTCTATACTGACATACTTAGCCTTTGGCATTTTTGCCCGTGTTCTTCCTGAGGAAGATGAATACAAGACTCTTCACAAGCGCGTGGAGGGTCTTGAGTTGGCTGACAGTATCACTGTTGATGGACACAAGCTTCTCAATGTTGTGAGTATTCCGCTCCCTATCGACCCATGATACCTCTGTCGATGGGTAACTGACTTGATTGTAGCCTTACGACTGTGGCATGTTCTTTACCCGATCGCCTGCTATTCTACAGTCCGTCTTTACCAACCCTAATGCCGCGTATCTCTCCTCGGGCGGTGTATCCACCATCCCCTCGCCCTTAAACATCGGCCTCGAAAACTCACGTCGATTCCGAGCCCTTCCAGCATACGCCGTACTCCTTAGTGAAGGCCGGCCAGGAATGGCGAACCTATTAGGCAATGTGACCGCCTTGTCCCGTCAACTGGCTGCTTTCCTCCGCGACTCGGAGCACTATGACCTACTCCCTGACGATGGAGCTAGCTTGGATGAGGTTTTCATGATTGTCTTGTTTCGTGCCAAGGACCCTAAATTGAACGATCAGTTGGTCCAGAAGATCAACGAGACGAGACAGATGTATGTGAGCGGCACGAGCTGGAAGGGCGAGAAGGCTGTGCGCGTGGCTATATCTAACTGGATGGTGGATGTTGCCAAGGACTTCAAGGTGGTGACTTCTATTCTGACCCATGTGGCCGAGGGCAAAGAGTTCGATATTGAGAACTATTGAGAGAAACTACAGTGGAAGAGCCGTATTACTGAGTTATGATAGCATATATATATGTATTTACCGCTAATATTGCCAGACAGCGTCGAGTTGACCAAGATGTTCATAATCAGAGTAAAATATTCGTAAACTATTATCAAATTTACGAAGTCATAGCCAAAGATAAGAAGAGTTGCAAGCAGTTTGAGAGACAGGGGTAGATTTGAAGAGTTTGAAATTCATCATTAATTAGGTCGATTATCCCAATCGACCACTCGTCGTTGGTGAAGTTTGTGAAATTGGTATATATGACTGTACTGCCTGTTTGCGAGGACTCTAAAAATATCGAATTGTTGCAGCTGCAGTTCTTGGACCAGCGAACTGCAAAAATAACGAGTGGCCGGGCGAGAGAGATATATATTATGAGCGGCCTGAAGAGACTTTAGGTCAAGTTGAATACCACTCGGCCACTCCTCATCGGGTAGGGAAGCAACTTTTGGTATATTCCGGGTATATATACTGCCAGCATGTCGCCGTAGTAGAACCCAAAAAAGTGAAATTGCATAGGCCGGTTTCGAACTCCTGACCACTAAAAAGACGAGGGATAGCCGAGCAGGGAGAGAGATATTAGGAGCGGATTGGAGAGATTTAGGTTCATAGGTTTTAGGTAGAATCCCACTCGGCCACTCCTCGCCGGAAGGAAAAAGGGTAGATTTGGTATTTATACCCCAGCTGTCGAGGCCATCGTCGCTGCGTATTTGCGTTTTGAAAAATAGAAATCGAACTCCCAGAAAAATCGATCGTCGTCGTTGTCCCGCCGCCCCGGATATTCCTCTCCATGATCCATCTTAACCAAATTTCTTCGATCCACCCTTGATCGTCGTCTTCTTGTCGGGTCTCTTGCCGTCCTTCTTCTGATCGGCCTTCTTCTTCTTCTGTCCGAGTAGCTCGAGATGTCCAGCACGCTCGCCGAGGAGCGCCTCCGTGCGCGCCGTCAAGCCACTTGTGAACTTCTTGTGCACCTTGTCGATGCTGGCCTTTGTTGTCTTGGGCTTGTGCACCTTTGAGGCTTGGCGCTTGGAGTGGGTGATCTTGGCGGGGGTTGGTCGCCCGAGCTTCTTGACTGTGCCTTGGGCCATTGCGTGAGAGGGATATTGAGTTTGGGGTGTTTCGTGGTGGTTGTGAGGAAAGGTTTGGAGAAGAGAGGTTGAAGGTGGACGGGAATGAGTGTTGTGGGGAAAAATAAAAATCAAGGTGAGCCTAGCGGGGCTTATCGCTCACCGAGGTGAGTGATAGCAATCGGAGGCGTATGAGACCAATTAATGTTGCGAGTTATATTCAAAAGCGACTGCCATCCATAATATCGTCTCCAAATTTGACAAAAGATCTTATATAATTATTGCCTCATCTAGTATTCAACGGCCGCTTGTGATGTTACGGAGCAAAACGAGAACTCTATCAAGGTTAGTCCCACAAATGCTGCTGGCCTGCAATGTAAGTCTGTTGACCCAAGATCATATTCCAATCAAGACCTGTGCATGTGTATTATATAGCTATGCTTGGAACATACAACAATGAATAGATTATGTGTAAACCTCTATGGATATGCTAGTATAATGCTTGAGGATGGTATCCTGTTCCTCAAACAAACTTAAGAGACGATTATGGCAAAACTGGCATTGTATGAATGCCTCCATCCGAGACCTGCCGACTTTTGAGTCACTCATTACCAGCCATCACCCCAGCCATCATCATCATCTGTATCCTTCGGCTTCATATCAAGTTTCTTCGCAGCAACTGGTTTAGCTGCCGGTTTAGCGGCGGGTTTCTTGGCCGCCGAAGCCTTCGACAAGCCCTTGGGTAAGGACTTGGTGGGCTTCTTCTGGGATTGGGCAGCCAGCCAGCCAGCAAAGTCGGGTTCCCCATCCTCGAAGGGAGCGGCAGATGCTGTCGTAGTCGCAGGTTGATTTGAAGATTGCGCAGGGGAGCCAAAGCTGTCAAAGTCGTCGTTCATGTCGCCCCACGAATCCCCAGCATCGTCGTTATCTTCGTTGGGCATGAATGAGTCAGCCACCACACTTGCTGTATGTGAAGAGTTCCGCGATAGGGTCGCCGGGGGAGACTTGACTGCTTGACGGTGAAGAGACGAGGCGGTACTGGTTAGTGGCTTCTTTGGCTCAGAGCCAGGTGAAGGGGCAGGTGCCGGCGAAGCAGCACGCGAATCTGACTCTGCGTGGATTTCGCCTGCAGCCGCGGATATTTTATTGGTGAAGGACGAGATTGCCCATCCTGCCCAACCACCTCCAGTATTCTCGTTTGGCTGGGGGGTGCTCATCCGTGGGGCTGATCCATCAGTAGTTTGTGGAGGAGGCAGAACACTATCAGGCATAGAAGCAGCTGCTTTTTTGATTCTTTGAAGATAAACCTCCATGGTCCGAGTAGCGGAGTCACGAATGATCTTCTCCTTGTCGATTAAGGCTGGCGAAACCACTGGAATAATCCTGCAAGCGCTGTCCTCGTCGGTAAAGTATTCTGCGGTAGCACCCAAAGCCATCAGGGAGGCATTTCTGGCATGAACGAAAGGATCTCTGAGCGACCTTGTAAAGGCAGCGATAAGGACCTTTGAACGGGACGAGGTGCCGAGGTGTTTGGCAATCTTTCCTAAGCAGATAGTCGTATTTGTGCGAATCCCTGGCTGCTCATCGTTTGCGGTTCTTGCGAGCTGCTTGAGCAGATCACCATTAATTGTGCGATCTGAGAGCTTGGTGATAATGACCAGCACAGATTTGAGGGTCTGCTCTCGCACTACAGGTGTTACGTCGGTGAAGCCAGTGATCTATGAGTGTTAGTTTTGCTCAAATGGTCCTCATGAGGGTCATACCAGTTGAGGGAAAATCTTATCGTTGACGATCTTTTGTGATAGTTGGTCAATCATCAAAGGAAGACTGTCCAGCAAGCAAACCCGGATCGCTCGATCCGGGTTTCCGAAAAGACGGATGATGAAAGGAGAGATCTTGGAGTCAAAATCTTCCTGGGAGAGTTTGGATGCGATCTTCAGCACTACAGACACAGCTCTGGGTCCTCCACCACCAAACTCAGCAGACTTCATTAACTCAGGCATCACCTTCAACTTAAAGAACTCCTCTGGAAAGTCATCGCTCAGTTCGTCCAATCCGCTGTTCCAGTGTTAGCAAATCGAACCCCGCGTATGCTTTGAAGACATACGCTAAAAACTCTTCCCGTTCATCAGGAGTCTTGATATCGAGATTGTCGATACCTTCTGTCAGTTTGATGAGAGAACTGTCGAAGAAAGATCCGCTTCTGTTGCCTTGGTCGAGAAAAGCTCCCACACTAATACGAGCCTTGGGGTTGGCGTTGCAAAGGCGTTTGTAGCTAGATTGCATTGAAGGGGGGATGCTCTTGGTCTGACCAGCCTGATCAGTTCCATTGTAGTCGCCGTTGAAGACCTCGTAGATCAGCGTTCCAAGATTAAATGCGTCGACTGCTGTATGTGGATTCTTCTTGATAACATCCCATCCGCCCCGTGCTAACTCAGGAGGAGTGTATCGTCCTGCATCGGGCACTAAGCTACCGTATGTCTACACAACTATTAGCTTGAGATTTTCGGTTTGTCGCATGATCCTCACATAAATGATTGATTCGTCGTCCTTGAGGCTGCTCAAAACGTCAAAACCACCCATTTTCCACTCGCCGCTTTCTGAAGTATAAATCGATCCGACTTTAATGCTACCGTGAATAGAGGATGCATCTTCGTTAATGAACTTTATGGTGCGCTGCAAAACAGTTAGGACGCAACCCAACGTTTGGTGATATTGCAAGTCGTACCGTAATGCTATGTAAACCCCATTTTATGGTCTCGGGGCTCAGGCTCTTTCTTCGAACGTGCCATCGCAGGGGCACCACTCGCTCGGTCGCAATGTAGATATATGTTTCCGTCTAGTAGGCACTATCAGCGTAATGCTCCGTGCATAGTTGTGGGTGGTGAATGTACCTCAACCGCATCTAGGACCTTGATTACGCCCGGGTGTCGTAGTGTTCGGAGCTTCTTCAGAGCATTCTTGGCTAGGGGGAGCTGGGATCGGTTCGCGGTGATGTCGAAGGAAAAGATGCTGCAGTTGGAGCCATCCTCCTATTCAGTAGTTTTAGTAACAATTTATATATCAGTTCATGTTATAGATCTTACCCTCTTGGTGCCGTTGTATAAAGTCCAGATAGATTCGTCGATATCAACCTTGTCGCCGAAGTTGTATGGGAACGGAGGACCTTGTGCGATGGCCGATGCCACGGCAGACTTGAGAAAGTTCATACCAGTAGCGCAATGGCGAGGAAGACAGATAAGAAGAAATTGGTTCCCAAGAGTGTCGCGAGTCGACTTATAAAAGAACAAAAAGATTGCTGCCTGTAGATAAATATCTTGAGTTCAAGAGGCGCAACGTGGTTACTGGCGCTGTACGTCAGGGAGCTAGAGTTCCATCCCCCGCGCTAGCGCCTGATGAGTCTAGAGGCTGGGCAGGCTTCATACTACCCGGGTAGGTACTAAGGTAGGGACTGGAGGGGCTCTCAGCTAGTTGGGTTAGCTAATCCATCAATATATTTGTAGAATCGGTGTGACCTCACAAATAACTTGTGACCTGGCTGCTGATATGATGGCGAGTACATTGAGGGCAATCCTGTCGCTGCTAGTAGTTATGGCTTATTTATATGGTAAAAGTGAGGTTTCGTTTCTAACATGCAGACTTCGACACTACAAAGGGACCAACCATACAAGTTGAATCTAGCGACCAAAATTTATAGTTCACGGTGTAATAAAATATCCCATCTGGTCAACATATGGGCAAAATAAGTTAAAATATCATTTTGGATTTAGACAGTAGCATGTGAAAGCAATGTCTTGCTCCATAAGGTCCAAATCCAAGCTGGGCTGAAGATAGCTGTGCACCACTTCCATGATAGGCTCATTCTTATTTAGCTTCACGTATCACTTAAATACTGGTCACAGCCTTGGTTGTGTTAATGACATGGCTAAGATTGAGATCAGGCTGTGAGAGTGAATCGAGTTGGTATCTCAATAGAGCGACTTCTGCCCAATCGGATGTAGGTAGGATAAGAAATGCGTTTCTGGGGCAACGTGACGTTAGATTCTAACTATCGTGCATGGCAGTTCTCCTCGTTAGTGCCCCTGACTATTGAATAGGTTCACGTCATGGGTACGCCATCACAAAATTGTCGTTGATTTAATCTTCATTTGAATAAGATGTCGTTGAGGATCTGACGCTTACCAGCAGGGCTAAGCTTTGGAAGGTTAGGCGACGGGACCGATCTAGTCGGGGCAGAACAATTACTCTTTCAGTGCATTCGCCTCTGAACAGAAACGGGAAGGAGGTGCTGTTCGTCACTATCCATTCCATCCCTCCCCATCATCTTCAGGCGCTTGGACCAACAGCGCGCCACCAGTAGCCCGTCATGAAAGACACGGAACCAACAAACACAACCATCCATACCTACGCCTCTGCCTCTGGCGGCTAGGGATTCTCCCGCTGGCTCTTTCTCTTACATCCTCTTAATGCTGCCTCCGTTGTTTTCTGACCGGCGCAAAGAAGGAGCCAGGCGCCTATACCCAAAAACCTGCAGGAGCCCATGCTTGACGCGACTTCCCTAGCAACCATTGCTGACAAGCATTGATTTCTCTTGTCTGCTCAAGCAGTTTTCCCCAACACACTACCTGTCATCCTGCATCCATCCATCCATACATATCAAGGTATACAGTACATACAGAACAGCAACTACCTGTATCTTCACTTCAGAGTACAGCATATACCCGGGTGCAACAAATAACCCCCGGCTGGTCATTGACATCGGTACGTCGGAACAGTTTCCTATTGCCTACTCTACTCTCTCCTCCACCTGTCGAATGATGCCCATGGTAAAAGGTCTGACCGAACGGAACCCTTCTGGTTGCGCCATCTCTTCTCTTACTCTGTCCATGGCATTGTTGCTTCAATCAACTTTGCCATTCTATATCGTGCCTCAAGCTCAAAGCTCTCTTACATTCTTACTTTGTTCGTAGAGTGCTGAGGCCGGTTACATCAGAGTTTCCTCCGTCGCAACATGGAGTCCTCTTCCTCGTTTCTGCCACGGATCTCGACCAAAGGCCGCGACAGACAGCAGCTTTACCACTGCAGCATGACGGGTCGGAATAGAGATGGTGCAGCCGCCGAGGTGCCCAGTTTGATGGCCACTCAAAACTGAAAAGATCTGACTCGACCCTTTCTTCAATTCTTGCTTGTCCGCAAATTGCAATATATTCATCTTGCTTACACAACTCTTAGACCACATTTTGCCGATGAGATGATTCATAGTCGCGAAACTCTGCATGTGGTTGATCAGTTTCGCGGCTTAGAATACGTACTCGATGGGTTCTTCTACTCATATCGGAGGAAGCTGCGCAGCTCCTGAATGTGATAATCTTGTTCTATTCTCTGATTCAAAATACTGCACAGAGCATGTGCATCTCGAGCCACAGAAGCCCACACCCAATCATGGTCCCTCTCTCACAAGCCCTCCCAGGGCATCTAGACTTTCCGGTCGAGGTTTTGTCGCTAGGAGGGCTCGAGGCCGCTTGATGTTTACTCCCACTCCCCGGGTTCAGAACTTAGATCCGCCACCTCGTGAACCCTCAAGCACAGGCACCAGCGCTCGCATAACGCACTCGCCAGTTGCAAAAGCAGATGGTAGAAGAGATGTCGGCCAACCCCCTGCGCAAAAAGACCCCATCAACGTAGCGGAAACGGCCCCTTCTCATCTGCAATGGAAAAATGTGCGGAATGCTGCTGATGTGGAACGGACGCGCAAGTCGCCACAGATCAAGCAAGCCAAACATACGACGAGGGCTGAAAAATGTGCTACTTCTAGTCAGGTAAAGTCAACGTCTACACTGCGCATGGCAAAGCAACCGAGTGTAAATCTGCAAACTGCAACCGAAGAGACTGTGAATGGGCCAGGCGAAATCGTTCTGGCCAAGCATAAACAGCCTCCTGTTGCGAACATGAGACCAGAAACAGGAATATCACCTGTGGGAAACTCAAAGATGACTGAGCAGACAAATGAAATGACCACGCAGAACATGCCAAGCACAAACTTGACCTTCAGAAGTTCAGACGATTCTAAAGGCGTTCCGATAACCAGACGGATCAATATGCCGAAGCTTTCGCCACGTCCTCTGCAACCGAAAGTTCCTTCCGACACATCTGTGAAATCCAAGCTACTTGATTCCGAAGACAGTTTTATTCCAAAATCTTCTAGGTTGTTGAAGCCACAACCGCCAGATTTACTGAACCAATCTGAGCATGCTATCAAACCGCCCAGTTCAATACACCATCCCATGACCAATGCCAAATCTCCGGTTCATGGAATGAGGAGTGGGACGCCGGATAAAATCCAGTTGTCGAAAGACATACCATCCGAATTGAATGTCGCAGATGACGACGAGGTGAATATGGCCGATGTTAGTGACATTTCGGACGAAGAAGTTGTATCACCGACTGAACCAATTTCCTCCTTCCGAGCCAAGGTAGAAGCTCGCAGGAAAAAAGTATTGGCCAATTTTGATTCGGATGCGTTCGATTCATTTATTTATCGACAATCTAAGCTACGTCCGCCTATCACCGTCCTTATGTCTTCTCATGCATACCAACGTGGGCTGGCTGTATACGCAGGCGAACGAGTTTTTCTCCCCGTAAACCCTGCAATCCACGGAATGCATAAGCGATCTCGTGTCTGGTACAAAAAGAAATGCGAGGAAATTAGAAAACGACCAGGCAGAAAAGCGTGGTTCGGCAAGGTTATGGCGAGGAAACGCTGGCTGCAGTCAGTGGAAATGAAGCTGGAGAAGGAGCGCCAACAAGCTGAGCTTACTGGAACTGCACCTCCGTACAAGCCTCCGGAGCCACGGAGTGTCAAGCGGATCCTTGATTTTGGGGATGTGCCTGAGGAAGAGCTTCCTGCATATGTCAAAGAGAATCCTGCATGGCTCAAGGCCTGCGCTTGGCATCGAGAGTGTGAGGAAAAGGCAGCTCTGCGTCAGCGTCGGGTTGACAGATCCAAGAAGGAGGCTGAACTTTTTTTCAAGGAAAACTTTAGTTGACGTTAACGTTGTTGATACTTGATGAATTCATATGATGAAACGGAGCATTACAGAGGAGTCTCTTGGTTTATGAGGATTGCATTAGGCGTATACAGGCGAAAGATACCATTGTCATTTGCAACACAAATGAAGCATTAAATTTGATGCCAAGGATAAACTCTTGTTTGAACAGACCAGTGAAGGGATCATCAAAGTTGGGGAATTCTACCTTAACATTAAATTTGCCATCGTATAACATGAAGAAAGAACACAAATCGCACACCTGGTGCGTTTTGCTCATCTAAGGTAGCAGATATTGCGAGAGGACAAAAACAAGTGGTATTACTGGTATATACAATCTATCGCTCGGACATTTTCACCCGTCCAAAAACGCCCCTTTTTCCCTCATTCCGCATACATTTCCGATTTCTCTCTTCATGACATGACAGAAGCTCGACTAAACGATAATGATACGAACTGAGACTCTTCTCATATACCCTTGGATAGCAAGTTAAGGGCACTGCCAGCGAGGATGAATCCGGCCTGATCCTTAGTGACGGCGTGCTTAGTAGGGATGAGCACCTCTTCACCGGAGGTCTTGGTAACACGGAGTTGCACATCGCCCTTACCACCGTTCTGAAGCATCTCGTAAAGACCAACGGTAGCAACCTCGTCGCCCGCAGCGATCTTGTCGTAGTCAGCCTCGTTCTCGAAGGTCAGTGGCACAACACCCTGCTTCTTGAGGTTGGTCTCGTGGATACGGGCAAATGACTTGGTAAGGACAACGCGAGCGCCAAGGTAACGAGGCTGCAGAGCAGCATGCTCACGAGCTGAACCTTCACCGTAGTTGTGCTCAGCAACGACGAGCCACTCCTGGCCACGGTCCTTCCAGAGCTGTCCGAGCTCGGGGATAGTGTGCTTGGAACCATCAAGATCGTAGGCGGCGTTGACCTCGCCGGTCTCCTTGTTGATGGCGGTGTTGAGGGTGTTGGTGCTGATGTTGGGCAGATGGCCCTTGTACTTAAGCCAGGGACCAGCGGCGGAGATGGTGTCGGTGGTGCACTTGCCGGTGACCTTGACGAGGACGCGAAGGCCTGAAAGGTCAGAAGAGGGGAAGGCGGGGAAAGGGTCAAGGAACGCCAGACGCTCGGAAGTAGGAGAGATGGCGATCTTGGTGTTAGAGTCAGGAGCCTGTGATAGGACGCCCAACTCGGCGTTGCCAGACTCGAAAGGAGTCTGAGGACCCTCGAGACCGTGGGGAGGCGAGAACTTGAAGTCCTTGCCATCAGGAGTTTTGATGCTGTCGGTCATGGGGTTGAAGGTGGTAGATCCGGCAAAGGCCATGGCGGTAACGATCTCAGGGGAGGCGAGGAAGTTCATAGTATCAGGGTTACCATCATTACGGCCACGGAAGTTGCGGTTATACGAGGTCAGGATAGCATTGCTGGTTCCCTTCTCGACACCATCATGTCGCTTCCACTGACCGATACAGGGACCACAGGCGTTAGACAGAACAATACCACCAGCCTCCTCGAAGGTCTGGAGGGTGCCGTCACGCTCAAGAGTGGCACGGATCTGCTCACTGCCGGGGGTGATGTAGAAATCCGCAGCAGGCTTAAGACCAGCCTTCTTAGCATCCTTCAGCAAGCTCTCCACTCGGGTCATATCCTCGTAGGAGCTGTTGGTGCAGCTGCCAATGAGACCGGCGGAGAGAAGCTGGGGCCATTCCTGTTCCTTAACGACGTCCTTGAACTTGGATAGAGGGGTAGCCAGATCGGGAGTGAAGGGTCCGTTGATGTGAGGCTCAAGGGTTGAAAGATCAATGGTGATAAGATCATCGTATTCAGCGCCCTCGTCCGCCTTGAATTGCCATCGAGCATCGGGGTCAGAACTGTTGCTGGCAAAGCTCTCGAGGGCCTCGATGTTCTTGTTCGCCTGAGATCGTCGAGTTGAGTCAAGGTATCGAGCCGAGGCTTGGGTGTAGGGGAAGATGGATGTAGTCGCGCCGACTTCAGCTCTGAATAACAAATTAGCATTGAAATGGCCAGAGTTTTCTCTTTGGGGGTCAAACTTACCCCATGTTGCAAATAGTAGCCATGCCAGTTGCGCTGAGGCTATCGACGCCCTCACCGAAGTACTCAATGATAGAACCAGTACCGCCACGAACAGTAAGGTGGCCAGCAAGACGCAGAATGACATCCTTGGGAGAAGCCCAGTTGCTCAGCTTGCCAACCAGGTTCACGCCGAGAACCTTGGGGGCCTTGAGTTCCCAAGGAGCGCCAACAAGAGCCTCGACAGCATCAGCGCCACCAACACCGATGGTGATAGTAGATAGACCACCGGCGTTGGGGCTGTGAGAATCGGTACCAAGCATCATCAGTCCAGGAAGAGCATAGTTCTCAAGAACAGTCTGGTGAATGATACCAGCACCAGGAGGCCAAAAGTCCATTCCGTACTTGCGCGCCGCAGACTCGAGGAAGTCAAACACCTCCTTGTTTGTCTCGATACCAGCCGACAGATCATCCGCAGCACCCTTTGAGCCAACAATCAAGTGATCACAGTGGATGCTTGCGGGAATAGCAGGCTTGGCGAGGTTGCAGGACATGAACTGAAGAATGGCCATTTGGGCAGAAGCGTCCTGCATGTTGACACGGTCGGGGTTGAGGCGCAGGTTGGCTTTGCCACGGATGTTACGTCCATTGTCGGTGTTGTTGAGCAGAGAATCCTCGGGATTGTCGAGATGGCTGTAGAGGATCTTCTCGGCGAGGGTTAGGCGTTGCTTTCCGAGAACTCGGCGCACATCGGTGTACTTGATGTAGAGTTTCTCGTAGGTAGGAGGAAGAGACTTGGCGGTAGAGAAGTTTCTCCTAGAGGTCTTATTGGAGGGGAGAACGATAGTTGATCGAATAGCATTGGGACCGGTGCGTCGCAAGAGTTGCTAGATACGATGTAGAGTTAGTCATGGTGTTTCTCCTCTCTTAGCCTTCTGTCTTGCAGACTGAAAGTGGCGATAGGACGCAACGGTATAGATATCGTAAATAGCATCCATTTAGAGGAAGAACTGCATGTCTTCATTCAGGTTCAACCTAAATATCAATTGAAGCATATTTCTTCACTACTAGATGCAGTTGATGTAGAAATAGGAATTAGTCCGTTACTTACCGTCATGGCACCGCCAGAGCGGTTGGCGACCTCCATTGAAACCATGTTGGGCTATACACGGTGACGATGAAAGATGAACTCTTTTCCGTCCTCTAGGTGAAGAAGATGTTATTCCCTAAGTTAAGTTCTTTGGTGGGGGCGAGGTCGGGGCCGAATTTTTGAGTCAATTGTAATTGACGACAGCCGATTGGTGTATGAAACTCAGATCCGGGGATGTGGATCCCCACATCCGAAAACCGGCCGGACCATAGGGAGCGTTAAGCTATGAACCTCCGGATGAACTAACACTTTAATAGTCAAAGTTTGTATCATCAAACGTATAGATCTTGTTATTTTTAGAAGTTTACACCATTAATTACAGTTTGCTCATTGCTTATATTACCAAAGAGCGCCTTCCGTCCGCCCTGAACAACCTCGTCTATCAAAACAATCGACCGTCATTCTTGTTCAAATACATGCCTTCTAGTACGCAACGACTCCGTCGGCGTCTTCCAGCCATAACGCCGCCAGATCCTTTGCCAGTCCCAATCGTAATTTCCGAAGAACGTCCTCGCCCTTGCTTGTAGCGAGCCAGCCCTTCCTCCAGTCCCATCCCCTGTTGACCTTTGCTCCGGCTGAAATGGATTTGTGAAGGTGGTTTACCAACACAGAACTTCCGGTCATCACATAGCTCCCACCCATAGAAGCTGTTGACTTCGCCATAAGATCTTGTGGTGAAGAACCCTTCAGTCCCTGTGCAGATGCCAAGACAAGATTGAAGAAGTCATCGCATGCAGAGTAGACTCGGCCACCAACCGTTTGTATATCTTCAATGGCCTTGAGTAGAGTATCGATTTGTGATAGTGTGACGACGGCCGGCGACTGGTTGATGAAGACGGTAGCCTCTCCTAGTAGGGCCAGTAAGAAATCCTCACTCACAACTGCATCTCGGGTGTCATCGTATAGCCCGCCACGGATGTTGTCATCGGAACTGGAAATGACAGCCACAAGTGCGGAAGCTGCTTGCTTTTTGAACTTGAGCGCCTTTGTGGGGGACATGTTGTCCAAGTCTTCAGCATCTCGTAGCTCATAAAATTTGCGTAGCGTAGCGTAACCACTAAGCATACGACCAAGTAGTTGAGCTGCCTCCAGATCCTGTTTGGCTCGCTTCTCAAGCGTCTCTGTTCGCTTTCGCAGCAAGTCCTTCAGCTCTTGATCAAGATCCTTCTCGGCAGGATAAACTGTAGATTGGACAAGGGAGTAAGACATGAGTAGATTCAGCACTTCACGGACCTTGTCTGGTCGGTGAGAGAGCGCATAATACCAAAGGGCCTCGCCGTAGCGATGAGACTCTTTGGAAAGGATCTCTGCGAATGTCTGTTTCAAGTTAGCTTAGCTCTTTGTCATGTGTTCAAATCTCATACCTCTGCTGTTTCTTCGGCGAAGTTAATCATGCCGAGATCGTTCAGTATCGCCCAGATCTTATCCACAGTTCGGCCCGAGTTTTTGTCCAAAGTAGCAAGAAGGTCACGGAGAAGCTCCCCAACGGTCTCCTCAGATTTCTCGGGTGAATCCATTCGACCCAATACTTGAATGGCCATTTCCCAGCCATCACGCTCTGGTGACAGTTGTTCTATGCCTGCCAGTTCTCTAGCGTACAGGACAAGGGTTGTGTCTTTGATGCCTTCCATTTCATCAGGTCCTGGTTGACTCACACCCAATAGCGCAAGATCATCCATATCGAGACTATCAGTGGGCAAGAGGGCGTAAGCGTCAGGAGCAGGTAGCCACTCGCCAAGGGATGCGATCTCTGCAACAGTACATGCCAGAGGCAATGACCATATTCTCAAGAATCCCAGCACGGCATTAACATTACCCTCGAAGGCAGAGGCTACTGCGACCTCAACAGGATTCATGACATTAGGGTGGAGGTCTGATTCGATGGCCATGTGGAAGGCGGTCGCTAGTCGATCAAAGTAGTCTTCTGAGCCAGCGAAACGCGATGATGCTCGTAGGGCTTGTGATTGTGAGAGTCTGAGCGCCTTGTGGCGTTGATTTCCATCATCCCACCATCCAAAGAGACCTACTGTTGCCTCGCACCAATCCTGGGCTACTTCCATAATCGCTTCATGGTTTCCTAGTATAATACCGTATACTGTCTGCAGGTTTTCGTAGATGTCCCAAGGAATCTGGCTCGACGCTTTTCGGGCCATTGTGGAGAGCGATTGTGGGGGAGCGAAGTCATCGTCTAGCAGATTTTGTACATCCTGCTCCTTTCCTTCCGCAAACAAAGTCATTCGGTTGAGAGAGCCGCGAGCTTGGATTCGGAAAAGTGTCCAGTTGCTGTTCCAAATCTCCCATTCCGATCTCGCGGCAGGGCTTTGGTCCAGAACTTCACACACAGCAGCGGCAAACCGTCGCACATTCTCAAGAGCCTTGCCAGTGTAGGCGTAGTCGCCTCGGGGCCCTCGACGAACGTTCTCCCAACCAGCCTCCTTCAACAGATGGGACGCACTGCTGACATCTCCACGAAGCAGAGAGCATCGAACGGTTTGCCAGAACATGGTGTGACACGCAGGGCTAGGGCTATGGCGGCTGATCTCGCGCACTTGATCAGGGTAGAGGTTATGACTGGTTTGCATCCAGTCGAACAGGATTTCGGGCAGAGGTGGTGTTTTCTCCTCGTCGGTATTGGTGTCGAATCGAGTGTGATGCATGCGTAGTATTAGCTGTGCGACATAGGCGGCCTTTTCAAATGCCTCGGCATTCATTCCGGGACCAATTGATGCGAAATCCTCTCCCTCGGGCTGTGGTAGACCATCTACGGTTCTGTTCCATAGTTCTGTGAGACGGAATGTGATGTTAGATAAAGAGTTGTCCAGCTTCTCAATATCTTCTTCCGGTCCAACTCCGTCCTCGTAAAGTCGACATACAAGCTCCTCGGTATCAATAATCATATCCGCAGGCTCAACAATTGTTGCAGGCTCTTGTTGGTTGTACATGTTCTTGGCGATAGATGCAAATTGGAAACCCTCCTGGCGGCCTGATACACCAAGGTGGGCTGAAGTTTGTCTGAAAATGCTTTCAGCTTCTCTACGCACTCGTTTTGTCGCTGCTGGTGTGTTGAGCATCAAGAGATCGGACTCGTCGCCAATCATTGGCTGGCCATAAGCACGATCGTCATGTCTCATGTTAAGGAACATATCAGGCTCGTCCGAGGTTTCGCGGTCAAAAACATGCTCATCTTCCTCGTACTCTTCTTCCTCCTCTCGAACGTGGCGACCAATGTCTTGATCAATGTATCGTTCAATCTCGGCATCAACTTCGTCATTTTCGTCGCGCGCATCGGGAATAGCTGACATGCGAAAAAGGCTACCTCTAGGAGGTGGAAGTTCCATCTGGTCTTGATCATCGCCATCCTCCTCTTCCTCATCGGCGGCGCTAAACTGTCTACTCAATCCTGAAGGCTGTCTTCCTCTTATCGACCGACCGAGCGGGTTGTTCGGGGCATTTGTGTTGCCGAAAAGGTTCTTTCCAGAATTGGCATTGTTGGATACCCCAAAGCTGAGGGGCTTGGTGTCGGTCATTCCATGCAGCAAGGAGCTTCCCATGTACGAAACAGAGGGTGCGCCAGCAGGTGTGAAGGAGGCGGCTGAAGACGGCGGCGGTGGTCCAGCTGGTGTTGTTGAAGGATTTTCGGCAAGGAAAGAGAAACCATGACCACGCCCACCCTTATCTGGGGTTGCTGGCGCTGGACTACCAGGCGGGCTGGAGTCAACAATAAATCGATGCGCCATGATGCAGAAGAGCTGGGTCGAGAGCTTCTCAAGCCTCGAATTCGGGATGGCCGAGTCGGCGCGTCGATACAGCAAGCTTCGTCACTATTTTCAAGTATATATGTGCTGTTTTCGCATACGACGCTGGTGTTTCGCGATGGGATGGAGAGTAATTGTTGATGTGATGTTGATTTACGAGCTCCAGTCTGCTCAAGCTGAACGCGCTTGGGATAAATTTTGGAGCTATCGCGATGGGTAACACCAGCCAACCGCAGTTTATCCGACACGCGATCCATGCACGGGCTAGCATTGGTTCTACCTAAGAAAGATGCTAAACAACCAATTCTTTCGTACACTTGACAAAAGAATCATGGTTATCTTTACGTCGCAAAACAAAACTTCTACTATATGTCGTCTGCGATATGTGAAATTACTGTCCTTGCTTGACTTTGGGGGCGGTGATCCTGGATGACGTTCGTAACATCGATATAAGCGAAGGACTTGGTTTGGGTTGATAAGCGTCAACATGGAATAATTTTTAGTAACTAATACCACAACAACCACAGTGATTCTCTTGATGTCAACTCCGTGATGGCTGGGCCGGGATCTTCATGAGAGAGTGTTATCGACGGTGGGGTTAGCTTACCCGCTCTGAGTATTCGGAGGCTCTGTATTGCTTCCAGGAATTGTGAAAGTCTGGATGTCTATCTTATCTTGTTCATTCAAAGGCTCGGAACTGGACCTACTTAAACCGTAACTTCAAAGACATTCACGGCCGTCAATAACAAGCTTATCCACTGTGGGCACGGCGTTGTACGGAACGCCTTCCGACCCCGTGAAAGACTCTCGCAATCGTCCTTGGACCTTGAGTCACTGGTCGGCTTCTCATCCACGGCCGTCGGCCAGATCGGTCTCATCTGCCGAAGAAGTGATGAAAGACCCCCGCTTTTGTGCATTTTGCGTCTCCTCAGTATCCTTTCAATCCGTCTTTGGGGCGGTTTGGCTATCTCTGGGCAAATGCATCTTGGAGCCCTTCACACCAACGCCTCGCCGCCTTGGCACGCTGGGCCAACCTTTCCGCGCAATGTTCTCACGTAAAACAGTGTCAGAGATGCGCCCAACGCCCAATGAACGCGGATTGCGCTCCCGAAGCCGCATCAGATTTCCTATCTCAGGGTGCGAATTGTGGATTTGAGCTCCAATTGCGGGGTACATTGCGACTCACCGGAGTTGCTCGGTGATCGGGATCTGGCAGTTGTGGACGGGGTTTCCTACTGATTCTATGCGTGCTACGTACATAAACAAACAGCTTCGTCAAAGCGGGCGACCTTCCATTTAACCTCTGACAGTCCATCAACCCCTCAGATTGTTTGTCTGACATACTACTCATTCTTTCATTCACCATACAAACATAATGTCAACCGTAGGAAAGGTATGTCGTACTCACGAGCTTCTACTACCCCTCATCGTCTCAATGCCCCGCTGCCGATGAGGAGGTTCAAGAGAGCATCCTGCTGATGCCATAGCCAGACCATCACCTGCAAGGCCGCTGTCGCCTGGGAGGCCGGCAAGCCTCTGTCCATTGAGGACATTGAGGTTGCTCCTCCCAAGGCCAACGAGGTCCGTATCCAGATTTACTACACTGGTGTTTGCCACACAGGTATGCTCCCCCACGTCATCGAGCTCTCATAGCTATCAGCCGTGAGAAAAGCTCATGAGCGCATGGCTGATGCTTTTTTAGATGCCTACACTCTCTCTGGAAAGGACCCTGAGGGTGCTTTCCCCATTGTCCTTGGACACGAGGGTGCTGGTATCGTCGAGTCTGTTGGTGATGGTGTCACCAACGTCAAGCCTGGCGACCACGTCGTCGCTCTCTAGTACGTCTTAACGCCAATATATGGCATTGCCGCATAAGCTAATACGATCTCCAACAGCACACCCGAATGCAAGGAGTGCAAGTTCTGCAAGTCCGGAAAGACCAACCTCTGCGGCAAGATTCGAGCCACCCAAGGCAAGGGTCTGATGCCCGACGGCACCTCTCGATTCAAGGCCAAGGGCAAGGACCTGCTTCACTTCATGGGCTGCTCCACCTTCTCCCAGTACACTGTCGTTGCTGACATCTCCGTCGTTGCCATTGAGCACGATGCTCCTATGGACCGAACCTGCCTGCTTGGCTGCGGTATCACCACCGGTTACGGTGCTGCCACCATCACCGCCAACGTTCAGGAGGGTGACAACATTGCCGTCTTCGGTGCCGGCTGTGTCGGACTCTCCGTCGTTCAGGGTGCTGCCGCGCGCAAGGCTGGCAAGATCATCGTTGTTGATGTCAACCCATCCAAGAAGGCTTGGGGTGATAAGTTTGGTGCTACTCACTTTGTCAACCCCACCGAGCTTGGTGACCAGTCCATCCAGGACAAGCTTATTGAGATGACTGATGGCGGCTGCGACTACACCTTCGACTGCACTGGTAACGTCGGTGTCATGCGTGCTGCCCTCGAGGCTTGCCACAAGGGTTGGGGTGAGAGCATCGTCATCGGTGTTGCTGCCGCTGGCCAAGAGATTTCCACTCGACGTAAGTTGAACACCAAGTCCTCGAGAAATCCATCACTGACTCTTTGTATAGCATTCCAGCTTGTTACTGGCCGAGTGTGGAGAGGATGTGCTTTCGGTGGTGTCAAGGGCCGCTCTCAGCTGAACGACCTTGTCGCCGATTACAAGAAGGGCGACCTCAAGGTTGATGAGTTCATCACACACCGCAACAACCTTGGCGAGATCAACAGCGCCTTTGAGACAATGAAGCAGGGCGACTGCATCCGTGCTGTTGTCGATATGCAAAAGACCGAGCCCAAGATTTAATGACCCAAAATGTAGTATAGATGAACAATAATCAAAATTTATGTTGAATGACCAAAATGCTTTTTTATGATGGGTTGCTGCCTTTAATACGTGTTAGGACTGGGTACCTTGATAGACAGTTTAACATGCCCTGCGTAATTGATACAGTGTTAGTCATAATGCGTGCCTATCACTCCACTGATATTCACTTGAGGGTTTGGGTGAGGTTAGACTTAGGCTGGACTGTCTTTGTATGGGTTTGAGTGAGACGACGAAGGGAAATGGGATTAGGAGAAACGTGAACTGCTGAAAATAAGCTGATGTTAAAAGCAACTTTCTCCTTGTATCGTTCAATACTCGCAATTGATGAGTGCAGCCAGGTAATAGGACCCCATTTCTATCCGCTTGTTAATAGTATCTCCATACACGGACGGTAGTATCAGAACCCTGATGGCCACGATATTTGACCGAAGCAATCGATAGAGATTGATGTTCAATTCCCGTCCCAGTAAAAACATCTTACTGAATGATGGACCTCATATTCACCCCAAGCATAGTATTTAACTGGGGGATGGTCCAAATTGTATCTGTAGCTAATAAGCTACTATTGCTTCCATAATAGCGTACTAAGAATCAACTCGTCCAGACTGAAATCCGGGGTATCTCCACTCGGTCCGCCGATTCGCTAGAGTGGAGACTTTGGTAATTAGCTGAATGTCATTTGCCTAAGGGGTTCCATGACGAGACGCGACTAGAATAATAAATTGAACCAGTTTCAACAATTGAGATATTGGACAATCGACAAGATGCGCTCATCACGGATATCAAAGGATAGTTCTAAATTATTCGATCGCATTACAGAATCTACTTCACCACCGAGACGAGTTACTAGATCTGCACTTGCCAAATTCGCATTTGTCTCTCCGGAAGAGTCCAAACCGGCGCTCGGCGATATTGAAGATATTGGAGGCCCTGCTCGGAAGCGAAGACGAGTAACAGCAAAGACTGAAGTTTCAACATCTCCCCAAGCCGTAAAGTCCGAATTGGTCGACGAAGCCCTCGATGCGATTCCATCGCCACCAGCAAAGGCGCGCCGTGTTCGCAAACCCGCCCGCAAAGCCGTCGATGCGACAACAGGTGCAACAAAGATAGAGCCGCCGTCGGATTGGGAGGCCATATACGATACTGTGAGAAAGATGCGGGCGCCTGGTGGACGAGCATATGGCGCAGCCGTTGACACCATGGGATGCGAACGGTTGGCAGATCGAAGCGCATCACCGAAAGACCAAAGATTCCATACATTGATAGCGCTCATGCTATCGAGTCAAACTAAAGACACGGTAAATGCCGTTGTCATGAGAAAGATGCAAACTGAGCTGCCACCGTTCGAAGCCGGAGCGCCCCGGGATTAAACCTAAATAATATACTGGCGATCGACCCCAAACTTTTGAATGAGTATATCTGGGCGGTGGGCTTCCACAACAATAAGACAAAGTTTGTGTTGCCCGATCGGTGTGCCTGGAGCCCTGGACCGATCGAGATTTGGCTGACATGGCATTAGGTATATCAAGCAAGCGGCTGAGATACTCCGCGATAAATGGGACGGCGACATCCCTGACACACTCGAAGGCCTCGTATCGCTACCGGGCGTGGGACCCAAGATGGCATTCCTCTGCTTGTCGGTGGCCTGGGGCAAAACTCTGGGCATTGGTGTTGATGTACATGTCCATCGTATCACGAACCTCTGGGGTTGGCACAAAACTAAGAATCCAGAGGAGACACGCACGACACTACAATCGTGGCTTCCACAAGACCGATGGCACGAGATCAACCATCTTCTTGTGGGGTTGGGCCAGTCTGTATGCCTCCCAGTTGGCCGCAAATGCGGCGAATGCGATCTTGGGCTCGAAGGACTATGCAAAGCGGCAGATCGAGCAAAGGTGTCGGCAGGACGTAAGCTCAAAGCGGAAGGGATAAAGTTGGAGGCTCAAAACGGTGCAGCAGTCAAAACGGAGGCTGCACCTTCACATGCACCTGCAGCTGCACCAGACATCACAGTGAAAGAAGAGGGTGTTGTATAAATGGGTTCCTTTTTAATTGACAGCTGATTGTCCTTGACCCCCATCCACGGCCCCGCCCCCGGAACCAACCCAACCACCCCCATATCCCCAGGATCGGAGTCGCTGGCAAGAGACGATTTGACCACGTGTATTAGGCCTGGGCTTGTGAAAGTTAGCGCCCTGAGAAGTGATAGTAAAGAAAGTGTCCTGTCCTCAGACGCATTAATACCCCATTGATACCCTATTCTACAGAACAAAATGATTAGTCTTTTTGACGGCGGCTCTCCCGTGATGGCACTATCCAACACGCCCGGTCTCGACGGATGCTCACGAGATCAATCATGCGCCCGATACGATATCGGAGATAAGCCGGTAAATAAACACGACAGGGTCCTGGAGGTTCCCTACGGGTCTAGAGTCGCATTAGAGGCCAGGCTCGAGCAACACGTAATCGAGCCAAGACAACCGATCGTCGGTCCATTCTGAGTCAAGCAATGTCACCGCCTCTGCGCGTAACTTTCGATTGAGTTCGCCTGTTGATCGTCGTATTTCGCAATATTTCGCACGGCTCGAAAGAATGGGACACATTTTGGTTTGTATGGTTTGCAATAAATGATTCAATTCAGACCCCGCTAGAGTAGGGAACTATGTCCCCAAATCATATCCAGTACGCCAATGCACCCTCAACTACCGGGAATAGAAATGTACAACGGCGCATAATGCCACGCATCTCATGCAGATGCTGTCTCGGAACCCCAATCTCATTACGTCGTGGCCGTCAAAGTGCGCATCGTGGACTATAGGAGTGACGCCGACCTCCAGTCCGAAACCCCCCATGTATGGGTAAGGTAGGTAGGTAGATAGATAGATGGTGAATCTCGTTGGTCGCTTTACACGCCCCGGATAACCTGGGTTCGCTCCGACTCGAGTTGCGCAGCGTTGCGCTCGTGAGACTGCTTCTTACACTGCAGAATAGGTGGGTTAGCGGGTCTGTATCCCATGTGTGCGACTATGTAGTATGGTGCTCAAACTTACGTCCTCGAGGCCAGTACACTTGTGGTCTTCTAGTAGACGGTGCTTGCCGCAGAAGTGGCCTTGGCAAAAGGTGCAGTCGCCGACAATGCGTTGAGCAGGCTCGCGGCATGAAGCAGCAGTGCAGCGGATTCGCTTAGGAGGCATGATGTCGGTGTTTTGTGGTGGGAAGTAGGTGTTTTGGAGGATAGTACGACGAGGTTTGAGATATGCTCGCAATGGTGAGGAGTGTAGGTGAGAATCGAGAGAGCGGTAAGAAGTTGAGTGTTGAGTAGGAGTAGGAGGAAGTCGAATGCAGCTGAGGACGCCTTAAGAAATGCGTAGAGAGCAAGTGACCGAAACCGGAGATTCACACAACGACCGTGACTGAAAGATGGATGGATAGAAACTTTCAAGCAAAAAGAGAAGCTGTCAATGAGTAAAGGGAATGGGACGGGGTCTTTATAAGGAGAGGCAAAGGCAAGGCATGGCAAGGCAAAGCAAAGACAAGGCCAGGGCGGCTGATGAATGAATCATGTCTTGGTGGAGCCCAGCGGCTGGTCGGTTCGCCTCCAGCTCATCGCTCTCACCACCACGGCCACGGCCATGGAGCAGGGGGGAGGTGTGCGGTCTAGAATAAGGGTAAGGTAAAAGTTGTTTACCTTATTAAGACCTTGTTGAGTGAATGAGTGAGTGAGTGCTCCATACATACATACAGTAACTACTGCATTTTGAGCTACTGTCACACGGTATAAAGTGACCCATGTTCGTGTTGATATGTACAAGGGACCAAAGCAACCTTGCAGCTTACAGCATACAAGTTTACAAGTTTACAAGTTTACAACAACGTTGATGAGCAGCCCGCTTGTTTACACATGCACTGCATATATACATGTGGGTATGCATAATGAAGCACGATTGATTTGATCTCCTTACGTGATTACAAGATATTACACAAAACACCTCGACAGTATCCATCAAAGACATATTTTCGAGATAATTCGTATTTCCAATTCGACAAGCAACAGGCAACAGGAACAGAAAACACAATGACAAAGACAACAACGGCAGAAACCCGTAGAAGCACACAAGCACACCCCCCCCCCCCCCTTCGTCTCCCATCTCCCAGCTCCCGTCTCTCTGGCTGACTGATTATGGGCCACTTTTACCCGAGGAGGCGCTGAGTTTTGGGTTTCGGGGGAAACTGGAATGTCAACCACGAAAGCCGAACCCGTCTGAAGTCTTTCGCTGTTCCTCGCAGAGAAGAAGGGGTTTAGTTGCCATCGAGGCTCCGAAAGCGGTGGAGGCGATAGAAATGGGTGGGGCTGGCTATGACAGCGATGCATCTTAGAAAGGGAAAAAGGGTCCCCTTGGGGGTTTATCTTACCTCTAGCAGGAAAAATAAGGGCGTGACGTCGATCAGGCGGGCGAATGATAAACTTGCTGTCCTCTTTTTCACCTTCCCGAGGCACAAGGAAGAAATACACAATTGAGGCCGACGATGACGGCAGATGGTGGCAGTTAATCTCTTTCAGTCTTGCTGCATAATCATAATAATAATAATCATTATTATCCTTGCGTTCGCCGCTGCTTGAGCTGTTACACATCCGTTGCTGAGACATGCTAACAAACAAGTGTCAATGGGGGAACGGGCTTCATTCAATACTGCATTGCATATCGCATTGCATTGCTGCATTGTTCATCTTCGACCCTCAATCACTCATGTCCAAACGCTTATCGCCGCGTCTAGCGCTCCAGATGTGTCCATCGTCCATCATCCACGCATCTAGCTAGCTAACTAACGTAGCTGGTCCCCTGCGTTGTTGGGAGAGCTGAGAGATCCCGTACCTACGAGGTCTAGGCCTACCACGGCCTACGTAACGTGCTACAGTCTGCCGCCGACGTGCTTCACTCTCTTCTTGTTATCTCACCTTACCTGCTGTACCGTAGTCCCGTAGGCCCCTAGCAAGTTTCCTGAGATTCCATGCCGTGGGACATTTTCTCTTCGTTCTTGATGTTGGCCAAGACCAAGAAAGGATCAAGGTAAGGGGTTGTCGTACCTTGCCAATTGCCCGCTACTTATCCGTACCCTGCATGCATCTCCAGAGTCTCTCATCTCCAATCGTTTAATTTCAATGGAGGGAAGAAAAACATGGCCTTAATGCATGGGGATCGGCCCAACAAGCATGGGGGAGGGGAGGTGAGAGGTTCGCGCGCTGGTTGGGAACCCGAGCCACAGCATCATTGGCAGCCAATGCACAATCCGGACGGGAGTCAGGGGGTGTTGGGTGTGTTAGCGGACGAGTCAGGTCTAGCCTTGATGCATCTTGCACCGTGAATCAACTGGATACAGCAGTTTGAGTAGACTATCGGGTGTCAACAAGAGTCGGTTCAAGCGCTTATAGCAATAGGTGGTGGGAGGAGGAAGCGAAGCCATTGTTTGATACATCACTTGACGAGAGGTCCAACCGATATTTCGTGGATAGCTTGGAAATGCCCAATCTCGGTCAGTCCAGTGTGGTAAGTCTCACTAATCAATAAGATCCCACTTGGATGCTGATCTTGTTGGTGGGGCATATATTGTCTTTGTCACTGAAGGGATGACG
Organism: Fusarium avenaceum; assembly: GCA_025948275.1. Classification (NCBI taxonomy): domain Eukaryota; kingdom Fungi; phylum Ascomycota; class Sordariomycetes; order Hypocreales; family Nectriaceae; genus Fusarium; species Fusarium avenaceum. The sequence goes on along the minus strand of CP109670.1, from coordinate 5,301,123 downwards.
CCAGAATAACAGATCTACCTAGTATACGTCAACGGTTTGAGAACACAAATACACTATCGCGCCTTCAAGCTCAAGATCATGGACGACCATGACTAAGAGTGTCGTGGTCGTTGATTCAAGTCCTAGTCAGGACTTTCACATCCTGCAGGGTATTTAATAGCCGACCCTCGTCCATTACCGACATGCAGAAACAACCATCAGACGACACCATGTGCTCACATATTCTCCCCATTCCGTGACACGTTCGAGCCATCCGGCGTCCTCCGCGTCCCATGTCTCCGGTAAATCTGCCCCGTGCAGCTCCGGACACGCCGGACCCGGATCGCCGGCTGGATCGATCCCGCATATGCAACGGCAGAGACATTTGCATTGTCATAGACCTCAGCTGGGATAAAACTCTTTTTTGTTTCTCTCCGACGAACTATGTGTTATGTATGGAGGTTTCCGATGTCTTGGAAGGTTTTGCACGCCGCTAGATCGAGTCAGAGGCCGCCACTACCGGCCACTGGGGTTCTAGTGCATACTTTATCATTCTTTAAGCTCGATTTTCTCTGGGGTGTGGTTGAGGTGTAATTATTTAGTGTTCTTCATTCGTCACTGTTTAGTCTGTTTACGTTCTTGGATATCATTCCGCAGTGTGGTTGAGGATATGGCTGCGTTGAGCCACAATAACGTCCATACCTGCAGTCCAGCCATGGGTATAGATCAAAACAACTGACAGGGATTATATCTCCAAACAGAAAACGCCGTCATCGTATAGGGGTCAGTACATCAGTTTGTGGCTCTTCGAAGCACTGAAAACGCAAGTTCGAGTCTTGCTGACGGCAAATCTTTTTTGTTTTTTCTTCATCATCAGCTTCACGAGAATGTTGCCCAGGCATTCATTAACTTCTTTCACGGTCGAATTCTTCATGACAAAAGAAGCCGTCATCGTATAGGGGTCAGTACATCAGTTTGTGGTTACTTGAAAACACTGAAAACGCAAGTTCGAGTCTTGCTGACGGCAATCACCCATCATCAATCGATGGCTTGTATTCAAGTGTTACTTTTTGTGATGTATTGATAATTGTTTGGTGTAATTGAATTGCTCTGTTGTTTTGTCGCTGACCAAAATCACACCCATCGAATTTCTGTCTCTTTCTATTGCTTGTTTCACTGAGTACAGATTTGAACTTGTTTTCATGATCTGATAGCAATGTAAATAAGAAGTCATGATTATTTAATTCGCCGTTTTTATATGTGCTTTTGAAGGAAGTATACTGTTTGTGCCACGTTCTTGGTGTTTCCTACTCCCTCCTCTGCTAACAAAATCATGATAGTGTGAACAATTGCAAAATGTTCCTGCTACTTATCATGAATATCAATCTAATCTCAGGACTTAACAGTGCCCCCCATCTTTCCTATTCAGGTGAAGGAAGCTGTCAATTACCAATCACGGAACGTGGGGTTGTGCCGTTGTGACGACATCAGTAGTCGCCTGCCCTGTCACTGTTACTGTCTGTCACCCTGTATCACCTTCACTCAACTTGCACAAGCTTAATGTACGATTCTTGTCTTTAAGATAATTCCTTAACCTCAAGATTTCTTCTCTTTGCATCCTCTCGCATATATCTAGAGCATCCTGACGCTTGATGGTTCTATCATATATCTCCAGGTAACCCCTCATCAACACCCCGAAAGATATCCGCCATGACAGCCATTTCACATCAACGCGGCATTAGAATCGCCATCGACAGAGGCGGCACCTTTACCGACTGCGTAGGAGAAAGCAATGGAAAAGAAATTATCATCAAGCTTCTATCAGAGGATCCGGCCAACTACAAAGATGCCCCGCTTGAAGGTATCCGTCGTATCATGAGCCACTTCCTCGGCCGAGATATTCCTCGCGGTGAAGCTATGGATACTTCTCAAATTGACTCAATCAGAATGGGAACAACTGTCGCCACAAATGCCTTGCTTGAAAGAAAGGGAGAAAAAATCGCCATGGTTGTCACCAAAGGATTCAAGGACTGCTTGACCATCGGAAACCAGTCGAGGCCAAAGATTTTTGACCTTGCAATTCGAAAGCCCGATGTCCTATACGAGAAGGTTGTCGAAATTGATGAACGAGTTACACTTGAAGACTATGCCGAAGACCCCGAAAGGACGCAAACCGAGGCCGAGGCTCAGGTTGGCACCAAAGAAGCCGAAGGCAAGACTCTGGTTCGCGGTCTGTCGGGTGAGACAGTGAGGATCCTCAAAAGAGCCGAGGAGGAGGACATCCGGTCAAAGCTTAAAGACGTTTATGGTCAAGGCATTCGTAGCATCGCTGTTTGTCTGATGCACGGCTACACCTACCCAGATCACGAGGCTTTAATCGGTCGCATAGCCAAGGACATTGGCTTTCAACATATTTCACTTAGCCACGAACTTATGCCCATGATCAAGTTGGTCTCACGAGCTACATCTGTGTGTGCGGATGCGTATCTCACACCGGCTATTCGCAAGTACATCGATGGTTTCCAGGCTGGGTTTGAAGGCGGCCTTGGAAGCCGCAGTGTGAAGGAGGAAAAGGGCGCCAGGGGAGCGAGGTGTGAATTCATGCAGAGTGATGGTGGTCTAGTTGACGTGGAGAAGTTCACTGGTCTGAAGGCAATCTTGTCCGGTCCCGCAGGCGGTGTCGTAGGATATGCGATAACATCTTACGACGAGGAAACTAAAACTCCAATTATTGGATTTGATATGGTAAGTCCTGTGATGCAATCGAGGAGTGACTCTGACTCTCCCAGGGTGGAACTAGCACCGACGTTTCGAGATACGGCGAGGGAAGATATGAGCATGTTTTTGAAACGACAACTGCTGGTGTTACCATTCAATCCCCACAACTAGATATCAACACCGTGGCAGCAGGAGGTGGCTCTCGCCTCTTTTTCAGAAATGGACTATTTGTCGTCGGACCTGAATCCGCAGGAGCTCATCCAGGGCCTGCGTGTTACCGCAAGGGAGGGCCGGCCACAGTCACCGACGCCAATCTGGTTCTCGGACGCCTGCTTCCTGAATTCTTTCCCAAGATCTTTGGAGAGAACGAGAACCAAGGATTGGATATCGAGGCAAGTAAAAAGGCCCTACAAGAGCTGGCGGACCAAGTGAACCTCGAGAATGATAAGAAGCTCTCGGTCGATGAAGTGGCATATGGCTTTCTGACCGTTGCCAATGAGACAATGACTCGGCCTATTCGTTCTATCACCGAAGCCAAGGGCCACGACTCCTCAAAGCATCGACTTGCAACATTTGGAGGTGCAGGTGGCCAGCACGCTGTTGCTATTGCAGAGTCCCTCGGTGTACAACAAATTTTGGTTCATCGATACTCGTCAGTCCTTTCGGCTTACGGAATGGCCCTTGCGGATGTTGTTGACGAGCGACAAGAGCCTGATTCTTTGGTATGGAAGGGCGATGATGAAACAATCAACGAGCTGAAGAAGAAGATGGAGAAGCTCAAGGGCCAATCGCGAAACTCTCTAAAGGACCAAGGATTCCAAGAAGAAGAAATTGTCTTTGAAGAGTATCTCAATATGAGATATCGTGGCACGGAATCAGCTCTTATGATTGTCAGACCTACCCCTGAGGAAGCCAAAGAGCATTTTAGCGGCAAGGATTGGGATTTCGGCCAAGCATTTGTGAAGCAGCATCGTTATGAATTTGGTTTCACCTTGGACGAACGAGATATCATCATTGATGACGTTCGTGTTCGCGGTATTGGCAAGAGTTTCCGACACAAAGATGACACAGTTGACAAGCAGCTCAAGAATCTGAAGCAACAGAAGGTTCCCGACCAGAAGAAGCTTAACAGCCAACAAGTATACTTTGAGGGTGGCAGGAAGGAAACACCCATCTATAAGCTTGAGGACCTCGAGGTCGGTGACTCCATCTCTGGACCGGCTATGCTTGCGGATGGAACACAGACGATTGTTGTGACACCCAAAGCAACAGCTATCATTCTCAAGACACACGTGGTTATAAACTTGGAAAAGGAGGGATCAAAGGCCGAGTAAGTCTTTTATGATTACAGCAGTTCAGTTCAGACTAACAAGATTCAGGTCTGCTAAGGCATCTGCGGATCGCGAAGTTGATCCCATCATGCTCAGCATTTTCGGCCACCGGTTCATGGCTATTGCTGAACAGATGGGTCGCGCTCTACAAAAGACCAGTGTCAGCACGAATGTCAAGGAAAGACTTGACTTTTCATGTGCTATTTTCGATGCTACAGGAGGTCTCGTGGCTAATGCTCCTCATCTTCCTGTCCATCTTGGTTCAATGTCAACTTGTGTGAGACGCCAGGCTGAGATTTGGAAGGGGAAGCTGGAGAAGGGCGATGTCATTATCTCTAACCATCCTGCGTATGGAGGAACGCATCTTCCAGATGTGACCCTCCTGATGCCTGCGTTTGACGAAAAGGGCGAGAACATTCTCTTTTACGCTGCTTCGCGTGCTCACCATGCCGATATTGGTGGCATTAGTGCAGGTAGTATGCCACCTCATTCCCGAGAGCTATATCAAGAAGGTGCTTCCATCAGAAGCGAGAAACTTGTGAGTGGCGGCAAGTTCAACGAGAAACGAGTAGTTGAGCTCTTCTACGAGGAGCCTGCGAAGTACCCAGGGTGTAGCGGCACCCGTTGCTTGGCGGACAACATTAACGACCTGAGAGCACAAGTCTCAGCAAACCAGAAAGGAATCTCGCTGATCGAGACACTGATTGCGGAGTATGGCGAAAATACAGTGCAGTTCTACATGGCTCACATTCAAAATAATGCTGAGCAGTGTGTGCGCAAACTGCTTAAGGATGTTTATAAACGTTTTGAGGGCAAAGATCTCTCAGCAGTTGACTTCATGGACGACGGTTCCCCGATCCGCCTGAAGATTCGCATTGATGCAGAGAAGGGAGAGGCCGAGTTTGACTTTGAAGGCACAGGCCCTGAGGTTTACGGAAACGTGAACGCACCTCAAGCTATCACATTCAGTGCTATCATCTATTGCCTGAGGTGTCTTATCTCGGAGGATATTCCTCTAAACCAGGGGTGCTTGAAGCCTATTCATGTCAAAATTCCTCCAAAATCCATTCTATCGCCTTCACCTGGTGCGGCAGTCGTTGGAGGAAACGTCCTTACAAGTCAACGAATTACAGACGTGATTTTCAAGGCTTTCCAGGCTTGTGCTGCCAGCCAGGGCTGCTGCAACAATCTTACCTTTGGGTTTGGTGGCAACCAGAATGGGACCGAAGTTGTAAAAGGATTCGGATATTACGAGACAATTGCTGGTGGAAGTGGTGCAGGTTCTGACTGGGAGGGTACAAGCGGTGTTCACTGCCATATGACCAACACTCGCATCACAGACTCTGAGATATTTGAACGTCGATATCCCGTCCTTCTCCGCGAGTTCTCTATTCGTTCCGGTTCGGGAGGACGAGGCCAACACCGCGGTGGCGATGGCGTTATTCGTGACATTGAGTTTCGAATTCCCCTCCAAGTCTCCATCCTCAGCGAGCGCCGTGTCTACCGCCCCTATGGACTGAACGGAGGTGGCGATGGAGAGTGTGGCCTGAATCTTTGGGTCCGTAACGTTGAAAAGGCGAACTGGGAAACGTCTCTGAAGCAATTCCACACCAAGGAGGATGCGGATGTGGTTGAATACGAGGAACGACGTATCAATATGGGAGCCAAGAACACGGCTTCTATGAAAGCTGGAGATCGTATCATCATCTGCACACCTGGAGGAGGTGCGTGGGGAGCTGAGGGGTCTGAGAGTGTGGCCAAGCGGAAGATTGACCATACTGAAGCTTGGAGGAAGGGCAGTGGTAATGCGAGGGATGAGACGGCGCTTCAGGCATAGACAGAGCAGCTTATTGACTTTGCCATGATCTATGCGAGTGGCAGCCTGGGGCATGTCTTATTTCGAGACCGCCCTATGGCTCTAGCTGATATGATGGCGGCTCTGAAATGAATCAAGAGAGATGTATCATCGTGAAATATCCAGACAAACTTCTTTCTAAAACATTGATATGTGTGAAGACATACATCACGATTTCGACCGTGAAGTCTTGCTAGGTAACTGAGACGGTGGCTGGGTCACAGTTGTTAGTGTTGTGCAACAAATTACCAACCACCTCTCGCCAATAGCCTTGTGAGACAGGTGCGTAACATGTTTGATGGAGTACATAGTCTAGGCAGAACCTAAGACATTGAATTTGCTGTCAACCTGTCAGATACGAGAGAAGCTCTTATGATGACCCGACTCTGAAGAGGTTGTGTCTCATTCCAAATTGAGTATGCAAACAACATCTGGGGGCTAACCCTGAAGGCGACCGGTGGAATTCCTTTGACCGGCGGAAATTCCGATTATCTTTGATTGAAGTCCGAATAGTGCCAGATATAACAGACAACCTTAGGGTGAGTTCGTGGGTTGATACCCGGTCACACCCACCCTCCAGCAAGTTTCCATATTACACTCATTGCCCGAGTTGGGAAGGAATGAAGAAAAACCCTCAGAAGGAGCATAGGGAGCTAACCCTGAGAACGCAAGAAAGAAGGAACCGGCTGCCTCTATACCTAGGTAAGGCAGGTCATGGGTGATTGAAAACTCTGAGCCAACGTTGCAACTTTCAACCATCAACCATTCACAGTCAACAATCAACAATCAAACATTGACATGCCATATCAGCCAATCTCGAGCCTAGGATTAACCCCGACGATCTGGAACAGTAACGGACAGTTCCGATCAACTTCCCCCTGATCACCGCTGGAAGTCAGGAAACGGGCTTCTCGAAATGGCTATGCAAGTCACCGGTGCCACATCGAGACAAAGACGTTGATCAAAACTCGCCTCTCACAGAACGAATCTTACAACGTCCAATGGATACACCCAATTGATCGCCACCCACATGAACCCCAGTCAGCCCTACGGGGAATAAGCATGAGCATGGGGCTGCTGCATTAGTTCCAACCACTGGCAGGCAAGGGTCTTGGCCCCCAAACCACTATCTATACCCTCATGTTGAAGATCTGCGCTCAAACTTAGTTGCCCCCCGTGGATCAGAGCCTCGTTACAGTCTCACCCCAGAGTTAGGCTGCAGCTTCTTCTGCCTTGCTAGCTTCGAGGTAGCCTGCCAGCATGCATACTCAAACGCCAATGACGGTCTCCCCGATGAACCTTGACTTCTCTTACCTGCCCCTGCAGTTCTCGTTCCTCTTCAAGTTCACAATGCATCTCATGCATACGTGCAGCCTCGTCAGTGCCACAGTAATTGTCTCATCCTTGAACAACCCTGTTTCTTGAGAGCCCAAACGGAAGATTGTTGCGTCAAGTTCAACTATGACAGCCAACAGACAATCAGTTATGCACTGCGAGTGTGGCGCAACGTCCAAGAACAAGGATGAAAGTCAATAGCTTGGTCAAGTGGTTGGTTCTCGATGACCTGTCACCTGACGCTGTTTAGAATACCATGATTTGGTATCTAGTTCCTCACGAACTTGATATCCATATTCACGATGCAGCTAAACACAGCCATACTAGAGCAGCCATACGGATCTTGCCCTCCCAAGGCTAACTCAAGGCATCCTAAGCAAGTTGCATGTGACCACGATCCATCTCGTGCTTCAAAGTGCACTGCCATTGTGCTCTTTCACTTCCGACCAGACAAATGCCGAGTTTGGTCTCAGACATCGATTGTCACCCTCGTTACAGCGACACCGGCCCAACTGACTCTCAGAAACCCTTGTTATACCAAGCTTTCTGGGCAACCTCCTTCGTTCTCTAGCCTCTATAAGCAACCTTACTCACAGTCCCTAACCTCACATGGCATCTCGAACCAATCCGGACCTATTACCTGAAGCAGAAACTCAAGCACACCCCACATTTGTGATGAAAAGGAGGTTCATGATAACGGGTCTAAAGGCCCGAAACGTTCCTGTGTGAGACTACGTGCAGGTATTCGTCAAGTACTAACTTCACGGCAGCTTATCACAAGCCAGTTGTGACTCTTGATTAACTGATACCAGGTTGCTTGCTTTGCCCGACTTCTGCCTGTGACTGAGGCGTGACTGAGGCCTCACCGATGAGCCTCATTGAGATTGGCCAGAGTCAACGGCGTAAACATCTCAGTATACTCAGTCAAGGGTTGTTTGTCTAGACTTTGCGGCTCTGCTTGTGCCCCCAAGATACTACGTTCCAGTAGTCCAGAAAAGATATTTAGAGGAAGGAAGTCTCTACGAAATTTGGCCTCAGTCATTCTTTACTTCTGAGTTCTTTAGACAGCTGATATAGACTTGCTACTTGTCGCAGACGATATTTACTATTCAGTCCAATCAAGCATTATGATGCGAATCGCCATTGCAGGAGGCACTGGCCTTGGTTGGCTCCTGACAAGCCAACTCTCCAATGCTGCAAACGCTTACCAAGTTGTTGTCTTATCACGTTCTGTGAGTATTTCCCTTAATGGTTTGATAATTCTAACAAAATAGCCGCACCCTGAGTACGATGTGTTTGGCGTTCAAGTTATGGTTGTCGACTACAATAATGGAGACAGTCTCTCCTATGCACTCCAAGGTGTCAACCTTGTGATATGCACCTTTTCAGGCGATGAACAACTCAACTTGATAAATGCAGCTGCTCAAAGTGGCGTACAGTTCTTTGTACCATCTGAGTTCGAGGGATGTCTCGAGAAGCGTCCAGAAAATGACCAACTAGATCCCTATTCGCACTCCTCTCAAGCGAGGCAGCTTCTAAGACGATGGTCAAGATCATCTCAGATGAAGTGGACAGTTTTCTCTTGTGGCATCTTTATGGAGAGATTCCTTCCTGAAGGGCTGGGTCATGTGTCAATTGGTTATGGTTCTAACTTGGCCAATGTGGGCACATACTTGATTGACATGAGCTCGTATACTGCTGAGTATGTGGAAAAGAATGCACGAGGACATACAGTTCGAGTCTGTATGACATCAGTTGATGATGTTGCTCAATTTGTTGTCGCAGCTATTGACTTGGGGCCTGCGAACTGGCCTCGTGAGTTTACTATGCGAGGGGACCGCTTATCGGTCCGTGACGTCGTTGGGCAGTGTTCAAGGGCTTTGAATGGTAAGTTTATCATGGTTTGGACTTCTATGATTCAAACTAATTTCTTAGCCGCTTTTCAGCTTTCTCAATGGCAAGCCGCTGACCCTGCTCGATTGATTACCGCTCTCTACGAACAGGGGGAATACGACAGAGTCGCCTTTTATCAACAGCTTCAAGCAACTGTTGAGGGACGATTCGACTTCAATCACACGTCCTTGAATGATCTCGTCAGCGCAAGTCCGTACGTGAATGTTCAGCCGAAAACCTTTCGTCAGTGGCTGAGTGAGCATTTTTGAGACCAAAAGAGTCTTGGATAGACTTTCGATTCATACTTGTTGTGAGTATATGTGTTATTATTTTGGGGTTTGAGTATGTTGATTAGATGGATTGTTCACTTTCTTCAACACTTTACAGCTGTGCTGAGCTTGTGCATGTGGAATTGGTAGCAACAAGACAAGGGTTGGCGGCTGGTCACGCTCTTCACGCTCTTTGTATTTCATCACCATGTAGTCAACTAAAAATTCATCTCTCGTTTGTTGTAAACCACTGTCCCGAGCATCATTTGGACTGCTCTGCCCGTAGAAGTAAGATTAACCAATTAGATGTCAAGTAAATGGGAAGGTCTCAGGGCATTGTTTCGTGATCTTTTCTAGTACCTAAAACTCTAGTCTTAAACTCATCTAGATACAGTGTATCATGCCCGTTATCGGGTGTCTTCGTAATCCTGAGTTATTCTTAAACTAGAAAGGCAGCGGTTGAACCCTTCCAAACCGTGCGTGTTGAACATGACCAAATCTCAATATGCAACGCCGATATGCACCCCAATCGTTCCCTTTTCGTAGTCTCGGTCTATCATTTCGCTTTAAAAGCAGTCATCTAAGCATCTGCCTTGGTTTCCTTTTCCTCGTCTCCAAACTCGTCTCCGTACTCCTCGACGATCCAGAGACAGAACTTCTCCCACTCAATCTGCCACGCCTTCATCCTCTTGGCCTTGATAGTGTTGCCAAGACTGGCTTGCTTGATGCCGTTGATCCAGTCGGTCTGGTTCTGGTCCTCAAAAGCAGACCATCTGACACTGTTCTCCGCGAGACTGCCGAGACCTGCTAGGCCAAGGTTCTTCCATCCCTGGACGGCTTGGAAAAAGTCGTGTGACATGCCGGCTGTGTCTTGCCCGAGCATAGCGGGATCATCGTTACACAGGCTGCATGCAACACCACGCGCCAAGAGGGCTGGTAGAGGGTGGGCGGTTACGGAGCCGCAGAGCCGGAGGACTTCGTTGGAGATGGGGCACGACTCGATGAGGATGCGCTTTTCTTTGACCATGTCGATAAGAAGGGGGTGCTTGTAGAGACTGAAGCCATGACCGATACGTCGAGTGCCAAGCAGGATTGCGTCGAACATGTTACCATCGGTGTCTGTACCATCGCCAAGTGTCTCTCCAGCATGGAAAAAGAAGGGGAGATTGACGCCTTCAGTAGCGCACTGCTTGCGGAACCAGAACAGCTCAGGAAGAAGGTCAGATAGGGGTCGGCCGAGATCCTCAGGACCGACAAGGTCGTAGCCGGCGATAAGATCAGGGAAAGCCAACTTGGTGGCGATGCAGCAGTCCATGTTCTCAATAATCAGGCGAGTAGGCCAGCTTCGTAGACAGGTCCAGATGGTGGTGAGTCCCCAGAAGCCCTCTCCTTCGGGCGACTTCTTGAACTTGTTGATCTCCTCCTGCAGGACCTCGAACATGTGTATGTAGTCCTTCTCGGGCTCTTCTTGCTGATCACGGCAATAGTTAAGTGGCCAAGTGAATCTATGATTGTTAGAACTGTGTGGTAAAATATGGCTTGATACTCACCGAAGTTCGGCCCAGTTGACACCATCATCTTTGAGGTTCTTCATGAGCTCGCGGAGAAAGAGGCGGAACATTGGCTCGTAGTGGATGATGGAGGCGCACACGAGGAAACACTTTCCAAACTTGACCCAGATGGCATCAACGCCGTGGTGTTGCTCGTGACTGTCTGTGACGGATAGAGTGCAACGGGCCTTGAGCCACTTGAGGAATCCAGTTCTTCCACCATTGGGAAATTCATCAGCCGCCTTTGGCAATGGCACGAAAGTATCTGGCTTGTAGCTTTCATCCCAAATGGATCCATCACTGTCGGCCTTGACCCTGTATCGGAAATCAGGCACTGCATCTTCAAGGGCTTCCTCAGAGTTGAGTGGTTGGTTACTGCACATGTGCATGCCGGGCAACTTGAGGAGCTCGTCAAAGAGAAAGTCAAAGTTGACCATAGCATCCATATGAGCATGTAGTAAAGCGCCCTTTGGCATGCGGCGGACGATGTTCCAGAGGTTTGTCTTCTCCATACGATCCTTGGCGAGCATGAACATCATTCCTGGGAAGATGCACTCGTTTCCGGCCTGGGCGAGGTCCTCCTCCACTTGAGGGGTCCAGATGGTGTCGTTTTCCTGGTCGCGAATGCGGTCGACAATGTCACTCGCACGCTTCGCAATGGGCGAGAGAGAAGCTCTGAAAGAGGCATCAGCGCGAGACTTCTTCTCTTGGTTCACGAGGTTTGCTCGGCCTGTGAGATATTGCTGAAGGAAAGGGTCAGAGAGTGAGGGGATGTCTTGAGAGACTTCCTCCCACTCCTCGTTGGACATGGTGTGTTCGCCCATATTTTCCGTAGGAGATCAAAATGCGGTGATATGAAATATCAAATTAGAATTGATATCAAAGTGTTAGATTTGCGAGAAGATAGAAATTGGCTCGTGAATGAAAGCGGTGAAACGGTAGTCCGATTAGGCAGGCAGATGAAGTTGGGAAACGTAGCTAAGCAGATGATCGCCAGTCAGAAGGAGCTGGGCTGCTTATGATAACGAAGGAGCCTGCGAAGACCAGAGATCACGTCAGAAAAGATGTAATATCTAATTTGACGAATAGTAACATACAAAAATGCAGCAATATAGAGGAATGAAGCATGCCTCTACTGTAGAGAGCCGTGAGGATGTGACGTAGATGAGCAAACGGTTTCGCTTTGAGTCGGGCGTAACAAACGGTGCCGCTGTCGGGATAAAGTGTATGGAGTACGAAATAAATTGCTGGACAGTCCTCGGCCGATAAAGGCGTGCGTCTGCTTGTGTTATTTCATCAAGCGTTCGTGGTGTAGGTTATCCCGCCCCCTACCTCAGGCCTTCGCCGATAACCGATGGATGGTCTCACGTGATCTTGCGTGCGTTGCACCAACAACGTGATAAACTCAGTTCTAGCCTCTGATTGGCCAGCCTAGTCTGTTGGTAGATGCCACTTATCACCACCAGGATCATGCATCGTCACACTTACTTACTCTTTTCCCCTGCAACCAACCAATCTGGCACTCAAGACCCAAGAGCACCCATCCACGGCAGTCTATGGCTGGATGCCCATCCCCGCTTACTTCTACGGTGTAGAGAGTCCCCTAAGGGCCCCCCTGGTCTGTCACCAACTGTCACCAACTGTCGTCGTGCCTTGCAGCTCAAGGGCATGAACGGCATAGCACGGACGCTTCAATCACAAACCAAATGTCACTCTAATGACTAGTTCGCGGCTGTTCCTGAGAAGCTATTCGCTCCCGCTAACTCCCCCAGAACAGCCCTAGCACTCTTCGTCCTATAGCGCGAAACCCCGAGACTCCCAATGGAAATCGTCACGTCCATCACTTGGAATCACCTGCACGACCCATCACAGGTTTTTTGCTCTAATCGAGACCGACTTTTTCATTTTCACATCTGGATCATCTGGGGGGTCCCTTTGCCCATCGTGAGGCCAGTGACTTCACTTTGTTTGGTGTTCTGACTCGAATCCTTTCGGCCCAACGTGCATTTGCTCACTGCGGTTGGTTGTCTCTGAATGGGACTCATTTACGCTGATCCCAATGATTCACGAGTGTGATGAGTGATGAGTGATGAGTGATGAGTGATGAGTGATGAGCGACGAGCAATGAAGAGGGGAAGCTCTACATTATAAAAGGTGACGCATATCTCTTGTTAAGACCATCAAACTGATTCTCCACGACTATCTTGAATAACTTGAGCTGGCCTCAATCATCTCAACTACAAGCTATCTATTGCTTTAATCATTCAAGCACTTACCACCCCCATATTATACCTATTATACCCTAGGATCACTTCAAGATGAAGTCATTCGCTCTGATCACCCTCTTCTGCACCTTGGCTACATCCGCAGTCCTCCCTCGGAATACTGTATTCGACAATCACTGTTGCTTCACACTACAGGATGTCGCCAGCGGCGCCACGGTTCAAGAAAACAGCAATGGCAACTTGCTTCTCAACGCTGGCAAGACCAACGGCTTCTTCTGCATTGATCTGTCCAACTCGCAAAATGTGCTTCGGGACAGCGCCTTCAATGCCTGTTTTCTCGACCCTAGAGGCACACTCAAATGCGTCGATCCTACACCTGGCTTCCAGTCTTGGACATTGAAGAATAGTGGTAGCAATACTCTTCTCCATCACGATGGTGCCAGCACATTCAACTCATGTTCCAAGACGTCTACGAGTGCAAAGGGAACTGTGTTATATGGCGATAAGCATACTGATGCTACAACATGTAAGAAGGCTACGCTAAAGGCGAAGAATTTCAAGGGCACATGCAAAAGTTTGAAAGGTTGATCAAGAATGGACTAAATAACTATAAACCCCCTTATGCCTCTTGGATAGTTCCAGTATTTTAGGCCTTCAATAATTCTTACTTTGATGCTAAACTCATGTGTGTAAAGCCTTCATCTCTCCATTCTAGCGAGTGCGGCCGCTCGGCAATCTCCCATGGAGCCATTCATGTATCCAACCCTATGACGAATGTGAACGGCATTGTACTACCCATTGGCTCAAGCGGAGAGGGGCTAACTAAGCTTGCTTAGTTAGGTATATAATCTTATAATAAATAAAGAATTAAAAAGTAATACAAAAGTGATCTGAAATTTAGTAAAGTTATCAATGTTTATAAAGATTATATAAATTAAATAAAATTACTAATTTTTATAGAAACTATATAATTTTTAGACTTTTAAGTTATTTTTTAAAATTATTTTATAAGTTATCATTTAATTTTATTATAAAAAGTAAAGAAAAGATTAAAATCTCTAAAGTTATATTACTTTTAAACTAAGACTTTGTAAACCGGCCTGTCTTTATATCATAGATGTGTCTCAGGATTATATGCCCCCAACGGGTATAATCCCCGGTCAAAGCTTGGCTGGAATTGGTGTACTTCCATACACAATCTCCAAGTTCCTTGCAAGTTGTTCCTTCGCCGATACTCTCTCCCGCGGTGTAATCATATTCTTTCCTTCCAAGAAGCGGAAGAAAATGTCTGCAGACACTTGATCACCATCACTCCCTGCGTCGATGAACAGCAGGACACAAACCAGTAAGTCTGCGACAGCCCAAAGGACTTCCCTGGCGTCACCCAGCAAGTCCGCCAGGGACTCGTGCTCTACACGCCGCCTCCAGGTCGTCCAAACTCCTAATGGGTTCCAGCCTGCGGGCCGAGATACCTTTCCTTGGAATTCATATGCTCGTTTGACAAAGCCTTCGAGTGCATCGAGAGTATCTTGCCCGCCTTTTGGATGTTTGAGTGCCCGTAGAAAGTCGGTACTCAAAACATCCGTTGTGCCCTCCCAGATAGGCAGCACAGCACAATCGCGATGAAGGCGGGCAATGTTGAGATACTCTTGTTCCTCGTTGGCGAGGTAGCCAACACCTCCGAGTGACTCCATACATGAGAAAAGTAGCTGCACAGATGCTTTGCAAACGTAGGCCTTTGTGAGTTGAGTAAGTACTCGGATCAACGGTCCAGCATGTTGTTTCGAGGGAGTCAGTGCCTGCAGTGCAGGGGAAAGGCTTGAGTTTGCGGGTCGGCTGTGTTCAGAAATGCCAAGAACATAAGATGTGAAGATAGTAAGAAGCATCAGTCCCCGATACTCGCAAGATATCTTGGACAGTGTTCTCATATGTAACGAGCTTTCTGTCAGCTTCATCCGCGTACCCCTTCCGCCACCAACCTCTCGCACTTGTGCGTATGCCCTCGCTATTGCAAGGCCCCTGCCTAGGTATCCTACAGCTGCTACAGATGAATGAACTCGAGTCAAGGTTAGTATTGTTGCAATTTCTTGGATACCGTGGCTTTCTTGGCCAATGAGCCACGCCCGCATATCCTCGAGAACCAACTCGGCAGTAGGGAGAGACTGTGTGCCCGACTTATTCTTTAGGCGTTGAATGCGAACCCCATTGAGCTTTTCGCCGCTACTCTTCGGTATCCCGGTAGTAGAAGTGGCATCGGGATCATATCGCCTCATAGGAGCTAGAAAGGTCGATAGTCCGCCTTTCGATGTACGAGCAAGGAGGACAGTCATCCTCGAGTCTGTCGCAGAGGAGAACCACTTGAAACCACTGACACTCCATGGCCCTAAAGGGATATTCTCATCTTTTGAGGCCAGCTGAGTCTCGACAACAGGCTTATGTACTGCAATCGTTTCAGTAAGTGAGACGTCGCTCCCGCCTGTACGCTCAGTCATCCACTGTCCGCTCGTCCAGGCATATTCCGGGTCTCTTGAGGTTAAGTGGTGGAAAGCGTTCTCAAATACCCTTTTCTGTGCGTTTGTAAGCTTTGCCGAGAGTTTTGAACTGCTCAGGTGTGTTTGCAGAAGTCGGGCGGCGCCGTCTTGCATAGCTGATGGGCACCCGACGTTGGCACAAGAAGCGGTCCAAAGTTGGATACGTAGGAACTGATACGCTCGCGCAAAGGGACCGTACGGAGTATCGTATCCGGCTGCAACAAAGCTGCAGTCATATTATGTCAGTGACTGTTATCCAGTGTCGTGACTTGATTATCTCACCCTCTAGATTGACCGAAGTCTTGGAGGCCGCGCCATCCTTCACCAGTAATCAAATCACCACTCCACTGACCAAAAGCATCGCGGCCTGATCCTTTAAGGTAGGGTTTGTTGCGCTCGGCATCTGTGATCCAAGCGAAAACTCGATCAGAAAGGACATCCTCTCCAAGGGCAGCAACTTCTGCTTGCACTTGATGAATGATGTGTTGCGAAAGAAATACTACCAGTGTTAGCGAGACAAAACCTGTACTGGGCTGGAAGTAGTGCGAACTCACACCGAAAGCATCTCTGAAATGCCAGGTCATCATAGAACTGGTTGTTGAGAACTGGCGGCTTCTGGAAGAAGCCCTTGTCTGCGCCTGAAGCTTCCATTGCTGAATTTTGGAACAAGAGCGGAGAGGGTTGAACATGGTGACATACTGCCCGAGGCTTCTTTATCAATGATATAGTCAGACACGTTTAACGCTTGGAAACGCAATCACAAGCCATCGACTGCATCTCGTCGGCAACCTCTTGTGGGGTAACACCTCCAACTCGACCCATGTTCCGCCATTTTGGGCAAGTCATGCGGAAAGCATTCCGTGAGTATAGTCGAAACTGCGGAAATAGAGGTTGTGGGCGGAATATGAATCACGACCATTGGTGGTTATTCTCCCCAATGGGCCAATACCCATGTCTAGCTCCACCATGCAGAGGTAACATCAGACCAGAACCCACGACATGGGTCTAATTCTGGGCTGCTGTAGATCCCCCAGACTTATTCCGCTCTTCATACTTGACAATATTCTCCGGACAGTTGAGACCTAACAGTTGTCCCCAGTCCCCTTGCATTCATCGACTTTGCTCGGTGGGCGCATCGCCAAGCTTTTTGGTACCGAAGATAAAAGCCATCTTCACAGTGATCCAGGTGCCAGACTAGGCTGTAGCTGGGGTATGAGAGATACCGACTAACACACTCTTCGCTGCACTGACTAGTTTTCGGCTTTGAGTGTCGTGGTAAGCCAAGTTCGTAAAGTGCGGGTGAGACTAGATAGCGAACTGCTTTGAACCAAAACACCTTAAGTACCCGATTAGTATATCATTCAGGACTTGGTTACTTCGAGGCTATCTTAAGACTTTGATTAGAGTGACATCGAGTTTTATCGGATTGTGATAGAGCGTGACCTTGCTGCTCATCCTCGTGTAGTGGCAACTCTACCCAGAGACAGCCAAATGGCCGCCCGGGCCATGTTGATTGAGACTGACATTATGTTGATAACAGGATCGGTTTCGGAGGAGTCCAGTTACGGACTTCCGACTCAGGCCCTTGTGGCTAATATCCAGGAACAACTAGCATATGAGGGGCCTTTGAGATATCAACCACAAGCTCTGAACAGAGCTCTTCCCGCCAGACAGGGGTTCACGAATTTATCGGTAGTGCCAGCAGTGTGAGCACAACTCATCAAACTATGCGATGAGTTTCCACACATCGCAGTATACACAAAAATGTTTGTGCAGAAGTTGTATATGCAAGGAGATCACCGAGCGGTGTCGTCCCGAGCTAGAGGCCATGGGCAGAATGGCGATTAAGACTATACCCAAGGAAAGAGAATTTTGTGAGTCTCCGACCTGTGATAAAATAGGGGAAGACGGCATGCCTTCGGGTGGAGTGCTGTCTATGAGGACATGGTTGTTTGCCAGTCTTGCAGACATAAGCAAAAATACGCTTCTCAGAACGAGATCCTCCAAGATCTCAAAGACGAGCTACCTCACACAAGGAATGGGACAATGAGAAGAGGGACCGCGTGAGATGCAATTGACTCTCATCGTTGACTAACACAGGACAATTCATGCACTTGATAGAGGGCAGCAACTATTGTTTGCTGTTGCTCACGGCACTGACACATATAACTTTCCGGAGCATGAAGGATTCTCATCACCGACTGACATGAGACGGGTAGCACATAGCGTATGGGGAGCATCGTGGGGTAAAGGTTATGCGACAAACCTTCGTGCAACAAATCCTCCTACAACAAATACTCCTGCGATAAATACTCTTACGACAAATACTCTTACGACAACCCCTGATGCGAAAAAAGAACGTCAGAAATATCAGTCTCGAAAAAGCTCACTAGATTTACCTCAAAATAGTTACAAACCATGACACCAAGAAATAAAGCGATTTCAGAAATGCTTCATATCGCCGACTCGGCCCAATCATCAAAGGCCATGACATAGTTGTCGTATAGAAAGGTAAGATCGTCCACCATAACCTGCTGAGTGATTTGACTGACCCCAATTCAGCTGAGCGGCATTGTCATGATTAACATACACCCTCGTCAAATACTACAAGCAATGGGGAGCAGAATCTCAACACAGTTCTTTACTTTTGCTTCTCGACGCCATATGCACGAACCAACGAAGCCAAAGGATCGTATCAGGCGGCCTGGGAGAAAATCAAGCAGGCCACTGCCGAGAAGGATCTCAACGATATCAAGCAAGCCGTACAGAAGTACATTAAGGCTATCAATGGCGAGGTGGCATACCGCCAGCTCCAAGAGACTTTTATCGACCAAAACCTTAGTCTTTGACTCATCCCTCTGAGCGCTCCCTCGTCTAAGTCTTCACCAATATGGATCTCGACGATATCAAGGAAGCCGTACAGAAGTACATCAAGGCTGTCAATAACAAGGCGACATACCGGCAGCTTAGAGACTTTCATCGACCAAAACCTTAGTCTTTGACTCATCCCTCTGAGCGCTCCCTCGTCCAAGTCCTTACCAATATCGACATCGAGATAAAAACCAAGAAGGCGAACACGAAAGTGAGAAGACGAAGAAGATGGAGAAGATGAAGAAGGCGAAGAAGATGAAGAAGACGAAGAGGGAGGAAACCGCAGGTGTTGGGGCCAGAATGTGGGAATCACGACAAGGGCAAGAACAGGACACGATAATGATGAATGGGTGGATAAAGGATATTTGGAGCATAAGATTATGGATTGGGGAGACCAGGTGGGTTGAAGAGAAGATGACTACGCGACCGACATGAATGGGAATGACCACTCAAGAACTCAATCGAGATTACGAACAAATCCTAGCTGCGACTGTCTGAACGCAATCATTCACAAGGAGACATTTCAATCACAGGATACATTTACTCACGTCCCAGGCAGATACAGTTTAGTGGACATTATCCACTCGCATGATCGATGCGGCAACAAGAATCGTCTGACATATGGGGATTATCATCCTTACGAATAACGCTCCATACGACTGTGCTAATCTACCAACGCTTGAGTATTGTCTCTACATACTTCGAGTCAGGTTTCACTTCTCTGGCGTGCTGCCTTATTTATGCCAGTACCAGATCCAGCCTATTGCCTGTCTCGACTTTCTACGACTGCTACTGTCCTCTACCACAACACCAACATGAGGCCTGCTGTTTCTAACGTTGCGAACCTCACACGAGAGACAATTCTTACTGGATCGATTCGCACAAGGTGGAGTTTTACAGTACTCCCGTATCAATGGCTAGTCACCTTTGCAACATCAGGAACACCACACAATCCACTATCACTACCATTATAAACAACGCAAGAATGAAACCAGCAAGGCTTAAGAGTCATCAACGAAACTATCCTCCTCCAGTTCTACTTGGCCTGTTTGCTCCCTGGTCTACGAAAGAAAAAAACAGTCTTATTACTTTCGAGAACGACCGTTACAATGGCTTCAATGCTGACGCAAACTTGTTCACGATTAAATTTGCCGACAATGGTCAAAATTCTCTACCAGACTGTCCATATTATAAAGGAAGACGTCGCAAATTATTTAGCAAAGGACCCTCTGGTCATATGTGTTTGGTCACACGCAGTCATTCAATATTCTCCAACCTTGTGTCTCCTCTTCTGTATTTACATATATCACATATCCTGTGGTTTATGAGCAAAGTCAGGAGTGTATCCAATTATTCATCTTCCAGATGTTCATATTCTAGGAGGCAAGATATTTTAATTTGTCAGTCAAATACAGTCAAGCAACTCAAACCCGACTATACAATTAAATCGCCATATTCACAGTGATTTGGTCTGCAACAGTTTAAGCAAGCTTTTACCTGGCCCGTGTATTTCAAGTCAGGCCGAGGTCTATTAACGAAGCGGTTATCGGCAAGTTACGCGGACATAATAGAACCGGAGAGCCACTTAGACCCCGAGAGGCAATACCAAGGAACCGCGGGAACATCTCGAAACATACCTTCGCGCGCCAGCCGGGTTCGTGGACAGGGGTCTAGACAGGCTGTAAAATAAAACATGCTAACGAATGCACATTTTCTATGGCAGGCTGTTAATCGTGACAGGCCCAAGTTGGTTAAAATCTGTTATCTAGATGTCCCTGTCCCAATTGAAAGCTGATAAAAAACATATACTGCTTACAGAGGTCTGAAAGGCTGTCTAAGGAGAATTTTGATCTGAAGCTTTATGGTTTCGGTTCTTAGCTGATGAGCGAAATAACGCTGTCGTCGATGTGCGATGACTGGGGTTTGGTACCTAGGAGGCCACCCGGGTTAGAGGACAGGGCTTGGGCAAGGGTTTTACTTATTGAAGGCTGGCCACACGGCGTAACAAGCCGCCAATACAGGCTACAACCGATCGGTCAGTAACGCCCTGTATCTTGATATTTGGTGTCGTAAATAGCCTTGATTTCGCCCTATACAGACGGTTGCAGTGACCTTAAGGTTGACATTGGGTGAAAGAGGGACGAGGACGGTCTCAGGCTCGGGCTCGGGTTCGGGTTCTTACTCCGACTGTTGCTCAGGCTTAGGTTCTTGCTTAGGCTCGGGTTGGAGGAGTTGCTTGGGGGACAGCCTTCTCGCCTTCGCCGTTTGGTGTTGGCCGCAATGCCTTCTTACTAACCATGGTGTTAATCGGTAGGGGACTAGGTACGGTACTTAAGGCAGAGTCTTCCCGCCTATCCTGTTTGGTTAGCCGTGATGCGTCTTTGTCAAGTTTGTGATAGCTGGTAGAAGACTAGGTACGGTTCTTAGGGGAGAGTCTTCTTATCTATGTCGTTTGTTTGGCTGTGATGTCTCTTTATTAAGCCCCTAATTGCTGATAGGAGATCATGTACGTTACTTAGAGAGAGTCTTCTTGCCTGCGCCGTTTGGTCGGCCGCGATTAACCACGCTGTCGGCCGTAAACATTATACTACTTCTATCAGAATCAGAGTAAAACAGTTGCGTTTGGCTGTGGTCAGATACCTTTATTGGATGAGAGTTTTATTGCCTTTGCCGCTTGGATGGTCGCGTGTCATTCCAAAAACCACAGTGGTTGTCGTTATTCCCATCCTCATCATGCTGGAATGATAGAATACACCAGTTCGTGCGTGGCTGGGGTCTGATACATTGCCACGAGGAGTAACTTCTTGTTTTCCCCATTGGATAGCCATTTGCCTTTCCTCCAGTTGCAGATGCCACCTTCAGTGCCCAGAATATGACGAGCTATGGAGGGTGGCCGTTTTAGAAACGGGCATGATGCGATGTGGTTGTTTCCTTAGTAGTAGCCCTCCTAGCCATAGGCATCGTGAGAGGAACAAAAGAAGCAATGGGCGAAATGAAGGAAGAAAGACAGAAAGTCGTATGGTGGCAATGTTGGTGGTGCTGGTTGTGTCAGAATCATAGTGGCAATGTTACGAGGGTGAAGTAACCCGCTTGGAGGCAATACAGTTGGAGGCCAATTTTGATGACTTTTTGTCCTTGACGGTCAATTTTGTTCTTGCCCGTCATAGTGGTAGTAATCATCGATATCTTGATAATAGTCATAATAATGCAGAGATCATTGGGAGGGTTGAATGACCTGGTATGGGGGGATTCTTGTTTGAGGGTGGTGATGTTTGGAAGTGAACTTCTTGGATGGAGGTGAATATCTGCCTTTCTCCATGACACGTTCCCCGTCGTGACTGTGGGAGCAATTTTCATTAGCCAGAGTTGAAGTGGTTTTGGTAGAGTTTGGATGGTAGCTACCGTGCTTGGG
Organism: Fusarium avenaceum; assembly: GCA_025948275.1. Lineage (NCBI taxonomy): Eukaryota > Fungi > Ascomycota > Sordariomycetes > Hypocreales > Nectriaceae > Fusarium > Fusarium avenaceum. The sequence goes on along the minus strand of CP109670.1, from coordinate 5,279,154 downwards.
GAGAGTCTTGTTCCCTGCTCTGCCCGACGGACTGCGTGTCCTATGCATAACACCAGGGGCATTTCCGTGGGAGCGATCGTCTCAGAGTGCGTCAGTATTAGGATGGAAGTAGACCATTGGCCTTGAGAATAAAAGTATAAGATGCTCGATGGATGGGTGGTTTTGATAACATGGTTGGGATGGGGCTGCGGTGGGTGGAGGAGTGGGTTTCTTTCTATTGTCAATTCAATAACCGGGAAAGAACACTTGACTGTTGTCCATGGGTCCTTCTTTCCTCGTTTCCGACCGCGGCGACGACGTCCAGAAAACTGATTAGGTATTGAAAAATAGCTGAGAATGAAAGAGGATTGGGGACGGGCTCAGAAATCACAGTAGAAGATGCCACAGGAATTCTGGTATTGCCAGCCTGGCGTGCAGCCTGCTGCTTGGAACACTCATGGGCATAGTGACCTGGCTTGTGACAGATAAAACACTTTTGATGTTTCTTCTGGAACTTCCAATCATTACAATTATGCCAGGTTTATGTAAGATATCATTCAATATAACTGTAAAGATAAGGAACTTACTCCAGGCTTAGCCTCCCCCAGAGTCGGTGTTAGTCACGCCTGGTTCGGATGCAGTGGTAGTGCGGCGAAAGTTATTCAAAGATGAGTCCTAATCGCTGGTAATAGTTGGAAATGAAACAGAGGCGAAAGTTTGAGGGGTGGAGTGAGGGAGGATGATCTATAGAATTGTCGAAATATAACACATACATATTTAGAGAAGATCATAAAATTATCATCAAGTTTAGTATAGATAATATACACTTAGCCTGAGACTGGACCAAACCTCTTCTAACTTTTGAGAGGACCAACCTGGGGGGAGGAGGAGGAGGGCTCTTATAGTTCAGTTCATTTGGTTTGCGGTGGCATTAGAAGTGACTGCGTGTCACTCATGAAGCCCATCAAGGACTTGCAAGCAGACGTTGCCGGGAAGGACGAGCGAATCAAGGAACTTGAGGTGACAGTTGGTGCGCTGGTCGCCTTCAACCGTTGCGCGATATCAAAGTAGCTGAGTGGGGTGAAGGAGAAGGTTAAGGAGAGGATGGGGGTCAGCAGATTATCGACCGTAAACGAGCAGGCCATCGTCCGAATATTGAGGTCTGCACGAAAGTCAATACCACCCCGGATTAGAGATTCATTCTATATCTCTGAAAAACTTTATTATGATTAAATCATGAGCTCTTATAGAAAGGGTTAGAAGTGTTTCCATCGTCACAAGCTTGGCCACTATGCTCATTACTGTCCTAAGCAAGAGGCCCTTAGTCAGTCTGAGGGAATGGCTCTTCGAGATGAACAAGGAGGTCGAGTTCCTGCACGTGACCTTGTTTGGCATAGTTCAGGCACGTGGAAAGGGTGGGGCCGTTGGTGGAGCCCACATGGGAACAATAACCTTAAATGTGGCGCCGGAAATTGCGGGGTTGCCGCACGATTAATTTTGTCAACAGAAGGAAGGTCGCTTGATTCAACGACATCCGCTCGGCCATCAACAACATATGACTGAATTTGTTCCCATCCAGCCAGTATTCGAGCGTTTGACCTGGAAAATTGCAGACATATAGATGCGAAGAGCATCTATCCATCTGCCTCGGAGGAAATGTCATTGAATGTAGTTTGTGGTCACAATGTTCATCGTCGCATGAACCGCGAAAAGAACGAAAACTCAAAATTGCTTTACTGATTGTTGTCATTACTCAGTCTCTGTGGACTAGTTATCATGCTATCTATGTAATCAATAGTTTCCCATACCGTCACGCCGTTAACCATGCGACGAAAGTCGTGTAGATCCAAAAATATCTAAAAACTCGCTTTAAGCCATTGAAAATTGAAGCAAAACCTTGGTAACGCGGTAGGGATCAGCGTTAGAAGCTGGGCGACGGTCCTCGAAGTAACCATATCCCTTAGCAGCGGTTTCCCGGGGCACGCGGATACTTGTTCCGCGGTTGGCGACGCCCCACGAGAACGAGTCGATAGAGCCAGTCTCATGGCGGCCTGTGAGACGGAGGTCGTTGTCCTCGCCATATTCAGCGATACACTCGGCATGGTGAGGCTCAAGCTTCTTGAGAGCCTCTTCAATAAGCTTCATACCGCCCTCTTCGCGCATAGCCTTTGTGGAAAAGTTGCTACACAAAAGTTAGTATATCTCGCCCAAACGTTGGCCAAATCGAATGATTTATGGCTCAAAATGATCAGAAAAACTCGCCTGTGAAGTCCAGCACCATTCCAATCGCCCGCAATGGGTTTGGGGTGCAGAGAAACCTTTGCGCCGAAGTCTTCTGAGATGCGAGAAAGGAAGAAGCGCGAGACCCAAAGTTGGTCACCCACTGGAAGAATTGGCGGTTAGCGGCTGAAAACCAAGTCTCGGAATATCTTCGGAATCGGTTCTCGGGGCTGGAGCTCGGAAATCGCTTCTGAGGATTGCAACTTACTTGCGATGCCAGTGCAGGGACCGACTTGGTACTCCCATTGAGCGGGCATGACCTCAGCGTTGGTTCCAGAGATCTGGATACCAGCGTCTATCACGTGTTAGTCGAAATCCAGGTGAAAACGATAGTGTGTGTGTGTGTGGTAAATAGCGGAAACTGAAAGACATCAGGCAGACCGAAGACGCTCGAAGATCGCAGCCAAGGCACACCTCGACTGCTTCCCAGAACGGCAGGATTGACCAGAAGTCCCGAGTAGCCACACATCCGGGATATATATCACTTACACAAGCAAGCCTTGTAGTGGGCCTCAACAATATCACGCTGGACAACCTTGCCAGTACCTACACCACAGTAGTACTCGCCCTGACTAAGAGGGAATTAGTAAACATTCATAACAGATCTCATTGGGTTGACTTACGGAGCAGGGAAACCACCAGCGGGCCAGCCGTAAGGTCGGTCATCAGAGCCGAGCAGAGTGTATTCCTGCTCGAGACCGAACCAAGGCACCTCATCGGCGTATTGGTCCATAACCTTCACGCAGTCATGACGGAAGTTGTACTTGTTGGGAGTTCCATCCGCGTTCCAACACTCTGCCAAAACAATGATGTTGGGTGAGCCGCGGAAAGGGTCGGGGTAGACGGCGCAAGGGCGCAGATAGACGTCGGAGTTGTCACCAGGGGCCTGGTTGGTAGAGGAACCATCGAAGTTCCAGACGGGGAGGTCTTCAGGCTTGTAGTCCTGCTCGGGGAGAGTCTGTCGACGAGTTCGTTAGTTATTTGCTTCGCGACATCTGTCGTTTCCCTATCTCCCATCCCTCCTTTCTGCAACGGGCAACATCGGCTGAAGCCGACCCGTTGGGTCGGCTCACGCCATGCGTCCCCACAACGTGGAGACGTAGAGTCTATTTTTGGCCCTATTTGCGAAAGGGAAGGCGCGATGACCAACCGAGCCTTGGTGTTGACGACATACGACCCAGCTTGTAACCGGAATCGCCATTGCGGATCGGAGGAAGAGTGGGGACACCGGGGAAAGACTCCCGGAGTTCAGGGTCGGCGGATTGAACTTACTCGGGACTTGGATCGGGTACCACCATCAGCGTCGACCCAGACGTACTCAGCCATAATTTGACCCTTCTGGTCGAGCTTGAGATACTTCTGGAGAGTCTCCGTCCTTGAGGTAATAGGAGTGGCCTGGGGAACATCGTGTTAGTGGGCATGATAACAATGGAAGGGTCGTTCAGATAAGGACGCACCATTGTGAATGTGTGGTTTTGTGAGGGAATACGAATTTCGAAGAGGTATTAGAGTATGAGATACGAATGTATCAAACGATTAAACGGAAATGTGTAGGATGACCAAAAATTCAATTCTTGGGAGGCCGGGGCGTCGCGGGTTTTATGTTTACGGATTCGAGCCGTAAAGAAAGGTTGACTCTCTCAATCACCAAAAGATAAGGATTCCCTGTGGCCGGATGCAGGGGCGTGGCTGTTACCGGCTCTCACAGTGGGGTTTCTTGTCTTCCGTCACAGGTCACAATTGGCGCTCGGCAGGGCCTTTAGGAGGGGGTGTATTTTGGCATCATGAACAGTCCTGTACTGGGTGCATACACAGGGAAGATACTTGATTTCTACGTAGATTACCTTGACTACAACATGTCTTTGCTACGAAAAGAAGACGACTTCCGTACGTAGACGATTCCTGAGCTTTTACCTCGCTCCCCGAAATCAGCTCAATCCCGCTTCTGCTAGTGAATACAACTTCATTGAACAAAGTATCCCACGTGTTCGTATGAGCATATCACCACCGCTTAAATTCCCTGTCACTCTGGTCACCACTTCTACCTTCAGTGGGTGGGATCACTGTTCGAGTGAAACTCTTGGGGCGCTGCCGTCTCGTAATAGCACAAACAGCGCTGAAAACCCGTATGACATAACGGGGGCGGCTTTGGCGGAGCCTTGCTCCAGAGAGGGGTGTGCACGGTACGTGCCTCAATGCAGTTTTACACAGCCGCTCGGCGGGGATCGCCAGCGGCATATGGCAGTGCTTCTTTATCGACATCCATCCTATCTGACAGCCACCGGCCCGGGAGGGTTGGCTCGGTGATTTGTACGGCTTCGTTGACGATAATTCGGCTCAGTGCCGGCTCAATGCCATTTAAGAGTCAGTTATCTCAACAGTTGACGGATATCTATCGATTTTACTCCGTAAGCGGAGTCCCGAACTGCAATAGAGGGGATGTGACCCAGCGAGCCGCAATTAATTGACCCAGCGTCTTATCGTGGCTGTGGCCCATCAACACGTTAAACTGTAGGCTTAATTGCGTGTACTGGTGCGTGTCATATGCCCGCAAAAGGAATAGTGGGGGTGACCAGCCGAATGTCAAGTGCTTCTGCGATTTGAAAGTCGAGGCCAATTGTTTTGTTTGGATTTGAGATTTTCTGTCTGTAATAATTCTCTTCCTTACTAGATGTGTTAGTATATCGTAGATAGGGAGAGTTTCCGATACACATCCGTCTCCATCATCCCCCGGAAAGTGAACCCCCAAACTTTCCTCCCACTCTTAGATATCAAGGCTATCTAATGGTGCCCGCGTCTTCGTGGGCAAAGACTCTGGGGTTGTGTGGGACTGTGCCTCCCAGCCATCGTGTGGGTGAGCGATGACAGAACGAATGCACCCTGGGTTGCTGCATTCTCATAACCCTTTAGCCTCAAGCACGAGTAAGTTTTACTAAATTTATGATTAGCTTAGACAAGACATGTATGCGGTTACCTTGTCACGTTTGATAGCGATATTCACAAACTTCTGAATAACATTGATGCAGTTACATACCTTTTCGACTTGCGGTGGACGTCGACACAGCCAAATCCTTGCACATAATCCCCAGGAACCAGTGATAACAACGGTTCCAGACCCTGATCCAAATTCGCACAGGCCGCCAAACCGAGGAGCTCCAAGATCGAAAGGCGCACACAGGGCATGTCAGACAGCTCTAAAGCCATGTTGCGCCCTGAGACCCTCTGCGATGTGAGCCATGGATCCCCCGAAGATGCTCCATCTCCAGCTATTTCGAGAGCCGCTTGGAGCCTGGTGCTTGTGACTCTCCAGAATGCCCAACAGCCTCGGTGGTTCCGGTTTGTCCCTGTTCTGTTACCAAATCGTTTCTTGAGCCCCAGACGCACCTTACTCGTTACGGTAAGAGAGCCATGTTTCTTTGTTTGACTTGTCCAACCATGCGCCGCAGCGCAATAGGCGGAAGTGCTGTCCCTTCTACCGCCGCTTCTTTTTTGGGGTATCAGCGTATTAGTCCGGCGACGAGTCGGTGTCTCTTCAAGCACGCCCAACCAAGCCTTGACACCAACGCCACCCCAAAAAGAATAATACCGTACCCAAAGAGAGCCAGAACCACGCACACCCGGGATGCAAGATGCAGAGTCTTATCATTGAGTCGTGATTGGCTCTGGGCATGTTCTTCATAATGCCTGTTATCTCATGTTGGACTTTTACCAACACGGCTTCAAAGCCGTTTCAGATGTCAGAGTCTCTGGTTGGCTGAACCTTGTTGCAATGTATAAGTAAATCGCTCAGCAATTTGACTTCCTCTTCCATTTCCCCAGACCGTATCCGTAAATCACGATGTAGCTTTTTCGGGAGGCTCCAGATTTTCAGGGCACTTCTCCAGGTCTGCCCTGACTTGCGTTCGTGCGGCTGTATTTGTTCTCCGGCTTCGGGATGCGCGACGAGGTGGAATGGTTAACTTGAGCCGTGGATTAGCGTCGGTCCGGTAGAATCACTCGATTTTACTCACCTCTTCTTCCCTTTCTCCTGGAATAGATGATCTAGAACTGAAGAACTACTCCATTTTGCCGGGTGTCAAGGGTTCAATTATTCCCGAGTTGCGTCCGACTGGCTGTAACGAACGGTTCTTGTCTGTGGGCTCACACGAGACCAGGAGAGAAGATAGAACCCCTGGTCATGCAGGGGTTTTGCATATTCCGGCAACTTAATTGACAAGCTCTCAAGTAAATGTATGGTAATGATAAGGTAGGCCAAGACGTCGAATAACACCAAAGTGAGTGTTGCCGGAGAAAGAATTAGTGAGGCCATTTCCCTTCCTACGTAGTAAGAAGCAGGAGAAGCCCTGTTGAGTCTGGAAGCAGCGTTATGCAGATCATCCCTTCCCTCTGAGTGGCAGACGGTGCTATCTTGGGAAGCAACGAGTAAGATCAAAGACTTTCTCGGGCAACGGCGTTCGCGCCCACTTCGGTTGCATTTTCGATATTATTCTACAGCGATGATCTGGAAAGCTTCATAAGTTTCCAATTTGGCCACCTCGTTAAATTGCCATATCATCCACAAATTGATTCCATCTCAAGGGTAGCTACTCAAACAGGCAATTCTCCTGCTTCAACCGTCCCACCTTTGCTGAGATGGAGATCTGCCGACCCCGCAATCCCCATTTAACTCGCTTTGAACAGTGAGACCAATCAGATTGAAGCCGGTTCCTGTTACGCATTTAAATGAGAAACTTAAACTCGGTCGATTCCGGGCATACCCCAGGTTTCTGTCGATATCTCGCTATCTCTGGAAAACAAATAGCAATTAATCTCGATCGTTAAAGGCCTCAAGTCTATTGGATCGCCAGAAGAGCGATGTCAACCGTTTGGGTTTTCTCGTTCCCACCCTCCCATTTTCCCGGCATTAGATCTGGGGGATTGGGTGATGGAATCACGTCTAGATAATTGTGCGCGAATGAGAATGATTCTGATTGTTGAGGTCTTGTCCGGGATGAAATCAATAACTGCCGACTTTGCACATTGGGTTGCCGTGTTCATACCCCTCGGAATCAACTCCGGGTTTGACGTCCCGACATGTTGCATTTCACGCCGAGGCCCGCCGGGGGGATTGACGGGGTGTGGCGGACCATCACCGGGCGTTGACCGTGCCAAGCTATAGTCACGCAAAATGCGTGTGCGCTTGACGCAGTTCAACACCATCCAGTGGCAACGGGTAGTAGTGGGTTAAATCTCACGATGAATCAAAGCCCTACCAGATTCTACAATGAGTTGCCTTTTACATCACTTTATTCTCATTGGTCTTGGCAAAAAAAGTGCCTGCGTCAAGAATTGCCCTTGGCCCTCAAAATGACGTCGCTAACTTGTGGTCCCTACACGCCCATGACGCTCTGAATGGGCACGTCCCAGTACCACCCGGCTGCCGCCATGCCGCCAACGCTCATCACAACCGCCATGAGGAAATTGACATCATTGTTGTCCAAAAGATCCCACCCGTTCTCAATGGCCCGCGATGGTCGCTGATCTCCAAAACTTGACTTGCGATGCTTGTCCTTGGGATCATAGACACCAGCATGAGCATCGTCATCATCTGCAATAGCGGAGCCATGCAGCTTCTCTCCTGGCGTCGTGCTCTGGCTCTGCATTGCTGCTGCTCTAGCGTTTGCCTTTTTCGCATGCGCTACAGCATCCTCAGCAGACTCAGTTACCAAGACACGGTTACCACCTTCACCTTCGACGATCTTGCCGGAGCGTACATCCTTGACTGACCGTTGGAAAAGGCCACCCAAGAAGCTGTCCAAGACACTGCCAAGAGCACCCCAAAGTACCATAAAGCCCATGAACTTGCGTCGCTCCAACATGGTCCATGGCGCACCGCCTGCAGGCGTGTGAGCTGATTCCTCATTGCATGATGGCAGAAACAGCATGGATGCAGTGACGATAATCATCGACCCTAGCAAACCTGCACCCAGCCCTAGCAGCGTGACTCCGCCATTTGTTCCACGGGGGACTTTTCGTAGCGTTGGGGATGTGATCAGGCGGGGTTGACCAGTGGACAGGATACCAAGCTCCGAGCTGAAGGTATCAGCCGCAACGGCCGCGTAATTGGCGATTATTCCAACGACCAAAAGATCACCGCCCCAGGAGAAGCATAGTGATCCCGTAGGATCCGGGGTATTGGGGTCGGCAAGTGCGGTTTCTCGTTTGCGTAATTGGTTTGCATGGAGTAGGGTAAGGACCGAGGCCATCAAGCTGTTGGCGAGAACTTCAACAAATATTAGCCAGGTGTGAGCAGTCGCACAGCTTCAAGTGCTTACCTACCTTGAACGTGTGTTCGAGGCCCTTCTCCTCCAGAGGTGCCCTTGGAACGGAGGGTATAGTTGGACTTGATGCCTTCTTTGATCTGAATCGTCGTGAGAACAAGGACCTGGAGTAGCGGGCGCAAATACTCACATGTGTCACGCGGGTTCCGGCGAGGAAGAAGATGCATAGGAGCGCAAATGGGAGATTCCATGGGTGATAGGCGTGTGCGGCCGCTGTCAGAGTCGCAGCGAAGATGCCAGCGGGCGTCAACGAGTTTCTGCTCTTGGCTCGGTAAATGAGCGCGCAAGTCGCGGGGAACGCATATAGTAATCTCATGACTGGCACAGATTTGCTCAAGCGCTTAGAATATTTGAATCTCAGGGCGCAGAGAGAGTGAGCGGATTCCTTGTAGTTAAATCAATTGCTCCTGCTTCTTCACAAGCTAGCTGATTTGACATTCCATTGACAAGAGCTCCCCTAGTCAGCTGACGTCAGCGATAGTGGCGTGGAAACAGCCACGCAGCCACGTGCGTGTGGTTTGAGGTAGGTAAAAGTTAACAAGCAACAAAGAAACTCGAATTAAAACAAGTACTTGAAGGTTCAAATAGACTAATTGCACTTGCTTTGAATTGATTCCAGCTTAAGCCATGTGCATATTTGATAAACCACAAATCTTGGTCACATTCTGTAAATTGGATCGGTACACCCTACCTCACTTTGGGTCTTGAGGCCATCTTAAAGCCGTCTATCTAAGCACGGATTAACAAGAGCTGTGCGAGTTTCAGGACACATCGAGCACACGAAAGGATCTCTTGGTCTCGATTAGTTAAGCTTCCTTCAAGTCAGGTTTTCACCAAGTGATATTTATATATTCAAATCTCGTGACAACCCAGTGAAGGCTACCCTATACTTTGATAGTGAAATGTGAAATGCAAATGTTACGATAGGAGCACGACGTCAATCCTTTATACTCATGTTTGTATCGTTCCGTTATGTCTTTCTATACTCACAATTTTTCTAGGACGTGTGAGTTTACTCGTGGTTAAAGACACGACAGAGCACATATTCATATATCGTAACTTGGGATTTTTCATTCTAAGTAAGTCAGAAGAAACTATAATTTCTCTTGAACGTTTCTGATATACAGAACCAAAGGGTAGATAACCGAAACTGTAGATAATATGACATACAAGCTCTCCTGGAGCGCCCCTATCTCGAGTTTCGAGTTTCGTCTCCAAAACGCTTTCTTAAAACACGCCATGATGCAAATAATGGGCTCAATTCACGCAATGCTCAGCATCAAACATTGGTATCGCTAGATTGAAATCACATGCAAAAGTTTCGCTAAAATCCAGATAACACGCTGCGTTCTCATTCTGTTTTCCGTAGTCATTATCAACTTCAGCCCTGAGTCATACTCGAAATTGCATAAACTTTCGTTGCCATCTATCAAGCTTCATCCATATCTAGCGACTGGAAGGAGAGGTAGGTTGCAGCCTCGGCATTGGTAGTTGGCCAAACCCACTGGTCGGGCTGGATAGAGACCGGACCTGCGGTCTCAAAGTTCATCATAGGGGGTGGTTGAGAATACCACACATTCTGTATATGAGTTCCATTCTGAGCCCCTTGGTGCATTATCGGAGGAGAATGCAAATGACCGGCGCCCATCATGCCATGAGAATAGGTCTCAGAGATTGGCCATTTGTTCATTTCCTCAAAAGGGGTGAATGAATGAGCCGAGACGCTGGTAGACGACCGTGATGAAGATGGCATCGAGGAAGATAGTCTCGAAGTAGGTTCGGGACATTGAAAGGGTGAGGGCATATCTGTGAGGGCTTCATTTGTGGTGAGGCCATTTGAAGCATTGATGCTGCCTTGAGGAGAATGTGACATTGATCGCATAGAATTCATCCCTGGGTCGAGCAAACCCAAGACATTTGATGTATTCTGGACGCCAAAAGCTCGAGCACATGATTTCAACTGCTTTCTGACGTTTCGTAGCGCCACGCCTTGGTAGAACCGCTCATCTTTGCTGACTGTATATAAGGAACTTGCCAGAGAACACAGCCGATTATCCCATTCTGAACGGAAATAGTCGTGATCGAGACGGAGTCCCGGATTATCACGGATGAGATTGAAAGCTCTTGAACACGTCCCCAAAAGAGTGCAACGAGCTTTGGAAAGACGTTGCTGAAAGAGGAAGCCGAGGTCATGTGGTGATTAAGATGTCCTTTTGTCAGCGAAAGGGATTGTATGATTTGTTCGACTGAAGAAGAAAACTGGTGCACAGTCTCTGTTGGAACAACAACTTTATCATAGTACGATTCGTTCTTGGGGAATAGAAATTGGATGACCATAGTCTGGTGGAAAGCAGTAAGTAGTTGCCTCGAACCACCCTCAGTTAGGCCATCTGAGTTGGAGTCTTTGGTATTTGTGACTTCAAGCAAGCGTATGGCTTCTTTGCAGATTCCAACACCGTGTTTCGAAACAGCTTGGTCTGGTTCATACGAGACAAGGTACGCCACCGTATTAGCCATGTATGCCACTGGCCACATTTCCCGAATGTTGTTCTTCTGCTTCTGCAGCGTATTGAAGTTCTCAGAGACCAAGTCAAGCTGGATGGAAACCGAACAAGTCTCGATTAAGGGAAGAGAATCGAGGCTGAAGGTCGATGGAGCGATGTCAGGCATCGTTCCTGTGTGGATGGAAGACCAGAGGTTTAGTGAAAAAGTCGTCCACCAAAGGTTGGACACCAGTTCTTTCTCAATATCGAGCACATCAACCCCGTTGATGCGACTGGAGTTTGGCGGGGAGACATCCTTTGACATGGCGTCTTTGATCTCCGTCACCAACTTTATCGCAACTCCGATGTAGCAGACCGCTCGGCGGAACTCTTGCAAGGAGAGGGCATTCCAGGCCAATAGCACCAGAGCTTGTGCTGTAGTAACCCCTTTGTAGACCCTCGTAGGCACGCCGGAGTACACAGCATCACTGTCTTCAGAAGGGCGATAGTAAGGTCGCATCTGCAGCTGTGTCTTGGCCCATTGCAAAAGCTCATGTCCGCGTACAACGGCGGATTGTTCTCCGATGACGAAGCTAGCATCAGCAAGCATCACCGCCATAAGAATCTCGTCGCATGTATCTTCGCGTATCTCTCGAAGGAGTAAGGTCTTGGAGATGAGGAAAGTCAGGGGGTGTGCAGAGAACCAAACGTCGATCAGTTGATTTCTATGTCGGTGGCTCAGGTTGGACAAGGGGCTGCAATATGCTGTTGTGTTGTCGAACATTGAGGTATTCGAGTCGTTGGATAGTCCAGTAGATATAAGTTGGTCACTGGGATCGCTCGATTGTGGGCATCCCAGATCGCTATATCTCTGGCCAACAGCAGTGACAAGATCGAAAGCTATCACGGGAAGGAGATTTGCGCATAGAACTTGGATGCTATTTAGCTTTGGCTGTGGTGATGTACGGCGTGATTCAGCGAATATCAATTGGGAGAACTTGTCGTGAAACATGTGCTCAAGGGATGCAGCGAGACTCTCAACACCATCCCCCAACGTCGCGAGATCCTCATGTGTTTTGCCCGGAGACATAGAAGAAGCAGAGTTCGCAGAACATGACCTCCTCCTCTTGCTATCAGGTAGCTCATGTTCACTCCTCACCTGGAGTAGGTTGTTGGTCTTTGTACTGTCGAAACTCAGATTCCGCACTTTAGGTCGTGGGGGTTCGAAGTCGTAGATGCAGTCGGCTCCCTGCTTCCGGCAAGCCTCGCAGATGGTTTCGTTGGAGCACTTGATCTTCCTGGCTCGACAAAAAGCACACGATCGTCTTAGGGGATGCTTTGAAGACATTCTTCTCCAGGGTTGCAGGGCAATTGCTAGCAGATCAGGTAACCACAGATTGAAGAGATATTTGGGGGCCAAAGGAACCTGAAAGCTCTGGGATACTTGACGGAGTAAAAGGGAAAATGGCCTAGATTCTCGGGGATAATGCCAAGCAGATGATCTTTGTATGAGATCGAAATGGCGTTGGCTGCCTTGGTTAACCCTGGGAATAGAGCAGCCTTACCAGAAGCTAGACAAGCCCACACTGTAGGCTGTAGGGCTCAGATCAAAACCCAGGGCCTTCCTAGGAGATGTCCTGTTCTAATTGGCAGGTAATCTTAGAAAGCACATACCCAGTACGTAGCAACGGAAAGCTTGTCGAGCCTCCTTGTCAAAGGCATGCATCATTTAGGGCTGATAGCTTGAAAAAGGTGGCAGTGTCTAGTTGAAGGCGCACCGTCCTGTTGGTAACATGGAGGGATAGATAGATGATGTATTGGGTGAATATGACACATGTCAAAGGCAGTGTAAACAAGCGTCAGATGCTTATTCTGAAGGTATCAAAGCTAGACGAGGTCTGGCCCGTTGCTAGGCTCACGGCGAGGCACTTCTCTTCTCGGCAGTCCCGTTGTGACTATCACCGCTTACCACGTACTCGGGGCCTTTTACGAAAATTATTCATATATGTATGTATACGAAGCTTAGGTTCTTCTGTTCTGCTTATATCTCGTAATTCGGCAACCAAGTATGGGCCCAGCCTTTGCTACACGAGAACCCAACTGATGGCATAAACAAACTAGGGTGTTCATTTATACAAGAATATTCAAAACAGTTAGTTGATGGCTACTTCATTGGAGAGAATGGAGAATAGGTTCGCATTCCCTACCCAATACGGAACAGTAGAAAATAGCCAAATGTCTCGCAGAGCCACCTCAATTCAGGGCTGTCCGAAGCTGTACGCACTCCAAAGTCCAAGCACTGTATAAGATAGTTATAGAACTAACCCGTTCCGATATAAGTAGAAACCGATGGAGTGGTTTTGAATCTCCCGGCAGTGGGTGTCTTACCTTGTTTACTCCCCCCTTTTCTTTTTACCCCAAACGAAATCACCATTTGACGGCATTTAATAAGGATGACCTCAGGGCGGTAATAAAAAAGGAAAAAGAAAGAAAAAAGGGTCAAAAACGGTGCCGTTTTCTTAATATGGTGTGGCGCCGAGCCATTGGTTCTACCTGACCTCTCGCATTGCCAGGTAGTTGTGCTGGGCTGAGTCTTACATGGCTTTTCTCGTGGCTATCTCATCGTGACCAATGACAAGCTTTGCGGCGCATTGCTCTAATGCAGCAGAGTTTCTCAGCTGAGTGACATGTTCTGCTTCTGTAACGTACTGAAAAAATCAAATGAGGACACGATAGTTCGAGCCATTTCCTTGGTGTTGATGTACAGCAGCGTATTCTAGTAAAAATAACAAGAAAGTCCTCTTTCAAAGGCCAACAATCATCGTATTCTATCAACACCTCAGATAGAGTTGATATCTCCGACATTTCCCCCACACGGCACGTCGTCATACCAATAAACTTCTCGCTAGATTCATTCTAACCTCAGCCACCAGAAATGTCGACGGGAAATGCCGTTGCTGTCAACGTACGCTAATAAAAGGCTTGATATTGTGGTGGTAGACTTCCTAGCTTGCCTGACCAACCACCTGCGATCCAGGTTACACAACATGGGGACCTCCAGATATGCAAAAGAAACATGCAACTCCGTAGCTGCATTCAGACTGTGACTGCGACTGTGACTGTGACATGTACCATGGGAAATTCCGTCGAACCCCTACTACGTAGCATGCATCATGCACCTGCATCTCCAGCCAAGGCAGATTCGTTGCGGCAGAAGCAAAACATGATGCTTGGCCATGGGCACTCACACCTGGACAACAGCACCGGCTTCAGCCGTCTTGGGTTGTTGCGTGAAGCATAGCATACCCGTACTTGTGCTATTTTAATCCAGGACACCCAACACATCCCCTAAGCCCGTTCCTTGGACACCGAAACCATCACGAGGATCCTTCTTCAAATACTTCAAATAAAACTTGATTCTAAATATTCCCAGTATCGGCAGATAATTGATGATTTCCGCCAAATCACTCCTCGCACCATGTGTTGAAATGTCACGTCCCAATGCTTCGCCTGACCATTCGTAATTCCCACGTTGAGTTGAGAGATACAGTACCTTGTACCTCGCTTCCAGCTAGTAATCCATAATACATTATTTTTCTCATATAGTCTAGAAGAGACCTTCGATCTCGCCCTTCTCATCAACATCGACGTTGAGGTAACCAGGGGCCGTTGGCAGACCAGGAATCGTCTGGATGTCAGCTGCAAGGGCATACCTAGATATTCGTTAGTTACGTTGCGTTGAACAATGGTGAGTAAGCTTACAGGTATCCTGCTCCAGCGGCCAACCTGACATCACGAATGGGGATTGTGAAGCCGGTAGGAGCACCCTTCAGATCGGGGTCATGAGATAGAGAGTACTGCGTCTTGGCTATGCAGATAGGCAGGTTACCAAATCCTTGGCGGGTATAGGTGTCGACCTTCTTCTGGGCGATCTCGCTGAGCTCCACCTTCTCGGCGCCGTACATCTTCTTGCCAATGGCCTCAAGGCGCTCGTGAATGGAACCCTCCAGATCGTAGGTCAGCTTCAAGTCCTTGGGCTTGTCGGCAGCCGCGATGACACCATGGGCGAGGTCAACAGCCCCCTTACCACCCTCAGCCCAGTGGTTGGACAAGATGGCGTCCTCAGCACCGGCCGAGATAGCCTCCTCGCGGAGAACAGAAATCTCGGCGTCCGTGTCAGTCGCAAACTTGTTGATAGCAACAACGACGGGGATACCGAACGACTTGGCGTTAGCAATCTGCTTCTTCAAGTTCACGCAGCCAGCGCGCAGAATGTCAACATTCTCCTCCTTGTAGACAGAGCTAAGAGCAGCACCAGGAGCGATAGGAGGGGCGCCGCCGTGAACCTTGAGAGCTCGGACGGTAGCAACAATGACAACGACGTCGGGAGTAAGGCCAGAAGTACGGCACTTGATATTAAAGAATCGTTCACCTCCCATGGTGAAGTCGAAACCAGCCTCGGTAACAACGAATCCAGACTTCTCGCTAAAATCCTCATCAGGCTCGGTACCGGCGAGTTTCAACGCAAGCTTGTCGGCAAGGATAGAGCTCTGTCCAATGCTGATGTTGGCGAAAGGTCCAGCATGCACAAACACAGGAGTACCCTCGAGGGTCTGCATCAGGTTGGGCTTGATGGCATCCTTCATGAGAGCAGTGAGGGCACCGCCAGCACCGATGTCGTCGGCTGTGACGGGGTCGCCGCCTCGTGATGTGGCTACAACCATAGAGCCGAGACGCTCGCGCATCTCGGCCAAACTGTTGCTAAGTGCCAGAATAGCCATGCACTCACTGGCGACAGTGATGTCAAAGCCAGTCTCGCGGGTTTGGCCCTTCTCAGTAGGAGCAGTTCCAACTGTGATGCCTCGGAGATGACGGTCGTTGACGTCCAGAACTCGTCTCCAGGTGATGGTATCGGGATCGATATCCAATCGGGCGAATTTGTGAATCTCATCTTCAGTCAAATCGTCAGGATTCGTCTTGTCGATTCCAAGCTTCTTGAGCCGACGGAACATGACAGGAGCGAACTTTCTTACGCCGTTCTTGGCGGGGACTAGACGCTTGTACAGAGGACCGTCCTTTTGGGTGTTCTCGTGGAATATGCGAGTCTCGATAGCAGCCGCCAGCAAGTTGTTGGCGGCACCAATAGCATGAATATCACCAGTAAGGTGCATGTTAAACTCGTCCATAGGGATGACCTGACTGTAGCCTCCTCCAGCAGCACCTCCCTTGATGCCAAAGGTGGGACCCTGGCTAGGTTGTCGTACATTGGCAAATGTCAATCGTCCGATATGAGCTCCCAAAGCCTGAGCCAAACCCATGGTTGTTGTGGACTTGCCCTCGCCGAGGGGAGTAGGGGTAATACCAGTGACAACAACATATCGACCGTTTTTTCGGTGCTCCAGTCGCTGCAGCAGGCTAAGATCAACCTTGGCCTTGTATGCACCATAAGGCTCAAGTTCATGAGGAGAAATGCCAATCTCGGCAGCGATACGTGTGATCTCCTTGGGGATCTGTGCCCTTGATACAGCAATATCAGAAGGGACGGGGTCCTCTAGCTTCAGAGGCAGAGGAATGGTCTTTCGAAGCTTTTGAGACTCAAAGTACCACGTTGTAGCGTCGACGACGTTCTGCATCAACATGGCAACGGTCATAGGCCCAACACCGCCGGGAACAGGAGTGATGGCGGAGGCAACCTCAACTGCGGCGGCGTAGTCGACATCACCAACAAGTCGGTGGCCAGACTTCTTGGTGGCATCGGGTAGAAAGTTGGTTCCTACGTCGATGACAACGGCACCAGGCTTCAGCCAGCTGGCCTGAACAAACAAAGGCTGGCCAATGGCAGCGACAACAACATCCGCGTTCTTGACATAAGCCTCAATGTTCTGAGTCTTGGAGTGCACAACGGTAACGGTAGCGTCAGCGTTTCGCAGAAGGTAGCTCACAGGGCTACCGACAATGTCACTTCGTCCAAGGACAACAGCGTTCTTTCCCTTCAGGTCAATGCCCGACTCCTTAAGAAGGATCATGACACCCTTGGGTGTGCAAGGCACGAAAAGAGGCTTACCACCCCTCTTGGCCAGCTCTCCAATGTTCTTGGTACCAAATCCGTCAACATCCTTCTCATCCGCCACAAAAGATGTGACAGTGTACTCGGAGATATGCTTAGGGAGAGGCAGCTGGACCAGGATTCCGTGAACAGCAGGGTCATGGTTGAATTGACGGAGATGATCAAGAAGCTCTGGTTCTGTGATAGACTCCGGGTAGTGCAGCAGTTGGCTGTCAATGCCAGCCTATAGAACGTGAGTCAGTAAATCCTCCTCACAGCGAAAAACCCTATGACTCACCTCGGCAGCAGCCTTGAGCTTCATGCGAACATATGTAGCTACATCGCGGGGTTAGTGGTGAGATGATCTCATGATGGCGGGGCAAGATTATTACGAACAAGAGTCTGAGCGATCACCCACTGTAAGACAATTGAGTCAGTATTGAGCATGTAAAGCATCACGAGCGAGATTGCCATACCTTGGATGATCTTGAGGCAAGGCTTGAACCTAGGGTTGAGCTTCTGCTTCTCAGTGACCTCAATGCAGAGCTTCTCCCGGATCGACTTGGCAATAGCATTGCCGTCGAGCTTTTGGGCAACCATTGTAGTCGAGGAAAAGAGTCTTTTCTGGTGGGAAGAGTGGTTCGAAAAAGACAAAGACCCGACGACTGAGGCTGAAGAAAAGTTGTTGCGTCGGATATTAGTTGAGAGGCAGTCGCCGTATATCAAGTGGGCTGTCGAATTGCGAGGAGGGGCAATCCGAACAGCGGCGCTCAAGAGAGGCACGGTCGACACGGCAGGAACGTCCGAACACGTGTGAAGGAACCGTTGCCTGTGCGATTTTGGTCGTGAAAACGCCTGTGGGTGGGTGAGAATCTGACTTTGCTGGGACCCGCCTATTGCGAGCTCGGCTTGGGGCGTATATGATCGGCCATTCTGCCGTTGATGCTCGAGACTTGCAGATAATGGTATCGGTATCGATAACACTGACGATAGAGCCCGCAAATGCCGTTGCTGTCTCGGGATGCCTCGGAAGATTCTCGTCTCCGGCCAGCCGGCGCAACGGAGGAGCTGGCCGTACATATTGTTAGAATTCAGGTAGTGTTACACCAAGTTGTAGATGTCTATAATATTAGATGCCGAAAGATCTCCAGAAATCCGACGGATCAATGGCGAAGGCTTGTACAGGTAGATCAATGGATGCAGGTGTTTCCTTGAGGAATTCCTCTAAACCAAAGTTAAACAGAGAAAGGTGAACGAAACACCATCAACCTCTAGTTGTCTGATGGGAAATTGATAATAACACAATATTGTACAACAAAAGGTCAGTCAGTCTGGTAATTAGTATTCGATAGAATTATTCCTTCGAAAAATGTTTAGCCATGTGCAGTTCTTTCTGCAATTCGTACATATTCCGGATTGTGGCCAGTCTGTTGCTTGAATGCTCGTGTGAGTGACAATTCGTCGAGGCAGAAGGTGATACCAAGTGCTTTTTTCAGAACATTCGCAAGTCCAAGTGTGTTAATCGTGAATGAACACGATCGTTCAAAGCCAATAGGATCAGACAAGTCGGCTATTGTGATGCCTTCAACCTTGGGCTTAGACTGACAAAAACAAAGTTCCAGAATTTTACCCGAGTTGTTGATGCCTCAGGTCGTACTGTTAAAGAGTAAGATCGACCAAGCGAAGGCCATGTTATGGATCAGCTTATGTTGACTATTCCAAGTATTGCTCATAATATGACTCTTATTAAATCCTTCGTGACTCTTTTTAGACTCATATCAAATCGATGATAAGTCGAAATAGCAGGCAAAGGGTGTTAAACGTGGCTAAGCTTAACTTTAACACCCGTTTCCCGACAAATCAGGCATCAGCCCTGTGTTCCCTCCTCTGCCACAGCCACAGCTGTGAGGCAGGAGGCGCAAGGCGGGGGATCAGATATTCTTGCCCCACCAAAACGCACAACCGCCAAAAATTCCATCGCGAAAGCCCTCGCCATATAACCAGCCGCTCCGAACCTGCCTCCGCCATCAACCCCTCCTAGTGCCCCTCAGACGACGACATCATGCGGCCCATTCTTCTATCCGGGCACGAGCGTGCGCTCACCCAAATCAAGTACGTTGAAGCCTTGTTTGATTTGTATATTCGTGTGGCAGAGTCACAAAGAGGGGGATGGGGATATTGGATTAGCAGTGTCCTGTTTGCTGCATAGCTTGCGGATACCTTCACCTATAGCCTTTGACTAACCTCCATCTCCAGGTTCAACAAAGATGGCGATCTCATCTTCTCCGTCGCAAAGGACCAACAGATCTGCGCCTGGTTCTCCCACAACGGCGAGCGTCTTGGAACCTACCACGGCCACGTCGGAGCCATCTGGACTGTCGACGTCAACCCCACCTCGACCATGATCGCCTCCGGTTCTGCCGACAACACCATCCGCCTCTGGGAAGTCAAGAGCGGTCGCCTTATCAAGACCTGGGAGTTCCCCACCGCCGTCAAGCGAGTCGAGTTTAACGAAGACGGCACCAAGCTGCTGGGCGTTACCGAGAAGCGAATGGGTTATCTTTCCAACATCGTCGTTATCGAGATCAACCCCGACCTCAACGCTGAGCAAACCGATGAGAAGGAGCTTACCATCGTCTGTGACGAGAGCAAGGCCACTGTTGCCGGCTGGAGCGCTCTCAGCAAGTACATCATCGCTGGCCATGAGGATGGCAGTGTGAGCCGATACGACGCCAAGACTGGTGACCTGCTCGACAACGTCCCTGTCCACGAGCTCAACCAGCCTATCGTCGACCTTCAGTGGTCTCCCGACCGTACCTACTTCATCACTGCTTGCAAGGACAAGACTTCCAAGGTATGCCTAATACCATGAAATGACCTTTACTGAATACTGACCTCATCAAGCTCATTTCTGCCCGCGACCTCGAGGTCCTTAAGACCTACGTAGCCGACACACCCCTCAACAGCGCCACCATTACCCCCAAGAAGGACTTCGTCATCCTCGGTGGTGGTCAGGCCGCCATGGATGTCACCCGAACCTCTGCCCGTCAGGGTAAGTTCGAGGCCCGTTTCTACCACAAGGTGTTTGAAGACGAGATTGGCCGTGTGCGAGGCCATTTCGGTCCCCTCAACACCGTCGCTGCTGACCCCACAGGCAAGGGCTACGCCAGCGGCGGAGAGGACGGATACGTGCGAGTTCACCACTTCGACAAGGGCTACTTCGACTTCAACTACGAGGTTGAGAGGGAACGAATCAACCGAATGCAGTAGATGTGTTCTTTTCCTGTGTGCTTGCATAGTACGGCGTTTAGGGGACAAACAAATAAATCTTTTTTGTTCAACTGGGGCAAAAAAATAAAGGGAAGCTGGAGGTGATGGAAAAGATTTGGAGTGTGTAAGGAGAGATAAAGAGGAAGACAAATGGGCTTGTAATTCTTACTATCTCTCCAGTGTTTTAGGGAAAGGTCGAAAATTGCACGAATGATCACGTTTCTACGACTTTGGATTTGATACATCCCCATCACCCTTACCATTATGCAATCACGACAATCAGGATTCGCTAGCTCACGGCACGTCGAGTCGGTCATCAAGCAGTATAAGCAACTAGACACGGTTCTTCTGCTCTTAAACAACTCTTTTACATGGGGTCCATCAACCATCTTCGCGCCTTTAGCCCTCCCAATCGCCAAGGCATCGTGTGATGATGCATGTCCTGGCCCTCTGGTACAATTTGCCATGCCAGATTAATCAAATAGGTACACGATGACTTCTCTTTAAAGTCCTCAAAGCAACCAAACGCCACAAAAAAAGTCTATCCCTTTGTCAAACCACCATACCAAGGGTCTTCAGTTTCCCTTACTTCTTCTTGCCCTTCTTGCCCTTGGCGGAACCTCCTGCAGATGCGGTGGATGCAACACTGGATGCTCTTGACGGAGTGGCCGAGCTGTTCTTGCTAGACTTAACAGACTTGACATTATCGAGTGCTTTGTTCTGCGGACTTTGTTAGCAATAGCCACTAGACTAGAATAATCACTCCATGACTCACCTTTACACCGTTCTTGGCCTTCTTTTTCGCCGGTGCCATGCCTAGGATGCTATCCTCGTCGTTCTCATCGTCAGGCTCTCGCTTGGATTTCCCGTTGACTCCGTT
Organism: Fusarium avenaceum; assembly: GCA_025948275.1. Lineage (NCBI taxonomy): Eukaryota > Fungi > Ascomycota > Sordariomycetes > Hypocreales > Nectriaceae > Fusarium > Fusarium avenaceum. Next base: position 5,257,896 of record CP109670.1, on the reverse strand, counting down.
TGAGCCCCGAATAGGAACGTCTTCAAACTCCTTGACAATAGTCGTGATCAAAGTAGTGCAGCGACGAGACAGCTCGATAGGGGTTCGACTAAGAAAGAACCAATCAAACCGGAACAGAGGCGACTCTCGGATGTCATCTCGCATCTTTTCGTAAAGGCCTTCCGAGTCGATGCCATATCGGTCGAGCAGAACTAGCAAGAATCGATCTTCTTCTTCGGTGTATACCTTCTTGTTGGTGGTAGAGACAGAGTAGTTGATCTTGAGTTGTTGTAGAGGGACACGGTATTGCTGCATCTTCTTTCTCAGTAGCTTTTGGTGGTGCTCAACTCGTCGCGTCCGCTCCTCTCCATCTTCAATGGTCTTGATGTATTTGGGGTAGTCTGCAATCTCCGTGTAGCGTTGCCAGAAAACCTTAGCGTATGCTTTGATTTCAGGTGCTGTCTTGCTATCGATCTCGTTGGAGATGCCTTCATAGTCGTTTCGTCCATACTTGCCAGATCCGTTAACGAATTGTTGAAAATCTCGCTTGTTCCAGTCTCCGAAACCTTGCGATGATAGTTTGTCTTTCTCCTCTCTTTCCTCTTCAGTCAGAGGTGTAGCATTGTCAATCTCCTGCTGGTCGAGGGCTCTCTCAGCCTCTCGCTCTTCGAGGGCGTCCTCCTCACCATCGGGCAGAGGAACCTTATAGCCTATTTCCTTTCGGTAGTAGGCAGTCTCCCTGTCTTGAAGATCGCGCAGACGCGGAGGGTAGAACTGGTAATCGTGCACAGTAGTCTGCTTGGGTGCTCGGGGTGCCTTGGGCTTGGCATCGGCTTTGGGATTAGGATACATAGTCTGTCGAAAGTACTTGTCCATCGAGTACGACTGTTCCTTTCGCTCTCGCTTGGCGGGGTTGATCCAGGTCATGTTGATGTTTTTCTTTGTGTTGGCAAAGTTCTCTCCATTCCATTCGTAAGCAGATTCTGATGTAAACTTTTGTAGATCATCGATTCCCAGCTTCTCGTATTTGGCATTCAGCTCCTTAGTTCGATTTTCACCTCTTGCAAGGATCTCATCGATATCATCATCTGCAATTTCACCATCGCCAGAGGCCATGTTACCGGTAGGTCCCTTGGATTGGAAAACCTTCTCTGCACCATGTTGGATCATAGAGAGAAGCTCATCCTTGTTGGCTGCGGCCTTGGCTGCTTGTTGGGCACGGCCTTGCTGAATGACAAGTTGGTCAAGGCGTAGCTTCTGAGCAGCTCGCTCCAGAACCTTTTCTTCGATGGCGTTTTCCGTCACAAATCTGTACACAACAACCTGTTTAGTCTGGCCGATACGATGGGCTCGGTCCATGGCCTGTAAATCAGCTTGAGGATTCCAATCACTGTCGTAAAGAACGACAATATCGGCGGTTGTAAGGTTAATGCCCAGACCACCAGCACGTGTAGTAAGAAGAAAGACGAACTTCTCCGACCCGGGTTTGTTGTACTCATCAATAGCAGCAATTCGATCCTCATGAGCAGTTCCGCCATCAATTCGGCAGTACTTGTACTCTCGGAAAACACAGTAGTCTTCAAGAATGTCCAACAATCTACTCATCTGGGAGAAGATGAGAACGCGACTGCCCTGTTTCCGAAGTCTCTTAAGGAGTTTGTCGAGAACAGCCATCTTCCCCGCGTTGTAAACAAGATGCTCGTCGGTTGTGTAAGGGGGTCCAGGTTCAGCACCTTCAAACAGATACGGATGGTTACAGCACTTTCGAAGCTGCATGACGATATTGAGTAGGCGGGTCTTGGACTCGCGCTTGCCGCCTGCACCGTTGACAGCATCGATATCCTTCTCCAGAATCTTTTGGTACCATTTGATCTGCATCTCAGACATGCCCAGGTAGACGTTCACTTCCTTCTTAGGCAACAGACTTTTCTCCACGTCGCTCTTCACACGGCGCAGCAAGAAAGGACGAAGCACTCTGTGCAGCTGTTGTACAACTGTATCTTGGTCCCGGTCTTGTCCAGAAAACCACTGGTCAAAGGCCTCCGCGTCACCAAAAACATCGGGCAGCAGGAAGTTGAGAAGCGCCCACAGTTCGTGTAGGTTGTTCTGTAGAGGCGTGCCAGTAATTAGAAGCCTATTTCGCGAAGAAAACAGACGAATAACTTGTGACAACGATGACTCTTCGTTCTTGATACGATGTGCCTGAATGTTTATTAGCAAATTGAACACGCAGTCCATCGGGGGAAACATACTTCATCAATAATGATGTATTCCCAAGCAAACTTCTTCAAATGCGATTTCTCTCTCAGCACCATCTCGTAACTCGTGATGCAAACATCGAACTTTTCGTCAACGAGTCTCTCATTGATGAGGTTCTGTCGCTCGTCTTTGGCACCCTGAAGTACCAAAACATCAACTTCCGGTGTCCACCTGGCAAACTCTCGCTTCCAGTTGTCGAGGGTAGATTTGGGCACAATAACCAGGTGTGGTCCAGTGATGTCAAGGATATGTCGGAGGTAGCCGAGGAAAGATATTGTTTGTAAGGTCTTGCCGAGACCCATCTCATCTGCAAGAATACCGGAAATACCATTCTCATGCAGCGAGATGAGCCAATTGAGACCAGCAACTTGGTAGTCTCGCATGGTGCCATGAACAAATGCAGGCGATTCTCGGAATACTGTCTCAGCTGAACCGCCGTGCTTCTCGTCCTTTAAAAGCTCAGCATCTTCTTCAGCCTCGGTGCGTCGACGTCGCTCGCTCGTGGCACCTCCTTGCCTCCCAGCACCCTTCTTGGCGCGCGCAGCCTCAGCATTCTGTCGATCGATCTCGGTCATGATGTCCCGAATCTTCGGGTCTGGGTTCGTCTCGATGAAATGGCGGAATAGATCGGTGAGGCCAAGCAAATATCGAAATCGTCGGATCGTGTCATCTTCCTGCAGGTAAATGGTTAGAACGATGTAAATGGTAGCTTGGTTAGAGTGCGACAAACCTTGGACTCGCCTAGTCGATCGTGCTTCTTGCCAAAAATACTGCGTCGAAGTTGGTTTACTTCTGTGCGGCGCCTTCGGCCATCTCCAGTAGGTTCACCCGCAACACTGCTAGCGGTTGTACTGGGGTTTTCGGTATCGGTGTAATCGGGGGTCTCGTCAACTTCCTATAATGTTTGATTAGCTTTTGGCTCTTTCATCGTGAATTGCGAATGAATGTATCTAATAAAATAACTCACCATTTCTTCTCCCTGCCGATGCTCCTGCGCATCTGACATAGACGCGTCAGTATCGGCCGCGTTGGCTCGAGAGCGAGGCGCCATTGCGAGTCGATTATATGATAAACCTCTTTACGCGACTGGCGTCGAGGAGACGCGTTTAGGAAGGTTGTAGTGCGAAGCGATTGCAAGCGTATGATTGCCAAATACTATTTGTAACTTTTAAGGTGGGTTCTGGGAAGAATCTGGGGCAGTAATGACAACCACGTCGCTTGAAGACTTGGAGAATATGAAGATGCTTTGCGAAGGTGCTTGCGGATAGAATCTAAACCGTCACCTTGAAGGGGGCCAATTTGGGGTTAGCTTCGTGCATAGACCCTTGTAATGGCAGCTAGCCCCACCATACTGCAAGGAAGAAAGGATATTCCGGTAGATATAACGACGTCACTGCGCTTCACAGTCTATGGCTACTATAATTGAAAGAAATTCCTAAGATAGAATAGTCCGTTCTCATCTCAATACACCACATGCTACAAACAGACTATTGTAGCGTTGCAACAGGACTCAGTTCAGCGACGACGCCATACTGTTGTAAGAGTCACGTGGCTGTAATTGGCCCCACTCCTCCCAAAAGGTACCGACCCCTCGGTTAGTGCCGTCCGCCCATCAGGCTCTGTGCGATTGAAGTGGATGGGTGAGCGTTTCGTAACCCCGACCTTTGTTCCTTGCCAACTGACCTGGGAAACATATTACCTCCTTAGCTTTTCATAAGCACCACAACACCAGTCTGGCTGGCACTTATCTCACAGACTAGCTAATACTCATTCTTTTCTTCAGGAGTCTCTTCCCCTAAATCTATTCCCAACTCCAAGTAGCAGGTGAGGCGAATCCCTTTGACCTTGCAAACCGTCTCTGACTCTTCACCTCCAGCATCTCCGCAACCCCTTCGTCGCTTAATCAAGATGGAGCCAATGAGGGGCATTTCCGGTGCTACTGGCAAGCAACCTGCTCAACAAGAAAGCCCCGAACAGCTTCTCGATGTGTTCAAAGCGGCCGCCCTTTCCGTTACGAAGCTGTACAAGATCTCAGCTGCGGGACAGTCCAAGGCACGTGCCGATGGATACCAGGATTGCCTAGATGATCTTTTACAATTCCTAGATAAGGGTGGAATGGGCTTGGGTGATGGCGAAGGATGGAAGATTCGAAAATGGGCTACAGAAAGGCTTGACGGACGTGAGAGCAGCTCTCTGAACACTGAGAGCGAGGATGAGGTCGAAAAGGCAGAGACAGCGTCATCGCCCGAACTCACACGAACATCCGTCCCTCCCCAACAGACAAGCCAAATGCGAACCGACTCCGCTCCACCGAGCATCCCTCCTATTGCCGAAGAACCAACGACGATACTCGTCCCAAGCCAAGATCACTTTACCTTCCAGTCCTCGCACCCCTATCCGAACATTGGCACTCTCGATTTATCCGACTCAAGGCCACATGATGACACGCCCATTCCCACACGACCATCTAAGACCAGGCTGACTGGTGGTTCAAGTCGGACTTACCCAAGGGGTCCCGGACATTTGGTACAAAGGGCTGGCAGTAAGCGAAAGCTCAACTTCGACGAAATCTTCGATCTTGGCAGTCTCAATGGGAAGGATCCTTTCGGAAACGGTGGGAAACGTGGTCGACATGCTTGATCTCTCAAACGGGTGGCTACGTTTTCTTTTTTGCACAACAACACACGATAAACTTGTCATGGAGCCTGGGTATTAGATGGATGGTATGGGATGAGGCATGTTTACCGACGGACGCATTGACTAGCGAAGAGCATGGACGGCGTTTGGAGGACGTAACGAAAGCATTGGGAGGGTGTCTGGTTTGAAGGGTTTTAACACGTTTTGTGTCCTAGCAATTGCCAGGCTTTCTTTTTACAATAACACGATGAATTTGACGACGATTTCATGTCAGGTTATGCAATCTTGACCTGGCCGACATTATGTATTACTCAGTTTAAGCAGTATCACATATATTTATGTCTACGAGTGGATATGAAGCTTCCACTGTTCTTTGTTGGAGGTTTATCCTAGCATCATGTTTTCTCTCGAATTTCTCATAGTATGTAGACCGGGTTGATTCAAATGTGGATGTATCCCTTGATGTGAATTTGACTTGGATCAGTTCATACGCTGGTAATGCTAATCTAACGTTACCATACAAATATCAATACCCTCTCATCAACTTCGTTGTCGGACTATCTTCGGATCCATTAATTTTCCACATGCTTCTAAAATCGGGAAGCTTTACTTGTTCATGCAGCACAAGCCACTAAGGTAAACGGACAGTAGCGGCGTAAACTAGGTACCTACCTACCCTGGCATTGTCTCATTGATCGTGCATTATTCCCTTGTTCGCGAACCTGACTTTAACCTACATCGCGCTTTTGAGTTTATTTGTTCAGTCGCGTTATCTTTTCTTTCTATCCACACACATTGCGCAAAGGCTGTTTCACACAAAGAGGTATGTTTTCTTTTGCTGCATGATATTATCTGCTCCATTCTTCCGACATATCACAGGATGATGTCAAGGGCGCGTTACACGATTTGATCTTTATCATCTTCATCTTTTTTTCCCTCCCTCTTTCCTTTTGCCCTTCCAACAATCATCCAGCTTTCGCTGACTAGAACTCGCACAGAACCGCCACACGCGAACACACATTACGAAACCGCATCCGAACCAGACAACATGTCAGACTCTAGTAAACAGGAAGAGAAGCCTATGGGCGAGCACGAGCAGGATCTTGACCGCGAGCATGACAACGAGCACGAGCAAGAACATGAGCATGAGGCTGGAACCGAGATGTCAGCGGCTGAGGAGGTGTGTTAGGCGCAAAGAGGTGGATTGAAGAAGGAAACTGACGCCGCACCCTTAGGAAGAAATCACTGCCATGAAGCGCCGCGTGGCAGAGATGGAAGAGGAGGCTAAGAAGCTTCGCGAAATGCAGTCCACTCTAGAGCAGCAGTCTGCCGACCTTGCAGATGACAAGGAGTCCATCGATGCGCGCAGCATCTTTGTCGGCAACGTCGATTATTCAGCTTCTCCCGAGGACATCCAGGGCCATTTCCAGAGCTGCGGCTCCATTAACCGAGTCACCATCCTCCTTGACAAGTTTACAGGTCAACCAAAGGGGTATGATGATGGTCTTTCTTACGTCGCATGTCGCGAACATTACTAACGGAATATATTTTAGCTACGCCTATGTCGAGTTCACCGAGCCGAGCTTGGTTGCGCAGGCTCTTGTTCTCAACGAGAGCGTGTTCAAGGGTCGCAACATCAAAGTGACTCCCAAGCGCACCAACGTCCCTGGCATGAGCCGCGGCCGCGGTCGCGGTGGTTTCCGCGGTGGCCGAGGTTTCCAGGGTGGTGGTCGAGGCAGCTTCCCTCGAGGCGGTGGTTATCGTGGTGGCTACCGTGGTCGCGGACGAGGCTTCGCCCCCTACTAGGAGCAGGGTGGCGCAATGCCAATGGGACACGCTCGACGATCCGAGCAGCCTAGACCTTTTGAGATCGAAGTTGAGGAGTGTCACGGGCTTGACAGCAACTCGTACTATCATGGATTTGTCGGTCTTTGAGTTTAGGAGTTCTTGCTGTCCATTTTTTTCACGTAATCTGGGGATACAGCTATAAGGAGAAGGGTGCGTTTTAAGCAGCAGAGGAACGGTGTACACTACGGATCGTATCGGAAACAGGCAAACAAGCAGCCAAGAATGCCGAGGTTAGGGACAGGAGTTTTCGGCCTTGATTGCCATTCGTCTTAGCAAAATTATATTAGGGAATCTGATTTAGATATCGTCTGCATGGATGTCGCAAACTACTCCAACTTTACACTTGAAATCAAGCCTGCGGTTATGATCGTCCTCCGTTTATTTGAGCTTAGCTGAACTATTTGAAGAAGTTACAATAGGGAGGCTCATGGTAGTGGTATTGCCGCGCGTTCGCCTTTGTTCTTCAATTCTGGTGTATGATGTATCCGTGAGGCCGCCCGCGTCTTACCCCATACCAGTTTGTACCAAAGCATAGGTAGAAGGATGCGGGTTGAATGCAGTGAGACAGATCCGGTGTCAGGAAATGAGATGGGGTTGAAGTGTGTAGTAACAGGTAGCTTGAAGCAGAAGACCTGACATTGATAATTGCCTGGCACTCCGTATGGTGACTACCCTATATCTTGAAGGTATGAGGGAGTCTACGATAATGTTGGTCAAGAATGTGCTCAAATGTTAGCTTGATCAACTTTTATAATCAACGAATGCAGGTGGTTTACAATGTACAACACTGAGATCAGATGTGGGCAACTATTCTGGCTTATCAAATCCCCGTAACCCCCTATCAGCGTAGCTGATCATCGTGGCTGAAGACACAAATAATACATGAGAACAATACTAGATACCAAGCAGTCCGCGAGAATCAAAGCTACATTGATCAATGATTTGCGATGTCATGTTCTCTATTAAAAATAAAAATAAAAGATTACGAAGCATGAATCACCACCATTGGCTACCCCGTTTTAATGTGACAATTATGACATGTGTTGTCAACGTAATCCAAGGTGTTATTGACGTTTTTCCGGTGGCTCAGCAGTTGACCAGTTACTACCTTGCGAACGATATTGACAATCTGAGTTCGAATATCGAGCATAAGGCATAATATAGAGGAAACCTACTGTAGCACAGATGTTTATGAATCAGGTTTCGTCTCGCATCCTGGTGAGTGCAGCCAGACGTCGTTCAGGCCAGGGAGTGATAAAAGCAACGAAAGCTCAAGACCCAAAAGTCACAGGCCCTGTCTAATAAGCGCCATCTGCTGCTCTCAACTCGAATCGACGCCTGCTGAAAGCCGTGCCGATAAGCCGTAGGTACTCCGCATTAAGTCTTGAAATGACCGTTGATACATCCATTTCCTGCCTGTTATGGTTGCTGTTTATTGCAAAATGGGAATCGTGACATGCATATGAAGAAACTATTTTTGAACTCCAGATTTTGGATAGTACAACCATTACGCAAGGGTTTCTCATCCATTATCACCCAGCTAAAAGTGGCAACCAAATACTTGGAGTTGATATCGATAGAATGGTAGGATACTGTGGCTCAGCCCCAAGCAGGTGACAAGACTGTGCGGATGCTATGGAATTAATAAGATACATCATATCAATGTATTGTACAGAATATCTCTGGTTAATTCTGGAACGTTCATGGTGCATGTTTCATCAAGAACGTTCAGGCGAGCGGAGGCAAAAGAGCTTCTCAGCCTTTGTTTATGTTTACCAACCACTCACTAATTCCATTCAATCTCGGGTCATCCGTCTAGTCTGTGCTGTAGGCCTCCATTAAAGCCCACTAAAAGGCCCGGATACAAGATATAGGACGTATCAAAGGTTCAGGTTGTCATGGGGTAGCAGGTAGGTCCCCATGTCCCACGTTCCCAAACTCCTAAATGGATCCTGTTGATCTGGGTATGCAGAGGCGTTTGTTGTTGCTTGGTACCTTGGCCTAAGCCTGGAGTGAGTCTGCGTGCAGTTGGTCAGCGAATGGAAGGTTTATGTACATCAAAGGTCCAATAGAGATACATATGTAGAGTTGTAGGGTTGCTCACAAAGAGGGCCAAGATGGTTAGAACCAAACAGGCAGCTGGTACCTACGCCCAGAACAGCAGGTACTCCTCTCAGTCCCTGAAACTGTACCTGTCGTACCTGCTCAAGTTGCAGTACAAGCCCCCAAGGTTCCTCAGGCGCCGTCAAAGTCGGGTCGATTGATTATCCTTCCATCATCAACACCAACCACGAGGCCGATAGCATTGAGACTGGAGTCCACTCAGATCTGTGGCGATCAAGTCAATCAGCTTGTTGCACCCGCTGTAGTACCTTTCTGTTTCTTTCTTTTATCTTTTGATTTGATTCACCAACTGCCCGCCTGCACTTCCAACTACAAAACAAACAAATATACATCGTGCCTCGCTTTTCGCTGGACGTGCACAGCCATCGCCATAACCTAACCCCTAAGGCGCCTATTTCGAAAGATCCTCCCGTTCCGGCCGTTGTCGCTCTCGCTTTGGAAGCGGGGAGTCCGTGTCTGTTTCTGGGTCTTGGGTCTTGGATCTTGGACTAACTAGGTAGTCCTTGTCTTGGGTCTTTTGGGCCGCCCGTGCACAGCCTCAACCTCTCCCGTTGCCCCAACTCCAAGCGTCGTCAACTTTCTTCAGTTGAACCCTTCAACCTGATCACGTTCTCTAAGCGCCTTCCCCGACAAGGCTTCGTTGCATTTGTTGGATCCGCCTCCGACCCCGACTCCGACTTTCAACTTCAACCTGATCATCACCTTCAGGTATCTCCATTCTCATCCTCTTCAGCATCATCGTTGTCGTCGCTGTGACTTAGTCCCTCGCTGCGCAGCGCAAGAGGTGACACCATGACCAGTCGCACCGATTCCAAGTAAGTTCAGTCCCCAACCTTTCGCCCATCGCATCGCATTGCGTGCAGTTTCAGCTTTACGATACAACTTGCCACGCCATCTCTTCATCGGTTTAATTCATGTGCTGACCCTTTCACAGCAGGCCCAACCTTCGGGTTACCAGTGAGTTGCCGCCGCCAATCTACCCCTCGGTCCAGAATTCCATATTGACATCATTCAAGTTATCGCAGCCGATGGCCTGTATAAGAGGGATGTTTTCCGTACGTTTGCCATCTGTACAATGCGTGTTCTTCATTGCTAATGTTTGTTAGGCTTCCCTGACCCATTTGCTGTTGCGACCATCAACGGCGAGCAAACCAAGACGACGACTGTCAGCAAAAGGACTCTAAACCCATACTGGAATGAGAGCTTTGACTTGTAATGTGCCCCGCCACCTAATAACAAAGAACCCATCAACTCACATTCATTAGTCGCACCAATGAAGATGGCATCCTCGCTGTTCAGGTCTTTGACCAAAAGAAATTCAAGAAGAAGGACCAGGGTTTCTTGGGTGTCATCAACATCCGTGTTGGAGATGTCATTCCTGAGCTCAGTCCAGATGCCGACGGTTGGTTCACCCACCCCCCAAAACAAACTACAACGTGAAGAGCCTTCCTAACATACATGTGCTTCTAGACCAGATGCTCACACGAGACCTGAAGAAATCAACTGATAACCTTGTTGTTCATGGTAAACTTATTATTAACCTCTCCACCAACCTCAGTGCACCAGCCCGCGGTGGCCAGGCATCGACCGCACGACCATCCCTCGGCACCGGCCCTTCGAACGCCTCAAACCTTTCCGCCCCTCCACCAGCAGACCGACCAGGATCATCAATGTCAGGACCAAACGGTGCCGGTGGCTCGCAAGTTAATTTATCACACCGTCCATCGAGCATCAACTCCGTTAGCGGCGCCAGTGCCTCTGGCCCAGGCGCTTCTGGGCAACCCCGGCAAAGCACCCAACTTAGTCCCTTTGAAGATGCTCAGGGACGCCTGCCCGCTGGCTGGGAACGCCGTGAAGACAACCTGGGCCGTACATACTACGTCGACCACAACACCCGCACGACAAGTTGGAACCGACCAACGGCATCCGGTGCCCAGGAACAGCGGAATGACCGAGAGGCAGCTACCCAGGTTGAGCGACAGCGGCATCAGAACCGTACTCTCCCCGAAGAGCGAACCGGCTCAAACTCACCTACACTACACGCGCAGCAGCCGCCACCAGCTGCATCCCCAGCTACTAATGGCGGCGCGGTGATGCATACCGGAGCGACGAGCCCTGGTACAGGAGAGCTTCCTCCAGGCTGGGAACAAAGATGGACACCTGAAGGCCGACCTTACTTTGTTGACCATAACACGCGAACGACCACCTGGGTCGATCCTCGTCGCCAACAGTACATCCGCATGTACGGCGGCCAAAACAACGCCAATGGACAGATTCAGCAGCAGCCTGTCTCGCAGCTTGGCCCTCTGCCAAGTGGATGGGAGATGCGCCTGACGAACACTGCCAGAGTGTACTTTGTTGACCACAACACAAAGACTACCACCTGGGACGATCCTCGACTCCCTCATCCCTCGACCAGAATGTTCCCCAATATAAGAGAGACTTCAGACGAAAGCTTATCTACTTCCGCTCGCAGCCAGCAATGCGAATCCTCAGCGGACAGTGCCATATCAAGGTTCGGCGCTCTCATATTTTTGAGGATTCTTTTGCCGAGATTACACGCCAGTCGGCAACAGACCTAAAGAAGCGACTTATGATCAAGTTCGATGGTGAGGATGGTTTAGATTACGGTGGTCTCTCCCGAGAATTCTTCTTCCTTCTCTCCCATGAGATGTTCAACCCCTTTTACTGTCTATTCGAATATTCCGCCCACGATAATTACACCCTTCAGATTAACCCTCACTCCGGCATCAACCCGGAGCATCTTAATTATTTCAAGTTTATCGGCCGTGTGGTCGGCTTGGCTATCTTCCACAGACGATTCTTAGACGCCTTTTTTATTGGTGCCTTGTACAAGATGATGCTTGGCAAGGCGGTGTCTTTGGCGGATATGGAGGGTGTGGATGCCGATTTCCATCGTTCATTGCAGTGGATGCTCGATAACGATATTTCGGGTGGCATTCTGGAGCAGACTTTCTCGACCGAAGATGAAAGGTTCGGCGTCATGACAACCGAGGATCTCATTCCTGACGGCCGAAACATTGATGTTACCAACGAGAATAAGAAGGAATATGTCGATCTCATGGTCAAGTGGCGTATTGAGAAGCGTATCGCTGAACAGTTCCAAGCTTTCAAGGAGGGTTTCCAAGAGCTCATCCCTCAGGATCTTATCAACGTCTTTGATGAGCGTGAGCTTGAGCTCCTCATCGGAGGTATTGCCGAGATTGACGTGGACGACTGGAAAAAGCATACCGATTATCGAGGATATACCGAGTCTGACGAGGTCGTGCAAAACTTCTGGGCTACAGTACGGTCTTGGGATGGAGAGCAGAAGTCACGATTATTGCAGTTCACTACTGGTACATCTCGAATTCCCGTCAACGGATTCAAAGATCTTCAGGGCAGCGATGGTCCTCGAAGATTCACCATTGAGAAAGCGGGAGAGATTCCTAATCTGCCCAAGGCACACACTTGGTAAGCTTATTTGATATATCCGATTTGTGCTGTAAAATTAACCTTACAATAGTTTTAACCGACTCGACCTACCGCCTTACAAGAATCTAGAAATGCTTCAGCAAAAGCTTACAATTGCTGTAGAAGAGACTATGGGTTTCGGCCAAGAGTAATCGATAACGGTATTGGTTTCAACAGGACAGGGATACTGAGCTAGAGAGATTCAAACTGCACTCAATGTATTATCGTGTAGTTACCGGAAAACAACAACCTCTCTTATCTGTCCGATTCCTCTCGCTCACATACACGAACTTTTGGGTATTTGCTTTGGTCCCAAAAGTGGACAGAACTGGGTAGTTTGGCGCTGGTGGGATTAATTTGCCTTCAACATGCGATGCAACACCTACTTCTCTCTGTCAGCTCAGAGTTTAGATAATGGAACAGAACTCGGGCGTCGCCGTCACTATAGACGCACCTTGGTGAACCTGTTTCGTGCGAGAGCCTTGGCAGACACGGTGGAACTACCGGGCATACGCCGGGACAGACGGTCCTCGGATGTGATGCTGTTTGACAGACGAGGGAAAAAAAAGAAACTGTACTTAGCTATGTATTACGTGCGATGCCGACAGTGGCGACGGAGCTGGCGTGTTTAGGCTGGAAGTTAAGAAGAAGGATAGGGTTACAGCGCTTCATTTTCAATTACTTTATCTTATATATAGCACTTTCACTACCTCAAGTTTGATATCCACCGTGTCATAGCTGTGTTAGATGAATACTGATATGAGTTGAGTTTACCAGTCATCGTGCGAGAAACATAAATATTGTCACGTAAAATAACATGGTAGAGTTTTCGGGGCCGATTTTATTTTAGATTATTGTATAGCTTGCGCTTAAAACCATCCACGTCCCAGTTTATGCCCCTTATGTTATAGCCGAACCTGGCTATAGCTTGATGAAGAACGCATCCGAAGGCCACCCATGCATGGTCGAACCAAACGAGTGAAAAGCAAAAAGTAAAAAATAGAACAGTATAAGCGGAACCAAAGACCTTTCCGCAGTATCATACATGACCGAACATTCCACCTTCCCATCAACTTCACCGCAGTCTTGGCGGCGTCTTGTAGCCCTTCAACCCTTCCATCGTGAGGGCAAAATCTGTTGAGAAGTCTTTATCGTGAGTAAGGGTGAAATCCACGGCTTCCGCCTCGTCCTCCGCCACGGTAGTTTGCTCCTGGCTTACCAGCGTTCTTGGGCCCAGTAGGGGCGTTGGCCGGGGGTGCGTGTTGAGGATCAGAGCTTCCTGTGGCACTTCCAGCGCGGTTGAAGCCGCCAGAACCGGGGTTTGGCTGAGGGACATCGTCATACATCCCCTCCCATGAAGTGGGAGCTCCGCCGCTGCCTCCAGCTCCGGCTCCCATGCCATAACCTCCTTGCCCTCCGTGCCCTCCATGGCCGCCGTAACCTCCGCGACCACCACGACGACCTCCCTGAGGTTGGTGTTGCTGGTACTGGTTGTAGTTATTATTGTTGTTGTCGTATCCTCGACCACCACCGCCGCCGCTGGCAGAGGCTGTGGGACTAGCACTGCCGGAACCGGCGTCTTGGCCGCCCTGTTGACCTTGTTGCTGCATCATCTGCTGCTGCATTTGTTGCATTTGCTGCATCATCTGAGGGTTCATATTTTGCATCATGTTCTGGGCATTGGCACCACCGCCTCCGCGACCCATCATCTGCTGCTGCATCTGTTGCATCTGCATCATGTTCTGCCACATGGCTGGGTTCATGGGCATTCCTCGGCTCATTGCCATCTGCGATTGCATCACGGCAAAGTATTGCTGCATGCGCTGGAAGTATTGGGCCATGACTTGAGGTGTCATGCCATTGTTACCCATCTGTTGGCCCATAGAGCCGCCCTGACTCGACTGGTCTCCTTCCTTTCTGAACTTGCCGCGTCGTGAAGCCTCCTCTTCTTCTCGAAGGTTGCCTCGAGGTTGGGCCTTCTTGACCTCAATAGGCTTGCCGTGGATCTCTAGTGGCACGTTGATGCATGCATCGACACCTGCTTCGTTCTCAAACGTAACAAAACCAAAGCCTCGTGGCCGGCCAGTGTCTTTGTCCATCATGAGGGTCGCATCCACGACGCGGCCGAACTGGGCAAAATACTCCTTAAACTCTTGGTCGGTGGTCTCCTGGCTGACACCTCCAACAAAGATCTTGCTTGTCTTTTCTTGTTCATCCCGGGGAATTGCACGCTTGGGATCAATCTAGAGTAGTGTTAGTTCGGCAATATGTGCGGAATATTCGGTAGGTAACGAACAATTTTGCCATCAAGGAAATGCTCCTTAACCATGACGATGTTGACTGTCTTGGCATCCTTGAAAGTGAGGAAACCGAATCCTCGGGACCGTCCGGTGCTACTGTCTCTCATAACGGTGCACTCTACTACTTCGCCGAACTGCTCGAAATAGTCTCGTAGGGATTCTACCAGTCGAGGTTAGTACAGGTTTGGGAGTTATGCACCTCTGTGTTACTCACGGTCTGTGGTTTCCCAATTGAGTCCACCAATAAACATTTTACTATGCAAACTTGTTAGTCTCAGCGCAGTTCTCGAATATTAGTGAATGCATCATGGGTGAGACGGCTTTGAAGCACAGATATAGTGAGCATGACATAACAGTTAGATCCAGCCTGGGAACGAAGTGAATTGCGTGATCAAAGTCGGAATTGGGCGAATAATCAATGGCCTTGCTGGGGTAGCGACTCTGGGTTCAGTAGAGTTGATGGGCGCAGCAGGGAAGCTGTGTTTTGATCTGGCGACTGCAATGAGGTGGGATATGCAACTTTGCAGCAAGAGACTGTGGATGTTTGAAGGTAGGGCAATACAGGCGCATTGACAAGGCTGGAGCCTAGTAGACAGTCGCTTGATTTGGAACATGCCATATTCTTCCGTTTGTTGTATATGGTGACGGCAAAAGTGCTGCAGGATCCCTGACTGTGGATGCACAAGGGCCAACACAAATAAGGACCATGGTTGACAAAGGTTGATCATAGACCGCCAAAATAGTCGAAGGAACGGCGCAGACATTGCAACGAGAGATGCCAGATGAGCTTGGTCGAATAAACTTTCGTCTTGTGCTATCGTCTTGACTGTCCTCTCTGTCTCATGCTAGGTACTGGCCTCGAGCGCTATTCGCTGCGAATCTCGTTGTAGCACCCAAGAGTGTTTACCACTCTCATCGGCTACAGGATCTCCGCGACTGAGGGCTATGGAAGACTCAAGTAGGTAGTGTCTTTCGTCTTGACTAGTGCCGGAGGATTTTTTTCTTCTCGGGAGTATCCACAGGGCGAATCCCAATACTGATATCGACATCCTCCTCTTCCTCTCTGGCTCATAGACAAAAGTCATAGGATTCGTCTCAACTGGCCATATCTCTTGATCCTCTCAAGTCCTCATTGACTGGGCTGATTGCAACTCCTCCGTTCTGAACTTTTGCCGTATGATGTCTCTGATAGCAACCTTCTTTCTCTCAATTTGACCGCGACCCTTTCTAGCCAAGCCAACTTCCGAGATGCATGCAAATCTAAAGCGAGAGCCACTACTACGCGGCAAATTTGCAGTTGCCATCACGTTTCAGAGTCGCGGACACGGGGTTAAACCCGCTATACTCGGTCGAGTACGAATTCAAGGGATAAAATCACGAAGTGCAGAGATGATAGACTTACCCATCTTCTTTGGCGCTTGCCTTATGGACAGTTCCATATGGAGGTGTTTGAGCATCGTCGTGCATACCACCTTGGCCTGTGTGACCAGCTCCGCCATATCCTCCACCACCACCGCCAAGGTTGAAATCAACATCATCGTCATCGTCGTCCTGATCCTGAATCATGTGTTCATCACCTGCTGTATCCTGATGTTGGTACGTTCCGTTTTGAAGGTCATGATCGTCGTTCTGTGTATTAGTAGGAGGCTGAACCTCTGGCGCAGGGGGGCTGGCGCCGCGGGAGCAGGTGTCTGCTTTGGGCCATCATTATCATCGTAGCTATTCCGTGTCAGAATGATTGCATGTCTATATAGTGTGTCTTTGCGCATTCTGCAGCGGAAGAACTTACAGATCGGCGAAGAGATCATCCTCGAAGTTCTCAGGTTCAGTCATAGCAACGGTTCAAGATTGGCGCGTGGTTCTGATAAGAAGGACAAATGGCAAAGTAGCGTCGCAGATGCGCACAATGTGTGACGCGGTCTCGACAGTAAATGCTAGGGTAAGAAAGAAAAAAGAAGGTCAAAATAGCGAAGAGATGCGCGGGATTGAGCTTGAAAAAGTGGTTTGAATAAAGAGTTGAAGAGAAGGAGAGGAGGCGACTGACCTGTGAAGGTAGGTCCTCAGCCAGCGGAGCCATGGAGCTAGAGCCTAAGCTGCCGGAATGACTAAGCTTCACATGAGCCAATCAAAAGGCGGCGCAATTGCAAACAACAAAGAAGCTGTTCCGTTGTTATCAACAGGACACTTTGACCTCTTAAATAAAGAACTTAATGATGATTTTCTCTAGTTTCTCATGCTTAAGCAATGAAAGGGAGATTCTGAGAAATACTTAAAGTTTTACTTGATTTGGAGCATGTATACGCTTTTCTTAATGGTTAGATATCCCCTATTTTGTGTAGTATGCAAGTAGTTAGATTAATGAACGTAAACTCTTATAGGTACTCTAGGAATTAGATTGACGTGCTAAATCTGTGCATTGCCGGTAAGACTCAAGCTCTTACACTGAAACTGAAACTCTCGCAAAGGCTTATCCTCAGATCTGATTAGCCGTATTCGCTAAAATATTGAAGTTTTCGCAAGCTCTTAATAAATCCATGGATTCTAGGACAACCTTCTGAGGCCACAGGGTTATGGTTTTGAATTAGTGCACGCCCCCCACCATACACCCGCTATTTACAAGCCACGGTAGCGCTGTTTGCGGGGTGATCTCGTGGTCTCTGGTCGAGCCAGGCTACCAGGGCCTAGTTAAGCCCGGTTCCTTATTGTTTAATCGATCCATCGATCAACCCAGCCCTGCCAGTGCCAACCTACTGACCTTCATCTTCTACAACATCATAGCGTCGCGTGGCATCGCAGCATGTAAAATACGCTTCAAGGCTCTTTTATACGGCCTCTATCATCTTCAACAAACCATGTGGTCGTCTTCTGGAAGTGGCAAGAAGCCTGCGCAATCTGTAAGTCCTGACTATCAACGTCGAAGCTCTCTATGCCCATGAGCTTCGACGTAATGGCCGCCCGCCTTTGCTAACAGCCCCACCGCCGCAGGAGATGGTCCAAGTCGGTATGTTCAAGGAGGAGCTTGCCAAATACCGAATTGTTGCTAACACAAGCTCAATTGCCATGGGACAGACCGATCAGAGTACGTATTTGACTTGGCTTTCCACATTCTCCAAGCTCCCACGCTGAAGCTTGCCCGACTAGGTCCGCATCGCCGTTCTGGAGACCACCACCACGAGACAGCCACAACTCTACACCAAAGAGAAATATGACGTCGCCTACAGGCCATGGCTCTGGCCTCGTTGTTGGCGCCGCATACTCTCATGCAGATATGCTCAATTTAGACTCCTTGTAAGTCATCTTGACCTTGCTCAGCCGTGGTCCTCGTTCACTGACGTCGTTTGTCCAGAAACTCTTCCAGCTCTGCTCGACCTAGAACACCTCCTTCTTCCTCCTCTGCCAAAATTCGAATCCATGAAGCTTCTCCTCCTCCGAAAACGATGCCTGGAAACAGGGTCTCACCTCCATACAAGAGTTACATCAACTTTCTATCAAATACCAATGACGACTGGAAGGCAGACGAAGATGATATGATGGGCTACGAGGATGACGACGGCGACGACTTTGGTTTGCCGAGTCTGTCGAGTATGAAGAGAAGGACGAAACGAATTGCTACACAGAACAGGGCAGAGTCGAGTACATTGTCACCGTCGACAGAAGGGCCTCCCAGTGGCCTCCTAACGAGACGTTATTCAAATAGCGCCGACATCGCAGTAGAGCGACCTGCACCCACATATCCTATGCCCAAGAAGAGCGAAGGCAAGATTCTTCGACCGCAGTACAAGGAAATTCTGAAAGGTACGCTGTCGCAAACAAAACCACTTTCCACAAAAACACTGACCATGACAATAAGACCCCGCCAACGCTCTACATCTCATCAACTACCCTACCATCCCCGCCAACGCCACTCCCAAGGAAGCCGATGCCATAAACTCTCGCATTACACGTATCAATAAATTCAAGAAACTCCTACAAGCTTCTACTATCTCACTTCCCGACCTGAGATCAACAGCATGGTCTGGTGTGCCGCAGGAGGTGCGCGCCATTACTTGGCAGCTACTTCTCAGTTATCTGCCCGCGAACAGCGAGCGCCGGGTCGCTACACTAGAGAGGAAACGTAAAGAGTACCTTGACGGCGTCCGTCAAGCATTTGAGAGGGAGGAAACGCGACAACCACTTCAGGCAACACAGCCCCTGCCGGTCGGACACGGGGCCTAGACGAGGCCATCTGGCACCAAATCAGCATCGATGTACCCCGGACAAACCCGCATATTGAGCTTTACAGCTACGAGGCCACACAGCGGTCACTTGAGCGGATACTGTATGTGTGGGCCGTTCGACACCCAGCCAGCGGCTATGTTCAGGGCATTAATGACCTGGTAACGCCATTTTGGCAGGTGTTTTTGGGCATATACATAGGTGATCCTGATATCGAGTCTGGGATGGACCCAGGACAACTTCCCAAGTCTGTGCTGGACGCTGTCGAAGCCGATTCTTTCTGGTGCCTTACAAAGCTGCTCGATGGTATCCAGGACCACTACATCGTGGCACAGCCGGGCATTCAGCGCCAGGTTGCTGCTCTGCGTGACCTGACAGCACGTATAGACGCCAATCTGTCCAAGCACTTGGAGCAAGAAGGTATCGAATTCATCCAGTTTAGTTTCCGTTGGATGAACTGCCTCTTGATGCGAGAGTTCAGCGTCAAAAACACAATACGCATGTGGGATACTTATTTGGTTTGTTAACATACCCTTTTCCAGTGACTCGAAAACTGACACTCTGTAGGCCGAGGAGCAGGGCTTCTCCGAGTTCCACCTCTACGTATGCGCAGCATTCCTTGTAAAATGGTCTGATAAGCTTGTCCATATGGATTTCCAGGAGATTATGATGTTTCTTCAGAGCCTTCCTACCAAGGGCTGGACAGAGAAGGACATTGAGCTGCTCCTAAGTGAGGCTTTCATCTGGCAGAGTCTCTTCAAGGGTTCTGCTGCCCATCTGAAGGGACAGCCTACTCGTGAACCTGTCACGAATCTACAGCTGTGAGAAAAGACCCGTTCTTGCATTCGGAAGCAAGATTGAATGTTCATGTTGCAATAATTTCCGGCGTTGGTTTACCGGGGATGTGCATGGCGAAGTGCTCTTGTTGTAGAATGCTGTAAAACTATATACTAGCATTATAATAAGGATAAAAACCACGACCAACTTGTCTCGTTTTCACTTGCTTGTTTTGGCACGTCGTGCTTGTGTCTGTGACGTGTTGGTTCGGCAAAGAGCATACATCGACAACAAGTTTGGTATCATGTTTATTTTTCAGGGTGGATTAGCTCAACCTTTTACAGTCGAGAATTCAGAATGAGAGGATCCCTTTATTCCATCTCTTTCTCATCTCCCAATCATCCAATATCATTGGTGGTGTAGCACGCCCAGTGACACGTGTTTGCCTCCCCAGTTATACATCTTCTCGGACGTTCAAGCCCCCAGATACTGGTATGGCATCCATATCGTGTCGCAAATATCCGGTCGGTATAGTAAATAATCCAACTCCAGAACGCCAGGCCGTGGATATTAGTTATGTAAATGAGCACTATCAGCTTATCCAATGTGATAGAGGATTGCTCATGCGTTGCAATAAGTATATGCTGTCGATCCCAAATCTAAAATTATCGTATGGAGTCTTTCCTTGGTTCCACCAAATCTCTTATAAATCCTAGTTTCTCGCGATCTTCATCGCAAACCCGAGCCCACTCGAGTAATAGGCGCCAGGTATAAAGGCGCATATCTTCGCGGCGAAGAACTTGACTAGCCCAGTCCCTGCCCCGTTCGGCAATGAATCGAGCCGCAGTATCTCCGCCAACTTCCTCGTCAGTAAAGAATTCGAGAATAGGATAAAGGTCCTGGAAAGTGTTGTCGAAAGGCACGAAGTGAACCCACGGCGTAAGGCGATCATCATGCCATTCGGCATAAATAGTGGCTTTGAGAGGCATGCTCGAGGAACGTAGGAAACCTCGGAAGCGGGCGCTGAAGGAGTTGCCGTCGGTATCTGGCAGGAATTTAAAGCGGTACTGCTCCTTCATCGACATGTGCTTGAGTTCACGGAAATAAGGAGTGAAATGATCGCAGCCAACTTTCTCGCATAGGAGCCGTTTAAATCCACAGTCGGAGATTTGCTGTAACCACTGACCAACGGTATTAGAAGCGCGGTGGGTACTGTTGTAGGGATCGGGGGTAGGTAATTGGAAAGTCTTAGGTTTGATACCTTGACGCTCAACGCTGTCAACATAAGAGCCGTTGAGCATCTGCATAAGACGGTGACGGTGAAAACGATGCCAGACATCAGCTCTCGGCTCACCACCGGATGCGTCGCCCCTCCAGACAATACCTGTTTTCTTGGCATGCCACGCGGGGCCCATCTTCTCCCCGCCAGAATAGAATTCGTCCTCAGTAAGATACATGGCACCAGGGATCAGAATCTCATTGTTCATGGGGAGCTTGGATCCGCCAAACAAAGGAATCAACTCGGTGGAAGTAGATAGACTGAGAGGTGCGACAAAGCTTCCGTGCATCTGGCGAAGATGAGGTTGTAGGCAAGGGTCCTGAGAGGCGGTCCAATTCTTGACATAACCTCTGTACGCATACTCGGGGTTCCAATTCGAGGGATATTCGACGGGAGCCTTCAAGTCTGAGACTTGTTGGACATTGCGCGACGGAGCGTTGGGGTCACACGTCACACGCGCAAGTTCCCAATAGTTCGCTGAGCTATTGTGCCAATAAGGATCGTAGGGCTGAGGTTTTTCATCGTCGAGCTTAGAGAGACTCTTGAACTTGGTAAAGACCTCTTTCATGGGCGCTATGCGTCGGTTGGCGCGCTCGTGGTCGACGAGCTTCGATAGATCGTCAAATGGAACGAGAAGTCGTGGCTCGTCCATATAATTAATTGGCATGTCGACATCGGGCATATCCTGGGCGAAATCCTTGACAAGGTCGGTCCATAATGTCAGCCACGGCACACGGTTCGTTGTGTCACCAACGCCAGTAGCTACGCCATTGCGAACCTTGACGACCCAGTGCCATGCGGATGCGCGCCTTGCGATTGTATGAGCATCGAGCGCCCAGAACGGTGCCAAGTCCTTGTATATGCGATCGAAGTAATCCTCCACAATGATGCTATCAGAAGTAAGAGCTGCCTCCACCCATTTGTCGAAGCCTGGTGGTGGGTGACGTCCTCGGCGGGCGCGGTAACGCTCGGAGGCTTCGTAAAGGTCATGACTTCGTTTTGAAAGGAGGTTCTCATGGCGGGCGCGGGCATCTGCCATAAGCTTCTTAATTGGATGCTTTGGACCCAAAGTGACAGGGCCCTTTGGTTCTGTTACATCCCATCCCTGGCTGCTGGTCCACAGTATATAATTGGTAATGGCGAAACATATGAGAAAGAGTGTGCTAAGGTAGCGGAAGACTAGTCGAGACGGCCAGTTCGATAACCATTGTTTGAACCGAGGCCACATCATGGCGATGGATATGATGTAAGATGACAGGCGGCGGAGGAGTCGAAGGATTTATGCGCGCCACGGGGGAGCGGGCAACCGAAGCATCGATGGAGGATCGCGAGCTCAGAGAGCGCTGCACAAGGGCATTATCGGGGGAATAGCACTTGGTTGAGGTCGGGAGAAGCGTGTGCTGAAGTTCGGGTTGGTCTTGGTAGGATGTCGGCGGATCGCAGTGGATGTCGTCGTATGGCCACAAAGGAGAAGTCGAAGTAGATCAGGAAGAAGAAGAAAAGAAAGAAAAAGGCGAAAGAGTAGAATGAACCAAGTAAGGTAAAAAGTTGGTGATTTGAGGTTGTGGTATGGAGAGATGTAATGTGGGACGTGGAAGGAGTTCAAGCAAGTACTTGCCTGCCCTGTCGGAGCGGAAACTGGGAATCGGCGGGAAGTTGCAAGTCAAAGTTCAGAAGTTGGTCCTGAGTGGAAGGTGGCGGAGGGTGGAGGGTATTGGAGCGTGGAGAAGGCACACTTTGAGATTTATTAGGGGAGCCACCTGCACATTAACTTCTATAATGAATCCCTACTCCGTAAGCAAGGTTATAATGGTAATAGTGGAAGGACCAGGATCTTATTAGATGTGGGAAAGAATTATGTATGAGCATATCTACGGAGTAGCAGGGCCTTTTGCCTTGGACAACAGCGATTTACTACCTACTACCTTCTACGTCCGAGTAGCCACCACTTAAATGACCCAAGCGGGCCAAGCTGGAAATATCCAGGTTTGCCGCGGAAGGTGAAGCTAATTAATGCTTAGTTAACGTTAGCTTGTTCCTTTCTGTGATGGCTACTCCATGAGGTTCGCTTATATGGAGATGTATATATGTATTCTCCCTAGTACGCATACTGGGAACTATGATTGACATGTTTTACGTAGCATGTAACAGCATAGATATTGAACTCGCCATCTGTTACTCTCCCAATTGCAAACTGTTACTCACGTTGTCCAACCATTCTTCAACGCCGCCCACTTTCCGTAGAGCATCTGCAGCTAGAAAGGGGGATCCAGAATCTCAGAACGGCCACTACAGCTCTGCCCGCATCCAGCCATTAGCGGGGTGGCTTGGCATAATGGTTTAGTGACCGTAGGGCCGTGGACTGGGATGGTCCGAGGGCTCCAGCTGTCTTTAGATTGCAATGCTATTTTTATTTAAGAATCATCTGTCAATCAAGCTCTTCTTTCTTCCTTTGTTCCGCATTATAAGCTCTAAGAATCACAATTGTATTGACCGTAACGCCCTTCGACCCTCATCAATACCCTTTACAAAAGATTGCACGATAGTTGTATTAGTGTATGCATATCAATTACTAGCGCGTTGTGGCTGTCTTGTATCCATTTGCAGACATAAAGTGACATAACAGGAACGTGCAAACGTAACCACAAATGTCTTTTCTTTCGAGTCTCCGTACTCTATACGCGCGGTACCTTTACGTGTTCAGAAAGTTCAGGGTTTGGCGTCAAGCATTTCTCAGCCACGAGACACACCTCGAAATGCTACAAAGCTAGACGACTCCAGTTCAGGGGTGAACCCTCTATCAATATAGACCACCGCCGGTCACTACGGTCGGTCGCGATCGGTGCGAATACACCTTCATTTGGTACCTAGATCCCAGTATATAGAGCCCTTGGGTGACGGGTCAATGCGAACAGTAACCGAGGCCCAAGCTACGGATACAAGCATGGATCTTACGATGAAGGAAGTCTGTTGTCCAACCAGGCTCAGCAAATGCACCTCACTATTTCAAGTCCAAGCACTCAATTGGTCCTCACCATTCGATATTAAAGATCTGTAATGAGGCCATTGCGAGGTTAAAACCGATGTGTGATTTAAGCTGCAGCTATCCCCGTCTCCG
The DNA here is from genome assembly GCA_025948275.1 of Fusarium avenaceum. NCBI lineage: Eukaryota > Fungi > Ascomycota > Sordariomycetes > Hypocreales > Nectriaceae > Fusarium > Fusarium avenaceum. The sequence goes on along the minus strand of CP109670.1, from coordinate 5,233,886 downwards.
AATTTAACATACCCTTGTCACTAATCCAAGTCAACTCGTCCAACCACGCGCTGTCATTAACGGGTTTAATTCGAGGTAGTCGCTTGACTGCCCCTTTCTCGCATCAAGGGGAGGAAAAAACTCTGGGGAAGATCTACAAGTAAACTCACTACGAAGTTAATTATCGGCACGAGACATACCTACTTTCACCATGTTATTAGTAATATGGGAGAGAAAGAGAAATACTGATACACAACCATGACAACCTCATTATAGATCTAAATCATGATCTGCTACTGTTCGTCTCCTTTTTGGGGTGGCCATCAATATCCTCATGTTGAGCCGATTGCCTCACACATCGAGTACCTCAATAAAGGCATCCTGAAAGAGCATGGGTAACTAACTTGGTTTTGTATTCCTGAGAATTCTTGTGTAGGACTTGCTGTTGCATTCTGCGCCCTGGCTTACATGAAATACATAGTATGGATGGTTCCCATTAATGACACCCATATAAGCCCCCCGCAAGCGTCTAGACTATCTATGAGTCTTGACATGTCCGCAAGAGACTGGAGGTAAGTAAAGGAAAGTGTCGAACGATTGGACTGCTTGTTTGGTACGAAACATGAGTATCATTAATATAAATTCAAACACATTGATCTTTTGTGCCCACAATCACTGCGTCTAAGTCATCAACCCATAATGGACGATCATGGTCAGTAACACATTTCAACTCGCAAGTCAACAGAGGACCCTGATCTTCAGGCCTGGGGCGTACTTGCCACTGGATGCAAATTATCCTAACCCAAGAAATTGATCCTAATTGGAGAAATTTATTTGCTTCTATCCGACTCGCCTTTAGTGACAATATGAACGTCATGGATTTTAAACAACGAAGCCATTCGAGCCCCGTGACATTCTGAGGCGAATTGTTCCGAGTTGAAAAGGAGACATAAGACATACCAATCAGTTTCAAAGTTTGCCAGTTCTTTTTTGACGTTGCAGGTAACTATTGTTAAGTCATCATCAAACTTGATATTTTGTCTCTTTTATCCAAGTTAGAGGCCCAAGTTATCACCAAAAGGCTATCACCATCCCCACCAGGTCGGCTAATTCACGGCATCTGGTACTCTCGTCAAAGCGTCTCCAGCCAATCACAGGCGTCTTATTCCACGTCGGGCAAGCAAAGAGGCGAATCGTCCAAAACGTCAACCAAGAAAGCCTCGCTCCGCCAACGCCGTTAACCACGTCCGCGCCAATCTCCCCTCTATACTCCGTCTGATATCGTGCGATCGAGGTGACCTCGTCTGCCGAATCATTCTCTCACACAAGATGCTTTCCTCCACGCGATTCACGGCTTCAATGGCCCTCCGAGGTGTGTGACTTCGGCCCTGCCAACCAGGCGGGCTATATGGCTCGGATATCGAACCCGACCATCGCGACTCTGTCGTACCTTGCTAACGATTTTAATCGCTGTAGCCAAGCCTACGACTGCCCTCATTCCATTCCGAACCGCTGCCGCCGCCTTCACCACCAACTCTCGCCGCGATGCGAGCGCCGTTCAGACCCATTCGGCCACCACAGGTCTAGGAAAGGTCCGGAGAGAGGTTCCGCTTCCCAGCGAGGCACCTGGAAAGGGTGCTCTGCAATATGCGCTGTATGTTTCGAGCTCGATGCTTCCTAGGGATATAGGCGACAGGCGACCTTATATAAGTACCTCCGTACTAACTTGAGTTTGGCAGTACCACACTTGATGCCGTCACCAACTGGGCTCGTCAGTCCTCCCTCTGGCCTATGACCTTCGGTCTGGCCTGCTGTGCCGTCGAAATGATGCATCTTTCAACCCCACGATACGATCAGGATCGCCTCGGTATCATTTTCCGTGCTTCGCCTCGACAGTCTGATGTCATGATTGTTGCCGGTACTCTCACGAACAAGATGGCTCCTGCTCTTCGACAGGTTTACGATCAGATGCCTGAGCCCCGCTGGGTTATTTCCATGGGATCTTGCGCCAACGGTGGTGGATACTACCATTACAGCTACGCTGTCGTCCGAGGTATGCTTCTGGACCGTCTTGACTACAGCACACGTCTCTAACTAGTGATTTCTAGGTTGTGACCGCGTAGTACCCTGCGATGTGTACGTGCCTGGATGCCCTCCAACTAGTGAGGCATTGATGTACGGTATTTTCCAGCTGCAAAGGAAGATGAGGAACACTCGCATCACCAGAGCCTGGCACCGAAAGTAAAGGATTTGGCGTGGGATGGTAAAAGTGGGACCGTTTAAACAAGCGGCAACGTTTTTGAGGCTCTGGTCTGGGTATACTCCTCAAGAATGAGAGGTGCGATCCCTTCATCTACAAAGGTGCAGGTTGAGATGGTGCTAGTCGATGAGGGTTGGCCTCATGAATGGGCTGGAGAGGTTGAAGTCGCCCTGTTTCCTTTTTGTCACGTTTTGTAGAATTAGTCCATTTCAAAGAACAATGAAGGACAAGACAAATATTAATGTCAGAATACGAATGTGAATCTGAAAGATTGGACATAACTAGGTGCCAGTAAGTCAATTCTGCTGGGCACCGTATTGCGCGCCATTAAGGGGTTGCATTTGCATCAGGGCATCACCATCACCTAACCGCTTACATATACGTAGTACACCTCAGGTTTTAGCCGAGCAGAGCCTCATCTTCCATTGTCTCCAACAGTACGGATACATTACCAGGAACTATCATTCAACAACATGGATGCTTGTGCTTAGTGGGACAATTGGTGCAGCTACGCCGTCTCTGTAACTCAATTGGTGTGACCACATAACATAATTATCAAAGACACCTCGGAGCCTTGTCTTGCTCTGTACGCAGCCCAAAACAGAAGACCGCGAGTTTTACCTCGACACCATCTCCTCAATTGCCCTCGTGATCTCAAGATCCTGCGCAATATCGAGCAGCCCTGAAAAATAGCTCGTGTATTGACGGTTATTATCGATAAATGTCAGCCCGAGTTTTGATCACCCGGGTCATCTTTTCTAACCAAGTCATCTCTCACTTGCTGTGGAATTTTGAGGCTTAACAAACTTACCATTTGCACAACAACACATCGCATCGGGCAACCAACCAACTAACCCCGAGCTCTAAACCTAATACGATTGCTATCTTTGCGACTATTTGAGTTTAAGTAAAACAAAGAGACATGGGGCTTTCACGAAAAATCACGCCCAGAGCGGGGGCCCATCTGCAACCGAACCAGGCTCTGTCATGATGAGGCTCTGCTCCTTGAAAGGCCTTAAGAGTGCCCTCGACCTTGTCCGAATAGCGTCGTACCTGTGCAAAATAGATCAGCATCGATTGTTTTGGTGAACATGACCTCACGCCGCTCTACAAGACCCCATATTCTCTTCGTCCCTGTAGCTTCGCCATGAGCATTCTTAGGCTCCCTGTCGAGATTGTTTCTCTCCTCGTTGAGCTACTTGAGCTGGACGATGTCTTCAATATGGCATTAAGCTGCCGGTCTCTGAGCTACATCATTTATGATAAACGAATGTGTCGTCTCGCCCTCATGGTTCGTCTCAGTCTCTTGTCTTGGCGAGAGAGTCCCCGCTGACGACAGCTTAGAAGGCACCATTTTCTGCCGAGGCTCAGGAGGCGCAGGCGACCAAGGACTTCCCGAGGGCGTTCCGCAAGTTAGCCAAAAGGCGAATGGCTGTTCGGGCTGCCGAGCCGTGGATGGTTGCTATAGTGGCCATGGCAGATCGTTTCATCTATACCAATGGCCACCTGTGCTACACTGTTGATAACAAGCATCTGCGTGTCCTCAACACACTGCAGAAGACGCCTACGACTGAGTTAACAGTCGATGTGCCGTTACTTCTTAAGCTTGCAGTGCGTGATTACAACCCTCTAAAACAACATACTTTTGAACCGCTTCACTACGCGGAGGGTATACTGTCATGTCTCGCTACACAAGTCCTCGAGAATTCCACCATATGCAGCTGGCTCGTCATCTTCGAGCTAAGCGAAACTCCCAGATGGGTCGTTGTACAAAGACCAGGCCCAAAACACCCTCTCTTTGTTCGTAACGACAAGAATTATCTCTTCTGGGGCTCTAAATCCCACACCAGACTCGACGGGTCCTACAGCTGGGGTCTTCATTGCCTGAATCTCCAGACTCGTAAGTGGGCAGACTCACGGTTGATCCTGTGGGACTTTGACGAAGCAAACATAGGGTCAGACATTTGCTTTGAGATCATCGATGGCCAGTTTTACTGTGTCTCCAACACCTTGAAAACACAGACGGATCACGGCACACGTAACAATTTCTACAAAGTTGTGCGGTTTCCCGTAGATAACGCGGCTCATGATACGTGCGAGAAGCCCCCGATGCGTAATCTCTGGCGCCGGCATGATTCAGAGGGAGCAGTAGATGAACGCTGGACTTCACTGCAGCTCACGAAAGATGAGGTTACAGGGAGGCTCCTCATCGTGGAAACTCGAAAGGAGTGGTTTTCCGGTAACGCAGGCAGTCAGAGGACTTGCTACAAAAAAGAGCTTCAGTTTGGCCAAGAGGATGATCAGTCTGAGCCTCTTCTTCCAACACCACCTGATTCCACTGTGGATAGTCCTATCCAGGAATGGGATAGCGATAGCCATATTGAGGAACGGCCGAGCGAGAGTGTTCACATTGGAGATGGCCCTACAGATCCAACAGCCTACACCCTTCAAGAATGTTTCATCCGCTCATACAGTCCATCCTGCAACACATTCATCGATCTCGTTTCTGAGGCCTACAACCCACTCTCAGCACTGCAACTCAGAGTACGACCCAAAGAACAACTGCCGGCAGTCAATATCTGGCCACGAGACCAGGACCCATGCTGCCACGACGCTATCTTAGATCAGCTTCACGGTGTCGTCAATCCTATACAGCCGATCAGGGGAATCGACTGGTGTATGGATGGGCGGGTTCTTGTGTATTCTCCATCCCATATGGCATCCGGACAATTGAGGCCCGTTATACTTATATCGTTTGATCCAGGACTTGCACTGCCCGGCTTCCCGAACTACCAGTTACATGAAGCAGACGTAAGAAAGGAACCCAGCACACCTTCACAACGGTTAGTTGGTGGTGCACCAACACTTATACAATGGACATCAAATCAAGACATCGATGCCCAGAAACCCAAGGAAGAGGACTCAAGGACATCTCACAAGTTTGTCAAACTGCGTCCATCGCTTTACCAGACAATGAATATGGGTAATGGGGATGCACATGGCTTCGATCTGTCTTACTATTTTGCTTGATAATAAGAGCTTAGGTGTAACAGTGGCGTCGATTCTTGTATGACATGAGGCCTTCCATGTCTTTCACAGCCTGACTGTAGAAATGATCCGTGGGGCTTCAATCTACCAAAAAAACAAAAGATAGAGAAATAAAAATTATGAAATTTTATTGGACCTGACTCTAGGCTTTGTCGATCTGATATAAAAATTAGCGACGATGATGCTATATCTTTTAAATGGCACATTTGCTGGACTCTATGGAGATTCTGTACTTGCGACATTGGTCATCAGTGTAGACAAGCTTGCAAGGCAGATACAAGTGCAATAACAAGCTGTAAGGAATGGGATTAGAACATGAGATCAGCGAAACGACAGCTATCCCATCGTCCCACGAGATATTATTGAACAAGAGCCTCGACAGTACTCTGTATAGGTTTTACGGTTCGCCCAGCTACCCCAGTTCCAGCGAGGCGACCGCATCTGCAATCTATCCCGGAATAAGGTCCTGATCACATCACATCACTTGGCATGGCATTGTAAATTCCAATGTGTCAGTTCATTAGCGGACAATATCGTTGTATTATTCGCCATTTTGAGACGGGAAGCACATGTTACGCCCGCCCAGGCTCACAGCACATCATGCATGTTATATGCACATCTGGAATAAGTAATGGAAAAGCAATGGCAGTATTATTGGACATGAAGTAGTGAGGGGTGCTCGCAGTGTATTCCCGATTTGGTCTTGTCATGGATATATCAGTTAAGCGGCTAGGTCGGTCAGTACCGGCATGTAAACAAAAAGAATCCCAAAGAAACATTGGCAATTGATCAGGTCTACATGATACTATACATCGCTTGTACATACTTTTAGTTGCAACAGTAAACAGTAAGCCATAGATTTGTGAGTACAAGATTTTGAACACATCCACTCAAACATATTCTTTGTACATGTGCACCATCTCCTGTTCTTCGTCAACACGCTATGTAGTAGCCTCTTTGCAGCAAACAAAATGGACACCCGCCTCCCAAAGACATCCAAGCCCATGAGATGGATGTCAGCGTCCGTAGGACAAAAATTCAAAAGCGAGGCAAGAAATCCGTTCAGTGACGGCATCAACAGTGTTTAGATCCAGGTCTCGAGACTCCAGATCGCGATTGGACATCCAATAATAGAAATTAAAAAGTACATGAGCTCATGGGCGTATGATCCTCGTCTAGGACGTATTTTCTCGACAGAATTGCACAGATAAATCAAATCACTCGCGGGTATCAATCGACACGTTTCGATTACTTCTTTCGACGGCTGAACATCTTCGACAGGCTACTGCTGCTGCTCTCCTCTTTGGCGGGAGGAGGAGCCATCACAGGCTCGGGTGGTGGTTCAGAAGTGCGCAAGAACGCTGCCAGATCCGAGGTTCGAGAGACGTTAGACACTGCCTCCCGGGGCTCAAACTTCTTCATGGGGACACGACGTCCTGAAGGGGCTGCAGATGCAGGCTGCGAAGGGCGCGAGGAGTTCTCGCCTGTGGGCTGGCCATATTTGTCATAGCCGGACGGGACGTTGACCTGGATTGGGATGTAATTCCTGAAACCAGCGCGGCTGCTGAGAGATCGAGTGTCGTTGCTTTGAGGTGATGGAGGTGTATTGCTTGAGTGACTACTCTCCTTACGAGTGAATCTACCGATAAGGCTTGGCGCACTTGCTTTCTTCTTCGGCATCTTCTGTGAGATAGGGACCGAAACAGGCTCCGGGGGAGGCTCATAGTTCATAAGAAACTCTGCCAAGCTCTCTTCCTTCTTTACAGGAGGCTTGGGGGTTGCAAGCGGAGCATCGTCGTCATCATCCTCGTCGCTGAAGTCAATGGCGTAAGGGTCCTTGACACGTCGAGTCTTACGCTTGGGCATCATCTCATCATCGTCGAACATATTGCTAGTAGGCGCGGGCTGTCCCTTGTTCTTCAATAGAGCCGTGTTAGAGTTGATGGATGAGTGAATCGAAGGCATAGATGACTCGGTGTTGTGGGTCGAGGCCTGGCTGTATCGGATGTCGGGAATATTGGCGTCGACGGCCTTACCAGCTGAGGATTCTTCGGTGCCTGTTGTGTCCCAAGGTGCGATGTTATGGGGGATACGGTTGCTGTTTGCGCCTGGGGGTCCCTGTCGGATAAAGTCGATTAGATCCGAGTTGCCATTACTAGACTCCATCACAGCATCACGGGGCATATAGCGGTTCCGACTGCTTGTCGATGAAACACGACGGCCATCAAGACTGGCTTTGCTGGGGATATTTGGGCTGCTCACATTTCGAAACTGCGTGGGACGGGTATCTCCCGCAGGACCAGTAGATTTGATAAATTCTGCAAAATCTGCGGTAGATTCGCTGGGCACTCGAGCTTCTCTGGGAGCAGCGGACATGCGGGGCCTGCCTGGGTTAGAAGACGAGATAGACTTCAACCTCTCGTCACCAATCCGGTGGTGGGTATGTGTCTTCTTTGCTTCGGTTGTGGCGGAGGAAGACCTTGATCGGTTGTGAGCACGAATGTCTTCGCTCTTTCTTGACCCCTTGAAGGTTGTGTTGTCAGGGGACTGTTTGTGCTGTACTGATTAGCTCAATTCTTCTTCAAGCATTTTACTTTCTTTACTCACGTCCATGTTGCGCATATTCTCGGGTGTTAAGGTGTATGTAATGGTTTGGTTGCTCTGGATCAGCTCTTCAAAGTTACGGGCCACATTCGTGCGGTTACTGTTGTCCTCAGAGGTTCGGACAGCCTTCAGGCGACTTGTGGCAGAAGAGGCAGATGAACCAGATGTGTGAGTTGGTCGAGGAGTCTGTGCGCTTCCATCTTCGTCCGAATCTCTTGTTTTCGATCGCTCAATTGATACCATGCCGATGCTGTGAGTTGGAGACGTAGGAACCTTCTCATTCCGTGAAGCGTGTCGATTTGAGTATCCTGAGGTCTTTCGGGAAATATCTGCTGGTCTTTCAGGTATAGATTCAGAAGTGTTGGAGCGCATAGACGCCAGTCTAGTGCCAGAAGATGACTGCTGGAGCACAGGCGACTGATGCGGCGATCCAACAATATTTTGAGGTCGCTTAGCTTCTGTTGGTGAGGCGGCCTCGGGAACAGTTGGTGTGGAAGGCTGATAAGCAAGATACTTGTGAGGCCTTTGTTCCCTAGTTCTATTTCTATCGACCTCCTCGTCTGACTCGGAGATTGGTGCCGCACTGGGCATTGAACCTCGCAAAGCATCGACTGGAGAGCGACTCTTAGGAGCAGTGACCGCCGGGACGTTCTGAGCCTGTGCATCAGCCGCGCTGACGCCGTTTGAGAGGCCACTGCTCGCAGGTATAGTAAGGCTTGCACGGCGGATTCGATCTGCTGCTTCAGCTGAAGGAGAACGAGACCCGGTCGGGCTCTTGGGGCCAGCCACATCAATTATGCGAGCTGAGTGCACACTTGAAGATCTCTTGAGCGGGAATGGGCCACCGGTGTCAGACAGCGCTGGCGAAGAGCTTCCAGCTACCGACACTCGAGCAGAAGTCAGGATCTCTGCCTTCTCGTACGTGGGATCCCCCTCTGCAATTTCTTGTCTTGACTGGATGCGGCTTGTGATGATCTTTGATAAACGCTTGCTCTTTGGAACTGTAGGCTCGGGGAGTAATCCATCCCTGGGCTTGCTCTCTTGGTCCTCTTTAGGCTCATCGCTGCTGATCTGCTCGGTGCTGACTTTTTCATGCAGGTCTTGTTTATCTCCTACAGCACTTGTTTCAGTTGTAGCAGCTTCCTTTGAACGTTTCGCAGCAGCCCGGTACGGTGAAGCATTGGGCGTCGGCAGCGAGTTTGAGCGTTTGCGACTGGCCAAAGTTGGGGTATTAGGTTGCGATAGAGTCGGCGTGGGAAGGCCTTGGATAATTCCTAGAGGCAGAATTAACAAACTCTTAGGTCGGCGTCCGCTAAGCTCTTCGTCTTCCGCTTCCGCTTCCTCATCATCCTCGTCACTATTGTAGGCCAGACCAGGAACCTCGATTTCGTCCACATCATTCTCTTTCATAGGAAGCGCAATTTTAGAGGGCTCGACAGCTTCATTCTCTGCCTCTGCCTCTGCCTCTGCCTCTGTCTCCCGTGTAGCAACCCGACTGAGGGCAGGCGAATCTGAAAACACACTGTCCTGTCTCAGATGGCCGTTGGACGCCCTTGAGAAGGGACGACCATTCAGGTCGATGGTAGGAGATCGTATCCGCTTCTTCCAGCCCCTCCACAGTCGCCCCAATGTTCGATCGAGTGCCACTCTCTCCATGTCTTGCTCTTCGACAACAATGCGGTCGGCGACGTCGGTGGTGTTTCGTGTTCCTTCATTGACCTCCTTTTGGAATTTCGCCCGCAATCTGTGGTATGCGGCCTGTCCCGCAACAGTAAGGGTGAGCTCACCCATGTACTCCAAGACAGAAGTAAGAAAGATTGCGACGGCGGGAGAAATAACTTCACTTGCTGGCTCGTTTGCACCAATTTCGAGGTTCTCCTGCTCCATGTGAAGATCCTCGTCCTCTTCTTCCATATCGCCTAATGAAGAGTAGACCATACATCGAAGGCGAGTGCGCTTCCAAACAAGTTCTAGATCCCAGTCGCGCGCCTTGTCGCCCTGGTCTGGAACAAAATCCTCCTCATCGCCTTCGCCAAGGTATTCACGTAGCTCTTCGTCGGCATTGTTGACGGCGTCTTTTGCGAGCTTGGGCTTTAATACTTCAGAAACGGCGGGCCGCAAATTTGCGAGGGTGGTGGCATGCGATCTGGAGAGAAAATTGAAAAGTAGCTGATCAAGGAAGCTGTTGACAAGCTGTAGCGCCTCTACTGAGACGAGCGCTGGGTCGCTGGCCGGTTCGATACCGTGCTGATCATACCAGGTATCGGCGTGACTATCGTGGTCGTTTGTAACAATCTGTGAAGCGGCCGAGGCGGCAATGAAGGCCGCCGAGGGTGATACAGAGAGCGGCGGCGACATGAGACTGTGGGCAATGGTTGAAGGTCGGTCGCTGGAAATACTTTGCGTCCTAGATCTCACGTCGCGGGGAGATATGATGCCGGAGGTAGGCCGCGACACGGCCGAGTCGCCATTTGAGGTCGCCATGGCTGCGATCTATATCTGCCGGTGGGTAGACCTGCAAGGCCTCCCAAAAATAAAAACGTCGGGGACAGGGAGCGGTCGCTGACCGTAGGCTCTCGGTTTGCCTTGTGCGAGGCGAATCACAATAGACTCGGGCAGGTACAGAACTAGGATCCGGGCCCCAGCTTATGTTATGCCGGGTTGCGAAATGTTGGGGGATCGCGATCTCGGCGAATGAATGGCAACGAATTAGGACGTCCGGATCAATGCTGATTTCTGTTAGTTGCAGGTCGAAATAGAAGTGAAAGCTGGGAAACGAGAGCAAAGCAAAAAGTAGTAACGGAGAGTTGCCTCTTGCGGAACCACAAAGTCGCGGGTTGCACAACCCGTCAAGCAAGCATTGGTGAGACAATGGCTGGTGGGCGCAGGAGCACAGGAGGGCCAAACGTCGCAAGCCGATGCGGTCCAATTTTGAATGCAAGTCAATAGCAGAGGCGGTTTGTCTATCCGTAGCTACTTTTGGCATTGCCTGTAGGAAAGCGAGATGAGGAAGATAGGGATAAACCATAAGTAATATTAGACGAACGTACCTTGTAGTAATAAGACCAGCAGCAGCAAGACCAGATGGATGGTTGCGACGTCGCAAAGCGATTTAAAACAGGAACAAAAAGAAGGAGTCAACAAGTGACAAGACAAAACTGGAAAAAGAACGGAAGATAGAGGTTGAGAATGAGAAAGTAGTGGTTTGAGATGAGAAACGGAAACGAGAGGCTTGAGCGTGTGTCGTCGATCAATTCTCCTGTTTATTCGTGTAGACCAGACCAGGTGCTAAGGGTCTCGCTCAGCCGGCGGATCATATGCAGCCCCTGGACCCAGACCGGACAAGATGAACTGGAAACTGGAAGGCTTCTGTCTTCTCTCTGTGGCGTAACAAAGTTTGGTAGACCTTGTCAGTGACCCAGCGCCAGGGACCCTGAGGCAAGCTAATGGAGTGAATGTATGTACAGATTAGAGTACGTACAGTATCGACACGAGGCCGGGGGAGGCAACTAGTGCTATATTCCAGGTACTGTTTCGCCTGTTGCAGCACGCAGCACACACAGCATCAGCATCAACTGCCTACTGCAGCATAGGATTTGCGACGAGGTCTTGGAGTGGTATAGTTCCGGACAGGGATGATTGCGATGGGATGTTTCCACGGACGCGGCTGGGGTGGGCTAGGATGGGCTGGGATGGCAGGTCTGGTTGTCACTGGAGAAGAGACCCAAACACAGAAGGGTCCCGCTACAAGCGACTCCACAGCGCCCACCGTTCCTGGACAAGGGCCTTAGGAGCATTGGTCAGGGTTCGAGTCAGGGACTCTTTTTGGTCAATGAAGCGGAGTTTGGATTGTAATGGGCGATGGGGTATAGTAGGATAGGGGGGATTAGAGCAGAATTTAGTCAGGAGTTTTGATGGTGTCACTGCGTGTCGTGCATTATCCATTGTGCATTGTGTTAATTAAATGTCGCGTATCCGTAGAAGGATGAAGCTTGAAGCTTGAAGGTCGCCTGTGAGGTATAGTGGGCTGAGGCACTGTGTTAGGTATGCATGTGCTCTACCAAACAGAGCCTTTGCCGTCTACTCCGTAACTCTCCCACACCCAAAAGGGTCAGCGACTACAACCTCAATTCTGCAACGTCAAAGCGAATTCAATTAGGTGGCTTCTGTCCGTCTCTGCATCTGCATCTGCAACTAATTGCATCGCCCATCTAACCTAGTCAGATAGCTTCTCCGCGATGTTCATCACTAGTCTCTTGGCCTTCTAGCCTCCCTGCCTCCTCGTGGTTTCGGCAAGACCATCTCTGTGCGGCTCCTCTTATCATGACTAGTATTATAGACCATCTTTGTTAAGGTCCAATCTAGCATGGTCGGAGCTCTTTGTGGTAGGTTGTTAACATGGTGAATTTGTTCAAATACGGGCCTACGCAATATCCAATGCTTTGCAGTGGTTGGCCGAGAGCTACGGCATTAAATGTCCCGTTACTCTAGGCTCTTAGTCTCTTGGGAAGAAAACTGAGAGCGAACCGTGCGAGTCGATACATATTAATGATGAGTGAGCTTTGACGCCTTTTGTCCTATCGGGATCAACTCGCATCTCCTCCGTATTATATTACAACAATACGACACGGTATATCGAGAAACGTGGCTACTTGGTTTCAGATGACGATTTCTTTCCATTGTTGAAACACATCGACATCTTTGTCGTGCCAGATTCCTTCCATACTCCATCTTCGCTGAGACGTGGATACAGGTTCGTTTCACAACGAACTACCCACGTATATGCGATGCAACTCTGTCATGGGCATCCGTAACCCTTCTCTCTTTCTTTCTGTCGAATTACCACAGGATTTCGTTCTTCAACCCAATACATATCCCAGCACGGACAAGCCGGGCCCGGCTTTGGTGATGGCTTTGTTCTAGCCTGGCAAATATGTGCTGTACCCAGTAATTGTCACCATCGTCAAACAGACGATCCAGGATATAGCGTGGCAGCCACCGCAAAAGCGCAGCCGGTCAATGCTCACGCTAGCCTTGGTTCGTGATGAACATCAACTGTTCCGCAAGCCACGCGGGTCAATGGAATGATGGCTGTTGAGTGCAGCTAATCAGTCAGCCAGTGAACAAGTAACGCCCAAAATGGAGCATGGAACAAGAAACGTCTGAGGTCTAATTGATAGAGCAAGAGCAAGAGCAAGAGCGCTACGGAACGCGTTTAGTTTATCGATATGGAGTACAGTGATCGACAGTCTGGGCTTTCCACGTGTCGTGTTGCAGATCAAACACTATCATCATGACTCTTCACCACCTCCACTGCAATATCAGCTTTGTTCAGTTATATCAAGCAACCATGGCCTTTCTGCATGTTGGATCATCACCAACAAACACCTGAGCAAGTGTCAGAATCGGGGGTCAGCTTCACACTCTTCAGTTCAATGAGTATTCTATGTTAGACGTGCGGATACTAGTGGCCAATACCACATCTCCAGCAGCCCATATCGACTCAATTCTCAGTTTATGTTTCTAATTAACCACCCACTCAGCTCAGCTCGGTTCAATCAGACTAAGGCCGTGCGGGAGAGCGGACGGTTGAGGAGATTATCCAAAGGTCGCTACCTGTCGCTATCGTTACACCCGATATCACGCACGCACGTACGTACGGATACGCACGCTCAACCTGCAGCTTCTCATCGCATCGAATCCAGCTCACAATATCAAGTGTCGACAATAGGACAAATGAATGCTGGTAAACCCTCCTCTGTCAACAAGCTCATTGACGCCTCGCATAAGACATGGCGCTATCGGAAAGTAAAAAACAGGGCCCGACCTTACGGGGCTCTCGTCTCGACTCTCGACCCCAGATGCTAACTGTTGGCTGCATGAAATTCGCCCCTCTCAGTGAAAGAAGGCTGCTCAATCTGCGATCCTGCAGGACAGACAGACAGAGGCGACATCTGCGTGACGACAGTCGGGCATTTATTTCCCTTCAGCTGCCAGGTGGAGCGGAGGCCCCGGGCAAGGCCGGACAAGGCCCTCATCTGTCAACCTGTCCTGTCCTGTCCTGTCCTGTCCTGTCCTGTCTAATTATCCTTTTGACGACTCCCAGCTCCACGGGTCAGACTTATCAGACTCAAGGTTCAGGGTGCAACAAAAGGATCGACACAAAGGAAAGAAAAAAGGATCTAGTGCTTGCAATGTCTTAGACATGATCTTGTCTGAGTCCCACTATCCGTATCTCACATCTCACTCACCCTTTGGCCCGGCTCAGATCCCACCGCGCCGGAACTCATTTGCAACGCTCATTCGTGACTGGCTTCGTGGGTGTACATAGTACATAGTTTCATTCACATCGTGTCGTCACTTTCCGATCGACCTCTAGTCTTTCGTCCCCTGCATGTTTATCAGCTCAAGTCATCCAGCCATGCCAGCCCGTTTCTGGCATCAAGTGGCTGCGCTATCTTGGGCTGACTGTAGGGCAGCTCGCATGTTATTTGTTATTGCATGCATCATTAGTGTGGCAGACAAAGTGCAATGTTACGGATTGTATCCGTGAATGGTATCAGAGTCTCTTAACAAGAGGCTGTCGCAGATAACAAGCCAATTAACAAGGAAATCCTTGCAATCGTGATACTGTTCCATTGTTGCCGAGTTGCAAAACCTGCATCTTTGACCTCAGCCACATGTCACTCTGTCTAGGTAGGTAGCTGCCACACTCTGGTTTGGTCACTCACTCGACGTCCAAGACACTTATTACACTGCCAATGCTCATGAATATATTCGAAGATTATGAACTTTTGGTTGGGCCATAGCTCTGATGTTCATACACTGGGTCAATCCTAATCTCTTTATGGTCTGATTCTACCGTGCATGCCCGTGCTTAATGAATGAGCCCAGACACTGACACTCAGACACTCAGGCCCTATCTCACTCATGCTTTGGCTTTCTTCTTCAGAGACGATGACCCTCAGGCTCGGCCCGAAACCTAGGTACTCATTCTTCCTGTGCCTCTCGCCTAGCAATTAAATACGCGATAGCCTACCCGTCCCTCGGGACGGGTCCTTGCGTCAATGTTTGCTTTGACACTCAGCCCGTTGTTGGGTGCTAATAACAAAAATAAGGACGTATAACGCCTCTTATGCAGGTTGCCTTGTTCTGTACAATAAGAGGCTGCGATACAAACTACTGCATACACTCTTTGGTTGTAGTGCCAAGAATATGTTAAAAATAGCCATGTCATGTTGACCACAAATCTATATTAGAGGTGGCTTGCAGATGTGTGCATAATATCCTCAGAAGACACTCCAAGTCAAAATTTTCTTTAGTTCATTATTGGCATCCTATATTAGATACTTCGGTAGATATTAGAAACCAGTGAGGTACTTGGTATCGCATCGTCATATGTGGCCAACTGTGTCGTGTATCCCTCACAAGCGGTCTGTGGTACGACAGCTTGATGATTTCTTCCCCCTTGCTAAAGAATGGAACGTCCTGTCAGAAGGACTCACCAGGACGGATTCTTCCATAATCTGTTCCTCGGGAAAATCGAGTCGAGTCTGGTGATTGTCGACGTACACTTCATTGTCTAATAAAGGTCATTCCTTAGACTTGTGGCTGTCTGTTATAAGACTGTGGAGTTGCACATCCACCTGCGACATTTCGAAAGGCGTAAAGATAGACGACTCTTCGTCCTTGTCATCTTTACTCTCAGAAGGATTACCATTATCTTGGTACTTTAGGCGCCGAAACCTATGGACTGGCTGCGGCATGGGTTGCTCTTTGTCGGCCCTCCAAGCTTCCCTGTCATAATCATTAGTGTTTGCAAAAACCGAAGGAGGCATGATAATTTTACCCTTGGAGTTGCCGTAACGGCATAGTCTACATTCTTCCTTTTCAAGACTGACGCCCTCGATGATAGTCTCGGGACAAGTTACCATCAGCTCTCCACGGATGCAGAGTTGGACGACCCGTGGGGTCAGTCGGAAGCACTCCTTGCACTGCACGTTCTCGCCTCGACACATGGCTGTTGGGAGAATAGTTAGCCTTCGATCGAAATCGCTCATATTCGAATCTTTCGGGGAACAGACTCACTGGATCAAGAGAGTGGCAGCCGTAGTTAACCAGTTACCAACGAAGATGATGTATAGCCAGGTAGGATTCTGCGATCAATGCAGTTTTATATATTAGTATAAGGAGTGAATGTTCCTCACAGAGGCAACCTTCGACGTGTGAATTATACAGAACTGTGGATGAAGTCACCGAACAACCAGTGTTCGGTATATACTCACTGTTCCGAGGCCTGCTCTTTAGAGTGATAGGAGAACCTGCTGCTTGTCCGAAATCTAGACGGGAGAACTTGTCTATTTATCGCAATCCAGTAGCTGCTGCCAGTGTATATCATGCATCGTGTTTATTGCTATTTTCATCGTGTTTCAGTCTCAACTTTCATTTCTTGTGTGTGGTGTTGGCGTCCAAACAGTTCTTTGTCCGTGGTGAGGAACTATAATAAAGCAAAATAGATAAATATATCTTCTTCATCGGGCACTAGTCGCATGAACAAAGAAGCTTTATAACGTGGTTACAAGGGTTGAATAGGACCAGAGTGCGCTATGTTTTGCTGCGTTTTGCTGCGTTTTGTAGTGCTTTGCTGTTCTTCGGTATACTTGACTTGTTGGATTGTTTCAACATCAGGCGTAGATAGAGTCATTGAAGATATGTAGATAGCTTGGCGAGGTCTCCTCTAGTTAATCTACAGTTGTAGACAACACTTACAAGTCGCAATCTGATTTATATTGTTATCGCAGGTTGTCAGTTTGACGTTTCTTTGTCAGTGGCATATCAGTTTCACGTTAGGAAACTTCATGTACAAGTTTTCCGCATATACTGTCACGAATCGATTACTTTCACATATTTTATATCGTCAAAGCATGCCATTAAAGATACAAGGCAGCTTTGTACTATAATGAAGTGTCAATAAGAGTGTACTCATGTCCCGTCTTCAAGTTCCTTGGTGTGCTTTCAAGTGCCTGTTCGAAAAGCAATATCGTGGCAAACACTATTGTTGCCATTGACATGATATCTCGCGTTTGCACTTCTCCTACCTAGGCAGTTCTTATTGTTTCTATTGACGGCACAAGATACAATCAGACAATAGAGTCACTTGCCTCAACCTGGGCCAAAATATTTGGTATCCCCATACTCCATCTTCTTCCCATTTCTTTCAAGCAGAAACAATCACCCAGTCACTCCTTTATCACGATGTGGTCTCGTCCGTTCACTATCTCTCGGGACTACCTGTTGCCGTTTCTGTCACTTTGCCTTTTGATCATCCAACTCGGCCTTTCTATAAGCGACCTACCATCGATCAGACTGATTCAGGATATCATATGCAAAGATGTTCATCGTGTCGACAACTCTGCGCCTCTACCTGAGGAGGATTGTCGAGATGAGGCTGTGCAGCACAGGCTCAACTATATCATCATGGGGATGCAGATATCGGCAACTATTTCTGGTACAAAATCACACGCATCCGTTTCCATTTCTACGCCCCCCAAGGACCTGATACTAATCATCGTGCAGCAACTCTAGTTACCCTTCCTCTAGGTGTTTTCGCAGACCGAATCGGTCGTCTTCCTATCCTTGCTGCGAGCATTCTCAGCATGGTACTCTCGCAAACTTATGCCATGTTCATATGTTGCAAATCGGAGATTATCCCACTCGAAGCTATTTGGGGGATCGGTGTGCCACTACTCCTTGGCGGAGGTCGGAGTGTTGCTGAAGCTATGGTTTTTGCCATAATCGCGGATACAGTACCTGATCAAAAGAGGCATGTTGATTTTATTCCCAGTGCTAAAAACACCACTTGCTGACCTCGCCCACCAGGTCGACATGGTTCCAGTGGGTTGTAGCATCTGTTCTCACTGCACAGCTCGTAGGTCCATTATTATCAGGGGTACTTGTTCAGTCGTCGATATGGATATCACTCTTCCTATCCTTGGGTTTGGTACTAGGCGGCGGTATTGTCCTCGCCGCCTTCACACCAGAGACACTGAAGCGGAAGCAGCCTCAAGAGTATCCAAGCATTGGTCCGTATGGGTACGGCCTGGAGTTGGACATGTTCAGCTTCGATCTACCCAAGAGAACATCTACATTGGTCGCTCTGAAAACGATGTTCGCCAGACCTCTCCTCTGGCTTCTGCCAGGGGCCGTCATGACGATTCCACTGGCGACCATACAAACCGATATCATCATCCGCCTGATGCCTATACAGTTCGACTGGCGTCTCGACCGTTCTATCCTTATCATATCTCTACGAAGTCTGGTCACACTCCTCACCTTGTGCATCTTACTGCCCGTCATCAACTACATCTGGACCCGACTCTCCCGCACTTCAGTGCATCGCCAAAACTCCATCTTGGCTCGCGTCAGCTCGCTTCTTTTCTTCGCTGGCTGTCTTTGCATGATGATGGTCACCGAGGAGGCTTTCATCCTGGCAGGTCTGATTATCTCTGCTCTGGGCTCAGGTCTACCTACGCTGAGCCGGGCAATACTAGTAGGGCTTACAGGAGAAGAGCGAGTTGGGATGTTGTTTGGAATGCTGGCGGTCTGTGAGATTATAGGCTTCCTCGCTTGCGAGACAGGCATGGGGGCATTATTTGCCGTTGGGCTGAAGACGTGGATGGGAATGCCATTTTGCTTTGGATTGACGATGTCTCTGGTGATCACTGTGACAGCCTGGTTGGTTCCAACGAGGTTGCAGAGTGCTGAAGATGTATAACCAGGTGCTGCCTAAGTGATGCGTGCTCATAGTCCTTACACAAAGACCCAGGGTGGAAGGCATATTTACCCTAGAGTGCCATATCATACATTATAAAATCTCCTTATACTCGACATAAATCTCCAAGGTGTCGTCTCCGCAGCTGCATGAGAAAATTCTACCCTTGTGAGGATCAGTCTCAAAGAGGAAGGTTGATGTGTCAACATGGTGTGTTCAATTAGCGATTACACGATCTTATTATCACGAACCTCGGGAGGTCAACTGCCGGTGTAACCTCAGTAGCAACAAATCGATCAATGGAGTGTCAGCAAAAATAATGGCTTATGAGAGATAAAAGTATAAATTGGTGCTTATTATGATGTTCTAAGCGCCGTATCGAATATTATCAGCGTACGATTAGTTGCCCTGATCGCCATATGCAAGATGGACCACTAACAAAACAGCCGAGCCCTTGACCATCTGCAAGTCTCGGGCTACGACGCATTTGTTTTGTCAAGGCGAGACCCATATCGAGTCAATTTTGGGAGGGAAAAAAGCCAAATTGATTGGACTCTCTTCCCAATTGTCTCAGTTGGAAATAGCCCCTCTCAGACTCAAAGGATCAGCAGAGAATGGCGAGACGAGGCACAAGGCCAGGGTTTGTGCAGCAAGACCCAATGAAGCCACTGTGTTGGGTGAAACCTTGACTTTTCGTGGCATTGCACCTCGAACTTGACCTTGTCCAACCTCCATCAATTATCTCACAGGCTCTTGCTTGCAGAATCTGACTTGACACTGAAGTCTTCCTGGTGCTCGACTCTCTATCACGTCATATCGCCGACGGGTCGGACTAGAGACTGATCTTCATTGCAACCAGTTCACCTGTCTGAGCAATTTAAATAGCCCATTGCGACCCCAACAGAAATTTTGAAGATACGACAAGAATATAGCAGGGTTCTTCGATAGAAGACACAAAGATGGCGGCTCAAAAAATCAACACAGAAGAAGCCCTTCGCCGGGTCATCCATACTACCCCCATCATCGACCATCACGCCCACCCTCTTCTCAAGCTGAGTGCTATAAGAAAACACCCTCTTCTCTCCATCGCCACTGAGGCCAACGGAGGCGCCATTGAAGACTCAAAGACCAGTCTGGCACATCTTCGTACTGTCAAAATCCTCTCTGGTCATCTGGGCACTGAGCCGACCTGGGACGCAGTGGAGGCTGCCGTTGCCAGAAAGCAAAAGGGCAACTATGATGAGTGGATTCGAACATGCCTCTCAGGAATCGAAAACATATTGGTTGATGATCTTCTGGGTGATCCGGCTGATGTAGAGCCATATCATACGCTCAATGCGTATACGCGGAGTCCAAACAAGCGTATCCTCCGAATGGAAGAGGTTGCAGCGGGCTGTATCGAGAAGGCCTGCGGGGACTTCTCACACCCTTCCGAGGCATTCTCAGGATCTGTTCAGAGCTTCATGAATGCTATCTACGATGCTCTAGATGACCCCGAGATCGTTGGCTTCAAGTCTGTTATTTGCTATCGGACGGGTCTTGATGTCGTCCGGATTACCGACCTTGAAGTCATTATGCAAAAGTTCCGGGTTATTTTCGATGGGAGAAAAGAAGACGGAGCGGAACCATTCGAGAGACTCGACCATGAGCTTCTCAACGACTACTTCCTTCACATCCTGGCGGGCTTAATCCAGAACAGCGAGGACGAGCACAAGAAACCTATCCAGTTTCACACTGGTCTAGGCGACAACGACATTACTCTGTCCAAGTCATCACCTGCACATCTCCAGGAGTTCATCAAGACGTACCCCGATGTGCCAATCGTTCTGCTCCACGCTAGTTATCCTTTCACTCGGGAACTAGGATACTTGGCAACTGTTTACAGCAACGTTTATGCTGATATCGGGGAGGTGTTTCCCTTCATAAGTCGGGAGGGACAAGAGGGTGTTGTCCGGCAGATTCTGGAACTCTGTCCAGTATCGAAGATCCTCTGGAGCACCGACGGACACTTTTTCCCAGAGACGTATATTATCGCCGTGGAACAACTCCGCCAAGTATTGCAGACCGTCCTTGTGGATTACGTCCACAAGGGAGACTTGACTTGGGTACAGGCAGCCCAGCTTGTCCAGGACATTCTGTTCAATAACGCGAACAAGCTCTATGACCTTCGCCTGGAGTTCAAGCCCCTGCCTATAGACTCTAGTCTTGGACTAGAGTCTTCTGAACACAAGAACATTGCAACCTTATCTCGTTTCCTCAAGAACAAAGAAGAGCCGAGGTTCTTGAGGGTGACCTGGACCGATTTTACTGCCATGCCGCGATTGAGAGCAATCCCCATGCGCCGTGTGTGGTCTATACTCCGAAATGGGGAGGACTTTACACTTGGCGTAACAAAAGCTGGTCTCGGGCTAGATCAGAAAGATACGCCGGTGCATGGTATCACTCCCACAGGAGAGTACAAATTGCATCCTGATTTGAGCAGCCTTCGTGTTGGTCCTCGAAAGGGGCATATCACCGCCATGGGCGACTTCAAGGAAAAGGATGGTTCGGCTGCACCGTTTTGCTCACGAACTATTTTGAAGAAGACAATTGACGAGGCGGCTAGACAAGGACTCGAATTCACGCTTGGGTTTGAGATTGAGCTAGTCATTTTCCGCCGTGGCCAGGACAAGTTCGAACCTCTCAATGGAGACGGGCATGCGTGGTCAGTGACACGGGCAATGGACCATAAAGTGGTAACAGAGGTTTTGGAAGATGCTGTCGAGCAACTCGATGCCAGTGGTGTATACATTGAGCTATTGCATCCTGAAAGCGCTAATGGACAATATGAATTTGTCATGCCCAAGGCACCAGCGCTTGAGGCTGTGGACGCTCTCCTTTTCACGAGAGATGTCATCAGTAGCTGTGCTACAGCAAAGGGATATCGCATGACTCTTCACCCCAAGCCATATGCCATGTCATGCGGAACAGCAGCGCACATGCACATGTCTATCTCGTCGCCCGTTGGATCCGATAAAGAGGTGTACGAGCCCTTTTACGCCGGCATCCTGAAGCATCTCCGGGCCATTGCAGCCTTTACATACAGCAGCATGGTCAGCTACGAGCGTGTTCTGGACGGTTCATGGGCCGGTGGAACTTGGGTAGCATGGGGCACGCAGAACCGCGAAGTGCCACTGCGCAAAATCGAGGATAGTCATTGGGAGATAAAGTGCATCGACGGGCTCGCCAACCCCTACCTGTCACTCGCGGCAATCCTCTTAGCAGGTACCAAGGGAGTTGCTGACAGGGAGGAGCTGGTTTGGGGAGACTGCTCTAAGGATCCTGCACTGCTGTCCTCGTCGGAGAGGGAGGCGCTCAACATGGACACAAGGCTGCCACGGAGCATAGAAGAGGCGCTCGATTCCTTGAAAGAAGATGCGGAGTTGACTGAACTACTTGGGCCAGAAGTAGTGCAGAGATATATCGACATG
The DNA here is from genome assembly GCA_025948275.1 of Fusarium avenaceum. Classification (NCBI taxonomy): domain Eukaryota; kingdom Fungi; phylum Ascomycota; class Sordariomycetes; order Hypocreales; family Nectriaceae; genus Fusarium; species Fusarium avenaceum. The sequence continues at coordinate 5,211,754 of CP109670.1, read as the reverse complement.
AAGAAGGCCGAGACGAGTATTATTGAGACGATGGGATATGAAGAGCGGACACAATGGATTATGGAACGATATTGAAGCTTCGGCCGTAAGAGAAGACTGTATTTAATTATTCATCAAGTATTTACGGATATTATCTGCACAGATACGTACGTCTTCACTTGAAATGTTGAACAAACCCAAACCTCATCTTCCCTGTCAGCTGAAACATTTTCGTACATAGGTACCCAAACATCAAGATGGTGACTTGGCAAACAATGGAGTTGAAAGGGCTAGAAACACTGTTTACATGGACAGGGCACCCGCGAGTTCCGTAGATTTGGGTGAAAGGTTTCAGGGATGATGCATGATTGATTGAGGCTTTGAGCCATAGCCAGCCTAGCCAGCTACTCACCTCGACACAATTTATAGAGACAAAAAGAAAATCTCCATTGGTTACGGCGAATGAAACTGACCTGACAATTGGATATCCCGTGTCCCGTGTCTTGTATCCCGTAAAGCTGGCTCTATTGTGGCTTGATTAAGGTATGTTCCGCTGGAATGAGGCGGATATTTGAGTTGGTCGCAACGGCGGAGCTCACATTCTTTGGCATCCCACCTTTCATAGGGTGAGTCTCGCTTTCAAAACACACATTCCAGCAAGACATAGTTCTATTGTGCGGCAGTTGTTGCATCATGTACTACGTATGTACCTGCTATTCAGAAGTGATTGATTGATAATAATGCAGCAAATCCACTCACAGTTTTACTGCATGCCTCTTCTGGTGCTTCTGATACTACTCCGTGGGTATAATGACCATGAGTCTAGACCCATTTTATCGTCAAGGATCGTATCATCTTCATTTAAAGGTGCCCCCCTCAAAGTGGAACCCTGCAACGCAAAAGCTGCTGTCGATCCGCCATCGAAAATCAGATCTAGGAATAAAGAAGCTTGGCGCGACTTGTTTTTAGGGAGCCCTCCTGCTTGGTCATGGAAATTACCAGCGGAGCAAACCGCCCATCGGAGGAGCAATGTCCGCATTTTTATACGGAGTAATGGAGGCTTTTTTCTTTTTGCTTGCACAATCTTCCAATGCTTTCCAGCGTCAAAGACTCAAAGTTAGTTGGTAGCCGAGGCGCAAATCCATTCACTAAGGCCCCCGGCCCTCTGGAAAAGTGCCCTGACTAACATTGAAAGCCCACCTAGTCTAGCATGGCCTTAGGGGCTTCGTATAATTGGACGCCATCAGGCACATTTGACAGTTCTTTGACATTCAGACAGCTCAAACTTCCAACGGTTATGCCGTAATAATCACGGATGGACATGAGTGGATCATACCGTTTCAAACCCAGCATAAATCAAATTGCTTCCTGCTATCGATGCTTTAATCTCACCAAATATTAACGTTACACTTACAATTAATGGGACAGCATTAACTTTATAGATGTGGCCCTGGAAGAGATCTCTAAACTCTATTCATGACCAACCAACATCCATTTCTCAGCTCGATCTTGTTTGTACTGTATCCGTAGTCCGTACCGCATCTTTACCAGGAAGTACTCCGTACCGTGGTCGTATTCATCGAATAATGTTCAATCCAATATTGGGCTAAAGGCTGAGGCCGCTTCTCAATAGTTTAATGTTTACGGATATGTCTGTGCTTTTCGCTTCCTGCTTCCTTATCCAATCCTTTATAAGTTTATTAGGGACATCCCTCGCTGTTGATCGATGCATCCGTACTCCGTACTATGTACGCGATCGGCAGGGCTATTGACGATCACTACCTTTTGTTGCACCTGTCTACGCCCATCACCCGCAGCCGAACCCGTCTAGTTCTTTTTGAGTTTGCCTGTCTAAGTCAAATATTTGCGCTACCGTTAAGAGTCGCCGTCTGCATGAGGACGAACTTTGCCGGTTGAATACCAACAATATCGAGGTTTCCTTTTTATGCATAAAAAGCTCACATTGATTGAAGCTGGTCTGACGGTTTCGGCAACCCTGTCAAAGAATAAGCCCGTCCGTATTTGCATGACATGGATCCTTGAAATACAACGTCCATTCTCTTTGGGGTTAACGTTATTAGGTACTGGATTGGCTGGGCCACTCACGCCCGCTGCCCGCTCAACACCTACCTAAGCCTCCGGTCCACTAAACGGGCAACCAGGTCACTGCCCGTAGCTTACTCTAGGTTGTCTTCCCTGCCCCAGAGTTCTATAGCGTCGGGTTCAAACTCGACATATTGGATTGCATCCCGACTAACCCGCTCGGTCCGGGGACGACCAACTGTATTGTTGACTTGTCCCGTCAGCTCCAGATCCGTTGAAAGTCACGCTGAGAAGATCAGCTGCAGAGATTGCATAGAATATTCTATACGGATACTATTCGATACTTTCCCTACAGAGCCTCTCATAGGAAGCCACTCCGAAACCAAGGAAAAATAGTTGAGCATCAAATTGAATAGCATGTGGAAAGACCTGTCACAAAACAATACCATCCCGCGTCCTCGTTTCTTTTTAGCCTCCCTCCACGCGTCGGTTAACGTTAGCTCCTCTACTCCTCCAAAGGGCCAAGCTTTCTCCATCACCACTATTACCGTCCAGCCTACCATGGGGCCTACCAGCCTGCCAGCTTACAGCGCGCCTTAGTCCCACACGAACCCCCCGGCTCCCCCAAGCCTCCGTTGATCGTTACTCTTTCCAACAACACTCTCCTCCCATTCTCCATCAATCTCCCCCAGCTTGCCCAGCTCTTACATCCCCAATCCTGGGTAGTTTTTGTGTGTCGCAGCGACTTTGCACCACTCGACTCGATTCCATTCATTCACCCTTCCAGATCCGATACTCACACAATATTCTACTTCTATCTTGGCGAAGTAGAGAAGGCGCGTAAAGTCGGCCAACTTCACATTATCTTCAGACCTGCCCTTCGCCCTGCAGAGACGACTTTTGTCCCCCGGGAAGGCCGAGTCAGCACACCACGGCCACATCGTCTTCCAACAGCTTTCGCCTCCCCTTGGCTGTGCTGTCGATCATCGATCCACAACACCACAACGTGCCTTTACGACGAGCACCTCGAATAATTCTGCACGACGGCGAAAGCGAGAACGGAGCACGAGACCAAGTCCCAGTACCGGACCGAGTTAACTCAAGACCAAGGCGCAGAGACTACCTCAGCTTCAACCGTTTTCCGGCCGCTTAACTGCGATCAACCTTTACAGCCACAACTTTGTTCAACCGTTTTGTTTGCGCCTCGAACTGACCCATTCAGCGAGAACGACGAAATCGACGATGCCGCGTCGCCGCTCTCGGCCATCAACTTCTTTCTTCTAGCCTGCCTATCATGCGGATCGCCATTCGTGAGCAGCTTGCAGCCTTTGTTCTTCTCGCCGTCCTCGTATCCCTTGCCATTGTTTCTATCCCAACATGGATCTACGTCAATCGCTTCGTCGTCGACATCGAGCGCGAGAGCCTGCAGCTCACAGCTTCCCTAAAGGCGTCCCGGATTTCTGCAGAGCTCGGCCTCGTCGAGACAATCGCCATGACTATTTCTTCTCGAATTCTGGTCCAAACCGCATTGACCAATTTCTACAGCACAGGGAAACGAGAATGGGAGGAAGCTCGCGAGGATCTTGCAAGTGCACTCGCTGTTAGTACCAGCTCGGGCTTGCTGCAAATAAGGCTATACTCGAGGAACGAAACAGGCTCATCCAACGGTGGTTTACTCAACGTGACCTCTGCTGCAGTGCCAGAGATCATTCTGCCATATACAGGCGCTTCCGGCTCCAACGTTCGTCTCGGTGACACTGAGCAGGGCTACCCCCCAACTCTGTTCCCCAACCTTACATATGTCAATCTGGGCCACCCAAGTTCTGTGCGGAACAACACGACCGCCTTTGCAGCAGAAGCTTTTGAAGGTGTTCGGATTGCTCGTGACGGCGGCTTGTTGCTCGGTCCGCTAGTCCTCAACGAGACTGCGTCCCTCCTCTCAGTGACAATTCCTGTCCGGGACAATAATGACACTTTTATCCTTGGCTACATGACTGTGGTAGCTCTAGCAGAGTCACTCACTGCGGTTCAGGAGTCTCGCGAGGGATTGGGCAAATCAGGCCAGGTTCTATTAATTGGCCCTACTGAGCGATCCAATCGATTCAATACCTCCTTGCCTGCGAGCAATGCGACGTTTACCCCTGACAGAGATGAATTTGGCAACGTACTCGTCAAATTTGTCCTTCCCCCTAAGAACCCGGAAGGACAGGACGATCGTCACGATATGCATCAGTTTGTCAGCGAGTTTGGCAACAGGGCGTTTCCTGTCAAGAACTATCCTGCTGCACTCGATGCATTTTCCAACCGATATGACACAGTCAACAATGCCAGTGCTCTCCTTAACACACGCAACGAACAAGGTGCCCGGGTCGCTGTTGGATTTGCCCGGACACAAACCCCCCTTGCAAATTGGACTGTCATTGTCGAGAAAGCTAAATGGGAGGCTTATAAACCGATTAACACTTTGCGAAACATTCTCCTTGGAACTGTCTTTGGGACCGTTGGCTTGATAGCATTGCTGGTCATCCCTTGCGCTCATCTTAGTGTTTTGCCTATTCGAAAGCTCAAAGCTGCTACAGAGAAGTCAGTAAACCCCCCGGGGTACGAAGAGTCCTTTGTCGATTCCGATTCCGAGTTCGATGAGGAGCTTCCAAGTTCTGGAGGACAATCACGACGATCAAGAAAGAAGGGACCTATAGCCAAATTCATCCGACGACTCCAAGGGAAATCGACTGGACCAAGTTCGAGTCGAGACGTGGCTCGTCGGATGTTCAAAATCCCCGCAAAAGTTGACGACCGGAAACACATTATTACAGATGAGCTTACCGAACTGACCCGCACCTTTAACGACATGAGTGACGAGTTAGTGAAGCAATATCTGTCTCTGGAGGTCAAGGTGGCTCTACGGACGAGGGAACTGGAGGAAAGCAAGAAGGCTGCAGAAGCGGCCAATGAAAGCAAGACGCTTTTTATTGCCAACATTTCTCACGAGCTCAAGACCCCTTTGAATGGCATTCTCGGCATGTGTGCCGTGTGTATGGAGGAAAATGACATCGTCAGGATCAAACAATCTTTGAAGACGCTCTACAAGTCGGGTGACTTGCTGCTTCATCTTTTGGAGGATCTATTGAGTTTCTCCAAGAACCAAATCGGCCAGCAGCTCAACCTTGAGTTGAGGGAGTTCCGCTTGGCTGATATCCGATCACAGATCTTGACCATTTTTGACAAACAGGTTCGAGAAGGAAAGATAAACTTTTCTGTTGATTTCATTAGTTCCGACAATATTGAATTCAGTACGAGCCCAGACAGGACGAATGGGGAGACAAGATTACCAGCGATCGGCCCTTACGGAACTGGACGACTTAAAGACATGTGCCTATGGGGTGACCAGCACCGAATCCTTCAGGTTATCATCAATTTGGTGAGCAACAGTCTGAAGTTTACACCCCACAACGGCAGCGTCTCAGTACGCATCAAATGTCTTGGAGAAGCAGAATCGTTACCCGAGAATGACAGCCGCGCATCGTCGATCTCAAAGAACTCGCGGAATAACTCGCGACCTGGTCGCCCTCGACAACGTGGAAGTGCCAGCTCAGCGAATTCCGGTGGTTCGGCAGGCCGCAATTCCACCCACAAGTTTAACGGCGCAGGGACCGCTCTCTCCATCAACCCTATGGATCCCAAGGCGACTCCTCATGTTCAAGTCCGCGAGCGATCGCCTACACCTCCCCCACCGGGTGCTAAATCATATGTCTTCCAATTCGAGGTTCAAGATACTGGCCCAGGTATTCCAGACCACATGCAACAAAAGGTTTTCGAGCCTTTTGTCCAGGGTGATCTTGGTCTCAGCAAGAAGTTTGGCGGTACTGGTCTTGGCTTGAGCATTTGTCATCAGTTAGCCGGTCTTATGGGAGGTTCTATCAAGTTGCGGAGTACTGTGGGCGTAGGCACAACTTTTACCATGCTGATACCGCTCAAATACGTCAAAGACAGGTAAGTACCTATCAGCGATCCGATTACGACTGTACTAATAGTTAGATCTAGGACGTCCAGCACTGCTTCTAGCAGTGTGAAATCCCGCCCAACGAGCGTAGATGCTAGCGACATGGAACCGCAACGCGTGGCCCCTAATCCCCGAAACCTGCGGCCGAGACCAAGTCGGCCAAGGCTCTCAACCCTCAACCTCGATTAGTCGGCTTAAGTCAACCTTACTTTGCTGCCGACCCTCCGACCATTAAGAGTGCCGAGCAAAAGATGGCAGTGATCGATAGGGCGATGGCTAGTAAGGGCGGCCAGGGCAGGCTACGTGTTCTGGTTGCAGACGATAACTCAACCAACATCGAGGTTGTCAGCCGCATGCTGAAGCTCGAGGATGTTTACGACGTAACGATTGCGAAAGATGGCCAAGAGGCGTATGACATGGTGAAAGCGACAATGGAGAAAAACCAGGCGTTCGACGTGATTTTCATGGACGTTCAAATGCCCAACCTCGATGGATTGCAAAGCACCCGGCTCATCCGCGAAATGGGCTACACATCTCCCATTGTCGCTCTCACGGCCTTTTCGGAAGAGAGCAATGTCAAGGAATGCATTGACTCTGGCATGGACGAGTTCCTTGCTAAGCCTATTCGACGACCTGCTCTTAAGCAAGTTCTTAAGAAGTTTGCGACAATTCCTGAGGAGCCAGAGAACGAGAAGCGATCTTCATCACTTAAACCGAATGCGAGAACAAACGGACATGCCGTTCATCCACACAAGGAGATCGAGAACGGCGCACCAAGGGAGAAGCATGGATGAAGAAGTCCTGCCTTGGAGTTTCAACACATAAAAAAAACACTGCGAGGAATGCCAAAGGCTACTTGCACCATTGGAGACAAGAACTACACATTGACACATTTTAACACAAGGATGCATATCCTTCCGACCTCAACTCAACCTACATACACCATACATCCATTATCAATTTGTTTCGAATTGCAAAAGTCCAGCGGGAGGAATTCTTTTTCATATATCGGAGTTTGAGCATTTATCGATTCCTAGCTACGGAGGGCGTGGACCAGGAAAAGAAGCCATTTGTGCGTCTTTGGGTTCATTCGGGTTATTAGGTATAACCATTGCGATCTTTTCCCCTTCTATTTTGACTGCTCTTTTGCTTGGCCGCCGCATACAGTCGACGGTCCCGCACACATAGGCGTACACGTTCTGTCCTATTTTAGTTTTGCACACCTAAATATTTAAAGGTGTTTCGAAGGGAGTGCAGAGGAAGATGGATACAGCTACAGCATCGGAAGAGAAGGCTGAAGCGGAAGAGAGACGAGAGGAACAGATAACATGAGGCGTATATACATACTCATGTAATTATATATATACGCATAATACTGTGATGAAGGATTAACAGAAACTTGTCACTTGGACACAATGCCTGGTATTCGTAACAACCGTTTTATCTGAGTTCAAAGGAAAGCATCTAGAGACAGGTTAGAATTGAGTTTGCATGAATATTATCCGTTGAACGGACTCGACAACGCTTTCGTTGTACGTATCTATTCGACAAATGTACGATGTCTGCTACACAAGAAGGCGCAGTGGCAGAGTGGTCTAATGCGATAGACTAGAAATCTATTCTCCTCGGAGGCGTCTGTTCGAATCAGGCCTGCGTCGGTGTTTATTTTTTGCCCGTCGTATATCCTCTGAGTGGTGAGAAAGATGCGAGCGATAACGTTCTTTTTTTACAGTGTACCTATATAATTCGCTGTAAGGAAGAGCATCAGATGAAGTCTTAGCAATTGCACGCCATGTTTCATAAAACATACACAACCTTTCATAAAAGTACTAATCCATTATCTGCAGTTCTTTCCCCCAAGTCGCAGGGCATATTTCAGGGTTTCAGGGACTTTCCACCGAATGTCCCGGTAGGATGCTGGGCTGTGCAGCCACCTAGCCGTTGGCGGGGAGCGCCTACCAACCTCCGCTGCAGTGCATAAATTACCTACCCGCCAGAGCTGGGGTCCATGGGAGGGAGGTACGTACTTACTCGTACTGTACACACGTAAGGCTTCACGAGCCACAGCGCGACCCTTCTCCAGTTCCATTCTATCCCCGTCAGCTTCAACGAGAGGTCGCATCTTTTTTCCCTCCCCTACACCCATCTCGAGTCCCCCTATCGACGAAACAAACTCACACCGCATAACGAAATAAACCACTACGATCGATTCTGACGACGATATAATGGCCGACGAGCAACCTCGTGGCATCGACCACACCGATTCCCTCGACTCTAATGATGGTCCGAAGCAGCCGGACAAGAAGAAGAGTCGTCGCCCTGCGAGTGAGTCTGCCTCAAAACAATGCGCCCAGTAGAGGAAACTACGCGCATGATGTATACGAAGGATAAATCATGCTAATTGATGCATCATAGACACTGCCTTTCGACAACAGCGTCTAAAGGCCTGGCAGTATGTCATTGTTTCCATTATCCTTATTTCCATCTACTAACATGATGCGACAGACCCATCCTGACGCCAAAGACGGTTCTGCCTCTCTTCTTCGCCATCGGAATCATATTCGCCCCCATCGGGGGCCTGCTACTGTACGCGAGCGCTCAGGTACGGCACCCTTCCCTCTGGTCGCTATATCACATACACCAACTCTAATGCGCAACTCCAGGTTCAAGAGATTCGACTCGACTACACCAACTGCGTTGTTAATGCCCCTATTCTCAAAGATGGCAAAGGCTTCAGGGCCATTCCCAGCGACGCTATCAGCACCGCATTCAAGAGTTCTAACAGTTCCGTGAATGCTCAATGGGCGCGGGAGAAGAACGTCAGCACCATCCTTGACAACGGCGTCAAAGTGTACAACCCTCGATGCCATATCAAGTTCACCACCCCCGAGGAAATGAAACCCCCTGTTCTCTTCTACTACCACCTCACCAACTTCTACCAGAACCACCGTCGATACGTCCTCTCCTTCGACACGGACCAGCTCAAGGGCCACAAGCGATCTTACAGCGACATTAAGAATTCGGACTGCACTCCTCTGTATGGCGAGGAAGGAAAGCCTTACTATCCATGTGGTCTCATCGCCAACTCCATGTTCAACGATACCTTTTCCAGCCCCGTCCTCTCAACACCTCCCAATGCCGTTGGCAACGAAACGTGGGAGTACCTTATGAGCAACAACTCGGGTATCTCGTGGGATAGCGACAGGGACCTCTACGGAGAGACACAGTACGATTACAGCGACATCGTTCCCCCACCCAACTGGCAAGAGCGCTACCCCGACGGATATACCAAGAAGACGCCTCCTCCTAACCTCAAGGAGTGGGAGGCTTTCCAGGTCTGGATGCGAACTGCTGGTCTTCCTACCTTCAGCAAGCTGTACCAGCGCAATAATACCCAGGCCATGTGGTCTGGAACTTATGATCTTGTAATCGACGACCGTAAGTTGTCTACTATTCTCTCTTGGGCCAGCATATTAATCTCGACATAGGCTTCCCCACTCGCGAGTACAAGGGCACCAAGTCCATCATCATCTCTACTCGAACCGTTGTTGGAGGACGCAACCCCTTCCTTGGCATCGCTTACGTGGTTGTCGGTGGTGTCTGCATTATTCTCGGTACCGTCTTTACAGTCACTCATCTCATCCGACCCAGGTTTGTCTCTCTACCTCCTTTGTCAAGTTCTCCTGTCACTAATTCCGCTCTAGAAAACTTGGTGACCACACTTATCTCTCGTGGAACAACGCCCCTGGCTCAAAGTCGGGCCCCAGCACGGCCACCGCTTCGGGTCGCGAACTTCGTCCTGGCGATGCTTAGACAGCTCGCGATGACTCCCGCGCTCTTCTCGGAACCCCTGCAAGCCCATCCTTTGCATCTGCCAGATCTCCACAAAGCACTGCAGGCAGCGATTTGCATCCTGTTGCATCAACGCCGTCTAAGCTGCACGCATCTTCGGGGTTGTGAAACAAGCATTTTGCACGGGCCAGTAGATTCTTTGAGAAAGTGCACTGATTATGTTTGGTTCTTTGGTTATCACGTTTCTTGCTCATGTAGCCTCTTTGTTTTTCTGTACGGCTACTCATTTTGCAGGCTCCGACTGCCACTTTGCTTTCTTGGCTGGGGAAGGCTGCAAAGGCTACATCAATGTTAGTCATCTCACGGGGCACGACGTCGGTTCTACGAGCCCCTTTACCTGCCTATCCTTTTTGAAAAATACGAAGGCAGTCGGAAGGAGAAAGAGCGAGGATTATATGTGCCTCGTACGTATTGTTATATGGGTAGGGAGTTTGGGCGCGTTGCGACTCAGGGCTAGGGATAGAATGAATTGAACTTGTTTAAGGATACAGATGTTTGAAAATATGTGAATATGTCCCAGCATCATAGTAGACACATACCTCAATAGCATCGCTATGTCTGTAGTATCACTTGACAGTAAACAGCTTTTGCAAAAATCAATTGTCAATAATTGCTCAAAATGATGAATTAACTTGTCTTAATCTGACTAATACAACTGGCCTTTACCAAATCTCATCATCTCGATGTCGAAGCGACAGGAATATCTGAGTTCTCTCACCACTATACTAATGGAGTTATTGTCAGCATCCATGCGACCCTCCCGTCCATATTGTCCCGTCCAGGAGACTCGAGAACCCACAGCTAAACGCAGAAACCAAAAAGAAATATTGTGTTTTAGTACAACTGGTGGAAGCAATCGAAAAACCTCCTGTCCATCCCAAGTTCATGCTCGCCCCCAACAAATACCACTTTGTCTCAGGTCAGTATACCATATTTTAGCGCTTGCGCTGCTTCTTCTTCTTATCGCCCCGGTCTTCTTCTTCCATGGCACTCTCACGGTCTCGCTTTTTGGCCTTGCGCTCGAGCTCATCCCAGTCTTCGCCCTCATCCTCACTATCAAGTTCGGCATCCTCGTCCTCATCATCACTAGCATTGCTGCCGAAATCAGAGCCTTCGTCACTGGACTCGGACTCTTCGTCGAACTCCTCCTCGTCCATCTCGAAAGCAGATTCCTGATCGGACTCCTCGCCGCCATCGTCATCCGAGTCAGCTTGCAGGAAGGACCAACCACCGTCAGCAAAGAACTGATGGGTGTCTGCTGTGACGGTCTTCATGATAGTTGGCCAGTTGAGGTTGAGAGGACCCTCGGTGTAGGCAATATCAGAAGAGTCGAGATAGTCCTTGACTTGATCGAGGAACTCGACAGGGATTGTGTTGACATGGTAAGGAGGTCGTGTGAAATCCTTGAAGACAAAGACCATATCAAAGTTCTTCAGGCCGAACTGAACACGTTCCAGATGGGCGATCTCAACTTCCTCAATGGTGATAACCATGAAGGGAGGCTCGACAACCTGGATGAGGCAGTCGGTGGTAGGCTGAACGAAGACATTGCTTCGGAATGGCACACCGTGGAATCCAAGCTCACGGATAGGCATGTCGACCTCGATACCTTCGTTCTTACCGGCCTCGGCAATCTTCTGAGCAAAGCCTTGGAACAGTCGGTCCAGATCAGCTCTCCTACGTCGTTCTTCCTGCTCTGCCTCAAATTCATCCTCATCACCGTATCGGTATTTTCGCTTGCGGTTACCCGTCTCATCAAACTGGATGTCTGTCGCTTCTCTGTAGAACTGAACATCCTTTGTCTTCTTCTTGTTACCAACAATGATTGGATCTTTGAGATGGATGTGAACGATGACAATCAACTCATGCTGGCAGGGTTGGAAGAACAGGTGTTTAACGTTGGAGAACAGAATGTCTACTCTGTGTTGAGCGTTCAGAGGTGAGATATATCGGATACCGTTCTGGTGAATCTCGACCTTTCCAGGTACTCGCTTGCCTTCCATGGCAGGACGGATATACACATTGTCCAGCACAGCTGGTCGTCGGTCTAGATATTGGTTAGCATTGGCTGGGCTCGGGCTTGTTTCGGTGGTGACTTACTCCTTATCTCAACAAGCTTATCCTGCTCGACAACGTCTTCCATGTCCTTCTTCTCCTGCTCCTTCTTGACCACATCGCGCTTCATGTTGGAGATTTGAGTTGCTATTTCGTTGTATCTCTCGCCATCAGACGATCGGAAAGTCAAACTTCGGACAAAGTGTGCCGAAGCATCCTCGAATGGTTGATCATCCTTTCTTCCGACACCCTGACCAGGAGACAGGAAGTTAATACGCAGGAAAGACCATTCACCTTCGTCACTCTTGCTGGCGTTCTTGATAGTGTTGATGTGGAAAGGAACGGGGCGTCCCATGATAGGCAGCACGACTGTGTTGTTCTTGATATCGACGACAACCTCGAGGTTCTTGATCTTGTTGGGGAACTGATTATCTCTCTTGTAAGACTCGAAGCGCTTGAACTTCTTGATCTCGCCACCATTCTGACCACTTGTGGACTCTGAGAATCTGGCAAGACCTTCCCGTTGCTTCTTGGCAGCAAGCTCCTTTTGATGCTCGCGTCGCTTCTTCTCCAAGTCGTCGTTAGCGACCTGGGTCGTGCGTTCCGAGCGAAGTCTTGTGCTCGTGATGTTCTTTGTAGCAACGGCACCAACGCGAGAGTCCTTCTTCTCCTTCTTAGGGGCGGGCTCGGCTTCTTCATCATCCTTGAAGAAGAACGAGTTGGCATCAGCACTTGTGGGCGCCTCAGATGTGAACACTACGGGCTCCGCGGAAGTAACTCGAATGGTGTCGGTCAGAACAAGAGCATACACCTTGCTGTTCTTGTCCTGAGGGTTAGGGTTCTCAATATCTTGGAAACCAGTGTTGATGATAAGGGTCATGCCGTCCTTTAGAGTTCTCTGGTTCTTGGCATTGAGAATAAGAGTAGGATCCTTGTTCTCCAATCCAATACCCCAACCAACATTCTTGAGAAAATGCTTCTCCATCTCTGGCTTCTTGCTCTTGATAATGCTGATAGCCCTGCCGTACACCTCCTTTGCTGTCATGCCATCGCGGATCTCCTTGATGATGGTGCTGTGAATTAGGGTGAGAAGCTTGTAGCAGCTCTCTTGCGCCTTGTTGGGGTCTACAAGGTAGGTTCGTGCGATGGTGGAGCAGTATGATTTGTATCGGAGGCCCATGGCGGCAATAATGATACCAGCATGAAGGTTCTCATCATTGGGTTCACCCGCAAATCGGAGATCGTATTTGCCACCACTCTGGATCGATGGTCCCAAAATCCAGTCCAACTGGGCAGGATCGAGGTCAGAGGGAAGCTTGCCCTTGCTAGGGAGTTCGACGGTCTTCCAGAATTGGTTATCGTCCAGCTTCTTATCGACCTTGTCGGCTAGTAGGGAGTGTTTGACCTTCTTTTCGGCGTCGAGGATGTTGGACATTTCGTCGAGGAAGTAAGGGGTCATCAAGGCAACACAGGCCTTTGAGGCAGTTCGCATCGCTCGTAGTTCGCTCTCATCTTTGACGGCAAAGGCGTAGGTGGAAAGAGCTGTGGAAATATCGACCTGGGTAACATCCTTGCATTGATCGGCGAACAGCTTCTTCCACTCGTCGACGAACGGTCCTCGGGAGGTATCCTTGGCAATGGTGCCGACTTTGTTCTAGAAACCCATTTGTTAGAAGTGTATAAAGACCAAATATCGACCAACTTACTCCTGCCTCCTTAATCTTGTCCGTAAGCTTGATAAAGAGCTTCTCGTTCTCTGCGGCATCCTTTCCTCGTACGAGCACTTCGATCGGGAATCGGCCGCCTTTGAGCTGTTCGAGATGCTTGGCTGGGATGCAGTCAGTATGAGTCACGTTAGGCAGCAACAAATTCTGCAGGCGCACCTTTCTTTGCCGTTGTGAGAATGAACAGCGTGTCCAGCGTAAATAGCATTAATGTTGTAGGAAACTCGTATCCAAGGAGCCAGAACTAAGATATTGTAAGTATTCATTTCGAGTCCAATTTTCGACTTTTCGTTTCGGGGGAAGGGGTCACATACGTGAATCGCGTTGTTCTTGTGGAATTCGGGGATCTCTTCAACCTTGCCCATCATCACAACCAGGGATTGGGCGCCGTTGAAGAGACTATCCTTGGAGCGCAGGTCATTCTTCCAGGCAGTCACAAAGTGTGAGATGCGCTCCTGGAAGAGCTTGCTGTCAATCTTGATCTCGGCCATCTTGGCTGATGGATGCGCGATCGAGAGTGACGAGGTAAAGCTGTAGGGGCGAGGAACTGATGACAGGAGGTTGCGACGACGCGAGAAAAAGTGAGGTCGCGTTAATGATCCAAGTTGGAGCTCCCTATCACGTGATCTTACGCAGCGCGTTCCTTGCGATCCAAGCTTGAAACAAGCAAATCGCAGTAGGTATTGTACTCTGTATCGAGATGAAGGTTTAGTGAGTATGATTAGAGCATATAATACGTCTTGTTTTAAGGTGTGCAGCAATTTTCTTGTCTGTTCTAAGTTTTCACCTTTTTCCATTGACTTTCCTACGCATATCCGGAGCATAAGTTTGGGAGATGAACAAACACTGGAAGTTGGTGGAGCAACCAAGTCAAGGTACCAAAGTGCTAAGAGCTAGCTGGTCAACCAACGCATTTATATCACTTTCAAATCATTGGCAGTTAAAAATCCATTCGATGGATATGGAGAGAAAACTCGATGATGAGAGTGACGATATATTGACAAAAACCAGTCACGGAAACGTGAGATTGGGTGAAGCTGGACAAGCTGAACAACAGGCAATGATATTACCTTGCGACTTTTTCAGCATATAAGGTCGCTATAAGGAACCCTCCTCTATTTCAGGGCTCTTGACAGAGAAACCATTTTCATGGATATTCACCTTACTCCGATGTTCTAATTGACTGTTCAAGAGTACTCTGTAGTTAGAGCGCCCTCAGCTGTTTAATTCTAAGAGCTTTCCTTTATCGTTAACTTGTATGCCGTCTATTAAAGACACCAGTATTTATCAAGTAGGCCAGGGACATATATTCCAGTTGCTATCTTTCTACAATTTCGAAACTCGCTTCTCTCGGAATCTCATGTTCTATAAGCCGGAATTAACCTCCGTCTCTCGGCGCCGAAATTCGGGAAGTGGAGTCGGGAGTTGCGATTCAAACCCGACCCCGCGCAAGTCCGGGTGAACATATAACCAACCAAATACAAAGAAACACTCAATCATTCCTGAACATCTTTTCCCCAAATTTCCCAGTGCAGGCTCAGCTTTATAACCTACTACATATATCCCCCGCATTCATACTCAACTATACCATTCTTGGCTCATCGCGATCATAACGACTTACACCAACCCACCTACCTTGAACCAGTCATCATGAGAATCCCTTACGTATCTAACCCCCCTGAGACCAAGACGGAGGAGCATGCCGCCATTGTGAAGCGTATAGAAGAGCGACGTAGCCCTCGTCCTCTCCAATCCTTGGACTTGGCTCTTCTTCATTCGCCTCATGTTGCTGACGGCTGGAACTCGTTCCTCGGCGCTGTGCGCACCAAGACGTCTATAAGTGACGATTTGCGTGAGCTTTCCATTTCCCGGGTTGCTGTTTGCAACAAGGCGTGGTATGAGTGGAAGCACCACGCTCCTTTGGCAGTCAAGGGCGGTGTTTCTGAGGCTGGACTCGAGGCTATCAAGCAGGACACCCTGGGTGAACGACCTGTTGAGCTATCGGAAAAGCAGTGGGCTGTGCTGCTTTTCACGGATGAGATGACGAGGAACGTCCAGGTTAAAGATGAGACATTCGATCGTCTGCGAGAGTTCTTCAACGAGCAAGAGGTTGTTGAGATCACGGCAACGGTAAGACGATTCCAGTTCCACAAACTCACAAAATCGATCTAACACCAACAGGTCGCATGCTACAACTGTGTAAGCCGTTTCTTGGTGGCACTCGACGGTAAGCCAAAGATTATAACCCTGTATTCGCTCTGACTGAAACTAACAACGCTATAGTCGGAGAGAGGAACGGTACTGGCCCAGAAGCTGTTTTGGACCATTGATAGAGGGCCATGCCCTTCATAGCTTCCAAATAACAATGAGATAGAATAAGAAAAATGAGGGTCTGCCCTGATCATTAATAGTAAACTCATAAACCAAAGCAAGCCAAGATAAGAGTTTTACAACCGCCGTCCAAAGGAAACTCCACGACGATAAGTCGTGAACAAGGGGTATCGTCCCATATATAGAAGTGAAATGAAAATGATGAACCGAACTCCTCATGCTCCCATGATCTCATATCCCAATACTCTCATGCTCTCGCCCTTGCGAAACCAACCCTTCGTTAATCATAACTCATTCAACTTTGCCTCTAATAACTGTGGTGAAGCGTCCGCAATCATGCCAGACCATACTGTTTCATAATATGTTGGTGGCCTCCTGGCCGAGCCAAGAACGCCGTGTAATGTGTGTAATGTCCATGCTGTATTGTCGCATTGGACAGCCTGTAAGAGTTATGCTGTGTCGCTGTAACCGAAAACCAAAATGGAAAAGAAAACCAACGAGTCTATGACCAAACCGATGCTAGAAGCTCATGGTAACTTTGAGAAAGACTTTGACATTGAGCGCTCAATTGAGGCGTGACGTTGATGCATCCTGGGCGATTTCTGCAACTCCTGGACGACTCCCGCCCAGCCCTTACGGCTGGGTTGAGTGTCGGGCTCTAAATGATTAACGAGGCCTTGGGTGGTGAAACTGCGTAATGGAGGGCGGTTAAGAACTCCCTCCATCAAGCCTTTAGGATGAATAGGGCGAGTTGGGGTCTTAAAAACAGGGGACTTTTCTGGATCCCTAGTCCTAGGCAGAGGGGTTGGAGGCGGAGGTAGAGAATGTTTCTCATGAGAAGTGGTGTTTGTGTGTGATGCGACGACGCCCATGTAGACAACAAGAAAGCGCATGCGTAGCATGTCAAGTCTACGAACCCGATCCTCCAATCTCGAACGCTTCGACGCCCAGAGCAGCCTGGCGGTAGTCTTCAGCTTAGTGGTGTCTTCCTCAAACACCATGCCATTGATGTCCTCGCGCAAATCATCGCCCGTCTTTTGAATCTCCCTTAGAAGGCGTGTCAAGCGTATCCTGTCATCCAGGCGCTGCACTTTTGCGACATCGCGATCATAACTCTCGTTCTCCTGGACGGAAAAGTCGGCAGTATCAACAAATGTTCCAATCTCGAGCGGCGCCGCTTGGTAGGCGGCTGTATAAGAGGAAACGATCTGGACGAGGACAGTGAGGGACAGGATCACGGCGATCAGAATGAGGATGATGGTCCACTGGAGCAGATTGGACTCGGCCATGGTTGAGCAGAGCGTCTAGATGGCAGATCGAGGCGGAGGGTGAAGCTATCGCGCATGGTCTTTGATGTGTTTGTGGGAGAAAGAAAAGGGAGAGGAGGATCTGGAAGGGGAAGAGGCACACAAAGATGCAGGCAAAGCAAGGGACAGGAGCGATGACGAAGAGCAGGCACAAGCGCAACCAACAACTTGCAACCACAACCAAATCGCAAACTCAACCCCAACCCACGTTTGTGTGCGCTCTAATACCAACCAAGCACGTTAGAGCATCCATAAGGTAGTAGTACTTATTCACGTTAGCAGCTTCTAGGCTCATACAACCCGAGCTTCCATGTCCCGTTCGCGCTTGAGCGATGCTGCTGGGCCACTTGGCGCAGATATGGATGGCTGGGGATAAAGAAATGCCCCCTGCAGGTGCAGATGCAGCTAACGATGGCAGTCAGTCATCACATGGCCCAGTGGGATGAGCGACTTGGCGATGGCGTTGTACTGTAATTAAATTGTCTGACTGATCACTGATGCCACTGGACATCGCCCCCTTGGGCCTTGGGCTCGGGTAAGCGGGGGGTTCTCCCGTGGAAAGCAGCGGAAGTGCCGGTCAAAGATGTACTCCGTATATATCTGGCGATGCTGACTGATGGTGGTTTACATAAAACGTCTCACTTGTCTGTACTGTACCTTTTAGTGTACAGCATAGCCATCCTTCAAATTACTCGTCGCTGTCACGGGTTTAATAGCATGCACCACAAGACCTGCTCGAAACTAGCCTTAATGCTGCGCTGCCGAACCGTCCAGCGGGTTTTTTACATTGCATTGGCGGACTGGATTGCATTCCGGGTGGGTTTATCTGCAGGACACAGGTTTGACCATCACCATCGGTTGGATGTGACCACTTCTTGCAGGACGCTATGCTAGGCTTATTTGAGTAGTGTCTCGGTTATTTCAGGGTGCGAAAAGGTCCATGAGCATGGATCTCAGGTCTGGAATTAGGGTTAGAAGAAAGGTCAGTGGATCGAGTCTAGGGCTTGAGGACGATGAAAGGGAAGGGTAAGACATTGATTTTGTTGAGAAGTAACTTGAGTTGTGAATATGGCTTGAGTCATTCGTTATTCACAATCGAGGGGTTAATAGAGAAGAGAAGTTGGTGTTGGGATCCAAGGACATCAAACCCGGGCATGTTCCATGGAAGAATACAGGTACTTGAAGTAGCCTAGAAACGCCGCTGTCAGTTTGGCACCCAGTAAAAACCTCCCTCGCATCGCGGGCCGTTGAAGGCAAAAGCCGCTGAAGGTGGTGCCAATTGTCACCCCCTCACCTTGTCACCGCGTCACCTTTAAGGTTCTGAGAACCACACTCAACTGACTTCATCAATGACCTCCCTGTATCGTATCCGTACCTGTACCCGTACCTGCGCCAGGCTTGCAGCTCGACAGAGCCATCAGATCTTTCTCCACCGGTAGCATCTTCGCATTCTCCGCTACCAGCATCATCGCCCTCTTTGCTCAACAATAATTAAACTCATGGCGACAACTACAGCCTCGGCGGCCGCTGACCCCGCGGCGCAAGCGCATCAGTTTCCCCTCCCAAAGATCCTCGAATACCCCGCGTCGACCCCGCCAATCCTCATCACACAAGGTGCCGAGGGTCGTCTCTACAAAACAACCTATCTATTACCCGGTATTCCCTGCGCTCTCAAGTATCGCCCTCCCAAGCCCTGGCGACACCCGATCCTCGATCAACGACTCACGAAACACCGAATTCTTTCAGAGGCCCGCATTCTCGGGAAGTGCCGTCGTGATGGTGTCCGCGTCCCAGCTGTCTACGCCGTTGATGAAGCTGCTGGGTGGTTGATGCTGGAATGGATCTCGGGAGGACCTGTCCGCAAGAGCATCAACGAGCGCCTAGGAAATAGAACAGAGGGGATCGAGCAAGATGCTGAGCTGAAAGATCTCATGCGCAGGATCGGTACTGCTATAGGCAACATGCACAAGGTGGGCATTGTCCATGGCGACTTGACTACAAGCAACATGATGTTGCAGCCCCCAGTCAACCCTGAAAATGATAATCCGCTGCACGGAGAGCTGGTCATCATCGATCTGGGCCTGGCGAGTGGAAGTACATCAGACGAGGACCGGGCAGTAGATCTCTACGTTCTAGAGAGAGCCTTTGGTAGCACGCACCCTCGAGCAGAATGTGTCTTCTCAGAGGTGCTTGACGCTTATAGCCAGACGTTCAAGCAAGCCAATATTGTGCTCAAGAAGTTAGAAGACGTACGGATGAGAGGCCGCAAGCGAAGCATGCTCGGGTAAACAAAAACAGAAAAGCCGTCTTGCAGCCAATTTCCCTACCAGTGTCTAAACTCCGTGTATATGATGCTCGCTGATTTGCAAAAAAGCCAAATGGACGAATAATGCCACCATATCCTATCAAGAGTGGTCCCAGATCCAAACATATCATGGCACTCCGTTGTCTTCTCTTTCTCCTCATACTTTCTTCTTTTTTCACGACCACGGCGGAATCTTCCACTATTGTCCCACCAGCTCCGCGCCAGCAAAGTAACCCTTGTTCTCTATGACGCCTCGATCCTGTACGAAAGCTGTGTATCGCACAACCCATTCAGGGATGAGCTCTCCCGTAAGGCCGGCCCCGTTGTTTCCGGGATCGGCGAGCAGGCCGGCGCCTCTCGGGCCGTGGCTAAGGAGTTCCCGTAGAGTGCCGTGGGGAAGAATGTCGGTACAGTCGCTGTGGACGTGCAGTTCAACGCCTTCGTCTTCGGCTAACTTTTTCAGTGGAGGTGGGACATCGCAGCAGTTGCGCAGGTTGATCTGGTCAATAACAGGTCGAACGCTTGTGCGCTTGATAAAAGCACGCAGTTTCTCACTGCCGAACTCAGCCACGGCAAGACGCTTCACGAGGCCTTGCTTGTGCAGGCTCTCGAATACCTTCCAAGTCGCAAGCTCCTCCTCAAGGTTGCCCTGTTGAGCATTTGTCTTGTCTGCTTCCCACTCACATGTTCCTTCGAATGAAACACCTGGGAAAGACACAATCAATAGATCGATAGTCTTGATGCCGAGTTCTCTCCGGACCAAGTCAAGAGCCTCCTTTACGTGTTGCTCCCGAGCAGCGACAGGCATCCCGGGTAGAACAAAGAACTTGACGGTAATTTCATACTGGCTGGGTTCCTCTTGTAACCCCGCAGCGTTCCAATTAATGCGAGGGACATACAGCGCATCACCCTGTTGCTCAGTCCAGAGCTCGGCAGCTGTGTGCTTGCCGTTGGGCGCATCGCCGTTCGTGAAGCCGTTGCTTCCATGCGCATCGATCGCGTAGTCGCGCTGGGCCTCAGCGATATTGTCACGTAGAGAGTTGACGAGTTCGAGGTTGGATCTGTTATTTCCAGGTTTGCGAATAATGGAGGGGCCGGCCAACATGACATTGCTACCGAGAGGGGTTTTGTAAGCATAGATCCGAAGAGAAGTTAGACAAAAACATACGCCGTGGATAGAAGAAGTCTCGTCATGGTGAAAATGTGTGATATAAATCTGTAAAGATGGCAGAGTATAGGGATTCACGGATAAGAAGAGGAGAAGGTCGGAGGAGAATGGTTCGAGGACGATACTTTTAGTATGGGAAGAGGGAAATTTTCGCCGTCGGGGTCTTCGAGGCGTAAACTCGGAGACGCCAGCAACCCGCAGTTGGGAACGAAATAGTCTATCGCAAGCTCGATTGCGTGGGGTAAATAGATAGCTTAGTAATGTTTATTCGTTGGACAAAGGTTAATAAGCAGCTTTTTGATGGATATCGCTTGTATTTCTGGTGTTCTATTTATTAATGTTTGTCATGACAGCAGTATTGCACTTCAGCGCCCAACCATTAGCGCACATGAGAGAGTAGGTATGAAATGACTGCGAATGAGTAAGTTTGGTGGCAAGGTACCCAAAGCCACCAACAATAAGGGCCCTGGACCTGACATCAGTCGTAACGGTCGCGTGCTTGACAGGAGTTGGTCAATGTATGACGAACCGCCTGTTACCGTTTATTTCATGTCAAGATTGGCGATTCTTCTACAACCCCATATGGTGTTCCTCTTGGCGAATGCTCTGGTCTGTTGATGTCGAAGTACGCTCATATTTATGTGTCAACTTCTGCTTCTGGTTTAATGAACCCAATCTAACATATACATTTTTAAGATAGAAGCTTGCGTCGATATGAGTCCATGGCTTGGCTTGATTTCATAGCCTGGGCCTCGCGATTTAGATGTAGAGAAACTGAATCCTATTTGGGAATATGGATTATTTCTATGTCCATTCCAATATTGATGTAAACACTTATAGCTTACAGATAGTAAAGCCAGATCCCAATTCAATTTATTACATTTACTTCAATTCTAAAAACTTGGTGTTATACTTAAATTCATTAGGATAATCTAATTACAACTAGAAGAATTGGATGTCTGGACTTCCTACTCCTCATGCGGTAACCTTTTAGGCCAGTCAGTGCCGGAGTATTTGGGCCTGGCGCCTAGCGGATTGGCTGGAGCCTAGACCACTCTATCACCGTGCGCCGTGGTAGACTAACCTGGAGCTCGCTCGTCACCAACCCGCCAAATCGCTTCTGTGTCCACCTTGAAGCCAGAATTGCATTCTCCGTCATCTCTCGAAACATTTCCCTGCCTTTGACTTCACGCCTCCAAGCAGGCACGATAGATTACCATGGCGATCCAGTATGATTTTCCATGGCTACTCGATCACTTCCGCCCGCTGATGAAGAGTTAATTCTACAGATACCTCATTCTCCTATCCCGTCAGGGCAAAGTGGTGCGTCCAGTTACTCGCATGCTCAGCTCCAACAACACCACTAACTCGTCATAACAGCGCCTTGCCAAATGGTTCACGACGCTCTCTCCCAAGGACAAGGCCAAGATTGTCAAGGATGTGTCTCAGCTTGTGCTCGCTCGCAGAACGCGCATGTGCAATTTTCTCGAGTATAAGGGTCAGCTTCCTTGAACCCCTTTGTTTGGACGAGTGCAGGCTAACTCCCAAGGCAGATACTAAGATCGTCTACCGTCGATATGCTTCGCTCTTCTTCATTGCCGGTTGCTCGTCTGAAGATAACGAGCTGATTACACTCGAAATTATTCACCGATACGTTGAGCAGATGGACAAGTACTACGGCAACGTTTGCGAGCTCGACATTATCTTCTCATTCACCAAGGCGTACTACATTCTCGACGAAATCCTCCTCGCCGGCGAGCTGCAGGAAACTAGCAAAAAGAATATTTTACGCTGCATCGGTCAGCAAGACTCCCTTGAAGATATGGAGGTAAGTCATGACCAGCTTGATAAACTTTGAAGTTTCGTGATAGCCCGGCAATCCATACCCATCTACCCAACATCGCCGCATGACAGCTGACGCCAATCTTCGAACAAGGTCGAGGATGAAGTTACAAAGATCATGTAAACCCTCTGCGAAGGCCTTTAATTGCTGCCCGGCATCCATTCTACCTCGCCCCACGAAACGTCGAATTGACCGACCAACAAGCCAACATCATAACAAACACTTTCATACAAGTCGCAGTATACTTACTAGCCGAGGATTGACTTTGGATCGATAGGCCGACGAACAAATAATAGGATCTCTCAAGGAGATAGGGGTTTTGTAAGGTGAAAGTCTCGGGCGGCTGAGCATCTCTTCGATGGGAAGAGAGGACACGCATGCTTACATCGTGGGAACCGGCGCAGGTGGTGTTTTGGGAGTGTGGCCAATATGGCCTTGTTTTGTAGATCTTTGACGGTGGAAAACCACCTTCTTTCATATCAAGAGATGAGGCCCAAGGGGGGTGGTGTTGCGACAACTGCGGCGGGCAGCGCAGAGGGACGTTGCTCAGGCTCCGGGCCCTTCATGAGTCAAGCATCGAAGAAGAAGTGAAGGGCGGCCAGCCTTGAACGCCGATGCCAGAGAACTGCAGCAATGATCATCACTAGACGTTGCATGCCACTGAAGACGCTCGAGCCTGGCACGTTTGATTCCCTCTCGCGCTCAGCGAACCTGAAGTCAACCGCATTGCTCCGTCGCAACACCTCCACCCCGCAACCAGAATCAACAGAAAGCGATTGACTTCATTTGCCTACTATCCATTTTTCCATTTCGAAACTGACGTTAGATCATGACTGAAAGATGGGCCCGATCCTTTATTCAGATATGATTGACCATGCCGGGACAACGCTCGACAGAAGCGCGTGGTTTCGGGGCAGAGTCTCATTCGCTGCTGTTGGTCAATCGTGGGGAGATGGCGCCCTATTGCAGCGCACCAAACTCACACATCCAGATCTTCACTTGAACCGTCAGATGGTCAATGAAAACATGGGCGAATTGATTGGACTAGATGTAAGTTTACGCTGAACAACTAATCAATTAGGGATCCTAAATTCAGAGTATCGTCCCATGAGAGCCGGAAACGAATCGTGGGCCTGGCAGGGTTTCTGACAGTACCGAAAGCTGGCGTGATCCCCGGACTCCTCAAGATTGGCCGGGACCGGGGCCGGGCTAGAGCTCAGCTCAGCTCAGCCAGCCCAGACCACAGAAACTGAGCTGGTATTGAGACCTCGTGGATGGCCGCAGCATTAATCACACCAGTTCTGGGTGGGTTCTTACACGTCTTTGTTAGACAACAAGCAGTGCGACGCAACTCAGCAAACGCTATTACGGAGTACTACGTATGCAACCGAAAGACAAAAGCTACCTACCTAGATACTGACGGGCCATCCGCTGACCTCAGACGGCGACAGGCCGACAGCCCATCCCGAAGCCGGCCAACTCCATTATTCCCATCTATCCATTCAATTCAATTGCCGCCCCCGTATGTCGCCCATTTACTGCTCTTGTGTTTCCTTGATTTTGATACGTGAACATTACATGCTTATCCCGCTATTTGCTTATCTCGACATCAACCACTTCCCCCTTTCATCATCAGTCGAATCGACCAGGTACACCCGGCAATCTCCTGTCCAATCTTGAACGGTCCCTGCGCCCGGTACATCCTTTATCTTTCGTCATCTACGTTGAATCGGATTCGCTCCAATCTCCTTTTTATCTCCGATCTTATTTGAGATTCACAGGGTCCTCCCGGCTGCTTCGCTTCGCCTCGCATCACAGAGTTCACACCATCGACACCACTTACTGAGCAGCCGCGTTTTAAGTTCCTGACCAGTGACCACAACCCCTCCCGAACCGCAGCAGGCTCCGGCGATCTTCCTTCCTTGTCTTCATCCACATCCACCATCAGTCACCCTCACCCTTAATCCCCCTTCTTTTCAAACAGCAACGCCCAGGTCCATCGCGAGTGGTATTAATAGTATACCTTACGACTTCAACCCTCACAAACCTGTCGCATTTCTCCCCGTATCGCGACAACTGTCACCTTCCAACCACGGCCCACCAAAACTCCACGCTGACGCAATCTGTTCCCTTGACTGCTCATTCAATCAGTCAGTCGCATCACGCAGTTACCTTCCAGCGCATCACCACCACGACGTTTCCATAGCAATCCCACAACAACAACGACAACAACGCTTATCAACCTTCAAAATGAAGGTAGGCGACTTCTTGAGCCTGCGACGATTACCCGCTTCCATCGCATGCTAACTTGCGCATTACAGTATCTACCGGTACAAGACTTCGAGGCGGTGACGAGTGCACTCAACTTCAACACACCTGACTGTAATGTCACCGGCGGATGCGATCTCTACACAACCAAATCGACAGGGTCCGATAAGAAACTTTACAAAAACATCGACAACGACCTCAACTCTCAGCATGAGGCTCTACTCAAGCTAGGCGCAAGCCTCTCACCGCCCGAGCGCGCGCATATGCTGGCTACATCACCGAGCATGCAACTGTTTTCACACTCAAGTGCTTTCGGTCCCTTGTCAGAACTCTCAAGTCGCAAGACTTTTGCATACCTTATCGCGACGCTGAATGCGAGTCACCCACACTACGACTTCTCCCATGTTCTTCGGCCCAACGACTTTAAGCGGGAACGTAACCTTCGCCGCGTTATGGTGAACCTCGATTCTATCCTCCAGAACGTCAGGCCAAATTTTGAGCCTAAATCTCTTGGATCTTCCTTGGGTAGCGAGACAACTTCTATTTGGGGCCCCCAATGTTGGTCATTGATTGACAAGGAAATGCACCTTAACGAATGCACGATATTCAGCTACCATCCCGACAACGACCCCTTTGAAGAAGATGAGAGTGCAATCTGGGCTTCACATTACTTCTTCTTCAACCGAGCCTTAAAGCGAGTTGCGTATCTTTATGTCCGCGTGGTGCCAGTCATTTCATCACACAGCCCAACTCTTCGGCCCACAAATCTTGCAAGGAACCACAGCAACCAGCAAGAAATCGAATCAGCTGGTGCACAGAAGCGCGCCAACTACTGGCTTGGTGACCAAGATGCGGAGTTGGTGCCGTTTAACGAAGATGACGAAGAGCTCATCGACGATGGTCTCTATTGGAACCGCGGAGAAGATGGGGATCTTGTTGCCTATTCCGACGAAGAGTTTGACGATGATATCGACGACATGGATATGCTCGATGGAAGTCCTGATAGATTCATGAGCGAAGATGTTGCAGGCCGGATGGAGATTTAGAGCCAGCTTCATCCCAACAATAATGCGAGGCTGCTTGCTTGAAACCCGGTTCTCGCCTTTCAGCCAGTTATTGGTTACAACCCTTTCGAAATTGCTTTCACACTATTTCAACATTCAACACTATCCTAATTTTCACTAGGGTTCACTCGATCCCAACGAATCGAGACGGAAAATGCGGAGCAGCATACGACCATTGCTCCTCTTCTGTGTTTATGGACGTTCCCGCATTATGGTTTCCCCTTTCGATATGTCATTTCCTTTGTATGAAAGCGTGAGGCCCGGTTAGGCTTCTGGTCGGTGAGAGCGGCTAAGATTCCGCGACATGAGGCGTTTCCGGGGTCCGCTCTTAAACCTGCTGTCTTCCTGGAGATGATTGCAGGTTCTATTACTTTATCGCTTGTTGCTAACTTTTCGTTGACATTGTTTTCCAATATCCTGTTTGTTGGGCTTGGCCTGATTGCTTTGATTTAAATAACCGCCTGACATGGCTATGCCTGGGTGTATCATGAGAGACTCTTAATGGGTAAGGTCTCGGCTGGGATAGTGTGAGACTATGGTAGGCGCTGGAGGCATGGGTATACGGACGGGGCGAATGAATTGACCTTATGGTGACGAAGTACATGATGGGCAGGGCATGTGATGGGCTAGTCAGGCTGGTGCTTGCTTTGATACGATACTGCAAATTCATGATTTCGAGTTCTCCATTACTTCGATCCTTGGTTGTCAATGACTACCAGCTAATACTACTAGGAGAGAGTGTTAGATCCTTAGGGTTAGCCTACGTTACCTAATGGTGGCCCAAGGATTTCCAACTAACGGCGTGAAACGTTATAGTAAAGGCATCTCGTAAAGTCGATATACCAAGAGAACTAACAATATAAAAAGAATCTGTTAAGTCAATAAAGGCCGGATCACGAAAATACGATGAAATCTGCCGTGAGTGAAGAGTATGGGTTTATGGACGACAAAGTGTCCGGTCTCTACCTGGGTACTTAAGAGGCAGTGAACAAGTCCATACATGGGCGCTGAGTTGAAGAAATGAGCACAGTAGGCAGTTCGTTTGACCCCTATGTCTGTTAAAAGGTTAAAAATTGAAACATATCATTCTTTTTTGCCAAATTCTACATAACAATCTATGTATGCGTATCCGTACAATCAGTCAAGAGCAACAGGCTCATTGCTTATCGCTTATCACCATTATTAGCACTGCATGATTGGCCAATCATATCACCCCAAAACTTATTCTTCGCGGGGCCTGGTCAACTCTCCCAAATTTTTTCTTATCAGGTCTCATCTCGTCTTCAGCTTCAACTTCAACTTCAACTTTACTGAAGTCATCACAAATCACGACAATCGCACAACGCTACCTCCATATCACAGCCTTGCGCAGTCTTAAAGCAGTGCAAATCAGCTCTGCTTGATTAACTCACACCAGAGCATGGCCGTCCAGACGTCGCCATCGCTCACCTCTACCTCACATACATTGACTGCCGCGCCGCCCGCAATGTCTGCTCCCGGTTCTCTACCGAATAGCCATGTCTTGGCTCTTCTCGCAAGCCTCGCCGACGGCAAACGCCATTCGTTTCTTCAACCAAACGCTTCGATCCCTACCGATTCTCTTAACCTCGTCAAGCACACCCTCGAGGGCTTTGCCTCGCAAGTCGGCGATGAGCAGCAAGAGAGACTGAAAGAAAACCGCAAGCGCAAGAGAGGCGCTGTCGGAAGCGAGGATGTTCTGAAAATGCGCAAGGTATATATTGATGGATTCGAGACAGGGCAGGTTTGGCAGCAGGCCAAGAGAATCATCGGTGGTGTCTTGAAGTACTCCGAAGAGACTCTGGCTGAGCTGGAGGAGCGTAAGGAGATCGCCACAAACGGCGTTGGCGGAGCAGACTCCAAGACGCTCGAGTTCGGAGAGGACGGTTTCGAGGTGGATTCCGATGACGAGGATGAGGATGCAAGCGACCAAGATGTGTCTGGGGAGGAGGACGAAGAACAAATATCAGCAGATGAAGCACTCGAGAATGGACTAGAGGATGACTGGGAAGATGACGAAGCAGAGGAGGTTGAGGATGGCAGGGATGATTACCAAGAAGATGACGAGGAAGAGGATCAAGACGATGGACCAGTCGAGGAATATGAGGAGGATCCTGATGGTCTCAACGATGGCTTCTTCTCTCTTGACGACTTCAACCGACAATCACAATATTTCGAGGAACAGGACGCAAAGGGAGACCCTTACACAGATCAAGCGAGCGATGATGAGGAAATCAACTGGGACGCCGATCCAATGGCTCCTCCCAAGGCAGACTCAAAGTCCAAAAAGACTGCCCAAGACCCCGTTTCAGATGACGAAGATGATGAAGAGGACGATGGTCCTACATTCGGCAACATGGCTCTCGATGCACCAGAAGGCGACAGCGAGGATGAGGCCATGGAAGATGAGGAAATTGACGATGAAGCCAACGACATGAATGCAAACGAGGTCTACTACAAGGACTTCTTTGCGCCACCGGCCAAAAAGTTCAAGGGTGGCAAGCCCAGAAAGTCTGTCAAGTTCCAGCCTCAAAAGCCCAATGACGAGGACGTTGAGAGGGCTATGGCAGATGTTCGAAGGGATCTCTTTGACGATGAGTCAGAACAAGAAGACTCTGACGATGCTCTCTCCGATGTCTCTGCTGGAGACCCCAAGTCACGGCGCTCAGCTCACGAGCGGAGACAAGCCAAGCTTGCTGAGGAAATCCGTCAACTAGAGGCCGCCTCCGTCGCCAAGCGAGAGTGGACTCTCTCAGGTGAAGCCACTGCTGTTGATCGACCTACGAACTCGCTACTCGAGCAGGATCTTGACTTTGAGCACGTTGGCAAGCCTGTGCCCGTCATCACCCCGGAGATCAGCGAGAGCATCGAGGATCTCATCAAGCGCCGTATTCTCGCCCAGGAATTCGACGAAGTCATCAAGCGCCGACCCGATACAGAGGGTGCGGCTGCAGGTACACGCCGAGGACTTGTCGAGCTCGAGGACACCAAGGCTACAAAGGGCCTGGCAGAGATCTACGAGGAAGAGCATGTAAAGAACACAAACCCGGATACCTATGTCAACCAGTCAGACGAGAAACTCCAGCGCGAGGAGAAGGAGGTCGAGGCAATGTGGAAGGATGTCTGCGCTCGCCTCGACTCTCTCAGCTCATGGCATTACAAGCCCAAGCCCACAGCCCCCTCACTATCTGTTGTCGCCGATGTCGCCACCATCGCGATGGAGGACGCTCAGCCCACAACAGCCCAGGGTGTCGCCGGCGAGAGCAGCCGCATGGCTCCCCAAGAAATCTACAAGGCTGGAGCCACCGAGAACGCTGCCCAGGGCGAGGTCGTCACCAAGGCCGGTCTGCCCGTGGCGCGCCAGGAGATGTCGCGCGAGGACAAGTCTCGCCGACGCCGCCGCGAGAAGGAGCGCGTGCGCAAGGCGGGCGGTGTCGACGGCGACAAGGTTATCAGCAAGCGGGCCAAGATGCAGCGCGACACCATCGCCGACCTCAAAAAGGGCGGTGTCAAGGTCATCAACCGCAAGGGAGAGATCACCGACG
The DNA here is from genome assembly GCA_025948275.1 of Fusarium avenaceum. Classification (NCBI taxonomy): domain Eukaryota; kingdom Fungi; phylum Ascomycota; class Sordariomycetes; order Hypocreales; family Nectriaceae; genus Fusarium; species Fusarium avenaceum. Next base: position 5,182,249 of record CP109670.1, on the reverse strand, counting down.
TGGACGGCAAGAAGGCAAAGACTGTCAAACTTGCCTCGAGCGGCAATTACAAGCTGTAGTAGTAGCGCCCTGGGAGGGAGAGGAAGGGATATTGTTTCTTTTTGCTGTTTGGGTTGGGCATATGGTGCCAAAAGTAACGAAGGGGTGTTTGCATGGCTTGCGAGCGATTCTTAGTAGAAACGCACTTTTTCATGTTTGATGCATGTCAATCTGGGGGTTTCTCATCTCTCTTATGGTGATTTATGTATATGTATATGATGCAGTTCATGTCTTCATTCATCAATTATGCGCCACTCCTTTCGAATATTGTTCCATTATGTCAAATCAAAACCCCTTATTAATCGTACATCAATCATTGTAGTTTCACACCTGTGCCACATACTCAGACTATCTTTTAGCAGCTTTGCAGTTCGTTCCGTCCTTTCTGCCCCTTTCCGAAATAATCCATCGCCTGATCGTCTTGCGAGATCATAATACTCCCAACGCCATGTTTTGTTTTTCCACTGTGTGATCGTAGTCAATTGACTGCTTTTCCTAGGCATCGACTTTGGCCTTCTTGGCCTCAGTGTCCTCAACCGATTCCTCAGCCTTTCGCTTGCCATTGGATTCAGTGTCGGATCCCCCAGTAGATTCATCCTTGTTCTTCTTGCGGACCAGTGCGCTGAGGTCGGTGGCGGTCTTCTTGGCCTCGTCCACCCGAGCCTTTGTCTCAGCAGCAGACTCGCCGATGGCAGCACCAAGAATACCGCCAATGGGTCCAGCGTCAGCGCCCAGGATATCCTTAGCGTCAATCGGGTCGTTGCGCAGGTCAACAAGCTATAAAGAAAAAAGTCAGCAGAGAAACACACACAAATATCCTCACAGGATCAAGGAACTTGACAACTTACCCGTTGCTCCATATCACCGATGAGTTCCTTCATCTCTTGGATCGACTTTCGCGCCAGTTCGTTATCCTCAGGGGAGGCCATGGTAGCCAGTTCGACCTCCTTGTTCTGAAGCTTCAGCTTGGAACTCTTGATGGCCAGCTCCATCTCCTTCACAGCCTCGTCGCGCAGACCCTGGTCCATGTCTTCACGCTTGGCATTGGCGCCATCATCACCAGCTGTAGTCACGGAAGCAAATTCCAGAGCCAGTGAGAGCTTGAAATGGGCCTCAGCGATGATCTCCGACTCCTCGGGGTATAACTCCATCTTGAACTTGAGCGAGGTTCGGCCATCCTCAATGGCGTTGGGGTATCTGGATGGATGTTAGGGACATGACAAGGCTAGGATGAATTTGGACAATGCGCGTACCGTTCGTTCTCAAGAGAGATCTCAGAGAGGGCATCGTGAGTGTCAGCGAGACGCTCCTTTACGTGCCGAATGGTAGGCGAATCCTCAGCAGCCTCCTTGCCCTTGCCGCTCTCTTCGGACTGCTCGTTTTCAAGTGCCTCAAGACGCTTCATGTAACACACTCGGGCGAGGTCCAGAATTTCAAATGCGGTGGCCAGATCATCATCTTCCTCCTCGTCCTCTTCGCCTTCAGCATTCTAACAGTATTGTCAGCATGTCTTGAAAAGTCACGGCTGCAGAGAATCTCTTACCTCCTCCTCATCTGACTCATCGAAGTTCTCGTCACCAGTGAACTGGAAAAGGGGCTTCTTATCTCCCTTGATATCCTCTGTCTTCTTCTCGCCTTCCTTTTGCTCGGCGACAATGCCGACACCTTCCTGTGTCACCTTGTCGGCCTCAGTCTGGGCAGGCTTCTTTGCCTTGCCTTCCGTGCTCTTCTTCTTCTCGGAAACAGCAGGACCTCCAAGAACATCACTCTTGCTTTGACCAACCTTGAAAAGACTGCGGCCATAGTGGAAAAGGATTTCGGCATTTTCGGGTGCTGTCTCGCCATTGATCTCAGCTTGAAGAACGCTGGCTCTGGAGAACACCTCGGCAGCCCCTTCGTAGTTCCTGTGGGCGTACAGGGCGGCGCCCTTTGCGGACAAGTCGGCAAGAGTGACTTTCTTAGAGTTGGGGTCTTGGTCGTTCGCGATAAGGTAATCGGTGTTAGGGGTGTCAACGTTGGGAGTACCAACAGCGGGGGTTATGGTGGCAGACTGTAGCTGCTCAGTAACTTTGGCGGCACCATCAGCGGAATCAAGAGTGTCTTCAGCTGAGTTCTCCGTAGCTTGGACTTCAGGCTCATTGTTGGCCATGACTGTCTCTTCAACGACGGGCGCGGTCTGCTCTGTGGCGTCGGACATTGCGACTTGGGTAGGATGTGTTATAGATGAGGATATAAAGTCAATTGAACAAAGAAATCAAGAGCGGATAGAGCTTCGTAAATCGCAGGATGGATGATGAAATTGGTGGTTGTTATGAGATGAATGAAAATGATGGAAAGATGCGATTTCAGCTTCGGGCGGAGGAGGGTTTGCGTTTGCGACAATCAAAAGAGACCAACCCAGCAACGAGCAACAGTGGTAAATTATGGAAGGTATGACGCGCCATGGTGCTGAGCGACTGATGATGGCGCGTTTAATTGACCGACAAATGGGCAACGGTCGGAGCTATGTGGGGGAGCTCCAAGCTCCTGCTTTAGTTGTTTGAGCTGAAACTAGCTGCGCTGCAAGCTGCAAGTCACCATTTTTATTTGAATCATGTGAATATGTACATTCGAGATGTGACAATAATCACACTATATCGTTCGCGACACCATTATATATACAGCTCTACCCAGTTTCCGTCAATAAAGAACATGGAGGAGATACTTTGAGATATATCGTCTTGGACTAGGGTAGGTAGGCTTTCACGGTATGGCTTATTCGACGGATACTACCCTGCAGGCGGCAGTGTTTAGATACCATTTTAACGAGCAGGCTATAATACAAACGCACTTGGAAACTATGGGCTAGCAATAATATGATAAATACAAATATAGTGTCTTGGTGTATATTGTAGCAGTTACCAAACTCATTTCCACGGTGGACGCATATATAGAAGTGCAGGTAACGAATACACCGCGAACAAAGCCATAAGTGGAGGGAGGGTAAGATTTAGACAGGAACACACAAGGTAGTTCAGTACCTACTATAGCTGCCACATTTAATACCTAGTACCTATTTAATGTGCCTATACCATGAACTTGACCCAACACCACATTCAATACTGTGATACCTCACAAATGTTCAACTTGGCCAAACTCAATGGTATAGCGCACCTAACTTGGCGCGTTGTATCGTAGGATACTGGCGCGAGTTGAGCGCGAGGTCATGTGCTTTAGTTTCAACAGCTAATGTAACTATCAGCCCAAGAGCGAGCCATGGTCAAGCAACGGCAGTATCTGACGATATTGTGTTTGATCAATGCCTTTCAAGAGTACCAAAAAATACCAGTAAAAAACAACTTGAAAAAGGCATCTGTATTGTTGCAAATTTCTGTGGCCGAGAACGTTAAGTTTGGACCACCAAGAGGCATGATCCTCGACATGGAAAAGGGCAAAACTCTACGGATAATTCGACAAAAAATACCCACATCACTGGAAGATTTAATTAGTTCGAAGAGTTTGCGCATGTATCACTGGTAGAGGCAGGAACTTTACATGAGAACAGACTTTCACAAGGGAGCTATTAGCCAGATAAGTTGATGTGAAATACCAGTCAATATTTTCCTCGAACCGCACTCCGTACTCTACAGGCAAAACTCCATGTGGGCCTTGTCTCAAGCACGACAGAGCATATCACATCATATCATCAAGCACAGTCCTTACTGTTCAGCCGCGGCTGTCTCTTCTTTTACCCACTTTTTAAGTTCTGGAGCGTCAAAACTCAAGAGACGTCCGACAAGGCTGATGCGATTGGTGGTGGTAAGACTCCCGTGTAAGCGCACCACTCTGTTTGTATCATGAAGCGGGAACGACGAGAAAAAGAAAGGAAGGAATTTGAATCCCACTGGCAAAGATAAGTGATAAGTGGCAGAGTGGGATGTTTTACTCGGGTCATTGCTACCGAAGGTAACATGATCTGTTTTATGGTCTTGGAAGTGTGTGTGACTCGGTAGTTCAGATTAGTCTGCATAGGTACTGAAGATAAGATTGGTGGTGATGCTTCTTCTTCTTAACTTCAGAAGCACAAACTTTCTTATCGTGCGCCCGCAGTAGAGTCCGCAACCGCAATATACGATACTGCTCAAAGTCCCTAACGGTGGAAAAATACAAGAAAAAAGAACAAAAAAGGCAATTGACTTGTCCGGTAAAACTGTCGCCAACAGGCTGACCAACAACATGTAGTTCGACGCCAAGTAAAGCCAAGTCTTGTTTGTCACTGCCTTGTTAGTTATTGGACGGAACTCACTGACGAAACGACCCCGTATGTACGAGCCCAGCCAAGCAGATCGTAAGGATTGCCCCGAAGAGTATTGAGTTCGTCAAGATTACCCTGAAAAGAGCCGAGTTCATTGTTGTCCAGTGTCTCGCTAAGACAAGAGAGAATTTGGCGACGCCTCATTCGTGGACTAAATAAGTGGGAAGAGGCCGTTGGAAGGGGTACGCTTCAGAAGTTCAGCCTGGGCCAAAAGAATATGGGGCTGAAAGACCCTACAGATTTCAGAATGACGAAACGCGACGGGGTAACGACTTTATTATGGCAGGTAGTGTATCTGTAACACTGTAACAGACACTGCCCCCCGGAAAGATAGAGTTCCGATACTGAGATCGTTATAGCTGGAGATGAGAAAGATGTCGATTCGATGTTTTACGCACTACGTTGTAATGATACGTATTCTCTCAACAGCCGGCGTAGGCAACAACGTTGATCCTGACCACGGAGGAATAGGTAGACAGTATCCGTAGACATGGAATATTGGGTGTTACCTAGGTAGTTGTTGGTGATATACGCATGAACCACTAGTGATAACCACCACCGACTAAGAAAAAGCAACGCGGTGCTTTGACCCTTTCGGGTGCATTTAACTCAGCCTCGTTGCCGAGCAATAGACGACAGTAACTCGGACGGAATACCGTATACGCGTACTGCTATTATCGAGTACGAGGTTAAGAAGATCACACAAATTACAAAACTCTCGGGAACCTAAATAACACACTACGGAGATTGCCATCTGAGACGAATACGTAACGCAACGTCAGACGAAATTCAGATCTTTCTTACTCTCCCGAAAACCTCTGCCAATAACCTTTTCTATCTACTGCTTGAGATAGACGTAATCCACAGAGGGGGAACGTAGCACTGGAGTAACCGGGAACATCTAAGTCCGTCCAAGTTCCAACACTTCCAACACTTCCAACACGAAGCTGCCGAAACCTGCATGGGTTGTAGCGAAACGAAGATCCCACGATAGCATAAGTCCATCCCTAGTACTCCGTACTCCGTCCAATATAGTGAATATCACCCCGGACTCGTGAGTCTAAGCAAACAAAGTGGACAGGTATCAGACAAACAAACTAGGATTGGATATTAAGTTGTAATGCGCGCCTTGACATTGATGGAGAGAACGTTACTTCGAATGCAACCTGTTCCCCCTAAACTAAGGCTTGGATGGCATTATCGTCCTGAGAGTATCGCATGGCCTTGAAACAAAAAGTCACAAGCGCAATAACAGTAGCAGGATAGTGACCAGGGAGGGGCCGAAACAACCGCGAAAAGGCTCGAGCCGAATTGTTAAGTTAAAGCATGCAAGGCGAGCAACTGCGGGGATAGCTAAATGCAATTGGCGGATAATTCAACATGGTCAGTTTCCGTGTATTAAGAGCCGTGGAGAATAATAAGTCCAGAGCTTCGACCCTCCCCCACCCCCATCCCATCCCGTCCCATCACATCCTCCTCAACTAACATGCCGCCCGTCTGCCATGTTGAAGTGGCGTTTGACTCTAATCAGCAACAATGTACTCCGTACCCAGTGAGCATTTATTATTAATGTGAAAAGAGTCGCCAAAAGGACACGCTGTGTTGTTCATGGACCTGGAACCCCCAAATAATCCGTCCAATGCATCATAGTTAGTATCGCTAGTGTTAGTTCTTGGGACCTAGGGTCGGCCGCTATCGTGGCATGAAATGCTCAGGTATTTTGCATCTTGATATACCGTGAGTCAAGTATCCAGGAGGTAATATCGATAGGCAGTTTTAGTTTGTGGTTGATCGGGAAAAAGATGTGATGACCGAAACAACACCCCAATTCTTAAGGGTAACCCCCCCACGGTGACTGGGTGAGTATAGACTACCCAGCATTAATTGCGTTGAGATATTATATTGTTCCTCCACAATCCATATGTGCAGTCCTAAGTCAAATCTTATATCCCAGATCGGCACAGAATAGTCCCAACATTTAACTAAAACATCCATATAACACAAATGAGATAAGATTGATCCATACCGTAAACTTGTTAGATAGTAGAAAGAAAGTCTTGGCTCCAGCACCCGTACATACCTACCAAAACTCGGGTTGACAAAGACTCTCGCCTGGTGGTGGAATTATTACGTCGCCTGCCTCCGTACGCCGTTCCCTCTTTGTTTCTTCCCCTTCCACCAACGACAAGGAGTCGTGGAGACTCCACATCCCGGTCTCAAGCTCTGAAGGCCAGCCAGTGCTATCGTGACTGACTGGACTGATTTGACTGAATTGCTCTGGGGCTGGTTTTGCACTTCGTCAGCTCCATATTATCGTCAGGGATTGCTCAAACATCTCATCCCAGTCCCAATCCCAGTACTAGTCCGACCATCGGTCAAATATTCATCGCTTGGCACCTCTAGCGACTTTTTTTTTGCTGGGTCCTGGATCCTGTCTTGGTCGTGTCTACTTGAGTCGATCGTCTCTTTTTTATGTCGCTTTGTCCTCTACTCTGATGCGCTGCGCTGCACTACACTGCACCTTATTATCAGGTTATCCCCGAGAGAAGCAATTCTTCTTTTTAGGTTTCCCTCCTTCTTTTCTTCCTGCCTCCCCCTTCTCCTCCTCCAAAAAGGTCTCACATTCCCACCTCGCTCTTTCTCTTTCTCTTATCCGACCTTGGTTCTACCCCATACTTCAGAACCGCCTCAATCTCCACAGGGGTCCCATCTCACTACGCACTACGCACTACGCACTACTCACCACTCACTCACTGCCACCGTCACTGTGACCAGCAACCACCGACCACCACTACCACCACGAAATCTGATTTGTTCCCGTATGAATCAGTCCTAATATCCAATCAAGAGATCACTATTGCCTAAATTGAATCTGAGACGGCAACACCGACGGCAATTGGGAACCGGAAACCCCCACGCGACTTACATATTTATTAATATTCCAGCCTTCCCACCTTGCGAAAGCCTCGAATTTCATGCGACGAAAACAAAACACCATCGCGCAACGACCAAATACTCATCTGCATGCCGAAACCGATTCCGGATATCCGATAGCAAGAAGAAAAGAAAAACGAAATCAACCGACGCACCGAAACCGCTTGCTCTGAATGGTGGTATATATTAGGTTGGTGAAAGAAAGGACATTGGGGAATAGCTTCAGCGCATCTTGCGCACCGAGAAACGGATAAAGAGGTGGAGCAAATCTATCACATCGAACAACAACACACAAAATGGCCGCCGTTCAATCGATGATAGCGGAATCGCTTCCCGCCCCGACGCCGTCCATTGCCTTGAATGGCTCTACCGATCCTTCCGCTATGCACATCGACCCCGCGAGTTCGAGCCCAGCAATGATCAACGAAAGTACTTTTGGAAGCACGTTGGCAAGTGGAGACACCAGAATTGTTGCTATTGTCTTTGGACCAGGGCAGGAGCAGATCGTCTCCGTCTTCGCAGAGGTGCTGGGTACACCATGTAGGATACGGAATGGCTTCGACAAGGTATCAATCGAGGATTCTGGGTTCGTTGTGGGAGTAGCAGCAGGCGAGGCCAAGGGCGATGTTGCTGCGCGAAATCAGAATCTCGTTGTTGCCATAAATACTCACTGCGTGAATCTAGGGATGCCCCCCGACATCCATCTCTCTACTCAGTGCGACTACGAATTCTTGTATACCGATTCGCCATACTTGCGTCGTGACCTGGCCAGGTTTATCTCGTTTACCCTGGGCCAGATCAACCATCACGATGCTCTCATGGCAAAGCCAAGAACATACTTCATTTCCACCACCTTCCCCGACGTTCACGCCGCTCTGCCTAACATCGATATTCTGACCGTCGGCGCCGATGCGGTTGAGATCCGAGTCGATTTGCTACGGGAACCCCTTGGCGACGGGAGCTATTCGCAAGTCCCTAGCCTCAGCTATGTCGGCGAACAGGTCATGCTTCTTCGTCAACGAACAGAACTCCCCATCATCTTCACAACACGATGTGTAAGAGAAAATGGAAGGTTCCCCATGGACAGGCCTGAACTATACTACGAGTACCTCTACCGTGCGATCCAGTGGGGTGTGGAATACGTTGACGTAGAACTTTGGCTTCCTGAAGACATCCGAAAGAAGTTATACGAGCAGCGAGGCAACTCACGCATCATGTCAGCATTCCATGACTTCTCAGGAACGTTCCGATGGCCCTCGGCATATGCTCAGGAGGTATTTCAACGGTCCATTCCATACGCCGATATTATCAAGATGATCGCCATAATCAATGAACACAACGAAAACTTCGAGCTCGAGTATTTCCGTTCCAAGATGCGTGCCGAGTACCCTAATGCGCCACCCTTTTCTGCTGTCAACATGGGCGAGGTTGGTCAGTTCTCAAGAACTCTGAACCCCGTATTCACGCCCATCACCCACCCACTTCTCCCTCTCATTGCTGCTCCTGGCCAGTTGAGCGCGGCTGAGATTAATGGCGCCCTGTCTCTTCTAGGCCAACTACCAAGAAAGCGCATCTACGGAATCAACAGCACATCGTGTCGGAATACCACGCCACAGGCCCCCTTCTATGAGAAATGCATCAACGAACTAGGTCTTCCCCATCAGTTCGCTACTGTCGAGAGACACCCAAATAACCCGAGAAGTATCGAAGCATGGTGCAACCAGAAGCATTTCGGAGGCGCCTATCTTAACCCAGGCCTGCCACATCATGCATTGACCAAGACCAGCCCCTTCTTCGCCGGATTAAATGGAGGGAACGGACCAATCCTGACAGAGGCTGCCCGCGTTATTGGAGTTGTAGATACCATCGTGGTTCAATCTGGCACCTCATCCAGGTCATCCTCCCCCGGTTCCATGCCGTCAAGTCCTCGCCACAGGCAGACCGACTCCATCGAATCCAACAGTCAAGCTGGCCTGGGATCCGCGACTTCTCTTGTCTTTGACAACGCTGGTTGGAAAGGAATACTTAGTACACTTACACGCGATTTGGCACCATCTGCCTATTCTGGCCGCTCGGCTGTTGTGATGGCCTCTTCTCCGGACGATGCAGCCCCTGTCTTCTTTGCCATGAGAGCCCTCCAAATCTCCAAGATCTATACAGTCGGCTTCCGTACACCTATCGGCCTCGCTCGAAACGCACCTCCGATCGAACCGTTCATTAGCCTCGAGAGCCTTCAGCGTGCCCGATCGGTGGAGGACGACAGCGCGCCTTTTGTCATAGTGTCAGCTCTTGGTCCCGAAAAGAGCCACCTAGTCGGCATGTTGCTAAGGGCATTTGGAGGTGTCGGACCTAGGGGGATAACGAACACGAAGAAAGTATTCCTCGATCTAGCTGATGGGGCTGTAAGGAAGAGTTCTGACCCAGGGGTGATCGCTGAGAAGAACGGGTTTGCCGCCTACGGAGCTGACGATGTTGCTGCGTTCACAACGGTGGAAAGCCTACGACTGCTGGTTGGGCAAAATGTGCCCTACAGCTTTGTGCGACTCGCAAGTGGAAGCCACCGCTACGGAGTGTGAAAGGAGTTGAACAAGTCTTACAAACAACATCAACACAACTACCAGCGACAAGCACTGTACTTGGACACTGGGAAAGGAGGACAATCAAACCGACTACAAAGATAGATCATCTACTATCGGGGGTTATCCGACGCTGGAATACCGCCGACAGAATAGGTGGAAAATCCGTAGTCCCCCCCCCCCCCGTCTAGGGGTAGACGCCAAAGATATCCACGAGGCCGCCACAAGGGCCAAACCGGGTGAGAAACAGGGACGGTCCCCGGTATAGTCGCTTCAAAGGTTCCTGATGCCGAGCACCTACTACCATTGGCACCTCCTGGGCATTCCCTGCGGTTCTTTGCCAACAAAGAGACTCTTGGCGACGTTAGGCTTATCGCTGCACGGCTTCGGGCCAGAAGGGCCCAGGATTAGCCAAGTCTTGCTGGCTTTTCCCTGAGAGAAAAATTCAACAAGTTGCATTGCGACAAACGTCGATCTGGTGTGCAGAAGACCCCTGTGAAGATGAGCAGGGGCACTATGGGGAGTGGGCTTGTTATTGCAACGGCTGCGGTAACCATTTTGAGGTCCACCGGCCTCCACACTCATAGATGGAACCGCGCAGGTTCATTTTCCTCCTTCTGAACCTTCTGGATCTGTAGCGCCCGATGAACAGTGGACTATAAGCATCTAAATATAGACAGGCCCTTGCCAGATAGACTGCGATATGTAGATTGTGGTTGTATACGAGAACCGTAGGGTTGGAAATCGCCTACCTATATGTCATGTCAGTCAATTATTACATAGACTTCCGGCCACCAAAGCCCATTTTGATGACGAGATTCGAACCATTTTGACTCCACCGTTGGCGCTCTTGTCTGCTCATTTGAGCATATCTCTACTCCACCGTAGAAAGTCTGAAGATCCTCGTCATTGTGCCAGCCATGTTCTTGGCAAGGTGCGTTTGTGCAAGTAAAGCAACCCTCCCTCCATCGGTCTGTTTGGGCACCCTGATATTCCGTACGCGAAATCATCATTCACTCAGCAAATGGCAATAACATCTGGGTGGTGTATCCTGGCAAGATCCTCGTGAGCCCATGTCAATGACCTTCTGTTAATGACTGCCCAGGCTATGAGTAGAACGAGTTTAGATAGGGTGTGTGATTCAGGGCATCTGGTTGGGGCGGGTTTACCCTGGCCCATGATTGTGGCTACTTGCCTCCTTGTCGATGCCGGTACATACATACCGTATCTGCATGCTTTCAACTCCCCAAACTGTGTAAGACAGGAATTGTATTACTCGCCTTTAGGCAATAAACGGTAAATATGGCTTTGTCAAGGGGAGGAAACCATGTTCTCAAACGTTGATATGATATAAGGCAAGGTATAATGTGATAATGGTGACATCCACAGCTCAGACATTTTACTTCCATTCGGAACATAAAGGATAGCCGGTCGCAAACAAGGGTCAAAGAAGAACTGATCTGCCTACTCGAGGATATCCTCCGATCTGTATAGAGCTGGATTATAGCCTCGATCAGGAACCGAGACGTCACTTATGTGAAGAGTGACTAGCTCTAGATAGCAAAGAGAAGCTGAAACCTGCCTACACGGCTTTCTTGCCTCTGGAAGAAAGATCTGGAGGCGGTAACCACTAGGTAAAAACTTTAGGCATGGTCTGGCCCTGTAGCAGGAAGTAGGGGTGCATGTATCCGTAAAGCTCAGGCGGATGACTTGCAGTTTATCGAACTGCACTCGTATGTATGCAGAAGGGATGAGAGATGAGATGAACGAAACAACACCATGCTTTCCTGGGGTTACGTACTCGAGTTGGGATGATGAGAGGACCTTTGCAGGTGCCGACTCGACAGGGGCTCCAGCCGAACTTGTGATACTTCACGCGTGGCAAATACTCGGTACTAGGCTTTGTTTGTCACATATGACCATGGAAATGGACATGTCCCTCTAATTTAGGCCAGTTACTCTTACTGCAGGCGCCTGTGGATGGGAGAGGTGCTAATGCTGAACTGAGGGGCATCCGGACAACAAACCCGCATATGTTTTTCACTTTGCAAGAGGGGACAACTCCGCAATGAGACTCGGCGAAACGCCGCAAAAAGAAAATAAAGGTTGAAGTGTGTCAGGCCAAGTCTAAAAACACAAAGGCCCGGTTTCCTAAGAGGACCATCGGCATCCAGGTGGAAATCAGTAATTGGATCAAACGACCAAGATCAAATTAAGGTGATTCAAGGGGCGAGTGGGGATGTGATGAAAATGATATGGTACATACATTGAAGGCACGAATGCGAGTGTAAGCGCCTGAGGAGAAAAAGGTAAACCGCAGTATATGCAGCCGTATCCGTAGCTGTTGACCTCTTGATGAGTATCGGTTCACTCATCTTTCACGTCTCTTGGATAGGGCTGGTGACGAATCAAGACGTACCTGTGTGTCCCTGATTGGAGTTATCTTGGCAAGGAGCTGGTCCTTTGAGCCCAAGAACGCCATTAGCCCTACGGATCCAGGCAATCATGATATATATGATCGGCCTACATCGATCGCGGCTAGTCTGTAGCTTGAGAGATCGTTCCTTATCCACACATGGGCATTATGTCCGTAGCTACCCAAGTTGAGAACTTCACGATGATCAACCTTTAAGATGAGCAGGACTTGAAAGGGCCCCGAGCTATACCAGAGTTGGCATCGACTTCTAAGCTGAAGCCCAGACGTTCTCCAGAGCTCAACCGTTGGTCGACTCAAGCGACTGCAACTCTAACTACCGTGCTGAACGACCCTGACAACTGCAGCTCGATTCTGGTACGATGAGCTACAGAACCTCCACCAAGAGGTGGAGAAGGAGACCACTACGTGCGAGTTTCTGATATGTTCATGTTCAGAATCGGCGTCGATATTATCGTACATGCGTGGGCAAGAAGTGACAGTGGCGACAAAGCTAGACACGAACGTGTAAGCATATCCTCTCAAGGCTGGTATGGACAAACGTACTTATTGTGTAGCTAAAGGTCGAACCGCTTGGTGAACTGCAGTATAGGCATCATCATTGTGCCCACCACGCATGCTCTGTATTCAAGCACGATATGTGGCATTTCGTCCCATCTATCCTACCTATGTTGGCATATATTACCCATGAGCCAGGTGCTGCAAGGCGATGCAATCGTCAAAAGTGATGCTGATCAGAGATTACAGAAAGTGGTATGATGCAATGCACATCGTATATCCTTCTGTGTGCTTGGCGCTTGCTTTGCAGTCTTCACTCGTCTCCTGACAGGAAGCGAACAAAAACGAGTGTGAACGAGGTTAACTAAACCGCTATCGGAGATGGTTCGCCATGTTGAACAGGGGTTGTTAAGACAACAGAGTCCAAAAGAAACGGAACAGAGCAGCACTATCCGTACAAGGAATCGTAGACTTCTTGCCAGCAAAGATGATCTCAAAAGCTGGACCAATCGGTAACCATCAACGCAACTGGTTTCATATTTAGGCGAAGAACCTAGGTGTTTTGAAAGAGTGTGTTAGCTCAGCAAAGACGGTTTGAAGAGCTTGCTGGGTGACAATGAGTCGAAAGCCAAGGCAATCCTTACCAGGTACGAATCGAGACCACCTCTGGGGTAAAGTGGATGACAACACCCGGGAGAGTAAAAGAAGGGCAGGGAGGGCCGGCATTGCTAGACTCATACTTTGCAGTTCTAGAAAACCATAGCGCCAAGCTTGGTCTTTCACTAGGCTGGCAGCCGTGGAGACTCGCAAACCGGGGACTGGTTGGGTTTAGCCTCTATTAAGGCAGCTTCAATGTCTCAAGCATCGACTCCGACTCGGCATTGAATGATACGCCACTCTTACCCACCGGCCAGACTTGGTGCAGAAGATTGATTACTTTGACAAGGCGTCTAGGGTGTCCAGGCGAGGTTTGGTGTGGCAGGACGAGGACAGGCAAAGCAAAGCCACTTGAACGTGGGTTGACATGGATCCTGGAAATCTCATGAACAACTGCAGGGGTTCTGAGCGGACGTAATACCCAAATCGGGTGAGAAAGCCCGGCCATGAGCGAGTGAAAGCGTGTCTCAGACGCCGATACTAGCCAGGATGTCAGCCTCATGATGACCCTAAGCTTGGGAATGATATTATGAAGTAGAAAAACAACGAGTGACTCGGAGGCATGCCCTTGCTCAAGCTGGTAAATATGAATGTTGAGGTACAATTACTGATAGACAAGATTGAAAATGATGAATCGCTTGTTAGCTCATGCTAACTAGTACTAAAGCAAGCCTTATGGCTGCAGGAAATGCTGGTGCGTCCCCGCATACATGCAGGTCCGATGTTTCGTTGTTTTGCTTTTTCCTTCAAGGTCTTATCGGTCGCCTGTAGATGCGGCCAATTGCGATGCTGTCCTAGTTAGTAGACATGATCGACTTTAAGCCTTCCTGGGAAGTTCTGAAGCAAGAAACGTTAAGAGCTGCTACCCGATAGCCACTCTCGGCTCCGCGGACTGCGTAGTGGAGTGTTGCTGGGCTTATCGCGTCATGCTTCAAAAATTTCATTAACAGTGTGAGGATAAGTAAATAGCGCCCGGGAGATAGGGATAGTAACAGCTTGACGTCTAAGGGGGCGATTTGTTGAAGAACTGTGATAAAAGTTGTGTAGTTCCGTTCATTCGAATAAGCATAGCGCTTAATCAGTGTTAATTCTAACTGGCGCCGCTAGTCGCTCGGCCGACTTTTGGGAGCTGAGACCATATAGCTCCGAACTGTACTCCGTACGGAGGAACTGCTTAACTAGCTCCCGCTCGGTAATGGCAGACCCATCAGCTCAGGGGCAGAGGATGCTCTGGTCAGAGACAGGCAGAGGCCTGTTCTTGTTGGTGGTCCAACTCAGGGTCAAGGACTTGAGAAGATCTTGTCTCTAACGACGGGAGCCGGGATGGACGTAATACTTGGAGATTAACAAGGCTACGTGAGGAGCGCTCGATCCATGAGCAGGCTGAAGTATCCATGACATGGCGAGCAAAGTCAGGGCTGAGAAGTGCCATGGTACAGTAGCAGCCCGTACGGGAGCGAACGCACTGTAACTTATGAGAGTGTAGTATTGATGAGGATACCCGGGGTGCTGCACCTCATCGACGGATCCAACCATTGAGCCATCGAAAGATGGGATGATACGTAACCAGGATCTCGACAAGCGGTCTGTTGTACTCCGTAAGCTTGCAGTAGATGAGCGGAGGTGAGAAAGGATCAAGATTCCCATCTCAATCTTTCAACTGACCCTGTCTGATAGAATAATAAATAGCATGGGCATGGATAGCTTACTTTACAGAGATTCAAGCTGCCTGGTGTGGGTTGAAACGCTGCATGTACCTACACAAGATGTATGATGCAAGTGGCACAATGTATGGCTACCTTATTTGATGTGATGCCATGTGTCGTGGCTGTCGTGCGATACTCAAAGTGAACGGCAGGTAGTAGCAAGATACGGTTCCAGGTTTGGTTTGTGACAGATTCTCTTAGATCCTGCCTCTAGAGTTTCAGGCTCACCAAAAAAAGCACAAGCAGCTGTCAACCTATCGCAACTGCCCAGCGTGTCGTCCGTTCAGCCCCTGGCGCCCCATTTAAGCCCCAAACAACACTGTTCCCGCTATGCTTAAGCGAAGTGTCCGCTAACGTAGGTACAGGAGTCCCAGCATCTACCTTGTTCCTGCCGCCATCAAATGGATGGGTCCCGTCCAGTCCTTCTTGCCCTGCTCTGCTACGTGCCATGGAGACGGGAAGCAAGCTGGCAAGTGAGCTGCTGCCACTGCCCGAGTCATTGCAAATGGAAGCAAAGCATGGGCGCCTGCCACCAAATGACAAGCAGGATGGAAGGAGCCGGGGAGTTTGGGCCGCTCCCATATGTTTCCCAATCCTCACCTGCCTCGCCTTGCCCACAGTAGAAGACAGCCGAAGCCTTGCATATCACCATCTGGAACGCACGCCCGGCCTTTCACTTCTCGCCTTACCTACATGGCTACAGCTAGCACCTTGTCCTATACCTGTTCTAATGGGCTTGGTCCACGCCTTGTGCGCTTCACCCGTAGCCTTGGGTCCGGCAGTGGCATAGACCTCGACTTCCAGCCATGATCAGAGTCCCTCCCCGTCTCGTTCTCAGCTTAACGCACCAGCCAAGTCAACCACGGCCAGAGCAAAAGTCCGGGCTGCTCATGTTTCGCACCACGGCCTAGGTATATGCAAACTGGAAACCGAAAGCTTGACGTGGTTCCATATCGAACGGCACCTTGCCGTTCTGGCGGTTACAAAACCAAGAAAGTCAAGTAGGCCACTAACCACCTAACTACTGATCCAATACAACTGTGAGATGATGAATGCCTTTGATCGCTTTCGACCTTGTCCCTGCCACTTTCGCTAACATGAGCCCGAGTTTCTGGTCGTGGAATTTGGGACCCGCATGGTCTGGTGTCCCTTGCACAAACGAAGACGTACGTATTGTCCTAGTCCTTGTCAATCTGGTAACAACGACACGTCTGATCCGGTGCATAATTTAGAACCCGCTTTTCAAAACCATCTAGTAAGGAAGAGAGATATTCACAACTGAGACTGAGCACACACACCTCGGTCCAGTCAACGTGCCCGCACTTGTCCTTCGCTTTTAACAAAAGCCGAACAAGACAGACAGGATCGACAGATACCTCAGTACACACTGCACATAATAACAGTAATGCCACAAAACAAGACATGCGGCTTCAGGGCGTGCAGTTCCCCGGTTTGGTGCTTTGGGGGGTCCTTAACTTGACACTTTGTGATTACCGTCATTGGGGGTTTAGCCTGTCGGTTGGGGGTGACCATACTCCCTTCATCATAGCCGCTATCCCCCAGTGCGCTCCAATGGCACAGCTGGTTCAGACGCCAGCAAAGATGCGCTCTCTGCCTCAGAAAGATTATGCTAGTACTGGTTACATGTTTCTGGGAACCATGCCATGCTTGTCAGGGTAGAGTCAGATTCAAGAAGCAGCGTCCACAAAGGGACTCCAACCCTGAGCTCCGTTTCCCCACCATGATCCATCCCAACATCGACACCACCATCTATCTCATCATTCATGCCCGCACCCCGGTCCTGTCACTAGCCACCTCCACATTGGCAACAACCAGAATGAGACCGGCGACTGGGGTTCGGGTCGGGCCAGTCGTGCAATTCTGGGCCTCCGAAGTCATTCTACTACCGGCCCTGTCCCATCTTCTACAAGGCCTCACCTTACTTCTAGGCTCGATCTCCTCCTTCCATTTCCGTCCTTATTTCTTTTCATGCTACTTGACCTCTTGTTAGCATATCACTTTTGCACTTGCACTTTCTTTGAGACCTCACCCGATCTGCTCGCCATCTCAGTACTGCGGGTCACAACTGTCGAAGATTGCTAGATTCCGATATCACTTGGGATGATCATGCTCGTTTGATTTCACGAGATTTACATCATACCCTTCGATTCCTTTCTGCCCCATTACCTTCATTTTACTACGGGATAGTCCTCTGAAGCAATTTTTACTCGAATTCCGACTTCGCAAACCACATTACTCCTTCCACGGCTTTCACTCGTTTTCACTCATTACCGCCAGCTCAGATGACTTCTTCCATATACGACGGCATGAATGTTCCTCACATGCCTGGAGTCCACCCTGTGGCTATTTCTCGACCGCAGGTTGGCATTGAACGCCTTCCTACTCGTCGAATGAGCAATGAACCACGGGAATCGATGAATTGCAAATCATGCCGGAAGCGGAAGGTAGGATTTTGCTACCATATACAAGAGCTTCAATTCTAACTGGTGCTGTTATAGATCAAGTGCAATCGACTTCGACCTTCTTGCGAGGCCTGCCAGGTTTTCCAATGTCCCTGTGTTTACGGTAGGTGACTAGTCTATTTCTAAAAGATGTTTTTTCTCGAAAACAACAGAACACCATCTTGTCCACACTACCAGCCCATGCTAACTCGTTTGTAGACGCTGTACCCAAAAAGCGTGGACCGAAGACAGACGTACTAGAAGCCCTCCTGAAAAGAGTAGATGGGCTCGAGGCCAAGTTGAGAGAAAAGGGAGAAGACGATGTGTCACTTGCAACTACGAATTTGCCTGGAGCCGGGAAAGGAGAAGCTTGCGAATCTGGCTCTCAAGCTACAGAAGTTGGCGAGTCGGTATCCAAACAGCTCGCAGTCGATGCACGCACCTCTCCTGGAGATACCGCATCGCTTTCTCCACGTACACCAGTAGCTCGGTTTGTTTCCTAGTCGCTTTGACGCCCAAGCTCTTTAACTGACTCGTTCTCCCAGGGATCTCCCCCTCCTTCGGTCCAAGCCGAGGCATTGCTTGACACCTATTTCGCTAGGTTTCACGGTAAACCCTACTATATCGTCGACGAATCATCCATACGACAAAGACTTCAACTCAACCAACTCCCCAAGTTTCTCTCTTTTGCCATTTCCGCAGTGGCGGCGAGGTATGTTTCCACTCTATGACACGGACCCTCATACTTACCAATGTTAGACACAACACCGACCCCAGTGGGTATCAAGCAGCTGCCAATCTTAGTGAAGATCTGGCAGCGCGGGCCAGACGCGAAATCAATACCGACGAGCCATCAATAGATGGATTGCAAGCGCTTCTGTTATTGGTCAGCGCCTTCACTGCAACAGGAAAGGGCAAGAAGGCTTATATGCTCATGAGTAGGTACTAACCTTTTTGGTCTTTATTAAATCTTTGCTAACAAGACCTAGCGAGTGCTACTGGCATGGCTATGGCACTTGAAATTCATAAAGAAACCGATGGACAAGCTCGAATGACACCTGTGGAGCGAGAGATGCGACGCCGACTTTTTTGGACTTGTTACCTGCTTGACCGATTTCAAGCAACTGGTTCAAAGCGACCAAGCTTGATTAGCGACAACACCATCATGCTACGTCTTCCTTCCTGGTCCCCCAATTCCTCCTCGCTTCCAGTCGAGGGGGAGTTTTTCCAAACAGGTTCAAATCTCCAATACTTTCAAGGCAGTGACAAGAAGCCTCAAGGAAGCATGGGTATGCTCATCGATATCACGCGCGTTCTCGGGAACACGAATCGGTACTTGGCTGCGGGTGGTGTCAAGGGCGACTCTCACTTCCCTTGGCACACTCTTTCGACCATCTCCAAGATTCGTCAAGATCTCGACGTCTGGGCTTCTGGAACAGAAGAGGTCTTTTCAAACCCTAGCGCAATGCTTGGACAAGCAGACTCGACCATACTTCTACTCAGCAAAGTCATCTATCACCTCATCCATTGTCTCATTTACCGACCATTCCTTCCCATCGACCTAGCAGAGCTTGCCGAAACAGGACAACACCAGTCGTGGCAGATTGAAGCTACCAACATGTGCTTTCTACATGCAAACGCCATCATGGAGCTGATTCAACTTGGAAAACAGTCGGGAATCGTTGATTGGCCTGCATTTATCGGATATTGTGTCTGCACGGCGGGCACGGTCCATGTTCACGGAGCCCATTACAGCCAACAAGGGAGCCAGGGTGAGGTGAATGTCTTCAGCTCTGCAGCAGATTTCCTCTCTCACGAGATGCAATTCCTAAGCGAACTTCGTTATGCCTGGGCTACAGTACAGCATCAACGCGAAACACTACAGGACATAAGCCATGCACATGGTGAGTTGGTAAAGGCACTGGCACGCAGCTCTATGCGATATACACCGGGATTCCATAGCGAGGACTTTTTCGACCGATATTCCAGTATAGGAGGACCTGGTGGCCCATCTTTCAGCTTTGATGCAGCCAATCTTCGCCTTTCAGATGTCACGGTTGACATGAGTGCCGGGCCTGCTGCTGACGAGGACAACCTACGAAGCCTCGATCGACCACAACGCCCCAGTCTCAAGCGCAAGAACACAGCGCCACCAGGCCCCATTAACCGTAGAAGGCCTGATGTGAAGGTGATATCGAGCCTTGCACCTTCTGCCACAGGCCTACCTACCCCAGGTACTGCTCGTCGGTCGTTTTCATACACTGCTAGCGGAGTGCCGCATTCATCACCTGGCCTTCTTGCAACACCGACCTCGCTGCCAGGCCATCACGAAAATCATGAGATGTACGCTATGCACGAGCATATGAATGATGCATCGGCAAACAATGCTGCAGTTGCGGCGGCAGCAGCAGCAGGTTTCACTATGTCACCTACATCACACGCCGTTTCGTCTCATCCCATGCATCCCATGGGTGGCGCGCCATTCAGTCCCCCTTACAGCTATGGATCTGGATCAAGCATCACGAACACGGGCCCTGGTATGATCAATGAAGCCAATGGAGGTTATGACGCAATGTTCGGTACAGTACCCACGAACGCATTTGGAAGCCCTGCTGCATGGCACGGGGATGATAGCCACAACAAAATGCATTTCCACCAGTCTAGGGTGGCAGCAACGAGCCCTGGAGGTCGAAGTAATAACGGCAGCAGTGGAACGGGCCAGGGCGAGGAGAAGGACCCGTTCTTGGCTCTTCTGGAGCAACTTGCTGAGAACGAGAACCGCTCTCAGAACGGACATGGGGGGGATTTGGACTTCTTCCTTGGCAACTCAAATGTGAATCATTGAGTACGCGGTCAAGGGTGAAGAGGGAGTTGTGATTTTGGGTTTGACTATTATTTTCATGACTCAGCGGCGAGCTGGACAAACACACTGGGATTGGGGGGGCGCAATAGGCATTTTGCAGCATTTCACGGGCGCATAGACATGGTTGGGTCAATGAACGTTTGACCAGGGCAGGATCCTCAGTAAAACAACGAACTGGGAATGAAACACTTTGAGGAAAAGCATAGCTACTGTACATTAGGACCGAAACATTTGAACGCAGAAGCGAAAGCAAAAGCAATGCATGGCGGGGCGAGATGAAACGCGAAATATACATGTATGACATACTCTATCATTGCTTTTAATCTTTTTGGTGTTGTTAATTTAATCTGGTGGTGAAGAAGGAGAAGCAGAGTCATGTACGAATAGAGGCTGAATCTACTCTAGAATAACCGGTGGAACAAGTTAGATCAGTAAACTCTAAACAAAGGCGTTGAGGGTTGGGATTGGAGCGCTTCAATTTTGTCAATCGACGGCGTAAGATAGCATCAAAATAGCAAGGTTTCTTTTTGGTACGGAGTATGTAAGGTGGTATTGAATGGCCGGCTGTAGGCGGTGGCAGTCTGGCAGAGGCCAGAGGGTGCCTGGGTACCACGTAGATCGTTCTTATTGTTCTCGGTGACGAGTTAGAAGTTAGAGGTTTCCTTACTAGTGCAGCGCCAGCCGGCAAGATCTCTCCAACGGTGTTGCACTGCTAGGACCAGGGTTCCAGGACCAGGGTCAGGTTTGGGATAGGGATCTGGGATTGACGGACAGTGAATGTGAGCAGGGGGAAACTCGGGACGATTGAGGAGGGTGAGAAGTGAAGAACTGGGACGTGCAAAAGAGGATCGTGGCGGGTGTTCAAGATATTAGAGACTTAAGCTTCGCGATTGGCTCGAAATGGATTGTCGGCCCGTTGAGCCACTATGCAAGGGTTCATCTAAAACAAGAGGTGAAAGCGAGATTAGGCAGGGGTGCAGATACTCAGGGAGCATCGGTCAGCTAGTGGGAGAGGGAAAAGGTCAGTGCTGATATTTATTATACACGCCCTAATGCGTTCTGACTGTACTTAGGAAAGTGCGGGATGTGCCGCGGTCCCTCAGAAACTTTACCTTGTATTGGCGTGCATAAGAATCTTCATGTGCATAAGGTACCATACACTAACAAGCATCGACCTAACGAGACAGAACAGACACACGACACTTATGAAACCTTGATGTTGTTTGATGTGTATAATAATAGGTGTTCCCCCGCCTCTCGCGATAGTCACGGCGCACGGTAGTTGTTCTCGGGAAACAAAAGGTAAGTTTTACGAACTCCAAGACATCAATTGTTTCTCGAAACTGCATAGGTGTTTAGCTGGTCTAAACCGTGCAGCAAACAATGTTTACTAGGTTTGAGACTTCAGTTGAGCCTGTAACGTCTGTTCGTATGCGCTCCATAAACACGACGAACGTTTTGTCGATCAAGGAGTCATAATCGTACCCAAATCCGTTCCAAACCGACTCAGGACCCAAAAATACACCAAACACCAAACATCAAAACACCCGAACCTGAACTCTAACTCTATTTTCATATCTCAACACCTACCCGTTTACGTCTCGCCGACGCCCTCGTTTTCTGTCACGACAGCCCTTGCCGCTTCCTCGTCCACCACCTCAGCTGCGTGTTTATCGTGAGGTGCCGTCTTGCCTGTCAAAGCTTGAAACAAAACCACCACGACACCTAACGCGGCCATGGCTTGCCAAACACCTCTAGTCGCACCAGCATAACCCTCGATGGCGATATTCCGCTCTGTATGACTCAGGTCACCGCCGTGGACCAGGCCCGGCGTATTGACGAGGTTGGACACCAGTCTCTGCCGATCACCGCTCAAGTGATCGCCGCCGTCCAGCTGCAGGAACCCGGCTACTAAACTCCCCCTGAGTAAGCGGTAGAATATACCACCTGCAACCGCCGTGCCGAAGCTCGAACCAGAGCCACGAAACGTGCCCAACAGACTGGTCGCGATGTAGCGGGTATCGTCGTGGCTTAGGTGAAGGATGTGTGCAAGAGTGTAGTTGACACCTCCGCCGGTCGCAAGACCATTCGCGAGCACGGCAAGAAGGAAGGGGACAAGAGGAAGACTAGTGGTGCTGATAACGGAGAGTACGTATGTGCTGGCGGTGAAGACGGCTAGGGCTGAAATGGATGGAAGCCAAAATGCACCGCTGCGGCGCACATGAAGCCAGCCAACGAGAATTCCGCCCAGTCCAAACCCTAGGTTTGTCGGGATCAAAATCGAGCCTGCAGCTGCAGGAGAAGAGCCACGAACTGCGAGCATGAAGATAGGCGCGTAGAACAGGACACTCCAGCGGGCGATCATGAGGCCCAGCTGGGCGAAGCATGAAAACAGGATACCCCGAGAGGAGAGAACTTTGACGGGGATGATGGGGTCTGCAACTACGTGATACTCTACTGCTAAGAAGAGAAGTAGTATGACTGGTGCAAGACATAGGGGTATCGTTTGGATCTCGTCTGCAATGGCGTAGAGAAACATAACGATGGACGTAGTCTTGGTGTACAAGTCAGTGGTTGACATATCACGTAGGTGATGGGATGGGGAGCTTACCAAGAGTCCTGCTCCGAGATAGTCTATACGTGCGAGCTTTTGTAGAGTAGATGGCTTGTTGTCGTGCGTTTCTGCCTCATACGGTATGCTGATGAACACTCCTAACCCAGTAACAATCGCAAATGGGATTTGCCCCCAGAACAACGGCCTCTGAGATTCGTTAGCCGCCTCTTTGTTCCCTCGAAATTCGAACTTTTTAGACTTACCCAGCCAATAACTGGCATGAAGCCCCCAAAGACGATAGCCCCAAAGGATACACCAGCAGTGAAGCCCGCATTGATCAAGCCAAGAACAAGACCCCTCGACTTCTCACTCGCCAATTCCAGTCCAATAATGATGGCGAGCGACAAGACTCCTGCAGCACCTGTGCCTGCGATGACTCTTCCAGCGACAAATGCTCCGAACGAAGTCGACACAGCGCAAATCAGTCCGCCCGTAGCAATGAGAACCGCAATGGGGATGATGAGAGATCTGGGTGGGAAGATGGTAGCTAGACGACCTGCTACAGGTGCTAGAGAAGACATCGGAATGAGGTAGGCACTGGTGAACCACATGGCAGATGAGCCACGAGAACCTAGTTGAGCCGCGATAGCACCTTGGATCAGAGTCATGCCAGACATGTTGCATGCTGGGATTGTGTCAGTATGCTATCTTTGATACCACCAGGGGAGATACTTGATGTGGAAATGTCATACCTGTCAGGAAGATGAGAAGCCATAGGCTCAGACCTATAGCAATGCCTCTTGCCAGTGGGATGTGTACTTTGGACTGAGTACTCTCAACATAACGAGAGTTGCTGTCTTTCTGAGCAACAAGGCGAACCGACGAGCTTGAGCTTGAGCTTGAGCTAGATCTGGCAAGCAGAGGCGTCTCCTCAGTAGCGACCGGCGTATCTTGGTGGTTGTGAGAAGACGGGCCCGGTGCGGAGCCGGCGCCGGAGGTCTGCACGAGGGAGGTCATGGCTGGCGAGCTATGAAACGAACGTGGTAAAAAGCCACCGAGTTTATTCCAATTCAAGCGATTAACATCACTAGAGGAGGAACGTGGTTTCTTAGACGCGTGTGGTTGTTTACAGGCTGACGAAATGACGTGTTTAACGCCGGTGTTGTCGCCATGAGCGGCGATGACGTTGGTGATGGGAGATAAGACATGCCGGAGATCGGAGGTCCGAGGTCCGAGGTTCCGGTGGTATCAGCGCCGATTTGACCGGGGGCCAACGAACGCCGGGACCAAAGTTTAAAGCCACATCGTGATCAATCTCCTCAATTTTTGAATGATGTTCTTTCTGTTGAGCGCCCATGAAGTTGCGGTGAATTGAAAACTCTGATGATATTCGAAGCGCAATATTGAGCTGGGAAAGACTCTTTACTGGATAGTCACGCAGAAAAGGGCATGTTCTGTTGATTACCGCATTTTCCTTTGTAGCAATCGGTGTAAATGCATGTAAAATATAGTATTCGCTCCGAAAAACGGGTTCTCTGTTACAATAGCGGGAGAAAAGGACCCTGCATTTTGTCTCGGTTACAAGTGCCTCCGGCTACTGCAGGAAATGGCGAGACAAAAGACAGCGAATTCAGTCAAAATTAGGAGCTCATCGAATTTGGGATGAGATTTGACGTGGCAGGTATAAAATCCCTGGCTTTTGACATGGCATACAGCGTCCCCTAATGGTTTATTTGGTCAGTGGATGTGGGCAGACATACCTATGGAGTATATGATCTGCTGTTGTGACTCGAGGGAAGCGCCAAAATAGTCTACATAAGAAATACAGAACTTTTCAAGACCAGTCGAGGCCATGCCACGCGGGGATTATCCGTTAGGCCCGTGACCGACGTGCATATCGGCTGCAGATATCTATATTAGTTGGATGATTGTCTTGCGGTGAGAAGCGAAAATGGCGGGAATGAGAGAATAGAGAGAGCGGTCCAGCCAAGTTGATCACAATTGATGTGTTTTTCAAATTCGCATGCAGACATCCATCAATCAATACAGCCATACGGAGTACAGCATCGGTAGAACAAGACCCTTCGCTGATGGCGGGCCGGCGATCAGGGCGTGATGAAAGCTTGTCATATTATCCCTGTCACAGAAACTGAACATGACGTATGATACCGAACTTTGAAGCACTTGACCTCTTTGAATGAGGATAAAACACGAGAATCAATGAGAGATGAGAGGAGCGACGGCACGACGGCGCGGATTATCAGAGAAAGAAAAAGAATTGGGCGTTGAGTGGCTTGAGAAGTTGTCAGCCGCAAAAGCAAAAGTAATAGGTAAAGCAGCTCATTGTTGCATGGAGCATGAAGCATGGAGCATGGACGAACGGAGCCACGGCAATCAACATGGGGAAATAAAATAGGCACCGAGAATCTTTTCCATTATCACTCTCAGCTGTCGCCAGCGGGATTGTCACTTGTCACTTGTTAATTGCTAGTGCTGGTGTTGTCATCCTGTTATTGGTGATACCACTCGTGTGTTGTATTGCATGTCTTTCTTTCTTTCTTGGTCTCTGCTGGCTGCACAAACATAAACTTGAGGGGGGCAGGAAAGGCCCGAAGCGAGAATCATAAAGCAAAATAAGAATATATAAGAATAACAAGGGTGCTTGCCAATTGGATACACAAAGTCTCACAGGAGGTGAGGGTGAAGATGATGACGATGACGATCCAAACGTCGTGTATCAATCCCCCAATGGGAGAAACTAGGTACTATGTAGTTTAACTTGAATTGAACCCAACCATTCATCACGCGGCAATGTCATCTTCCCCTCAATCTTTATACGGTAGACTCGTGCGCGGCATTTTAGCATCCCTTTTTTTTGCCCATCATTCCCCTCTTTAGGCGACCGAACCGGACCTAATAAAGCTGAGCTTGAATTTGAGCTGAAGCACTGAGAACCGCTTTAAATGCGATTGAGCAAGACCCTGACTGGATTGGATTGGACTGAATTTAGACGAGGGAATTAAGCATTGCTTTGAAGACTTTTTTTCTGCTTTTTACCCTGCGTGTTTAATGCAATGCAGGTCGTAGTGGATAGGATCCAGCCTAACAAAGTCACCTACTTGACACATTATACAAATTACAACCTTTATTTATCCACCCCGGACTGTTGCTGTTAACTAAGCGTTAACCATATTCCCATCCCTACTCCGTAATCGAGTCTAGATCAATGAGCCAATGACTGTTGAGTCAACCCCAGAATTCGCCTTCTTGTCCTATCAAAGTCACCTGACACTAAACCAATGAGTCGGTAAATACATCAACTTGCATGCAGTGCTACCTAAAGAGACTCGAGGGACTCGGCCAAGCTTGCTTGAATTGTCCAATAGACTAGACTCATTGTCTCTCTTTCTCTTTCTCTTTCTCTCTCTCACCATTAGAATATCAAATGCCTCTCTGGAATGCCGTTGTGGAAAAAGAAACAAAGTACGGATACGGATACCCACACCTCATTTAGCCTCCCGAATGCCGGCGGGGCAAAAGCTTTCACTGGCGACTGTTGGTGGCTAAGATACCCGCTAAAGCCGCTAAAAAAAATCTCACCCCGGTTATTTTCGCTGGCGGGCTTGCGCCGCATCCCACACCTCACCTACCTAACTCACAACCCGCCCCAGGCCCCAGGCCCCAGGCCCCAGGCCCCAGGCCCCCGGGGCTTTGCTCTGGCGATTGAGAACCTAACCTTGCTCTTGGTTATTACTACAGACAAATACAAGACAAGGAAGAGTCTGACAGCACGGGAGGCTTATGCTCAGCTCTTTGCTTTTTTTTCTTCTGCTCGGCTGATGCTCGTGGGATCTTCAACAATCCATCTTTACCCTTCTCTTACAACCTGGCCTGCTTGGTAGGATATATCGCGGGAATTGCTGCAACACGCCAACAGGATTTCAACACACCCGTCATCCGTCATTCATCATCTGTCATCCGACAGGGGCATCGCACAGACAAATCCATTGCCTTTCATCGATTAACTCTACGCAAATATTATCGCCAATTCTTGGGACACTGGTACTCGAACAATCGAATCTCTTGGAAGACATGGCACGCTTGTCAAGGTAGCAACAGCTCCAGCTTCTGACCTATCCATCGAAATCTCGAGCTCGATCTCAACCTCGCCCTCTCCCCTTCCTACGAGTGACGGGTCCATGTCTCTTCAAGCTCCGACCTCGACATGTCCGACTCGGCCTCCACCGACGATGGAGGCATTCCCGATCGCGGGCCCGCCGTCTTTGCGGTCACCACGGCCACTCTCGTCCTCGCTACCGTCTTTGTTGTCGCGCGAATCATTTCGCGGACCTTTATTGTTAGGAACATCACCTGGGATGACCGCGTCATGATCCTCGCATGGCTGTTCGCCTTCTTCCTCTCCTTCACCATCTGCTTTGGCGTTCACAATGGCCTCGGACGACACGATGAGAATATCGATCTGGGTCGTTTACCCGCCCTCCGCCGCTGCGAATACGTCTTTTCTATATTGTACAATCCCGCCTTGATGGCTACCAAAACGTCCATACTCATCTTCTACCTTCGATTGGCCAAGCATACCCAAAGGGTTCTCCGATTCGCATCTTGGTTGACGCTCGCCATTGTCAACATTGCCGGCGTCATTCTCACATTCATGAACGTCTTTCAATGCCGTCCGACTCAGGCCGCTTGGGATATGAACTACGACGAACACGCCAGATGCATACCTCTACTTACCGAGTTTATCTGTTCATCACCCGTCAACATTGTTACCGACCTGGCCATCCTCGCTCTACCGATACCCGTTCTTACTGGCATGCGCCTACCCTCGCGCCAAAAAACGATCCTGGTTCTCACCTTTACCGTTGGAATCTTTGTCACAGTTGTCGATGTAGTCCGAATCTATTACCTGCAGCAAGCCATCACGGCACCCACAAACACAACTACCGATCCTCAATCGCGATTCGGTGGTCAGACGGATTTCGCTTGGAATGCCTCACGGTCTCTTATGTGGAGCGCCGTTGAAGTGAACGTTGGAATGATGTGCGCTTGTGTACCAACGCTAAAGCCTCTGGTACTAAAGCTTCTTCCTTCTATGCTCTACGATCCCGATGGAACCAGGGCCAGCATACCCAAGGGACCCAACGACTCGGACTCACCTTCGACAGGCCATCGCGCCAGCATCCAGCAGCCCCCTCCTGTTGCGCAGTCCGGCGCCCCAGCTCCGCTCAACGCCAACGCGCCGATGAGTGCTATGGAGTTCTTAACAACCCCGTTCGATGAACCAGCCTTAACCCGCCCTCCTCCGCAGCGTATTGGACAAAGCAACAATACGTTCCAAACTTCCACAACCATGACATCATCCACCGGGACGGTTGAGGGCGTATACTTTGGTTTCGTCAACATGGCGAAGCCCAAAAGCATGCTGAAATGTAACAAGAAAGAGTCTTTCAAATACTGCACGATTGTATCCATCCTATTTCTACTATGGGGCATATCGTATGGGTTGCTTAATACTCTGAACAACGTTATTGCATCTGTCGACGACATGACCACAGCTGAAACTCTTGGTATGACGTCCATATACTTTGGAGGTGGCTACCTTTTCGGACCCCTGCTAGTGGGAGAATGGATTCTGCGGCGCGACGAACACAACCGATCGAAACGGCACAAGGGTAACGGTCACGACAGCGTTGGTGGCTTCAAAGTTACTTTTATAGTTGGCCTTTGCTTCTATGGCATTGGAACCGTTATCTTCTGGCCCTCGGCGGTTACCCAATCATACGCTGGATTTATGCTCAGCAACTTTGTTGTCGGTTTTGGTCTATCGATCCTTGAAGTTGGCGCAAATGCGTTCTTAATACTCTGCGGCCCTCCTGAGTATGGCGAATCGCGTGTGCTCATGGCCCAGGGCATTCAAGGCACTGGCAGTGTTCTCAGCGGCCTCCTTGCCCAGAAGGTCTTCTTCAAAGGCATCGTTGAGCAGAACAACGCGACCAGTATGACACTCATCAACGTTCAGTGGACGTATCTGGGTATCACATTGCTCTGCGTTGCTTTGGGTCTCTTCTTCTACTATATGCCTCTCCCCGAAGTGAGCGACCGTGAGCTGGAGCAATCTGCAAAGCACCTCCCCATGGATCCCCAGAAGAAGAGAGGCGGTCTGCAGCTGCGCACCTGGAGTCTGATCCTGGCTGTCGTCGCCCAGTACACATACGTTGCTGCCCAAGAGTGCTTCAGCATATACTTCCGCAGTCTCATGATATCCATACTTCCCAACACACCCAACACCGGCGAGGAAGCCGCTCACGGTGCCAGCGATACTCCTAACCCCGATAAACCTCCCGGAATCGCCCTTTCTATACCCGATTATCTCCTCATCGCGCATACCGCCTTTGCTGTCTCCCGATTTATGGCAGCAGGCCTTGCATATCTCTCTGTATACCGCTCCCGTTTCCCCCGACCCCGTACCATCCTCACCGCCTGCGTTGCTGGCTGCTTCATCTTTGCTCTTCTCCCTGTGGTTGTCCGTCCACCCAACCCCAACCTCCTTGTCATTCCTATCGTGCTCTTTTACTTCTTCGAGGGACCCATATACCCCCTTATCTTTGCCATTGGCCTCCGCGGTCAAGGGCGACGGACAAAGCGTGCCGCAGCCTTTATCACCATGGGTAGCTCCGGTCCCGGATTCTTCCCCTTTGTCATGTACGGCATCATCAAACACGGAGGCACAGTCCGAACGGCATTCATCGTCGTCATCGCCCTCCAGGCCGTCTGCATGTCATACTCGATCTTTCTCCAGTTTGTCAGCGAAGCGAAGCAATTCGTCGACCCTTGTCCTGCAGTGCGTGATGCCCTCAGACAGCCCGATGAGGAAATGCCATCGCCCATGGAGACAGTTATTGCAGATCGAGCGCGTCGAGAAAGCACCGCCAAGGGCAAATCTCAAGGATTTTTGGATAAGGTGTCACAAGGCACCAAGGTTATAGGCGCCAAATTCCTCAGCAATCGACGCCGATCTTCACAGCCCTCAATACAGCAATGCGAGGATAGACGCGACAACGCGCCGCTATAATTAATGTTGATGATTCTTTTTTGTTCATCTTTGTTTGTTTTCACACTACCAATGATAACTTTCGGACCTATTGGATTCATAAAATAGCGAAAGGGGAGGCGTCGGGCTGGATCAATGACGAATGAATTGGGTTGTTTTTTTTGGATGTTATATACCCAACATGTCCTTTTAGGGTGGACACTGGTGCATATTTTTACATGCGGCATAGTTTACTTCATGGGTATATATTTATATATTGATGTCTGAGACGTTGTTCAATACGAATGAAAGCCTGTAGGCTGAATTATATGAAATCCCCGAAGGTCAATACCTCTTGTGTGATGTTTTGTAGATTGTAAATCCGCATATCGTCCTAAAAACACTTCATAATCGTCTTACCATCCGAATTGCTCCAGATGTAATTCAACACCTGCTCCGTTGTCCATAATACAACCTGACGTCGCATTCTGCACCGTCGACATGAGTGTTTTGGGCCCGCAGCCCATTACCAATACACGACTGTTAGATGGTGTGTTCTCCATCAGTTCCTTCACAAGAAAATCTACATCTGGCCTCCCAAGGTAGATATTTGTGCCGCCTGGCAGAAAACTTTCCGCGGGTGCGATAGGTCGGGATATTCCGCGCTTCTTAGTGTCCAATGATAATCTGGCAGTGTCGAGGACTGGGAAAATCTCCTTTTCTAGGTCAGGCTCGACGGAAGTGCTACTTGAAGTTGATCGGGAAGACGAAGGCTGTCTCTGGGGGATATCATCGGCTGCTGAAGCACGTGTTACATAGATCTTGGTAGAGACGCGACGGTTATGGTGCAGTGTCTCGAGATGTTTGGAAAACCAGGCAAGGTACGCTGCATACTTAGTCAGGGCCATCAGATCCTATAAACATCCACATCAACTTACTGAGATTTCTGATCATCCAGATAAATTCGATATCGACCTCTGCATCCAAATCCAGTTTCTTGAGCATATTAAGGGCTACACCAACCGTGAAGCTCGCACCGCTACCTCCTGCGATGAGCATGACTTTGCCATAACCACTAACATCAGGAAGAGTACCATAAGGCCCCTCGACTGATGCCTTCAGTTTGATACCGGGGTGTTGCAAGGCGCACTTGTGCAGTGCTCGTGTGAATCCGTCGTAAGCTGCTACAACAAATTCGAGGGGGTCAGTGGCAACCATAGTGAAGGGATGGGTCTCCAAGGTGCGCACTGCGGGGATCCAGAGAAAGCCATGTTTGCCGGAGGAAGACCCCAGGGGAGCCTTTGCGAGTGTTACACGAGTTCCGCCATTAGGGAGCGGCACGAGGGTGACGGTATTATTGGTACTATTGATGAGTATACGCACAAGGCGAATGATACGTTCGAGACCCCATATACCAGCAGAGATACAAACGACGTATAAGATCTTCTTGCTAGGATCGGGTTGATGAAGGCCAGTCATGATGACAGCAAGAATCCAGAACGCTACGTGGAGGTAATAGAATAGCTCGTACCACCATGTGCGAAGGACAGAGCCAGCAAAGCCAAGGACTACAAATGAGCCCATAGCAACCATGCCAAATATCTCTTCCCTCACAAGCAAGCGTTTGAGGAAGTTCTGGCCTGCGAAGACGGCGATGTAGGTGCACGTGTGAACAATAGCGAATATGATAGTAGTATATCCGGCAATGCGATGGAGAATGTTTAAACGCTCATAAGACGAGATCATTAGGATAACGACGGGAGTGTTCTTGAGAGAAAGGAGTACAACGATGAGCAGATTCGCAACGGCCATCCTGTACGCTCATGTTAGTGTTTGAATAAGAGGAATTGCCAGGATACAAACCACCCGCTGCGAGAAGCGATATTGGAGATAAGAGGCATGTTGTCGTTATCCAAGTAAGTAAAAGTAACGATGATATTTATTATCAGGTAGCCGAGTATAGCAAACGTGTATCCTCCCGACAGCGATCCTGAAATAGTGCCAAGGGAGGCGGCTCTCATCCACCTGTCATACCGTTAGACACATAACCTTCACTCGAGACAAGAGCAACAACTTCTTACCGTAAGATCGCCGTGATAATGGTTGGCCTGCGGGAAGCGCCTAGATCAACGCATAGCCGCCTGAGAAGGACAAAAATGCACATGGTGAGGTAGAATGTACCCATGGCTCCAGCAAAGAAAGTCATAGCATCGTAATTCATCTGCTGACGAAGGGCGAGTTTGGCTAGAAATGCCGGGTCCGTATGTGCTGAGTCGCCCGCCATGGTAATATTGAAGTAGTAGAGGAGTTTCAGAATCGGGTGCGCAAGATATTTCGGAGGTGGTAGAGAAGGGAGCAAAGGAGAAGTTGGGTCTAGAGAGAGTGAGAAGGGAAGAAACAAGCGTTGCCGTCGACTTGGTGGCTTGTACTAAGTAGGACAGAACACAGCAAGTGGGCAGAAGTATACCAAGGGATGTATAAGTGTATCAGAGAGGCAATCTCCGAAGTCACACGGTCATGAGTGAGTGTGATCTGGCAAGTGCTTCGAGTATGATGGCATTTGTTCTCTTTATCTATTCCATATTTCCTTAGGACAAGCTCTCGATACGCAGGGAGAGGCTCTGATAGGGGTTTCATTGTATGAAGGTCAGACCACCATTATTGGCATCGTCGACAACTTTGATGTGAAGAGCCGTCGGAATGTTTGAAATAAGTTGACTGGTATCGCGTAAAGAGAGCTTTTGATGAATGCAAAGATATCGTGCATGGAGCCACAGCTGTAGATATGGTCATGGCTCGAACAACCTGCTATGAACACCCGTATACGGAAGCATGTGAGCTAGAGATCTGTGAACAAAGTATGAGTGTTGAAGATAAGTGGCAATGTGCCTGAAAACCCCGACGACGAGCATGAATCATGTATGCGCAGACGGCTTAGAATCGTCGGTTAATGACATCTGAAGAGAGGCACAACATTCCCCTTAGATATCGTGCAAGCAGGTCCAGCAGAAATAACCTTATTCACTTCCGAGTTCTGGTCAATTATCATGCTTCAGCCCTCGCTCAGAGTGTTCGAGGCTGAAACTGTGCTCCCGCCTCGATAAAGCATCGGAGTTGGCTGACAGCGATAAAGCGAGGGACCCCTGGTCACAGGGTAACGTTAATCATTGAGGTCACGACCAACGACAGGGACATTAGTCAAGCAGTAGTTTGCCGAGTCGAAATGAAATCTGTAACGAAACCCGCTTGATACCAAGAGTCTTAAGTCGGACATAGTCGGGGGGTTAGCGAATGATAGTTTTCAAGCATAAGGAGAACAATAATATTCTTCAACATTTGTACTTGAAGACACTTAGGGCTCCCCTTTCGGTAGATTAGATCAGGGTGTTTACCTTGAACTCCATGTGCTGACATACCCAAGTTGAAGTCATCTATCTGTTCGCAGTGGAGTTTCCACAGGCTCGTGAGAGCCAAGACAAAAAGACCTTAGACCAGGATTTGGTGTAACCACATCTACAGTTGAACCCAGGTATATCGACTACATCAACGTCTTGGCTGAGAAGAACATCGTGGATCTCAGCGGTCGAAAAGCCCAGGAAAGGACAGGCGATAATGACTGATCGTAAGTTCTCTGTTGCTCTGTCATGGGCTATGATTAGCCTAGTAAGGATTTCTGTTTCTCGGCTGGTCTTAATATTTGAGATCTTTGCTTTGCCAATCGCTTTACTGACCAAACAAAACCACGCAAACAACATTGCCTGGATCTTGTAGCATGGTTCCTGTGTATCGTCGGCTTCTACCCCAGATGCGACAGGGCCGTGTGACACATATGTATTTTGTCGAGCTGACAGATATGTCGAATCTTTAAACGGCGTCACACGGCATTAGGTGTGGAATTCGGATTCTTGATTCCATGATGAGGTAACCGATGTCGTCCAGAAGCCTTGTTTCAAGGTACTCGGCATGATGCATGGTCCAATTGGTTGTACATAGCCACCATAGACTAGAAGCTGCAGTCAGAAAGCGCCACCGTCTCAGCGTTGCCAGAAACCGTCGAAAGGCCATTCCACAATAGGCAGAAAGCCTTATTGTACAGGTCCGATACTCTCTTCGGTGAATGTGATTGCACTTTGAGCCACAGCTTTTTGCTTGTTTTAAAAAGACAAATCACAGGTCGACTGTATATGCAAGTTCTCCTTGCTGTTTCTCATGTAGAGTGGTATAGCGGCGGTGAAACTTTGATACTCGTGCTTTATTGATACCGTGGTATCTTTAGTGGGCAGACGTCCATGCTGCTCTCACACGATGAAGCAGGAAGCCGTCTCGGATGTCACGATTGCAGTGAAGCTTGGTATTAGTCCTCTTTCCAATGTCTCTGATAGTATGCGGCATGAGTGGGGGTAGTAGACTGTCTTGTTGGTATAGCAGAAGCTTCTAAGCGATTGACATCTTCATGCCGCCATTCGCACAAATGACACTACCCGTTGTCCATCCACTTTCTTCTGAACATAACATATCGATTGTGCCAGCGATCTCAGTGGTAAACCCTGGACGTCGATTTCCCATTGACTCACGAACCGTCTTATCGAAGCGCCCAGCATCCGATCCTGCCATAGCCAAGACTTCTGCTTCGCCGTCGTACTGAGCCAACGGGGCCGTGTCGACATAAGGCTGGTTGATATCCCAGAAAGTTTGCCCGGCGGCTGCATACATATCGCCCCAGGCCGGTCCAGGGTTGACAGCATTGACGGTAGCACGAGTAGCCAACTCACGGCTCCAAGTCCGGGTCATGGCCTCAATAGCTGCTTTACTTCCGGCGTAGACCGATTGGCCTTGGTATCCGATAGACGACGATACGCTTGAAACATTGACGATGCGCCCTGAGCGGTCTGTGGGAAGATGAGGGGCAACGGCTTGGGTTACGAGTAGGGGAGCTAGAACATTGACGTTATAAACGCGGTGGAACTCGACTTCTTGGATGGCCCCGTGCTTGGCATCATTCATATGCTGGTTTGAGGACACTCCTGCATTGTTGATCAGGATGTCAATTTGGAATGGTTTGTTTGAGTTAAACGAAGCATGGAAAGATTGTGCTGCATCGATGATCTTAGGCGCCGCTTCGGATGGGCTGCCCAGGTCGGCCTGGACTGCGGCGCATTTAATATTGTGCGAAGATGAAAGCTCTTCACAAAACTTCTTGGTCGGCTCTGTCGACGAGTCTGAGGTGTAGACAAGGAGAAGATTGCATCCTTTAGCGGCCAGTCTCGCCGCGACAGCTGCACCGATACCTATGATTGGATTAGTTGACACTGAAATCATAGAGCCTGTCTTTGAGTATAGACACACACCTCGTGAGCCGCCTGTGACTATCCCAAGCTTGGAATTGTAGGGCCTATGGGACTTTGACGAAGATGTTGGTTCAGCCATGACGAATGATGTACCTGTTTCTAGTTGAGTTGTAAGTGGTTTGTGGACGAAACATTCGTGGCCTGATTGACCGGATTTAAGGCAATACACAGTTCAAGGACAGGAGCAAATAGTGGTAATGCACAGAAGCTTGATACCTCAGGTATACCGACTCCAAGGAGACAATTGATGCTGGGAGAGGCAGGAACCCCCCACGACCACAACGACAGTACCTACTCATGATAGTGGATAGTGGGGGCATGTGACGTCGACAACTCATTCCCGCTAAAACACTTGATAAGTTGTTAAGGCAAGTACGATAGTAGCTTTTGATAACTGTCGATGCAAGAATCAGACACGGCGGCTCCTACTGCGAATATAGTGGCGTTCTACTCAAGTTGGGCTGTTGAGGCATTCCAAGCACACACATGATGCTTCTTTAAGCCTCTAGCACTGAGATTTGCAGATAGATCGTATATAGAGAGCATCTCCCCCAGCCAGAACAATTCCCATACTGCTGCTAATTGAATCGAGGGGTCAATGGCCTCTGCGGGGTAAGCCAATGAATGCACTAGGAGTTGCTAATTGCTCAAGGGTCTTATGAACCTAATGAAGTGGTCTTATGCCTCACTTCAACAATTACAGGGGGTCGACCAATGAGAGACTCAATAGCATGGGCCCAACGACCTCTGTCTCCTCCAAGAAGCCGAACATGTCTCCACTGACCTTTACTTCTTCCATACAACCACAGTAAACAACACTTCAAGGTATCCGTTTAGCCTTGAACCGCTAGCCTGTTTTGCCTCGCAATATCTTCTTTGGGTAGTTCCGACAACTCCACGATGGAGACGGAGATGGAGACGGAGACATGGCCAAGTCGTCTATGGGAAGAAGCGGTGATGGCCCGGAGTTAGGTATCAGGTTCATGCTATCGGAATACCTCAATTGAGAATAACGATCCTTATCATTGGGATGCAATCACCAAACACGAATAACTAATTGGTGGTAGACAGAGGGGCATTTGGTGGAGGCTTTCCGCTGCGGAATCAGTTTGACCGGGGAGTGTCTACTTATCATGGAGTATAAAGAAGGGCATATTCTGAGCCATTGCAAGGTATATCCTTCGACAGCTATTTCAATTATCACTCTTCTCGTACCCTGTTATCCTCAGATCCCCCTTTGAAGTTCTTAGACACAATCTTCAAAATGTCTGATCTCAACCCTCTTAACGGAGGCAACTTCGTCCACGACAACAACCGTCTGGTCGATGGCGGCTCCATTTTGAAGCGTTTCTCCCTCCAAGGAAAGACTGCCATCGTTACCGGTGCCGCCGCCGGTATTGGCTTTTCTATCGCCGAGGCCTACGCCGAAACCGGTGCCGACATTGCTCTCTGGTACCGCACCAGCAACAAGGCCCACGAACGTGCTGAGGAACTAGCCAAGAAGTACAATGTTACTGGTTAATATCCCTATGGTTTTTCGTCTGATAAACAGTTGATTCTAACACGTCCCTGCTAGTCAAGGCTTATCAAGTCGATATGCGAGATCCTGATGCGGTCGAGAAAGCAGTCGACCAATCCGTCAAGGACCTCGGCGGCCGTTTGGACATCTTTGTTGCCAACGCTGGTATTCCTTGGACCAAGGGCCCCATGATCGATGGCCCTATCGACCACTATCGTGACGTGGTTCAGACTAACCTCGACGGTACTTACTATTGCGCCAAAGCAGCAGCTAAGCACTGGCGTCGTCAGAAGAACGAAGGCACTGATCTTAACGGCCAGCCTTTGACCAACTACACATCTGGCAGTTTCATCGCCACTGCTTCCATGAGCGGTAGTATCGTTAATACCCCTCAGCTCCAGGCTGCTTATAATGCCGCCAAAGCCGGCGTTATCCATTTAATCAAGAGCCTGGCTGTCGAGTGGGCTAGGTTTGCTCGTGCGAACGCCATCTCTCCTGGCTATATCATCACAGAAATATCCAATTTTGTACCACAGGAGACTAAGGATATTTGGAAGGACAAGATTCCTCTGGGGTAAGTTGGCAGTGGCCTCTTGTGTCAATCATGGTGCTGACAAGTGATAGTCGTGAGGGTGAGCCCCATGAGCTCCAGGGTGCTTACTTATTCCTGGCATCGGATGCTTCTACATATGCTACCGGGGCCAATTTCGTTGTCGACGGAGGTTATAGCGCACCTTAATGAATGCGAGCAAGACATATATAGAAAGCAGACAGCAACTTTGGATAAACGATACTATATCAAGACATTGAAGAGCTATATAAACGATAGAGTTAGAGGAACAAAAGAAATCAAACTCTAACGAAAAAGGACATAATCAGGATACCAACCCTAAGCTTATACCACCAACCAGCCATATCTCGAACATATCTCTCTTCGCGGAGTCAAGTCAATGAATCTTACACACTCGTCTCCTCCGACTCAAAGCCCGCATCAGGATCCTCCCTCAAATTCTCGGGCGACAAAGGAGAATGAAAGCCAGTGCGTAAGGCCCTAGCCTTCATAACACCATCCCTTTTGAGCACCTTTCGTGCCTTCTCCATATTCATCCTCCTCTCTAGCCGAAGGCCTGTATGAGCCCTGAACCGAAGAGTTCGTCCGTACAGCGGATTGCCGTCTGTGTCCTGTGTAGTTCTGATGATGGCTTCAGCGAGTTTCATAAACTGCTCGAAAGCAACGCTGTGCTCCAACTTTTCGAGCTTCATGTGCCCGACACTGACGTGTCTTCGACCTCTATCTAGGTTTTCTTGGTCCTTGGCAGTAAAGATTTTCCTAACGCCGTGGAGGATACGCATCGAGGCGTTGATCTGGCCGCTGACGCTTGGATCCATCCTTTTGAAATCTTCGTCGCAGAATTGAACCCAATTCATAGCATCGGTCAGCATGATATTTGCCAAGGTGTTGGCACCCTGACGTAGAGCCAACTGGATGTAATTGCGAGTGCGGAAGAAGCAGAGAAGGTTGAGATAGTTGATGCGGTCCATAAGGCTCAACTTGTCTATACTGTTGGAACCATCAGGGCGGATTCCAACAGCGTGGACCAAGGTGTCGGCCGTGGTGTAGTTGACTTTCTCCATGGCAGTCACGGCATCCTGGTTGATGATGGCTTCGCTCTCAAGAGTCGAGATCCTCGCTCTGAGCTCGTGAAGTTGTTTCTTGAGATTGTTGGACGTTTCAATCTCTTCGTCTTGTGTTTTCAGCCGTGCTTCAAGCTCTTCGGTTGTCCCCTTGCCCGACCTGGGGCTCTTTTCTTCCTTCTTCACAGATCCTTCTGGCTTGTTGTTGGCTTCTTCGGCATCTTTGCATACTTGGAGTTCTCTTTTGAGCGACTTTATTTCATTGCCCTTGTCGAGTATGTCCTTGGCAAGTGTTGAGTTCTGGTCTCGCAATGTCATGACCTCAGCTTGAGGACCCCCCTTGTCAGCAATATCGCGTTCCAGTTGCTTCATTTTCTTGTCTTTTTCCGCGATGGCCTTGTAAAGACTAAATTTGATCTGCTCCAGTCTCTTGATTTCGCCATCCAGCCATCCCTTGGTCGAAGCTGGTGATAGTATACCTTGATCAAGTGAGTTTCCTCCAACAGCCACTGGAGTTCGTGGTATTTCGAAGCCTGTGAGCGGTGGCACGGCATAATACTCGCTAAACTCCTCTTTTGGGGACATGTCTTGCACCGGTGCCTTCTGAGCCTTTTCCAGCCCAGCCTTTTCATTTTCGTTGCCTTTTAGCTGCTGGTTGAGGCGACCCCGCAGTCGAAAGTTCCGCTCAATATCTAGACACCGGTTAATATGACCCCTTGTGAATTACACCTGCGAGATGGATTGACTTACTAGCTTCCAGCTCGTCTGCCGATATTTTCAATGCCATCAAGACGATCCAGTCTCTACCGAGCTTTCCTCTGTCCACAGACTCCTTGTTAGGCGGCCAGTCTGTCTCATAGTTCTTCTTCAGCTGTTCCCAATGCTTGGACGCTTCTCGAATCATCAGAAGGGCCGGCTCCAGTGCCTCTTCGTCCCCGTTTAGGACTGAGCCGACAGTTTCTTTATTGGCTGATTCCCAAGCTCTGGCCCAAGTTCTGGCGTGTTTGTCTAGTTGCTTGTAAATCTCTTGGTGGAAATGCTTGTACTTTTCGACCTCTTGTTTCAGTTCCTCGCGGCCTTGTCGTTCTATTCTGCACTCTTCTTGGTGTCTTTTGCATTCCTTCTCGGCCGCTTCGTGGCACCTCTGGCCTACTTCAACTTGGCTCTCAAGAAACTCTACTTGTTTTGAGAGTTCATTGTCCGCGGCCTGGCTCTCTGCTTTTGCGTCAATGCCGTTATCAAGAACAGTTGATGAAGCATACTTACCACTATCTAGCCTTGCCTTGAGAATTACACTCTCCACTTCAGCCATGTGTCGCTGTTCCTTGAGAACTGCGATTTCTTTCTTGTATTCAAGCTCTTTTTCGGAGCTTTCCTTCATAGTTTG
This sequence comes from Fusarium avenaceum, assembly GCA_025948275.1. Classification (NCBI taxonomy): domain Eukaryota; kingdom Fungi; phylum Ascomycota; class Sordariomycetes; order Hypocreales; family Nectriaceae; genus Fusarium; species Fusarium avenaceum. The sequence goes on along the minus strand of CP109670.1, from coordinate 5,142,292 downwards.
AGAGATCTTGTAGCGAAGCTGGCCAATCTCGAGAAGTAACGGAGCTTGAGAGCCTATGCTCTGGCTCTCCACGTCACTTTTCCTCCTTATATGGGAAATTCCCTCCCCACCTCGAAGCTCTTTTTCGAGTCTGGCCACTTCAAGATCTCTTGTCTCGAGAAACTTCTTCTGCGTGTCGTTAAGCTTTTTTGCTTCATTTTTCTCCTTGTTGGCATCGTCCAGCTTCTTGTTCACATCGCGGAGTTGACTGGCCATTTCGAGTTTGAGTCGATCTATCATCTTGACGAACTCATTGGCGAGCTCAACGGGAATGGTCTTCTCGTCCCTGGACCACTCCATGAGAGCGGGAAAAGTCCCGCTATTCAAGGTATAGTGGTGAAAGATCTCTTTAACCAATGCAGTAGGAACGTCTTGTCCATCATCCTTCAGACGTCGGATTTGCTTTCTCGCCCTCTCCATCGGAGGAGTACTGGACCGAAGATGGACTCCGAGTGGGTCGGCTTTTCCTGTCTCAGGGTTACTGATGTGGTCATTGTATCCTTTTACTGCATCCTTGAATTCCTCGTCGGAAATTGGATCGTTCCGAGACCACATCAGTTGACGGTCCGGGTGGTTTAGGGGAGGTTCTAGATGATGCTCTCCCCAAAACTTCTGGTCATGCTCCAAGCGGGCTTTCCGGTAATCGAGATACATCTCATGAGTAGGTTCAGAACTCAGTCGTTGTTCTTGTTCCTTTTCGGGTGGTGTTGGCTCCAACTCTGATTCCTCCTCTTTCTCTTCCTCTCCAGTCTGACTCTCGTCGACGGGGGGCGGCCTATTCATTTCGGTCTCAGTCTTAGTCTCAGGCTCAAGCTCAAGCTCAGTCTCGCTTGTGGCATCTTTATCTTCCTTTTCTGAAGAAGGCGTTTTTGCTTCGCGCGACTCTGATCCAGAACCTTCGGAAGATGTCTCATGTACAGAACCCGTTTGTTTGTTGTCCTGAGGGTCATGTTTGACCTTTGAGTCGGTGTCTTCGGACATTTTGGTCGGATTGAGAGTCGAGTTTCGAAAAGTTGTAACAATTCTGCTGTAGTGCTGTATTTCAGAAAAGGTTCCCGAGATCAATCGAGGGCTTCGAGGAGTTTGAAACCCATGTTAAGGACGATTTCTTTGGACATTACTATGCTTTGTGTGGTGAAGGTGTCCGTGTTGCAACCACCACGCCCTCGAGGGCTATGGCGAACAAAGAGAGAATTAAATCGAGAACAGTCTATAAGCCATTGTGAGCTCAGACACTCGACTTCTTTGAGATTGGATTGTCTTTGATTGGTATTTCTGTTTTCTTTTAACTTACACACCATTTCAACTCTCTTGGGTTTTCCGCCAAAGTTGTTGAGAGCTGGCTTATATAAATGATTATGGTAAGAGAAAGAGATATAGCTAAAATGATATGTGCCCTTGTTAACTTGGGTTACGTTTGTTGTCATCGCTTCCCTTTTCCCTCTTCCCATGTAGCTATGTGTTAATTATTTGTTTTATTTCTCCCTGGAATGTTGTCGAGTCTCATGGACTTGAACCTTTGTCTTTGTCTGATGGTTCAACGCCCTTGGGGATTGAACAAAGAAAAGAGATCGAGTATGATCTGGTCTGTGTTCCACATTATCACCGATACACTCATGTCGCAACTAGACAAGAGAATTATTCCTCTCCTCCATTGAGCTATTCTTAGGTCTGTCTGGGTATTCTATTCGTTGCTTTTGCGCAGAAAATGTCCTTTGTTTACTGTGAAATATCACTATCAATTCAAAAACTAACTACCTATTCATGTCTATGCTATAATGCGCTCCATGCCGGCGTTCTTGATACTCTATCCTGCAGCCCCTCCTCAGTATTGGCTCTGTCTTCCACATGAACCGAGAACTCAGTCGTCATCTTGATACCTCTTTCGTTATCCAGCATGATGATTCCATTAGTTGAACTAGCATCCGAAGCAGACCTTTTCCCCTTCGGCTCTCGTTCTCGCGATGGACCATTGATTGAAACTTGGGGGTTCGCTGTCATGTAATCCCTGTACCAGACGTCGTCGGTGGGATCGTGGCCGCTGCTTCGTGAAAACTTCCTCATACTGTATTGATCGTAGCGTTGCGTATCGTCCCACTCCAACAAAGGGTGGAAAGTGGCCAAGCAAACACACCAAAGTCCGGCGTGGACTTCTAGAGGGAACCAAGGTGCTATGCGAACCATCTTGTACGTCCTATCGAGGGATAAATCAGCTCTCATCATTCTGATTCGTGTGCTTGTGTAGTGTTGGAACTTACAAGTCGGTAGTATAAGAACCGTTCGTAAGTAAGAATATGAGTCTCGTAATCGTCGCGACCACAGCAAACACCCCAATGGCAAATACCAACGTCAATTTAACCGTCTTTCCTTGTGTTATGTTGATCGTTCTTGAAACCCATACACTGAGCCCCAATATTGCAATGTTGAGACTGCTTGCGAGAATCGCGTGAGCCCATCTCACGCGCCCTATGCTGAAATTGGAAACGCATTGCCTGTCTGGTTTCGACGCGTCAAAGACATCCCTGTGTATGAATCAATATTGAAGTCAAACCAGAAGCTATAAAGAGATCTGACTCAACTTACGACACTGGAGTACATGAGAAGAGGGCGAAAAAGAATGTAGCCAGCGCAACAATTATGGTCGCTGTAGAAGCTCCATATATACATATCGTAAAGACCCCTATCCATTCAGATTAGCAACTGGAGATAGCAACTGTATGGGCGGTGCTCTCACTGTCTTTCTTGATACGGGCAAGAAAAGCGAGGATCGAGAGTCGAACAACCCCACCAGACAATAGAAATACCAATTTGTCAATGGGAAACAACTATAGCGAGTAGTGTCAGTATTCCAAGCATACTATCGAGGTGCTGCACTATGGAACCTACTGAGAACATTCGAGACAATGTCTCTTTAGGCACGTCTTCCATGTGTGACCCAACGCCACTCGCTACAAGAACAATCTCTAGATAAGAGAAACATACAACAAATCCCTGACAAGAAGTTAATTTAACCTGGGATTGATGAGACACAGGCTTATGAGTAACAAGCAACTCACCCAAGCAAAAACAGCCAATAAATCATCCCATCCGAGACTCCTAGTCATGATGCCACGAACATATAATCTCACAATCATCAAAGCCGAAGTGATGACTATGAGCGCAACGTTAAGGTTGAAAATGGGTTGACCATCACTACTCTTGGGGTCGAACCCGGCCCTCGGCAGGACCACCATATCTTCTGCCTCTTCACTACCTGACAGATTCTGTCCCTGATGTTGTGATGGTAATCGTGGTCGTGATGGATATAGCCCGAGGCTTCTCGTCGTCGCACTCGGAGGGACGGCCTCTGCCGAGTTTACGATTGATGATATCCGATAGTCGTGCAAGTGAGCAATACATTAGTGATTGATACAGGCCGTCAATAGACTACTGATATAAGAATTTGAGCATTCACTGCGGAACTCCAGAGGAAAAGAGGAAGTCTTGATATCGGGGGAATTACTCCGTACTTGAGAGTACATCACAATCCACAATACTGTGGCTTCTGGGCAAGTCTATAATGCCACATTGCCGTCTATTAGTATGACTACTACAATAGCTCAAGGCATATACGTTGGTTGAAGGATGGGTCATCTTGGCCGGACATGGCTAGGTGCTATTGATCATCACAAGCCCTCCAGTCGCTTGAAAGTCAGTTTAGACGATTTGATCTTGTGGCGTTCTAGCTAAGGACTCGTTCGTTGCTAGGTTACACGAAGTTCCTCTTTCTTAGTCGCACCTGTAACACCTCAAAGCTGCAGTTGCACGTCTGTTGAGCTAACCAGCGTATGTTTAGAACCTATTGCGTGGAATAAATGAAGTCGGCATGCACTGGAGTCTTTACCCTTACTGCATAGGTTAATAGTATTATATATAGATGTTAGACTAGAAGCATATCACATAAATCTGATCCATCAAAAAGTGCAATTGCATGTAACATCAAAGAGTCATGAAATATCTCTCCATACTCTCGACCTCCAGCTTTTACTATGTACATTGCAGACAGCTGTTACACCAACGTCTGCCAACCAAACCGCCATACCAACCTCAACACATCGTACCCATAGACAGCGTAAAACCTACCTCAAGTAGCACCAGATCCGGTCTATCTAGCCTTGCTTCTCCCGTTCCTGGCAAGGCGCTAACTAGTGGAAGAATGTCTTTGTTCCTTACATATGTCTTAGTTCTAATCCCTGCATTCCATCAGACGGCCACGTTATTGGATGGAGTGTTCTGGTATGTAGGGACTAGGTTTTGTTATACCCCTTCTGACAGGCGATCAGAACCAGCCTTGTGGAATTAAGGTTGGTGGCAGTTCTATTCATGTCTCGAACTATTTGTCAAAATCACACATCACGGTCTGAAAACAAGTGACTGCACGGTAGGTGTGGTAAATAAACAGAAACCTATAGACTGGGAGTACCTAGAGCTTACTGTAATTCTGTGGTGCCATTTGTTAATGCATAACATGTTCCAAGACGTCATCCAAGAAGAATTATTGGAATAGATTTAAGTCTTATCACGGTTCATGTAACAAAGTATTGGCACACATGGCCATCTTTCCACCTACAATGGCTCGCTTAACCAACTGGGCTGAGAGATCCGTATGAACATACGGAGTAGATATCAGATCATTGCCTAACGTACCGCATAACTAGGTATATATAATTCGAAATTGCCACCCAACAAGTCAAACAAACCCGAGCAACTCTACAACCTCCCACACTTCTCAATAAAGGCCCTCCAGTAACTCTCAGCGTCTAATAGCACGCAAGATACCACACATTGCGGCCAGTTCTCTTCTCACCACGGGCGAGTGGGAGGCCAACCCAGATACGATATGTCATATAACAGTGAGCAAGCCAGCCAGCAGCGCTCCTTGCAACCACAACCAAAATTCCACATATAAAAACCTTGCTGCCCACGCCTAACCTCACTCCATTGCCAACCCCCTCACCACAATTCTCCATCAGGGACCATATCCTTGGGTGCTTGACCCCTTTGTCCTTGCCTGACACTATTCCGCGACGCTCGGACTGCCGAAAGATTCAACGGTGCGGGTGGTCCCTTTCGAGGAGCATCAGGATCCCGAGGACTTGGGGGCTTGGGTGCAGGCTTGGGATGCGCCGGAAGACCCAGAGAGCCATCGGGAAGCTCAGGTGGTCCGGTCGAGTTCCGGAGATGTTTTGGCGTGGCTGGTGAGATCTGCTTGCGGATATCGGGGTCGTACATGTGATGAACAGGGTGTCCGCTAGGGGTGGGAGACTGAACAGGGCCCGGCCGACTCTGCCGCTTGATCCCGCGTGGTGATGTCGGGGCCCAGGCCTCAGCAAAGGCGTTTCCGGGATGAATAAACGTCAAAAGGGCCGCGGCTAAGAATGGCAACACTCCTCCAATAACCATAAAGGCTGCCTGGTTCTGGAAGACATCTCCTGAAACACCATCTGCGAATTCGACAAGTCGGTAGAACGAGTAGACAATCAGGAGGGCAGATGCCATCTCCATAGCTAAATCCCATGTTAGTTGGAGAGGTCAACAGTGAGGCAAGGCATTCGTACCCATAAGGAATTTCTTGAATTGGGAAGATGAGTAGACCTGCGAGTGTCTAGCATCTAGTGTTCCTCGGCGAGTGCTTAAGCTGAGAGTGAACCAAAAATGTAGGCCAGTGCATGCTATCAATGATAGAGCTTGTATGGCCAAACCTGTGGCTGTAATTGCCGCTCCCTGCTTTCGCTATTTGAGTTTAGTACATGACATCCCTTCTCAGATATTCCTGGATAACATACGCTGATCCCATTGGTCTCGTAAGCTGTGAAGATGATACCAATCAGCTCGAGTATTATTGCAAGTGCACCGATTCCCCAGAAGATTAGACCGGCAACGAGTGGTCTAAACGGACAGATTGGTTCTCCGTAGATGCCCAGGATATGAGGAAGGACGATGAAGATGGCGACACTAATCAGAGATGGCCCTAGGACCGTTCCCAAGAGGGAGAGAAAGAAATGTCCCTGGTCACCCCGCTTCGAGTGCAGCAGGATTCGGCCAACAAAACCTAGCACTTCAAAGACGATACCGGCTGTCAGGGCGAGGGAGAAGAGGTAGGTTCTAGATCGAACACCAAAGTATATCGCAACGAGAGCAAGTAGAGCAAAAACAGTGAGCAACACGGCGTTGCCACCTACACTCGGATTATATGAGTAAAAGCCATCAGAGGCTGGACAGGTCGATCCGCAGTCACTGGTCATTGTCGGGCGTCGACCAGCAAGGGCTGGCAAATTATCATGACAGGCTGACAACCAAGTCAAGAACAGAGAGGGACTCGGAGAATTAGACGGGGTGGCTTGGCCCCCTACATATAGACAGGTAGACAGGTCAACTCTGCCTATCTACCTGATGCTCTGTGGGCGGAGCCCTGCATGTGAGGCTCTGTACCCGTGGGGCGCTGCAGAGAGAGGATCACGGTTGGGAGGGCCATGGATGCAGTGCAACAGTAAAGACAGGCTAGACAACCAGACAAGGTCTCAACGGGTGAGACGGAATTCAGCCTTTACTGGACAGTCCTACGGGTTCGCCCAATGGGGTGTAAGAACAACTGCCGTCAGCTAGAAAGCACGACAACATGATTTAACGAGAACGATCAATTGTGGACATGATCGACGACGCTCGAGAGCAGAAGCCTGCACTGGATCCCAACACTTGAAAAAGTGCCAGAGTGCCAGACCGGAAAGGCAAAAAATCGTCCAAGAGCATTTCGTTGTTGGTCGCTATCCTTGTTTGTAGTCGTGGGCCAGGCAGTGTGATAGCATTTGTAAAGTGGTTTCGACCAGGAAAGCTGCAGATAACTGTCCATGTAACTCCAAACATGACAAGCAAAGCAAAAAATGTCACTTATCCGGAGCCTGACAAGGTTGCATATCCAGGATCATGGCAATCTCTGCCTGCAAGAGACAATCTCTTGTCATTGCGCTGGCTTGGACGGGGCTAAATCTGCCAATCATGAGGGGATCAAGGCGGGGAAACGGCGGCAGCCCGCACGGCACAGACGCAGCGGGCGAGCGGTACAAGGCCAGGAAGGCCTACCAAAGCGGCCAAAGTCTGATGTGGTTGGTCAACGGGCGCGAAATGGGACCTACATGGTCTTGGGCGGCAAACGGCCCGCATCGTGTCATTCCGCGCAAGCTCTGCTAACGCGCCAGTGGTGGATCGGGAGTTGACAACCAAACGTCTGCAGGTATCTAGAGATATGTGACTCGAGGCTTGCTTGAATGGATCATGTCATGATCAATTATCAAATTCGAATCTGCGAGGTCGCGGAGCTGTTCCAGGATATGGGTACAGGGCTAATGAAATGCATGTGAAGCGCTGCTGTGAACAATGTCGACCGACCCTGGCTCGCCAACCTCCAGCGGAAATCCTGTCAACCTCGGGAGAACTCGAATTGAACAGAAGGACCCTGAACATGCAGTTGGTTCGAGATGCAGCACACCTCGTGCCAGATGTGGCAGACCGTTGCAATAGCCTCGGGAGATGATATGGCAAATGTCGATCCAGAGTCTTTACTGCCCTGATGAAAGGCACATTGCCGGTATGTGTGTATTGCGGTTTGTATCCCCCAAGCTTTGGTATGTGACGGATTGGTCAATCGATTGTGTTGTTTGTGATTTCGTTGACTGTTGAAGTGGGGATTACGACAGGCTTCAACGCTGGATCAAGCAGGTGATGCCCATAAACTCGCTATCACCAACACTTCTTCATGCACCTTCTGCATCTTCTGCATCGTAAAGCACCCTGGGCGTGGATGTTCTGTTGGTGACACCCAAGTTTCCTGTAGAGCACTCGAACCTTGTCAACCAAACAACTTTGTCCTCTTCACGGCACAGTGGGTAAACGTGATCGCGTGAAAGTTCCGCTGTTGGCGACGACGACGAAGACAGCCAACCCCTGCTTGAGGGACTTTTGCCAGATTAGCCTTGGTGAACTCCAGGGCCAAGTCAAGTATCTCGATTTTCCACAGCTCTAGGTAAACCCAAGATCGGAGGCACGGCGCTATAAGCTCCGACTGCACCAGCCACGTTAGACTGCAACGCCACAGTCATGAGCTTTTAGCCACATTCACCCCTCCTGTTCAGGTCAAGGTAATGGACGTCAGGTGCGGTGAGGCCTATCGCGGGGCTTGGCTCAGGCTGAGTAGCCTTGGTGACGTACAACCGACCTAGTCAGACTTGCCCGCGCATCTGTCTTTTTGATATCGTCAAGTGGTTCATATACAAGCAATGCAAGATTGACAGCTCGTTGGAGCTTTGAAAAATTACACATCAAATTGCAAAACACTGCTCTAGAGAGTCTTTCCCTGGGTTCTCGCTGGCTCATTAGCGTCATATCACGTTGAACTCATATCACCTATCAACAACCTAACTACGACATTATTGGACCGTTAAGCTCAAAGGAGTCTTGAATCTAGCGATCGCGTCACACAGCTGTTCTTTTCTGTTTTGTTTACTTCTCCTCCTCGCCCATCATGTCTATTCGTATAGCGCTGGACAACCAGCCCGAGTTTTACACCAATATCGATTTCATCCAAGGTCGAATCATTCTTGGTATCAACCGCCCCGAACAAATTGGAAGCATCGTTGTCAAGCTCGAAGGAGAGTCAAAAACAGCTTTGCAAGCTCCCAATGCCTTCGATCCACAGCACATGGCTAGGCTTCAAACCGGCCCTCAACGACCTCCAGGCAGCCCGGCAACTGAGAACCACAAAATCCTGTACAAACTGCAACAGGTCTTCCCTGATGATTATTATGCCAGCTCATCCAATCCATACGGTGCATACCCGCTGCAAGCTGGAGAGCACGAATTCCCCTTCAAGTTCAAGCTCCCCATCAACAATGCCTGCAGCGATCCAATGGCAATGTCGAAGATCGGTGGGATGGCCAACGTTGGTGGATTCGGGGCGGAGGGATGTTCGGTATTGGTGGTGTCAGGGTCATGGATGGTAGCAAGCAGCTCTACCTTCGTCATGTCACCCGCACGCTACCTCCTTCGTTGACGGGATATCCTATGGAGGCAGAGATTCGCTACTACATCAAGGTCACAATTCAACGGCCGGGATTACTCAAGGAGAACTGGCGATACCAGATTGGGCTCAAATTTCTACCCATCGAGCCACCACGGCCGAAGCCAACAAGTCAGGAGGCTTTTGCTCGTCGCCCCTTTACGTTTCGACCGCAGTCTCCTCAACCAGATAAGAAGCGTTCTTCTCTTTCAACTTCGGCAGCAGCTCGGATTCCAAGTCTGCTGCTACACTAGAAGCATCTACAGATGTTGCTCCAGCTCCAGCCATCGAAATATCAGCACGCCTACCACACCCCAGTATATTGACATGTAACAAGCCTATTCCCCTACGGCTTATCGCCAAGAAGCTCAACAACAATCCCGAACAGGTCTATTTGGTATCGTTCCAGATGGAACTGATAGGTCGTACTGACGTTCGTGCACTCGAGCTTCATAACCAAAAAATTAACAGATGGGTTGTTGTTTCCAATCCCAATCTCAATATTCCATTAACTACAGGCCCCACTGATGAAGTCGGGAAGGAGTTGGTGATTCCAGACCATGTGTGGAAAAACATGTCTCTTCCCAATACTGTGGCACCATCATTCGTCACCTGCAATCTCTCCAGGAAATACGAGCTTGAAATAACGGTTGGCCTGGCCTGGGGTCAACCCAAGAAGGGTCTCACCTCCACCAAGAGTCCACCGGTGATTCTTCTACCACTACGTTTTGCGCAAGTAGAGGTTTATTCTGGTATCACACCACCCCCTGAACTCCTTGAAGCCTCGACGTCAACACGGCCTGGACGAGCAACCTTTACGAATAATGTTCCTCCTCGTCTTCCACCAAGGCAAAACTCAGTCACAACATCACCTCAACAGCAGCAACCCCAACGGCCTCCTCAAACCTTTGACCAAGCCCCTGCGCAGCCGGCTCACGACCCCCTCTACCCACCACAACTGGCTGCGGGTCAAGACGCTCCTCCATACGATGATGCACCACCCAGTTACGACGAAGCCGTTGCCGAAAACCTGGCTGGTCCATTTGACGGAATGCAGTCCCGGCCCGCCTACAGTGGTGTCACAAACGAAAACGCGCCGAGTCAAATGCCCTCTGAGAAGAATTGAAATGCTGCAAAGCATGAGTTGTTTTGGAAAATTTAATGTGCCAATGATAATGACGGGCGTTAAGAGACACTGGTGAGAGCAAAAAGGGAGAAAGTCTGCAGTTAGAAACATGTTTTCATACCCAGTTCGATGCGATCAACGCTTTGTTTAATCGAATATCCCAAGATGATTATCAACTTAGTAGCCTCGTGCTATGAACTTTAGCTTTTTGAGAGGAGAAGCCACTTGTTGGGAGTCGGCGCATCCTCATCTTAGACCCAGACTTAGATGTGATGGTGTTGCTCTATAATCTTAAAGTTATCGTTTTTAACAATAGTCAGGGCAAATGTTATAGATCCAGTATATATCGAATGGGTACAGATTTGAACCGTCTGCTCACCATACATCCGTTTGAAGCTTCCCTAAATTTTACCTGATTTCGTCATCACCTTGATCCTGAATTTCACATGCTTCACAACTTATGCCTCATACAGGATCATATATTAAAACTTTTGTATTGTATCATTATCATCAAAAAGTCCCAAATCAACTGCCACAAGAATCTTGCTTACAGACTCATATGTGCTCACTATATGTGAACTGCTTTGTATGATGGTAACATTCCTTCGATAATCAAGTCCAACAAATCGCATGCACACGAACCGTGACGTCACCGATCTCGGACTTCGTCCCACGCTGCGACATTCCACAACCACAGCCCTCAATCGCAAATTGCATCCATGCAACTCGAAGTTCCATGAACAGATCGACAATATGGCGCAAAGCGCCTGCTTTCCCTCTGGCTAGGCATACGTGCCGTGCGCAATGGCATCACGTCCCACGTCGGAACTTTACTTGCAGCAGCTTCCTTCATCGTGAACATGACCCGAGAATAAAGGCATTGGACAGGGAAATATCTGATGACTATGCCATAATACGAGAGAAATACGGTTAGTCCTAGGTGACTCAATTACTATCTCAAGGAATATCCTGCTAATTCCATTCTGTGACAGATACTCCCAAATACCCCATCGTCCTCGCCCATGGCCTCTTTGGCTTCGCTGAATTACGCCTCTCCCCTATTTCCCGGCCGTCGAATACTGGCACGGCATTCGCGATGCCCTCACTGCACAGGGCGCCACCGTCTTGACTCCCACCGTGCCCCCCTCCTCCTCCATCGCCGACCGAGCAGCCGCCCTCCGTTCTGCCCTCGAAGCCCAAAGCCCTGCCCCCGAAGCCTTCACCATCGTCGCTCACAGCATGGGCGGTCTCGACGCCCGGTACATGCTATCCCACCTCGAGCCTCTTCCGGTCCGCGTTGCAGCCCTCGTGACAGTTGCCACACCGCACCGCGGAAGTGCCTTTGCTGATTACCTTCTGGACGAGGAGGTCTCACCGCTGCATCAATATCTACCCCGACTATACCAAACCTTTGAGAAAGCCGGCCTCGGTACAGCGGCCTTTTCGCAATTGACAAGACGTTATATGGCCGAGGAGTTCAACCCGAGCACGCCAGACCGGCCTGATGTGCGGTACTTCTCCTACGGAGCAGCAGTAGAGCAGCCGGCGCTGTTGAGTCCATTTCGGCATCCGCATGCTGTCATGACACAGGCAGAAGGACCCAATGATGGGCTTGTCAGCGTGGAGAGCAGTCACTGGGGTACATACAAAGGCACGCTGGTCGGAGTGAGCCACTTGGATCTTATTAACTGGTCCAATCGCGTGGGATGGACGGTGCGGGAGTGGATGGGCATAAAAAAGAATTTCAATGCCATCGCATTCTATCTTGACATAGCAGATATGTTGGCCAAGGAAGGTTATTGATATACGTATACCCTACTTATGATTGAGTTTTGTACTATAGCATATTTAGACCCCAAGCTTGTGAGATAGATGAGTGGTGTTTGATATAGATGAGTGGCATAATTAGAAAAGATTACTTCACAAAAGTCATAATCGAGTTATATAAGATCATTCATTATTGCTTCAAACAGGTAGGTATCGGTAGCATTAGAATATAGAATACAGCCACCTAGCCGCGAACACTCGACGAGAACCCGTCCTCCAGCACATTTGTCCCACGAGATCTGGTGGTGCGCAGGTATGTACAAAGAATGGCGAGCCAACTCCACCGGCCGTAGAAGGTTCGGTTGGCGATTGGCAAGCGAGGAATCGGTGAGGGACGAAACCGGTAAAAAGAATTAACTGGAATACGGGGCCACAGTCGGTCACCCAATGTGTTGCAGAAGGCACCTTGTCGTAACACAACATCTACTACCTGAGGCGAATAGTCCAAAGACGCTCATGACTATGCTCTCAGGTCACCTCCACTCCTGTAACCTCGGCCTTATCCGCATGATTCGGCTTAGACGGCTGAGGCCTTGTTGGCCTTGCGAGCAGTGGCCTTCTTGTGAAGGAAGAGACCAAGCAGGCCAATGGCAACTAGTGATAGTATTAGCATGCGTTACTGCGAATAGGTGGCCGTGCTTTAAGGTTTGACGTACCAACACCGACGATGCAGAAGACGACAACAACACCAGCCTCCTTGGCAGCCCAGTTCTGGCGCTTGGCGAGCTGGTGGACGACCTCGTCGCGGGACATGAGAGACTTGATAGCGGCCATTATGTCGGGAGTGGAGAAATTGCTAGGGGTGACATGTTAGCTGATAATTCTGATGGTCGATTGTTGCGACTAGAGCCGTCGCAGACAGACGAGGTCGTGCAACGTTTTCGCCCGTCCATGCAGATCAAGCGATGCTATCGCACCAGTTCCATAGTCATAGCCGTGTCATTGTCATCGTTCAATTGAATCGTCTTGAGGCGAACCGATTGGGATTTTCCGAGCGCTTCCCCAGCAAGCTGCAATTGAAGTCTGCCGAACGCTAGTGCCGGCATTTGTGCTGGGATTGCGACGATGGGCGTGACGAGAGCAGAATTGAGACGACGGTCATTGAATAGGAATTGGTGTGATGATTGATGCGCATAACGAACTCCAAGGCGGACAAGACGTGCGAGGGAAGAAACGGGGTAAGAGCAAGACAGCGACCTACCTTTTGCGAAATTGAAGGGTGATGAAGAAGCAGCAAGTGAGTCTTGTCGCGAAGGCGGGCTTTGCTGTGGTTTTGTTGATCAGCTATCAGACACCAAAAGTCACCTAAGAGTCGAGAAGAGTGGGGAAGACAGCGTCACGACCCGATGAAAAACAGTCTTGGGGGCCAGCCGAGTGACAACATTCTGTAAATAAAATGGGCCCAAAGCCCCCGGCAACAGCAGCTAAGGCGGGCGAGCAGGGGTATCTTTCAGTGGTTGCTTGGGTCCCGGACAGCCCATGGCGTTAGTGGTTAGGATATGGATATGGGGGGGTGAGCATCCATCGCATCGTGTGAGTGAGTGAGTTGAGCAAGCGAGTGTGGTGTGAGCAACATAGACCATGGGCTTGCGCCAACCTCCAGCCTCCAGATCAGGTCTGAAGCTATCGGTTTGGTTTACCTGATCTTGAGGCTTTTTTGACTTTTTTGTGCACTGTACAACCCCAAAGAAGCGACGTCCGATTGCCCCGGACAAAGTCCAGTGGATTTCAGAGTGCTGATGATGTTCCAGTCAATGGGACCAGGGGGAGTGTGCAATGATCAACCAGACAGAGAGACAAAGTGGGACTCACACGATGGGGGAACAAAACAAAACAGAGCAATTGTCACTGGCAAGGGTTGGTCAATTGGAATTCAGGCGTTATGCCCGTGTCTGAGAGGTCGAGACAAGGGAGTTTTAACGTGAGAGAAAGAAACAATCGTATGTATCCGTAGATTGATGTTGATTTGAGGGATGAAGTCAATGGAGAGAAGAAAGGAAAAGCGCCAGCGAGATAATCCACCTAGGTACGTAGTAAGTACCTAAACTGTGAGGAAAGCTTTGATGATTTCGGGAAAGGGCAAACAAGGTATGACGAGTGTAAGTGATGCAGTTCCTGGATCAGCAACTTCCTTCTTACAGGACGAGGGATAATTATTCCAGGCACCCTGAGTGAACAAGTCTGATTGACTGTAGACAGGTATTCACAATAATCGCTCACTCAATTGATATCAGATTCTTGCAGCGCGACATCATCCCGAGGTAGCTTCAATGTCACCAAATTACAAAGACCCGAGGCCCATACAACTTGCTTATGCTTACATGCTTGGTCAATTCTGCTTGTACAGCAGCGCTACCTAGTCCCCGGTGCAAGGTACGAGCGGAGATACACGATGAACGGTACCATTTTGCCGCGGGAGAAATTGAAATTGAGAGACAGACCAGGAGAGAGAGAGCAGAGAGAGTGAGGAATACCTTGAGGTTGACCAATGCGCAACTCGGAACACGGCAACTCGAGAACGGTGCGGTGAGATTGTCCATGCCCATCCTTGTGGAGGATGTTGTCGAGCTTTACGGCCTATACCACTTTCGTCAATAGTCCCACGGCCCACGAGGAATACCGGCAGCCAGAATGCAGAATGCTTGCTGCAAGAAGCTCAAGCTGCAGAATATCACAGTGCAAATACGATATGATACGGCTTCCATTCTCCAATCTGTCTGGCTTTGCTGCCTCGCTACCTCGTAACAAGACGAGCTGCGCGAATTTTCTCTTCCCAAGCATTCAGCGCGGCTGTAACGGAGCCGATACAACGGAGACCACCTCATCAAGCCTCTCGCTGGTAGGACGACGCCGATAGACATCATGCAAGAGAGATTGCGCAAGGGCCCTGAAATGAATACGTCTCTGTTGTCGTATCGTCCCCGAGCAGTCCCTGCTAAATTAGTTTGGGCTCCTTTCTTGCTGTCCTTCTCTCTCCCTTGTGTTTGTTGTTGTTGTTTTTCTCAGTCTCCAAGTATCAACCTCTATTTGATTACATTCGTGGTGGGAGATGAGCCTCGGGATCGGTTTGGATCAGCAATCATGTCTTAGCAGTCCTGGAAGAGCCAATCATATAGCTGCGCAAAAGTTTAGCGTATGACTGTTGCTTGATTGATCGAAGCCTTGTCAAGCTCGCAGTTTGAGCGTGGGTTTCCTTAAAGCATGTCCCATCCCAGTCCCTGTTGATTGTCTTGATTGCAAAGGCAGACATCGATATGAGCCAATGTACCTAAGTTTGACAGCGGATAGCGGCCTCGAGGAAGTCACCGCTCTGCAAGTATCTTCTATTTCACTCTCAATCATAGCTTCAATCGTAGGTTCCATCCGAAGAGGAAATCCTCTAAAGCAAACCTGAACTCTCCACATCTTTTCCCCGAACTCCACAGTTGCGTGCGACACTGTGCAAGGACCTGCTTTGACCTCCACTGGCATACAAGGATCCAGTGACCAAGTCTCAAATCAAGCCTTATCGACCCAGTTCAATGCCGGGAAGAAGCATGCATTCTTTGTTTCCGGCGCATCCTGACAAGGTTGACAAATTCTCGGACAAAAACTCTTGCGAGTAAAGACGTTGTCAACACCAGATGGCCACCATCATGGCACGTCTTTATTACCCAGCAAATGTCACAGTTCGATGTCTGTGTAGTGTATCACAATGCCGAACTCATCATGGGATTGCAATTGCATGACATGGATCTACCTACCCATGAATACTTCCCGGCTTGGTATGATAAGTGGAGAGTCGATATCCCACAGCTGACCACTGAACGCTACACCTACATGCCTGAAACCCTCCCCCAGGGACATCAGCTCTCTATCTCATGGACAGGGGAGTTGGGCTTTGCTGAAAGACTCGGCCAGAAGCCTAGGCCTGAGTCCTACTGCGTAACAAAGTCATTCTCGCTGTAGTTAAATCCCGCCTGGAAGACCCGGAAGACAAGGGATAAAACAGCCATGCTTGCAAAGTTTCTCTCGCCCCTGGTTGCCGACTTGTCGCCGTGATGCCCTGGACACCTCGCTATCGCCGGGAGTTGGGTCCCCAGGCTCCAGCGCGACAGCCGCTGTCAATGAGGTCATAGGCAATAAGTACACGCACTTGAAGAAAAGCCTCGTTGAGAATCTCGGACTTATCTACGCTTGTAAGTGCTGATTGCCTGCTTGCTTCCTATTGAGAACTCTTACTGGCCTCCAGTGTTTCTGTCGTTATTTTATAACAGCAGCACCTCAGTGCATGCATGGCTGGGCGCAGGCTCTTGAGCCTCATCTTCAGCAGCTAGAGCTGATATTGGTAACAGGCTTAGTAGGGGTACCTAGGCACGAATTCTACAAGTCAACGGTTTGTATCTGAACAAACCAGACAGCGTAGGCTTGATCGGTTAATAGTCTTATACTATGGTAGATTTATTATATCCTCTAGAGTCGAGTAGTTCGCGACACAGGACGAAACTATGCTCAACGCCAAGCAGAGAACAATCCTGAAAACATGGTATTCGTAACCAGCTGTATAAGCCATCCCTCCAAGTTTCGCGGTGAGTCCTGGGCCACGGTCTTCTAAAAACGTATCCACGATGCAAAGTATTGTCCGAGATATAATGGAAGCGGTCTGTCTCTCCGAAGATCGGCAACTTGTTTAGGGAGGGTGATGAAGAAACCAACGACTCATGCCCGCATGGTATTTCCCGGTGTAGTGAATCATGACATTAACAGGTTATACTAGCCACTCCGTATTGTTTGCTTGTCCTTTTGATTTCTTATTCAATAAGACTTACAAACTCCTGCATGTATCTAATCCTTGTCTGGGTTTCCTGAGGATGGTGTTCTGCCTGGGACATATTCAAATTATTGACTTCAGGCAGCAACAATTTCACCTTCGGTATGTCTTTTACTGGCTTAGCACAGAATTTTTTTTGAATTTTCTTTTGGCGAAAATTACTTTTTATTTGCTTCAAATTTGGATATTTGTATCATCGCGTGCACGTAGAGATATCACTATATAAGTAGAATGTGTAGGGTAGCCATGATGCGATCAAGCCTGTATTCATTTGAGCTAGGGGATTTTGAATCTGTCAGCAGCTTACATAGCTGCCTTACGAATCCAGCAGCGAGTAACACAAAAACAAGCAAGCAGCTGACCATAATGGTACCCAGAAGAAATATTCTGGATACTTGGCTGTGTCCCACTCGTGAACTTCATAACTCGAAAGGTTGACACCGCGGATTAGATCATGGTGGACACATCAGACTCTCTGATCCCTGCGGCTTTTTCTCGTCCTTCATCATTGTCGAGTTCTATTTCCATTTGATGGTCGAGGACTTTGTTTGACACTTCCTTGCCTACAAGAACTCAGGTGAACAAAAATGGCACCCTCTTGGTCAAACAGCTTGCGCCGAGTAAACCGAAACAACTTCGCGACTCTACGTACGGCGCCATGGGCTGAGATCTCGGGGTCGCTGGGTGACCTGGGTACTCTCCTACCGCTCATGATAGCTCTCGCAGCACAAGGTTCAATCGACCTAGGAAGCACACTCGTGTTTACGGGCATGTTTAATATTCTCACTGGCGCATTCTATGGAATACCTTTGCCGGTACAGCCTATGAAGGTGAGTAATTTCTACGGCGTGGTCTATGAACTATACTGATGTCTTGTCCTCTCGCGCAGGCCATCGCCTCTGCAGCAATCCAGAATGGCTCTCCGATAGGGGTTGTCACGGCCGCTGGCCAGTTGGTTGGAGCCGCTGTACTCGTTATGAGTGCCACGGGCCTCTTGCGATGGGTTGTTCGAGTAGTGCCTCTGCCTGTAGTAAAAGGAATCCAGCTGGGAGCAGGCCTCTCGTTGATTCTCAGTGCAGGTTCATCGCTACTTCAGCCTTTACACTGGGCCCATCCAGCCCTTGACAACCGTATATGGGCTCTGGTTGCTTTCCTCGTGCTGATTGCAACACAGAAACTGCCTCGCTTCCCATATGCTCTACTTTTCTTCATACTCGCCTTGTTGCTAGCCTTCGTTCAGATCACCAACTCCCACGAAAGTCTCCCATGGTTCTACGCTTGGCGTCCTCGGTTTGTCGTGCCACATTGGGTTGGGAAAGGGGACTCACCAGCTCTGTGGATGGCCATCGGACAGTTACCACTGACCACACTCAATTCTATTATTGCCGTCAGCGCGCTATCCCACGATCTCCTACCTGACCTCCCTACCCCCTCGGTGACGTCTATCGGAATCAGCGTTGCCATGATGAACTTGAGCAGCACTTGGTTTGGAGGCATGCCTGTCTGCCACGGTGCCGGAGGTTTGGCTGCACAGTATCGGTTTGGTGCTCGCAGCGGCTCCAGCATCATTGTCCTGGGCATATTCAAACTGGTATTGGGCCTTCTCTTTGGCGAGACCCTCATAAATCTTTTGAAACACTATCCCAAGAGTCTCCTTGGTATCATGGTAATAGCCGCTGGTCTCGAACTTGCAAAGGTGGGCAACAGTCTTAACCAGGGAGCCTCCGATTTGTGGCACACGTCTGCAGGCCAAGGGCCGCGCCGACAACGTGATCTTTCGGACGAGGAGCGTCTTGAGAGATGGACTGTCATGCTCATGACGACTGCTGGCATCCTCGCCTTCAGAAACGATGCCGTGGGGTTTTCCGCTGGCATGCTCTGCCACGGAGCATATCGCCTCTCCGAGCGTTTTGCGGATCGATATTCACACCGAGTGTTCCCAACCGAGAGCCAGTCTCTTCTTCATTGATGACTTAGCGATGTGTCACGTTGCTCGGTTGCAAAAACTAAGTATTTTTCTATCGAATAACCTTAAAACATTATCCTGCATTGTCCTGTGGTATTGATCTTGTTCAATAGACTGGCTGAAGACGCCATCGACTACATGGAGATTATACGGCAAATTAAACAGTGATTGAGGGCATCTTGTTATTACCATATGCATGATATATGGCGTGTAAGATTAAACAATGTTGCTGATCTTGGGTTCAAATGATGCTACCTACGTAGGGTCGCGCTTGAGTTGTGGGTCTGACTTACGAACGAATATTGATTGGCATGAGTCTAATTCGACGATCATTTACTGTAGAGTATGTGCTTGTTATGGACTCAACGTTGAGACGATATACCCTCAATATAATTGAGCTCTTAGATGGGTTGGCCGAACAGCATTGAATCAAACAGAGATCAGTCTTTGGAGCATCTCCAATACGTTCCAAGTTTGGAAACTATAACATAACTTGATAACATGACAATTAAGGTCGATGTTAGATAGAGTTTCTCTAATATGTGGTGGTATCGACACGTCTGAAATGCTTTGTATTGGATGTCACCTGTTTTGATTCCTGAGTAACCAGGAACAAACACATGGCCAACTGCGCGCGGGGAAAGCGCAACCTGAAGGTAAAATACAGCTTACCTACCTACCTTAAGTATCTGCAGTCCGTACTTGACCCAAAGTAGCACTCACCTGTCACCTCAAATGCGGAATCCACCTGCCCATTGCCCTAGGTTATACATCTCGCGACGCTTTGTTCCTGCCGTTCCCGGGTAAGTGAGCGACAGAAAAAAAAAGAAGGATTGATCAAGAGATCGTCTCCATCGTGGTTGCTCCTTGATTATCCCCCAAAGAGTGCTAGCGGCGCGAGCCATCGCCAGCCAATTTAGCAAGTGAGAGGAGACTCGAGACCTGTGAAGGAAGGAAGCCCCCCAGGCATCCAATCAGAGCGCGCAGCCTTCCCCCCTCTGACCCTCTGACCCTCTCAGACATCGCGGCTCAAAGGGCCCCAGGCGAAAGCCTCGTCCGCCTTGAACCTTTTATTTTCCCCGTCTTTCCTGCCAACGGCCATTCCTTCAAGAATACACTCGGCCCCCGGCGCGCCCTCCGCCGAGACCCCTCGTCGTTTGTGCCAACCCCTCTTGAGGTGAGGGCGAGTGACGAAGGAGCTGGTCGCACGAACAGCGATGACTTCGTCAATTGTAGGCCGCAATGGCCTTCCCGACGGCCTGGGAACTGACCGGGAGCCCCAGGTCGTCGTCGCAAACAGAGCTGGAACAGGAACAGCGACAGCAGCAACGACTCCCCCAGTTGCGACTCCAGCGAGCGCAATAGCGACTACGACAACATCGTCAACGTTAACTGCGACACCGACTGCGACACAGACAACAAACGCGATCAAAAACTCGCCTGCGAATAACGACGACAAACGCGATCAAAAACTTGCTGACCCTGCCCCGGCTCCGGCCCCGGCGCAGGTCCCAGCGCCATCTCCAGCTACGGCCTCAAATTTAAATCCAAGTCCAGACATAAGCGCTTCAGGTGCTCCTTCTTTGTTGACACCAGCCATAACAGCCGATTCATCAGTGCCAATATCAACACCAGCGTCTGCGCCTCCCTCAACTGCCATCGCGGCGCCGGCATCAGCTTCTGTTCCAACATCTCCCTCAAAACAATCATCGGAAGCAACCTCGGCCGCTCAGGTACTACCGAACCTTTCAACGTCTGACCCTGATTTAGCCCTTTCTGCGTCACAAACAAAAGTATCTCCTCAGCTCCTGCCATCAACACCGCCTTCGTCCCATGTTGTTTCGAGCGGTCCTCCAGTCGGCGCTGATACCACCATGTCAACAACGGCGCAGCAGCAAGCAGAGGTGCTATCATGTACCGGGAGTTCAGCTCCCGTAATCACTGACTCTGATCAGCCGATTGTTGATACTTCTGCTCCGGGTGGCGCGGTTGCGGCATCAAGCGCTGATCAGGCTCAGCAATCCACTCCATTGCAACTGCAACTGCAGACTGACAATATGGGGGAACGCTTTGCGCCTTCTACACCCTACACCCAGGCAGCAATGCCTACAATGAATGAGCACGCCTACATGATGATGGCACTGGTCTCGATGTCAGGAGCCAATAAAGCCATGTCACCCCCTCCGACAGTGACACCAGCCCAAGTTACTCTGCCGAATGCCTTATCTGAATCCTTGGATGGTCTCGCACCCACAAACTCAATACATCAAGCAGACACTGAGAAGGCACTAGAGTCTTTTGCACGTGTGGAGTTTGCCGACAGTGTCTTCCAAATGACCACATACGCTGTCATCATCGGACGAGACCAGCGCGCACTCGAACAAGCCCGCCGTGATGAGAAGCGCGCCGAAGAACACCGCCGCCGCGCCGAGGCGAATGTCAACATGGGCCTTCCAGTACCCGCTCCCATCCAGCTGGATCGCAGCAAGTTCAGCAAATCTTATGTCAGTGAAGAGGGAGGAATGCTGGGCCCGGAATCCGACACGGGAGGAAATCCTCGGCCCACGAAGCGACGCAAAACTAGCACTCAAGGATCGTCTCAGCATGACATCGATGAGGCTGCAGTGCAGGCACAGGAAAACATGATTTCTAATAGACAATACGTTTCTCATACGCCCGGTGCCGCGGCAGTGGACTTGGCGTCTCTACGCCCATCCCCATACCACGTTCCTTTCATCGGTATTCATTCACCAGGACCAAACATCGCTTCCAAGACAAAGGCGATCTCTAGAGAGCATCTCAAGATCGCGTACAATCAAGAAACGGGTGTCTTTGAAGCTATACCTTTACACAAGAATGGGTTCTTTTGTGAGGATGTACACCATAAGAGTGGGAAGGTCGTGTTGCGATGTGGCGATCGGTTGCAAATCAAGGATATTGATTTTCGGTTCCTGATCAATGGAGTCGAACGTGGCCTTACTGGTGCTGAAGAATATGAGAGGGAAGAGCCGACGACAGCACACAAGAAGCGACACGCACAGGGTGGCAAAGAAATGAGTTTCGATTTCGAATCGGCTCATGGTAACGGTGCCGTTCAAGACACGAGCGATGAGTTGTCCGATGTGGCAAGTCCACCTGAGTCGCCCGACTTCGACGACGACGATGACGACGATGATGTCGAAGTTGAGGAGCAAAGAGCAACTGAGACGTTGGAAGTAGAGCCTGAAGCCGAGGCCGAAGCAGAACCAGATGTAGACCTTGAGGCAGACGCTGAGGTAGATGTTGATGCTGAAGCCGACGCCGATATTGATGGGGAGATGGACATGGACATGGAAATGGATCCTGATATGGACGCGGACATGGACATGTCAATAATGGGGTCAGACTCTGCGATGAAGCAAGAAGGCATGCTTGATCCACATCATGACCACCTCATGGCCCATATACCCAAAAAGAGGGGACCTGGAAGGCCACCCAAGAACGGCGTCATGTCAAAACGAGAACAGCGACTGATCAAGAAAGCGCAACAAGAGATGGCCAAGAAGACCTTACCACAGGCACCTCCAGTGGAACCTCCTATCAAACGCAAGGTTGGGCGACCCAGAAAACATCCCCTACCCGAAGGTTCCATGGAGCGACCCGAGAAGCGCAGGTACAAGCCCAGAAAGCCTAGGGAAGACGGCGCGGAAGGTTCAGATGCAGAGAGACGTGCAAGGGAAAAGAAAGAGAAGAAGGCCCGGCCGAAGTCACCTCCTCTGGAACTGAAGATCGAGGACTATACCGAGGAGCAGCTTCAAAAGCCAAACAAGAATTATGGTGTTCTCATCGACGAGACGCTTACAGCGGCTGGGCCAGATGGTCTTACTCTCAAGCAAATTTATAAGCGAATCTGCCAAAGATATCCGTGGTTTCATTTCCATACAGAAACCAAAGGATGGGAAAGCAGTGTACGGCACAACCTCATCGGAAATGAAGCCTTCAGGAAAGATGAGACAACCAATCTTTGGTCTCGTGTTCCAGGCGTCGAGCTTGATGCTGGAAAGAAGAGAAAGGCATCGTCGCCAGGCGTAGCAGCTCAAGCTTACGGCCAATACCCGTACCCTTACAACGCACAGCACATGGCAGCTGGAGCACCTGGTTATCCACCTGGACAAGCACCTTCTGGCTATCAAATGCCAGCATACACAGCACACCAAAGCCAACCGGGGCGGCCAGCACAGCCTTATGGAACATCTGCATCGCCGCCAGCACCGGCGCCTGGCCAGCCCATCCCTACAGCGGTCGCATCTCAGCCACCGGCGCCAGCACCAGCACAACTGCCGCCAGGTTATGGACCTCTCCCAGCGCCAGCTCGCCCGCAGCTTGGAGTGCCTCAATCAGGTACTTACAATTCTCCATACTCGCGGCATCCTCCACCAGCAAACACTCAGATCAAGAGTGAGGAGGGGCATGCCAACGCTGCCGTGGCCCCAGTTAGTGCACCTCTCGTTCAGCAGCAGCAACAGCAGCATCATCTCCCTCCACCGCCACCTCCCACGGTTGCTGCCAAAAATATACCTGGAGCTATCCCTACATCAGCTCAACAGCAGCCAGCTACGTCTGTAAATCGCACTCCTTCGGTTCCAGCAGCTCCCGCTCCAGCGCGACCGGCTATCGAGCCTCGATTGCTCACAGCGGTTGTCAATCTTAAGAATGGCTTGATTGAAAACCTCAAGAAGGCCCGGAACCCCAAGGCCGAAGGGATTGTGATGTCGGCACTCAACCGCTGCATAGGTCTCAAGAAGGAAGCGACAGAGAACGACAAAATGGAGGCAATTTGCATGAAGGGCATTCGCCAGGTCATCGATGGTTTCCTAAAGTCAAAAAGCCCGACACCTGGTCCAGCTTCATCTGCTTCTCCTTCGGCTGCCGAGACGCCACTTTGCCTCGAACCCAAGGTTCTCGCCTCACTCAATGGTTTCAAGGATGTCTCAGTCAAAGCTCTCAACCCAAAGCTGGGTGAAGCCAAAGCGGAAGCTGTCACACTATCCGCTATTGATCGGGTACTGGGCATAGCGGAGGCTAGTATTGTTCCACCACCTGGTGAGGGTGAGGCTGTCGGCAACTTCGAGGGCATTGAGCAGCATCTGATGAAGTCCATACGACAACTCCTAACGGGTATGAACCAAAAGGTGTAGAGTTGCGGTTTTGCATCGTTTTCATTAGCTTATGATAGTCCCTTTCCCTGTCACTTAGCGGTTATGGTGGACTCACCAGCAAGCCAGAGAAAGAGACGAGGGGTAATTAGAATACGGACAATGCTTTTCATGGCGTTTTGGATGGTCTAATGACGGATACGACCCAGGGGCGCTGGATATGTTATATCGAAGCCATGCCGTTCCAAGTACGGATGGTGTGGTCCTTTGCAGGCTGTTTTATCATGTAAGGGGGCACAAGTCGAGCTAAGAAGCTTGATATAAAGGGCTATGGAGTTTCTCTTAGGGTAACCACCCTTTCCTCTACCTTGTCTCATATACCTTCAGAGCAAGCGATCATCTTATCCAATTCAATATTTCTCATGGTTATCTGTCGTATCCGTTCCGAATACGAGTGTGACTCAACTGCTTGGGGAAAACCCCAAAGAACTTGGATTCAATATCTTCACCCAGCGTCTTAATGAGTACTATCTGATCAACAGAAAATCTCACCAAAGACAGTCCAGTTCGCTCAATTAAAGCTGTTTTGTGCCATCAAGACATGAAACACGTTCTTTCGCATTATAGCCACAAGAGAAGAGGATTTTAAACCGCTAGTATGTACCCCGTCCAGTTGAACACCCCCTTTTCTCAAGTCCATCAAATCATCCATTCCCAGGCTCCATGGGTGAAACAGGAGCCAGCAACACAAACCGTCTTCATCATCGTTGTCTCTTAACATGACATTCTTGATCATTCCGCCCCGATAGCTATGGTCCATGCATCCTCGCAACCGGAGGCATAAGATCCGTCTTCCCTCCTGCTTTCATCCACATCCGATTCATCACCGTATCTTGTTAAGATTTCCAGTTTTCCCCTGCGCCCGAGGTATCAAATAAAAAAGGATTAAGCTTCTATAGGAGAAGGAGGTAGAAAAAATGAATAAAAGAAATGTTTTTTTTTGGGGAAGTGAAAGACCAGAAACTCCACACACCAATTGAAAAGATAGTTAGTTAGAGTGACGTGATAAGGAAGGGAATCTATCAGGCCGCCTGCGGGTTCTCTTTTTCAGAATCGAGGCTCGATTTAGCCTCTTCAGGCTTTTGACTCGCTAGCTTGTCGACACCAGAAACGCCACTGTCGGCTTCATCGTATGAAATTCCCAGGCCATTGGCCTCCTTTCGCCCTGCGCCTGCCTCCTCTTCAGCACCCTCGTCGAGGTTCATCAAGGCCGGGGGGCGATGACGCATCTGCTTGGCCTTGGAAAGGGAAATCGTTTTCTGTTGGTACGTTGTTGTGATTGGCTTGGTATCATCTCGATCAATGGTTGCTTTCATAAGAGCCGCCATCCACAGTCGCCCTTGCTTCAGGTTAGGGACAGCAAAGTAATGAACAGTTGGCTTCGTGAAGTTGACAGCCCTTGAAAGACCAGCTCGGGGAGGCATCAGCTTGAAAATGAAGATGGAATCGTCCCCCTTCTCTAAATTATCATCGCCACTCTGGGTAGGCATTGACTGCCCTCCCAGGCTCGTGATAGTAGCATGAAGTCCTGTGAGCTTTTCATTGTCTGCCGGTAGGACTCGGTGGAACGAAATGTCGATAAGCCCCTTTTCTTGGTCGTCCTCTTCTGAATAGTAGTATGCCAGCCGTCGACCTTTAAGAACAAAGAAGCGGGGTTTCCACGTTGTCATGAGATTGGAACTCTTCTTCCTCATCCAACCGCTGTAATCAGCATCTTTGCTTGCCTCCTTGGGGGAGATTTTGAGCAGGCCTCGAGTGTAAGCGCTTGTTTCCTTCTTGCCCTTCTTTCCGGCCTTCTTACTAGCCTGGTTTATAGGAGTGCCAGGGCTCCTGGCAGTATCTGGAGATTCTAGGTCAAAACTGGCTCCACCTGATGGTGTCGTTGAGCCGGTCCGCGCGGGTGACTCGACAATGAAATCCTTGTTTGATGAATCGGTCGGTGTTGAAGCTTTGGACCGATCAAAGCTCAGGTTGTCAGATATAGCTCTCATGCCCTTACCACTAGCCAAGGCAATCGGTTTGTTGACCATTGACGATAGCCAATCTGAGTTGAATCCTTGATGTCTCGTCGAAACAGGTGACGCAGTTGAGCGAGCTAAGCCAACCGAAGTGTCCAGTTTAGTGACTGTAGGTGACGGGGCATCGTTGGGTGGTGGCATGTTCATCGTTGATTCCGAAGCGGCTGACGCGGTTCTTCTATGAGCGCCAGCCGGAATACCATAATACTTCTGGGCTGCTGAAGAAATACCCCCTCCGCGACTGACCCCACGCTTCCGAATCTTGACTGTCGTGCCATGGCTGTGGCGCTTCGAACCCTCTGCTCTTCAGCATAGCTTGACTTTCTCGACTCAGCGTTGCTGTCGCGCTTTCGCAACAAGTTTCTTTTTCGTCCATCAACCTCTGTGCCGGAGAAGTAGCCTCTATCGAGATCAGCAGTAGGATCCTGTGTGTCGGCTGCAGATGGACTGAGTAAATCCTGTAGTCCAGTAGAAGAAAGGGGCCGCTGTGGGGGTTGTGAATAGGCGTTACCGAGGGTCCAGTTTCGGTCAAATGATGGCTGCTTCTTATGAGCCCCCTCTGTTACGGGCAAGGTACCCGTGGTCGAAATCCTAGGAATGGGAGCATGAGCAGCTCCAGGTGCTGGTGCAGGACCACCACCTTGGCGAAAGTCAGTTGACGAAGAGTGTCGGCGCGAATGGTTCAATTCCCTAATTGATGCTGCGGATGGTCTCTTGATATGACTAGCGCGATTAGGAGGATCTTGTCCATGGGGGCCTCCAAACGTCGGAGATGCTTTTGGAGTATTCTGCGATAAGGAGAGTCGTCTTGTTTGGATAGAGGTGGGGCGGTTGGTGAGAGTGTTTGCTCGGCTTCTCGATCTCCGGGTTTCGTCCAATCCGTCGTTTCCAAAAGTCTGCGTCGTGCGCCGTGTCTCCAGGCCTTGATTGCTAACTTCGTCCTGAAGGGCCTTGATCTTGTGCCAGGTCTTCAGTCGTCGACCAACGGAGCCCAGGTCAAAGGCCTTGATAAAGAGCGAGCTCTGGTCCATACCAAGAATGACCTCCCCAGAAATCTCTTGATCCCTGAAGACTTCACAGTGGTGCTTTTCCACTCCTGAAGTAAAAAGATATTCGGCAACATCGTCCGGGGACCACGATTCGACTTCTTCTCGTGTATGAAAACCTTCCTCTTCTTCGTCCGTCTCTTCGCCTTGGATGTATGATGCTCGTTGATCAGGGTGAGTGCTACTATACTCACTTCCAGAGTCGTTCGCTACCGCTCGGAGTCCATTGTTACTAGCGGGAGATCGAAGATCGGTTATATGCTCATCAATAACAGTGAGTGTTTCGTGCAAGACAGGGCTGTCTTGGTTCTGAGTCGTGAGCTGGCTGAGGGCGGGAAGCACCGGAGGCTCGCTTGGCACTAGAGCAGGTTCGGATTTGACACTGTTGAGAGGCAATGTCACAGGATTTCGACTTTGGGGTTGTAACTCGGGTTCTTCTTTGTGACCCGTGTCGGTGCTAGAATCCTGGGTTTGTTCCTGTTGGGAAGTTTGGGGCTTTGAAGTGCTGAAAGAGCTGGTAGGGGCGTTTCTAGGAGCGGTCCTGGTGTAGACTGTAAAGTGTCAACTGTTATACTCCGCATATGATATAAAAAGCTGGAGGCAGACCTTCAGGGAAGAGTCCATTGTTATTGTTGACCAGATGGCGGCCGAGAAACCACCCGTCGCCAAACTCGTCATCTCGTTCTATTAGTTCGACCCGGTCGCCCTTTGCAAGACTTAGTTCGTCTGAGCTTCGAGCCTGGAAATCATCTGTTTGGAGAAGAAAGGTATGAGTATCGACAGGCGTTATAGACGAAGAGCAAGGATTTGGATGGCAAACGTACGTATCACGATTAGAATATCGCCGATTTCTGGCTTCGACGACCCTTCGTTGGGGCCTCGTGAGGCCATGATATGATGAAGCGATGCGCTGTTGATGGCTGATGCGACTGCGTTGATAGCGGACGGTTGAGGCCGTGGAGGGAGGAATGGAGTGGTAGTTTAAGGGCGGTTGAAACTCTGCGGAACCTGACGGTGGCGCGGGACTCAGGGCGATAGTTGCAGCGGGTAGCCAAGAAGCCTGTCAGTCGACTGAAGGGTAGACAGAATGAGACCTGACTTCGTGCTCCATCCACCGAACCAATACTCCGCAGCCGTGTTTAACAGAGTTGGGTCCGGTTGGTTCAACTCTCTTCAGCGAGAGGGCTGGAGATGATGCATAAGTTGGGTACGATACTGCAGTCGGAGCTTGAGCAGGCCCGTGGCTGCGGTGGTGCGCTACGATAGTGGCTCGAGTGGTGCGCTAAGGTACGAATGCTTTGCTGGGGTGGAGCGGCGGTTGTGGTTGGGGAGGCGGGAGAAGTGCGTGGTCCCTGAACAAGGTGGGCGAGGTGCTTAGCGTGGAATTCGGGCTGCGATTGGTGTGACCTAGATCATTGATGGCTTTAATCGAGAGGCCTGTGGGTGATAACACGACTATCAGCCCCATGCCAAACAATTCAACAGGTAGTACTACGAGAAGTAGTTTGAATGGACGAGTGGTTTGTTGACGAGGCAGTAGGAATATGCAATCGGCAACTGTAAACCTCCTCCACGAGCCCCTCCAGTCCAGGGGGGCTTCGGGATTGGACGATGCGATGCAGCCAAACCAGTCAAATCTTTGCGGATACTATTTTAGGATGTTATGCCAGCACAGCGGGCCGAGCACGAGGAGGAAACGGGATATTGTTGCTGGGGAGCAGCGTTCAATGCCTTTAATTCGGTGGTAGGACTCTTGGTTGACTCTGCAACAACAAATGGGGCGCCTCAAATATAGGGTCGATCACTGCGCTTGTTGAAAAGGATGCTGAGAAAGTAAAAGTGGTATACGAGTTGCGAATCTGGTGATGTAGTGAGCTGGTGATAGTGCATGGACAGGGTTAACTTATGGAGGTAGTGAGGTTGTACAAAACAAGCAGTCCTCGCTCCATGTCGAATCGGCTATGGTGATGGTGATGCTAATTGAAGGAAAGTATTGGAGAGAGGGGTCTAGTAATACTACAGTTGCATGATACTATTCATAATCGCAAAACTTGAACAAGGCAGGAAGTGGCAGGATCGGCCTTGCCGCATCGATGCCATTCAGCCATCAAAATGGAAGTTGATATTGGGTGCTATTTTACTCTGACTAGTACCTATGGCTCACTCTCGGTACTATTTAAGTGTATTGTACAACCATACCTGGAGTGAATCATGGAGCTGAAATGTTTACTCTGTCATTTAAAACCTCAGATACGTTTCACCAAATTAGCTGTTATCTTGTTATCGTGCAATTACAGATCCCGGCATGATATTGGACTGCGTTGGTGAATAACTACGGTGGCTATTATCGGGTACCTACTTGGTACAAGGGATATAGGGTAAGCCTGGCTAAGTAGTAGCGTGCATGGAATGGATGAAATATACTATGTACTTGTTGACAAGCTTCTGTATAAAGCAAAGCGTAGAGTGTGACGGGGAACGTATAACTTTCTGAAAGTTCAATTGTTACAGTAGGCAAATTGCAATATAGTCAACTCATCAGGATAGGTTGATAACAGATCCAAGTAAGAACTGCTTTAGTTGAAAAAGACGACGCCCTCGTCTTCAAACACTAGGTAGTAGCATACCTAGTATCCTACCTACTACCTACTACTCATATACTAGGTACCTAGGTTCGGCATGGTCAGTGCAACTAAAGCAAAAACCATGTAAGTCGCATACATCTCAGCTACATTATGGTACCAGTAACCATTTGTTGAACCATAGCATGCAATCATGCAATTCGAGTAAAGGCCGAGCCGAGGACAAGGAACTTATTGCCTTTTACGTTGTTGTGCCCCTCAAAGCCTGATAGCCTTTCGCAACAGCCGCAGGTAGGCCTCGCCACCCAACACTATCGCATCACACCTTCAGACCCAATCATGATCCAGGAACAGCCTTGGGACAATATCAGCACCTAGTGAAAGGAAAGAAACCACAGGGTATCGTGAGGAATAATATTCGCCATGCTTAAAAATACAAAGGAAGTCGATTGAGTAAGGATATGTTTGCGAACATGTCCTGCTGATATGCTGTTGAATATAAGTCCTCGTGCACCAAGCTTGTCTCTTCAGCAAACAGCAAACGAAAGCCATACCAAGACATGCGATGCAGGCAGACTTACGCCACACATTGGCAGGCTACCGGATGACTGCATATATACGATACCTCTATCGAAGCTCGAGCTGACACCTTCTGGGTACCAGGTACTAAGGTAGGTACTGGCTGATTAGCCTAGGTAGTACTTACCTTGCCTTCTTGAGTAAGTACCGTATGCACCGTCATATCGCCCTTGCACTTTGTTTGTTGCAGTTGTAATACTCTCAGCAGGCGCGTTCCTTTGTTTGTTGAAGCCAGGGCGTTGGAATTACAGCTTTGAGTGAGGCAGGTACTAAGTTAGTTGGTTAGGTAGTTTCTCCGCCTGCCTCTGACCAACAACATCCACCGAACCTTCCACTCACACAGTTCTAACTACTAAATATTTCTTTCCACTGGTCTTTCCTTCCATTTTACATACTTCTGGCCGAGTTGTTCATAATACTTAAGATATATCTCGATCCATGAGGGTTGGTTCATTTCATTCTTCGACCTTTAGCTTTGTCGATACGCTCTTTGTATTCACTCACCTCCCATCTTCTAAGCTTTCCACGGTTGAGACGCAACCTACGTTTGTCGCTTGATACCGCGTACTCGCTTCGCTGAATCATGCTTGGTTTCGCAACTCTTGATTGTTTCAAGTGGCGGCGTTGAGTATGAGTTCTTAGAAGCATATAATCCAAATGCTCTACGCTTGAGTGACGACTGCGCATACATCGCGACCTAGGCCTTACATCATCGACTTGTGAAATGCCACAGACCCAAAAATCGAATCAGTCAAAGACTGTCCCTCCGCCTGACTCCCAGCAGATTGCTTCCACTAACGAGACTGTCAATATGTTTCTTGGTGGTCGCACTCGTTCATGGATGACCGGGGGGTCAGTCGCTGTCACCAACCCTACGCCTGGTCCATTAGCCTCCAGTAATTCCCGAAAGCGGATTAGAAAGAGAAAGGCATCTGACACTGACACTGTACTCCTAACCCGGAACCAGAACGACAATGCCATACAACGCAACAATATTCTCCCCGATCAATCATTAAAACAACAGCCGGGCGACGAAGAACTTACAAGGTATGTAAACATTCCTCATTTATCCTATGCCGTTGAGCACGTTTTTGTGCCAAGCGACAGAACCCTAGGCGCATCCCGCAGCATTGCGTCGCTTGTCGAACCTGCGATATTGCCACCAACACTGCTGACCACTTACCAACCCTACTTCTAACTTTGCGATATAGAGCCTCGACCGTCCTACCCTCTCCGGCGCTGACCGACGCACCGAGCCCGAATGTCTCGAATCAAGCCGACTGCACCAATCCTGCTACAAACTTTCACATAGAGGGCACAGCGCCCTGGCGGCCAGTTCCTGATAGTAACATGAACCAAGGCGACCTGATACACGTCGCGACTAGTACCAGCTACCCGAACCATACGGCCGCCATTTCTCATCAACCCGAGAGCTCATCTTCGCGAAACACAAAAGCCACAGGAGCGGCAAGTCTCTATACGGCGACCAGTTTTGCCCTGACTGACCGTGTTCCTCACCCAGCGGCTTCGCCGCAAGTCAACACAGATGCCCGACAGCAGAACATAAGCGCGTCTCGAGAACTAAGCGCAAGGACACACACGAGACCATACGTCGCCAATGAACACCAGGCTAAGCGCGTTCGGGTTCATGAAGCATCGGGGCCGGAGGAATCAAGAGACCATCGTATATGCATACAATGGTTCAATACAATCGAGCGCCAGGTAGCAAACGCTGCTCAAGCTGGGCTTCTGAATGAAACGGTCGAAAAACCTAGATATAGGATCTTGGCGGAAGCATGCCAGAACGGGGATTTCTTTTACATTGCTTTCCATCAGGCTCTTTGTGCCTGGTCATTAAACAAAGGTCCCATTCACGTGCTCTTCCATGGGTTGGTTGAACAGGCTCTCCTGGATGCTGCCTTTGACACGGCGCAGACTATCTTAAGAAAGAATGAACACATGTCAACTGCTCATCTACAATGGTTCGCCAATTTCCCGACTTCTATCGCCGATTTCTCCAGGGTGTTTCCGAACACAGCTGCGGCCAGAGATATTTCTGCGTTTCTTATCCAACTGGCGTCAACCTGGCGTACTCTTTCACAAAATGTCCTGGTACGGGGCTATCCCTTGCTCGCGTACGAGCTGAGCGGCGTTCTTTGCTGCCGGGCTCGAGGATTGCAGTCCATGTTGTTCACTATGAGCCGTAGGAGCCTTGGCATAGCAGACAGTCCGGTGGCAGTATCCATGAACGAAATTTTCGAAAAGGACCGGGACGATGAGGCTCTCTACGCCGCCCGTGGTGAGACCCCTGAGAATTTGCAAAATGCTCGGGAGACGGTCGCAAAAAAGCAAAAGGAACTTGTCATGGCGTTTCAAAAACAACAGCAGCAACAGCAGCAACAGCAGCAACAGCAGCAACAGCAGCAGCAAGTGGCATCCAGTATGACCCCCAAATATGCTCCCTGTATGCTGATAAACAACTGACTTATGGCGAATAGATACAACATCATCTCCAGCTTTCGGTCAAAGCACTTTCATGGCTGAACAACGTAGTCGACCATCAATAGCTGCTCACTCACCCCATACTACACACGCGGCCGCCTCATCTCCTTCCCTTACACACTTCGACGTGTCGAGCACGAGACCTTTAATAGGCGGCTCTCGAGTGGCAAGCCCAGCATCAGTAAATAATCCCCTCCCTTCGCCAGGTAATATTGGTGATCAAGGTCCACGACGACCGAATGGCCTTCATGTCCAGACAGACACGACAGTGGCCTCGCCTCCCTCCGCTGTCTATCCGCCCCCCCGAATCCCTCAACTTCCACTGCCCAGATCATCAAGTACTGGATTGCATCGAATACATTCAAATCATGGGTCCCCTGTCACAGCACCGAGTCTTACCTTGCCATCCAATCGTCAATTGCGGACACCCATTCTACCATCAAACAATTCTCTGCTTCAGAGACGAGCAACCTCTTTCGCATATCCATCGCAAGCACTTCCCAGTAATTCCGGGACACACATGGAAAATCAGGCGATGTACCCTCAGCCTGCGGGGTTTCAAAATGCTGTCAGCCCAGTTTCGACGATGCATCCCCCACAGCACCAAGCGATGCCCGCTCAGCAGACGCAGCAAACACATCAGACACAGCAGACACAGCAAACACAGCAGCGCAGGGCCTCTGCCTCCCAATATAACATTACGACAGCAACGTCACCAAACCATGCCTACCCAGCCCAGCCAATGGGCTTACGGATCCCACCATACCGAATACCAGTTACTGACTACCCAGGTCCTCCAACACGACCAATCGCGCAGATTCCCGAGGCGGAGTATCCTTATAGCCCGTATGGCCATGGCTCGCTTCAGGTTGGCCTTCAGCACGTCGGTGTGCGTAGTCCAAGGCGTGTTCCCTTTAATCCCGGGAAAAGCCGTTATTACCAATTTGTCCGGCAGCTTGTGTATCAACCTGTAGCTCTGGAGCCCAGAACGGGCCTACGGTCCTTACCTTTCAACGTGTCAGAGGATCATATACAAAGACTGACAAGAAAGATCGAGGGAAACGATCTTCCATTCTGTCATTACTCTGAAGGATCTTATCGTTACCGACTACGTATTTGTATGCAACCAGAGACAAAGCCGGACCCTTCCGAGTCGGATTGGGTGATATCAGCCACATCTTGGCCAAATCACATCTTCTTTGACCTAAACCAAAAATGTCTGGAACTGCGTCGGAAGCAGCATTTCAGCAAAGACCAACCATTGGAGTTGACCGACTTCTTGGTCCAAGGCGAAAACATTCTGAGGGTCAGTTTCCCTGCTGTAGAGCAAAATCTGAAACCGGGATACAAGTGCTTCATGGCTATCGAAATAGTTGAGACAATCAGCCATGACGCTGTCCATAATGTGATACAATCGCTGCGACATATTCCGGCAGAAGAGACAAGAGATAAAATACAACGTCGCATTCGTCCACCAGACTCGGATGATCTCATTATTGAGGACGATACGTTGACAATATCTCTGGCTGACCCTTTCAGCGCGACCAGGTGTGTAGTTCCTGTTCGAGGCATTCAGTGTAAGCATCTCGAGTGTTTTGATTTGGACACATGGCTTCAGACTCGGCCTCAGAAGCCAACACAAAAAGGAGGTGGTTCACAACAGAAGGGAGATGAGCCTTCGATGGCGGACGCATGGAAGTGCCCAATATGCGGACTTGATGCGCGTCCTGTTAGTCTCTGGGTGGATGAGTATCTTGCAGGGGTGCGTAAATCTTTGCTTGGTAATGGTGATATGCGGACAAAGAGCATTGTGGTGACGGCCGATGGAAAATGGTCTGCGGTATTGGAACCAGATGACTCGGACGACGATTCGCCAGCGCCACAATCTAGAGATACTGTCAACGGTAATGCTGGTAAACATTCCAGACCATCCGTAGCAACGCCAACAAACGTTATCGAGATCCTGGATGACGACGACTAGAAAAGCCTTGTGGTGTATATTTGAGGGAGAAAGGGTACATTGGGATCTTTCGAGGCGTTCTGGAGACAAAGGTGCTATATTTTAATTCACCTAGCTAGTTATTGTTTTGTAAATAGATACCACTCATCATTGGCTCAGGGTATTTGGCGTTTCGAGACAAGTTGGGGGCTCGGTTAGCATGAGGAGATGTGTCTGCTTATAGGCCTACAGAACATAATGTAGGAGATCTTCGCCTATGCTTTAGGGATGGAAGGAAAAGTTGAGAATCGAATGCAAATAATTATTTCCTAAGTACGAACATGTTGTTGATAGAATAATGAAAGGGTTTGCTCAAAGAGAATGGCCAAATCGGGCCAAATCAATGTCTGATCAGAGATATCAAGATGCTGATACGATGTACTTGTTATCTCGCCAGGATTACCAGAGCATCTAAGTGCCTTTCATCCCTTCCGGGCTAATTGTTATCCCGAATAGTTAATTGAGAGGGCAAACAGAGAGACAGAAAGGACAACCATTGGAGTAACAACCTAGCCAAGGCACATGAATACTTTTGGTTGCCACAGCTCAGAAAGCTTCGTCTCACGATTAATACTTGCTATGGCAGAAAGAAACGTCAGCCCACCCCGTCGACTGCGCGCCTGCGCTTCTTGTGCCAGGGTCAAAGCGAAATGCCGTTTCAAAGACGAGCATGTGCGAAGGCACCTGCATCTCTGCGATAGGTAGTATATATGCCTAATGCATTTATGGCTTTGATATGGAACTAATATGGAAATTGAAAGGTGCGAGACTTTGAAACGGGAATGTCTTCCGCAAACCACAACGAGTTTGAGAAAACCCCGAAGGGTTAATCAGGGCGGAGAGTATGTCAAACACGCTTTTATGTCTGGGTTTACCCAATGCTGATAGCTCAGCTCTACTTTGACATTGCAACCCTCGATGTATCGTGAAGATATGGATCGTAATGGTATGGCTCCTTTGAATACTTCATCATGACCCTTTGAGGACTGATGATAATACAAGTTGGAACAGATGTTCAGCAAACAAGTGAGAATGAACGGCCTCGGAGGATTGAGTCGCAGGCAAAGCCAAAAGCGACCATTACGGTACCTCAGCCTCCATTCGGGCTATCATGGCTTCAAGCAACACAGATTATTCACATCTTTCGAAAAGAGTACATACCCCAATTCCCCTTCATAATCATCAGGGGTGATCACACAGCGGAAGCACTATCCAAAGATCACCCGTTTCTGTTTCGAGCCGTAATGCTAATCGCTGCCCCCTTGCTTGAATCAAAAACGATTAAAAACAAGCGCAATACTCTTGCATATTTGGGCTACAGATCCCTTGTCGAGGAAGATAAGACTCTGGATATTCTGCAGGGTGTGTTGGTAATCGTTGCCTGGTAGGTTTCAAGTCTTCATGAATCGGAACCGTTTCTTATGTATTATCATATAGGGCACACAAGTCCTGCATTGATAATAGTCAGGTTGTCAATCTGACGTATCTAGCACTTGGATATGCTCACGGTCTGGGGATCACGCAAGAGTCTGTCTTGCATAAAAATAACGCAGAACTATCACCGGACTCGGAAGAAAGAGCATCGCAGGATAGGACGCATTTGATAGAGGAACAGCGCACTGTTCTTGGTCTTTACTGTGTCTTATCAATGCAAGTATGCCGATTCACCATGAGTTTCTATCTAACAGATCGCAGTATAACTACAAGACAGTCACGACGAAATCCCCTTGATACACCATACATTGAAACATGTCTCAAAAACATCGGCCAATCCCCAGTTGAGACATCTGATTTTGTAGCAGCGCATATTATCCATCTTGTTCGCATGAGCGAGAGGCTCTCAGAAGGATTTGGCGAGCCGCATAAAAGGTCATTATCTAGGCCTTATGCTTTCCTCCTCGAAGGGACTGGAAGGCATTTTCATACTGACCTTAATCGCTTGGCGGCATCAGCCAATTATCCCAGTCTGGCGAGTCATAGCCAGACGTTCGAGCTTTACCGTCTATATCTTTTGGTGCGGATGTATGAGCCTGCTATTGTCGTAGCATGTCATCCTGATGAAGGCGTGCTTCTGTTTGTCTTCTTGCTGATATGTTTACGCAACTGCCTTGACACCATGCGCTTGTTTTTCGACCTGTTCCTGGAGTTGCCTGTTGATCTTATGCTGCACTATTCAATAATTACTTCTGATCATGTCATATTTGTCACGCTACAGGCAGTAAGATTACTTCTCATTGAGATTCCTGACTGGGATGTTCAGTCTGCTCGAGAGAAGCTGAATCTAGGGGCTGTGCTGGATCAGATCGTATCGCGTTATGAAGAGGCAGATGCTTTGCGTGAGGAAACAGTGAGAAAGTTCGGCAACTCTACACCATCAGAAGAACACTCGGATAAGATGAGTAGTCTCTCAAAACTATCACGAGAGATCCGGTGGCTAAAATATTGGTTCGAAGCCAGGACTCGGGGGAAACGGACTGAGGATACTTTGCCAATTGAGCTTGGGAGGGACGAGTATCAGGATAGGCTGCGACCAACGTGGTCTGTAGGTCTTTTGGAGAATATCAACTGGAACATTGGCTAGCTGTAGTCGCGGCTTTCGTCCAAGTAACTTGTAGGCTTTAGCATTCTAGACGTATTGCGGTTAATAAAGGAAAGTATAATATAAATAATCGTTCAACTGACATAATTACAGTTGCAGGGTATCATGGTAGCTCAGAGAAAAATCTAGAAAAACGAAAACGTAAAAGGACTCCCAGAGAATTCGCCAAATGTCGCCGCATATATCATACAATCATGTCAAAGTGCCCTTCTCTGTCGAACCGGATCTTTATCATCATTCCTCGTCTTCGGAAGTAGCGTAGATGTCTTCTCCATCATCATCTTCTTCATCTTCATCATCGGTAGAGTATAGACCAGAATCATCAGTGTCAACCTCTTCAATATCGTCCTCGGAAAATTCAAATTGCTCGTCACTTGACCAAGCGAAACTGTCACCCTCCTCAGTAAGCTTCGACTCTTCTGCATCTTCGTCAAAAACGCCTTTAGCAAGGTATTCCCAACAGCTAGGATCGGTCATATCAAACCCCTCTATCCTAACGCGCCATTTGTCCTGCAGAACTCCGTCATCATTGTATGGCTGCTGTCTCATCCAAGTCGTCCAGAGACCAATGTTTTTGTTCACAGTCATGGTGTCAACTTTGAACCACTCTTTATGCTTAACGCCACATGCTGGACAGCCATCCCTCTCTCGTTTCCTCTGGTTCCAAAGCTGAGCATGCACAAGCTTCTCGACCTTGGCGTAGTGCTCGGCTGGGAACTGGCCGAGCAATTCAGGAGGGTATCCACATTGAGATTTCCATTCAGCCATGCGCAGTTTGACGTCTATGGCGTAGCCAATCTTGATATAAGGATGTGCATCGTGATATGACTCAGGAAAGGTGTAGATATAGACGTGACCTGCTGGTTTCTTCTCTACTTCTGATAGGGGACGGAGTAGCTTCTTCTTGATCTCTTTGTTTATATGTTCTATACTGCGAGTGAGACCATAGTTTTCGAACACGTGCTTAGACTTCGAGTCTGTAGATGCGGCTTGTTTGGTCGGAATTGATTCAGGAGAGGCTTTGGATAGGGTTGAAGGGGAGGACTGAGATATCCGAATGGAGGTTGTATTCGATTTGGGAGTTTCGTTCTTGGGGATAATTTCTTGTTTCACTGCGACAACAGAAGTGAAGACAGGTAATTTTCCAGTGGTAGTTTCAAATAGAGGTTTGCTTTCCTCATCTTCTTTTTTTATGATCGTGGCCTCGAGCGGCTTCAAGATACTCTCCCAAAGCAAGAGACGACCTGGTCCTTGATTCCGATGGAATCTTTTACACATGACCAGGTGAGCAACTTGTGCAAGCATAGACTTAGCAGCGGAAAAACTCCGAATAAGCACAATTTGCTCTAGTAATTGGGTGATAATGGCGCAGTTGGCCTTGCTGATACCCATCGTGCAACGAGCTTTGGTCTTGGTTGTATTATAGCCACGACATTTGGTGTCCATACTGAGATCAATCTCAAGTAGCTTGCAGAAGGTAGAAGCACTTGAGGGCCATCCTTGCTCGAGAGTGGTAGAGGAAGTGGTAGGGGTCATTGTGGAAGTTCCAGAAGCCGAACTTCTGGTAGACAAGACTATTGTAGAGAGAATGGACTGGTGATGATTTCTATGCCAACATCATAAGCACCACAGGAAATCTTGACGATATTTAACCTGCTGAAGGTCTCGCTAAGCGCCCTTGAGAGGCAGTGTCATTGTGGAAGGCCTCCCAGATGTCTGCCTAGGTAGCAGGCCAAGGTCCTGAATACGGTCGAGGGCTTCAGCTGGGTGGAGTCTGCGCAGTAAATGGTGGTCTGACGTGTTTTGCGTTGGTGGTTGCAGCATTTTGTAGTCAATTGAGACGATATATATATATATATACTTCTTTCCGTCTCTGATAGTGTAACGAATATCTGCCTTTGGTAGCCACGATCATGATTCATTAATGTCGGGAATATTGGTGATGAGCTGTTGTATTTAGTCAACTGAATCATTGAGAAATAGGCGACTACTTTTAAGAGCCCGGGGTTCAACAGCCTGAGTGTGCCATTTCAAGACGTGTTGGCTGTCTATGTTGTTGGTTGACCCTGGTCTCGAAACCATTGCGCCCCTCTTGGTCGCATCAATTCGAATCATGAGGCATCCGAAGGCGCTTCCAGGCGTAGTGAGTCCCGAGTCAGCCTAGAGCAGAGAATTTCCTAATCAGTGCAAGCTCACTTATAAACATTTCCTCAATACCTTTGCTTGTGAAGCCATCACAGCATCACAGCCACACGCGGGCCGTAGCGAGAGTGGAGATGGGGTAGGATGACACCATCTCTGCAGGGTCAGGGGGAGGGAAAAGAAAGATGGATTGATCTGTATTCTAGTCATTTATAGTTCGTCAATCTTATTATGCTGAAAAAACATAAAGCTCATTGTGTTGCTGTCAACTTTCAGCACAGGT
This sequence comes from Fusarium avenaceum, assembly GCA_025948275.1. Classification (NCBI taxonomy): domain Eukaryota; kingdom Fungi; phylum Ascomycota; class Sordariomycetes; order Hypocreales; family Nectriaceae; genus Fusarium; species Fusarium avenaceum. The sequence continues at coordinate 5,102,488 of CP109670.1, read as the reverse complement.
CGAGATATCCGATACTGTCTATTATATTGCCAGGAAGGCTTAATATACAAATACTGCCCACCACCAGGTAGTATTTACATCTTTGCCTTTACTTTATGAACCTTTGGTTCAACAGGTATCCTAGGATGATCACCAGCGAGCTTCAACCCAGCAACTTGCTCAAGTTCATCAACAGCCTCAAAGGCCCTACCAAGGTTCACCTTGATCGTTCGCAACCCTTGTTTCCGCGCTGCCTTAAGATTCTCACCAATATCGTCCAGAAAAACTACCTCTTCAGGCTTGACGCCAGACTCCCAGTTCAGACCTTTCCCACGAGCCGAATGAGCATTGCTTTTGGCAAACTCGTCGACTCGAGTCAAAGCAAGTTGATACATAGCAGGATCTGGCTTTCGAATACCAACATGAGCCGAGGAGACAAAAACATCGAAAATTTGTCGCACAGGTTCGTCGAAGAAGTGGTCAAGGTGGAGCTTATGGCCGGGTGGGAATATCACGGTGTTGCTTAAGGCGGCCAGAATGAACTGCCCGTTCTCTTTTAGCTTCTTCAATGCTGGAAACATCCAGGGATCAGGACTGTTAGAGACAGTCATCATCTGGTTGAATAACCATTCTGCGTCGATAGAAGGCACCGGGGGTATTTCCTCTGCTAGGTTGGGATCTTTGCTTTGCTCTCTCTGGTAAAAAGTTTCCCATTTCGTTTTGTCATGAAGATCTTGGCCAAAACCTTGGAAGAAAGACTCGTCCATTGGTATTTCACCTTTCTCCAGCCGATGCCAAAAGCCGTTGGGCGCGGTCCTGGATATCGAGTAGTTGACCCATCCTGGGGGGATTCCTAGGCTTAACTCGTAGTCGAGGATAGCTTGAAAAGGTGAGACGACCTGCGAGAGTCAGTAAAAAAATAAGCAATGATTCAGTAAAGATGATTGCTAGTGAGGTGCAAAGGTGATGAGGCCGATTCAATAAATGGCCAATCGTCTTCTGAATCACTTACACAAACACCACCAATATCGAACAAGAGAACCTTTGGTTTGGCCTCTGACATTGTGGTAAAGTTGAGATATGTCAGATATGAGCTTATAGTATGGAATGATATATTTTCCCAAAGATTATTATTTCAAATATGTATAGATTAAGTGTCCTAATGCCTCTGAGATCACTCTAGAAATTCACCCCCAGATAGAAACTCCACCGAGGCATGGGGTAACGAGGAACCTCGGCAGATCCTCCATTTCTTAGCGTCCCAGTCAAAGATAAGATAAGAAGAAACCCAATCACGTGACGCCACCTCTCGTCCCCGACCCAGGTCCACACAGGCCTGAACCAAGCTAAGCGATTCGGATTAGGGTTATATGAAAATATCCCCCACCATCGACAATTCGCGGGCTTATTCCTTTCTCAGCACCAACTTTTCAAACTTCAAGACCCCAGTCGTCGTTGAGTCAATACCGTCAAGATGGTAAGTTGAGGCCTATCGTGGGGGAGTTGAGAATATCGACTCCTCTGAATGTTTTTCTTTTTATGGCAGAAATGCCAATTGCTCTTGAAGAGTCACCGCAAGTTGCTTCGGAAGAAGAGCAAGTCTGAAGCGCAAATTGCTGACTCGGGGATTTTTGACAGCCTTTCAAAGTTGTGAAGAGCTCCGCGTACTACAGGTGAGTTGATTTCCCGCCCTTGAACTTTTTGGTCGCATGGGTGAAAATGCTAACATTCTCGCAGTCGCTACCAGACTAAGTACAAGCGCCGCCAGCAGGGCAAGACCGATTACTACGCCCGTAAGCGCCTCATCACCCAGGCCAAGAACAAGTACAATGCTCCTAAGTACCGCCTGGTCGTCCGCTTCACCAACAAGGACATCATCTGCCAGATTGTGACCTCCGAGATTACCGGCGACAAGGTCTTCTGCTCTGCCTACGCCCACGAGCTTAAGGCTTACGGCATCGAGCACGGTCTTACCAACTGGGCTGCTGCCTACGCCACTGGTCTTCTTATCGCCCGCCGTGCCCTCAAGAAGCTCGGCCTCGACGAGGAGTTCTCCGGTGTTGAGGAGGCTGATGGTGAGTTCAAGCTCACCGAGGCCGCCGAGACCGACGATGGCGAGCGCCGTCCCTTCAAGGTCTTCCTCGACGTTGGTCTGAAGCGAACCTCCACCGGTGCCCGTGTCTTCGGTGCCATGAAGGGTGCCTCCGACGGTGGTATCCTCGTCCCTCACTCCGAGAAGCGATTCCCTGGTTACGACATGGAGACCAAGGAGCTCGACGCCGACACCCTCCGAAACTACATCTTCGGTGGCCACGTTGCCGAGTACATGGAGACCCTCGCCGATGACGATGAGGAGCGTTTCCGCAGTCAGTTCCAGAAGTACGTCGATGACGACGTTGAGGCCGAGGGTCTCGAGGACCTCTACACCGAGGCCCACGCCGCCATCCGTGAGGACCCCTTCAAGAAGGTTGAGGGTGATTCCCCCAAGAAGTCCAAGGATGAGTGGAAGGAGATCTCCAAGAAGTACCGATCCAAGAAGCTCACAAAGGAGGAGAAGGAGCAGCGCGTACAGGAGCGTATCCAGGAGTTCCTCCAGAAGGAGTAAAAAGTTGCTTTGTCTCATCATCAGGTCACGGGCATTTGAGGATTGTTAACCTTGGCATTGGGTTTGGAGTTTCGAGGAAAGGACAGGTCCGTACACAGGATCACATGAATGAATTACCAAAAAGATACCTTCCAGCCAAATTCCATAGTTGTGGTGAACGGGCATCTCATTACTCCAACTGTTTTGCTTGTTGTGATTTTTGTGTGTATGTGTGTGTGTGTGTGCGTAAAAAGATGACCAAGAACCCTTAACCTTTACGGGCTTAGCGTTACAGATGCAGGGTAAGGTAAGGTCAACTTTCAAAGTCTTATTTTCAGGGCTGAGTCTTGGCCTGTCAAGTTCCTGGGTACGACTTGAGCCAAGCAAGTGGTTTGTCGTGTAACGTCAGGTCAGCACTCGATCACTAGTTACTGTCAGCAATTGGCGCTGCGCAGTCTTGTTTCTCTCATCAGCAACACGCCTTGGATAAAACCACAGAAACTACATTCACAACCTGAAGCCACAGTCTGTTAGAGTGGACGTTAGTAGAACGACTTGGTTAAACGAGGAATTAGGTTTCTTCCGGATATTCCGGATTGTGTACAGAAATATCAGCCATCAGAAAAACCGTGTATTAACGTCTCGGAAGTAAGTCCGGAGTTCAGAGCGTCCCTCCCCGGATAAGATGGTGATGATGTGGATATCCGTATTTCAAGCAATGGAGTTGACTGTATGCACTCCCTGACTCTCTAAGACCCTGATGAAGTCAGCACCGTATAAATTACCGGTCAGTATCGAAAAGAAACAGCGGCCTGAGCTGTATTTCGAGTAAACTCTCTCCCCTTTAGAAATTGGGGTCCCGCCTCACCGGACAAGGTCGTGATCCCGTGCCCCGGGGGCATAGTACAATCCGTGCGGCTGGTGACGATTTCGGTGATTAGTGGCGCGTGCAAGACTGGAACCCGACGTAACGTTGATGAAGCGTCACATTTGGTGTACTGTATCGGATGGACCCGGTGGGTCCTTTGATCTTGAGCGGATGATGCAATCAAGGGAAATCAAGATCGGATACATCCTACGAGTTGAACTTGAACCCTGCCTGCCTGCGTTGCTCCTCTTAAAAATGCCTTTACATAAAAGGAGGCCCACGATAATACGATAAAAAGGGTTCAATGCAGAAAGGTCTGGGCACCGACCAGGGCAACAATCGCTCTGGGGCTAAGGAGTAATTATTTCTCTAATTGCCATTTTACTGGGTCCTCTAAAGATGTTGTGCGGCCGAGGACCTCTGATGACATCGATTGCCAAGAAACATGCCCATCAAGGGCCCTCTTGCAGGATCTTAGCGATGGACGTTACGCCGGCTTCTCGGAGTCTTCGTCTCTGGGAACAAAGTCCATCTTATCCCTCTTTGGGTGATGCACCTGTCACAGGAAATGTGAGGTTGTGAGAGGTGTGACGTCTGTTGTTTGTGCTTTTGCTTATTGTAGGCTTAGGGTGTTGCACTAAACATGGTTGTTTTAGGTTATTTCTACTACATCTTGTGCGACTGGTTCATGGGCCAATTCGATGTATACCTACCTTGTATTGCACTCTACATTCTAAGGGATCAACTCAAAGGGAGAGTAATCTCTTGATAACAAATCTCTCTTGCCACGCTCACACTCAGACATCATCGGTCTTTACTGACCAAATAACCACGCTGTGCACTGACGTTAATTTTGATGCTAAACTTCCGTGGCCGAGTCTCAAGGCCCCGATAAAACCGGGGGTACCCAGTACCTAGTCGTGCTAAGGGTCGGGTCGGTACATGCGGGCGGATAAGTACCGATACCGGTACGGCTACTCCTCCTCAAAGCCTCTTTTACCCGCCACTGTTTTTACACCAGACGCTCATATTATTAGGTACTATACTCACTGCATCACAAGAGTAGATGTGAGGTGTCGACTCGAGACAGAAGGATGGTGATCAAGCCCAGAAGCCAATACCATAAGGAGGTCGCATATTACAAATCTTATCGGACCCTGAACTGCAAATGACTTAATTGCCCAGGCGGCTGTCATCCTTGATCAGCAAGGGTTTGGTAGTCGGCCTTTGCCTCTTGGTCAGCAACCTAGTAGTAGACATAATCAATTAAAGCTCCTCCCTCATTCATCCATGCATGTCCTTCGCCTCCCGACCGCCTTGACATGTTTCCTTTTGAAATGCCATATGATGGCTGTTGCGTGTTTATATCGCATTGTATCGTCGTCTTCTGTAATGGACTGTGCCTCATAGCCAACTACTCGTGACAGAAAATCTACCCCGCTATTATATGTTGTCATAACTAATTCTCCTAACGATATCCGTACTACTGGGCCTTTCATCTCTCAACTTCACTTCAACTTGCAACTTCAGCATACTCGCTCCTCTTTCTCTCATCTTCATCGCCCTTCGTCATTGTTCCATACCAGGCCGAGACCCCTCTCGTGCATAATCCAGACCACGCCCACAGCAAGTACCTGTACTTTACGAACCGTCCCCGGTACTGAACTTGGCTACGACTAGCCTAGCTCTTAGTTACCTTCTTTCTCAGCTATACCTCATCCAGCCCGCTAAGCTTGCCCGTCTCCAGGATTCGCTAGCCGTCCATCCCAACACCACCTCACTAATCACTATCTCTCTGGCTGGCTTTCTCTCCTCTTTCATTACTCATATCCTCATTTGTTTCCAATACGATCAAAATCATTGTTCGAAGCCGTATAATTTCCACCAGCATCATTACTCCTCAATATCTCCTTACGCCGGCGCGGCTCTCCTTCCAGCATGGAGCAGGTTCATGGCGTTGATGTCAGCTGGATGACCCATGGTGCTTCCAAAGGCATGTCTCTAAATCGCCACTTGCCCTCACTTACCTCACCCCAAAACGCGCATCGCGTTGCCCGCTCTGATACCACAGACAAAGGCCTAGAACTAACACGATGAACAGACAAAGCAGCTAGAAATTCACCCCCGACAAAAACCCCCTCGGCCGCTCTACCAAGACAGATCCCCGGCGCAAACTCAAGACCGAAGTCGCCGGCTTCGGCTCCAGCAGACAATGCCTCCGTAGACTCTACCACTTCGACCAATGGCCAGACCACAACAAACACAAACGGCTCTTCAGCACCGAAGCGAATCTCGCGCTCGAACTCTATAGATAAACAGACTCCTCCTGGTACTTCACCTCACCGTCGCAATTCATGGTTCTCCAATATCTCTGCCAAGTTTTCTTCCTCTAGTACACCACCAGCCGGTCCTCCGTCGCCAGCTGCTATACCAGAATCGTCACCGGCGCCGGCGCCAGAGCCTGTTCCTCCTAAGTTACCGCATACGAAGAACGCTGTGCTGCCACATGCGTCAAAACCTGATGGCGACGGGCCTTACATACCTGCTCCACCCAAGAGCGGACAACCTGGGTTTTTGGGCATGTTCCGCCGACTTTCTTCATCCAACGGAACTCTCACACAAAGCGGGAAGCTCGGACATGGTCTCGTTGACAGGGTAGTGTTAAATGTCGATCAAACTCGAGAAAGATGTCCTATATCAGAGCTCTCGTGTGCGAAATTAAAACGAGTCGCGTTCTGTGTAGACGTTGAGATTGCGCCTCAGCCCAGATATACCGAAGGTGATTCTCAACTGCCTAAAACAACCGACAAAACACAAAAGAAGAAGTTGACCGAGAAAGGCGAGGGGAAGCTCTCAAAAACCCAAAGGCTGTGGAAGAGCAGAAGGAAACCAATGGTGAAGTTAAGGTCGCAGCTGAACCATTGCCTAAGGAACCTGAAAATGAGGGTTCCGAAGTTGCTCAACAAATAACGGATCCGGTGAACGGTAGCCCAACCCCAACCCCTTTGCCAGAGAAAAAGGAGGAAAGCACCAAGAAGAAGGAGAAGAAGAAGAAGAGCGAGGAAGAACGCAAGGCCAGAAAAGAGAAGAAACGAAAACTTGCTGAGGCGAACGGGTCCATCCCCATGGAACTTCATTTTGATAGCAGTGATGACTCGAGCACCACAAAAACGCCACCCAGCGTCCCCGAGCCCACCAAACCACAGACAGCACCTACTACGAATCCCGTCCGCGTGTACCGAAGATGTTGTCAACTACGCGAAACACCGATTCTCAAGAAAATTACCGAGCAGCTTACTGACACCACCAACTATAATGCTTTGACCGGCACAGTAAACAAGCTTGATTTGACTGATTACTGGCTCCAGCTACCTGATCTTATTACTCTAGGAGATTACCTGGCTATTGTTCCGGTTAGAGAGATCCTTCTAGAAAACAGTGGACTGGGCGATGAGGGCCTCCGCGTTATCCTGGCCGGTCTTCTTGCGGCCAAGCGACCCATCATAAAGCGACGAAAACTCAAGCATGATGATGAAGTGCAAGGTGGTGTGGTGGAGCGACTTGTCCTGAAGAACAATAAGATCGGACCTGACGGATGGAAATATGTTTCATTGTTCAGCTACCTATGCCGATCACTCAAATATCTCGACCTCTCACAAATCCCATTCCCGCGCCAACCCCAAGCTCAACAGAACGGTTCACTTCACAACGGCGCTCAAATACCTCGAGGTATATCAAACATATTTGCCAAGGCTTTAGGGGAACGGCTGGGAGGGTCTACGCTCGAATTGGTCAACATTGGCCAGACCGGTCTGAGCATGGAGCAGCTTGGATCGGTTGTTGATGGTTTGATACAGTGCGGCGTGAAACGACTCGGTTTGTCGCACAACCAGATAGATGCGGAGGGCATGAAGCATGTCGTCAGGTTTCTCACCGAAGGCCACTGTGAGGGTCTGGATCTGGGCGGCAACGATATTAGTCAACACACCGAAGCGCTCGCAACGGCAATCGAGAACGACACAACACTGTGGGGACTAGGCATGGCTGATTGTAACTTGACACCCTCAGCGCTTTGCAAGATCTTACCCGTGATGGTCAAGCTACCTAACTTGCGGTTCTTTGATTTGTCACAGAATCCAGCTTTGTTCCAGTCAACTCCCAGTGCAGTTGGCTTGCTAAGAAGGTATGTGCTTGGAACTCTCTGGAAATATGACACAAGTATACTGACCCTACTAGATATCTGCCCAAGATGAAGGTATTGAAACGTATGCATCTAGAAGATGATGCGATGACGCCAGAACAAGCAATCGCAATAGTGGAAGTGCTCCCTGAAGTACGAACACTGGCTCACATCAACATCACCAACAACACCGAGATTGTCAAACTTGCCGATGCGAAAACCGAGGAGGCGCAGGAGGAGGCGTGCGCCTTGTACGCCTCTCTCCTTGCTGCAGCTCGTGTTTCTAAGAGTCTCATTTGTGTGGATGTCGAGGTGCCCAGTGAAAACGCAGGAGAGATCGTCAAGGCCATGGCCAAGCAGGTTGTTGCTTACTGCCTGCGCAACATGGAACGACTTCCTGATACCGACGTTGGTGCGGTCATGGCATCGACACTGGCCGAGAACAATCTAGATGCCAACGATGCTAAACTGCCACCCTATCCTGATGTTCTTGCACATCTTGTTGGACACGACGTGTTGGATCAAGATGAAAGCGAGGATGATAATGCTTCAGCACCTGACGAAGACTATGTCATTGGAGGCACTGGTGTGGTCAAGGCGCTTGCTTGCTGTCTGAAGAACCGTGGTGACGAGTCGCGTAGACAATCTGGCGAGTTCATTCGTGAGATTGAGAACGGAGCCCCAAGCCCGGCAGCAAACTTTTCAACAGGCGGAAAGGCCAAGGATATGTCGAAGCACTTGCTGATGGGAGCTCGCAAGATTCGCCTACGTCTTCAGCCAGCGCTTATCAAGGCGAGGGCTAACCCTGATGACGATCATAATCTACGAAGGTTGACGTTCCTAGACGACACTCTGCAGGGTATTATCAAGCGATTCGAGGACGAGTACCCAGATACTCGAGAAGATACAGCTCTACCTAGACGTCCACGTGCGGGTACGAGAACAGAGGAGTTGCCTGTTACGTTGCCATTGGAGGATTCTGCGATGGCTCTATCAGATAACGAAGATGACGGCGAGATCAAGGCAGGCAAGCCACTCTCGCGATCCAACTCAATGGCCAAGATCTTGGTTGAAGAAGAAGGTCGAATCCTTCGTGCTGGCCATCGATTCCGCGTAGGCTTCATCAAGCAGGAGCAGATTGACTTGCTCAGTACGATCGACGACATCGGCTCCGATCCTAAGCATGTTCGGATGCTCACTGAAATGGCCGAGGATATCGGAGGGGAAATTCTGGAACTTGTCAGGCAGAAAGGACCTGTAAGAGCATTTAAGGAAGACCGGGACATTGCGCTGAAGTGTATGGCGGCAAGCGACCCGGAGCACTGGGAGCGGTTTGTCGATGCGCAACAAAAGTCCCGTGCCAATATTAGCATCCCGCCAGCAGCGAAGCAAGGGCAGGTGGCGGACGAAAGTGCAGTTACCGATTGAAGAAGTGGTCCGGGGGTGCAATGGACGGAGAAAGGGGCCTGCATAGGATTGTTGCTTGGTGGAAGATAGCTGTTCGATCATGGTTTATGTGTCATTAGGAGTAGATATGAGGAGGAGGTGGGCTGGGTTGATATGATTTGCGTATAGAAGCCATGGCGCTCGTTACCGATTATTTGCTTCCTCTTGGTCCTTTTTTTTGCTTTGAGCGGGGAGTTTTGAATAGGTTCTCTTTCGAGAGAGAACTGGTTATACTATGAGTACATGGGTAGGATCATGAACAGGAGCACTTTTGGGCCATAAGTAAAGACTATCGGCGCAAATAGAGGTTTCCTTTGCATATTCGTTGTTCAAGTTGTGCCGTTTGAGGAGTGTAATATTAGTTACCCCGTAGTCTGATGGAGTTTTCGTTCAAGAGTAGCCATCAACCTGGTGCATCTGGGGATCGATATTTGGCTATGTAACCTTGTAATATCAGTCTGATGGATAATACGGCATTGCCGGGATGAGTATGGTTGAGGATGGGGCAGGACAGAAGCAAGGTAAGTCATGTTTCTTCACATAAGTGGGTTCAGCTGGAGTTTGAGCAGCTGAGATCTTATCTATAACTTGCTGCGGATATAATTATACCAAAAATAAAAAGAAACAACTTGAACAAGAGGAAATTATAGCTGAACTATTTCGTCAAAGCCGTGAGATGTGGTTGGTCCGTGACTTGCAGCCCTTAATAATGACCTGCAACGCGCACTAGTCCGATGTGGGGGATCTGAAACACAAGCTATGCCTTGTTGGGCGACAGGGGTTTCGACATGATTTTCTGGGCTATACCTGCCATGCCTGCCATATGCACCTTCCGTCTCCCAATGTCTCAGTCTCACTCAGCCTTCACCTTGCAATGCAATCAATCTTGGACTCGTGAGCATCTGTGCGCGTTTCTTTGTTTTCTGGGCGTTTCAAAGCTTGCGTTATAATGATATTTCATTCGCTGGAGAGACACGTAGAGTCCGCTTTTTATTCCCGTCTCGGAAGCACCGCAGTCGCTACATGTCGACACTTTCTTTTCAAGGTCGCATTTGACTTGAGGGAGTCATGATGATGCGCGCTGCTCTCAGATCTGAGCTCAGGTGGATGGAATGGGCCGCGAAGCTAAGCCCAAGAAGATTCAATCTGAAGTCTAGACTGTGCTGCTCTGCAAAAAGGCTGTGTTGTCATCATCATTGGGCTGTGGGATCTGCGTCTTAATACAGGCGTTATATACACAACCAAGCTGGCTGCTGAGCTGGCAATGCGAGGACAGCAAATAGCACATACGGTATCCGGACTCTGTACATATTCGATCTGTTTCTTCCGAGTCTAATATCGATCAACTGATCCACGATCTCCCTTACCCGTACGCTTTGGGTCTGTGTCGAAGTATCGAAACGACCTAAAGTGCGCACAGCAATGAGTGGGTTGATGCTCGCCTGGTCTCCTGGTTTTAGTATACGACTTTTGCAATTTGCAATTATAGCTGATGTCGAAACAGAAGCACGAACCACATCTGCGGGTTACCCGTTGGCATTTGACTAACTTGATTGGCCTCAGCTTGTCCATCCAATTCATGCAAATGCTTGCAAATGCTTGCAAGGTCTGTGCAAGGGTTCCGGTTCCATCATAGGGATCCTTGCTACGGATACAAGGCTAGGATCCTTCGACCTTTGGTGACAAGATGCTGGGCTCTGTTTGTGTCTCTTCTCTTGTCTCTCCCCTCTTCTTCTCCTCTTCCATCTCTATCTACGGACCCTTCCATTCACTTCGTGCGGTCTGTTGACTGGCTGTCTTTAACGCTTCGTTTCTTACACTCTTTTTTACTATTGCTGTTTAGTCTGTCGTTTCCCAGTCTTTTTTTGACTCTCACCCTCATTTTCATTCTCCAGGCGAGCTGCGCTCATCCCCGTAGCCTCTTCATCCTTCTTGAATACCCAATCTTCGATATCGAATGCTGCAAGTGATCAACACATGTTATGCCTTTTGACTGTTGACCAACGAGTGCTGCACCTGAACTATCCTTTGGCTCACACCTTCGAATCGACTTCGCCACATTGTGTGACAGCCCTTTGAACAAATCATACCTCACTTTTCGTCATCATATAAGCCATCATGAATCCAATGGAGGGACCTCCTTCAACCCGGTCAGATAGGGCGTGGGCATGGGAGAAGCCGGCTTCAGTTATGAACTTCGAGAGGTAACAAAACATCATTAGTTATGTCTGATCGTTACAGTCAACTAACATGGGATAGCATCTCGGAGGAGCCTGGCTCAGGATCTACTACACGACCACCGACTGGCCGCACTCGAGGCTTCACCTCTTCCTCAGGACGACAAACCGTGAGATGGCCTTTCCACAGCTTCAGTAACTCACGGTCTTCTATTCCAAACTTTCCTCGCCGCCAGTCCAACTCACGATCTATCCCGCAAAGTTCGGGTTCTTTCCCTCGCCGTGCTGCCGGCAGCATCAGTCGCTCCGTCTCTAGCTTCCTCGGCAGCGACATCATCCCCGACTATGTAGTTCACTTCATGCGGGGCGAGACACCCGAGACTCTTGCCCAAAGGCACCGCCTTGCCGATAGTCCCGAGCCTGGACAGTTTCACCGCACACGGCCATCCCAACTCGAATTCATCTACTCCAATGGCGGTTCGCCAGACAACTCAAGACCTGGCACCCCAGGAGCCGAACGGGAGAAAATGCTCATGGATGAACGGCCACAGTCCACTAGATCCCTTACCACAGGATGGAGAGCCGGTATTGCAGTCAACATGTTCCTGGCCTTCCTCATCCTTGTGGCTTCTGTCACTTGTCTTATTCTCGCTTCTGTGAAAGGACACATGTCGACTTGGGAGTCTTCGTTAATGGAAGGTAGTTCGATGACAGTTGACGGTATAGCTCGAGGAGTTGGCGCAGCTGTCAATTTGCTTGCCATCGTCCTCATTGCGGGAGCCAACTATGTTGTTCAAATTCTCAACAGCCCGACCCGTGCCGAGATCGAAAACGCCCATACTTCCTTCAAGTGGCTCGATGTCGGTATCCCTTCGCTGCGAAATCTCTCACTCATCTCCTCAACCAGGGCTACGCTGTCAGGCATCATGATGGCGTTTGCCCTCCTTTCTCAAGTAATGTAAGGAGCATCAAACCAGATCACCGCAGAGACCATCACTGACAATCATAAGATATAATGCCATAATTATTACAACCGAACAGTCCAAAGAATCAACATCTTCGCTTAATGTCAACGGACCCCTACTCGCCGCGATCACAGTAATCAACGTCGTTCTTATCTTCACTTATTTCATTGCTGTTGCCCTGGCTCTCACTCGACAGACTTTCAACCCACTCGTCACACTTGGTGATGTTCTTGCTTCATTCATCGCCGAACCCGATTACACAACCCAGGATTCGTGCCTCATCAACAAGGAGGAGATTAAGAAAGGGCTGTGGAATGGCCGAGATGGCAAGTACTGGCATGCCAGGTCAAACCGCTGGTTCGACATTCCCTCATTTAGTCGATGGGGCGTTTGGTTCTTGACATGGGTTATGCCTGTGGGTTTGACAGCGGCTGCTCTGGCTCTGGGAATTATGGAGGACCCCAAGAAGGCTTTCTCTACATTCGGCAAGGCGACGGTGGTGTATGATCTTCCCATGGGCACGTCACGATCTGGACTGGCTATCGTTGCTGCGTTGCCTCAACTTCTCCTGGGTATTCTCTACCTTTCAAGCAATGCCCTATTGACGTTGCTCTTCCTGTCTCACGAACTTACGCAGTTCACGGCCGACCTTTTGCCTCTCCGAGTATCCTCAGGGCAACCGCTTGGTGCACAGACGACTTCACTATACCTCACCCTACCTCGGCCCATATCGTGGATGCTCTTCTTCTTGGTGTCAGCCATGGCCTTTCTTCTTAGTCAAGGCATTCTGCTCGTATCCGCGGATGGCGGTGAAGGACTGACCACAGGTATTGGCTTTAGCCCTCTACCACTACTTATCCTCTTGGTTCTACTTGTCGTGCTAGGTCTCTGGATTGCTGTTCTATCATTCCGGAAGGTGGACCCTCGAGGTGCCATTGAAGACGGAGAACCGGCCGGCAATCCACTCGCTTTGGTGGGCGGAACATGTTCGGCGGTTCTGAGTGCAAGGTGCCATCGAGTACCGAGGGAGGACGGCGTTGAGACGCTCAAAGTTCGGTGGGGAGTGGTGCGTGAAGGCGTGGGAATGAACGCAGGGCACGCAACCTTCTCTGGACGACCAGTTGGTGATATCTTGGTGGGAAGAGCATATGCTTAAGGTGGAGTGGAGCAATCTATGAATTTATATTATCGTGCCGATTTATTGTTTGACACGGCACATGAGCAGAGATATTTTTGTTATTGACGGGATGTTGATCGTCTTTTGACTTCCTGTTTGATGATGTTAACATGGATGATATATACCTGGCGTCTATTTTTGGGAAAACTTTAATAAGTTAAAAATAATTAGCAATTCTTTAGCTTTCGAAGACATCTGAATGAATTCTTTGTCTGAAGTACACGTAGCCACGACTCTACTGTGAAACCTAAATGGATGACGATAGAGGTGTTGGTTCAGATGTTGCCATTATGCAGGATAAGACTAAATTGCTAGGTGGAGAGATATGGATACAATTGCTGTAATTGCTGCATCGACTGACAATAGCGTGTAAGTGGTCTCTTCTAGAAGAGGGAATTTAAGCCGCCCGGTTCGGAAGCGGGGAATAGGGAATGGGGATAAAGGATCTGCAAGCAAGATAATCAAAGATGGGTCATGAGCTCATCTAGATCAAGCGAACACGAAAAGGGCCAAGTTAAAAGTTGAGGTGGGAACAAGAACAGAAAAACATGCGGGGATGGTGTCAGCAACAGACGATCTTTTAATTATCTGTAGACTCAATTTTAATCCGCATCAATAACATTCAGCAATCTTGAAAACTTTGATATGTCAACATAAGTAAGCATTGACTGAATTATGATTATGGATAATAAGCAAGCATTAACTGGATTATGATAATGGGTAATAAGTAAGCATTAACTGAGGTGTTTTATGGGTAAGCAACAATAAGCAATGGAATGAAACGAAAGGATCAAAATCACTCCAGATTCATCCTAACAACAACAAAGCAAAAAGTTACGAAAACCTCTCTTATTCTCGACCTTGTTAGGCAGGGCCTAGAAGGAATGGAAGGGGGCTTGGTTAGACAGGGGTAATTCAATAAGCCACAATTGCCCAACCAAAAGCCCATCACCCATGCCCCCAGGTCATACGATTCACTGCCACATTAGCTCAAAGGTCGGGCGTTTCTTACAATTGCAACATTTCTCATTGGCCACCCGACTTTCCCCACTTCCACTTCGGGATCTCCTGCCCTGCCCTTTTCCTTCGGTTCGGAAGTTAGTTCTGCTGGCCTTGAGTAGCAGGTGCGTTTTCAGGGCACGTACTCTGTACCTACCCATAGGTACCTCAGGTTGGTACGACTTGGAAGTGGCCCACAAGGATACACGCGGTAAAAGTTGGAGCAAGGCAGTCAAGGCAGGTCCACTCCAGGTACCGTCGTACATAGTAGAGGCTGGAGGCAGGAGGCGCCTCAGGAGGGAGGAGCACCTCCTTTGAGGCAACCTAAGTACTTAAACAAGTTCTTGCTCTTTCCGTTTACCTTTTCTTCGACTTTAACTTTACACAAATACTATATATTGCCTTACCCAAAGCTGATTTCTTCACCTACAAAATACTCCGGCATACCTCTTGTCAACCTCGATTATTGTTTGACTACCACTTACACAACCACAACCACACACACAAAAGTCTTCGCTTTCAAACTCACAACCGCCAAAATGACTTACACAATGACTGCCCACCTCTGCAAGCAGATCTACGCTTCCTGGCGCCAGACTCGACAGCCTTCTCCCGAACTGGCTATGCCAAACCAGACTCCTTCGGCTTTCATGCGCCCAGTCTCACGATCCCCTTCACCTTCTGCTCAGCGCTCTGAGCGACGTCCCTCGAACGCCTCAGAATCAGACTGGGCCAACAATGGCCGTCATTAAGTGAAACCGGGAAATTCTATTCTCCTTTGTTTCTCTTACTCACGACTTATTGCATTTGGGACACGGGCACGGCAACTGGCGCACATGACTTTGTTACAATCGAACAGGATTTCAAGCCTCTGCTTGACTTCTTTCTTAACACCATCAACAACCCACGACTTATCCTGAGGACCCCTAACATCTCTCTTCTCATGCGATCTTACGATAAAGAGATATCGAAACTTAAAATCCTCAACAACAAATACCGAAGACTCCTTCCTCAGGCGAGGTGCATGAGAAACAGCCCAGAAAGTGTGGGGCCCGGTACACAACCTTCGGGACCATAAAGTGTCAATCACGGCATCTCGTGCCATGATGGCACCACGCATGTACCTTCCGTACACAGTTTGTGCTCACGTCTTGAGAGAAGGGTTTACGCGTGTGAGCTTTTGTTCTATGGATGGCATCATTTGGATTCAGGCACAGAATGAGATGAGATGACCACTAGCTTATACGTGGGAGAGAGGCCTCACTAGACACAGACGGAGTTTTCTTTGTTCCCTTCACTCCTTCTTTAACTATTTAATCGTTCAGTGGTTGAAGACAACAACCTCTTTTTCTCTATAGATACCCAAAATGAAACACAATCTTCTGAACCACTCAATCTCTAGAGCCCCAATCTCATTTTTTACCCCTGACAACTCATGACTCAAAATCGATAACGGTGGCATGACCATCTGCCCACACCACATCCCCCCTGCAACCGGGTTACGCCGCTGTTTACTTTGCTTTGCGGGGTGTTTGTGGCTGGTGAGACGGGTATGGAGTCATCACGTGCCATCACAACATAAGAGTCCAAGACTCAGATCTACTGTTAAGCCACTGTTAAGAGTAAGTATGTAGAGCATATGATCTGTGTTCAAGCTATCGTGATCCTGCAGTCTTGAGACCACTCCCAAGAAAGCCAAAAGCCAAAAGTTGTCAAGATTAAGCATACCCTTTACCCCAGACAGGCCAGACCCATCAGCTTTCCCCGGATTTCAGCTTCATTCTCCAATTCCAGGTGCAATGCATAGAAAACTTCTCCTCGGGTCGGAATAGGTCGGCTGGGAACCCGATCTACACATTTACCGAACCGAGCTATGAGTCATATTTCAGTTGACCTGACAGCTTTGTTTTACCTGTATTTACTTACATCCGTGTATGGCAAGTGTCAAGTTAGAGTGCATTACCAGGAATGAGTGAAACCATTCTTGTGTTGCGGGCCTAGTCGTTGCTGCTGAAACTTTTTATATTCGTCGTTTCATTTCTCATCAGTCAAGTAACATCCTATCCTGTTCCTCCCATCTTGGTTTTGTTTGTCCAACCACAACAAATATGACTTCTGTCTTTGAACAGATCCCTCGGTAACCAATTCAATGGCCCTCTCTACCCGTCTCTAAGAGCTTTACCCATCTTATACATGCTCTCCGTAATGTTGAATATACGCTTCGTCGTCTTCTTCTCCACTGGCGGCTCTTCTGTCTGTATCGAAGCCTTATGCTATGTCGACGGTTTCTCTACATCGCCGACGCAGCCATCGTGTCGATGGTGGGCTTGGATAACATTCGTTGCTTCTGTTGCTCTTCCTCTCCGCTGCCATCTGGCGAGTCCTGCAGAGCAACGTTGCCCTGGATTTGTCTCGTGGCAGCTCTCTTGTCCGCTTCTGTAATATTCTCTGCATCCTTGCGCATGTCGGGGGTCCACTGTGGCTCACTAGGCGTATGGCCAACTGACATGCCCACTCGTACCTGCGACGTATTAGTAACTGGCTGGTTCACCATGAAGTGAGTACTTACCAGAGTCTCAAGTGCGTCCTTGCTGTTGTCCACAAGATCGTCATCATACACCATTCTTCCAGGCTCAAATAGCAACAAGATTGTGCTGCCGCCAAACTTAAAGTATCCAAGCTCCTCTGCTCGGTGAACTTGGTCACCTTCGTTGCGGGTTATGACAGTGCTGCCCACCATCATGGCACCTACGCAGATCACCATGACACGGCCGTGTTTCTCGCTATCGATGGGCACAAGAACTCTCACGTTCTCTCCGTACACATCCAGCGCTGACCGAATAGCCATGGGATTGACTGTGTAATATTCACCTTGGATTGTTTTGGGCTGGCCCATAATACCGTCAACGGGAATATGGAAGCGATGGTAGTCCTGAGGGGCAAGTCGGAAGATACCAAGCGCACCACCCTCAAACCGCGACACATCTTCAGGATACGCATCTCCCAAGAGTCTCTTCATGTTGAACTCGCGGCCCTTGACCCAAATTTTGGTCGCAACTGAGATGGAGTTGAAGACAACACTTCGACAATCGGCTGGTGACACAATGATGTGAGGGTTGTCGGGCGCCGAGCAAGGGCGGGCTCCAGGCTTAAGTGCACGGTAAAAGAACTCATTAAAGTTCTTGAATTCGTCCAAGGATAGAAGAACCTCTGACATATCCAGACCGTGGAAAGCAATGAACTTTTCAATCTCGTCCTTGGACACAGGATCGTCAAACTTCTTACCCTGTTTGATACTCATCTTCTTCAGCAATTTCCGAACTGTTGTTGTGTTAGTATGTCATCCATTCTTGTACAGCAATGTAGACTCACTTCGCTTGTTCTCCATGTCTCGAGACTTGAGACCCTTGTACAACAGTCGAATACCCAGTCTGACATAGACACTCATCTTCTCCTCATTGATTTGGCCTGTGCGACGGTCTTGGACAAGGATGTTGGCCGAGTTGGCGCCCAGCTTATATCCACCGTATGAGATCTTGGTGATGACCTTGGAGTACCACTTGCGTTGCGCCTGGCTGGCTGTAACAAAACCCCCAACCAGAACACTGTTGACTTGTCTCCAGTCCTGACTTGCGCATGTTGCAATGTGGGTGATGATGTCAGCATCCTTGCGCTTGTTGAGTCGCGGCTGATGGCAGATAGGACACTCCCTGATCTCTACCACATGCTCGTCACTGCGATCATCACTACTGTCAGATCTGTCGAGAGGATCACTCTCTTCATCTGCAGGCGTCTTCAAAGTGGGAACATTGGATACTGGCGTCTGGGTTCCCGATGCTGTGTCGAGGTCCAAGACGCTAGGGTTCTCAGAGCCACCATTGTTTTGAGCATGACCAGGAATGTGAAGGAGATTCTTCATTTCAGGTACCAGATTCTTCAGTTTGTCCGCAGTGCCTGAGGGTCGTCTCCGACCCTCCAGCTGATCTTCCAGACACACGACAGTTTCATCCATGGTAAGCTCCCAGTTCTCGTCATTGTCAGCATCTCGGTGAGGGAATCGTTGGAAGAAGCTGTCGATGGTGTTCTCAGTGAGTGTAGAACCCAGAGATTCAAGCATTGTGGTGAGCTCGATTCTGCTAATTCGGCCACTCTCGTCAGCGTCGTATTGCCGAAGCATAGCGCGCCAGAATTGCTGTCGGAGAGCATCATACGGCATATATTTGGCACGAAGGTACAGAACAGGGTTGTGTTTCGTCTCCCACTTGTCTGTATTCTTCATCTTGAGGGGCACGGTGTAGTCATAGAAGTCGCTGTCTCCACTGTCCTGGGTGGCCGAGTCCGGATCAGAACCTGCATTGGCCATAGCATCCGCTGGTGCTAACATGCCAGTGTTGGGTGCCGACGTAGGAGCTGGCGTAGGGGTTGCTGTAGTCGTGCTCGTGCTTGATGCGTGCTTGCTCAGTGGCGGACGAATCATCTTGCTGATACTTGAAGAAGAGTTGGAACGGGACATGGCGAGCTTCTTGAACCGCGATCGTGAAGGTAGCACCTCAGCTTGCGCGGGTACCTGGACATCGTACAGACCAGTTTCCGGGTTCGCTTTGGGGGCTCTCTCAAGCAATTCATGGATGGGAAGATTACACGAAGCAATGAAGTCATTGCCAGAGTATTTGTCGTGATCAATAACGGTGAAAGCAAACGAGTATTGCTGCTCGTGGCTTTGGATGTGGAACAGCATCTTCTCATTGAAAACAGGGTTGAGGTTATGACGAACACGTCGAGTACGGTATGTCTTCTTGCCGAGAGATGCCACAACAAACGGATCCATATCGAAGCTTGTGCGCGTAAGGTTGGATTCGGGAGGCAGGTCTGTAATCTTGACGACCTCGAGATAGATGATACCAACTACGTCAGAGCCACCGCTGGCAAATGCATATGGGTTGTTGCGCCTTTTCTTCTTCAATCCTCGAATTCGAAGTCGGCGCTTGCGCTTGGTGGCATCCTGCTCATCGCCGTCGTCCTCGTCAGTTTCAGAGGAATCGCTCAAGTCCGAATCGTCCGAGTCGCTAGGGCTGTCCTGGGGGCTAGAGTTGGAACGAGAAACAGCAGTCGGTGCCAGGTTGGGTGTCATGGAGGGCGTGACATTGCGGGAGGTGACGCCAGGGGCACCGAGAAGGTCATGAAACTTCTCAAGAATCTGCTGGGGCGTCGCTGATGGGTTTGTGGAGTCGAAGAGCGAAAACTGTAGAAGGACCTCGCCAGAGACAACGCTCGTCTTCTTGCCAGGACGCTTGCTCCGAAGTCGGTACCATGTCGGTTCTCGTTCCACCTTGTCGTTGCTGAAGATTTCCTCTAGGGCGAGGTCGAATTCGCCCATATAATCTTTTCCGAATCGATCCTTGTCCCAGCAGATAACATCGAGGACTAGGTTTTGGACGGAGGTAAGAGGGATTTCTTCGGTGACGTTCCATTCAGGGTTGAGTGTCTTTGGGACATCGTTGGTTACGATTCGCGAGTCGCCAATAGAAAGAACGAGGTACTGGAGGAGCGGCTGTCAGCATTGTTGGAGATTTGTGTTGGGAGAGGGGAGCTCACAGGATCGGATGTACCGCTGCGGTCTTTGGCTGCAAGATCTTTACCCTGATTGAAAGTTAGTAAGTTGAGAATCAATCAAGTCCATCCGTGATATTCGGTACTGTGTTGCGACAATCGAACATCGACGATAGCGAAGAAGCGGTGATGAGTTTGGAGAAGGCGATGTATGCGTGCACCACCTAAGTTGATAGGACTATACCTTTATGATAGAAACCCTCAAAGCCAGCCCGTTTCCAGCGTCCCTCGAAGGGCTCGTGCTATCATTTTTTGACCTCATGGGTGGACTGTTGCTGCGGTTCTTTTTGATTCTTTTCTGTCCGTTACCGTTGCCGTTACCGTTGCCGTTTCCGTTGTTGACGGATATGGTTGTGGAAGAGGAAGAGGAGGATCGAGAGGTCGACTTGAGTCGTGTTGGGATGATGCGCACCATGACGAAGACAGGCCTTGGCTTGGCCGAACTGGGGCTCCAATAGCTGGATCACCCTGTCGCGCAATGCTGCACACTCACAGCACTTGGTGGATGGGAGCTGGGAGGGTGATAGATCGATCGACAGCGGGGGTACTGCGCTGAGGTGACCTTTCGGGGCTGTGGGCAGGAGGATTAGGTTGTCTCAGGCAGGCGAAGGCGCAGACGCAGGCTCAGCTCAGGCTATTTCCTGGGTGATGACGCCTACCAAGTGCCCTATAACCGTTTACAGAAATGTCCGTCCAGGGGAGAAATGCAATGGTACCTCCAAGGTTTCTGTCGGGGGGGTGTGCCAGCGAAAGCGCGAGTTGTAGCGGGATTGGCGGGGATGCTCGCAAGGGTGGGGAAAAAGGCCAAAAGAGGCTGGTCCAGACAAATAAAGTGACGTAGCAATGGAAAGACAAGCCAGGTACAGACAGATTGTTTGTACAGTACGTGGGTGCACCTTTTTGAGGTTTGTTGTTGTTAATAAGAATTATTCTTTAATATCGCAAATGTCGAGAGAATGATCAAAGTAACCCCCAAAAAAGCACTGACTTGATTTGATTTTTCAAAGTGAGTGCTTATTCTCGTCGTCTTATTCGTTTCGGAAATGCACAATTCGCGCGCTGCGATAGGCTCAGGCTCAGCTCAGCTCGGCTTGGAGATGGCAGCATGAATGAAACTTGTCTCTAGCCCCTTTTCAACTCGATTCGAATTGTCTTGTCTGACTTGTAAGTCGTCGTACTGTATCGTATCGTATCGTATCGTATCGTATGTATCGCGTCGCAGCTCAGGATCTCGCCTTGATTCGATTATACGACGAATTCGTACTTCGTCTTCCTTTCTCGGTCGCTGATTGCACCGCCCGTATTTGAAAAGCGCACTCCCTGGCTATGGATCAAGCTACAGCCAAGCCCCGTTATTGATGTCAGCGCCGTGTGAGCCGTGAATGTGGGACAAGCAGCGCGTCGAGAGTCTGTCCGTCGGTCGGTGGAGTTCGTCGAAAGTATATCGATTGATAGTGCGTCTAGTGATCCGTGGGGAAGAGGGAAGAGGAGACAGAAAGGCGAGGTCCAAGAATGATTATAAAGGATCCAACACAGGAGAAGAAAGACAGAAAGATAGCAGTGATTCAAATTAAACCACAACTCGGCAATATAATAGACGAGTCGAAACGAGACGGGGTTGGAGACTCAGGAGTGGCCGTGATGCTAAATAGAGTAACATCCAGCCTAGGAGCAAACAAAATAATAAGACGGCTTTTAATCTCGTCTCAGATCCAGGAGAATGGAAAAGCAAGAAAGGGAGAAAAAGAAGGGGAAGGGGCAGCAATTGACCTTTTGTTTAAAAAGAGAAGTAAGCTCAAATCCTAACTAATAATAATACTCATTCCTTTTTCCTTCCTGCTTCAACATGTCTAGGCCAGCTTCAGCCTCCAGCTCCAGACCAGACCAGACTAGAAGCCCATGAATAGGTTGTTGGGGGCCTAGGGGTGCCTTTTGCCGTGCCGATTTGGCCGTGATTGCGACTGGGGGGCATGCCCTGGTGGCCAGAACACGTACAGACCCCTAACTAAAGTACCGACAGTCCTTACCTACAGTGGGTAGTACCTTATCAGCACAGACACAGCTACCAAGTTGGCTGTTTTATTAATCTTCTCCCGAACCAATACAAAGTACGGATACCTCATCTTTCCCTTCTACTCAGACGGAAAAGATAGAAAAAGGAAGAAAGAGAAAATGCCTCTCATTGTCTTTTAACCTGCCTCGAGGTTAACACTTATCCGTCCTGCCGCCTTTGTTTAGCCTCCGCTGGACGGTTTACTGTAGTAGTTAGCACCTCTGACCTCGCCTTAGGGCTACATATGCCTCGTGTAAAATTCCATCCGTGACCTGCATGGTATCCCCTCAAATCGATTGGAGCTTGCCCCCCAGATCAGGCAACTTGTTCTTTGACTCTTTTACTCTTGGCCTGAGTCTTGTTGGTGCCGATTCTCCGGGAACCTGCCAGATCCGACCCCTTGGCCAATTGATGTGAGAGGCATGCATCCGTACTATGGTAGGTATATTGTCCAACATTCACAGCAGAACAACACCCACAACCAAAAAAAGTACTTTGACTCTTGTACTTACTCTAGACCTGACACTAAACCAACAATGGAACCATGAATCCCATCACCGCCGCTCAAACAAGGGCCGTTTTCTGTTATTCTCCCGTCACCGCTTCTTCTTTTGGCTGTATTTTATTTGTCTTTTTTGCATGTGATCAAGGCCACATCAATCCCTACCTCTCCCAAATTTTGTTGGGTGATGTTTGCGTATATTTCAACCCTGAGAGATACAAATATGGATACTACTCCGTTGCCCTTTCATTCCTAAACACAATTCCGTGCAAAACTTACACCAATAAGCTAAATCAGGATATCCTGAGGTCATGTGAAATGTTACACTTAGAAGACTGATCACATCTTAAATAAAACTTGACAAATTATATCAACTCAGTAAAAAGGAAATTCCATTTATTACACCGAAATAAAATTGTATAAAACATAACAGACAGGAAATTATCTGACTTTTTGCGCGCTAACTATTGAAGCATACACCAAATCCCCGCGTCAACTTAATATCTCGACTAGTACTTCACTCTTGTTCTCGTTACCGACACGAGCATCGTAACTCATCTCAACGTCACTGGAATGGATCCAAATCTTGTCTTCCTATTATCCCTCAGTTAACAAAAATAAAACTTGGATACCCTCGTCCCTGTTCCTCCAAGTTTCTCAGGGCTGAGACAGCGCCACAAGCCACTCAATTCATCTCACATTCCCATCAGCCTCCAATTCAACCTCCTAAGTTACAGCTTAGTCAGCTCTGCCAATGAAGCTGTTGGGCTGTACACTTGGGACATGTCTATATTATACATAATATCGTCTTTCTAACACTTTTCAAGGACTCTTCAAGTAGTCGACCGTGAGTTTCAAATATTCGAGACAAAAAGGACAATGAATTCGCTTATGCAATGCTATGCTATAGTCCTCGACCGAGGTATGATATGCTTCAATCCTCACTCAAACGCCTTTGCTCCATGGCATGGGTGACGCTTGGATCCTACCCATATCTTGTATAAGCCAAACCCCCGCCCCTATGAAATCATCATATCGCGTCAATGTTGCTATGTACAGTGACCCAACGCAAATCCATGTCCCCTCATAAATGCAACGCTCTGCGCGTACTTGTCTGAAAGCTTTAACTTGTGCCTCTTTCTAGTTGTTTTAGAACGTTAACAGCATCTGAAAAAAGAATGTT
The DNA here is from genome assembly GCA_025948275.1 of Fusarium avenaceum. NCBI lineage: Eukaryota > Fungi > Ascomycota > Sordariomycetes > Hypocreales > Nectriaceae > Fusarium > Fusarium avenaceum. The sequence goes on along the minus strand of CP109670.1, from coordinate 5,078,765 downwards.
TCCTCCTCCCAAACAGTCGTTTTCCAACACCTCCCTGACAAGAACAATGACCCCTTGAGCCTTGTTCCGCTGGCTTTGAGCTCGCAACTCGAGCGGCTCTATATCTGCAACCGTCAAGAGCCACTGCGTTGCTTCTTCTATTGATATAGCAATCTTGCAATTACTTTTTCCCTCTGAAAAACCGAAGGCCCAACATATCAGTGAGCAAACATACACGCCCCAGTAGTCTGAGATATCGGCCAAGGGCGTTGCTCGTTTCGGGTTGTGTTCCACCTTGCTGCCTCTCAGTTGCTTCGATGGAGGTTGAAGCTCAAGGAAGCACTTGAGAGCACGCGCAGCAAACACGGTGGCTATTACAGCTGCGTCGGAATTGCGCCATGTCCCAAATAGCTTCTGGTGCTCTGCAAAGATCTTGAAATCGGCCACCTTCTTGTTGAATACCCAGCTCTTCCCAGATACAGATAAAAGGCAGTATAATGGCGTGTATTGCAGGGCCATATAAGTGCTACCAATGGCGGAGTCAGGGAATACTCTTGTAATGAGCGTTTGATTCAACCTGAAGTTTGCTACGTCTTCCACCAGACCAACATGTGTCACGGCGTGGCGCTGTGGGAGGGATAACGAGTAAGCAGCAAGCAGGATTGCTGCATCAAAGGCTGGGGCAGAGGCTATATCAGAGGAAGATATTATCTCCAAGTTCGTGCTCGAGATTGTTTTTGGGTCTTTTCTTGTTCTTGATCTTGCCCACGATTGGTAATCTTGTGCTTCCCAAGACTTTGTCGTCATAGCTGTGAGTGGAATAGGAAGAGTTCTTGGACAAGAATAATCCAAGCCAATGGCGGAAACATGTTGTCGTTCGTGATAACGTGAGCTGTGTACATCTAGCAGGAAGCAGGCGGATAGCAATCGTCTTTGACTTTCTTTCACAATCCAAGTCTTCCAAGCTAGATGACCACCTCGCGTAGAAGATCGAGTAGATGCGTGTTGGTTATTAACAACCTATGGGGAGTTGAGCAGGTGTTCGAATATGGTTCATAAAGTGAAACGAATGGTATGAAGTAGATAAGTGTTCTGAAGATTTCCGAAAGAATGAAAGGAGAAGACACGGAAAGAAAAAGAAAGTGGTATCATAATGGAATATTGAAGAAAGAAAGAAGAAAAAGAAGAGAAAAAGAGAAAGAATAAGTATAAAAAAAATCACGCAGAACTAACCCTATGGTAAAGTGAAGCGAACCGGGCAGAGGGCTGATATGAATGTGGCATTCTGCCACGGAAGCGAGCATAGTACTCGCAGAGTGCAATTGTTTGCTGGACGGGCAATGACCACTTTTCCCCTTGTGTAAACTAAGTGTATCAGCACCGTCGATTCCTCCTTGGCGAGTTCCTAATCTCTTAACTCACCACTTTGGACCTTTGCCAGGCGTATGCATGAAGCTGGGCTCCCTTCATGCGATCGTCTGCGTTGGGGATAAACTGCGTTGCCAGTGCTGCCATTGCACATTGGAGCACCTCCACTTGGTCCGTCTCTTCGTCAGATACGTCGCCGAACGTGTGCTTGTGGATGATGGGGGTCTCGGGGTGGACCTTCTCCCAGTAGACGTCCAAGTATCTTGGAATCGCCTCACTAATCGCGGTAGGAAGAGATAGGGGCTTCAGGTCATGAGTGCTCAATAGGCCGCTTCCATCTGTAGGCCCAGAGCTGCAACCCGCCAAGCCGAAAACACTATCCGATGCTGGTAGCGACCGGACAGCAGCTAAATTCTCAGATTGAGAAACAGCCAGTAAAGGGGAGATGCTACGAACTGCACAAGTCGGTATATGGTTGGTAGTATTGTAGGCATTTCCTTCGTGGTATCCTGGTAGAGGAAGATCCAAATCGCCAAAGACAGGGGGATACGCCTGTGGTGGAGTGTTGTCATAGGGATATGTGACAGAATAAGTGCTGTTATCCATGCTGGTGCCAGACATGTCGCTCGAAGTAGTCTGGTAAGTTGGAGTTGTGCTCATCCAAGGTCCGTTCGCGGTCAGTACAGGGAATTGGGACCGTCGACTGTTGTCTCGGGGAGTAGAAAATTCACTTGTCGATGCTGATGAAGACAGAGCTGGGTTTTCAGACCAGCGTAGTTCCGGTGGTGCATCCTCGACAATAGCAGACATTGTAGACAGTGTAGACATATTCCTTGGCTCAGAATATATCGGAATAAAGCCGTCGTTTGTCGTTGGCAGTGTAGGCTCTAAAACGTAGTTGTTTGGTGCCATTGAGTAGTTGTCTGAGGGACCGTTTATGCCAGACGTCACATTGTAACTCTGATTTGATCCAGATGTAGGGCCCAATGCCCATTGGACGCCCATTTCTGAATCATTGTTCACATGAACTACTGCTCCGAGATTGTTTCTATCAGGCATCTTGAGTACTGGTGTTCGAGAGTGGTTCTTGCGCGGCAAAGTAGGGGCCTTTGGGCTGTTTCGAGTAGTACTATGGTGACTAGTTGTGCCATCTTGACCATCCTGGTCACTATATTTTGTTAGTAACATGACTAGGCTGTTGAAAATTCTTGACATACTGTTTCTGCACATGACGGTCGAGGAGGTCCTTCCGGTGGAAATGCTTGTTACAGTTTGGAACGGGGCAGTGAAGTTCGGCAGGTGAGTGACTGAGTTGATGTCGTCTAGATCACTAGTGTTAGAAACCTTGCTCCAAGTTATATAGAGTGGCATACCTTAAATGTTCTGCTCTAGAGAAGGTCTTGGAAGGTCAGAGAAAGAGGTCGGATACAGGAACAGGAACATACCTTGGAGCACTGATTGCATGTATGGACTGGCACACCTTTCTTTGCCTTGCTAATCTTCTTGGTGATAGGAGTCAACTTGACATGTGGCTCCGCGCTTGATGGTCCAGCTATGAAGGGTCTCATAGGAGTGTTTGAGGATGGAGCAAGTTGACTCGAGCCATATGATGTCTCATGCGAGTCGAGACTTATGTTGCTACGGCGTCGGCTGTTCATGTTGGCTTCGGGCTTAGGCGAGGATGAACGATCAACAGATGATGTCTTTGACGATCCAGGAGGATCAAGCCTATTGTTATGGGGAGGGGGGATGTTTGACGGTTTAATGATGTGACATAGCTCTGATTAGGGGATGGCCTTGAAGTCAAATCAATGGAACGGGTTTCAGATGGTGGATCGACGTTCTCATCATCGGTATTCATGATATTCTTGAGACTAGCCATGACCCGTAGTTGATAACAGAAGCACGAATCAAAAGAGGCAGTAAGTCCGGAGAATTGTAGATGGGCAAGCCAAACTTAGTAAGACACAGCCCCCGTGGATGCGGATGAGCATGTCCCGGCAGATGGAACGCTTTAGTCTCATGTAACGAAGGTGGGTGATGAAAGTATAGAACAGCAAGTGGGAGTGATTCTGGGGGGAGTTGGTATAGAATTCAACCAAGATCACAGACGGGAGGAAAGGGACGGACGGCTAAGGCTGGGGACTAAGCATAGGGCCGCAGGCGATGCTAGCCTTGAAGGTTGAACAGGGGTGCGGATGGGAAGATGGGGCTCAGTGTAAGTGAGATATTTACTTATGGTACAAAGATAGGCCCAAGGAAGGCATTGCTGGTTGGATCTTGGCAAGGTATCCGTAATTTGAGGAAGGGCTAGAAAATGGAGTTAGAAGGGAAAGTCGACGTGACCGACCCAAGGTTGAAGACAACCCTGCGAGCTGAGCATGGGGCGCAGGGCATTGATGCATGGACAAGATTAGATGCTCTGAAGGGGGTGGAAACCAAATCCTAAGGTGCGCCTGATGCAAGGCACTGGTTTGCCTGTTAAGCAGAGGAGTGGAGGATAGAGACGCGCATGGTATGTCCTCGACACCAAGACGCCGTGACATGGCAGTCTAGTTCATCCATTGTTGTCCCATTTGTCTTGTCCATGTGCCACCCTCACACATCCACCCATGTCGCCTGGTTAGCTTGCCGCTCCCTGTTCGTCGAAGTGCAACAAGTGGCGGGACGGGGCCGCAAGCGCCATCTAAGCCTTCAAGGAACGGTACCTGATCAAGCGACTAGCGCCCAGATGTGGTACAGCACTATCGTTCCCGACCGATCCGATGGCTTGTTGATAGCTCGTGCGTACACATGTTTTTTTATTATTACTTAATATGCTTGTTCGATGTCTGTCGGGTGAAATGAAATAGCGGCGTCGATCAGTAAGAACTGTTATCTTGGTGGAAAGTTTGATGTTGCTGTTGTAAGCGAGAAACAGCAGTCCATGGTTGATGCCAGGGCCGGCTCTGATTTTGGGACTACCAGGAGCTAGGGATCTAGGTAGTGAGACAGTGTGGGCACGAGCGAATATGGACGGGCGGGTATGGCGTCAAGGCGCCTGTTGGTGACTGCTTCAGAAGCGATAATGGTTTAATGTTGGTTGTCTCCAGAGCGACAACGATAGAGCAAGCATCGCAATGCAGCGTCAGGATGTAGGTGGATATCTTGCAGGGGTTCGATGATGATGTGTGGGAGAAAGAAAGAAAGAAAAAATATCCAATCCAAAAGAGGCTGTGTCAAGTTCAAGTCTAGGTAGTCTAACTGAAAGGCTGGCAAGTGCAGGGAACGGCGGCCGACGGTTGTGTTGCTGACAGGTACGGACCCGCGGCTTAACTACAGGTTCAACGCACCTGCTAACTTGGTAAGCAGCCCGTCTGTCTGCATGTCTGCATTGCAGCAGGAAAGACAGAGTGACGATGCTGCCGTGGTATTTGCAATTTTATTAATTACATTATTCATCTCTATTTTATTGGCAACAGTCAACTGCCGTATTGTTATCGAGTCATTGTTGGTCAATCCTATTAAGAGTTGTGTCCAATCTTACAAGTGCTTATCCGCTGGGTTACTGGTAATCAGGTAGCATCATGTCCAGCATGGAGCCTCATAGGGCCAGCGCGCCGTTGTACCGCGACCAGTGGACAAGGCCTTGTGGCCTAAGCTCTTTAACCAGTAACCAAGGTTTAAAGAAACTTCCTAGCCAAGTGTCACAACTGATCTCGTTCATTCACTTCCATGAATCATATCGAAACTTTACAGTCTTTACTCTAAAGTAAACCAACCCCAACCCTGGTAGCGTCAATTTGAATCCTTGTTTACCTGTGCAAGGGTGACGTTAGCCCAGCCCTGTCGGGCGCTAGGGCGACCAAGCAAAAGTTCAGTCACGGACACACTACAACTCAGCCACTCGAAGGCTCATTGGACGGTTGTTGATGATGACCTGAGGTGGCCTATTTTTATATGGCTGCGCCTGTAGACCCCTGGACGAACCTTTTCGCTTACTATGATGCGATAGGAAAATGTTTGGAGCGTGATGGCAATGCTTGTTTGATGATCGACAGATTAATTAATCTGAGACGAGGCATTCTTCAATTTACGTATGAGCCAGCTTGCCCCAATAACGCCTTATGGCTTCATCACCCTATTCCATATTATATGTATCAAATAATGGATCATCAGTGATCAGTGCTTTTAGATCCCGAAAAAATAGAGGATGCGGGGCGGGCCAGGCCATGTTCTAACTTCCACAGCGCGTCTCCCCGCCTTTCGACTCGATGTGGAAACAAGGAAATTCCGTTCGCACGACACAACACCACGTCTGGAAAGAAGGTTGTGTCCAGCCCCAAATTAGACTCCTACATTTCCATGTGTTGTCCTTCGCATTCGGTTTAGCGATGGCTTCTTTTCTTTGGACTTCAAGGCCAAGAGTACCGTACATAACAACACTTGGCCCGGCCGGGAATATTCCCCGATTCAAGCCCTCCACGAGGTTCGGAAAAGCACTGCAACCACGTGTGCATGGACAAGCAAAAAGCCCCCGGCGCTTGAATCCCGACTATTTTTATAGTTGGAGGCTCTTTCGACCAATGTTGTAACAGGAAGAAGCGGCTTTCCTTAATGCAGATCTTGTTCGAAAGCTCATCTTGAATTCTTGATTCATCCGCCAAGCACTCGCTAATATGCCGTTCCAGCACATGAACTCATCCCGTCGCTACCTGCGCATGGGTATATTTGCAGCTAACTTTCAGCACCGATGCACCTCTGGTCTGATTCGCATGTGTTCATCTGGAACCGGAGCAGATCTACACATATAGAAACGCTTGCAGCTTTAATGTCACCACTCAGCATGCTTTCTTCTTCTTTATACACCGCAATTTGGGAATAGTCAACAAATAATTCCTTAAACCTTTGACCGAGTTCATCTCCAACTACGTGGAGGTAAGATAACTTCTCCATTCGGGCATTTCCCCGCTCCATTGATGTCACAAAACCTAACGGACCTTATCGCGGTCGGCTCTTCTTAGTTTTGCGACTCACAAACTCGGCATTCAACGATCGTGATTCTTACAGACCCGCTAAGCGCCCGAGTTTATCTATAGAAACCGGTGGTGTGGTATTGCATTCCAAGCTACGAGAGTTCCGGTTACTTGGTACCAGTATTCGAAGGCCATTGAAGCCTGGTGCTGACTGTACGATCGACAACTCCAGCATACACTCTTGCATTTCAAAGGGTCACCACTGCGATGCTTAAGGTGTGCCAACTCATTGAAACGTTACTTTCGCAATCTCTCCCCAAATTGATCAGCATATGCTACAATCTGCATGAGATAGCCGCGTAGACGCCCAAGCGCACCCGCCCCCAGATTGTGGCATTCCAGCACCTGCGCCATCCGGATACTCGAATACCCTGGAGATCTGGCTCAAACTAACATGTTCCAATAATCCAGCCTCATCCGGGGGCCGTGCAGTCTGACTTGATTAGCCGTACGACGATGTAAATCATGTAAGCAATCTGACAAGGCGCAGAATAAATGTCCGAGTCCGAGAACTTTATCCGTACCTGCAGAGAAATCGTAGTAAGAAAACTGGCCTCAAACCACTTGAGTACATATCACAAAAAGACAAATGGAAAGCAATAGTTGAACTGATAAATCAAACTCCCCGAATTACTTCGCCTATCTGCTGTACATATCGGCAAACAGGGCGAGAGGAGGAATATGCGCCCAGCAGCGTGATGTATCACCCTGGCCGCAAAAGCACTCGATACATAAAACAGAAAAAAAGCCGGAACGCCTTGTATACCGGCCCTGTATTAACGCGTATAGCCGAATACTGATTAAAATAATAATCCAAAAGTCCCGTGCACAACTCTGCTGTCCTTTTTGTGGCGGCCCTGCCTCCTTTACCATCTGGACATGCTTTTATTCAATCTTTTCGCATTGGTAAAACAATCCAGTTCCATTTATAGTTTGGAGGTAGAGCTTGAGGCTGTGGCTGCAGCTCCGGCTGCGGTGGGAGTGTTTGATGAATCCTTTGGTGACTTGGCGTGGGTGTCGCTCTCTTCAGACTCATCGTCACTGACAGGTCGGCTGCTGTCGGTCATGTTTCCTCGGCCCTTGGTCATCTATAAAATTGTTAGTCGTGCAAAATCTCCAAAGTGTAAATGCTACTTACCCATCCTCGAACGCCACCAACGAGACCGAGAGCGTAGCCAGTAATGAACTCCTTGGGTGTGCCTGACGTGCCTGGCGAACGTAGACCATCGGCGGTGCCGGAACTGTTAAATCGGGCAGGGCTTTGAGGACGGCTCACAGGCCAAAAGCCCTTGAGCTCGCGGCCGAGTTCTTGGCCAGTAGTGGTCCAGTTGTTTGTGATGTTCTCTCGGAGGTCCTGGACGTGGCGCTTGAGGTCCAGCTCGTTCTTCTTCAACCAGCTCACGTTGAGTTCCTGGCGGGAAGAGCCGCGCTTGAATTGTCGGGCAATGTACTTCTCGTAGTCACGGACGATTCTGCAAGCGGTTAGAACGTACAATAATTGTATGCAAAAATATTGACTCACCTTGTGATAAGGCCAGTTGTGCTGACACCTTCTGTGCGCTGGGTGACAAGAAACTTGCCGGCAACCTTGATGGGTTGGTAGATGTCGTCGCCTTCATCAGCGCCGTAAGGAAGATCATCGTGAGCAACGTAATCAAGCTTGTTCTCGTCGAGGAACTCGGGAGTGACAATCCATGGGCAGTCTTCGATAACCTCATCGACCCACTTGCAGTGACGGAGAGTCTCGGCACGTTCAGCGGCAGACATGACTGTCAAACCCTTGCGCTTATGTGTTTCGTGATCGCCTGTGACGCCGACAACCAATGTTGTGTCGGGGAAAGCCTTCTTGGCCTGCTCGAGTTGTCGCATGTGGCTGCGGAGCTATATTAGCACACAATCCATTACCACGAGAGAACGCGGGAGGCAACCTACCCAAGATGAAAGAGATCGAAAACACCATCAGCGTAGACGCGAACCGGTCGACCAACAGGAGGAGGGTTGGTCTTGTAGCCACCGGCAGGGTCCTGGAGCTTGCCAATGGGAGGAGGGGGCATGGCCTCGATCCTGCGCTGTTCTTCCTCGAGCTCTCTCAATGAAGGCTTGCGGCCCTTGCGACCGACTCGCTCAGCAATGTCGACACTGGCCTCGGTGGTGTCGCTGGGCTCGCCGGGATCAAGAGATTGATCGACGCCCATCTCGTGGGCACGATCCGAGCTAGAGCGCTGCCTCTTAGGAATTGGACCTCCAACGGAACTGCGGTTGTGAAGTCGTCCCGACTCTGCGGCGGTCGTGTCGCCCTCCTCACCCGAAGCATCACGGGATGATGACTGGATGCCATTGTCGTTAAGGCTAGTGGTAGACTCGACGCGAAGGGAGTTTCTCTTGCGCTTCCCGCCTTGGGATGAATTGGATGGCGATGACATGGCTGAATAGATAAAGCCTAAGACTGATTGCTTGGTAGGTACTGATGACGCGGCTCCGGGATCGGGTTGTGGGAGGGAAAAAGAGAAAGACCTTAGGAGTACGGAGTAGTGGCCTTTGTGATGGAAGTGCTTGCTGAGAAAGAAGACGGGGAAGTCCTCAGTCGAAAGTTACCTTATTAACCTGGAGAAACGGTTACGGATACCGAAGCAGTTCCACGTTGACGCGAAAAAAACCGGGTCTTGAACTGGGCCTCGACTTCTAGTCAGAGCTGATTGGATGTGGAGAGGTGATAATCCTTGAAAAAATCTGGGGTCCAAAACTTGGCTCGCCTTACAACTGCGTTTAGACGTGAGACTTTGAGGATACCGTCATTGGAGGCGAGATATGATGATGATTGATAACGAGAAGGAACAGAAACAAGGAATGGACCAAAATGCACTGGATAAGGAATGGAATACAAGTAAACGCAAACTATGGAAGTCTACAGCTTACAGGTTATGGGTTGGTTACCTCATACAGGTACTCCGTACTCTCTTTTGTGGCCCCCTTATGTTACTCCGTATGTTGACTATCATCAGTCTCGGTCGAAATGACAGACGCAACCTAATTAAAAAAGTGGCTCGTTTTCCCTCGTGTTCCAAAAAGGAGAGCAATCTCAGAAGTTAACAGCGCAGCCGCGACCATCATCAAACGAATGTTAGATTAAATGGGCAATTGCTCTCGTGATATCGCTCGTCTACTGTAATTGCGCTCAACATGAATTTTGAGCATCTCAATAATGGTTTTTGGGCCTACGGAGTTGACTGTGGTTTTAGGCTTTAGAGGGGAAGAGGAGTAGGAGGAGATTGTGGCGTCATTGTTCCAGCCCCTTTCGCATCGTGTCTTGAAAAGGGGAAGGAAGCTCAGATTTGCTGAGCTATCCACCAGTCACATGACCTTTCACGTGAGTAACCAACCAGAGTTACTGCAAACATTAAGGTTACCAATCAAATAGTCAAGCTTTCTTATTTCGACTACGACAGGCGATAATGAGACGATAATAATATTCTTATTATTTTGTCATCCGTCGACTTAGATTATTGCTAACGCTGGTACAATTGGAATTATCTAAAGTGCTCACGTTTCACGGGGTTCTGAAGCAAGTGGTTCCTTTGCATGATGGATATATCGTACTAGATCAATTGACAAGTCCTATCCAGACCCATAATCTGTTGCCTGGGCGAATTCATTTCTGGGATCGAAGCCTGGAATGATACTCTATAGTTCGGTATCAACCGAATGTCACCAATGAAAGCAAACTGGAAATATAGGGCTTATGCTCTATTGGCCATCACCAGATTCGCCCTTACGCCACTGACCTCTGCGGACTGGATGAAGTGTCCGAAGTACAGGGCCTTCAAACACTTTACGTTGCAATCCACGGCTCCTGGGGACGTTTCTGCAATAACCTTGTATTTAGAGTCAAGTTCCTTGTTCAGTATTCCGTCTCTGATTGGTGGTTTGTTCAAACCCCTACCTAGTCAAAGGCATTGAAGGAGCGCTCCTATCAGCAATTACAAACGTAAGGACAGCCAAACTTCAGTGTTCTATCCGTATCGCGATGAGGGATTCTCACACACTTGAAGGCTGAAGGCATAGCAAATAACTCTAACGAAATTGCCTGATCCCTTTCCTCTATTCCTTGTTTCAAGTGAACCAACAGCGCCTTTAGCCTTTATATAAGCCACCAGTCCTTATTTATGCTGTCTACGTTTCAAACCGAGCCAGGATGTCACTTTCTCAGCTGTCACCCACAAACTCTCTTCAGTCCACCAATCCAGCCAACTCGGTTATCAGACCCTTCAAATAGCCTCAAGTCAATGCTCTGTTATACCTTGCTACAAGCGTCCATGCTGGCTAAATCTCCCCAGCCAGGGTTTCAGTGACCGACTGGCCATGGCTTGGCTGGTCTCTTTTTGAACGTGATGCCATTAGCTCCATCTTCAGGGTCGAAATACCTGCAGCTGGAAGCAAGGAGGAGGATCGTTGCATGGTGTAAGTCCCTGTATATAAGGAGCGTGTTATTCCAACCGCGTGGGATATTGATTGACAAGATACTCTTGCAACTCTCCTTCACATCTTCTCTGGCAGACACGGGCAGGCCCGCATAATCACATTATTTTATTACTTTCTCTCGTTCAGTTAACATATCGAAAATGCGGACTACTGCCCTGCTTACTCTTGCCAACTTCGGCACAGCCTTTGCTGCTGTACAGGTCTACGGCCAATGTGGTGGCAGCGCTTACACTGGAGACACCGAGTGTCCCTCAGGTTCTTCATGTGTCGAGGCGAGCAAGTGGTACAGTCAATGTATCCCCAGCTCCAAGGGCGCTTCCTCTTCTACAAAGGCTGCTTCTGTTGAGAAATCCGATTTCGGGTTTCCCAACTTTGGATTTCCCGCGGCTCCTGAATTACCTGCAGCTGACGATAGCAACCAGGGGAATGGGGGTGCTGTTTTCCCTCCTGCTTTCCCTTCTCCTGAGGATGACTCTAGCGATGAGCCCGTTGATACTCCTGTTGATGCCCCAGTTGCTGGCCCTACCGATGCTCCCAACAGTGAGCCTGTTGCTGATGTTCCTGCCACCACTCCCACAGCCGGCTCAGGCCCAGGTTCAGGCTCAGGCGGTATTCAACGAACCATCCCTGCGTCTAGCGGTGCTACTGCTCTTGCCACCGCCATCCCTGTGTCTGGTGAACTCGACGGTGGTATGACCTACTACGACCGATCCCGTAAGTTTCTCAACCTTGATCTTGATAAATCTACCTAACACTTTCCAGCCGCCGTGTGCAAGGACCAGGAAGAGACTGGCGAAGCCGATGCTATGTTCATCCTCGAAGACGGCGCCACTCTTCGCAATGTCATTATCGGCCCCGGCCAGGCTGAGGGTGTCCACTGCAAAGGCTCTTGCACTCTCGAGAATGTCTGGTTCGAGGACGTCTGCGAGGACGCTATTACTCTGAAGCAAAAGTCTGGAACTTCCGTCATCCGTGGCGGCGGTGCTTTCCACGCCTCCGACAAGGTAGTCCAGTTCAACGGCCGCGGCACTGTTGAGATCTCCGACTTTTACGTTGAGGATTACGGCAAGCTGGTCCGATCTTGCGGTAACTGCAAGGATAACGGCGGACCCCGAAACGTTGTCATCGAGAACATCGCTGCTGTGGATGGCGGCGTCCTTTGCGGTAGTAAGTTTTCTCCTTGCGAGCATATCTCGAACTTGCCACTAACTAATTTCCTAGTCAACACCAACTATGGCGACACCTGTACCATCTCCAACACCTGCCAGGATGCAGGCAAGAACTGCGATCTCTTTGAGGGCAACTCTGACGGTAGCGAGCCTACTAAGCTGTCCAGCGGCCCTGACGGCACTTCTTGCAAGGTTGACAGCTTTGCTGAGACCTGCTAGACGGGTCTCTGGGGGTTAGGAGGTTGAGCATGATAGAACTTAATATACCACCGGTATTATGGGATCTGAGGTTCCTACGTTACAGTGAAAAGTCCATATTTCAAAAATCACGAGATGTAACCGATCCTCAGCAATACATCAACATCTTAGAAATCCTTCTTTGCATCTGATAAGCATCATTTACAACTGCCTGTGAGTTACAAGTACCAACAGATGCAGTGCCATGGAGTGCCGGTGCCGGTGCCAGTGACTGTCGCCAAAGATCGGTTGCCTTAGAAATGGTTCATATCTTGTATAGGCTGGGCTGCCTTGTTTATTTGTTTGCTTACCCACTATGTTATATAATGCTGCCGCTTGTCTTTCGGTCATCCTCTTGCCCCTCTTCCTCTTCGCCTGCATCATCATCACTTGCTTCGCAACCTCACTCTATATATATAGTGAAGTTCACCCCCGGCCTGGAACTACATTACATATCCACACAGTCCAACCCCTATACCGAGCACTCTGCACATCGGCTCATCTCTTTCTCTCATTCTTCTCTCCATCGCGAGCCTCACCCCCGTAATGCGATCCTCCGATGGCTCCCCCTCTACCTGACCAGCTACCCTCTCTGCGGGCAACAACTTCGGAATAGGCGCCGTTTCAGACACCAGTTTCAGGGTAAGACATGAAGGCATGCTTTCTGAACTTATGCAGAAACGTCTGCTAACTAAGGGCTACTAGAAATTCTGTCCACCGGATCTATGAACGTCCTCTCGCCCTCCCCCAGCCGCAACTCCCCACCTGTTGCGATGAGTTCTACCGGACAAGAGCGAGAAGGAAATAGAAGGTTCCAAAAGCAACACAGCACCCCAGGCGCGCCTATTATGCCTGGGATTGCCCTGTCGTGATAATTACTTCATGATGGGAAGTGGGTATACGTTCGGTCGCAGCGTATATATTTTGTCCCTACCGTTCACCGTGTTGCACCCTCTTCGGAGGTGCCCTGTCTAGAGGGTCGGTGTTCGGATCTTTCTTTTTCTCCATTCTTGGTTTACCTTGGATGATAAAGCCTTTCTCTTCTTTCACTCTCTGTCTGGTCGAGCTTATCGACAACTCCCTCCCACCCTCTCATCACATTCAACCTCTCCTTCCCAACCCTGGAGACGAAGGTATTTAAGGTATGTTGCTCTATCAAGCGCCTTCATGTTACAAACCAGCAAACAAACAAATATTAATATCATTCCAGGAACAACATATGGAAATTAAACTAGCCACGGTAATCTCAGACGAATTCATCTCGCGGAAACGACGTCGTGTCTCCCTCACCACCATCCGGCAAACACTACACTCCGCTCCCAGAGCCCGAGACTCGTATTGTGACTGGGCTCATTCTTCATGTATTTGGCAAGGTGCACACTCTGTCGTTGGCCTGGAATATTCGAGGTATGCTCTTGACGGCTGCCAAGTCACCCCTTCGTATGGATACGACCTTTCTTCCTCCCTTGAGGCATACCAGCCTCGGTTCTTAATCCTAGAGCCAAAGCATGAGAAGTATAAGCCAGTATAGCAAATGTACCACACTTTCTGTATAATTCGGTCCACTCATTTTTCTTGTAAAAATATTTAAAAAAGGGCAGCCTGATTGAAGGACTGTTCGGCCATGCGCGTCTAAGCGGACCACACTTTGTGCTGGCATCGAAGTGTGGCATCTTTTTTCACGTAACATTACCATTGTTGCAATATCTCTGCTTCTATCTCCTGGATTTTGGATACGAGACTGGGCCCGCCAGTTTTTACCATTCGTCAACACTCTCTGATCACCTTCAACATCATCACGACAAACACTACCAGTTCCCAGCACTGCCGGGTCGCCTTACGCCTGGATTTCAAACACGCCTGATCCCCTTGAACGCCGTCACTGCAGACGCTACCAGTTCCCAGCACTGCTGGATCACCTTGAACACCTGTATTGCAAACGCGCCTATGCGATGAATTCCTTGTGTGCTGCCAATATAAACGGCGCCTCTCCTCCCTTTCAGCCTTCTCTCTTTTTCTTCTCTTCACCTTCATCTCCTCGCGGATTGTCAATACTTATCGCCACCATGGCCGATCGTTTCGTTCATCACAATGATGGCGGTAACAAACCCGACAACTCTCCCATGAACCCTCACAACAACCCTCCTGTGAATCCTCCTGGAAACACGCCTGGCAACGCACATGGCAACTTCGGTCCCCCTCCGTACGTTGTACCTCCGCTCACTCTAAAGTACATTCGGAGTGACCGAAATGTTGTCGACGCTCGACAAGCCCATGGCAGAGCCAATAATCACCGTCAACTCACCCTTGAAGAGAAAGAGCATCTTTCCTTGATCTTTACCGCCCTGAAGCGCGCCACGCATGCTCCTAACCTAATCACTGTTGCGGGCTGGCACAATTTCCTTAATGCAATCTTCATCCGCTGGACCACCAGGAGTGCTGCTCCGAAGAACCCTGTCCTGCCTCCCAAGAGGTTCACCGAGACGCATATTCAGGTCGGCACCCTCAAGTGTGACCACCCCCTCTCTGATGCTCAACTCAGAGAAGGCGTCAGAGTACAGAAAGATGAGCGTAAGAGAGGTGCACCAGTCTTCTTCGGATTGACATTTGACTACGAGACTGGTTCCGTACTGTGGACCTGGAGAGACGACAAATGCGTAGGCATCAGCTCTGACCATGTCCGCCTTGACGAGGGAATGAACAGCCACACCATCCGTCGCGAAGCCATGATTAATTACGACAGCTTTGAGTTGCCTCGTATCCGGGAATACAACAAAACACTTGTCATCGCCTGCGCCCGCCGAGCTATCAAGAAGTGGGTGGAAGCAGGTACCGGTCGCGACTGTGATCTTGAGCAAAGCGATACTCCTTCAAATCTCAAGTATCCCATGACCGCCGCAGTCATGGCTCGAGATGAAGGTCGACGTTTGACCGCAGCAGCTGCAGAGGCCGCGGAGAATGTCGAGCATATCGCGGACGACATCATTTGATTGGCCCTTGCTCTAAGTTCACAAGAAGGAGTGTGTCTGCTCAACGACTGGGATGGTATCATGAGACGAGTCAGATGTAGACGTGAGGGGTACCACATGATGAACCCATAAGTGTTCATGCCTAGTATGGGAAATTAGCCTAGTTCAATCGACTCTTGTAACACACAAGCCGGTACTGAAGTGACGTTTATCAAACCATGCTACTTCCAACATGCCTCCTAGCGTAGATGACCAACTACCCCCTAACTACATGTCTTCTCCTCTTCCGCTATCTCAAACTTTCTCATGATATCTTTGCTGGGCATGCTTGTTGGCTTCATATCTTGACAGAGATTGATTGCCAAACAGTAGAGTTTGAATTGTTCCCGTACCCCCTTTCAATCATAACCCGAATGCAGCTGCAATCTTATCTGCTCATGGATAGGATCCAGGATATATAATTAGCGTTTTGATAACTATATGTTGATATTGGTTTCTTCATCTTCATCACTTCGCGTTCACGACTGCATACAGACCGGATCCTTGTATAGTAATTTCTGGATACACCTTATCATTACAACGACTGCCATTTAACTAGGGGGGTTCGAATCTCCAAATAGTCCAGTAAGACATTAAGCCATTGATTCATTCCAAACTTGATTTGGGGTGAAAAACTTGAATCATTCCGTACATATCGATCCAGACTCAACTTGAGCTTCATTCCTCGATACTAGCATACCTTCCTTTTTCTTCTTTTCTTTCTCTTCTTTAGTAGTCTTTGAGAAAAGCTTATGTTCGCATCATACGACCAGTTATACGCCGCGAGGCCCTGGGCTCTTGGCCCCTTCATTTCATTATCAGTGGCACCTTGATTTCCCACCCATCTAGGTCGAGGTCGAGCCCAGTTTCTATGGCCCCTGCAACTCCCAAAATTGGCACTGACTTGAGCAACAACCTACGAGCATCGGACGGATACAACCCCTAAGCCAGCCAGCCAGCCAGATTTCGTTACTTGTTTTCTAATAAAATGCTTAAACTGGCAGCCTAAGATTTTCTAACATCCTAAGTTTAGATAAGAATTTATAAGGTAACATGTCATATCGTAAATAAAACAGTCTAAGTTTAGAAAGTTCATCTTAGTTTATAAAAGTTTATAATAAAAAATGTCGAATTTTAGACGAAATATAAAGTAAAGCCTAATTTTAGGATATTTTATCGTACGACCCACTAGATGCCCATCAGAATGAAAGATGCAGGCTGTATAATAGTTCTTAAGCCTTGAGGCCAGGTTACTGAGCTCTTGGCAAGAATATCCAGTCCATCTTTTTCCTCCATCCTCGACAAGCTTTATTGCCATTCCCGGAAGGCCAGTGCCTAAACAGCCGGGGTTGTCAAATATATGTTAACCAGGGCTTCATTACTAGACCAGCTGCCTAGATGAATAAGCACTAAATATACAAACGAGTTAGAAATATAATCTTGAAATATCTGTCATGGTACAGAAAGTCACGAGTTTAAGTATCGTGAGCTGCAATGTTAAGGTTCTACTTTATGTACCCTCCCCCCAATTAGATAGAAGTAGGACTAATAATGCAAGGTTGCTCACCGCATTATATATAACATGGAGAGATAAAATTGTGATGCAATGCAGATTGTTTGGCTATGTTCCCTAACACAGTTGAAGACTTCACATGTCACTTCACAGTTCACCAGTTACCAAATCATGCGAAAGAATGACTTAAGTATAAGATAATTCATTAATATTCATTAAAGAAATGCTGCTTTACATATCCATAACCATCATTAATATCTCATTCCTCCTTTACAGACCCGTATGATGCTCCTTGTTAACACTGCTGTGTCGACGACCGTGGTCGCTTGAAGGATCGTCGTGAGCAATCTCACTAGGAACATGCTTCTGCAACACAGAAGGCGGGACCTGGGCAGCGTCGGTGGGGTCACGGCCGGCAAAGTTTGTGCCTCTGTAGTTGGAAAATGGTGAGAAATGAGCTTTTGAGTTGTTGTTTGGGAAGACTTACGACTGGTCGAAAGTCTTCTCCTTGCCGACAGTCTTGCTGCCGTCGAGGTTTGAATCAACGCGAGGGTCTGCCTTGTTCAAAAGATCAGATTTGTGAGGGCCCGCAGTGTTTGCGGCTGGCCCTGGGCCACTACCGTAGCCGGAACCAGCACCACCGAGTCCAGCTCCGTGAGTGCCAGCACCGTGGGTGGTAGAACCGTGGGTTCCGCTTAGGCCAGAGTTAGGGCCGTGGCTACCAGTCAAGCCAGCGTTAGGGCCATGGGCTCCAGCACCATGGCTGGAAAGACCAGAGGTACCAGTTGTGGTTTGGTCGTAAGTGTTAAGACCTCCAGCGTTGTGTCCAGCGTTCAGTCCACCACTGTGAGAGCCAATGCCAGCTCCGGAGCCCTCGTGCAGGCCTGAGGAGTGGGTGGCACCAGGAAGTCCCGAGTTGTTTGAGCCATGAAGGCCAGAAGAAGAGTGTGTAGATCCGGGGAGGTTTTCAGATCGGTGGCCAATGCCGCCGGTTGAACCAAGGCCGCCGGTGGTATGTCCAGTTCCGTGGCTACGAGAGCTATCCAAATCGCTATCCACGCGGGGATCAGCAGCATTGGCTACTCTTGAGCCATGAGGGCCCACGGTTCCTTCAGGGAGGTTCTCAGATCGGTGGCCAATGCCGCCGGTTGAACCAAGACCTCCGGCGCTATGTCCAGCGCCGGTGGTGTGGCCTAGGCCTCCAGCGGTATGAGAAGAGCCGCCTAGGCCTCCGGCAGTATGTCCAGCACCGGTGGTGTGGCCTAGGCCTCCAGCGGTATGAGAAGAGCCGCCTAGACCTCCGGCAGTATGTCCAGCACCGGTAGACTGGCCGAGACCTCCAGCAGTGTGTCCAGTTCCGGTGTTGTGGCCGAGACCTCCGGCAGTAGGTCCGGTATGAGCAGAGGAACCACCAAGGCCGCCAGTTGTGGTAGGAGCTGGGTTGGCTCGGTGATCACGATCAGAATCGATGCGAGGATCGGCCGCATTGGCGGCACGAGAGTTGTGGGTTCCATGAGTGCCTTCAGGCTGCTCATGATGGGTCTTGTCCTTGTCGGAGTGAAGAGCGTCCTTGACCTTGTTGATGAGACCAGACATGATGGATGTTGTTGTTTGTGTTGATGACTGTGTGTTTTTGGTATAAGATGAGGTTGTTGTGGTTGTGTTGAAGTTGAGATGCTTTTGGGTATCTTTGAATGTGGTTGTTGTTTATGATAATGAAGAAAAGATGTTTCCGAGGGGAGATGTCTGGAATGTTATATAGTTCTCTATAGCCATCCTGGCAACCTCCATCTCGATGGACTCTTCAGCAAACATTGGCAAACCTGGCAGAACAGAGCTACCAGTCGTGCAATTCTCCGATTCTCACGTCTTGGTACTGTTTACCCCTCCACCGACCTCATTCTGCGTCATAGCTTTTACCCCGACGTTTGGAGAAGCTCAGCATGGCGTGCGATTGGTGTTGGATGCTGGCATAACAGCTCGGGGCAGCCTGGCGTCATGCCACGCGATGAATGACGTTGACGACTTATAGGGCAGAAGCGTGAAACGAGCAGAGCAACAAGCTTCGAGCAAAGGATTTCTTGCTCTGTGGTCTTTTCGCACGGCGCCAAGCTGCTGTTGTGGAGCAGGAGATGAGATGTGAAAGGGATGACGAGGAGGCTCCGTGTCTTCAAAGTGAGAGAGTGAGATCTACAGAAAAGATGATGCAAGCTAGTGGATTGTGGCGAGTGGCTGTGGTGGCCGTGGTGGCGCGGTGGCGTCAGCTACCCCGGAAGGTGACAGAAAATAGCAAGACTTCGCAACGGCTTTTAGCGCCGATTGACGAGTTAGTTCCGTGCTTTTTTGTCCAACCAGGCTCCTCCCCAGCGACTTGGCAGGTGCTAAGGCCAAAGCTACCCCGCGCTCAAGGTCACAAAGTTGGCAACAGCTCCACAAGCCGTCCAAGGCAACGAATCATGCCAAGAGAACGGCCGTTTTTCCCGGCCTAATAAAACAAAGACAGCAGCTTATGACAACATTCCTGCCAATTTCAAACACATCCGGGCCTTGCAAGCTTGCGCAAACTTGCAGCCGCCGGGGGAAAGGCAGGAGCTCTTCTAGAATTCTGTACCTACTCCGTATTGTACTTCGTAACACGGGTAAAAGCAGGATCATGGGGTCCCACAATGACGGAGAATACCCAGTCAAACCTTTCAAGTGTGTTGCGCAAGCTTCAGTAAAGGTCGGCGGTCAGCCTCTTTGTTTGATACTTGCTTTCCAACCTCGTACTGTGCCCCTGCGCCAACGTCTGCAACTCTGCGTCTAGGCCTACGACTCTGCGTCTAACATTCACTCTATGCCTGCGCCTCAGGGCGTGACCGGGATAATTATGGTCGTAGATCTCGATGATCGTGGGAACAAGCCGGGCGGTTGGCACGGCTAAGCACATCTCCTGCATCGATAGTCAGGTCGAACGGAGATCAAACCGGGACACGATGGTTAGGAGAGGCCTTGTGACCATGTTTGACCGCTCACTTCCGTTGTGAGGATGGGCTGAATATCTGCCCGACTATGGACATGCTAACATGGCGTTTTAGGTGTCCTGATGTGGTGCACAGTACAGATAACCCACGTTTTGGATTACTGTACCTATTCAATTTACCTTCAGCTTCCATTTCTGTTGCAGATCATGACACTCGACCCATCGTTTCAAGTCTGGAAGTGTCTGCTCTTGCGTAAAAATGACGTCGAATCTCAGCAAAATGGTGTTCATGACAACTTTCCCATCAATCCTGATGATATCCACGTTGATCGATAGACGAGATAAATATAGAACAGTAAATACATTAACTAGTTAGGAAAGGATTTGTCGTAGCCATTAAGCGTAACTAAAACATGTATCAAAGGGTATCCAAACGGACCAAACCCACGTCTTTCAAACGCCAAGTTCCAACTCAATTAAGACTTCCAAAAAAAACAAGGAAATCATCCATCCATCTCATGTCTTGCGACTCACGCACATAGTACAGTACAGTATTAGTGCACGGCAGTTCGGGATGTTCCACGCAATCCAATCAGTATGCCAAGACCAACAAATGCCCAACTCAGATCAGCTTTAGCCCTGTCAAAAAGTTCAAATGTTCTTCAGTAGAGACGGGAAGTTTCAGAGCTTTATGCTTAGACACGGCTTCTGAACCAAGGGCCTCGGCGGCGGTTGTGGTGAGCCGCCTCCGCGCGAGCTGCAGTGCGCTCACGCTTGCGGACCCAGAAGAAGCCTACGAGGGCAGAAACAAGCCAGAGAATGGCCGATAGGAATGTGAAGGCGATGACAGCCTTGGTCTTCCCACACTGGTCTCCGTGGACGGGGTGGACGTTGTCCCAATCAAAGACACGTCCGCAAGAGGTTCCGATGAGCTGTGAATGCCGTTAGTGCATGACCAACTACCGAGATATGAGGCTGTGATTTACATCGACAAGAAGACCAAAGGCAATCCACCAGTTGATAGAAATGAAAATATCGAGAGGCCAGTGAACAAACGTGCTCGAGAAGGGGATCAGGAGCATTAGAGAGAATAACATGGCCAATGCGGCAACGACCTCGGTGTAGATGAACCGACCGAGCTGCCAAGAGCTTGCGCCGCGGGCATTGTGAAGGTATTCACCATTAACACCAGCAACGATGGCTGCAAAGACTAGCTCTGCAGCGCGCAAGATCAAAGCAACGACGCGATCGATAGCCATGGCTATTGAGGCAGCTTTTCAAGTACTGTTGTTGTAGAGTGTGTAGTTCTGGAGTTCTTTGCTGGGGTTTCTGAAGATACTGTCTTGCTACAAAAATACCTTCAGCAGCACTGGTTATTTATCTACAACTCACATTGCAGTTCACAGGTGCTTCCACCACATGATGACGACCTCCCTCAACATGAAAGGCTCTGATGAAGCCTGTTTGAGACCATTGTCTTGGCCTTCAACCTCTTTGACACGTCTACCGTGGCTCATGGCAGGTCACCAGCACCATTAATTGCCAGATGAGGTCATGCGGACCAGGCCTCGTTGAGAGGTGTGCCAGCGCGTTGAGTAAGAAACAGATGCTATTCGACAGTCCTAGCCTTGTACCGTAGCCCAGACAAGGACCCCTTCGATACGCTGAAACACAAATGATGTCGCAAGCCAAGAGCCATGAGCTAAACGACTGGACAATTCATGACTGTGAATCTCTATTTTGCAGTGCAGCTTTTGTCTTGGGGGAATTATAGTGCAAGTGCCGAGCTGCCGAGTTGGCGCCAATCATGCCACGCACCTCGCCAAGTAGGCTACCCTTGAGCCTCTTACATCGTCCAAGGCTCTTATTCACAACAGACTGTATGGATAAATCAAGAAACCAGAATTTGAGCATTCTAACAAGCTTTTGGTTTACTTTTCTGGTTTCACTACGACTTCTAGGCTGTCGAAAACGACTTCGACTATCACAAAGTTTGCTGTTCATCGGTCAGAGCTGCAAGCGCTTTGACATATCATGATCAGGCAAACTGCTTATGATGTAACGTCGTTCAAACCGAGAATTGCAAGCCTGTTTGCTTTACATCTTGACTGATTTGCTGTTCATGACGAGGTGACGATGGTTATAGGAGTTGTCGTCTTATTGGATGTTGCCGATAGAATGTGTGAAAGCGTGATGAATGCAACGCTGAATGTGCAAGTAATGCTTGCAGCTTGGGGCTTGCTGCTTATCACCTAACAATTTTGTTTCGGTCCTTATATTTGGATAATTTAGTTTGCTTAAAGACGGAAATCAAATTTGTAGCTGTGATTATACATTGTTCTTTTACTACGTGGCTGAATGTTGGTCCCGTGTTGATCACAGCTGCTTTCCACGAGCACTGGAGAAGTGTAACGTTCTTATTGACTTATTCATACCATGAGCTACTAAACATCCCAAATATATGGACAAGTAATAATACACTTTGAAATTGTACTAGATCTATACACACACTTTATTGAACGTTGTATCACTGAATGCTATCTCATCCATCATCATATCAAACGGCTTAATAATCATATGAGCAAGTCCTACCCTAGACGTCCAAATTCCAACCTCAATATCGCAGTCCTACCAGGTATCACGATTTGACTCTATCAGCAACCATCTCCGTCAAACACAACACACCTCATATTTTCCATCATGCCATCGCCATCGAAAACGCCATAATGTCATCTCCTATCCCACAAACCCTTTGGAACGCCCGCATTCCGTTGCACATCACGCACCCCGCCTCACCGACAACGCCATTTATCACAAGCATTCCGCGCTTCAGCTATCTGGCTCTTCTCATACCGAGACTATCAACTTTTTTCAACTCGCCCTGCTCGAGCTTCCACTTTGAAGATGTGCAGCTGAGGAATCTGGCCGTGGGGCTGCTAGTTGATTTGTATCAGCCTAGCCTGCCCTGGAGGCTGACTGTGAACGATGGAGTGGGCTGGGATATCGCGGATACGTTTCTTAATTGCGTGAAAGAGGTAAGCTATTAATACTATCCCAGTTTTGGAGAGAATCTCGATAAAAAAATGGCGTCGGCAATGTCGAGTTCATAGATATCATGAGTCACATAACATGCTGACCAGTTCAGGCTGACTTCATCCGCAATGGCAACGCAAACCAAATCATGAAAATGTCAAAAGAACACACCACTCAACTATGGAACTCGGTCATGGACAACGACCACGCGTCCTTCAACCGCATTAACAGTCGTCTCCTCAACGCCCCGACAGCACTCAAACACATCCCTATTCGCATCTACATCCCCACCACGGCACCAGACTCATCTTCAACGCTTCCGGAACACGCCACATTCAAAGTAATCCAATCTCTCATACCTGCGGTAAGCCCAGACCGGCGACCCAAACTTCTGGGCCATGCGCTCAAAGAGATGCTGCCGGGGCTGTTCCCAAGTAGTCGTGATCCTATTGTCGCAAAGGTGGTGATGCACGGAGCTGGAGTGCCGTTTAATGCCCCCCTGGAGGATTTGATGCGTGAAGCTTCGTATCCTGACGGATGGCTGTGTTTGGTTGTTTTTGTCCTGTGATGGATAGGTTTTGTTTGGTATAGAAGGGTGAATGAAGGCGTTTGGGTCGGTTTTTATCATTTGGTCTCCCTTCATCCTTTGCTTGGCGATATATCGCTCTGACTTTACAGAATATCCCTTGCGGCTTATTAGGTTATGCCTCTGATACCCATTGTTGATCAACACTCTCTACATTTGCTAACCCTTATAGAACGCCAAGTTATAGATGTTGCACTACGTGAAGGTGATCTTCTTACCCATGAGACTCTTGTATGCATCGTCGACAGCCTTTCTCTTCTTGAGTTTCACTTCCTCCTCTTCTTCGATGTCTTCTTCCTCGTCAACATCCTCAGGGCCAGGTACTTGAGGCGCCCAAGCTCGGATCTGCCCGTCCATATGGGAGCTATATACAGCCCCGATAGAGTTTCCACCACCCATGATGGGTCCAGTCGGACGTCCTGTCCCGCCTGATGCGCGCCAAACTATGCTCGTGATTCTGTTTCTTCCTATCGTGCTTCCCCTCGATCCTATGGGGTTCGTTACGCCCGGACTTCGAAGACGTTTCACTATGTTTCCTTCATGAAGATCGAGAATAAGAATCTCCTGGTCGTTTGACCAGAAGAGAAGATTGTTCCCAACCGAAATGTTGGAGGGGGATACCAGTATGCTTGCAGTCTTTGCATGCTGGTTCTGGATCAGTGAACCAAAACTGGCAAGAGTGTTGGCCCCTGTAGCAGCGTCCCAGACCCGGATGCGTCGGTCAAGGCCAGCTGAAATGATATACTTACCATCATCCGTCCACTGCAGGCCGTTTATTGCATCGTCATGCGCTTGCGCAGAGGCACGAAAGTGAGGTATCTGACTCGAGTCCATGCCTGCTGCCCCCAAATGTTTCATCTTATGAACAATTCCAAGTGAATCTTCTTGATCCAGTAGGGCCACCACTCCACCGGCACGCCTAATGTCCCATATACGAGCTTTTCCATCCGCATGACCACTGGCTAGAATGTGTTCATGACGTGGACTCCATGCGGTTGACAACACAGGGCCGCCATGAGCTACGAGGGCTTGCACAGCGGACCCAGACTTTAAATCAACTAGTCGTACTGCCGAGTTCTGAGTGGCACATGCGACAATTAAGTGATCTGCTACTGGGCTGGTAGAGTGGGAGTATATCGTAGCATTGAGGTCGAAGGTAGCCGATAGAGCGCAACGCTGAGTCGCCCAAAGCTTCAGCTTCTTGTCGTAGGAACTTGAGAGAAATGCATCCGGGTCGAAAGGGTAAAAAGCAACATGTGTGATACCATGACTGTGACCCGGTGATGTCTCTTCCCTCGTAGATCTCGCGATGCTGCTAATAGGGCGGAAAGTATGAAACTTGTGCGGGTTTCCTCCATCTTCAAGGTCCCATATCTTGATGCCTCCCTCGGCACCACCCGACAGAAGGATACGACCGTCGAATTTTTCAAGAGCGAGTGTATTTACGCCTGCACCGTGAGCTCGAATATTGTGCGCACGTTCGCCCACACCTGCAGGATCCGTTTTGGCTGTTCTCTCTCCATTGAAGCGATGCTGTGGTGCTGGCGCAAAGGAACGAACGAGTTCGGATGTGATGGAGCGGGCAAGGTCTTGAGGCCCCAAATCACCTGTTTCACGCGCAAGAATATAGGACTGCATTCATCTGCGCTGTACGAATGAATTTACAGACAAAGATTGTGACTGTAGAGTCTAGAGAGCAACTGGAGTTGGCGGTTGACGATGTGAGCACTGAAGACGGGAGCTATAGGTGATGATGTCAGCTGAAAGACGCCTTCTGCAAGGGACCAACCACTATCGTGACCCCCACACCACAATTGGCTGCTTAAACCTTCCATCTTCATCAGCCTTAACTCAACGTCAATCAGACAAACTTCACGTCATCAAATTGTTCTGCTTTCTTCACCGCCCAGGTGTGTCACTCATTTATTCATCCGGAAACAATATCAGTGTCAAGGCTACCCAACAAACAATGCTCATTTGTCAACATATCGACTGCGTGAAAAACCACAATATTTTCTTCACCCTGAAGCAATAGGCAAACCTCATATCAAATTCTACTGTGTTGAGCTCTCATACATCATGGACATCTCCAAGAACCACACGCGTATAGTTCCTGTACACGAAAGAGAACTCTCATCTGAGCAAGACACTTCAGCCCCCGAATTGAACCCCCACGAGGGGTCGAAACGCAGACATGCAACCGTCTACGATGCTGTAGCAGGTAATCCACTCCGCCACGACCTTTCAATATGAAGCTCATATCAAGCAGGCAAAGTCTCATACGACCAAGGTCCTGGCCCGGAAATAGAATCAGAGGATGTTCAGAACACACCTCGCCACCCAAAAGCCATCAGGTACTCCACAAAGGATATCCCTCTAGCACCCGATGAAGTGCTCTTCAGACGCAAAGATGCACCCGAGCGTTACCTGGAGCATGATATCTACTACGCCCATGAACGAGATCTCCCCAGAGTGGTCAGGGCGTATTGCCAGAGAGTGATTTGCTCAAGGCAATCCACGCCTATACCAGTGCCTTTTACAGTGTCAGAAACCGCGAGCGTCAACCTCCGGATAATCCTAACGTCATTGAACGGAGCATGGACGAAACCGCTCTCTTGGCGTTTGGCATCTTACTTGAGGAGGCTGGAAAGGAGGTCCTTGGTCGACGAGGCGACCTGGTCTTCACTGAGGGTGCAGATGATACTGCTGGTGATGGACCTGAACCAGCCAGTGATCAGACACGCCTTGTTGGGCATCACGATATCTCCTTGCGGGGACGTCCTAAGCGGAGAAAGGTTGCTGATAGTGACGTCGAATAGTTCGGGTGAGATTCTCTAGGGTCATGTAAACACATGGTCCAAGGGGCGACACCAACTGTCAACTTCAAATTGTCATTCCCCTCCAACTCCTTCTAATGGAAGTTGACCGGACGTCAACCCCGCCAAAAAAAATAAAAAAATCCTGCTTGGTCAGTAACCACCTGCTATAACTCATAATACAGCAAATATGGACTGGCTTTACAGGTTTGAGCTTCAAGCTTGGATCAGCTTGAGGCTTCGATGTATGAAAAAGGAAGTCGCTCAGAAGCACTGACTGAAATTGGCGCAACCTCAATGGTGGAATAAACATGGCGCATTCGTCGCTTGTTGATATGCCCTATATTTCACATCAGATGTCAGCCCAGTACGAAACACGCGAGCTAGATCTCCGATATAGCCCCCAAGTTCCAAGTATTGTTTCTTCGGACAAACTTGATTCATCAGGGTGCTTACCTATCGCCATGACAGCGTTGCACCAGCTTGGTTACACAAGCAATATCCCTACATCCCATCTTTGGAAGCGATGAGCATATGCAACAGGGTCGGCCGAGTCGAGTCGCATCTTCGCGCCGAAATTCCCGACTTGTGCAAAGGAACATCTCTTGCAGTGGCAAAGGGTGTCCAAAGGCAACATGAAGTTTTATCCTAGCACAGAAGAAACCTTTATCTACCAAAAGGCCCGAACACAGATATTGACCGAACGGATTCGATGTTTTAACTTTTCAATTCGGCCTTCTGAACTTCCCGTGACTGGCAACCCTGCATCTCAAAGCCAATAAATCCGATAATACGGTGTACGTAGTACGGATACCAGTTATTAAAAAGGATCGCAGTCACAGCATCTAGGTCTGGCTGGGCTTGCCAGGATGGACCCGATTCTTGGGCAACACAAATGCGTCCTCCAGGCTCTGGGGTTCTTTAGTTGCTGCCTATTTACGAAAGCTGCCTTTTTCATGTCAGATCTTCAAGATCCTGCAATCCATCGTCCCGTCCCCAAAGGTCCAGTGCCTCCAATTCAGCCTGAAGCCGGTAGAAACACAGGATTCGTTTCAAAAATGGAAACTGATCAGTCTTACCAAGACATATCATCGACGAATCTGTAATCTTCAACAAAGTCTCCCTGCCACTAAGTCAAACATACACTACTCCCAAACTCCCAGTCTGCCATTGCCAAGCAATCTCTCGTATCCGCTCCTGATCACCGAGAAAGCCGAAGCCAATAGAGCAAAAGAGACGGGGCTTGACGATTTTCTGTGATGCGCCATCTAATGACTGAATACCACGGAGTAGCTTCAGCACAGACGCGTATCCTTGAGCCAAGGGACCACGAAGTGACGAAACATGCCACTTTAACCCTGGACGTGGAGCAGTGCCTAACTTGTACAGAGTATCAAAGGCGATTGACTTCCATCTCGGCAAAGACACGTGAACGAAGTCAGTCCCGTTTTCTGGGACAGCCAATTATGTATCCTAGTCATCGGTTACGGCCGTAACTCAGAAGATAGCCCGACTTCACCTCAGTTACTGAAGACGTTGGACGATGACATAGAATCGGCCCAAGCATGTTACAGGATAGCAAGGCTGTCGAGCTCGTCGAGTTATCTCCGTTATATCTTAGTGAGGCTGCATCTCGGCACTTCTGTTTCGATTATTGTGGCACTAATCCGATGTGACGAGATACAGTTCTATGCTATGCGGACAGAACAACAGCCCGCTTGGTGCACAGAAGCTGCGCATCGCCGATTAACTCGGAGGCTTGAGAGTTACAGCAGCACTTTTGAATCTTCACATACACATTTCGGCCCCTCCAGCTCATGATCGACAAAGAGGTTTGCTTTTCTTGTGCACGAGATGCGGCTGACCAGGGTGCGGTGGGTAAATCAACTAGCAAGCCTCAATCCCAATGGTAGAATAACAAACACCAGCGCTTACTATGCGTACGCTACGGATACTACGCTATGCAACGCATTTGGCGACCGTAACAAGACCTTGAGGAACTATATCTGGGTGAGAGGGACGGCCATCGTTGTCCATTTGTCATATCATGGCGGTCTCGTCAATTCAATTTCGCTTCATCACATCGATGTCAGCAAAACGGGGTAAACATCCGCGTTGTGGACTGTACCCGAGACCCTTGACCTTGTACTGAATGTAAATCAGGACGCCATGATGCTGCAGTCTAAGAGTTAGCCGTTGCTTCATTATCCCCAAATGGTGAAAAGTGTGGTGCAGATATCATCACCACTGGCTGGCTGCTGGCTGCTGGCCAGGCTTTCTTATCTGATACCAGGACGTGACTCCAAGTTGTCAGCAAACAAACGTCGGCCGAAACAAGGTCGTATATGTACGGTCTTGCAACCTTATTATCCTGGTTTTGTGTTGTCGCGTGGTGTACCCTGCGTTACACGAATGAATACCTGGCTGCTGGTGAACATGGAGAGAGGCAGGTAGGATTTCAGCTTGAGACTCACATCTGGACGTTGATTTGTTTGTTTTCATTCTCTTGCACGTCGCTCGGACCTATTTGCTGGATTTAGGTTCGTGGGAGGGAATAGAACTATCGATGGCCTGATTGCTGGCAAACTATATCATCCTGTGGCGCGTCCAATGTCACATCTGTTGCACGTGTTAAACATAACAGCAAGGTCATGTGGTTGACTATCACTGACCTCAGCACTCCAATTAATTACAGGCAATTCGTCTAACTCTACGGCATCGTCAACCCCCCACCCTTAAGCTTACGACTGGTGCCAACAATGGATGCCCTTCCCCGCATCGGTGTGCAAACAGCCTCTCGTGACTTGCATGACACGGCGATGATGATATGCTCGTCACGTCAGTTATTAACCGTGGGGTCGTGCGCTCAACAACGCGATCTCATCGTTATCACATCTTCAACAGGCTGCATAATAACATAGCTCAGATGGGGAACAAAATCAGCGCCTGAGTTTGTAATGCTCTGGCAGTATAGTGCATTGCAGTGAATTCGCCCTTCTTGTTGGTGTGGTTTTCGGGTACCTGGGCTGGCAAGACACGCCTTCATTTATACTAATGGCATGGTTCTGTTTATATTCATCAGTCCTGAGACAACGCCTATCTCCAAGGATAGAGGATCTGCCAAGCAGGTGAACCAGCGGCGCAGGGACTCCGCATATCCATCCATCTGCAACACGGCTTGCATCGCTATCACGATTCAAAGTCCAAATCGCAATAATGGTCGTACGAGGGCAAAGTCCCCTTTGGTTTAGCCTGAAGTCACATTGCTATGATAGGAAGTCGATAAGTTTATGTCGCAATTTGATGATATTTGTTCGGTAGGTCACTGGAGAAACACGCGCCGCAACCCCAGGAACTGTTTGATTTAGCGAGGTTCTCTGCTATGCTGCTAGGGAGGGGCGCAGAATGGTTTCAGGCCTATGTTATCAATTGCCGACATAAATTCGGTTTGTTACCGCGAAGTCCATTCTTGCAGGAGCCCAAGGTAGGATATCTTGAAATATAAGGCACCAATAAGATGCGTCCTATACACGGTTAAACAGTTCGTACATACTTCCAAGTAACCCCCAATGTAACCCCAAGTCCGGGTCTTGCTTACTCGCCAGGAAGAAGGAAGAGGAACTGTGAATACTGCAACGGCCTATACCCGCCTTGAGCCTGGTAGCCGAGTTAGTAAGCGGAGGGTTGTGAGTATGACATGCTGAAGCGACGGATCATTGGCACCGACGACATGGACGCGGCGCCCGTAATGTCTCAGCCTTCAATTGGTCTAGATTGATTTGATGCAAAAAGTTGACTGCCAGCCCCCTGCCCTGCGGCGGTATGTACGAATACCTACTATGTGCGATATCAGATGGATATAGCACACCACAGTTTCAAGCAAGGGCAGAGCAGCACCACGAGGGTTTCAGGAGAAGCAAATACCGCGCAGAAATAAGCGAGGGCTGATGAACCAACGTACAACGCTAGAAGAACACCAGTACAGTAGTGGTGGCTTACGGTATGTGGATGGAGTAAGCTTGACGCTGGAATAAAGACCCGCCCGCCCCTTCAGGTCCGAAAAAGTCATCGCATGCGCGGAAACCAATTGTGTAATACTGCAACCTGTTAGCGCGGCTCCGTTACCTCGATAAGGTCACGATGCCCTCACCGTCCCTTCAGCTTCAAACTAAGATCGCAGCGAAGCCAGCGGAAGGTGAAGAAGCCGATCCCGGGCTCGCACCCGCACCCGCACCCGTACCGGCCCGTAGACGGCTCTGGTCCTCCGGATCACTCACTCACTGTATGTATGTTCGACACCGACATTGACGAGCCAAACCTGACTCGTTGCTGTGGGCTTGCTTTATGCAATTGCACTCGTTTCCCCCTCACCCCTGTTTGCCCCGAGTCGGGCATGGCTCTGAGAGGTCAGCTTGACCCGGTTCCATGTCGTCGGTGCCCCTCGTGGTTTGTCGGTGTGTGGTGGCTTTTCACAAAAACCAGCATAGATATACTACAGTGCACTATCAGCCATGAGATATCCGTCAACGCCTGAAAAGTACGGATATGCTTTGTTCAATAGCCAGAAGTGTGCAGGATCTAGGGTGGTCTCCCCCTTGCTTTGCAAACACATGACGTCGCATTCAACAACACCAGGCTTCTAGACGAACCCCAACTAGGTTATTGTTACATTTTAGCGGCGTCCCAGCGATCTGGAAAGCTCAGGAGACAGTCCCTCGCCCTTCTCGACAAGGGTTTAGTACCCAACCTCGCAAACAAGGGCCAGGTTGGAGATTGCTAACAGTCTCAGTGACCAGTATTTATTATGACATGTAACTTGGTGTATACTTCCAAGGGAGCTCTGGTTATTTACACGCCTGTGACGTTGTCCAAGCTCTGGGCAATAATCCTAGGACAGAGGAATAAGCGAGTATGGAAAGAATTTCCTTGACCAATAATCAGAGCAAAGTATCCGTACAATGTACTTTATTCGAAAAACCCCGGGGACAATCTAGCATTGGTTGCTGAACGTCGGGCGGATTAGACGGACGATATGCCAAAGATGGGTGGGGAGCCGGTGTGACATCTCGGCTTTGGCTCTTCTGACATTTAAGAAGAATTATACCATGTAGTTCAGTCGAGCAGGGATTCGATGATCACCACCGCGGACTCTCCGCTGCTCGACATTGGATTCGTGACATGCATCCGTACTCTTATGTACTAATACGTATGTATATTTCATGTTTCCAAGACTTGGCTGTGGGAAGGGGCAAGTGTTGGGCATGAACGCTGGCGCAACCAGCCTCCAGCCACATCCTAGGTATTGACAGAAGTACCGTGGTTGCCAGTAGGCGACGTTACAGTAGGGACTTGGAGTCAGGGGAGCGATCAACCGTCGATATACCATGTCAGGTACGGAGTACAAGGACGCCTGTTAAAATGTAGAGATACTTAACTGGCTTGGTTGGGGAGGGTTTTCTTCATGTGTGCGTGCGCGCGCGCGATCCTCTCGGCCGATTTGACTGACCAAGCTGAGGCTATTAAGTGGTCTTGCAACGTTCGGCGAGTCAGATCAAGCGCGTCTTTGAGTCCCGCATACATACTCCGTACATTCCTTCGTAGTGCTCCGTACTCCGTAAATCAGGGTCGAATTGTCAGGGATATTGACCAAAAGAGAGCCCCCAGAGACCATCCGGTGATAGAATTTAGAAGCATAGTCTCATGCACCTTGCATGCAAGAAATATCTGCACTCGTGTTGGTGACAGACCGACCAATCACCCATTCCAGACTTTCCAATCGGTCAGGCGGCGCGGTGTACAGTAGACTATCGATTTGCATCCGCGACCGCAACCAAAAGACGTTGGCGGCCCCGGTGGAAGGAGATGAGGCCAGGCCATGTTCCAGAAGCCTTTTCGAGCAGGGGCAATGTCTTTGCGGCCTTGGCAAGCCAATGTGAATTCGTGGAGGGTCCTTGCTTTCCAGATGCTCAGAAGGAATGGTCAAAGCATTGAAATGTACAGCCACCTTCTGACGCACGTACGCTGGGAAAAGGTGCTGTAAAGATGGGTAATTTCATGCATACTCTCTCTCCCCACGAGTATCATCTTTCCTGTGGTGGATGGCTGGGTCCACCAACTGAGGAAGATATTCACCGTATCCTTAGGTAGTAAATCATGCGAAGAAAGCAAGAAGCGGTGACGGCCATTGCTTCATTGTGACCAGAAATTGTTATGCATAGTCAACAGTCAGTCTTGTTAGTTGCGCATTAGCCGATGACCTAGGTCATACCGAGCATGTTATCTCGCTTTGTCGGTCAGCGCGAGGGATCTGGAAGCTAAGATATATGCTATGACTTCCATGTATAGCTTAGCTTTGCAGAGGAGAGCTGAAGTGAAGGACAGTATGGACAAAGCAAAGCAAAATAGAGTTAAGTATCCGTACAGTGGTACGGATAGGTAGGTAGGTAGGTAGGTAGGTAGGTAGTGATGAAAATTTTGTCGAACGAACGCTCCTACTCCAAGCGAGATAGGTCAAAGCGTCGACTCAGACACTTTCCGGGATGTCAACTCAGATTTTCATTTGTGATATCTGATTCGGGTGCTCTTCGTCGTCCACAGCGCTTGAATGTTGCTAGAACCTACCGAATGCAGCTGGCCCGCTCAAGATCGCATTGTCTTGTGTCGACGTCTTGACGTTGGGGTTCAAGAGTCACGGCAAGTCTTGGTGTGATTGAGACAAGAGCGGAGCATTCGCAAACCCCATGTCATTCTTTTGATACCTTGAATATTGGAAGGACTCATAGAAGTCCTAGAACAAAAGACCCTGGCTAGTCCACCTTGTTACACCTGGACCGTATGGTCTTGTGAGGTCCACCGAAATTTCGTCAACTTTACAGCGTTATGCTAGATACCAAGTCCATGTGGATGTTCGTATCATCTATGCCACTGCGCTATGGTATAAATAAAGTTGTTGGCTATCGGCATATGATGGGATCTACCTGTGTCGTATATTATACAGGTTCCGGGAAGTAGTAACAAGCCGAGATAATGATCGATTCGGAGATCATCACCATGTGACAGCTTATTACGAAGTCGAATGTTGGGTAATGACACCTTGAATAACTGCCGATCGAAAGCATTGTTCGCCAGAGGTACAATCACACCGCAAGATAAGACCAAACAAAAACGTCAAACGTTGAGTTTGCACTGTCGATGCTTACAGAATTACCAAATGGGCAGAGAGCTTGGGCTTGTGGGCACTCAGAGAGGTACGGACACAGTGATGCTTTATTTGCGAGGTGATCGACGAGGCTACGTTACTTCTGTAGCTGTAACATGCGGCTGTTAGTCGGTAATTGTTGGCTAGTAATTCTGCACCCCAGATGTGAACCGTCGTTTTTGCTTCTTGTTCGTTTCATCTCGCAGCCAACACCAAGCGACCTAGGGTATCGCGGTCCATACTGTTGGTGATGTCAGTTTTGTTTTCGATGTTTGTTGCCATGGCACAAAGACTTCGATATGACGATATGATGCTGCTAGCGCGAAAAGTCTGGGCAGTGAGCGGTGTCGAAGGATGAATTGATTATTTACTAAAAGTAATAGTTCCCAATGACCTGGTGTTCGTAACGTGGAGCATCGGACCAAAGAGCAGACAGAGTATGTTTTCGAAATGACTTCATTAAATCACCAAAAAGTCGATGACATGACGTTAAAAGATTGGCGGGCTGATGAAAAAATAAATGGTTGGGAAAGCACTGCTCACAACGTGGTATCTGCTTAAGAGGAGAATAATTTCCATGGACCTCAAGTTGATTGATGAAGATGGCGATGATGCATCCGTACCTACCCTAGGTATTTGTTTGTCAAGAGAGCTTCCCAATCGAGAGGGATTGTGATGTCCAGATGGAAGGAACCTACACAATTGATAAGAGCGGAAACCCACCGCATGGAAGGAGCAAATGCCGCATCATTTGCTCCGTAGGGGTGTGACAAATGGAATCCGCCAATGGCTGTTTTGCGCACCGATACTGACTTCCGCTTCATGGAACAGTCACCTGCGACCTTTCACGTGGCCCATGCCGTGCGTGCCTTTCACTCAGGCAATCGCAGGGGAGAGGCTTGGGCCTTCCATGCTGCTTGGAGCTTCATGGTGATCAATGTCCGTGCTGTGCATGCTCCTGTGCCTCATTGAAACATGCAAAGTCCCGAGCTCTGCCGTGATATGAGCGAATTCTTGGTCAATATGCTGGACTATGCCCGGCAAGCATAATTGATAATTAACAATCAAACTGCAGGTAGCGACAGAAAGAGGTTTGAGACAGATAGAAAGACTCGTTGGGCTTGCACCTATCAAGAATACGGAGACTGGGAGAGACTACCAGCGGATATGCAGGTGTGTAATCTCCAATGATCTCCAAGGGTCTTCAGCTTGTATCGGTACCCTCTACTGTGGGCTTTGACCTCTCAGAAGAAAAGTAGTTTTTGCAGTACAACTGCGTGTATATACTTTAACCTGCAAAATGATACTGCAAATTGATCATCTTTTAAGTTCACTATCCGTTGCTCACTTACACGACATACCAACCACACCAGTGCAGGTTGGCGTTGGGTATCAAGATTTCCGTTATCTTTCACCTCTTTTCGACCTCCAACGGCCCGTCGAGACCGAGCAAGGACCGGGCATAGCCAAACCTTTTTCTCCATGATCTGCAGCACAGAGCGGTACAAATTTTAGGCGACGGTACCTTGAGCTTACTTTATCCGTCTAATTTTCGGTCTAGGTTTCGCTGAGCTCCAGTAGCAAAATTCAGACAATGAATGAATGGACTGCTAGCGTTGTAACCATTGAGAAGCTTTGTTCACTGGTTAATACATCTTGTGGTGAATGCTGAGTGTCGAGGGATATAAATCCGGGTTATTTGCTCTCTACCCCATACAGCATGATTTACCCCCAATACCTCACATGGTATCCGTAGGTACATGTATACCTCTGGTCAGTAAATCATGTATCCACTGTAGTTTCAGAAAGAAAAAATCTCTTTGAGTAAATAAGACTAGTGGACCTGAGAAGCACAATCCGTCGTGCGCTACACGACGCCTCTAAGGTGTTGGGCTCCACGTCGTGACCACGAGGCCTCCACTGTAACTCAGCGCACCACCACCAATTTCTCCTCCACCTCCACCCAGCCATCATCTCCCGCCGGAAGCTTGTACCTTTTAGAAGGTCTGTCGCATGGTCAGGTACTTACTACTAACTCATGGGCATCCATCCATTACGGTTCGGTGCGTTGCGTTGCGGTGCAGTGCGGCACTACTACAGCAGCAGAGTTGCGGTGTTGAGTTGATTCGACTTGATTGAACTGTTCGCATGTCGCGCTTGTTTGCTTTTACGAGTCGTTCTGTCCCTTCGGTCTCTCTAAAAGCTGCTAACTACCTCTGGACTCTGGTTTACATTGATCCTCTCTCACCTCGTCTGTGTTGCGACTACAACATCTCCGCCCGCTTCGTTGACCATAAGCGGTAGTCATCAGCCGATCTAAAGGACTGGACTGGACTGGACTCTAATTGCTACTTACTCAGCTAAAGGAAAGGGTCTATCAGGCCTGCGACACAAGGCACAAGGCACAAGGGCATCAAACCCAACCCAAGCCCGCGGGTAGCGACGTCAGGACAGGTTCTCTCTACAGCAACCAACCAGTCGAGATCAGTGCAATCAAGCCAAGTCGTGGTTCGGTTCCAGGTACAGTGACTTCCATCTCGTTGGAATATCTGC
Source organism: Fusarium avenaceum (assembly GCA_025948275.1). NCBI lineage: Eukaryota > Fungi > Ascomycota > Sordariomycetes > Hypocreales > Nectriaceae > Fusarium > Fusarium avenaceum. The sequence continues at coordinate 5,042,849 of CP109670.1, read as the reverse complement.
CTTCCAATTCTTCCCTTCCTCCACTTGAGCGCAGGGGTGGTAGAAAAAACGGGCAGCAGGGGTCCGCCAAAGAAAAGCCTTCGCCGACCGACATCATTCCCCCAGTCGCGGCCAAGCATCAAGGTTCCTCAACCCCCTGGCCTTGTTTAGCCTCCTCCGACTGTCAACTCGGCAGGGTCGGTTCGTCAATTGGCTCCAAAGCTCTGCGCCTGGTCCGCCCACCCCCCGGCAGACCGTCTTTTGTGCCTTGAGGTTTGAGGCTGTCGGTCCTAGAATTGCGCTCGACTTGGAGTCGACATCATACCTTCCCAAGAATCGATCCGTTCGCTCGCCAAATTTGCGCCTTTCTTCCCTCAATCTCCAGCTGAGTCCGAGTCTTGAGCGCGTCTCTTTCGCCATCTACTCTCGCCTCTCGCAATTCGTTTCGCTACCAGCATTGTGTCTGTGCCCCCACCGTTGTCCGTTTCCCAGGTACCGAGAGAGCTTGTCGAATCTCCATCTTGTCTCTGCCCAACTGCTGATCCTACCGCGTCACTGGGGCCCGGGCTGGCTGGAAGAGTCTGCTCGACATACTGTCCCTCTCTACCTCTCTCTACCTACCTCACCTCTCACAAACCTCACTTTTTCGCTGAGAGTACGGTACTTCGTACACGTACATGTCATCATACCCAGTCGTTTCAGACACACCCACCCCCATGCCGTTCTGGTCTCTCAACCTCTACTGCTAAGGGCCCAATTATCATCCGCCCCTCCAGCTTTCCCTTCCAGACCAGCTGGAAGCTTCACTTCGCTCCCCGGGACTTCTTTTGTTTCGGCTCTGCCATTATCCTATTGTACCTATCCATGGCCACCGCCTCTACGTGGTCCCTGCTTCTCTCTTCGCCTTGTTCCTGATTATGTGTGCAAGTACTACCATACATATATAGTACTCAAGCATGGATCCAGCACCTCCAGATAGTAAACGTCCACGCCTTTCTTCGTGGCCGGTTGGCACAACTCAGCAAGCAGTATCACTACCGCATCCTCACGCTCATCAACTCCCGCCGCCGCCTCCTCCGCCTCCGCCCGGCGCTCTACATCATCCTCCTCACCCTCCTCCGAGCCCGTATCAACATTACCCTCCTCGATCTATCGAACATTCTTCAGCGCCTCCGACTCCTTCTCACGCCGCACCCGCGCCCGCGCAACCGCATCACGACCCCGATCGTCGCCATCATGCGCAAGAGCCCTACCCTCCTGTCCAAGATTACCACCGACAACATCAACACCAACATCCACAGCAGCACCCTCAGCATCACCCTCAGCAGCATCCACAACAACACCCGCAGCAACATCCACAGCAGCATCCGCAGCAACATCCACAGCAGCATCCGCATCAACATCAGCAGCAACACCCGCCTTCGTCACCGGCGCATCCTGCGCATCCCCCGTACCCGCCTTACGGCCCAAGAGATCCTCCCATAAAACGGGACCCTGCTGAGGATCAACGCCGACCCAACTCGACGGGCCATGCGCCCGAAGGGATGTCAACACCACATCTCCCACCGACTTCACTCCCTCCACCACCGCCACCAGGCGCATACTCAGACAACCCACCACGACACATGAACTACGAGAGTGCGCCTTCTATGCCCCCAACCCCGGGTGGCTATCGTGCGCCCAGTTTTCCTCCACCGACTCCCGTGCCTCATCAGTCGTCCTACGAGCAACATGGAGGCTACCCATCCAGCCATGAGCCGTTCTACAGTGTCTATTCGTCGTCCGTACCTGCCAAGAAGAAGAACACACGCGCTTCCCAGGTATGAAAGGTTCCGGCTAAGGATATGTGCGAATGCTAACATGACAAAGGCGTGTGACAGCTGCCGGCAGTTGAAAGCCAAGTGCGATGAGACAAAACCATGCAAAACCTGCAAGGAAAAGGGCGTAGAATGCAAATATCGTGACCCAGTCCCTAAGGCGTAAGTTCAGTAAAATAGTTTACTTGCAATGCAGCTACTAAATACTCAAAATAGCACGGACAAGGCTCAAGCCGATATTCTAGATGGTCTTAGTACAGTTCAGACATCACTTAATTCGATCATGTCGCATCTGGGGCGCTTCGATCAAAGGCTGGTCAAGATGGAATTATTATTGCCCAAACATATTGCGGCATCGACATTGAAGACGGAAACACCTGTGGATGATGAGTACAAACGCGCGCCAGCGTCGCCCTATGTTGCCAACGGGGCCGAACCTTACTACAACGATGTTCACCGTGATCATCCATCATCAGAGCCTATGCCACTACGTATGATGGCCGAGGATGAGATGGAGGCTGAACCTGGCCCCCCGTCCCCCCGGAGAGCCTGCCATCCCTATCAACCATACGACTCTAGCAGGCCTGCTTTTGGACTGGCCAGGAGTTCGCGACCTTACAAGACATCACATTGAGCGTGAAGGCATTCGGTACATCAGCGAGTATCCTATTAGTCAGGAACAGAACAGAGGCGTATTGATTGTCTATGGACGGGGTGAAGATTCTCATCCATCACGGCATGTTCGGGAACCGACAGACCACGGCAATCTGGATATGGCCGATGACTCATCCGATATGGCATCTCCTTCACCAGCGGCTGATTGGGGTCAGCTTGGCGGACTTAGCCCTCCAGACCAAGTGGAATACAAGGGCGGTGTTTTGGCCTTTGACGGAAACCCCGATTTTTCAGAGTCGAAAGTCTGGGCATATGTGGAAAGCTTCAAAGAAAACATTCTCAATATGCACCCTATCATCCAGCCAAAGCTCCTGGACTACTGGGTTAGGCACTTTCTGGACAATCTTCCAGCATCACACCCTCGATCTACAAAGCCCCAGACGTCCAAGCCTACGTTTGCCGTTGGAGGAGGCTCTCAGACACCTGAAGCGGCCGGCTCAAAAAGGAAGCGATCGCCAGGACCAGATGGATCCGAGCCACCCACACCAGCGCCACAGCGTGCTGGCCGACCAGATCGTTCCATCCACAGCGCCCTTGTTCTCACTGTTCTAGCTTTGGGCAAGGTCTGCTTGCACCGTGATAACGTTCCTGATGTCGTCCATCCAACAGATCCTCTTCCTCATGGTAGCCCAGCCGTCCGCAATGGAGCTATTCCCCCGTCGCCTAACCAGGGTTCACCTCCTGCATATTCATCACACTCGCATTCATCAGGTTTGCCGTCTCCTAAGGAACACGACAGAAACATCCACAGCCGCCGATCATCAATCCACGGCGTTGGTGGTTTCCGCTCGGGTTTCAGCTTGAAGAAGAACTATGAGGTGATTCCTGGCCTAGAATATTTTGCGTATGCTACCGATATTCTTGGCAACCACCTTGGCGCGTATAACAATATGAAGAATGTGTATGCCAACATTTTCGCTGGATTGTACCATGGCCAGTTGGGTAGGCCGATGGAGAGTTTCGCTTTTATCCACAAGGCTAGCCACAAATTACAGGTTATCATGAGGCCGTAAGTACCACCGATATAAGCCTCAAGTAAAGAAGATGGAAGACTAATAAGATGACAGGAGCTTGGATAAGATGAGAAGAATCAAGCGCAACAGCGAGTTTATCCAGGATACGAAGTATAATCAGCTTGCTCTGACGTTCTGGACCTGTCTACAGCTCGAGAGTGATCTCATTGCGGAAATGCAACTGCCACCTTCAGGACTGCTATCGTACGAAGACGATATGCCGCACCCCAACATGAGTCTTTTGGAAGGTTTCAACCAGCGAATTCTCGATAGTTACCCTGGTCAGCTGTACCTGCGAACGCATCTCAACAGCATCCACCGCATGTTCTACGCACCCGAGGATCCGGCCAAGACCGGCAAGGACAAGTTTAGGAATGTCGGTGTTGTCTCTGACGCTGTCTCGGGCATGCATTGGGTCGCCCCCAGCTTTGCCTTTAGGGAGGATGATCCACCAGCAGATGACATCTTGGCAGTTAGATTGCGGGCCAAATACTGGGGAGCGCAGGTGATCACTTATCGCCCGTTCATCCGCCAAATCTTGCAATTCTCGCACTCAATCAAGAACCACGCTTCGAGCCCCAACTTTCCTACAGTTAGCTCCGAGTTCCGACAGGATGTCACGGCACCCGTCATTCACCCAAAAGCGAGAACTCATGGCGATATCGATCCTCAAGTTGTCGAGCTGGCTAAGAAGGGCATTAAGGCGCTTATCGAGAGTACTCGTGCCTTCCATGGTTTGGGGGACAAGAGGCCGATTATCACCAACATCTTCGGCACAGCGCACGCGTAAGTTTTATGATACCTCAAACGATCTTGACATCCAAAGCTAATTACCTTACAGACAATGGGGCAACCTGCTGGTTCTTTCAGCTGCATTTCGCGATCCTGTGCTTCACACTTATGTGGATGAGGAACTGTTGCGAACTCTTTTCCACAAGACGATCCAGTTTCTGCGACAGTCGGCAACTGCAACCAGCGCACTTCGAAATGACCTGCATATCCTCGAGGGCCTGCAAAGAGACCTCTTCAGCTATGATCCTAGGACTAACTCAAGCTTCTCGAGCGGTACGAGCGGTCCTGGTTATCATACCCCAAGGCCTACCGCTATGGCTGCGCCCCCGCAGATGCATCACTCAATGAGCGACCAAGGTCATCCACGTTCGATGCCTCACCATATGCAGATGAACTCATCTCATGGCCAGTAGAATGGTCGATTGAATGCCCCGACTAGGACCCACGTTAATGATTCTCATTATCACCTCACCATCATGAAATGGCGTTTAGGGATCAGCTTCAAACGCGCCATAAGATGCCATGAAAGAGTGCCATCCGTGATCTCGGACGTTATCAGATGTCAGCCAGGCATGGTGGCCTCTACGAACAGAACAACAATACCCAATTGCGCAAGGTCTGCGCCTATTCGGATGCGACCAGGGAGAAAGTCGCATCTTGGTGTCAAGCACAGGTATTCCTGGATTGGTTCTAGCCCACCCAATACCGTCTCGACTCATTACAGTGTACCATTAGCAGGAGCAGCAGCGTACAACAAAAGAATACCCGCTCGGGGTGCAAACCCCCAATCCACAACACATATCCGGTTATATATACATGGATGGATGTTTTCCTTTTGGCTTGGCCGGTCAGTCAATATTTGATTCCGCTTATAGAGAGGCTCATCTGCCATTTGTGTTTTGATTTATTTATTTTTACAACAATTGCATTGCATGGTTGTTTTGTATGGCAAATGATCGTTTTTAACATCATGGTTCTCATTGTCCTTTTTCACATGGAGGGATTCGGAGGAGATACCACTCACGGTTGCTGAGCATATTATACTATATTACACTATCTACATATTGGATGATGAAGCGGAGGAAAAATACTTGTGCTCACAATCGTTTTGCTTTTCTGGACATTTAGAGACAGCATCACCAAAAACAGGAATTAAAAGAATATACACACACATCTTAATGAAGCGATAAGAGAAAGTCTCGTACCCCCTTAGTCTTGCTCAGTACGCACAGTAGACGTGCATTGTTGTCATGGATGCTCAGTGACGCCATTGAGGCCGTCGCTATTCAACCCTTGCAATTATCTTGCATCCCGTTCATTACATGCAGCATCTCGATACAGCAAAACAGGCCCCCTGCCCTTGGACATGCATGCAAAAAATAAAATGCGTGGGGGAGGCACTGTTGGATACGCACCTAATCTAGTTTGACACCCCCAACCGACCAACCGACCAACCAACCAAAAAGCAGTGGCTGTCTTCTAGAAGGTCAAGGCGTTGTTTTTCGGCGCTTCCGTGCGTGCTTCTAGAAGACGTGGAATCGTGGAATGTGAGGGGGTTTTGCAAAAAGGGGGAGGGGCAAGCAGGCTTATGCTTTGCCGCAACAAAAGGTGGGAAGATAATATGGCAACTTGACTCAGTTAAAGTGATGGGTCAGTCCAGAATTCTCTTCTGTATATCGTGACCAGATCTTTTCGTGTCTCAGACGAGTCATTGCGGCGGCGGTCAGTTTACCCAACTAGCCTAGACCTACTCCGTAGACCTCAGGATAATGCGGAGACGTAAGTTTGGCTACGACACAAAAAGCAAGTATTATTATAAGTCATAAAGATTAACGGCAGGGGGGGCGAAACACGAGAAATTGATGAACTAATATTGGTTACTGCCATAGGTACCATGAGATCCGCTGTAATACATGGATGGGCTTTTTAGGTCATAGTGAGGCGGTCAATATACTACTCCCCGCGGACACGAAGGGTGAAGACATCTCCCGACGCTATCCGTACAGCACGACGCCTTTAAACCTCGGGAGATTGTATCTTGATAGGTTTTTCTTCTTTTTTGACACTTGTACTGGTACCTACATTGTAACTCTGAAGGCCATAGGTGGATAAATATTTTCTGCCTCATGATGCATCGTTGGCTTGAGCTTCAATCTTGTCCAACTTTCTCCCAAACTCCTCCAACAAACTGAAGGCCTCCAAGATCAACATCAGCCCTCTTTCTTGTCAAACTTGACCTGTGGAGCCTGGAAGATCGAAGCCTCTTCTGCCAGCTCGGCCAGAAGTTTGTCGATAGTTCTGCGACTACAGAAAGATGGAATCGCCGAAACCAACGGTCTTGTAGGGCATGTTGATACCAAGGGCGAGCGTTCTAGGAACCACAAAGAGTCTGAGATAAACCTGACGGAACGTTCTTTCAACACTGGATTTTGTTAGCGACAGTATCCTCTAAAAGGGACATAGCCACGAAACTATATAGGCAGGGCTATATGATGTGTTTGGAAATAGACTCAAAAATAGTCACTTGCACCTAACGACAACGTTCAATAACATCCCGCTGCCAGGCATCAGGTTCGAATGGCACTCGGATGTCAGGCTGAGAGCCAACCCGTCTGCCTCCTCCTAGGAAGTTAGTACGGTGATATGGATGTATTGTAAAAGTTGCCAATTATAAAGCTCTTAAGTGAACCGGTAGGAGGATAAAGAAGATCCCTTCCAGTGGCTGATTAAAATTTATTGTGGCTATCATCAATTTGTCTTCGCAGCTAATACATGACTTCCCTCAGCTCTATGTCAAATCGTGCTGCATATGTCCGCCATCAAGATATGTGAGGTTATCTGTCGTCATATCCATAAACATATTATGAGATTCCCTTGACCGAGCAGAGTGAGGTCACTGAGCTATAATCCACCCTAAACATTCTCTCCATGCTATCTCAATATGATGTCAAACATCCAGACAGATTCATAAGCTCGCCAGTATCAGAGTTACAACGTGCTCTTTGGTAATGCGCTCTCTGGCCTCCTCCGCCTTGGTGATGAATTCGTTGACCATTATGGTGTATTTTTAGATGATATGCATCTTGGTGTGCATTTAAAAGTATAGTAGACACGTAAAAGCACTAATGCCTTCGTCCATTCTCTATGTTATATGAGATTATATAAATTATAGTAAGTTCTATTGAATTCATATGAGATTGTATAAATTAGAGTAAGCTTTATTTTGACTTGTATGAGCTTATATAAATTATACTATGCTCTACTGGATTTAGATAAGATTATATAAATTATAATATGTCCTGTTCAATTTATATAGTATCATATAACCTTATCTGAAGATTTTATATAAAGTCTTCTAAACACAGAGGCAGACTTCATCACAGGCACGAATTGGCAGAGTCATCCTTCTTGACATGCTCCACAGCAATGGTGGCATTGGTGGAGGCAGAGATGGTGGCTCGGACAAGACTCAGAGCGGTCGTGGTTTTGCCAGAACCAGGGCCACCTGTGACAAAGGCCCAGCCATACGGGACTGCTTTGAGGGCTTCGACAAGAAACGAAACCTCCTCTTTGAACTCGCCCGCGTCGAAGGCACGTGCAAGACCAGGAAACCTCTGGAGGAAGTTGTAAACAACGGGCCTAGCCTGGAAGTTATCAATCCATTGGAAGAAGCTTGTCGCTCGGGTTTGGTTGCCAGACTCAGAAGGAGACTTCATAAGAGTGATTGAGCGACATTTAGCCTTCACTGTCGTAGCATCAGGCTTGTAGTAGACGTTAATGGGGACTCCGGGATAGCCTTTGATAGTCGGCGACGCACGGACTAACTTTCCTTCCTCCTTGTCATAATAACCAGGCTTGAACATGTTGTTGAGCGCATAGTGCAACTTTCTTGATGGCTTCATGGTGGGTATCTTCGACAGGACGGGAGGTTTGACCAAGCCAGGCGGCCAGTTTGTCTGTCGGCCGGTGACAACAGAAAAGATTGTCAGGTTCGCTTGAGTACCAGCCGGTAGGGGAATGCGGGTGGCTTGGTACTCGGGCCCTCTGCCTGTGACAGACATGATGCGAGTGGTCGAGGCTGGCTTCGTGACCCAGGCTTGGATACGCGAAAATCAGGCAGGATCATATTCACCTTCGTTCTGACGAAGCTTCAATGCCAGAAGTGAGGCGGTATGAGCACGTTGAACGGAGGGAGCATCCTTCGGCAAGTGGGTGACTGATTTAGAGGAGGGAAATCGGAGCAACTCGAAGATCGATTGACCGGCAATCTGAATGAACGAGTTTTCCGACTTCTGGTCGATCAAGCCCTCGAGATATTGGGCCTTGGTTTCATCATCATTGCTACGAGCTGCTTCCGCTTCCTTTTCCATCGAGAGTCGGATGTTGGAAGACTTCGTCTCGACCAGCTTAAAGCACCAAACAATGCTTTTGACGATCTTGGACACCTGGGTGGCACTCAAAGCGACATTAGGCAGTTCTCTCTCGCGATGAGGGACTCTAAGGAAGAAAACACAGCTGTGACCGATATCTGGAACTGAAGTTGCGAAGTCCTTATCCAGGTGAATAACGACCCAATGATGCCTAAAGGTTCCATCGCCAGTGATACCGTAGACATCCAAGTCAGTTTCTTTGGCTTCCTAAGCAGAGAAAGGGTCTTGGATGACTACAGCAGGGATCGGTGTGTCAAGCAGAGATACAGCGCGGTCATCGTACATCTCAAGTTCCTCGGCAGCACCGGCCAGCAGTGTAACTGTTCGGTGTTCACCACTGAAAAAGTATGTTACTTCTTCGACAGGGCGGTTGGGCTTGTCCTCGAGCTCAGAGCTACCGAGATTGTCGAAGGTCAAGTCCGTATGGTTGGTACGAGCATTGACAAGGTAGTCCGCGTACGGATTTCAGATTGCGGTGAGATCGTTGAGAACGTCACTCCAGTTGTCGCTGAAGGTCTGCTCAGGGTAGAACCAGACGGCAAGAGAGGTAGTATCGCTTTCGGCAAGGAGACCGCGAACGTTCGAGACGATACGTCGCATGGCCTCAGGATGATTATCCCAGTCACGATCAAACTCAGCGTTGTGGATGACTCCAGTCGATGCCAAGATGTATGTGGCGGACGGTGGATGAGACTTTCTAGATGTCGTTGGCAGGGTTGGTGAGGTCTATATCGCCTAGCATCTTGGCCAGTACGTCAGAAGCCTTTGCCTGGGGAGCAAGCTCGGACAGGTCTTCAGCGATGAATGATTTAAGGGTTGCCATGGCCTGGGCGTTATCTGTGGAGATGTCATGGAGAGACACCGTCGAGCAGATTGGCGAGAGGAACGAGGAGTTCGGTTAACTTTTCGTGTCGGGCGCCGTTGCGAACCAGGAACTGGAAATGCATCTTGGCTTCAGAGAACTGACCGGCAGTGCTCTGCAGATGCACATGAAGTGGTACCAGCACAGGGGCCGAGGCCGATACGAGCGACAGTACCAGGATGGAAGCCGGGGAGAAGCTGGCCATCGATATCCATGAGGACATGGAACCAGTTGGTCTTCTTGCGCTTCATCCGAAACAGAGGATTGTTCGAATTGTCGGTGCCAAGCTCACCAACATTCTGCTCGACGAGACCAGGACCAAAGATGAGAACAGGAGCAAGCTCCTCTTGAGTAACGCGAGGGTCGAGAGACATCGCAGCGTAGAACGATGTGTGCTGAAGTGGGGGAAATAGCAAATAATGGAGGAAATGTGATTTTTGTGTAGCAAAGAGCGGATATCGTGACAAAGAGTGAAGATATGTAGCGAGATGCAGAGCAAGAGTTTCGAAGCGAAAGGGTGAAATGTGAAGTGGTGTGTGCGCGGGTGAGGTGCGAGAAGGGGAAGAGAGAAGTTGGCGAGAGCAGAGAGGGAACGCGTTTGTTATTTTCGCGAAGCCCAGGCAACAGCGGGAAAATTGGGGAATAGTAGAGTGAAAGCAAGTAATGGAAGAGAGGAGAAAGCCGGTCGGTTGCAGTGACGGGACGGTTATTGACAGTTGCCAGCCGTTGCCAGTGGCAGAGAAAGAAGGTCCGAACACCGACCCTCAAGACGAGGGCCTCTCCGAAGAGAGGTCGATCTGTCTGTCGGTCTGTCCTTGGGTGAGGAGAGGTGTGAGAGCAATATTCAAGAACATCCACTGCCATCCGCCCCAGAGGAAAGATGAGAAGGCCAGAATATGGTCTTCATGAGCTGCTCAAGTGTTCCAGTTAGACATAAAACTCAACAAAAATGTTGTTCATCGGATTCGCACTTACAGAATCTTCTTTTCTTCTGGAGGTGGTAGTGATTGTGATGGTGAGGAAAGACTGGTTGAAGTCTCAGCTTTCAGCTTTTGGCGTGCTGATAGATGCAAGAGATATGTTTGGATGAATGTGAAGTATACCTAGGTCGAGAGTGATCTAGAGTAGAGGTAACGCGGCCCACAAACATGAGCCTCGTTCAGTCACGTGTGGTTACACCAACAGTACATGTTTACACTGCCGTTAACAGTGCCTATATCTACTGTAGGTAGGTAGAACGTTCGTTATCTGACAGACACGGGGTACGATTCCTATGATGACTATCACAGGGCCCTTTCCCCAACAATACCGACATTATACCAGAGAAGAAAATGGAATCGATGCGAGACGTCTTCCGATCCTAGGATACTCAACACACTGCACGCATCTCACTTCCAGGAATGCCAAGGCCTCCAAAGATCGAGGATTATGGAACTCCAGCGGGGGTTTGAACACAGGACCTGCCCATGTCCACGAACGTGACACGGAAGAGAAAGCGAGGAGACGGCGAGCCGAGTACCGTCGGAGCAAAGGCACGACGAAAAGGTGAGACAGCATACCTCACTGTCGCCATTCAGAAGAAGTCTGGCTTGAAGTTTACCTGGCGATATTCCACAGCTGGATGGGCAATGATGCTATGGTTGCCTACAAGAGCGGATATACTTGTAATCCAGCAGAGTTCGAGGCTATCCGATTGCATGATGCATACTGGGAGAATGCCATCAATAACTACAATGGGCAGTACGTGATCGCGCTTGCGGACTCGAGAATTCGCTAGGCTTGGATCTAACGTTGCCAGGGGTCGCCCTCCAGCAATTCTTGATCACTTGCCGACTGAGGTCATGGAGTTGAAATTGGCGTGAAATGAGCAAGATGCCACGTTGGCGAAGATCTTGGAGCAAAAGAAAGGGAGAGCTGTTCGGGAATGGCGTGCAAAAGAGACGCTCTGAACCCACCTGCATCCAAATGTGCGATCTCTATCTCTGCCGCCGAACCTATCACTGCTAACGATGGTATTGAAAGAGACGCCTTAAACCTACCGAGTCTAGGCGGTTCAAGGCCAACAAGGCACCAAGAGAGGTCTTGGTTGAGATCGAGACCGAAGTCGACAAGCCTATCGAAGATGACGAGTCTGACGAGTCTGACGAAGATGCATCCTATCTATGGAAAGAATGCCAGGCGTTGGAATCACAGACACTCGTAACTTCACCGTGGACCAGCTGGCTGGTATACTCCAAATCTGAGGAGAACAGCGAGGCATGTTGCTACAACTCGGGTATCTCCTTGATGACCCTGATGCCACTGGTCAGATTCTGTTCCCTTCCGATAACCACATCGCCATCTGTACTCATAACGACAATGCTATTCAGTTGTCGGGATCCACCTTCAACCACTACTTGGGTGTTGAGTTGCCTCCCTCCGAGTCTTCGTTCGAATTTGGTAGCATATCCGCGGTAACCTCTGAGAACGAGCCTGTCGTATGGGGCAAGACCAAAACTGTTGCACTCGAGAATGTCTGGGCCAACGATAAAGCGGTCGATATGACAAGGTTCGACGACAGTTGGGGTATTGCACCAGGCTTCAAGTTTGGAGGCAGTACTGAGGAACCTGAGGAAGAGTCAGTGGGACATGCAAAGGTCGCATGGACAGCCGGACAGAACAAGCTGGTAGATGATGTTGCCGATGGTTGAAATATGATGATGATGATGATGATGATAATGATGATGATGACGTACAAGTCATGTTATTTTGATGGTGAAGAAACGGACGACAAGACCGAAGGAAGTGTTACCATAATGAAACATACAAGCACTCATCTACTCAAAGTAATCCATCCGTCTCGAACACTGCTAGCTACAAGCGATTTACGATGCACAAAGTAAAGTGAAAGTACCATTTCTCAAGGCACCAAGCACATAAGTCGTCTGTGTGGAGGAATATATCGATCGTGTAGTATCCATAAACTTGAGTTGTAATTTGAATAAATTCATCCTAAGTTCCACTCAAACTTGTAAGATATTAAGATCCGATGATGGCATTTAGAACAAATTTATCCTAAGTTTTACTCAAGTTGTAAGATATGTAGATCTTATGATGATATTTGCACTAAGATTAGAAGATTTTCTATAGGTACCACTCCTGGTAGTGTTTTGATGGGATCCTTCGCATCCATGATGGATTTGTTACCGCAGGGTTTGATGACTTCTTTAGCGAATGAAAGTGGAATATTTCAATTTTGAGAAAAGAATGCCAGCAAGGAAGGAAGGGTGTTTATGAAGTTGGGATATAGGGGAAGGAGTTTATTTGCTTCTCACGGCTACCAGTTACTATGCGCAATAAAGCACCACAAATAACGGACACTATATCCACAGAAGATAACACAGTAAATATTTCATCAAAGACAGGCCTGATGGTAAAGTAATCTCGGATGGTGACTCCGAAGACATAGCCTAACTCTCTTGGCCCAGCCAAGGAAGTGACATTGCAGTGACAGTTGAGATATGATTGACATTGATATGAATACATGCAGCTTCATCACATAAAACCTTGACAATCACTGCAAACAAGCAACAATGTAAGAGACCCAAAATATAGAAAATACATCAAATATCTAGGCAATCTGCACCATGCAGTGGATAGCTCGTATGACATCGCTGTAAATCCCATGGATAGCAGCCTCACGCATGCAACATCCATCCTCAGACTTCTCGTTGCATACAAGCCATATACAAGGTCAGCATTCCAATACTCCCATTTTTAATCCGCCGTAACGCCACGCGCAATGCAAATTGAGCCCAACAACCTCGGGATATATAACCACACTCGTTGTGCCTGTCTATTAGAGCGTCCCGACCATCAGGCTCTCCAGCATACCCCCCGTTTGGCATGCCACTTGGGCCCTCTCGACCTCGACCCTAACTCGGCGGTGGAGAGTTCTGAAGCCCTCGTGCAGCTCTGCTGAGCCGCCCACGAACTCGGCGTAGAGCTCGAGAAGGTGGAGGCCAACCTCGACACAGACGCTCACGTATCGGGGGTCGCAAATGTGGGCGCAGACCCATTTCAAAATAGGCTGGACTGTGTGCTCGTCTCTGGATTCCAGGGCATCTCGGAGGGCGCTTCGATGGCGGAGGGCGAGAAGAAGAGTGAGAACATTAAGTGGAGAGTGCTCGAGTGAGTGTTTGTCAAGAACCTGATCAAGGGCACGCGCATATCGAGCGTGTCGTAGATCACTCTGCCAAGAGCGCTCTTTCTTCTTGTGGGTACGAGGCTCGGTCGCGATAACAACATCAGCACCCTCACCAACCATATCCAGCTTCTTAGCAGCATTAACCCTGCGCTTACGCTTCTTTCGCTTGGCATCGTGAGCCTCGATAGTTCCAGCGACAAGAGCAGCCATTTCCTTCTCACGCTCAGATTCTCGGTTGGCCTCAGCTCCTGTGAGGCGGGTTCGCACACTGAGAACGCCAGATTGCATACCAACTGCAAGATGTCTGTCGCTCGAATCGGCGTCATCACTTGAGGGAATGACCTTGACTGAAAGGACGGGCGATTGATATTTGGTGCTTGAAACAACGTTCCATCCGGTTGTCTCGAAGACCTTAACGTGACCCTCAAGACCACCGCTAACCAGTCGTCCGCCATTGGATGCCAGGCTGAGAGATGTGACAGTCTTCTGATGGTTGGTGATCATGTGTAGAGGGCGCGCAGCGACCAGGTCAAGAACGCTGATCGATTCGCCTGCGGCCGCAAGGATGGTAGTTCCGCTAGGCATCGACAGAACATCCTCGATAGGTGCGGCATGCTTGAAAGTCATGACAGCGCTGTTGCTTCCTGTCCTAGGATCCCAAAGCTTGACGGTCGAATCGTAACTTCCAGAGACAACCATGTTTGACATGGTACCAGGCATGAAGTTGGCGCATCGAACATAGTCGGAATGGCCAACGAAGGTGGTGGTAGGGTCGTTGCTAGGAAGATCCCATAGTCGCACGGTCTTGTCGTCGCTCGCACTCAGAAGAGTTGTCAATTCAGTCGGCGAGAACTTGGTTGTCCAGACGGGCTGCTTGTGATGGGTCCATGTCTTGAGGATTGCCCTAGAGTTGACGTCAAACACCTGGATCTTTCCAGTGTCATCACCAGCCGCCAACACTCGTCCATCTTTTCTGATTTCACCACTGCGCGCAATGTCTCCGAAGCGTGTGATGGTCTTGATAAGCTTGCGCGTTCGGTTCGAGTAGATCTGTACGCGTGTACCCGTCGTGATGGCAAAGGAATCGTTGTTGGACGAGATGTGGACGACAGGATACGACGTGGGCGATGGAATCAGGATCTGGTTCTTGAAGGTTTTCCAGTATCGTTGCTCCGCAGTAATGGGTGTAGGGCCCGAGGGCAGCTTGAGCTGTGGGAGAGGTCCCACCTGAGCTGCCATTGTGTCGTTTCGCGATGACGGAGTTTGGCGGTGGTGGTGTTGAGTTGACCTGTGGTCTTCTTCAAGGTTGCCGTGATTTTTTTTCAAAGATAAGATATGGAATGTCGATGGCTGAGGAAAGTTTCAGCGGGGCATTTGATTTGAGGGTAGCCCTTTTAGGTTAGGCCACCAACTTTCCTCCCCTGCCGAGACTGCAGTTCTAAAGCATCCATTCAGGCCTGCACTGTGACCAAGGTCAAAAACTTTTCACTTATTTGATGATGTGATAACGACAAAAGGTTTGTATTGTCCATGACATTGGGTCTTCAAGGAACCGCTCAAGGAAGTACCAAGACAGTACGACCAGTTTAGAAGCGAATGTAGTGAAGGAAGGTCACAACATTTAAGCTTATTGAACAAGAGCATGAGAATAGGATAGAATTGGGTAATAAAAGGAACCAAGTAATTTATATAAATATCAGTTTATAGTTCATAATGCTGCCCATTCTTTTTTCTGGACATGTGTAAAACTCCAATATTGCCCTGCCTATCCTCCCAAATCTCGCATTATACCAACGCCGAAATCATAACCACCATGACTTGTAGTGTACATTTCCTCTCGCTCTCGTTATCTTCGTTGACTTGATTAATATCCTCCTCGTCGTCGGGACCTGCCTGTCCCAATATCAATGCGCTGCATTTCTTGCATTAACGCCATCTCTTGACCACCGTTTGCACCGCTCATCATAGGAATCTTGGCTGGGATGGGCGGGCCGCCGTACGCCCCACGGTTCTCATCCTCGACATCCCATGTCCCCGCACGAGGCAACCCTCGAAGTGAAGCATTACCATATGGAGCTCTCTCCTGGTAGTTGTCCTTAGAGATCGGAGCCAGTGGGCTTGAAGGCGCTTGGGATTGCGATGCACGGTTAGTCCGCTTTTGAAGACGGGTACGACCAGGTTGTGGAGGCGCGCGAGGCTCGTCAGAGAATGAATACGATGTGTTCGTAGCAGACATCGAATGGCGCCCACTACGAGGTGGCCCTCGAGTGCTAGGAGGCATTGGCTTAACCCCTGATAGCTTTGGTCTCGTACGTGCGTCGGGGTTAGGCTCCTTCTTTTCTGGCTCGGGTGCCCATGTTTCCATGGGGAGATGGTCGGAAGGATCAATCTCCCTTCCATCATATGTGATAATCTTCTTCGGCTCGTCGTCCATAAAATCCGGTGACGGGCTTACTCCACTCTTGGATGATACAAGACTAGGGTTCAAAGCATCATAGGAGTCGGGTCCAAAAGGAATATCCGACTTTCTCCTCTGATCCTCGAGTGGAGGCGCAGGACTAACCGATTTGCGCTTGATCATGTGCTGTGGGTTTGGACTGGTACGAGGGTCAGGGGAAACACCTCTATGTCTGACGAGTTGTTGCTCCGGCTGATCATAAGTGATAGCCCGTCGGTTATACGGCTGAACAGCATAGGCATGCTCTGGTGGCGCCTGGTTGTACCCCTGCAAGGACTCATTCCTAGGACGTCCTCGGGAAGGTGTTGGCATGCTGGACATGCTCTGGGAGTGCTGCCTTCGATCTTGTCGACGGTCCGCATAAATAAGATCCGTTAATTCCTGGGACTGGTTGGCATCCAAACCTGGCACAAGGCTTGCTGGTAGCGCAGCGGGCGCATAGTTGTGTGAGCTTTGGCCGTGCGCGGCGTTCATGTCGGCTGGGTGACCTTGATAGCTACCTTGGCTATTGTGAGGATAGTAAGAGTTGTCTCCAGGGCTTCTAGAGTAGCTTCGAGCGTGAGAAGGCGACATGGTGATTTGCCAGTCCTCAGGATCCTGTGCAGGATGCGCAGGAGAATAGTCGTTCCGGAATGGGACAGAAACAGGGGAGCGCCGTAAGACAAGAGGTGCCGGACTGGGGTTGTCATCGAAGCAAAGCTCGTCAGAACGCTGGAACTGCGAGCCGTTCTGCGGGTTCTGTGGATTTTGCGAATAGTTCTGCATGGGGTGGCCAGAGGTCTCAGGCACGTCTTCAACTGTGGGCTGCATAGATCGATAATGAGGATCGTAGCTCGCATCATAAGAGCTATGTCTCGGCAGGCCATCGAAATTGCTTGCGGTCGGAGAATGGGCTTGGTTAGTGACAGGAGCTGAATCATACCCACGGAACGCAGGGCGTCCGGGATAGGCCACCATGGACTGTCTCTGAGCCTCATGTCTCAGAACGTCGTGTCTCATCTGTGGCAACTTGTTTGATGAAGCATCGAAGCTTCCTCTTGGTACCAGCTCTTGGCTTGGGCTGTTGTGTCGGCTACGGTGCGCAGGCGGCGGCGGAGGACGTTCATTTTCTACTGGGGAGAATTGCCTTGGATCGTCCAAAAGTTGTGGCTGGTCATAATAGTCTTGCTGAGAGTAGTGACCTCGGGGGTCCATTTGACTCGAGTGTGGAGAATATCTCGGACTGTAGTCTCGGTCATCGTACTGTCGAGGAGCTCCATCATGAAGAACCATTGATCTCCGTGACTGATGGGGGACTTCCCCACGAGTTGGCGTTGTGTACTCTTGTGGTACATGCCCGTGTGGGGACGTGGAGTATTGCTCTGTGTGGCGACGGGACGAGTGTGAGGGTGGTGTGTTGTACTCAACAGATTGCAAAGGAGACTGTGTTGGTATGAAGCTGCCGGAGTGAGAGAGCTGCTTGTTGTGTGTTCGTGGAGGCGTGCGGTGATCAGGACCGGTTGGGGTCGCTGGGGCTGGAGCTGCCGCTATAGGCGCTGGCAGAGGAGCTGGCAGAAGAGCAGGCACAGGAGCCGTTGTAGGAGCAGGAGGAGTAACAACCGGAGCTTCGCCAGTGACAGGATCAGATGGCAGAGGGCGTCTCTTGACTGGTGTTCGCTTGCTCATGGATCCTTGGTCTGGTTCAGCGGGCGCAATCTGCTTGGGTTTCGCTACCGGCTTGTCCGGTTTTGTTCGAGTATCGTAGAAAGTGATTTCAACTCGAATTTCGCCAGCATATTTGCCCTTGCAAGTCAATGTTTGCCAAAAATCATTTTGTCCACCGCCAGATACAATAATACCTCTCAGATCGATCCATGATTCTCCGATAAGGTCTGTTCGCTTATCGTCTGTGAAGATAGACAGTTTGAGCTGGTAGTAATCTGGGCAGTCATGGACAGTGAATCGAAGCTCTTCATCCCTAATGTACCGGTTAGTCCGAGCGTGGCTCTCGCATGCTCTGAGAAATAGATATCTTACCATTTTGGTGTTTGCCCGCCCCGGACATCAGTTGATGTCTTTCTGGCTTCCTTTCCCAATCTGGCTGCGCAGTAGGGGTCTTGCTTTCCGATCGTCTTGCGGTTCGGCAAGTTCTTGGCTCGATCGACGATAGCGACCAGGGTTCCAATCTCTGGGCCGTCCACTGCAATGTCGGCAAAGATACCGGCAGTGTGCGCCGCGCTCATCAGGTTCTTGACCTTGGCTGCCATTGCAGTTTTAAGCACCAGCGCTAGGGTGAAAAAGCAGTGCGATAAGTTGAAGAAACGAAGAAGTTGTAGAAATCAAGGCCGACGGTTTGTTTACATGAACAATGGTTGCTGGTGACTAAAAGAGATAGCTCGCTTTTCGGTAGCTCGAAAGTTGGACTGGTGTCAGAAGAGCTAAATGACTAGCGCAGAACAGATATGACGGCTGGCAGAGAAATCGAAACGAGAATGAAGATAATGGTCGAATATAGAAGCCCAGTAGATGGATAGTCAAGAGAAGGTAGATTTTGAAACGGACCAGCAAAGGCGTTGATTGACAGTACCGGGCTAGAAAGGGAATTGAGTATGATGTGGGATTAAGCTTTTCGATAGAGAGAGCGCTTCGGAGTGTTTATGTTAGGTTGATAGAAATGGTCGAGTCCAGCCGAGTCGAGGCTAAGAACCAAAGTAAAACAAAAACAGCCTAAGTTGAGTGATGACGGAGCTCGCGAAAAGAGAGAGAGCGAAGCGAAGCGCGTGTATGTAAAGATAGAGTAGGTAGAGTGAGCAGATGAATCCTCTTGAATAGCTGTGCGATTGTTAGATCAACCGGGAGGACTAGACTCCCGCAAATGACTTGACAAGAGAGTGATGGAGGAAGAAGGTGTGGAGAAGTCAAATGAAAGTTCAAATGAAAAGAGCAACCTCGTTCTCTCTCTGTAACAAGTGAAGCAAAGGTGATGAAGCAGGATATCGAGGCGTTGTATACCTCTGGCTTGCGTGTGGTTGGGGGCCGAAAGCGGTAGTCCAGTGGGTCCCCTGTGGAACACCAGCAGTGGAGCCTCTGACGGGAGGCTGGGCTTTGGGCTGGAAACAGGGAGGCTGGTGCAACTGCTGCAGGGGCTGAATCAACCCCTAGAGCCGCTCATTCGTTGAGCACTTCTGGGGGATTTACAGGGAATCTATGCCCAGATTAACAGGGGATTTGGTGCCTTGGCAGTAGTATTGAGAATGAGAATGGTCAATCAGCCAGTCTCTTCATTATGAGGGCGCGTCACAAATGGACAAGTACAGAGTCAATGCAATGCAATGCAAATGCAGAGAGAATCCAACTTCCTTGTCTCTTCCGGCCTCCCGCTCTCATCCGATTCAGGGGATCATTCAGGGACTGACTGAATCGTCTAACTTAATCCACCCGACGACTCCCGCCCGGCTCGGCATTGGTGTTAACAATGGCATTGGCATTGGCATTCGCGTTAACATTTCAGGAACAAACCTAGGCTGACCCAATTGGTTTCATCTCTTTCCTAAGGCGAGAAGTTTTAAACAGAGCAGCTGAGCTAACGCTAAACAACTACAGCATCGCACCAGTCATGGCTCTCCAATCGCTGCGCCGCCTTTCACTCCTACACCACACCACTATCGGGAATAGCACGTAGCCGTATTCCTTACCTTATTGTACGCGCGTGTTTGGCGAAGTCTGCTCACAGCCACACAGAAATTGCGTACATTGCTTCAGATGCTCCTCGGACTCTACGATTGCCAAGCCGTAGGCTGACGTTGACGGTTCCCACCTCGCTCAATTCAAGCTTAATCGGATTTAAACCTTGTTTCCGTTCCGCGCATCAACTCAGTAGGGCCTTGAATCACAAGAAATCCGTTGTTCACGAGATTCGCTTTCTTAATTACATTCCATCGTCTCATGGCCAGTGCCAGCTCATGGTCATGGTCTCTACCACTGCCATGATGGCCACTGCGCCCTCAGGTGGCTGGATTGCATCCAACAAACAAGCACCAGACCGCAATATGCAGCATGATCGTGCGCTTAGGGCCCTTCTAGGCTGCGGGACTCAGGGCCAAACTCTCCCTCGCAAGCCGCTGAGCGCCCTTGAACCCAAAAAACGAGCCGGGATACCGGGTCCTAGACGTTGAGGGACCCTTGCTCTACATGTCACTCTATCATTTAGTAGACTTTGGTGGAATAACGGCCTTCAACTTCTCCAGCTCTAATTGGAACAAATTCCCTGGCGAGATCCGAGTCTATCAACCACACGGTCCTCTGAGTGGATGCTATGCTGCGCTCCCCTGGCTGGCTGAACTGCTAGAAACAGCTTTTTCTGCTCTCCATCATCATGATACCGGATCGGGCTTGATGTCACAGAATGTTTGCGGCAGTAAAGAGCCCCTGTTGCCATGGGAGATAGCACAAATAGTGTCACGCTTCTCACTCTAGAGTATGAATTCTCGAGCTATCGAATTCCCCTCTTCGATTGCGTCGATTACATTACCCACTGCACTGGTTTCACGCAAGGGCTGTACTGCACAGATGCTATCCTAACATGTCATGTCATACTGTCTTGTGGGCACATGTCCGTTTCTGATATAAGTGGATAAAGAAGTGAACAGGAGTCAATACGGGACGTGCAGCATTGCTCGATGTCAACACGGTCCAATGTTTTTTCATATCTCACTAACATCGAGACTATGACGGCATAATGGCCATTGTACAGTAAAGACATAGATCAGTAGTCTCGAGCGGATAAATGAGAGGTGGAATGTGTTCAAGGGAATGCTGGTCGTTTTGGTTCATATTATGTCATTTTTGTGTAATGTCCAATTACCAGTCACAGCTACTTGCAAGCAGAGCCGCAAGCTGCTCAAGATGGACCTTGTCAACCTCATCGAAGCCGTTCAGCTCAGCACAGTCGATGTCGATGATGGCCACCAGCTTCTTAGAGCCGTCGTCCTGAGCAACGACGATGGGCACGACGATCTCGCTTTTGCTATCGCCATCACAGGCGATGTGCCCAGGGAACTCCTCCACATCTTGAACTAGCTGTGTTTGCTGGGTCGCTGCCGCTACTCCACATACACCTTTGCCGAACTTGATGGTCTGGCAGGCGACCTTGCCCTGGAACGGGCCCAGGATGAGTTGCGGGTCTTGGGATGACTTGTCAAGGACGTAAAATCCTGCAGTCGAGGGTAAGACGTTGCTCGTTATTGCTTGTGTCGTGAGTCTGGGAAGGGTTTAGAACTTACCAGCCCAGTTCACATCTTTGCTTGGTGAGCTCAGAGATTTGTACGCGTGCCACAAGAGAGAAGCAGCGTTTGAAAGATTGCTGGTACTGTCAGTATGAAGCTTAAACCCGGTGGTTCGTCATATACTCACCAGACCTATCGAAGACATTATGTTAAAAATGAGTCCGGTAGTTAGTACAAGAAGTAAAATGATTCGACTAACCCAGTTGCGTTGATCAGTAACTAAACCCTCTGCCTGCCATAGAACTTGCTCGTAGGCATCCTCTTTTGTGACACCATCGGCAAAGTTTGATGCATCAGCGTGAACCTATAACAAGAGGTCAGTCGGTTTTTGACATGCCAAGGAATCAAGGGTGTTTATTTATAAGCACGTTGGGTGAGCATACCATTTTGACTATTTCGGAAGATACGGGGTAGTTTGTTGTTGGAGAGGTTGACTATCAATATGGGATTGGAAGGTTTGACAGTACAGAGTATGTGTCAGTCTATTCTAGAAGAAAATTCGAAGTTGATAGCCAGCACCAGTTGTGGAGTTGATGGGACTTGATCGTCAGGATGAATTGAATTTGTGATCCCTCCCCGCAAAAATGTGCGCCTATGTCATTTTAGCGGCATTGATGCCAGCGATTCAGAGGCGTAGAGAACATGAATAATAACCGATACTCCGAAAGCCTCCAACTACACAAATCTCTCATGACTCTCCTGGTTCGATATGAAAGCCCGTGTCTCAACGTGAACATTGATCCATGTTCCACTATTTGAATACGAAAATACGGTAACAAATAATCCGTGCTAGGGTTAGACACCGCCAAAAGTAGGGCGTACCTTCAGCTGAGAATACAATCAATGATCTCCATCAGCGATGGTCCACTGGGTCTGATTAGTCTAAAGTTAAGGCCTGATTAGCCCAATAGTCTGATATATGGAGGTTGGTTAAAGCCCTTGTAGGACAAGTGAAGCTGCAACTGTGGTCGGGTGGCTGGTGGGAAATCTCCGATATATGCAAGGCACTCGCCGATCGTTTTCTGTTGTCCTGAATGGTGCCCGAGTTGTGCCAGGGACCATGTCTTGCCAAGGACTCTTGGACTGTCGTCTGATGAGTGAAGAATTGTATTTGCTTGTTTCTTCAGGGTAACTTAATGTTACCACGTATATGTTGATAGATATGTGGTGAGTATGAATTCAAGTCTAGACTGAAGTTATATACAACTATTATACCACTTAGGAAATATTAGAAATAATGTTCCTGATTCAATACCCAATAGCATAACACACACAAACTTTCAATTTACATTTTCGTGACGGTACCTGAAGATCGGCGCACCCGCTCTCCAAATCCGCCCATGTTAACAAACCAACAGCCTGGCCAATGACGCATCACTTTTTTGGGTTATCCATCTCCTGGCCTCTAAAGCTCAACCCGCAAACTAAAACATAACCTCGTCTTGATCTCGTTTACACAGCCATGAGCTCGCAAACACCATGGCGACTCTGCCAGCGTAGTCCAAATCTACGCCATTGGCCACTTTTCACAACCGCCCCCTTTGCGCAATCGCCAGCCGTGCTGCGAACCATATTGTCTCGCTCCATTCACAATGATGGTCCTAAAAGCTTGAACCCGTTGATCAATCCGCCCGACGTCACTCGACCGCCGCCTCTCACGCTTCCTCGGCGCAGAGATTTCGAATCTGCACCGAAATACTACTTCGAATTGGGAAAGGGGTATTTGAAATTCTACAAGCAGGGCCTCAAGAATGTTTTGGCGAGTCGGCGTCTGCTTCGCGAAAAGCTCCAGCGGACGCCCGCCGACGACCGACCGTCGATATTCAAACCTCACTACGTGCCCAAGACATTCTCCAGGGCTGACTGGGTTCTCCTCTGGAGAGTACGACACGACATGATACGACTGCCTCTGTTCGGACTTATGTTGATTGTAATTGGGGAGTTTACGGTCCTGGTTGTTGCCTACGTCGACAGTGTAGTGCCATACCCGTGCAGAATACCGACACAGATATTCGCGGCGCTGGAAAAAGGCGAGCAGCGCCGTAAGGCAGCCTTTGACGAGCTGGAAGCAAAGCACCCCCACGGTGTGCTCAGCCCGCGTGTTACCCAGTCGATTGCCCGCTCTCACGTCCTCAAGACTCTGCATCTAAGCGGCACAATTTGGGATCGTCTAGGCTTTCTTCCACCTGGGATGTGGCAGGCCAAGGGAGTGTATCGCATGGCATACCTGGAGGGCGACGACAGAAATATCGTTGAGGATGGTGGACCTATGGGCCTGCACTACGAAGAACTACGAATTGCGTGCTCAGAACGAGGCATTGACACACTGGGCAAGAGCGAGACCGAGTTAAGAGGCTGGCTCGGTGACTGGCTGCGTTTGACGGCCTCTGAGGATATCGATGAGAGGAGACGGCGCATGGCCGTGTTATTTCTCACCAGGTATGTGTTATTTTAATATGCGTGTGTGCGTGTACTATTTGACATGACTAACATCTGAATTAGACCAGATAACTGGCCTCAACACCGAGACTTTGGTGTGCCAGAATGGCAGTTGTAGGATAACGGGTTGAGTTGAGCGTGAGAGTTGGCAACACAAAAGATACTAGTAGATAGATAGTGAGGATCGACCAGCAATTCTCACGTGTAAATTATGAGCTACAAAGTCCGCTCACTTTTAAAGTCGCGGTGTAAGACTATTCATGGCTACGACCTAATGATATGTGCACGTCGATCCTATAGTAATGTCTATTTTGTATCTACCGGCATGCGTTCAGAACGGCTTGTACTCGGCAAATAAGCACGTGGCCACCATCTGACAACAGTCAACAACTGACTCGGCGGTTCGACCACGAGAGCTTCCCCCGCGTACTCCGTAACTTAATTAGTCTATACCCGATTGTGGTTCATTTCATTTGCGGGGAGAACTTGGAGAAGAAGGAAAAAAACATGTGGGATGGATGATCTCACTGATCGTCCCAGATCCGCCGAGGTTCACGTCACATGCAATTCATCCTGAAATCCGACCCCAGATTCCTTCGAAACTTCCTATCCATGGCCGTTTGTCGCATTTAAAAACCTCGGTCAATTCCCCCACGTTTCTCTTTCAAACCTCCACCAAATCTATTCTCCCCGTAGTATACACATCACCTCTTTCTATCGCAGCCATGTCTCTCAAGAACGGTACGTACAGCAAAGCCGCTTATTCAAGATGAGCGACTCTCGTCTCTTCAAAGACAATCCCATTCAATGAGTTGCTTACTGACTCCTTGTAACAGACAAGTTTCCCGCCTCGGCCGCCTTCGACGCCATCCAAACGGCCATCAACGCCAGCGATGCCGATCGCAAGGACGCCATCAAGCAGGGCAACGGCGTCTACGCCTTCACACTCAAGAACGCGAGCGGCGACGAGGCCAGCTGGCACATCGACCTCAAGGAGACTGGCCAGGTCGCGACCGGCACCGGTGCAAAGCCCGATGGTATGTCGCGACGTAGAAATCAGAAAACGCGCTCTTCCTTCCCCCGGCGCATTGTATTACGAGACACATTTGAGACTAACATGCATACTTGACAGTCACACTCATCCTCTCCGAGGAGAACTTTGGCAAGCTCGTCGCTGGCAAGGCCAACGCTCAGCGTCTCTTCATGGGCGGCAAGCTCAAGATCAAGGGCAACGTCATGAAGGCGACCAAGCTCGACCCCGTGTTGAAGAAGGCCCAGGACAAAGCCAAGCTGTAATTGAAAATATGTTGTTTTCTTGACGTTGAAGTTAGCATTCTGCATTTGTTTTGTATGATATCAACTTGCTGGTTGTTAGTCGCTTCATGCTTCCTGGATGCGAATGCATATAGGTGTATGCGCGTTAATGCCAATTTATATATCTTGTCTATTGCACGAGATTGTATCTATTCACTCCGCTATGTTGTCCATGTCTTGACACTGTCTGCATTTCTTGGTTTAAACTAGGCCAGCTGCTCTTTGGAGTTCACGCTTGGCGTCTTCGCGCACCTCACGAACAATTTCCCCGGCAGGCTGGACTTTGTTAATGAGGCCGACGGCAGTTCCCCTACTCATGTTAGCACAGTTGTAGAATGCCCAGGATGGGAAAACATACGCCCAAGTATTGATGATGTAACGAGCCTCGTCCTCGGGAAAGTCTTCCTTGAGGCTTCGCTGGCATTCTTCTAGGCTTGCTCCTGCGATAAACTTTTCATGAATGGGGCCGACAATGGCACGTCCATCGTATAGAGGTCCCCAAAGAGGATTGTTGGTTATCCTGTCGTTAAAGGTAGACCTGATGTTCGTGTAAGCGTTGCGTGTACATTCTCTAGGCCAGTGAACGTGGACATACTTGAACGTGGATACGCCGCCATCTGCTGCTTCGAGGACTTTCTTCTTTCGAACATCAGGATAGTTTGACTCGGGTGCGATAGTAAACTACATGTCTTCTTAGCAGGTCTCGACCATCATGTAGCTGAGTATCGCTTACCTTTGTTCCCATCACCACTCCCTCGGCCCCTGTCTCTCATTAGCATCTCTCAATTACTCACTTCATCTTGATGCATGTACATACCCAGAGCCAATGCTCCAGCGACTCCTCGCCCATCAGCAATACCCCCTGCAGCCACAATACTTATCTTTCTGTCCGGGAACTCCGTCATAAGCATATCCCTCACTTCAGGAACCAAGCTCACGATGCCTGATCCCTGACGAAACTGATGACCGCCAGCATCAACACCCTGTGTGACAAGCACATCTGCACCATCTTGGGCAGCCTCTCTGGCAGCTATAACATTGCCAACCTGCACAAACACAACAGGCGGGTGCTCAAGAGCCTTGAGGCTGGGGATGATCTTGCTGTGCGGCTTGAGATCGCCATCCGGAGCGAATAGCCATATCGCCGCTGGGCGGTTCTCGGCTATAAGCGGCAGGGCCGTTTGCTCAAAGTTACTCACGGAGCTGTGACTGGTGATGAAGCTGGCCCCGATCCTGAGTGGGCCTTCGGACGGTTGATCAGCCCCGAGAAGTGCGCGGACCTCGTCAAAGTGTCCCGCGAGTCTGTTGATGTGTTCCGAGTCTGGCTCAAGATAGGCGATACAGGGGAGAAAACCTTGTAAATTCCATCAGCATGAGATGTCACATACTAGAGAGGGGTGAGACTACCGAGGCCACCAGCCTTTGTCACTTCAGCTGTCATCTGAGGGGTAGCTATTCCGAGCATGGGTGCATTGCTAATCAGGGGGCTCGTGGCCCAAGGAAAACGGTTGAGAAGCTGTGAGGGACTCATTGAGATGTTGTTTATAATGATGTTTGCGATGCCAACTCAATCTAAATCAGGGTCGTCGAGGCTTTGCTTATGTAGTTGCTTGTTCCACGGAAGTAATTAGTTCAAGCTGACTCATTTGTCATTTGCCCGATTTGTATCAACAACGGGAGTTCTATTGCACCGTGATCTTACTTGGCGACTCCGCATTGTGACTGTATGGATACGTTGTGGTTCATAACGTTGAAGCCATTGATATCTCTAGAATTAATAATTCTCTCTTAAGCCGTCAAGATATTATACCATTTCTGGAAACTGCCACAAACCACTATTTAACATTTTATTCTTAGAATCGCTCCACGACTCCAGGCGGCTTGTTGTTGAGGATATCGTCAATCTCCTTCAGGATCTCTGGGGTCAACTTATCCACCACAGCCACGGCTTTGACGTTCTCATACACCTGCTGCGGGCTACTTGCGCCCGTGATGGCAGAACTGACATTCTTATTGCTGAGAACCCAGGCCAAAGCCAGCTGGCTCTGCTTGACTCCCAGCCTCTCCGCGATGGGCTTCAGCTGCTTGACCTGCTCGAGTATACCAGTCCAAGTATCTTTGCCGGTGCGTTTCCAGAATCCATTCACCCACTGGATGTCTTCGTTGGCCAGACGAGAGCCATCTGGAATGCCGTCGCTGTATTTACCTGAGAGGATGCCCTGCCGCATGGGTGAAAATACAGTCAGACCAAGGCCAACCTCACGATACAAATGAGCATATTCTTGTTCGACCTTTACACGGTCAAGCATGTTGTAAGCAGGCTGCTCCATGACGGGGCCTATCAGACCGAGCTTGTCAGCATATCGCCATGCTTGTGCTATTTCATCGGCATTCCACATCGAAGTTCCCCAGTAGAAAGCCTATTCAAATCAGCTTGTATTATTTGGCGGGCTCGCAGGTCAAAGATCCGTCTTACCTTTCCTTGATCTATAATGTGGTTGAACGCGCGAACAATCTCCTCCATAGGGGTTTGGCGATCAGGTCGGTGAGCGTAAATGAGATCGACATACTCGAGATCCAAGCGTTTAAGTGCGCCGTTGATCCCCTCAATAATGTGCTTTCGCGATAGACCCTTATTGTTGACGGGGTTATCTCCAAAAGCGCCTCCCCAATAGATCTATAGATTTTGACTCATTAAATCATACACCACTCCTAGGTTTGACACAGCTTACCTTTGTTGAGACCACAACATCATTTCGTTTCCAGCCATATTTCTTAATGGCCTCACCCATAACAATCTCAGACTCTCCATTGGAATACTCCTCGGCACAGTCAAAGAAGTTGACACCGCAGTCATAGGCAGCTTTCATACATTCGAAAGTGCGCTCTATGAGCATAGTTAGTAAAAACAATATTATTATTATTGCTAAGTTCTTTGCATGCTGACCTCTGTCAATATGACCACCATATGTCAGCCATCCACCGAGGGAAATTGCTGAGACCTGAAGACCTGAGCGGCCCAAGAAGCGATACTCCATCTCGGGAATGTCGTCCGGTTTAGACATGATGCCGTGACAGCTTGACTACTGTGTTGTGCTTGTGTGATTTCAAGGGCTCTCTATAGCAACGATGAAGCTATATCATCATGAGTTGCTCGCTTTTGTGAGAGGTTTTTGTATCTCCTCATCAGTCAGCACACTACATCCCGTTTAGGTAGGCCGATACAGTCAAGTGTACGTTATTAACCGCGACAGCCATTTCATGCGGGGCGCCGTTCGTAGGCATCTCTCCAAACATATGTACTTAAAGGTTGGGAAGCATAAATGCCAGTTTTTGCTTATGAGACACCGGGGGGCGTTTGTGCGTGTAAGAGAGGTTTTTGAATTGTGCAGAATACAGTGTAATGTAGGTATGCAGAGTTGGTGGTTGAATTGCATTTGTTCAACCAGTGAATTTGATAAGTAGTTCATTTCACTCACATATGACTTCCATGACAGTAAGTCCTTGATTCAATTAACTGCACAGAAGTAAATATATATAATTCCATTAACACTTTACCATTGGCTCTACTTTGTTCTCTTGGATAGGTAGGTTATCTCACGTTTCTTTTGTTGCCCTTCACCCAAAAGGCGGCTACCCTATATCCATACATCGATATCAGCAACTACTCTTCGGCATAGAATATAACATGCAGTTGTGGCTTGTAGCTAAATTTATTTTACAAGTACATCTAAGTGATGACCCTCTGGCTTTCACCAGGGTTCGTCTGTATTGACCAACCTAGACTCTGGAGACCCCAACAACACACGCAATGATACGTGAAACCCTGTTCATACACAGGAGGTTAAGTATTCGAGACCCGACGTGTTATAGGTCATTATGAGTATAATAATACCCTGAAGACAATCAGACGGCGGAGACCGGAGCAAAAGCCGGCATCGATATGCTGTACTCTGTAACATACTCCGTACTTCACCCTCATCTCTAGATTGACTCGGTAATGTCATGTACCGAGTTCGGCAATGTTATACCCATGACGATATCTCACATAACCGCTGGTAATATGATCCAAGTTCCATTCGAAAGGAAGGAATGAAAGAATGACAGACGAGCATGTTTATCTGATCTCGCGAGATATTTCAAGGTTTGAATAATAGAGAATCAATGTGATCGAGATTGCCATTGGTCGATCTCAAGTTGAGAAGCCAAAATGAGACCTCGTATAGAACTTTTAATTGGCCAAGTGTGAGTTATGCATGTCTCGTGAGCGCTAGGTTGGCATTTCGGAGATTTCGTCAGGCAAAAGAAGAAAGCAAATCTCCGAAGGTGACGCGCGCCTGAGATTCTCTTCTTTATCCTATTTTATTTTTAATTTTCGTTTTCTTCAGGGACTACTGTGGAAACAGGGAAGACAAAAGCTATGACGAGGCTTCTGTAATTGCTAGACCTTGGGTTCCCGCATTTTACATTTTGCATTTTGCGTGTCTGCACTCCGTAGATATGGGGGAAAACTCGGACACGTTGTGACCCTGACCAGGCAACGGGTTGAGGAGACAATTCAGGTTCGAGCACGTATCACAGCACGGTTTATGCAAACGGGGGCACGCCACGATACAGTCTGCCCTAATCGTCAGGCGAGGAAGTTCCGTTGAATGACACGCGGTGACTGTGACGGGGTTGCAGCATAAGAGTGTGAGATGAGATGTTCGGTGGCTCAGCATAGGAGTCAGCCACGAAAGGCTCACAAACTGTAAACTGGACTATCAGCAGGCTTGGCTGAGCCGCATAACTGTCGTCAAAGAACAACTCATGTGGCAAGTATTTACGTGTACAATGTCCGTAGCCCTGTGTGTGTTGGCACCTGTGGCGAATGTATGAGACGATAAGACAACTCGCGAGTGACGATTCACCTGTACTGACTGACACACGCTGACTTGGACGATACAGAAAAAGGGAGGTGGATGGATGTTGAGTTGATGAGCATGCCAGGGCCAGGGGAATGGCCAGAGCCGCTTCCAGCGGGGGACCCCTGGTCGAGACATGTCGCTTCTAACTCTTCTAGGCCCTGTTGGTGCTGTTGGGGAGTCTTGGGACCGGGGTAGCATCGCGAACTCGCATTACCTGTGATTGAGTTATTGGGTAATTTCACGATCACGACCCTGTTCGATGAGGAGAAACGACAGATGACGAAGATGATGAGGAGAATTCTAATGCAATTCTCGAGAAACAAGAACTCCCTGCTGCCAGGGAGTCCGCAGTTGCTGCAGCTGCAGAATGCCTCATGTCGAAGAAAAGAGGAATTCGGACTGGACGAATGGGCAACGGAAATGTTCCACCCTTGAGGCTTGTGGTGATGGATCAAACTAAGCCAGGCCAGGCCAGGACAAGCCAAGTCAAGCCCCGTGTGATAGACGGGCGCTACTGTAACCAAAGGTAGCAACAGCAACGTCTTGACTCTTTTTGGGTGTGGTGTGTGGCTGCGGCTGGCGGCTGGTCGCTTTTCCACACCAAAAGGTAGAATGGAAGATGGAATGAATCGTTAGACTGAACGGTAATAGCACGACATGAACACCAAACGAACGGTTTCTAACCTTGATCTCCACCATGGACGTACGTAGTGACTAGTACGTAGTATGTTGCGGTCAAGGTCATGAGTAGAAGCGCGGCATTTTGTTGATGTATCCGTACCCCATACCTAGGTAGTGAAGCAGAATAATCTGCTGTCACGGATACTCCGTACATGTAATCGATCGATATTGTACATGGCTGGAAATAGTGCCAAGTACTCACTCACAAGCCAATGCGGAACTCGTCGATCCATTTGTATGGCTCTACGGATATGGATAGAGACTTGAATTGACTCGACGACTTGACTGTGCGTTTTCTGTAGACCATAGACCGGTTACAGGGTGTCCTGTTGAAAGAGGCCAGAAGCAGATTCTCGCCGACAAGAACCTTGAATCTCAACCCTTTAACCCATGTCAATATCATCACAGACCAGACGACAAAACGGTGAAGGTCAAGGCAAGGCAAGGTACGGAGTACGGTACGCTCTGGTACCTGACCAGAGGCTGGGAAATTGCGGGACGGCTAAGGTAGAGTTTTGTACCCCGGCTCTGCCGTTGGGGTATTCCGAGAGGTACGAGACTCCGTCAGTTACTCTGTACTCCACCCTTTCTAGCGGACAGCGCCGAGTCAAGCCCATGATCCATCCAAGGATTTTTATCCACTGGAGGAGATGACAGCAGATAGATGCGCGTCCGTCATTGTATTGAAGATATTGTAGGATATAGCATCGTGGGTAGTTTGCTGTTGATGCGACAGTTGAGGAGAGATGGGCAATTGAATTGGCTGTACTCCGTAAAAGATCAATCATAAAAAGTCGACAAATGTTCAGGACTCACCGATAAATTTGCGTCAATGGCTGGGTGTCACGCGCGTTTGGCATTGTGCAGGTGATATCTTCAAAGCGTCCGAGGCAATAAACTTTTTATACTTTGCTTGGCTCTTTGACTCGAGTAACAATTGTTCATCGCTTTTTCATTATTTTCGGGTTTCTTTCTCTTTTACGAAGAGTACTCAACCGAGAAATAAAAGAAACTATTGTCGGATTTGACTCAAGCCTCGAGTCGAGGCAAGGCAGGGCAAGGGAGCTAGAGCTGCGAGAGAGATTCATGCCCATGGGTTGGAGATACTCTAATTTCAAGTAGATTCCGGCATCCAAAGTCCAGGTTTGCACAGTGTTTCGAGGGCCTTGGCGCAAGACATAAATGTGATGCAGGCTGTTAATTGGCAGTTTGTACAGTACACATGAGAGCCTGTGCCATAACCTATCCACGGCCCCTCAATATTGAGCCTTAGACGATAGATACTCCTATCCCATGTACCCCCTTAAGTTTTAACAACCTTTCACTTGCTTGACTCTTAGGTTCTCCTTCTCTTTACCTACTGGATTCGGCTGGGCCAGACCCTGTGCAAAATTCCGGGCTAAATGCTGAGTCCTGGTTGGCGTGTATTGTTTGGCCCCCTTCGCTTGTTTCTGTAGCGCTTCCCACCCAATGCTTGCCCTGTGGCCGGGGGCCGGGGGGTCTCCCCTAGTAGTGGGGACCTATGGATGGGATTGGGGTCGGGTGCTGGTTTCTGAGGTGCCTGGGCCAATTTTTTTTTTGGTAGACTCGCTTGGTCCATTCAGTGGCTACCTATCTCGTACCCTGCAGGTGCCCTGTCTTGCCCTGCCTTGCCTTGCCTAGAAGGAGGTGCAGGTATTAGTTAGGCGGTGGTGATGGCGCTGGTACAGGTGTTGGTGCTGGGCGATGGTGCTAAGGTGCACGCACTGACCGGACTGCTTCTGTTTCTGCTTAGGTAGGTCTTATCCCGACCCGGTCCCGTCCTACCGTCTCCGTCTCGTCTCTCGTCTACCTACTCTCTTGCTTTGCTTTGCTTCCCTTCCCTCTCTCCCCTTTCCAAACTTGATCTCCCCATCAACGTTACCGACCATCGTCTCCTTCGATCTATCTTGGGGCTTTCCCCTTCGACCGCCCTCGCCCTCGCCCTCGCCATCGCCCTCTCCCTTCCGCCTCGACTCGACTCGATCCGATTCGACTCCATTGCCTATGAGCTGCCTCGTCCTACTCTTTTCTGGCATCTCTTCTGTTAATTGAGGTGAGTCAAGTTCACGTTGCTTTGCCTTTTGCTCGAAATCGGAATGCGTGGTGCTGGACAGTGGTCTACACATCCGTGCTGTGCTGTGTTATGTGTGTGTTGTGCTGTTGTTCCGACAAAAGGGAGCTCCCGCGCGACGTGGAGATCCAACGGCCTGGCCTACTTTTTGGTCACTGCAATCAATCTCTCCCGGATGCCGACCTCAATCGAATCATACCGGCAACTTTGCAGCATGCAAATACCTGAATCGCGTTCATCGCTCTCTATCGCGTTTAACGGACCTTTTCGGCATCACTTTTAGGGGCTCCCATACTGCAGCTGCGGCTGGCGGCTGGGTCTTTCGGCTGGAGGTGTCTCTCTTGCCGCGCCTCTCCAATCAAGATCCCAGCACCTGGCCAACAACCCAACTTGACCAATCCATCGCCTCATGCTTCTCTCTCGGGTCGCCCAACCACAAGCACCGCCACTGCATCCGTTTCTCTTCTTTTCGCTCCTTCATCTATTTATGTGTACATCAAGTTTCCATCAAGACTGACCGCCGGTTCGTGCATTTTGTTTACAGGCATCGATTTGTTGAATCCTTTTCGATTCTTACCACGACATCCGCCCTCGCTGCGACCACCGAATTTCCTGTACCTGTCTAGACATATTGTAACGGTGGTCCTTTGACCGCCTCCGCAGCCGACATGGCCTCATCATCATCGAACGTTGTTGGCGTTCACTACCGCGTGGGAAAGAAGATCGGAGAGGGTTCTTTTGGTGTTATTTTTGAAGGCACCAATTTGCTGAACAACCAACAAGTTGCTATCAAATTTGTTAGTATTGAAAGGACCCACGCTTTTGCGCCTGTGATTGATTGGCGTTGCTGACTTGATACCAGGAACCTCGCAAGAGCGATGCTCCTCAGTTGCGAGATGAGTACCGAACCTACAAGATCCTTGTTGGCTGCCGTGAGAAGATCCGATCTGAAACAATCCCCGCGACTATACACTAACTCCAAATTAGCCGGCATTCCCAATGTTTATTACTTTGGTCAGGAGGGTCTTCACAACATTCTAGTGATCGACTTGCTCGGCCCTTCGCTTGAGGATCTCTTCGACCACTGCGGCAGACGATTCTCCATCAAGACAGTTGTTATGGTTGCTAAGCAGATGCTTTCAAGGGTTCAGACCATCCACGAGAAGAATCTGATTTACCGCGACATCAAGCCCGACAACTTCCTCATTGGACGCCCCGGCACCAAGGCCTCCAGCGTCATTCATGTTGTCGATTTTGGCATGGCCAAGCAGTACCGTGACCCGAAGACGAAGCAGCATATTCCGTACCGCGAGCGAAAGTCACTGTCTGGAACCGCCCGATACATGAGTATCAACACTCATTTGGGACGCGAGCAGTCCCGTCGAGACGATCTCGAAGCCCTCGGCCACGTTTTCCTGTACTTCCTTCGTGGCGGCCTCCCCTGGCAGGGTCTGAAGGCTGCTACCAACAAGCAGAAGTACGAGAAGATCGGTGAGAAGAAGCAGACCACTGCTATTAAGGATCTCTGCGAGGGCTTCCCCGAAGAATTCTCCAAGTATCTGACATATGTCCGCAACTTGGGTTTCGAGGACACTCCTGATTATGACTACCTCCGAGAGCTCTTCACACAGGCTCTTAAGAACACGGGAGAGGTTGAGGATGGCGATTACGACTGGATGAAGATCTCTAAGGATTCGGGAAAGGGATGGGACTCGAAGAACCACAGCGGCGCGTACCTCCACAACCCGAATGCTCGACCTGGTCCCTCCCAGATGGAGCTGCACAGTGGGCACCGCCCCGGGAATACCACCTCTCACCAACAAGCACAAAACCTTACTGTCGGCCGTTTAAACGCCGCGCAACCCCTCCTCCGTCTCCGATCCAGCAGATGGGCAAGCAGAGAGATCGGCCAAGCGCCCCCGGCGGCTTATCAGCGCAGAGGGGGAGCGGGGTTGGGGGTCTTCGGGACATGGGAACGCCCACTGGCTCGACCCAAGCTCAGTTCCAGAACAGCGCCCAGAACCTGCCCCAGCAGCCGAGGACGTCCCAGCAAGGCCCAGCGACTCAGCCCACCCAGGCTAGCGGTCAGCAGTCAAACCCTCAGCCCAGCGGCTTCCAGAAGCTCATGAAGACCCTGTGCTGTGGTTAAGCGTATCCTGATTGACAGTCAAGAATTTTCTTTGTTTCTTCATTGCTGCGGCGTTGTGCTTCAGGATTAGTATTATGACGACAGGCCCGAGCTTGAGGAGGATCGCCCCATTTGTTCAAAAAACGGGACGTGGTTGATGGTTGAGAAGTCTAGCTGAAGCTCAGTCCTGTTTACGGATGGACAACTGTGTGGATGTCTGGTTCAACAACAACCTACCTCGGCTGAGTTGGTTCGAGTCACAAACGCGCTCCTGGGTCATTTGCTTAAGCGTCACTACTCGCCTCTGAAGCTCACCATATTCGAACTCGATTCACACCATCTCGGTACTATAGAACCCTTTGTCCTCCTACATACCCTTTCACCAGTCGAACCACTCGCATGACCGCCCGAGGGGGTAGCAGGGTCTGACTTGGGATGAGGACCAAAGGGCCTTTTTTCTCATGTCTGGCAATCATCACGAAATTATACTAAAACCACGTTTAATCTTCAGCGCAGCGCAGCACGGCGCAAGGAGACGGTGCAGGGCAGCATTTTTGGGTTTGGCTGGGTGTTTCTTCTCTTATTTCTTATGACGCTGTCCATAATATCTTTGTGTTACCACCAAACGAGACGAGCGACTATCGGGCGGCCTGACGGCGCCCAGTCTTGCCTGGTGTCGATGGAGCGAGCAGTTAGCGTGGGGATGAGTTTGAAGTTTGCAAGTTTGGTGATTTGTCGTGAAACAAAGATAGAGCACTATAGGGAGTTATCGTTTTGGCAATTTTTTAATGGGAAAAGAAAAAGGCGTCGCCATCTTTATCAGTCTCCACGTTCCATCCGTTCGTTCATAAGCATGCATTTAGTTAGGTAAAGGATAGTAATAAGCATCATCATGTGTATATATGTAATATTACACGGCCATAACCACCAACGAAACAACTCGTAGATTTATTGCCAAACAATTCCCTTGTGGTCTTTTTTCTGATACGCAATCCCATCAACACCCGACCCGATGTACAGCACCCCGAACAAGTCAATTGGCAAGGTCAAAGATCTAGCCCGCAAACAAACGCTTCATTGACCGACCCGTTTAGGTCAGCTTCTGCTTGATGAAGAAGGATCGGAGATGCGAAAGCTGCCAGGTGCAGGTGATGCCAAGAACAACGAGCTGAATGACGATCCATCGAATAACACGGGCGTTTGTAGACTCGGACTGATCTCGGAACTCGGCCTCTCGTTCCTGTTACATGGCGTGGTCAGTTTATTACTCTATTGGACATGTTGGCTGGTGACACTTACACGCTGGAAAACCTGCTCTCTTCGGATATCAGAAAGACGAGCATTGAGGTCCTTGACACGTGACGTGATGTCCTGGATCTTGCCCTTGTCGCTGCTCTCGATCTGGTTGGTCTCGCCGATGACGAGGTCGAGGGTCAGCTTGATGCCGCCGTTGGGGTTCTTGGCTGAGAGCCACGAGGTGCGGCCTGAGCTGGATGACGGTGTGAAGCAGAGCTTGTGGTCACCTGCATCAGCAGCGGAGAAAGTGAAGCGGCCAGAGGAAGCACCGCGCTGAGAGACGACACGGTGGTCGTTATCGAAGATTTCCTATTTGATTTTGTTAGTAAAAAAAGGATTTATATATGCACCTTAGGTGGTTGCGGAAGGGGACAGCTGTCCGTGCTAACATACGTCGACATTGATATAGATACTGATTCCGTCGTGCTTCACCCAGGCTGATACTCGGTCGTCCCACTCCTCAGCACTGTAGTGTCCGACAACAAGTGTGTCCTTGGGAAGCTCCTCGTAGAAACACTTAGGTGTCGTGCCGTCGATGAAGAAGTGCAGCGCATTCGCAGCGGCGCTGAGAGACAGGAGAGGAAGTAGGTATTTCATGATGGTGACTGCTTCTTTGCGCTGATCAATTGGGCGCAATTGAACAATCGAGGTTATCGTTGCGAGGGGAGGGATTTCGCTAGGGATGTCGTTGTGTTATAATAAAGGTGGTATCTTGAGAAAGTAGCTGTCCCCCTTTGACTCTGGCTTCTACTGTTGGCGCCCGCGAAGCTGCCACGTTCAAAGATCGGCTTTGGGTCAGGGGGGGTTCAGCACTGTCACGTGAAGATAACGACGTCCTGATCCTGGGGAAAGGCGGCGCATCTTTAGCTGCATTCCCTCGATTCAACGACCAAATTTTAACGCGTCAGAAAAGCAGTTCGAATCCGACCAAACGCAGCGAGAAACAATACAATAAACAAAATACATAACATAATAAGGCCTGAGCGGTCGTGTTTGATGGGTTTGGTGATGGAATCTCGAATCTGAAGGATCTCTGGACTAAACAACCTCACCTCACCTACTCGATTTATTCTCTTCCCCAACGACACGCTCCGATAATGACTTCTTCCGACGTTCGCGATGTCCTCAACCTGGGCGACGGTGCGTCTGGCCCCCGATCGAGCAAAAAGCAGAAGATTTCAGCGCCGAGACCAAACCTGAAGGGCCTGGCGCGTGAAGTACACAACCTTGGAGGCGACAACCCTATCGCCATCGTCCCCGAAGTCACACATTTCAAGAAGCGGCGCTTTGCAAGTCGTAAACCTGCTGCGAAATGGGAGATGCGACCATTCAAGAATTCGGCGCGGAGTGATTCGGATTTCACCTTGCGACACTGGAGGAGGAAGGACGAGAAGCAAGAAGGCAACGATCCATTGCAGGAACAGATGAGCCAAGAAGAACAATCACAGCCGTCCCAAGATAAGCTCGAGGATTCCGCGTTTGCCAAGTTCAACGTGCAAGTTTCAGTACCACAGTACAGCGAGGGCCAGTATGAGCAATCGCTACAACACAGCGACTGGACTAAGGAGGAGACGGATTATTTGCTTGAATTGGCACGAGATTTTGACCTCCGATGGCCCTTAATATGGGATCGCTACGAATGGAACCCTCCGGCTATGAACGGGGAGGCTGACGCTGACGGCGACGAGAGTAAGGCGATTGTGCCGACGACAAGGTCTCGATCCCTTGAGGATCTCAAAGCACGGTATTACGAAGTCGCATCCAAGATGATGGCAGCGCAGAAGCCTGTGCAATACATGACACAACCTGAATTCTCCCTCCATGAACTCATGGCACACTTCAACCCGCAGCAGGAGAAGTCAAGAAAGGAGTTTGCGCTAAATGCTCTGACGCGGTCACGCGAAGAAGCTCGCGAAGAAGAATCGCTCTTGCTGGAGATTAAGCGAATTCTGGCACGCAGCGAGCGATTCAACGATGACCGGCGCGAGCTTTACAACCGCCTCGATTACCCTCGAGCGGATACTGACATAAACGCTTTTAAGTCTTCTGCGGGCCTGCAGAATCTCCTGCAGAACCTCATGACTGCCGACAAGTCCAAGAAGCGTAAGTCACTAATGCCTGGCGATGGCATCAGTCCATCTGGCACAGCACCCCCACAAACAGCAGCCGCGGCCTCTGCCGCCGCCACTGCCTCTGCTGCCGCCGCTGCAGCAGCACAAGAGGCCGGGAGGCGCGAAAGCACGGTCGCATCTACTGGTCCTCGCGAATCTACCGGCCCTGCTCCTACTCCAACAGCTTCAAACAACAAGAAGGGCCAGCAGCAACAACAGCAAGAGCGCCGCAAACTCACGACGCAAGAGGAGCTGCTGTATGGCGTAACCCATCATGACCGACTCGGCTCTGGGCCAACTTTCCGAACAGAGAGAATCAACAAACTCTTCTCACACAAGTCGAACCAGCAGCAATTACGTATCACCAATGTCCTCAACGAGTTAGATGTGCCTAACAAGCTTGCTATGCCGACCGCGGCGACTACACATCAGTATGAACAACTTCTCGCGGCCGTCAACAGTCTGCTCGATGCTCGTAAGGTCTCAGATAAGCTTGAATCCGAGATCAAAATCGAGGAGGCAAAGAAGGCAGAGCGAGAGAAAGCTCTGGCACCCCCTGAATCCGAGTCATCGGCCGGAAAAGACCAAGAGACAAAGGATAGGGATAACACGGAAGGTCCTGGAGCCGCTGCAGCGAATGCAGAGAAAACAAACGGCGACGTCACATCTGCACCTGAAGATGCAAGCCAGGATGCTCTAGAAACAGCAGCCCCAACGACCGAAACTGCAGACAATGAAACGGAACAGAACACCGAAACTGATAAGCACGGGCGTCCTGGTAGTAGCAGTGCCACGCACAAGCGAAGTGCCAGTGTCTTAAGCAACGTCAGTGACAAAAGCAACAAACGCCAGAAGAAGTAAGACCGCACACATGTACCACCAAGTACCACAGTATATAGCTCTACGCGTCAGTGACTTGCTGCACGCGAGCGACTACAGCAACGTTCCTGCAGAAACACAGGGGCTTCTGAACCGACATGACGGTGAGATCTGCTTAGCCCGGCAGTTGTTGGTTTGAGATCTGTCATACACGTGAGCTCAAGGTTTGGCGAGACAGGGTCTCACCTGAACTTAGATGTGTTGCCAAGAGAGGTAGATCACCGTGGAGGTTAGCATGTCATACAAACCGCATCTTCTGAAACATAACATAATGTGTCGAAGTGCCGCCAGTGGAGCTCAGTTGTGTGACTGTTCAAAGACTATGCATCACCAAATGCACAAACCTGCATCCTAAAAGAGAGGGTGGCCGAAGCACATGGATATGTCGACCGCGTGGGGCAGGAATAAAGCAGCGTGTTCATCTTTGAGCTTGCAGACAAGTGCTCATCCAAGGGACGTACTTGAAACAGTCAAGGGCCCTGCGAGGGATGCAGTGGGCGCTAGGAGGTGCGCTGGACAATAGGGGTGACGTTGTGTTAAAGAACCTGCAGCTCATCAGCGGCTGCAGCGAGGCTATCTCTTAATATAGCAACACGTTTCTATAATTATAGCCGCATCCCTTGAAGAAGATCCGTATCCCTGGATAGAGAAGACCCCTAGAGAAGGATGCATGGGACCATTGAGGGGTGTAAGGCACCCAACGCCTCGGGCCCGCCGACTTACATAGAAGCTGCCTGCTACCAACTCTCAACTTGCCTAAACGGGATCAGAAGCGTTAATCGAGTGGTTCAGATCCACCGAGATAGCGCTGCCACTCCTTTGGAACCTACTTCTTTGGCGCCAGGAAGACTAATCCAGGGGCGTGGTTCTTGCAAAGGAGAGTGTGCATCGTCTTCAGATCACAGGAACTTCAACAAGGGCCAGCGCTTGTAGATGACAGAATCGTCTTGGTGAAGATCTTGAGCGAGACGCCCAAGCAGTTGCTGCATGGCTGGCTGCATGCATGTGTGTTGTAGTCGGCGTTTATACTCTAACAATAGAACTGACCCGCCGCATCTCAAGATGCAAGAGCGATGGTTTGCAGCAAGATATCTGATCTGAGATAAGATTAGTCCATGCTAGGCGCCAAGATCTTGATTATTCTGGAAAAGCTGCGAGATGAGGGCATACTATGCAGGGTCGGCGCTTAGCTGGCGGCTAGTTGTGAACGTACGAACCACCGTTGGACATGGAGCCTGTAAAATCAGTTGCGAGAGCGCTCATGGGATATTTTTAGACAAACAAGCATTGTAAAATTAGAAACAAAGTTTCCGTGATATATTATATGCCCGTCGTGAAGATATGCCTGTGGTGTTGAGGCTCTGAGACGTGACGTCCTGTGCATCAAGCAAAACGACTCATGATTGGTCCCGCATCCTCGAGTAAGTTTATGACGAGAATATACCGATACTGAAACGAACGGTTTCGCTGATGTGGTTTTTATTAAATACCAAAGACCCTGGAAATGTAGACGTATAGTTCAGGCGTGTTATAGGGCTGATGTGTACATTCGCACTCGTGATAACGCCAATGCACATCCGGGCATCAGGACGAGAACAGATGTGTACGCCGAAAACCATCGCCGTCAGCCTGAAGATATCGAATTGACCTATGGCGAGATTGACTTAGATGCCTCCCCGTCTGTCGTCTCTTCTCTCGACATATTTCGACAAGGGATAGACCGATGCACTCATGCTTCAGGTGAAGACAAGAGTGCGCATCATCTTAGTACGCCATCGACAAACACCATGCATCTTATTTCACATGCGCCACCGCGGCGTACAACTGTGAAGGTTGACACTGGCAACTCCGTTTGATGCAAGATGGTGAGGGAGTGGGGGAGTTGCAGGCGGAGAATCAGTGATCAGTATGAAGGGATAACTTAGCCAACATCAACCCACCACCAACAAACCATCCGGGGTTATCTACAGCCTTGCCATGACATGATATGGAGGGGTCGATTCCTGTCTTCTTGGATTGCCGACATTCAGAGTATGCAACCAAGCCATCTGAGTCTTGGCTCTGACTTGGAGTTATCCAACATCCTAAGTTTCTAACCATCAACATCCATCCGCGAGCGCTGGCGACATTTTTGACCATTTCATGCGCCAAGGAGAATTGAGTTGCCTGTTTGACCCATCAAGGAAAAGCAGCTTGTTGTTTTTGTTGTTTTAACCAACAGACAGGGTTGAGACACGAAAGTTTAAGCCGTGGTCTCCAACAGGAACCTTTGAGCACGCTAGGGCTTGATGGACCAGGATGCAACTCGGCAGTCCCATACACATCAACCGCCTTCAAGTCGCACTTGAGTCTGTAGTCATTCATTGCCCGTCATGTTCCGTGCCAACAATGTCAAGGATGCGAAGATACCTTCTAATGTGCAATGATCGTCGTCGATGCCATCTCTGCAGTAATAAGTTGAGTACTTTGCCCTCAAGGGTAGTATTCGGACCCGCTATGCGGAGGAATACTTCCAATCCAATCTTCGTTCTGGACTTATCCTGCTGATCAATCACTGGGTCTTTGAAGATGCGGCTCCTGTTCGCGACCTGCTCCAATCTCGAGTGTGTTCGCTCTGTTTCGCATCCTAGGAAGCTGTCTTAAAATACGACCATAGGAGGCACCCTTACCTCTTTGCCTGAGATGTAACGAAACCTTTTGTTGAAGGAATGAGTGAGTGATATCCACTGCCCGACCGAACCCTCCGCTTCCCCGCGCTTTTGCATTAGAAGCTGCAGAGCCATTGTTGTGCGGTTGTAGCCAACGCAGCGGTGTGCCTGCGCGAAGATGTAGTGCAGTGATATAGACCTAGTTATTACCTGTTAGGCCATGGGTTCATGTAAAGAGGCGCCAATTGCCATCATTCTTGTCATATTAGCCCTTTAACTATCTGCTGTGACGGGTTTGAATCACGACGGACCAGCCCCTTGTCTTTAATGAAGGGCCAATCGCAGTTAAGAGCCTGCCTTTGCTCATCACAAGTTGACAAGGAACTGCAGATAGCGTGCTTAGCCACATGCGGGACAAGAGCCGAGATGTCGAGCAATTGATGAAGATGCCACAGCTGAATTGAGGAGTTGCGAACATTGAACTAGAACTGGCTTAAAACTTGAAAGCAAATGGCACTGCATGCAGCAGAAAGCAAGGAATGTGCTCAATATCATTGTTGGCTGATGATGCCCTGAAGTGGAGAGTAGCAAGACAAGAATAGGAACACCGGCAATCGACAGACCAATCATTGCCGCTTGCTGGACCATTTACCATGATGCAAAATCGCAGGTATTTGGGGAGCCGACCAACAGTGCGCGAATGTTGAGATGTGACGAAGGGCCCTTGTCGGCTGCGTTACCACTTTGATATGAGAAGGTTTCTAAAAATGGGTTGTTGGCTGTTTCGTTATCAAATACGTCGATGCTCCGTGCTTGAACGCATGCTGGTAGGGCATGCTGCGCTTAAAGATATTTTTGGCTGCTTCAGATAACTGGGGAGGATTGAAGCTGCGTGGCTACCAATCTCCCCCAAAAGAAAGCTTGGGCGTAGAAGATCTGGCTACGCAGCTTATACTCATAGAGAGCCAGGGACTCATGGCTAGCCTCTATCAAGTATCAGGACTATGAATACCGAATGAGGCCGCCAAACAAGGGTCACCTTCTAGCTCCCCACACAACTGAGTTAAAGAGGTGTTTCGAGCCAGGCACCGCGCCAGCCTCGGTTATTATGGCAGGGGAGCAAGGATATGAAGTCAGTATCAATGTCCACGGCACATTTGTGCGCTCATGTTGTATTATTGCGTGCTTCGCATTGCAAATAGATCTGAACAGAAGCCATGCTCGGGCACATGGTATTCTGAGGCTAAATACCAGAAGCGGACCGAGCGTATCTGATGTCTGGTTGATAATTCAAGATTGAGCTCTAGTTAGTCCTGGCACAGCCGCGGACGGCGGCGAGCGACACGAGACAACGCTCTTAGCGTGTTAGACGCGGCGTTAATAGATTCTGTTTCGCCTAAGGTGCCTGAACCCT
Organism: Fusarium avenaceum; assembly: GCA_025948275.1. Classification (NCBI taxonomy): domain Eukaryota; kingdom Fungi; phylum Ascomycota; class Sordariomycetes; order Hypocreales; family Nectriaceae; genus Fusarium; species Fusarium avenaceum. The sequence continues at coordinate 4,999,464 of CP109670.1, read as the reverse complement.
GACCCAGTCGATCATACGCAGATCTTGATTGGCCGTTGGGGCGAGGAGGCGTACAGTCCCGACACACACATCCGCCGATATGCGGTGGATGGGAGGATGAAGGCCTGTGGTTGGCTCAGGGGGAAACTGATCGTCTTTTGAAGACGGCGCGGTTCAGAAGTACTCTGGGTGCACGGAGTACGGATACAAGTTTTTATGAAGTCCTTCGTCGCACAGGATCGGCCGAGAAGGGACGTATCAAACCACAGAACATATAGCCTAGCCTAGCCAGAAAATTCCAGCCAGAGCATTGGGAGAAGGAGATCTTGTATCAGGGTTGTAGATTCACAGTTGGCGAAGATGTACTGTGCAAGTACAGAAATTGAAAAGTGGCATGTCGAGTAACCAGAGGTTACCTTTGGTTGTGCGAGGAGTGGGGTTGTGCTCTCTACGTGCCTGCATCCCGCCTGGGAAAGTCTAGGAAAAGTGCAGTAACACCGCGGCAAGAGCGAACAGGGCGCGTACCACAGGGAAGGGGCCCGTTGACACCACAGAGCAACCTCTAGCTCATATAGTGCTAGCGTACTTTCCAAGTTAGGCTGGCAGTTCGTCGCGAGTTTGAGACCATAAGAGAGCCTAAACGATTAAGGAACAAAGGATTGAAAGTTTGAGTGTAAATTGCTGTGATTCAGCCTTATATAATGATAAGGATCAACTCAAGGACGGGAAACAACAGGGCGACAAGCCGGCTAGGTACTCCGTAGTTGCTCATGTCATCCACTGTCAACATGAACAGGTTGGATGTCCATATATCTGTTAACGAATATGACATCCCTAGACAGTACGGCAATCAATTGTGACCGAGTCCTCTAATCAATGGCTAATGGGTGGTAGATAGTATGGCATGACTTGCCACTCCGGGGCGCTGGGGTTGCATTATCAAGTCGTTAGTAGTTGGAGCCATCAGATGTCTTAGTATTGTTCAAAAAGAACAAGGATTGATGGGGACAGAAACCAAATACCCATGGTATATGCGTGTTTCATTTCTTCTTTAGGAAGTAAACTTGCCGTTCGTGACGGGAGAGATGACGCTCCCGTGTATACGAAGGATCCAAGCGAGAAGACCGTCGTCAGCCTCGGTGCTGTAGGCTTCGTCAAGGCTGTTAGAAGAGTCGCGCGACTATTCGTTGACGGGCGTCAGTCACAGGTGTCTAGCATTGATGTTTTATCTTGCTCTGGCCTCGATCCATTTAGGTGCGTGCAAGGGTCGCTTATTGGGTCTGGGATCATTTACCCCAAGGGCGATCCTTGTGCGGGTACTGTACACGTTTGGGGTCGTTTAGACGCCGAAGGATTTCGCTTCATTTCTTGTTCTACTTCAGAACCAAAACTTAGGTAGTGAGGGAAGAAGGAGCAGAGATGGTAAAGTCAGGCGCCGCCGGAGATAAACTGGAACAACTGCCATTGCTCAATTCGGTGGAATTAAATGGTTGAGATTTGATGGCGCTGGTGTTGACGTCGATGTTGATGTTGACGATGGGTATGCAGAATGAAATGGATGGGATGGTGCGGTGGTGGTGATGATGAAGCGGGAAGAAAAGCTTGTGAAAGGAGCATCTTGTTCAAGTGGAGTACTATGCCAAGAGGCGTAAATTTAGGTGATTGATATGCAGCTGATGGGTGCTCGCGGCACGGTTTTGCAATAAGTAATATGATTGTCGCGCCAGAGATAGACGAGATGACTCAGACAATTGAAACGACCAACAAGCTGGATAATTCCTCATGATGACAAAAGGCCAAATATCGCCTGGCTTGAGAGTATTATCCTTTACTTCGGCTCGTGCAGGCGACACCTTGTGTATCTCGTCTAAATGTCATGCAAATAATCAATACCGTTCATGTCTGTGACATGCTGTGGTGTATTTCTTGTCTCTGAGTGTCCAGCCTGAAAGACCGCGGCAGAGCAGCGGCGGAGTGCGGTTCTTGATCCGCTTCTTGAGGGGAGTGTGAGTAATTAAAGAAACGCCCCAAGCCATGGGAAAGGGAAGCCATTTGGCTACCCTGTCACTTCTCAACCCTAGGTAGGTACCCCATAGACTCTGGGCACTCGAGGGTGGTCTCCGTCGTCAACTACTAATCTAGGTACTACTCAGCCAGTCGCACAGCCCACGGTTGCAGGTAGAAAGCGCCCGAGGAACCAAGAATGTGGGAGAGCGTATAGTACTGTAAAAGAACAGTTACTGATGCGATGGAAGTGGATGCTTGGGAGGATAGATACTCGTGAGAGAGCCAGTTACAGACAAGAGTATGAGTTACGAAAGGATGTACAAAGCATACATAGTCGATCTGGAGTCAAAGATGTAGGTAGGTACGTACCGTAACGGAGAAATTCCGTCCTTTGTGTCCTTTACTTGTCTAATATCCGTAGATATGGATCTACTCCAGTGGTAAGTTAATTAGTGGCAGCTCTAAGCTGACGCTGAGATCCAACGTTTTGGAAATCCCCATTTTGACCTTGACCGCACTCACTGGACCGGGTAGTGACGTGATACGACCGAGAACGGGAGCATTGCGGAACCACCAATGAGGTAAGGTATCTCAGTGCAGTATTGGGCTGAGGTTGAGGTTGCTCAGGCCCTGGAGATGAGCAGGGTCATGGCTCTCCATGGTTCAGGTCAGGGTGCAGTGAAGGTACCTTTGAGCTTCAGGTACTTGTCGGGCTTAAACGAGGTACCGCACTCAGTAGGCGAGTGACGCCGTGTGAAGCGCCACGCCGCCGCGACCTCGGAGAACTGAATTGAAGACTCGAGCATACAAGGACATAAGTGATTGGTCTTTGGCGTGAAACGGGTTATCGCTGGGTGTGATTTATTGTCTGTAAGTGTCATCCAAAGTGTCTTTTGGGGTCTTGGTCAAGAGTCTGCGCATCCAAGAACGTTGATACACACAACCGCCATATATCACAGGACTCTTGTCGGGTTACACTTTAACCGCTCCGCAAAGCGCTGAAGACTGAGCCGCCTCCACTCATTTAATGGAGTAAATGTATGCACATACAGTAGGAACGGATCATTTGGCCTTTACGGATATCTTAGCTCAAGTTGCAAGTTGCAGCTGGAATTGCTATACGACCTACAGATACCTACTAACGGATACAGCAACTGCACCATCACCAGCACAATTCGGATGGACCCAATATTGCAAGCACCTGCACCACCAACACTAAAAACCAACAGCACCAACCGCGCGCCCCATGCCTCTTGCCCGCTCACGCCCCCGCTCTTGAGTCCACCTTCCAGGGTCCCCTGATCCCCGGTTCTTTAATCCTTTCACACCCCTTACGAAGTTTATGGTGTGTGGTGTGCGGTGCGCTCTTTCTTCTTTGCAGCATTAGCATGGCATTACCTAGCATTAGCATTGCACTGTTCTTTCAGTTCAGTTCAGTTCAGTTCAGTTCTGTTCTGTTTCGAATGCTCCCAAACCAAACTCGACAAGGCGCTCTCTCTCTCTCTGTTTGTGTTTCTCTCACCTTAGGCTACCTCACTCACCTCATTTCATTTACTAAATTTGATTTTGACTTGGCTGAATTGGATCACATTTCCCTGCTTCCTCTGTTGAACTGACTGTGAGAGTGGTCAACACGAACTGAAACACATCTGAGCGCTTCTGGTGCTACTCAAATCTTGGTGAACTCATACAGACTCTGCGGACCGTCAGTCAATCAACCAGTCTGTGTCTTATCTGGCCATGCTTCCAAGACGGTCCCTGTCATTGCCGCCGTCTTCCTCCTAGCTTTAGCTTTCGTCTCTTTTACTCACTCCCTCGCTTGCCCTCTTATTCTCTGTGTGCACTACCTATTCTCCAACTCTTGATTCCTGTTGGGCTGTGCCTTGCTCTATCTGTTCTTTCTGTCTTTCTCTCCTCTCTCTTTCTCCTTCGTTTCTTTCCTGGCACACCCTCACTCCATCTTGGATCTCACTTTAATCTCGATTCGTCTTCCTTATTCCTCTTCATCCCCTTCCTAAGCAAAACCTTCCAGTCTTGTCTCTTCTCTTTCTCTTGCTTCTCTACCCCCTCCACCCCCCGGGAACTCAAGGGCCCCCCCTCCTTCCCTCTCCCGTCCCGCCAGGCCTGATTGATCTGAGCTCTCCGCCACAAACACCCCAGCCAGCTTTTTTTCCCTCGCCGATTACAGGCGCAGTTCGAGTTAATCGCGCGTCAAAAACCTACCGACGCCCCAAGCGCCGCGACTCTTGTCATTTCCAAACCTCAACCTCCCGACTTTTCGCTACTCTACTTTACTTCGCTTTACGAGCAATCACGCTCTCAACTCTATCGTCACATTTTGATCTTTTATCTGCGAGCGCGCTTTTCGGAAAAAAGGCTTCCAGGCTATTCACTCAGTTGATTTACGTTCGTTACGCCCACTATAGTTGTCAAGTACAGTCCCAAATCTAGAAATCGAGGAGACATCACAGTCTGGCTACTGTTTCGCCTTTTCTCAGCACACATTATATCACCTCACCTCATCTCAACCGAATTGGCCTTGCTAGCTTTCAATCTCATCGCTGCTCATCATCGAGTCACTCTCCGTCACACGCGTCTTCAGTCTGGTTCATTGAATTGTAGCAACGAGTGACCGGTTTTCATGTTCTACTGGCTTGGCGGATAGCAACTCAGCTTGGCTCATCTCAACGCGGAATCTCCCCACGGTCTACGGTGTCACGCACTTGGCCTTACCTCGCGGTTGACATCTTTTGCGATCTCATCCTCACAACCTTGGCAGTTCAAATTTTTGGACTCGACAATTAGCAACACTCACGCCTTCTTCACTCTCTGTAGACACCCTAGTCCCACGGCTTTCACGGCCATTCGCGGAACGCCCGGAGAGATTGAATTGTGTTTCGTCCCCCCAACTCTGGGAGATTGCCTCGAATTCGCCAGCTTCTAGGCTTGATTGCGATCTCTAGACGTTTATTACGGCTCGCTTGTTCTTGCACGACCTCACTCGCCAGTTCAGCGGTTTAATATGTCGACATTTACCGCCCTTAATGGGGGCTCACCCAGAACCTCAGATCCGCCTGTTGTGACTATTGAAAAGCCTTCACCCATGGACGAACGCCCACACAACACAGCTGCATCTCAACCTCCACCTACCCCAGAGGTATCGTCAAATCAAATTCCTCCCCAGAGTGCAGACCGGCCACCATTCCAATCACCTGGGTATCCTGATGTAGAAGGCGCTCATAAGAGAAAGCGATCCGAATCTGTTGAGATGCGTCGAGAACATATCGCCCACGCTCATACACCTGAATCCGCTCATCCTCACCATGAATCACGCGAACCTTATGGTACCCCCTCAAGAGATTATCGTCATTATGGAGATGAGCATCGGGACAAGGAATCCTGGTATTCGCACCAAGCACGCGACGAACGCAGCTATGACTCTCAACAAAACTCTGCCACCACTCCCCACGGCCAAACGGAGGAGCAGATTGGTGATGCGCTTCGTAGGGCTGCAGGTCAGATGGACCATGGTGATTACTCCAACGGCAGCCCCGATGGCGATGATTCCTCTATCATTTATGGCGGTCTGTACACATCTGAGGCGAGGCGTGACGCAATCTTGCAGCACGACTCCAAGAAACGCAAGAGGAATTTCAGTAATCGGACCAAGACAGGCTGCCTGACCTGCCGCAAACGCAAGAAGAAGTGCGATGAGCAGAAGCCCGAGTGTGAGCAATATTTTCCATCTTCATTGTCGACGCATGGCACTGACAGTCTCTTAGGTGGAAACTGTCTCCGTGGCAGCTTTGTGTGTGCAGGATATCCGCCTCAACGTGGACCGGGCTGGCAAAAGCCCGACAACAAGGCCGCAGCAGTTCCACTTGAATCCAAAGATCCAACATACATTCCTCCTGGAGCTTACGGAATGCCGCAGCAAAGTCCTTATGGTAGTCAACCGGTGAAGCGCGAACCCCTGCCGCCTTATCGCGGCCAGGCCCTCCGAATTGACCCCCCACAAGGCCGCCCTTTGATGACCGACGACGACCGGCCAACAGCATCAACACTACCCAGCGCGTCTGTTGCCAGTCCTGAAAGTAAACTCCCTGCTTTGCCTTATACTCCCGCAAACGTTTTCCCAACTCCAGTCAGCGCAAACCCTCAACCTCCACCACCACCTTTTGGAGAAAGAATGGCGAAAGAATATCAGCGTGTGCCTCCGCTGCACGATCTTAGCAGAACGGAGCCCGAGTCATCACATCTTGGAAACCAGCTGCCACAGATTAACATTCTACATCCAACGAGAACCAGCAGTCCGGCACCTCCCCCACCTGCGCCGACCTCCAACGCCCAGGTTGCCGCTCAGCTGGCTCTATCACACTCCCAGTTCCCTCAGAGACGGACCCAGAAGGAGGAGATGTTGTCGGGGCGACACTATTATCCTTTTGACAAAGAGCTTTGCCTGGAGCGTGAACGCTGCTCTACCGCTTGCTGGAGATTCAACAACCTTACTAGTCCCCCTACCCACGGCGTATCTCCCGATGAGCGCGCTCGCTTGTTCCTCGAAATCCTGCAGCCCCGCGACCCGGTTCGAGTTTCTCCCACCGAAGCTTCCCCAGTTACCAACGTTGGTCGAGTTGGCCGACATGTTGCCGTCGAAACACCTTTCATTTGTGATTACGGTTATAACATCACCATCGGCCACCACGTTGTGATCGGGCGCAACTGTACTATCAATGACGTATGCGAGGTCAAGATTGGCGATAACTGCGTAATTGGCCCGAACGTTAGCATCTTTACCGCGGGGCTGCCCATCGATCCAAAGAAGCGTCAAGGCGGGCAAGGTCCACAGGTTGGTAAACCTATCATCATTGAACAGGACTGCTGGATTGGTGGAGGTGCAATCATTCTTCCTGGAAGGACCATTGGCAAGGGCAGCACTGTCGGTGCTGGGTCGATTGTCACCAAGGTATGTTTTTGAAGACGCAATTGTTGGAGAAGCAGTAACTAACCCTTTCTTTAGGATGTTCCCCCCTTCACCATTGTAGCTGGAAACCCTGCCAGGGTTCTTCGCGGCATCGCTTCTTAATGTTTACATATGATGTTGCCTCTAACCACTGTGTCGATGATCCCAGCCTGGTCGCATGGGTAAAGTCGACACTGTTGATGGCCGGCCAACTGGCTACTAGGCCACAAACGGCCACCATCTACTCAATGATTACGAATGGAACCAAGCGTTACGAAAGCCTCAGCGTTGCTTCTTGTTGATTTGTTTCATTTTATTACTATAGTGGGAGACGTTTTGTGTTGGACTGGGGTTACGATACGAGTGTAAGACGGGAAAGGAAAAAAGCAACTTTTAATTGGAGGCGCTGCGAGACTTGTTGTGTGGGATCATTTGTCATTCTCGGGGAGGTAGAAAGCCTCATGTGACGAGATGGGTCGACGGATCGGTGCGATGAATGGGGATGGTGGTATTGGGCCATTTGTTTGTGTTTGTGTTGCATGTGCCACGACTTATGAGAGATAAACAAGCCGGGTCGAGACCTGCAGGATGATATCCATTCGTGTTATTAGTTGTTAGCCCGTCACAAGTTTATTAAATACCTTTTATTGTCGCGGTATGTGTGTGTCTCTCTCTGGCTCTGTCTGTCTCGATTCCATCCTGTTTTTGATGATTGCGGCAATATGAGCTATGAGATGAATATCACGCATGCACAGAGTCGTATTGTAATGGATCTTGCTCCCATTCGGGCTACATAATGCGGCCCGTTCCTCGACCAGTCGCGATCGCAGCAAATACACAGCTCGTAGCCGACTCTTAGACTTGCCTGGTTGCTAGAGCGATGTTGAGGATGCCCGCACATGCGGCCTCGTATGCAGCCCTAGAGTTGACCGATGGATATCTGGTTGCTTGTTAGTGGGCACTGGAAGAATACGGGCTCACCGACAAAACTAACCCAGTCAAGCCCATCGACAGGGCCAAAGAAACTATTCAAAGGGAGGAACTCTTCATATTCACCATAGTAGTTGAAATCCGGCATAGCCATGTCTGGAATCCCATTCTCTGTGGTGGGCTCATTGCAAAGATAAGATGTGGTGGCCATGCTGGGACCCGCGATTTTGGATGCAGTATTCACTGGAATCTCGATGCGGTTGAGAACCGCACGAATGACTTTTGCGCCGTGCCTTGCGTCTCTAGAGTGGTTGCCGCGTACTTCCCAGTTCTTGTAGACACGCTCGAGTATCTGAAATCGGCGTATACGGTCCTGCGGGCTGGACGGTTGTTAGCTACGTATCGCAGTATATGAGGTCAAGCATACGTTATATCTGTTGATTCATAAAGGTCCAGACATAGAATCATGGCTGCGACCAGGAAATCGTGCATAGTGAGACTGGAGAGCAAGAAGCGATCGTTATACATACGACCCCTTCCCGAACCTCGTGTTCAAATTCGAGGTGAAGCTCGACAACTCGGGAAGCTGCGTCGCGGCAGAGAACACGGGATGCTTGGTATCGTTCTTGGTTCTTGTCGACGCTGAGGTAGGGGCGGTGAAGCACGCAGATGGTTTTCAGATATGATACTTCTATGATTAGTCGGTGCATGATGGTGTAGCCGGGGATTTCATCAGGCGTAGAGGATATTGGACGGATGTGGAAGCATTCTGGAACACTGCTGTGATATGCCTCCAGCTCGGCCTGAAGACCCATCGTTTCCTCGTAAGGCGGTGTTTCGACACGAAGGGCATGTCGAAGAACGCGACGCAGTAAGCGACAAAGATGAGACTTGGTCTGCCAAGCCAGAATAGGAGTAGGTTCAGACGGAGGACGCGATTGAGGCACGTCTGTGTCCTCATCAAAATCATCATCAGATAAGTTGCGGGGATGGCCGACATCGCAGACTTCTTGATATACCATAGGAGGCATACCAAGCTGGAATGAAAATAGAAGATCAGAAGTCTGCACCATAAACCATGTTCGGCGTCTCATTTCAGCCTCAAAGGGTTTTATATGAGGAGATACTCTGGCTGCGTCAAGATGGTAACCTCTTCGCTGAGCGAGGCGAACGGACAATGAGTAGAGAGACCATATTGTTGCATCGGAGTCTTGCTTGGACACATTACGTGAGTGAGCGTACATCATGAGGGCCTCGACGGAATATGGCTTGGCTTTAAGATAACCTCCCGTCACGAGACATTGAGCTGAGCGCTGTATGTAGAGCTTGGGCTCCTGTACGGTCTCGAGACTGGGGTATTTGACCTTACAAGTCAAAGCACCGAGGCTGAGTACAGAAAACATGATACTCAGCCATAGGAAATTAGCACTTTGAGGGTCGGTCCAGAGAAGTTCGTAGCGGCGCCAGAAGTGATGCTGGTGAAGAACAGGAACAGCGAGGAACTTTGAGTTGAAATATGATTCGACGATTATGTCGGCGTCTTGACGAGAGGGCATACTGCTGCAGACATCGTGGATAGTGAGGGGAGAGATTCCTCCCATGGCGATATCCGGTGCAGGAAGTATAGCCTCCAGCTCGCCATGGTGGTCAAGCTCATCCTGCGTGCTGAGAACATTCTGGATATCGTGGATGCTCTGGAAGACAGCCTCCCAAGAAGTCTCTCCGTGATACTCGGCATCCGATCCCTCCTCAACACGTCGCGGATAAGTTCCACTAACATCTGTCCTCCTAGTCGCACTATTTTGAGTACTTGAGGCTTCTGACGCAGCAGCAAGACGCATCACCATCTCTTCCAGCTTAGCAACCTTGAGCTGCATATCCTGCTTGTCCTCAGAAACACTCGTGTCTCCGTAGACACAAGGCTTTGTGTCGCCGCGCTTCTGACAGGCGCTACAGGAGGGTTTTGCACGATCACACTTTGACTTGCGTTTCTGGCATGTTGTGCATGAGACAGGTTTTCGATTGCGTGTGACTTTGTGGGAATCGGTTGCTCGAAAGACTCCGGTGAGATGCTTCATGTTTGAACCAGACATGGTTGGCCTGTTTATTGTGTATTCACTTGTGAGCTGTGTATAATATGCAGTCCTATTAGTTTCGAAATAGACGTTGAGTCATTGATGGCGAATGAATACTGAGGGGTTGACCAATAACGGCGAGAGTGATAGTTTCTGATGTTCAATCAAAGATTTAATAGGCTCTGATCAGCATGAGAACTGACCAACGAGTTACATGTATCCTTAGGGAAAAGTTCTAACAATTGTCAGTTTCTCAATTGAATCTCATTATCTTGTAAGGACGGAGTATTGCAATGTTCTTGTGTACCTGAGTAGGTTACCTTAGTACTTATTTATCTTAGCGGGGGTAACCTAGACCAGCCGCTCTTAACGCCACCTACAACGACTGCTTAAGTTAAATCCTAGGGATAATATTAGACATATTCAAGAGAAGTAGCAAGAAACGTATTTTGCATTATACTACTTACCCTAGATTGCAGCCAGAGGAAAATGCTCGTTAGGTTTAAACAGGCTTTTGGGTTCTTAAAGTTGACTCATTAAACAATATCAGCAATGGAACATCAGCTATAGGGATGCCTGCAACTGAGACATGTATTTTCATGACATCGTCTGCGGAAGATATATAGTATTCAAACACGACTCCTCATTTCCTTTCAGTGTATGGCTCTTTTTGCTTTTAATCCTACACCCAAAATGCTAGACATGGTGTTCAAAGCTGTGTGATATGTCCACGGCGATATGTGTAATGCTCGCCTTTCCGCTGCGCCAATCCATTTTCCAACTCCGTCGTTCTATCGTGTTATACAGTTATTGGGATTGGTGCTGTTCCAGCCTTTTCTTGTTCTCGTCAATAATCTTTTCCATCATCTCAAGCGCCCGAGTCTGATCTCTCAGCTTGGCAAATGCCTTGAATGTGTAAGCGTCTGGCTTGAACCCAGCGGCCTCTAGATCCTGCAGCGTGCCAACCGTCTGCGACAAGTTTTGCATACAGGCGTAGCCTCTGGCAAGCGTATTCCAGGTGACAATATCAAGATTCAGACCATGCTCTCGCATAGCTTGAAGGACCTGCTCCGCCAACATCTTCTCCTTGTGCATAAAAAGACCGTGGATGAGGATGCTGAATGTGAACATACTAGGCGCTGGGTGAACTGGAGCACTCTCAGGATGTTCTGCAACCTTGCCCTCCTCTTTCTCCTTGGAGCGTAATGTGTCCCGGAGCATATCGCCAAAGACTTGTAGTGCTGGACGCAGCAATGACTTCCGCTCTAACATGACCATAATCAAGGTATCGTGGACCACAGTCCCCTGATCTTCAGCCAGCTTCTGAGCCCAGTTTTTCTCGGTTCCATGATCCTCTAGACGTGATTTGAAGAAGGAGTAGAAAGCCATCAAGTCATAAGGTCTGGAGAGAGTCTTGATGTAGGCTCGTAGCATAATTGATAGGGTCTGCGTAGTGGGCTTTTGTCGCGGAGCATCATCGCGCTCGAAAAACTCATTCACCACCGGAACAATGGTATTGCTAAACTCCCACTCTCTCCTCGGGCCCTGTCTGAACTTCTCAGTACCTTCTAGGTTTTCTTGAGTCAGGATCAGGGGCAAGGTATCGGGAAGCAGCCACTGCAGAGGTTCCAAATCGAATTTCTTGGCATATATGCGAAGCATAGGTCCAAACAGGGGAGAACCCATGGCCACGTATACTTCTGATCACGGCACTCCATCTCTGCAAAGTAGAAAACGGCGTGAAGCATGTTGTTGAGCACATCAACGTAGGGAGCTTTCGCTGCTCGAGCAACATCGAGGGCAAGCTGTACGTTGGACGTCTTGAGACTCTTTTTGGCGCCCCTGAAAACAGTAGCATAACAGCGATTGTCAAGCTCGGCGCCATTCTCTGCCAGTAGTAACGGAAGTCGAACAGCCTCTGCAATATCCCCCTGATTACATAGAGATTCAATAAGTGCTGTAAAACTGACCAAATTGGGAGAGAATCCCCGTTCCAGGAAATACTCCATAGCCCGCTGGGGCGAGAAGGTATCCTCTGATTCAGACCAAGTATTTTCCACTTCTTGTCTGGTGTGTAATAATGTGGTAATAACGCTCGCGATGCCCGCCGAGTTTAGATCGTGGCCCTCGTCTGTGATGGCACGTAGAATCTGGAAAGCGTCCTCTTTGTGCGCATTGCTACCCGCAAGCTTGCTGGCAAAATGCAAGAGGGTATTCCGATGCAGCTTGATGCCCGATCGTTTTAGTATTTGGAAGATCTCTGCCGTTTGCTCAATTGGGAGATTCTTCGCCAGATGGCCCAAGGTATGTTGACGAAATGGCACATAGCCTTGGGGAATGTCCTCTATCAGTTTTGCAAAGAGCTCAAGCACTTCATCGGCTTTCGCAACACGATCGCGCATAACCTTGATATCTTTGAGTTTGAGGTTTAAGATACAAGTATGCGCCACATCGACGATTGCGTAGCCAGGAGGTAAAGGATCCAAAGTGGCCTCAAGAACTTGTACAGCCTTATCCGGACGTAAATGGAGGGTCGATAGCATTGCCCTTGGCCATGTCTTCTTCCGAGTCTCAACGTCTAGTTCATGCCAGACTTTCTCCATTTCCGAGACGCTCTCCAATTCGAAAAGGAACTTCCCGTCTTCTTTCCATTTCCATGAGATGGGTTCTCGAAGGGCCATTTTTTCGATCTTGCTCTTCCAGTAGTCGAACTGCTTTTTTACGGCAACCAACTCATCGCCCGTATATTGGTGGCGCAGGTAGCCCCATTGATTATATCTCTCCTTGTACCTCTTCTCTTTTTCCTTGACTAACTGCTGATGCTTCTCGGCAGCCTTTCGGGCTCCTTCGGAAAGTTGAGGAGGCCTGCGTTGATGAAACCGCTCGCCTGGCATGCCCTTCGAGGTGCTTTTCCATCTGGGATCCGTTTTTAGTTGATTATTATGTCTCTCGTAACTGCGTTGATCTCGTTCATGTTTCCGTTGTGGGCCAGATACCTGCTTCGACTCGTCTATGAGGGTCTCGGGGGGGTTCGGAGCTGCGGGACGAGGAAGTATTTGTGATAATATTTGAGAGCCACCATCTGGGAATATTGATTGTGCTTCATCGTGATATGCGCGTGTATATGTTGAGGCGAATCTGGGAAAATCTTGCCGCAATGCGGGAAAACCAGCCCTTCGTTTCCATGCCTGTGTCGCTACAGAGGACTTGAGCCTCGTGCAGGCGCGAAGCATGAGAGCCGCTGGCATTTCCTCCTGGTCGGCGTTAACTCAAGGTCAACCGTCCGCATAATGATCGCTAGGCGAATAGCGAATATATCGCAGTCGCAGTCGCTCGTTGGAGTCGAAGATCCAAGGTTGGATATCGAAGTCGTTAATTACTCTTAATCGGGAAATTTCTAAATATTTTGCCGAAGTCGCTCATGGGGTCTCTATAATTTTTAGCTCGTTTTCTTGCGCTTAACGCTTCCATAACGTAGGGACTTCTGCTCATCCCTGTCATAGAAGTTTTAGTGGCGCTTGGACCTAGACTGTAGCAGCTCTGCGCACTGGAGTGCTGAAGATGGGATTGACGCGCTTGGAGAAGCCCATCTTGAATTTACATTTTACACCCCACCAACATTCAAGCTTAACGATACCGCGACTGGTTCAGATTTCTACTGACCTCACACTCATTACACCCTCACATAATACCCCCGTTAAGCGCCCACTATGTCTTCACACGCTACCTTGAGCGCTGCATCAGACGACCGAAAAGCCAGGCTTGCCAAGCTCAAGAACCTCAAGCGAAAGCAACCAGGCGATGAAATTGTTGCGCCAGAATCAGAACGAGAGGCATCACTTCCCGCAGAGCCCGATGTCTCGAGGCTACACGTGTCTGGCCGCAACTATGACCCCGAGACAAGAGGCCCAAAACTCGGCTTCGAGCAGGACCCGACAATCAACCTCGACAAGCCCACCCTTGAAGAGCAGGCTGCTGAAGTGGAAGCCGAGATCAAGCGAAAGGCGGCAGAAGAAGCCCAGGATGATAAGGGTGTCGATCTATTTAAACTGCAACCAAAGAAGCCGAATTGGGATCTGAAGAGGGAACTCGATAAGAAGATGGAGGTCCTCAATGTTCGAACAGACAACGCCATTGCCCGGCTAGTGCGCGATCGCATTACGGGTGCGCAAAAAGCTGCTGCGAAGAATGACGCCGTCAATGATGCTCAAGGCACTGGAGAGGCGACTGGCATGGATGGTGTGGCATTGGTGGAAGGTCTGAGAGTTAGGGAAAAGGAGGAGGAAGAAGAGGAACGTCGCGAAAAGGAAGAGGAGGCTGCACTAGGTGCATAAACAGCCAAGTCTGTTCGTTGTATGTGAAGATCTGTCTCGCGTTCTGTGTATTACATTTTAGGGGTTCGGCGCCTTGTGCGATCATGGTTACACTATGTTTACAATTATACCCAATAATCATCTTCCACCTTGCTTCATAGCCTTTGTCATGGCTAATCGTTGGCTAAAAGGACTCAAGCTTCGCTCTCGTGGTCGGCGTTCAGGAGGTGGCCCTCCACGTCCATGTGCCTGGTCATTGAATCTCCCCTGAGGCGGTGGTCTTTCACGAGCCTGCCGATCACGTCTCTCTAGGTTCAGGCGACCTTGGGTCCGCGTGACGCTGACGCTGAGGTCCATCTTGAAATTCGGACGAATGCCCCTTCGACTGTCCCAAAGTCTCGCCTCCATCAGACGGAGGCAGAGGGTCACGGGCTCTGAACTGGCCACGTCGGCCGTCATCTTCAGGGGAACGACTGTCGCCAGGCAAAGATCTTCTGCGTCGAGTTTCAACGCGAGAGCTTCGGCTGCGGTTTGGGCTAACGCTACGACTCTGGCTTCGGCTGTCATCTCGACCACCAGCTCGTGAGTTGTCGGAGTAAGGGCTTCGTCCTCGTTGCACACGGAGAGGAGATTTAGCTCTGCCTTTGCCGGGCGACGGAGACCTCGAAGCGCCTGTTGAGATGGTAGAAACAGAATGCGAAGACACCGATCTGTGGCGTTTCGCAGTTGACTCGATCAATTCATCATCCCTCTCCTCACGCTCACGCTTACGCGCGCGTTCGTTTTCCGCCTTAGACAGCTCTTCATCTGCAACACCTTTCCTATAGCATCGTTAGTAAATAATGAACAGAGCTGAGTGGTATCAACATACTTCTTCTCCAGAGGGTTCAGCGTCTCATTTGTAAGCTTAGGCACGAGCTTTGGGTTCCGGAGCTGCTGAGACCGCGATGGACGCGACACGTACGGACGCTCCTGAGTAGTCGCTTTACACTCGTAAGAATAGTGGCGTTCTGAGACGGTCAGCAGAGCTAGGGTACATGGATATAGAGCACATATCTCTCTTTAAACATTTCTGGCACTGGACACTGGCGGGTGTCGACCGGGATGGGCCACCACGACCTTTGTAAGTAAACATCGGTTATGTAAAATGCTGTGTCCTGAACTGAGTTTTATTTGTTCTGAGGAAAGAGTAAGAAGCAAGTATAAAGTCAAGATATTAACCTAGAACTTGCGTGATGGCTGAGACTGAAGGACTTTGATGGCAACGCAAAAGACTTGATGCAATAGGTCACCCTCTTGCACTGGACGATTCTTCAGTGGTTGTCGCCTGATCACGTGACGACCATATAGTTGCAGTCGGTAGTACGTACCGCATTGTCAGGACCTGCTGTAAGTTAGTTAGTAGCTATTTCCATCCGAGTCTGTCCTGGGTACAGTTGACCCTTACGACGCTTTATATTGCTCACTACTATTAGGTATGTGCTATGTATACTTGATGTGTAGCCACATGGCTTACTAAGTACCTCTAAGCCGTTTTTGACAGATCGGAGTCTTTTTTCTAGAAGTTTGATGCGAAAGGAAATAACAAGGTGCAGCATGGCTTCGATATCTCAATCACTTAGAACAGTCAGATTTGGCGAGATCGGATATTACCATGCGCATACTAGTTTCCAGCGTAAACTTGAGTGCATATAGTCTATGTTTACGGAGTACCCTAGAGCGTTTAACTACTGTTGCCGGGACTGATAGACATATGGCCATTTAATATATACATGTACAAGAAAAGCCCAGGGTCCTAAGAGTCAAATATCGGCTAGGTTTGACCGCCAAGGTGGTTTGGCAAGAAACTTGTCCCGTAGGTACGGGACCGATAGGCGCTCAGATAGAAGTCTTAAGTGAGATGATGTTCGAAGTATCCCTACTCATGTTAACAGGCGTATTGAAGCTAAAGCGGGCTATCTTGCGACATAAACACACCCTGAGAGCACTAAACAAACTCCGGCGCCGCGAATTGGTGAGGGGAGGCGATCAATAGGGGCCGAGCGATGGACAACAAACGGTTGAGGTTGAAATTGAAGGTTTACATAATCATCTATTCGCCCTATTCTCGTTTGTTTCAACTCTGTTTCCCGGCTACAATCAGCCTAGGCGCCACAATGCAGTATGAACAGGACGTAGGTAGTGGGAAAGATTTAGGATGGGGTCATCCAAATCATGAATTAATACATCCTGCTGGGATCTACCATGAGGAAGTCTTCGGGGACAACTGTCGCTTTATCCCCCTTTTCATCTTTGCAGATTTGAATGTTTATTATTTTCAAGGTTTATCATATAGAATTGGGAGTTTGTAGTCAGCGATGACAGCAAATATCTCTCAATGGGATCATGACACAGGATATTACCTATTGCTTCAACTGGCCCGAACTCTGAGGTGCCGGCCATCTATGAACTGAAGGGGATTTTTCTGCCATGATGAGTGACCTTCGCTAGAACTAAATTCACCTTTTGACTGGCCCATGCCTCTTCATTTCGGGCGAGAAGCCTGAGTTTTAGTGGATCTTCCAGTACCTCAACGCCCCTCCCACTGTGTGCCCTGGGGCCTGGGCTATCCAGCCGCCGAGCCGCCTGGGCTCGCTCCAACCCAGGAAAGTGGACGGGGGAGTGAAAGTGAAAGTGACAGCCCAGGGCAGGCAGACTGACTGACTGGAGCATGTCCTTGCCTGGTCCTTGTGACAACCTCCTCCCACTGCTCCCCCTCCAAAACCTCGACTAACCAACTACATGCAGTTGAGCCCTTCAGCATCACATCACATCGCATCGCCCGCCCTTTGTCTGCATTGTGCGCCTCGGGCCGCTTCTGTCAGAAATTGACTGCTCTTTATTCACCCTGTCCTTCTTTCCCGCACTTTTGCGTGGCCTTGGACTTGGGCATCACAGGGCGTTTACTTGGGGTCCCTCTTGATCTCCGTTCCGTCTCACTGCGAAAAAAAAGAGGCCGCACCTCAGCACTCGGCGCTCAGCATTAGTTAAAGTTGAGATTGGGCATCCAAAAAGGCGTACCACGACCATCATCTCTTCACCTGAGCAGAACTACCTGGAGAGCAATGCATCTTACGCCACGACGATGAGCACCGAGACTCCATTTTCCTTCTGCTGGTCCGCTCCCATCGAATTCGCTTCTTGATTTTCCTCATCCTGTCTTTTCTGTTTCCGTCGTCACCGCTGCAGTCTCAGCCGCAGCCTCAGACTTAGCTTGAAGCTGTAGCCTCATCTTGTGCCTGGTCAACCGTTACTCTCACTCTCCTGTCTCATAAGCCGCTGGCATCTCTACCGCCTGCGCTATTGGATTGGCTTTGTAGCCTTTATCGCAGTCCATCATGGCTACTGCCCAAATGTCTCCTGATCTACCTAAACCCTCGTTCGCCAAGGTAAATTATACCCCATGCTTGTCTCCTCTATAAGTGGTTCTCTTTCCACGAGCCTTTCTTTTGCTCTTTCGACACTAACTCATGGTGTTCCACAGGTCGCTGCATCCGTTTCTAAGGACTCCGCACCACCTGCGATTCGACGGATAGCTACCCCGTCTAAAGAACCACACATGAGCTCGACGACACCATCCACATCTACGGCGCCTGTAATTGCGAATGGCCGATCCGACAAGGCACCGGTCGGAAAGATGCCTTCGCCGCAAGATGGAACCACTGCCAGCCCGACCGAACATGGAAGCGGTGTAGACAACTTTGTAGAATCTTTAAACGACCTGAGCCTTAGAGAGAAGGCGCCTAGTCTTGTCGTCAACGGCAGCGGACCTTTGGCCCCTGAACGACCTACGGTAGTTGTTGGCAGAGACAGTGGATCTGATGATTCCCAACGAGCCGATTCCAGCTCTGAACTCGGTACGAAGCCTCCTAGCTTGGATGGAAAGAGCATTACTTCCGGCACAACTTTCGCCCTCGACGAGAAGGAGTCGCTAAGGCCTGATGACAGCGCAAGTGTCAAGGCCGCTGCGGAAGACGACGATGCCTTTTCTATCCGTGGTTCGCTAGTCGCTGGTTCTCGAATGGGTTCTGAGGTGGCCGCTCGTAGAGGCATTCCTCTTGGAGATATCCCCGAGCGCAGGCTACCGCAGCAGGCTCCAGGTGTTGTTGCTCAAGGGGTTTTGACTCCCCAGAGCTCTTCATCTGACCAACCCCCAGGTGCTCCTCTAGGTGCGGCTGGTACCTCTGATGCCCTCGGGGTCATTTATCGGCAGGCACCGGATGAGAAACTGCTTGAAGCCATGGCATCCCCAAAGGACAGACTGTTCCTACTCAGACTAGAGAAACAGGTTATCGATTTTGTTCAGGACTCCAAGTATGTTTATTCGCCCCAGTCGGCCATAATTCGTGCTAATCATATCTACTAGGGAACCATACATGGACCTTCCTCCGTCAAACTCCTTCTGCAGAATGTTGACACACAAGTTGGCTGATTACTACCATATGACCCATTCTTTTGAGCCTCACGTGGGATCTGTACGCATCTTCAGGACACCTTTTTGTCGAGTCCCTACCTCACTGGCACTTATCAACCCCAGCCCCAGTACGCCTAGCAATAATACCCCTCCTCCTGCTGTGCTACCTAAAAAGATTATGCGACGCGGTCAAGATAGCGAGGGTGGCCTAAGTGCTAGCGCCTCCAAGGCAACCTCTGAGACTGGCAGTGATGGTAAAGATAAACCCGCTAATCAGAAGTACGTTCAATTTGAAGAGCTACAAAAAAAACATCCCAGACTAACTTTAATCAGATTGACCAGAGAAGAGCGAGAGGAGCTATACAAGTTAGCTCGTGAACGCATCTTTGGCAGCTCAGAGGAGAACGTCACAGGTATGTAGAACAAATGTCAATGTGGAGCCGTAGCTAACAAAGGCTTCAGAAGAGGGTGATAATGGAATATCAAGGGCCAGTTCAGTATCCGCCAAGGATAAATCCAACCTGGGGAAGAGAGGAAAGACTGGCAAGCAACGTCGTGATGATTCTGATAGTTTTGATTCACGACACCAGTATACTCCATACTGGGGTCCTCAACAACAAACCTGGGTTCCTCAGCCGCAATACATGCCACCGCCAAACCCTCAATATGGTGCCCAAGCGCCACCAGGGCCAGCGTTTCCAGGTCAGATGGGTCCCGTATATACCCAGCAAGCCCCTGGGTATCCCGCGGTGCCTAGTATGCCGCAAAACCAGCCATACCCTCAGTACTCCGCGCCTCCAGTATGTTCCAGAAACGCTTAAGAACTTACATGAATACTAATTTGTTTCATTAGTATGCCGCCCAGCCCAGTCAGCAGCGCTACCCATCTAGTAGTAGTCCTATGACCAACTATGGTGCTCCGATACCCCCAGCTGGGCCACAGCAAGCGAACTGGCAGCCGGGCTTCGCTCCTCCTGCACAGTACCCGCCGAGAGGAGGTACCCCCACTGGTGCTCAGGGGCATTTGGGGATCCCTTATGCATTCGGGCAGCTCCCAGCGAACATCAACCCCCACGACCCGAAGAGCCAACACCCAATCCCTGGGAGTTACAATCGGAATCATGCCTTTAACCCAAAGACACAGTCGTTTGTGCCTGGTGGCGGTGGCATGGCACCTGTTCAGCCTCCCCAGCCGCCCTTTACTGCTCCCGGATCGCACCATGGTAGTCCTCAGGTCGGGTCACCTCACCTTGCTTATCCTGGTGGTTACCAACAGCCAATGCCTCAACCTTATGGGGGCGGATATGGCATGGCGAGGCAAGGATCCAGCAGCTCTATGCCCGCATATCACTCTCCCCGTGTAGCTCATGTTCAGCATGCACCACCACCTCTGCCACCCGCCATGCCACAGAACCCGCAACACATGGCTCCCCAACTTCCCCCTCATAACCCTCCTTACAACATTCCCAATCGACCTATCATCCCACAGGGGCCTAGCCAACCCTTTTCCCATCTGCCGACATATGGCAACCCGGCAACTCTACCCAGAAACCTGCCACTGGAATTTAAACATTAACAAAAGGGGAAAGCATGACATGGTGTTCACAGATTGGGAGACCCATTAAGGCGTATACGGCATATTTAGCATCTTGGCGTTATCGGTGGATAGGATTGATGACATGAATTTGTAGGCCACGGCCCAATTTACTAGACGAGTTCAATACCACTTTGACATAATTCTTCTTGGTACGAGAAGAATCAAACCAGGACGCGGAGGAGAGTACAGAGAAAAAGGTAGTTTTATATGACGATTGAATTCAATTCTATGGCCAGGAATGCCAGTGTTTTCATACCACAACGCCATGATTTTGTTGAAACAATAACCCATGCTTCATCTCACATGCATGCCAGGGGGGATATCCTAGACTTCCTTTGTCTTTGGGACACCGCCTTCTTGCAACCTGGACTCCGATATCTATTTCTCGATTCTTCTTTTAAACACATCCTTTTACTCGGTGGGCTCGCGGGGTTCCCTAGGCTCGCGAGGCTCACGAGGCTCACGGGGCTCACGCTGTTGACCACCACCTCTTCCACCACCTCGTCCACCTCGCTTGCCGCCCTGTCGGTTGCCCTTATCCTCCGTCTTGTTCTCACCCTCCTTTTCGGTGCCGCCCAAGTTGGCAACAGCCAGTCTCTGGGAAAGATCGATCTGAGTGCGGATAGTGTTGGCCAAGTAGCTGACCATGAGGACGTCCTGGATGTGGTTGTTGAAGTCGTGCTCGATCTGCTCGGGGTCGACCTTGGGGGCAAGGGAGAGAGCGTTGAGAAGATGTTGGCCGATGATGTTGTTAGGCTCCTCGTCCTCGTCCAGAACACCGTTGATCCACTCGCTTGCCCGGTCGAGAAGGTCGATGGTCTGCTCGATCGATCGACCCAGACCCTCGATGTCAGAGACAAGAGGGGCTGTTCGAGACTCGGAGTCCTTTGCGCTGGCGATAGCCTCGAGAGCACTTCGGTCGGCATCACCGTAAAGAACCTTGTGGGGGACCTGGATGAAGAGACAGCTTTCGGCAGCACGCTCAGCGTTGACGGCAACGGGGGCGCTGATATAGCATCGAGACTGGATATCCTCGCCGGGTTCGGTAGAGATGGTCATGTGAATGGCAGGATGGGGGAATGTGCCGGTGTCAGGGGAGCCGAAGAAGTTCTGGATAAGGGCGCTGAAGCTGTTGAGCTCGTGGGAGGTGGTGTACCAGCCGAGTAGGGACTCGCCGCGGTTGGCCTTGAGGGTCAAGGCAAGCATGTTCTTCTGGTACTCGACGTCGACCTCGACTTGGTCCTCCTCCTCGGTGTGGGGGATGGCGAAGCACGAGCGAACCTCAACTTCGGTGCCATCTTCAGATCGGGTGCCGACGAGGGCGCCAATAACTCGGGTGGATTGGGTATCTCGGATGTCTCGTCGAACGGCGTGGTCGAGGATAGAGAGGACAGCCTGTAGTGAAGAGAGAAGACCTTGTTAGTTCAAAGAAACATTTCTTGAAGACAGTGGAATATCAAAACAAAACAAACAAAACAAAACACCAAGACATTCAAAATTCAAGGTGAGAGGGGTCATCGCAAATCGTACCTGAGGCTGGATGTTGACAGTGAGCGGGGCAAGGTTAGTCTGGATTCCGACGGTGTTGGGCGCCAGAGGCCTCGCCAGGTGGATGAAGCTATCGGAAGCAGCAGCGGCCATACTGGGCGACTTGAAGCTGAAGCTATTAATGTGTAGATATAAAGGTAGATGTAGATGTCTGCGGAGAAATGGGTGAGGCCGGGCCGGGTCTTCTCTGGTCTCTCTCGCGAAGCCGTTCTAAATTTCGCCGATTTTGAAGAATTGCAGGTTTGGCGGGACGCCGCTGGGGTTGTGCGCGCTAAGATTAGAGAGATAAGACGAGCAGACGGGGTTTAGTGGCGCATGTCTGAGAAACCCCACCATCATGTGGCGTAACAGCGCAAGGCTGAAGGTAGCCTCATAACTTTTTTTCTACAACTTGGTCTGATGGTGACAGTTTCTCAACACAAGTAACACCAAACGCTCTCTTTTTCCTATACAATTCTTGTCGCATATTTTCTCTTCTCATAACATACATAATGCCGCCACGCGGAAGAGGAGGAAACTTTAGGGGCCGCGGTGGTGGTCGAGGCAGAGGAAGAGGTGGTCGAGGAGGTAAAGCGACAAGCCGATTTGGTCCCAATCGAAGATTCGACGGAACTCGACTTGCAGATAACCAAGAGTATGCTCTAAGACTTATTCAATATTGATTGTACCATACTGACGGTTCCTGTGTTAGATCAGAAAGCTCTGGATCAGAATCAGAGTCTGCGCCTGAAGACACAGTGATGGACGATGTCGATTCCGAGGATGAAGACGATGAGCAGACAATATCTGCAAAGCCATACATGGCCCTTCTACAAAGCTTCAACAACGAGAGCAGTGCCCCCAATGCTAAGCGGCGGAAGCTGGGCCACCAAGAATCCACCCAGCTTCAATCCGACGAGGAGTCTGCATCTGAGGACGAACAAGACGCCGAGAAGGATATCGATCGTGCCGAGGAGGAACCAGAGGAGCAGGTTGAGGACCAATTAGACGATGATGACGATTCGGAAGACGAAGAAAACCCAACAGATCCTTTTGATCTGCACTTTGCGCATCCCGAGGACGATGTTGTCGCAAAGAGAGTCAAGGCAGTGCAAAAGGGCGATTGGGCGACAAAGCGAGCGCTACTGCAGAACCTGAGGGCAACGGTCCAGTATCCAGGCTGCGACGCAGGATCCGAGGTGCCAAAACCTATTGCCGGTCTTGATGGCCTGCAACTCAAGCAGAAACTCAAGGAGATTTCCTCTCGCAAGGTTGGCGAGTTCGACGCCGTTCAGCGCAACTTGAGTCCTCTCCTCTTCAACTATAATGATGTCTTGTTCTGCGATCGTACAGTACGGAACTCAGATTCATTACGAGAGCTGACATGTCTTCATGCTCTTAACCATGTTTTCAAGTGAGTTGCCGCGTTATCCTACCTGTAAGAATTTATTTGCTAACCCAGAAAAGGACCCGAGATCGTGTTATCAAGAATAACTATAAGCTGGCCAAGGAAGGGCAAGATGCCGATCTGGAATTGCGAGACCAGGGTTTCACTCGGCCCAAGGTGCTCTTCCTCCTTCCTACACGTAATTCATGCCTTCGAATGGTCAACATGATTCGTGATCTTTGCGAACCAGACCAGCAAGAAAACCGCAAGCGATTCGACGATGGCTATGTGGATAAGGAGGCGAAGTTTGGCGCTGACCGACCAGCTGACTTCAAGGATCTCTTTGAAGGAAGCGACGACGACATGTTCCGTCTCGGCATGAAGTTTACTCGCAAGACGATCAAGTACTTTTCACAATTTTACAACTCAGATATCCTCTTCGCTAGTCCCCTGGGTCTTCGAATGGCCATTGGTTCTGAAGAGGATTCAAAGCTCGACTTTGACTTTCTCAGCTCAATTGAGATGGTTGTTGTCGATCAAGCAGATGCTCTTCTCATGCAGAACTGGGAGCACGTTGAGTTTATCTTCGAGCACATGAACCTCCAGCCCAAGGATGCTCATGGTTGTGATTTCAGCCGTGTGCGAAATTGGTACTTGGAGGATTGGGCAAAGTATTTCAGACAGACAGTCGTCTTGTCTGCGTTCAATACGCCCGAGTTGTCCGAGCTTCTTCGATTGCATTGCCACAACTGGGCTGGAAAGGTCCGACTCCAGCCTGAATACCCGGGATGCTATCGCAACTTGGTATCAAAGCAAAGCAGACATTCTCACGATTCCAGTCTAGCTCCATCGACAGAGAGCCCGACGCTCGGTTCGAGTACTTTACCTCTGCCATTATCCCCTCACTTGCCAAGCGGGCAAAGGATGCCACTGGTACTCTCATCTTCATTCCCTCCTACCTCGACTTTGTGCGTGTACGCAACTATTTTGCAACATCGAGTGCCGTTGAGAATGTCACCTTTGGAGCAATCTCTGAGTATGCCGACGTTCCAGAAGCCTCTCGAGCCCGCTCCCATTTCCTGAATGGTCGCCATCGTGTGCTGCTATATACCGAGCGAGCACATCATTTCCGAAGATATCAATTCACCGGCGTGCAGCGGGTCATCTTCTACGGCTTGCCCGACAACCCCATCTTCTACACTGAGATTGCGGGTGGGTATCTCAGCAAGAGTGAGCAGGATCTAAGGCTTGATCCTGGGCAGGGAACCGTCAAGGTTATGTTCTCAAAGTACGATGTGATGAAGCTGGAGCGAGTTGTAGGCTCCAAGAGAGTTGGCAAGATGATTCAGGACCGCGGCGATACCTTTGAATTTATTTAGGTGTGTTTTATTTCGGGAGTATTTAGGAAAAGTTCATAGAGCTTGGACAACAGATTAAGCCCACTGTTTCCGTTATCTCAAAGGCTCAGTATTTGGATGAAACCACAATCGTGTCATGATATAGTAATTGATACAGCTTTTGTACAGAGCTTCACTTCATCCCTCTCATAATTATTATACATGCCGCTTCTATGGCGATTTCTTCTGTTGCGCCGCTTTTCTCACTGACTCTGGCACGATGCCCGCCGCCATCTCCTTTGCTCGCTCAGCGTTCTTGTCCAACGATTTCTCAGCCTCGACTTCAGCCAAGCTGCTCTCATCTCGTGTTGGTCCGGTGTCCTCGTTTGCCTTGAGGACCATAAACTTTTTAACCATCTCCTCGAAAGGATCCTCGCCGCGGAATTGTGTGACCTTCTTGATGTTGGTTCTGGTAACTGGTGTGTGGTCCTTTCCGAGCATACGGTCGCGGGCGACAGTCTTAGCTGTCATCATAAAGCGTGAGTCCTTGGGGCCGTCAACGAATTCGAGAATAGCGCTCTCGCCCTGATCATAGGTGTTCTTGGATTCGGTTCGAACGACACGGGTGTAGCCGCCCTCTCGTGTCAAGTATCGGGTTCGTAGCTCGCCTAGTAGTTTCGGGAGGAGGGTGTGTGGTGACTGGGAAAGAAAGTTTTGTTAGCATGACCCAATTCCATAAAACTGCTGAGTATACATACGTATAGAACACCTTGTGCTGATCTCCTTGCGGGCTCATTGTCTCTCTTTGCCAGTGTAATGAGCTTCTCCGCCATGCGCTGAGCTTCCTTTGCCTTGGCATAGGTTGTGTGGATGTGTTCGTATTTGACGAGTTGAGTGACGAGACCGCGCAGCAAGGCCATACGGGCTGCTGAGTTACGGCTCAGATGCCGATATTTGACGGTTCCACCAGCCATTGTAGCAGATTTTTAGAGTGTATAGTTAATCGGGAGGGTTGTCTAGGTGATACGATGGTGATGTCGACTTCTAAAAAATGGTGGAATCTCGATAATTCACGTGGGCGGCTCCCGATCCCGCAAGTTCGTCAGTCTTTTGGTGGTTGGATGCCGTCGTTTTTTGGTGGAGGGAAATTTTTGGCTGGGCCTTTTCGGAGCCGGCTTGTCTTGGCTGCCGAACGAACCTCTGCGCTACGTCAACCCACCACCAACAGAACCTCTTCAACAGCTCCCCCAAAGGGAAAATTACACGCGATACGGGGGCAATTGAGCTCGCGCACGCTATGAGACGTTGTGTCTAAGCTTCAACCGACCCTCACTTACGATCTGGTCGTGTCTCGATACGTCAAACACCCAGCAAATTACCGCATCTCGGTCACCCGGACAAAAGCAAGCTCTAATAAACCATGGGCTTCACTACCGGCTTTGTACGCAACTCGATGAGCTAAAAAGCGATATCTTCTGCAAGATCTAATGTGCTAATTGCGACTGTCAGACCGGCGGTGTCACGCTTACCCTCTCCCTCGCCTACCTCTCCGTGCTCGCTCACCAACGCACCCGTGAGCAGCAAGGCTCAGCCCTTCGCGCACAAGCTCTCGCTCTGCAAGGCTTGATCGATCCTCTCCCACCACTGCCACCACCTACGCGGTCCGAGGTCGCCGCCGCTCAAAGAGCCAAGACTGTCGAGGTTGTCAAGGACCGATGGAACACTGAAATCGAAAACGCCGTGCGATGGGTGCAGCATACTGACTGGGTCCAAGTGCGCGAGGGCCTCGAAGATACTGCATCACGAGCGTGGGCTCGAGCCTTTGGTGTCAGCCCTTCAGAAGCTGTCGACCAGGCTGGGCAGAAGGTCATACGGGCTGAGCAACAGGCCAAGCCATTTGTGAGGGAAGAGGCCGCTAAGCTTGGTGATGCCAGTGGAAGAGTCGCCGCGGCGGCCAAGAGCGCTTTTCAAAAGGCAAAGTCAGAGGCCAAGGAGTTTGCAGGCATTGCCCTGGATCATAGCAAGGATAAGGAGAACGTTGACATCGCCCAAGAGGACGGTGCGCTTACTGCGCTGACTCCTGTAGAGAGAGCCCTTCAGCAGCGATTCAAGAAGCCAGAGGATAAGGTGAACAAGACAGTGGAGGAGGCGCTGAAGGACCGATACAAGCCGATGGATGCGAGGGATAACACGCAACTGAGGGGAGTCTAAGGGCGTTGAACAAAAAGTTGGATGGTCGATGATGAGTTGATGGGATGTTGTGAGTTATCCGTTGTACATTGCTTCTGTATCACCATTTCTTAGAGTCACTGAAATAGAAACCAAGCTCGGGAATGCTTGGTATGATCAACTTAGCTGTTGCGTCAAGTGAGTGAGCATGTGAAGGATCAAGGCTTCTAATCACCTCTCAATGTGAAGTATATATACAGCATTTTGGCTTTGCGAATTATGTCTTTCCTCATTATTAACCACATTACAATTGACTTAACAGGCACGTATATATCAAAGAAGTGTTATACAACCGCAACATGTCCGGCGAAGGATCAAAATCGAAGAGCATCAGGCACCACAAAAGCCACCACAGCAAAAGCCACAAGCGTGACCATGAGAAGAACGAAAGCAGAAGGGATACCGAGGACCTCTACGACGTAAAACCAGAGAGAAGCAAGAGCAAGAAGAAGAGGCATCACCACCCAGGGCGGCACATTTCGATGACCCGGCTCTTCTTTTCAACCTCATGGATTCCATACTTTGCCAGACCCATCAAGCACGAGCATAAGCATAAGCATAAGCATAAGCACAAGCATAAGCACAGGAGCAAGAGCAAGAGCAAGAGCAAGAGCAAGCGTTCGAAGGAGCCGCCTCAGGCAAGAATTGAGCAGGGCAGGGTTGAGAGGACTGTTTCAGGGCCGCCATCTCCAAGGCTACCATCTCCTAGACTACCACCTGTTGAACTACCGCCTCCTGGTCCATCCTATGCTAAACCGTCATCCCCAGGATTTCCACCCTCAGGTGCCTCCGCTTTAGAGCCGCCCTCCTTAAGCCCCCCGGCCAAGCAACGCCAGCCTCAAAGCCTCCATCTCAAGACCCCTCACTTGAATCCAAGCCTCTAGGGCCGCCTGCGCAGATACTAGCGACAGAAGTTCAGCAGGAGTCCAAGGCTGTATCTGCAGCTTCAAATAACGGTAGGAATACTGTTAGGGGTGCCCCTCCATCAGAGAATACTACAACTAGTAGAGAGAGCCGGCCCAGGAATGACCCAGGGCCTGGAACGTTGACCAGTCGCAGTACAAGTCGAAGAGGCACTGACGACAATTCTTCTCAACGAATGAGAACAGAAGGTGCCCAAACAAGAAAACAGAACCATGAGTTTGCAGTCGAGGCAGATCGAAAGATTCCCGAACAGGAGAGACGGGGCAGGTCTATGGATGATGCCCCGGCAAAGGAACGAACACGAAGACAGTCACGACGAGTGAGTAAGAATACCGAAGACTGTATGGCACCTCAAAGGAGAATGACGCGTAGGGGATCGACGGCTGGGAGAAATCGTCAAGAAGGTACTGCATACCACCAAACAACAGAAGACTGGGTAATGAATGGAAATGGCCACGGCAGCAAATGTACACAGTCTGTGAGGGAAGCACCTAGAGGGGGGAAACATGAAGATGAGAAGAGGAGTCGAAGCCAGCAAGCTTCACGTAGCATTCAACGCCATAGCAGCGCTCAACGCCATGGCCGCACTCAACGCCATGGCAGCGCTCGACATGGTAGTGCTCGACATAGCAGTGCTAGGCATGGGAGCGTTGTGCCCTATGATTCTTATGACCCTCCAGTTTATGGCCCTCGAATTCCCAGCCCACCAGGAAGTGAAGAACCTCCTACGGTTGCCAGTGATTCCTAGGACTCAGCAACCTAATACTTGATTAGTTCTCAGCCATAATATTTGACTTCTAGCTAGCTTTATATCTTGGTCAAATGCAATAACCTACTCCTATGTCTGTTTCCCCTGGTGGTGGAAGTAAATATCATGATATAGAGAACATAGGTACCTCATGATTTGCTATTCTCCGCCTACAGAATTGCGTCTATCTACAAAAAGATCAGTTAGTGGATACATATATAGAACCTAGGTGATGTATAAGTAAGCTGACAGGTCAAAGTTTAACGATAGGCGTGATGGCGTGGGTGCCTAAGTAGCACGCCTGGCACTTACAGCTTAAGCCATTGTCAGTCATAGGTTTAATTCTAGAATCAATCCTCCTCACTCAACAACACGATGTTCTTCGGCAAGCAAAAAAACAAGTCTCGAATCGTTGCTAAATCGCCAACATCCTTCTGCTTGGCAAAGATTCTTGTCCGAGCACCAATGGTAGACAGTTAAAGATATATGGAAGTCCTTTGTCACCACAGCATGGAAATTGGGCCTTTCAATACCCATGAGGTCAAGATGTTTGGTCCGATACCATCCCAGATGATATAGACATCCTCGTCACTCATAGTCCACCGTTCGAGCATCTCGATCTAATGAGACTTAGATGCTACCATCTACTTCAAAAACTTTAGCATGTCCAACCGCTACTACATGTTTTTTGGCCATGTACATGAAGGACATGGGAACAAACGGGCAGTCTTTGATAGGCAACAAAGGGCAAATGAACGGACTTTATCTACAGGTGGTGGGGTATTGAATGTGCTGGCGGTGTTGAAAGAATTGCTAGTCTCGCTCTGTAGGGCTGAGAGAGTGGTGGTTTGTCAACTGGCCAATCCAGCAATGGTGGGAGGGCTGCAAGACAATGAGAGACGGCAACCGATAACTGTACATATTTAGTGGTTATTCCGAATATCAAAAAGAAGCTTCATATATCAGCCAAGGTATAATGCAGTTGATATGGCTGTAAATAAGAGATACAGGGCTTAAGTTTGAAGTTGACGCAGCTGAAACAGCCGAATACGATGGAGCAATGATCCTTACGCTATATCCGAATTCGAATCTGATTATCTGTCTAGTCTGTACGGAGTAGAGAACTACAGTACCTGGAAAGGGATGGCAGTTGATCAATCCGAGGAGATGCAATAAACAGAATCACCTGATACGATAAAGGAAGGGATTTAACTCGGCGCTCGGTAATATCTCTCCGGGTGGGTGTTGTCCGGAGGCTGTTCCCCGCTTGTTCTGTCAATGAGAATTATCGGCCGGAAAGCAAGGGCGAAAGTGGGCGGGCACACGGCAGCTGAAGCAGCAGAATTAGCAAAGCCGGAGCCGTTATTGGCCTGCGGGGTTTTGAGGCCGGGGCGACTGGCCAGCCTCAGAAGAGTAAAGGAAGAATTGACAAGAGTTTAGAAAAGGCCCAGAAGAGATTGTACGAAATTTTGGTAGCAATTGATAAAAAGTGCATCGTAACTCTTCCATTCTGACGGCTTCTCCGTGTGCTATCCTTAATCAACGTTTTATCGAAATTTATTCCGAGGTTCTTTATTAAGGGTCTCGCTCGCTCTCGCCTGGTTCGATGCGAGGTCGGTAGTCGCCGGCGCAGGGCTGCTAAGACCGTTGGGGGGATTCTACAGTGGCAAGTGATGCTGATTGGTAGATATAATGGAGTCGGCAGGTGATTGGGAACTCTGATTGGCTGCGCCACGCACTTTCCGAACTTGGCCGATCGTGCCGTGTGCGCATGTGCATGCGCAAAGAGGAAATCGCTGACGGGCAGTTATAGCGGCATTCTCATTGGCAATTGCCGTATTATGTATTTCCGACGCTGGCCTTTTATCATCTCTCACCTCCCATCTTCTATCTTCTAGGCTTTTTTTTCTTCTTTCTCTTTCTCACTCTCCTCCCTGCGACTCACCGGATACCCCATTGTCTTGTTTGTTTGTGACTTGTGTTGTTTCATCTTCCCAGCTTGAACCTTCGTCATCGTTCCGACCTATCCCGCCATCACAAAGGGCCCCAGTTGAAATTTTGGCCACCTTTCCGCCGACCGTCGCTCTTGCTTTGAAACTTTCGTCTTTAGACCTTCCAAAACAGCCATTCCCTCTCACGAAACAACATCAATCATATTCGACATCATGTCTTTCTCCAGCCTTGTTCAGGACTTGAGCCTTCGCGACTCCAATGGCGCTCGCCGCCCTCAGATTCCTGGCCCCCGCTCATCCGCCTCGACTCTCGACGATCGAACCTCGCACATATCACGTGCCATGTCCTACACCAGCACCGCTGCCACCAGTGTCAGCATCTCTGGCGATATTTCAAGCCAGCTTCATGGCGGTTACTTCCATCCTCTGGCCCGCTCATGGCAGGCTGAGCGCCAGCTTACCAAGGTATGTGGCACAATTGAGCTCCACCATCCCCAAATGCAAGTTATCTAACATTGTCTGTCTAGTCTATGCTCATTTACCCTCTCTTCGTTACCGATGGCGAAGGTGACATGATCCTCGTTCCCTCTCTCCCCGGCCAGCACCAGCTCAGCTGCGACAAGCTGATTCCTTTCCTCGAGCCCCTCGTTCACAAAGGCCTTCGCTCTGTGATGCTTTTCGGTGTTCCCATGCGGGCTGGCACCAAAGACACCCTAGGCACGGCTGCCGACGACCCCGAAGGCCCCGTCATCCGCGCTATCCAGATCATCCGCCGCCGGTTCCCCCAGCTCTTCATCTGCTGTGACGTCTGTCTTTGCGAATATACCTCCCACGGTCACTGTGGCATTCTCCGTGACGATGGCAGCCTCAACAACCAATTGTCTGTTGATCGTATCTCCGATGTGGCTGTGGCCTATGCCAAGGCTGGTGCCCAATGTGTCGCCCCCTCGGACATGAACGACGGCCGCATTCGCGCTATCAAGCTTAAGCTGATCGAAGAGGGAATTGCCCACAAGACGGTGCTAATGTCATACTCTGCCAAATTCTCCGGCTGCTTGTACGGCCCCTTCCGAGACGCTG
This sequence comes from Fusarium avenaceum, assembly GCA_025948275.1. Lineage (NCBI taxonomy): Eukaryota > Fungi > Ascomycota > Sordariomycetes > Hypocreales > Nectriaceae > Fusarium > Fusarium avenaceum. Next base: position 4,967,963 of record CP109670.1, on the reverse strand, counting down.
CCGGATCAGCACCATCATTTGGTGACCGCAAGTGCTATCAACTTCCTCCTGGCGGCCGTGGTCTCGCACGACGTGCCATTGTCCGAGACATCAACGAGGGAGCTGATATCATCATGGTGAAGCCTGCCAGTCAGTACCTTGACATTATCAGTGACGCGAAGGAGCTGGGCAAGGATCTCCCCGTGGCCGCTTACCAGGTCAGCGGTGAGTATGCCATGATCCACGCTGGCGCTAAGGCAGGCGTCTTCGACCTCAAGGCTATGGCCTTTGAGTCAACGGAGGGTATCCTTCGAGCTGGTGCCACCATCGTGGTCAGCTACTTTACCCCTGACTTCTTGGACTGGCTCGAGAACTAGGCATGACGGATGCCATCATTTATGCAATACATTGATATCAAGGGCGTTGGAGGTGTTTTAGGTTTGAGATCTGGCGTTTACATAAAGCCCGAGGGCTATGGATTTGATTTTATACGGTTACACGAAAAGGGATCATACACACGGAATGATAAACTGATTGATGACGATGAAGGAATCGTCCGTAGACTACACCTTTGATGGTTGAATATGAAGAGGCATACCATACTCATGCTCGTCGAAATGTGATGTGATATCCGAGAAACAACTTTGAGGTAAGACTATGGCCACAGTATCGGAGGGCGATGCCCGGATTTGTATGTAACCATGAAAGGAATGTAGATTTCGGAAGTTGATCAACGAAAGCAGTGAGTTCACTTTGCCGCCTCGAGGGAGCCGGAAGAAGATGGGGCACTCTAAATATCAGATACACGAAGCCAGCGAACAGATTCAGGGCTGTGCAGGCGAAGCCTGATGGTGATAGACCGATAGTCGTGCAGATCTCTGCACAGACGGAGGCTGGGGATGGAAAAACAAATTGGTTATACAAGATGGGGGTTTGGACATGTTTATATGTTATAGTGGCATAGCTTTCAGCAGATAACGGAGAGAGACATGTAGCAAAACATAGGTATGCAATGTGCAAAGGAGTCCTAAAATAGAGATGTCATAAATTTAGAACTCTGTCCTCGCAATTCATTAACTACCTAGACTGTCATTGTCTATCGGCTAGCCCCTAGAAATTTGAAATCTGGGTCGTGTTGTTTTTTGTCGTCGTCAGCTGCGAACTCATGACGCGCCGTGTTAAAGTTCTCTCCACTATCTGAAGCAGATACATGCCTATTTTGATCTTTCTCCACGTGGATGCAGTCTAGCAGTGCACAGTAGGTACATGTCGGTATCGTGTGGCATTGACTCCATTAAGGCAGTGTTGATAAATCATAACGGGACAGAAAATAAAAGACAAGCTTTGTTAGTCGTTTCGTGTTGATGAAAGAGATGCATTGTGGAGAAGATGATCTAGATTCTAGAGATCGGGACAGGATGAACCAACAGCTTTGCCAAGTCTTGGTCGACTAAATATCGAGTACGTGTGGTATGTGGTCAAGGCTTGTTGGGATGGATATGAATTTGGGATTTTCGATGCACATGCACCACTTGAACAAGGCAGGTACTTCTGTTTATGTTCAAGAGGCTTGTGGCTTTTGGCGTCGTTTGGGTTACGATTCACCGGGAGTTTAGTCGAGTGGTAACATCGGGAATACTACCTAGAATGCTGCCGACCAGCCATGTCACATACAGTACGTGTTGAACAGTGCACGCATAGAAGCAAGAATGTGAATGATGATGATAGACGGTGCAATCATGATCATCAGGGCGGGTTCCCGTCTTGCGTAACCGAAGATGTTCTGGTGTCTCTGTCGCAGAAGTAGTAGCCGCTTAGCCGAGCGGATATCGTATTATACGGGTGAGACATTCATTGTGTGTGCAGCCGGTGGAATACCTTCAGCGCAATCCAGATAAAGTAAATATTATACCGAGTCAGTGAATCTTGAGAGAAAGAAAAGAGAGACTGTACAGATTAGGGGGGACTATAGTACCTTATTGTACGTACGCGCGTTCTCGAGGTATGATCCTAGCACCTGGAACTCTCGATGTTGGAAATAATTGGGTCTGGTGGAGTAGTTTTTTTATCTTGGAGTGTACGTGGGTCTAAAGCTCCAGGCGAGAGACTTGGACGTCAGAGCGAAACAATGCGCATTGAGAGAGAGCAAGGGGACGGGGCTGCTGGTTCAGTTTAATCGATTGATGGTGCTTTTTTCAATGCGCAACATGGAGATTAAAAAGTTGGAACTTGACTGCCAAGAACTCAGTTTATATAGCTGAAGCAATTATAGTTGAAGCATCTTCTACTACATATAGAGGCTACGGCCAGATAGACAGGGGTAAAACTTGGCATCTCTTAGCCAATGCTTATTCTGGCTTGGTACCTGAGACCCCCAGTTCTAAAATAGACGTCTCAGTGTCTCACCATGGTATCCGTACGGTGGTGTAAGTTGCCGCCGCCGCAGCCTCTGCCGTCTTTGATACACACCTGGCGTTTGATTCGTGCCTCGTCTTTTGAGCCGCATCATCCATTAACTGAATGTTTCTTTTTGATGATTCAACAAGAGGCATACGGAGTTATGGTGCAGGGAATTCTCAACAAGTTGACCCTCTTGTTGTCTAACGCAGTCGGTTATCGGCATTTCTCCAGTGATGATGAGACACTCTGTCGCTTTCTTCTCTAACCCAGAACTCCACAGATCATCCCTAGCCCTTGACACTTCTATTGTCGAGATGGGTAACATGGTAAGTGAGCATGGCAAAAATGGTGGGTATCCTACCTGAAAGCTGGGCGTTTTAGAGCAAACAGCCAAGAGATTGAAACGCAACGCGTCTCCAGTGATTGGCGTTTGGTGTTTGATTCATGATACGGCGTGCGTGGGCTGATTGATAGACGGTTCATATGCATTCATGCCTTGGTTTCCTGTCACTTCACTTGCAGTGGCACTGTGAGATACTGTATAACTTTGAACTCCCCATCTTATGTATACTAGAGTCACGCTCATCTTTCTCTTTCTCTGCTCCCTCCTTCCTTCTTCCTCCCCTTCGCCCTCTTTCTCTTGTCCTTGTCCTTGGCCGTGTTTCTTCAGTATCAAAAGAAGCAGAGATCCCCTGGTGGTCATCTCTTGGCATCTCTCTTCCTCGTGTTCATCTTCTTTCTTGTCCTCCACAGCCGATCTCTCGGCAATCAATCACTTGTCCACATTTTACCCATACATTGTTTGTCGGTCTTGGCTGCTCTTTCTTCATCGTCACAATACACCAACCAGCTGTGACGACTGTTTCCTTCTTTCCTTCTTTCCTTCTGTTTCCTGTTTCCTGTTTCCTGTTTCTTCTTGGCCCTCGACCTCCTTCCTTGGCCACTCTTGGCCTCTTTCCTAAACTTACATGCTCGACCACCTTCCTCTTATCCCGTCCCTACTCTCATCTTTCTTCCAAAGTTTCTTCTCTCGCAACAATGAACCGACACTACCATTCTCCCTCAATATACTCTCTCTCCGATGAAGAGAAGATGGGCTTGCTCGACAACAGGTCCATCTCCGACGCTGATAGTGAGAGCGGTCGAGATGACCACGATTTTCGACCTCACAATGAGAAATGGGCCGGCCCCATTCTCGCTCCTGTCGACTATATCCGCTCAACCCCTTGGAGAGTCTACATTGTTCGGTTCGCCTGGTTCTTCGTTCCCAGCTATCTTCAGGGGCGACATGCTCGGGAACAGATTCGACCCGCTAAGCTCGCTCCCACTGCCTATCTCGATGGCATGCGAGGTGTTGCCGCCCTCGTCGTACTATTCTGCCACCTCTTTTACCAAGCCTTTGTCATTGCAAAGGGCTGGGGCTACGATGATGCTCACTACAACATCTTGAAACTACCTATTCTGCGGTTATGGTACCAGGGTCCTCCAGCTGTCTGTCTTTTCTTTGTCATTTCGGGATATGCCCTCTCCTATCGGCCCCTCAAACTTATCCGTAGCCGGAACCTTCAGGACTTTTCAACCACAATGAGCTCCCTGGTGTTTCGACGCGGCATTCGCCTTTACCTTCCTACGGCCATCTCCACCCTAATGATTGTTTCCTTTATCCGCTTAGGAGTTTATGAACAGACACGAGAGTTTGCCATGGATCGCACCTTTATGAGGAATGTCAGAGAGCCTCATCCCTCGCCGCTTCCAACACTATATGCTCAATTGGCAGATTGGGCAAAAGACATGTTCAACTTCGTTCACGTCTTTGGCTGGAAGACTCACGGTGGAAGTACCAGTAAGTAAACCAGCCCATGTTTGTCAACCCCACTAACAACTTATCAAGATTATGACCAACATCTTTGGACTATCCCTGTAGAGTTCCGATGCTCTTTGTACCTTTTCCTCACCCTCATAGCCACTGCTCGACTCCGAACTCAGTACAGATTTATCACCGTTGCCGGCGTCATGCTCTTCACTTACCGAAACTCCCGTTGGGAATTCCTCATGTTCCTTTGCGGCATGATCCTTGCTGAGATTGATCTGGCACGTGGTGCTCACTCTTCGCCTCCTGCCCTTCCAATCGAAGAGAAGACGCAATCCCCTCGCCCTCGATGGTACCAAAGTGCTTTCTGGGCAACGCTCAGCATCGCAGGTCTATACCTTATGAGCCAACCTGATGAGGGTGGAGATAGAACACCTGGCTGGGTCTATCTCACATCATTGATCCCTCAGTGGTGGGCTGCTGAAAAGTACAGATACTGGCAATGCACGGGTGCTGTCATGTTTGTCCTTGCAGTGAGCCGTTCGTCCAACTGGCAGCGCGTTTTCAACTCGGCTTTCATCCAGTACCTGGGCAAGATTTCTTACGCCCTGTATCTTATGCATGGGCCGATCATCCATGCTTTTGGATATCACATTGAACGCTGGGCATATAGCTTGACGGGCACCGAAGGACATCAGTTCACTGCTGGGTTCGTCCTGAGCTCGTTCTTTGTGATTCCTACTATCTTTTGGTGTGCAGATGTTTTCTGGCGTGCAGTCGACATCCCCACGGTCAAGTTTGCCAAGTGGTGGGAGAACAAGCTTACGGTCAAGGCGGACTAGAATTCGTTACACCGAGAATGAAACTGATTCATGTTATTCTGAGTTCATGGGTTAGCGGGTTACAAGGGTCGGGCGTTAAGAGACTGGTCTACACAACGAAGACCCATTCATTGCATGGCGTTAAAGGGCTGGCTATTATCATACAGGAGATGATACGGTAGATGAAGAAGCAATCAGACCTTGCTGCTGGGAAGCCCAGTCACTATAACAGTCACATCATCAAAAGAAGTGTTAGACTATCTTAAAGTGTGATGTGTTGAGGCAGTTTGGTTGGTCTTTTTAGATTTTGAAACTGGCAAAGGTATCTCGGATGTCATGTTCATATAGTACAAAGAAAAATAAACAAGTCAAAACATACCTTTTAAATCTAATCTCGCTGTCTGCATATCTATGTCTAGATAGTTCCTGAACCCCTTTCAAGTATGTATAAGCCTAGCCCAAGTCATCTAGTCTTCACTAGGTCTTTCATAGACTTTCTTGCCTGCTACCCATGTTTCTCTCACTTTCAGCGTCCGTAGTTCTTCAACATCAAGAGACTCGATGGGCTTATCAAGAACAACCCAATCAGCCAAAGCACCCTCACGTATAACGCCAGCGCGATCATCAAGAAATGCACCGTAAGCAGATGCTCTAGTAAACCCCCACATAGCCTCGTCCAGGCTCAGGGCCTCTTCTGTGTGCCAGCCGTCTGGGCTATCCTCGGGACCACGACCGGTATGCGGACTCCGACGGGCCACAGCGGCGTAGATGCCTTGAAAGGGGTTGGGAGGTTCGACAGGAAAGTCACTGCCGAGGATAGGGCGGGCGGGTAGAAGAGAGCGCATACGGTAGGCTGAGGATGAGAGGCGGTCTTTTCCGAGACGGGAGAGGGCGTATTTCATGTCTGATGTAGCGTGCGTTGGCTGGATAGAAGGGATGATGCCAAGGGATAGTATGCGCTTCTGGTCATCTGGGTGGATGATTTGAGCATGTTCGATGCGGAAGCGGTGTCGAGACTGGCAGGCAGCACGAGCTTCTAATTGATCCTGAGACTCGTTTACAGGCTGTCCCGATGCAGAGGGGAGCACCCTGAGCGGTGGCCTCGTTAAGACACTCCTGGACGAGAGCTGCCTCTAGAGCGTCAACAGCGTTGCGATTTGCGAGGTCTCCTATGGCATGGATGTTAACCTGGTAACCGTCGGCAGCCCAGCGCTTGGCCACATCAGTTAGGGCAGAGGCGTTGATGAGGAGCGAACCTGACGTCCAGGGGTGGTCGGAGTAAGGTTCCAGCATCGCGCTGCCCCAGCTACCTAGGGCTCCGTCTATTCAAAGTAAGTTATAGTCAAGTGACGTTATCAAAGAAACCTACCGGCAAACAGCTTGACACTTCGAACGGCGAAACGGTCATCGTGTCGGGCGAACATGACAGCTTCATCTGGGCAGTACGAATTGCGCTGAGGGCATTCCAACATGGAATACACTCGAAGAGTCCAGTCATCAGAAGATGACAATTCGTTGTAGAGGGTTAGGGTATCTGGGGTTGCTCCAGCGTCGTGCATGCCAACAAGACCGACCTCATTGAGGCGCTTCATGGCGGTTCTAACTGTAAGGGCCTTGAACTCTCGAGTAGGCTTAGGCCAGATCGTAATCACCAAGTCCATGGCGTTATCACAGAACACTCCCAGGCCGGGTTCTCGTATTATTTCACCTCCTGGAACCACCTCCGGTAGATCTGCTGGTAGAAGGTCGAGAACAAGCTGAGAGACCCATGTGCAGTGGACATCAATGCGATCAAGCATGAGATAGATGTCACTGAGCTCTGGGTCCTCTGCGATATCAGCCTGCAGACTGTTTAGTACGAGATACAATCATTGATATTTGTTAGGGGACACCTACAGCTGTAGGCATGCGACCAAAGAACGTCTGATCCCATCCTACACCGCGAAGCCAGTTATCCCTGGATCCAGCACCAGGATTCTTGGCCATGTACTCCTTAATCCTAGCACGCACTTCTTCCAACGATTGAGCGCCGAACAGGTCCACCGAATGAAGAAACTCTCCATACTGAAGTAAGTGGCCATGCCCATCCCAAAGTCCCGGAATCACATAGCCATCTATCATCGTCTGGTTAGCATCACTTGGGCCAACGGCCGTGAAGACGCCACCAGCAACGGTGAAGCATTGAGCTTCCGCCTGCACAGGGTCATGGGTTCGGATGGAGCTGTAGCAGTATGTAGCTGAATTTTCACCATTTGAGCCTGTGAGTGGCTGCTGGAGGCGGTATGCGACTGCAAAGGTGACGACTATGAGGGGGAGGATGAGACCCCATCTAATCAAGGGGCTCGTGGCCGTGACGGACATCCTGGAGTACTACAAGTCGAACAGTGAAAAAATCGCCTACAGAGTTCAAGAGAAAGGAATGATTCTGAAACAGTATTCAGTTTGTTCGAGTAGGTGTAAAAGTAATGCAATGTGGGAGTGACAATGTGATAGCTGCATGTTGGTGTTATCGATAAGGATGCATATTGGACTTTTTGGTGGGGAAGTCAATGTACAGCTCCAGGTGTATTTGGGTAACGAGCAAAAATCAACAATTACTACATGTAATCAAGTTTTAATTTGAATTGTGTTTTTTATTTTGTTCTAGCGTTTTTCCCACCTCTCACCTCTCACCTCTCACCTCTCACTCGTCAAACTCAAATGGCTTTCGTCAGTGGTAGTAAGTATCCTTGCTGGCTGTTGGCTCATGCCCGAGAGCTTACCCCAGAGTCCCGCTACGACTTACACCTTAAGTGCACCTCGGGTCGAACTTCACAGACAGCTTCACGGACAGCACCGGTAAAGATGTGTGATTTGGAATATTCAGTGACTCCAAATACGACATACTGTTTGTTAACTGCGAGTAAAAGTGATTGCCTTGCAGAAGGTGGTTAAACACCAAATTTCACGAGTGTCGTCGATGATATTTCGAGCCTTCACTTATCATCTACAACTCAAAACATAGACAGCTAAATGATATTCAGAGCCGACGATAGTTTGCGAGACTATTATTCCCCGAGTAATTGCCATCCAATCTCTAGACTGAACTATATAAGCATCCTACAGCTGCCTGCCACTGTCTTCGAAATTGGCAGTGTCAGCTTAGTCTCTATTCAAATCCTTCGTTGCCCACAACAAAAGCCAGAGTAGCAACAAAAATAACAACAACAAGACTCTATAATATCAAAACACAAACTCAAAGAAAAAGGAACATCAACAGATCTACATGATGTCTGTCTCACGCGACGTTCTAGAGGCCCTCTCAGCCACCCACGTCCGAGATCCCATCCCTCTCGAGGTCCTCGCACCGGTTCTCAACTCCAAGCCTTTTATCCTGAACAAATCCCTCATCAACGTCCGTGACCTTGGTGCTGTTCCAGGCAGCGCCATACGCCCGGGGCTTATCTTCCGCTCGGGGATGCTCGACGCTGCAGCTGCTGACCCAGAAGCCATCTCCTGGCTCGCGTCCAACGTCAAGACCGTCTTTGACCTACGTAGCGTGGAGGAGCGCGCTGCGTACCCCAGCCCCGAGGTCCCAGGTGTTGAGTTTGTCTACCACGAGCGTGTTGCTACATATCCCCAGCCTACTCCTGCCGACTTTGCTGTGGATGATGGAAGCACTGCTTGGAGAGAGCAGCTCATGGCTGTGATGGCAGCATACAAGCCTTCTCTCCGGGCCGTCCTCCAGCACGTGAAGGATAAACCGAATGAGCCTTTCCTCTTCCACTGCACTGGTAAGAAAACAGCACTGTACAGTTAAATTCTGAGAAGTTACCTGGACTAACAGCTCCTTGCTCTACCATAGCTGGCCGTGACCGCACAGGCGTCACAGCAGGGCTCCTCCAAACCCTTGCCGGCACACCAGAGAAAGACGTCATCCTGGACTACATGCTATCGCGCATCGGGACCGAGCCAGCACGCGAGCGCCTAGTCACCTTTATCAAAGACAACATTGACGTGCAGGACTATGAGGTGCCCGGCTTTTGGAACATGGTCAGCCTGCGTCCGACCTTTTGGAAGGCCTTTGTTGGTGGTGTTGATGCTAAGTACGGAGGCTGGGAGGGCTACGTCAAGGGTCTGGGGTTCTCGGAGGAGGAACTGAAGACTATCAAGAATAACCTGAGAGGCTGAGGTCGAGGTTGTGTATTCACGTTGGATGATGCGGCATCATGACCCGATGCGAGTGTAGGTTAACCTCCAACATCAACAACACATTTGGGCTACGTACTTATCTTCTTGGTACCTAAGGTAGCTAGCACTGGTAGGCTTTGGGTAGCTGGAAATTCAACATCACATTCTAATTATCTTGCATCTCGATCTCATGCCATCGTCACTTCATTTCTGTATCCGTATATCGCTTGCGAATCTATTCTTGGTCAACAATTAAAATGACTCCATCTTATCGCCAGGCCTACCATGCACCTACCTTACGTACCTACGTAGAGGTATGACATCACCCCACGATCCCCTCTCAGAACCCGGGGACCCTGCATCGTTACAAGGGCCCACTACCCGTCTCACCAATCACTGGCCCGTCCCTACCACCTAGTGACGTTTCAGTGCACCTCTAAAACGTCAAATTCCGCCACTGCAGGTCCCGTCCCCCTCATCGATAAGATGAATTTCCAAGTTTTCCCTTAAATTATCATTCTCTTGTCTTCAGGGTCCTCGTTCCTTTCAGTCTTCAGGGTCCAAGAGCCCAAAGCCTCGAATCAGGGTTTCTCTTGATCTGCAGACACTGACAATCATTTCTATCTGCTGACCAGGTTTCCCCTGCGCATATTTCATCAGTGCTCGTAATAGGTGCTTTGATCAAGTTTGCGAATGGATTTACCGATGACGGAGGAGTTTTGTACAGTCTTTCAAATGTGTATAAAACTTCCCTTACAAGCCACTTTCACTTGAAGTTCCATATCATAATCACAACCATCAACACGCAAGCCACACACACAAACACACTACTATCTTCCAGATAAACACATCTTTCACCTCTTAAAACATACACACATAAATCATCCAACATGCCTCTTACACGAACTCACCGTCACACTGCTCCCCGTCGCTCCATCTTCAGCACTCGTCGCCGTGCTCCCGCCCGCTCGCACCGTCATACTACAACCACCACCACTACTACCACTACAAAGCCCCGTCGAGGCATGTTCAGCGGTGGTGCTGGTCGACGTACTCATGCCACTACTGCCAATGCCGCCCCCGTCCATCACCACCAGCGCCGACCTTCCATGAAGGACAAGGTCAGCGGTGCTCTGCTCAAGCTCAAGGGTAGCCTGACTCGCCGACCTGGTGTCAAGGTATGTTCATACACACCTTTCCCTTTCACATCACTCAACTTTCAATACTAACTCTCATCGAAGGCTGCTGGAACTCGACGCATGCATGGTACTGACGGTCGTGGTGCTCGCCACCGCCGCTACTAAGCGTCGCCAACAACAGATCAAACACAAACACCGTCTTACCACCTCTAGGGTGAGGATGCAAGACATCGGAATCTGAGTCTAAGGAGGATCTATGTCACATACATGTACGATACGATTATGATAGCGTTGATACCCATTAGGGGATGAGTAGATGAGTAGAAAGAAGAATTGTACAACATACTTTACCGCTACAATATAGCTTAAATCTTGCCCTGTCTGTCGCCAGCGACTCATCTATTACAAATCGTAGTCAACCCTGCTTGACCACATCATCCGTTTCCCGCTTCAGTCTAAAATTTGCACAAAATAGTTCCTTTCCTTCAGTGCCGCCACCGCCCTATCACTCTGTGGTTGGATTTCCCCTCCTCCACGCCTAATGATCGCGTAGGCCTTGGCCTGTGGACAACATCATTACCGCGTTTATGTAAAGCAACACTGTCAATGTAGCTCGTCCGTATCGGAAGGGGAAACCCCCGTTGGTCGATAAGGTACGGCCAAGCGTATTTCCTTATGGAGTTTGGTAGGATCCTGCATCGTACAGGGACCTCGCAGTAACTGAATCATCGAGGTTGATGAACCTCGGCGATGTTGTACACCATCGTAAAGCGGCACCGAAAGCTCGTCTATATGCGTGACTGACAATCGAGCCAAACTCACCCTCTTTCTCTCATATGTTATTGAGGATGGGCTAGGTGCTATGAAGTTTGCCGATAGTTCATCCGCACCATGTTTGACAGTCGCCGTAACCTGAACATCAGTGAAATGTCGGAATTCTATCTCCAGTTTTTCCAGGGTTTCCTTGCTGGGAGACGGGTGCTTCTTCATCCTATTAGAATCGAAAGCATTGAATTCGCCAGCCGCCCTTTCCCAAGCTTGTCGAGCTTCAGTAATTGAGTCAACCCATGACCCGTGGCCAGGTTCTGCCAGCATATGGTCAGAGCAACTGCTTAAACCCAGCATCTCCTTGTCGGATTTTAGTGGAGGATCGTTCATGTTCACACTGAGTCGCTTCTGTGAGAGGCTCAAGGTGCTGGGCGTAGAGCTGTACTCGCTGATCGAGGTTGATGCTTGCTCAACTCGAATCCGAGGTGTCGAAGATCCGACTGGCGTACTGTTCAAGAACCTATCTTCAATGTTGTTGTCAAATCCCTTCTCGGTTTCGAACGGGTTGCGCGGCAAAGGCAGGATTCCTCTTTCGCTATCGCTTGCGCCCGTCTTCAACCGAGTCTCAAAAGTAGTTGGCTTGCGCCAACCACCACGCTCGGCGAACGGATCATCGGTGAGCTTTCCGTTCCTCAGAGACTTTCCATCGTCAGCCAAGGGCTTCCTGTTTACCCTCCCGCCTACAATTCGCTGAACTTTGCGTTTGTTGAGGTTGTCTCCTTCATTCAGACGGAGCTCAATGGCACTGATCGGGCACATGCCTTCAATCTGAGGACACGATGGAGCAAATGTCTGCCAGGCTAGTTCTTCATCTTCTCCATCACCAAAGGGTGTCTTCAGTTTCTTTTCGTGGGCCGGGGGCTTTGGGTGAAAACGATCCCAAGCGTTCGATACTTTGGTAAGCACTTTGGTTGGCATCATACGGGTAAACCTTGAACTTGATGAGTTAGCACGTTGTGGTGATGGCTTGAGAGAATTGGTTGCTGCTAGCATGGCGACAAGTTTTCCGTTGATTTCTTCACCACTAGTACACTCTTCATGAATGTTAGGGATGTTGGCTTTCTCTGTGACAGGGTTTCTGACGTTCTTGTCGACAGCAGTGAGTGGCACAGATGCTGAGTCTTTGCAGTTGTTTGCAGGATGGAACTTGAAAGGGTCAAGAGATAGTGTTCTGGTAGGACCAAGATGTCGTTGCAGGTTTGCACTTGTCCGCTTTTGCGATTTATCTCTACGAATGCGAGTTGTGGCAGACCGTCTGGGAACTCTTCCAGGGCTTTTCCTGAGAGAAAATTTGTTTACTCGTGAGCTCTGAGGGTACTTGTCGGATTGCTTGGGCGGTGTTTTAATCGGAGAAGGAAGGTCTAAAGGCGAAATTGCTGGACAATTATTAGAGAGTGAGATGCTTGGTGTAGTGGCTCGGCGCTTGTAGGGTGAATAGTCTTCCTCGACATTCTCACGGCTTCCCAGGGTGGAATCGTCCAGCAGCCAGCTTGCCATTTCTTCGATAGTTTGTGGATCGGGCATTGCTGTTTTTCGTGATGCACGCTTGGTAGGATCTTTGTTACTTGGTTCCGAAACTGTTTGATAGTTAGTCAAGTTTGCCTTGCTCCAAAGTAACACCAGGTAGTTCATACTTAACTGATCGGATAGTGAATGGTTTACTGTGTTATTCTGGCGACGCGATCCCAGAGTTCTTAAGATATTCTTATTTCTCCTTTTCCCATAAGTGACTATAACAGACATCGTTGACGTTGCAGTGCTTAAGAAAGGATACCAGCTCAGATGAAGCAAATGACTAGATGCCAGTGGCGGTGATTGTGTAATGAGTGACAGTAGTTGGTTCGGTGCACCCTTCGAGGGCGAAGCAAAATTGAGTGATTCTCGGGCAGGCGAGAAACAGTGAAGGCAGATGGTAAATCTAAGACACGAGGCCAAGCTCCTTTATCAGTAATAGATCACCAGAATGCCTTCATCTTCCAGCCAAAAGGGACTCGTCAGGTCCAAGTATGGGAAACGTGATGATGAAGTATTAAAGTGGTGAAATCTGGGTGTAGAAGGAGGGCAATAGTCGACTGTGAAGGGGGGAAGTGAATGAGAAGAGTGAAGAGGAAGGAGTTGTTGGTAATTCACTGCATATGAGGCCTGAATAAGAGACTACCTACCTAGGAAGGCACTTTACCATGGTAATTACAGCAACCGTTTTTAGGCAAGGCAGTGATTATTACGATATCGGGCGAGCTTTGGCATCACTGTGTGCCAGTGCTAGCAGTGATGTATTCGGGCGAATCTTGGAGCGCAACTTGGCCTATATATAACGAGTGCCTCATAAAATCGATTTCATGTTCGTTTTATAATTCTAGGTACGCTACCTACAAGACCTGGGTCTTGAGGTAGACCTGGAAAGAAATCTCAAGATCCATGTTATATGCGCTCCTCAATTTCCTCAACAAATATTTGCAGCACAAAATCACAAGTATCGTCCTACCTCAGGAGTCATCGCGCTACCACGCCTCCTCGATCTTTTGCGCCTCGAGTTTCGATATGAGCATCACCATAAAAGGTTTCACTGCAGATCGTGATTCGGATTCGACTCATTGCTGGTCACTCAGAGCAAGGCCTCCCCTGATTTATATCAAGCGAGTCGGCATAACTAAAAGAATTCAAGAGCGAAACAATTCACGGCCGTAGATCCGGGTTGATAGATCTCCGGATCAGTGCCCTGCATAATATGTAATGTGAAGCTGACTGGTTTCGCGTGTCACTATCATAAACGAAGGTCCAAGAGCGATGTGCAAACTCGGCAAGATACTGTTTTGTCTTTTTACTATGCGGAAGCCTTTATGTAAATATGTTAGTAGGCATGTAACGGAGGTTTTTCGAATCCCTCGTCCATCAGGAGCTGCCTGACTATAGGGAATCGAGTAATAGTCAGATCATGATCCAGTAGAAATTACAGTCCAATTCAGATAAATGCTGAAATCTTTCTGATACACCAGATAGCTGAAAGCAGAGCGCACTTCGCAATTAGGAAATTGTAGCTTGAGACAGCCATGTTCTTTGCTCGTGCGACTCGGCAACCTCATTTTGAAGACACGGCCCGAGACTTTAATGGGAGCTCAGACACCATAGACATCTCGGCAGAAATGCATGATATTCATTTTGATTTGATGCCATCTGAAATATTGTCTTTAATATTCCCTGCCACGAAAACACTTGTTTCTTCAATCAAGCACTTACACGAAGTTGATACCTAGTTGACTGAAAGGCACGTGATAGCATAGCCACAAACGTAGCGTGTGGCGGCTCAACAACCTTGAATCGTGGCGTGATTTGCATCATTGTGAACTCGTTGAACATCTAAAAATTTCCTACCTGACTGAACGAGTCCAGAGAAACGGCAAGGGAAAACAATTACGCTATACGAGCCTGAACCTGAGAGTTACGATGCTTTGATTATGAATCTGGCTGGACTTCCGCATCTTCACCCTTCCTCGAACCCGACGCTTTAAGTCCGACAGCTCCGCACAGTTACGAGTTATTATCGCCTCTCTTCTTATCCGTTCCGGCCGATCACGAAGTTTCTCAGCCACGTCCTACTTGATCGCGACCTGTCCTTGGGAAGTCATTGACCTTTTTCCGTAACCAAAACAACATCTTTTAGTCGAAAACATGTTGAGGCAGTCAGTCCGCGGCGTGCGCGCGCCGCTACGAGCTTTCAATCAGCCAGCCCAACAGGCCGCGTGGAATGGCGCATGGAGAAGGCTTTTCACATCACAAACGGGGAGCAAGACTACGCGCCAGCTTTGGCAATGGAGGACGGCCCATTGGGAGGGCATGATGGCCCGGCTAAGGAGCACCCGCTTCGGATCTGGGTCTGCGACAACACCAAGCATGCTCCAGGGCGTGTTGAGGCGTGGATTTCGGTTTACCGCAAAGCGCAAGACGAACAAGGGCCCGGCCGTTAAGCAAGCCGTGGAGCCAGAGGGTCTCTCGGTCAGGCTCAAGAAACTCACCAAGGAGTATGGCTGGGTGACCGTTGGCGTTTACCTTGGGCTGTCCGTTCTGGACTTTCCCTTCTGCTTCCTATTTGTCAGGATGGTAGGACCTGAGAAGATTGGTAAGATACTGCCGTGGCCTTGTCCATTTCCGTCAACGGGGTCTTGGCTCTTGGGACCGATTGCTAACGTTTGCCGCCGTTGGAACTAGGTGAGGTCGAGCATCAAGTGATGTCGTCAGTGAAGCAGATGATCCCCGATTCGGTTCGGGAGACGTGGCATACCTACTGGCAGTCCTTCAGGAAAGCTGAGGCGAAAGCCCTTGGCGATGACGATATTAGCGACAAGATGGAGATGGCTACGTGGGGTGTCGAGAAGGCCGAGGAGCGCAATCGCGCGAATGCTAGTGAGTGCTATCCATCGACTCCGTGTAGAATTTACCCCTGGGCGCATGGAGAACATGCTCCCGATCAGTCACGGCGTGTGGGGATGAGTGAGCGCTTGATCAAATGGTGAGAAAGGCTAACGACCCAACTTCTGCGACAGGCTTAGCAACCCAGTTGGCGCTGGCGTATGCCATTCACAAGAGCTTCATCTTCATCCGAGTACCTCTAACGGCCGGCCTCACGCCCAAGGTCGTCAAGGTGCTTCGATCATGGGGCTGGAATATCGGAAAGAAGAAGGTGTAGATGATGTGGCATGGTATCATAACGGTTCGAGACCAGAATTTGATCAAGCCCCCAGAGGCAAAACGTTCCATTTCTGAAACGCCTTGTTCCCGGCGTACGCCACTCAAGCGGTATTTGTATAATTAGTATAGTATGGTGGTTTGGTTTGGTTTGGTTTGGTTTTGTGAGTTGCGCTTGTTGATAGACTTGACTGTACAATACAACACGGATACCTGTGAAGAACAAAGAATGTGTAGTCTATTGTCGGTGTAGTAAGGTTTCGTGATAGAATGTGAAACACCTGAGAATCGGGTAGATCGAACAGATTCGGCTGCGCCGAGGCAGAGATCAGCCAAGAGAATTGCCACTGCTGGACATGAATTCAGGAACTGGCTTCGGCTGGGACAAGCCACACAGCCACCGGAAGCCACCAAAGTAAAAAACAAAATGGTCGAATAGGAGTGACGTGAATCGTACAGCAACAAATTGATGAGGACGAAGCCTAGACTTGAGAGAATGGTCATGAGTTTGACAGGTTTGCCATGGTCGTCCCTAGTGGGATATTGCGCCGAGAGATCTGCAACCGCAACGTTTTGCACTACGCCACGTCTTGTCTTCCCCTGAGCTGAGGCTTGTTTTGAGGCCCTCACACCTCAGTTGGCGGCTGAAGCTCCAGATCCAGCCTCGCAAAGCCAAGAGGTATTTGAGGTAGAGTAGGGGCATGGAGGGGTAAGTGGCAAATGTGTATTAGTGAGCGATAACAGAACCACCTTTACGGAGTAGCTGATACTAGTTTGAGTCGAGTCTCCAATTCGGAGAGATGGATTTAGAACTGTAAAACGAAAGGGCTTAGAAGTTCTGGAAGGATCGTTGTGGGTGGATTGGATTTGGTGCCATGGGTCTCATCCATGTTTGACCCTCTGACTCTCTGACCCACGAGATACGACTCAGGCGCAGCAAAAGAGAAAGAGTTTTGCCTTGACAGAGAAGAGGAGGCGAGACGAGACGAGACGAGACAAAGGAAGGATTCCTCGTTATTTCGGGCGTCTGGAAGAGACTGGAAAGAAACCCGTTCCTGGTGGAAGAAAGTGGAGAGTAGAGTTTGCAGTTGGTGCCAAAGTAAAAGGACCCTGTCGCCGCTTCTATTAGTCCTAGTCCTAGTCCCGGGACCGCTCATGTTTTCCGTTAATTATCCATGTTTGCGAATCTTGGGTTACATGCCAGGGGAGGCCTGCGCCTGCAGTACCGAGTACATACAGTAATTAATTTACATTGGATACAGGGGACAGAGACATGACTGCAACGCTGACCCTTGCAATAAATGGAAGAACTGGGGCGGGCTTTAGTGGGCGGGAATAGCGGTGGGCCGTGGATAACATCCAACCTGGAATGATCAAATCCTGTCAAGAATTGTTTCAAGTCCGCTAACGCTTGACGCGTTCTGGTGGAGTCTGACCAGGGTTTCACCCACTGTCCCGACTCCCGCGCCCTTTATCATTCACAAAGCGGGCAGTTAACTTAGTTGATTAATGAGCTGCATGGCGCGTGGCCACCTTACAGGCTCTAAGACCCTAAGGCCCTATGGCTCTAAGGCTTCTCGTCTCACAGGCTCCTTAGGTTCCTCAAAACACATCGTATCGCATAGCCTTGATAGGCACGACATACGTACATACATAATCGACCCGACGCCAAAAATGCGGCTCCGAAAGGGCGTGCTCCGCTATTACAGCGACAGTCTGATTCTGGATTAGACGCACGCGAGTCGTTATTTCACCGTTCACGATTCAAACTCTGTTTTAATTTGTTGATCATTTTTTTCTTCCTCTCCATTATTGTACATAGGTACTCCTCAGTACCAGAAGTTTGTTTGCTTTTTGCCGTATTTTACTTGTTAGCCTCAAACTATCAGACCGTTGGAAGATACGGTGTGTGTGACTGTGACAAACCCAACAAGGAAACTAATTCGCCATCTTCAAGCCCAACTAACGGTCGACCGCAAGGCACAAAGGTTGTTTGACATGTCAATCACTATCGAGGTGATTGCTCAGGCAGGGAGATCCTTGAAAGTGATCAACCCCACGCCCACGGGCCCAAACAAAGGAAAAAAGGGAAAAAAGGGAAAAAAGAAAAGGATGAGGAAAAGCGTGGAGCATCTTGCCCCCATGTAGCTATTATGTGCTGTCAAGGCCTAACTTAGCAAGCAAACGTAAAGACAAGGGGTAGTCGGCAAAGCAGGGGAAACAATTGGTGCTTGGGGATAGAGTTTGGTGATGAAGCAGCGGTGGACACCCTTAAGACAGTAGCGAGCAGATCGTGGAAATTGCAAAAAGCAGGGCAATAATTAGGTAGGCAGATAGTTGAGAGTGGGACTTGTAAGCGATGGAGATCAACAGTATCCGTACTTCCGTAATGTCAGCAGCGACTGAAAAGAGCGTCTGTCTGGCTCTGGCTTTGGCTCTGGCTCAAACATCAGGTCAGGTCAGGCCAGGCAAGGACTCAGCCTCGGCCAGATGAGACAAGGCGAAGTGAGGCAATTGGCGTTGACCTGAACGTTGGCGTTGGCGTTGGCGGTTGAAGATACGTAGCCATGTGGGAAAAAGTGGCCCCTTGTAAAGTCTATTACTCTACCGCTGTAACTCCGTAACTAACAAGTGCAGAAACTTGTGAGATATCAGTTGGGGGGATGAGATGAGATCAGGAGCTGAGATCAGTTCCGCATTTGAGACTTTGCCGCTCAGCCGTCCACCGGGCATTTTTATCATTTATTGTGCAGTAGCCAAGCCCGGCGCGTACTCCGTACATAGTAGCTGTTCAAGCACCGCTCTGACTGTATGTATACACGTGGATAAGCCTGATCCTTCAGGGATGGCATCGACATTGACATGGATCTTGATCCCCCACATTCTTCGGGAGAAAGATGATCTAGTTAGAGCGGAACCTGTGGACCGTCGCGGAAGAGGTCCGAACAGACATCGCCAAATGCAGTAACTCAAGGTGTCATGAGCTGTTACAATTCATCGCAGCCAGTTGATGGTGGCTGGTGAATTCGTTTGCGACTTGTTATAACACCCCATGGTCATGGTGCTGTGTACATTGGACCGGTGAGAGCAACAAAGCTGAGACGGGGCTAATACAAAGTCACTGTTGGCTGTCTCGAGTGTCACAAGGCACGCTTATGACGAAATCGAGCCGGCTTGCTGCAACATCGGGGAGAAATGGAAATGAGACTGGGAATAATAGCGTCGTTATATTATATTGGATGTTGCTGTTGATTGCTGGCTAGCTCCAAGACTTGTTCATGATACTGCATTGGGCTTCCTGCTGCCATGAGTCACAAGCACGAGTAGGGATTCGAGTACAAAGCTCTCGTCTTACAAATCAGCTTTAAAGTTCCTCCATGTGTCTGATATACGAGACTCTCAACTGACATGGCCGAACTGCGTCGTAGACCGAGGCTGGTCCTATCTGGCGGGGTAACAACAAAACAGCGGCCAATATAAAAAGCATTTTCTTTTAAGCTTTGCTGTTCGAACAGCTAGAACTTCCACAGCGTGGGGAACTTCCGTTAAACAGGAGTCGTAAAGTCAAAACTTAGAATTCAATAATCAAAGTATCAGCCGGATAGCATATGAACAGGCGGTAACAGTCGTGTCACGGGACTAAGAACTTTAAACTTGTTCGATCGGCATGAGTTTTGGTCATTTGTTGGACCGTCAGCTAGATAATTCAGCCGATGGGATGCTTCTCGTGTGTAATCAATCTATGAGTTATGACTACGTCAGGGCCAATCCGAATTCAAGGCCCTTGCGCAGGACACTAAAAGACAAGCACGGCAGTCTCAAATCAACTCTGGAATTACACTTCAGAATAGCACCGAACTAGAGAATCAAGCGCCCCCTATCGTCCAAGGTAAGCGCGTGACAGAGGCGCGAATTATAAGACACACTAAAGAAAGTGATCAAACAGTCGGTGAGACATTGTGCTAGTCCTGTATGACCAGCACTGGCGACTGAGCAAGTGGACTTTCTACCACTAGGTACCACAAACAACCTGAAGTCTATGTCTGTTGTTGAGCACCAGAGATAATAACCCGAGGTACCTACTCATGGTTTTCAACATCAAGCCAGCCTAACCACACCCTCTGCCAAAGCAGGTAACTTAGGCGGGGTTCTGAGAATTAGACTTTTAGGCGATTTACAGCATGTCCCTCTGAGGAAATGAGCCACAGCCCACACAGCTTACAGGACAGGGCCCGGCTGTACTGTAATAGCACATCGGGGGTTTCACAGAGGCCCGGTTTGGGTAGTGAGATATAATGAGTGGTCAGTCGGAGATGTGGGCCATAAGAGGCAGAATCCCGGTGCTCTGCACGTAAAGTAAGTTTGCGTCTGCGCGAGCCAACATGAACATGGTGACATGGCCAGAGTATGAGACAACATAGTCCGTAGGTATTTCATGCAAGCTTCAGACATCCACCATGGGGCCAGGATGCAGCGCGTAAGTACTCGTAGCACTGGTAATAGAGTCTGCCTCGTGCTGCGACCCAACCACCCGCCTAGGCACCGATTTCTGCTGCTGAATGAACTGTATAAACCCTATTTTCGAAGCATTAACCCATACCTTATTGAACACGTCTAAAAGGAGTAAGAGGAGCAAAAGTAGCCAGCCAGTTAAACGGCATGGCTGTCTGCCCGCTTGCTGCTTGCATGTATGCATACAATACGTAAACACAGACCTTCATGCAGGCTGTCAAGTTGCGTAGGGTGCTTGGCTGCTTGCTTGGCCTGCAGAGTGATGGCGTGGGGGGGTGTTGCGCAGTGCATTGCATTTCCGGTCCATCACCGCTGGCTGTCAACTGCAAATTGGCGTCAATACGGCTATACGGCTGCCAACGGCGCATCAACACACCCTTGCAGAATTGCCAGGTTGTCATGGTTTTCCTCCTCCGCCAGAACCCGCACGCCGAACCACAATTTAGAAACGTCAGTTCTCGGACAGGAAACCCTTTGCCTGTGGTTGCCCAAGCCTCATTGGTTCTAACCAACAGTCTGAACTCTCAAGAGGTAAGGAATGGAATCGACAGGAACAAAAGCCAAAGGAATGAGCTATGGCTCGATTTGGGAGGTTGAGAGAAGGCCAGTGCCGCTACTAGAAACAATCCAGAAGCATAGTGGGTATAAGGGTCGTTCCTCAATGGCGCCAGATCGATCGCGCCGTTGACCAAGACGCCAAGGGCTTGAAGCAACTCCAACGCACGACGTGTAAGGCTGTCTAGACCCAGACTGAAGAGTCCAGAGTCCAGGACGCAGAGAATCTGTTTTGGAGGTGAACTTTTAGATAAACGCCGGCAAGACTCTGGACTCGGTAAAAAACAACGGAGGTTCCGGTTGTTGAGGTTCTTGTGATAGTTAGTTACCTAGTAACTTGCCTCCGCGACTATCCAAACCCTAACCAACTCACAGTCTTGACCGCAATTTCAAAAGGCTGGTAAGAAAAAAAACCAGTGCACCTGGACAGGCAAAGTCACGTAAATAACGAAACCAACACCAAAGAGTCATTGCAGAGGAAAATAAGACTGAAGTCTCTTTTGGAATTCAGACACCCCCCAATTGGGGTTGAGAAGAGCCCACCCGAGCTAAGTAAGGACCTAACCTCAGACGAGGTCCTGGTCCTAAAGTCTATCGAGCTCGACAGGGAAACTACGTACTGACCTGGTGTGACTCTTTCCTTTTGGATGATGGGCTGTCATGTTGTACTTGCTCTCTCTACCTTAGTATGTTGCAGTGCAGTCGTATGATGAGCGTCGTGTACCTTCCTCACTCTTGCCTGCCAATCTTGCAAGCAGGTTGGTTCAATACCTACCCTTACCAAGAGTAGGTAATCTGCTTTGAAGCATCCCCAAAAATAGCACCAACATCCTTCAAGAACAGAGCAACACAAAGCAGTCTTGTACAGAGTGGGGCTGGTAGACGGCATTGTTTGCATTTCTCGGTGATACCTTATTACACAGAACTTACTAAGACTTCAGGGCCCACGGATCAATGCTACGAAATACGGAGTCCGTACTCCGCCCAAACGACCGAAAATCCTCCAAGGTTGACTGACATGAGCTCAACTCCCTATTTGAAACAAGTTTGTACGGGACGGCTGGGCTGCTCATCGTGTTACAGAGCACTCCTTACGGCCTTGCCCTGTCAACTCCACTCCGCCACAACTGACAACTGTCAATCATGCCAATATCAGTCAGTGTCAATGTCAGTGTCAGTGTCAGTGTCGGTGTCGGTGTCAGCATCGGCGTCAATTCTAATGCCAGACCAGATCTGTTAGACGCTGGTGACCATACCACATATGCCAACTCCGTCTGCGTTGGTGTCGCCTAAACAGGTAATCAGCAACTGCGTTATCGAGATAATACAGGACGGGTCCAGGATGCGAAGCGCATTGTTTCGCGCCACATTTTGTCCATGTAACTTATGTACGGATACAGCACTCAGATCTAAAGCAGATCTACAAACCACAGCACCACACACAGCAGTTTAGTAATCGATTAACTACGGAGTAGCACCCCAGACCAGGACCAGGCTCCTTAATCACCGAGACCGTTACTCAGGTAGTCCGTGATTTGCGTGCGAAGCCGAGTCACGCCGCCGAATCGCTCCAGGGCTCACGAGGATCTGAAGCCTGCCAATTCGCCTACCTACCTGCTTACCTCTTGTGCAAATAGACTTTAGGTAGGCCCACCACCTAGGGCGCTACAGTCGGTCTTTGGCCTTTTGTTTTTTGTTTTCCTTTGCCTGTCCACCCTACCCATCTTTCCTTGGCTCAATGCTCTCTCTCTCTCTCAAGCCCCACGGCTTCGTGGCACACCTTACACCCAACACCCGGAGGGGACCAAAACTTTAAACAAAAACCAAAATTGCCCATATACACCCATTCCACTTTGTACCTGTACCCGGTCAGGTTAGACTTTTTGCACCCCTGCCTTGGTTTGTCGTCCCCTTTTTCCTCAATTCCCTTCCTGCTTGGTCTTGGTCTGCTTTGTTGTTTTCTCCCACAAAGATATCCGTATTCATCCAAACATTCAGCACCTTCATTTGCACGCCCCCCCTGCACTCAAACCTGGCGCACCAGGGCGATCATAACTAAGGTATCCTAGTACTCACGACTATGGCTGCGGTGGCGGAGACGAACGTAGGAAAGGTGGAGACGATGATGGAATACGCCCAGGAAGCTTGCCCGCTTGCCTACATGGTACGGATACGTAACGCATAGTCAATGGCAAAAACACATATTCAAACGACGACAGCTGTATTGCGCCGACACCACGAGGGTGGTCGCGAGCTTCTTCCTCTTCGAGCCGAGACCAGACCCCGTTCCGTCAGGCTGGTTCTTGGGTTAGTCGTTATGCCGAGTATAAAGGAAAGCCGTTTACTCCGGGCTCCTGGGTCAGGGCTATCCCAATCACTCAGCTCAACTGCATCGCCTTCATCTTCTTCAGCTTTTTTTCTTCTCAGCATCGATCGACCGATATAGACTTGTATCACTATCACCCTCCTTGCATATTTTACTTGTCATCAACAAATACACATGCCACCAGTCACACAGACAAGACCAAAAAGGAAATAAAAGACCAGAACTGAACAAGGACCAGGGCTTTTCAACCGGGGTCAAACTGACAAGGGCTACATTCAACTCGACCAAAAGAACAAAAACAGGACAAGGACAAGGACCCTTTCCACACCCCGATACAACTCGGACATAATAGCGACCACCATCTACGCCGGTGTAAGACATACGCCAACTCAAAATTTCCCGAAACTGACGGATCGAACGAACCCGTGCGAGACTGTCCTGTCACATACATATCTGTACATGCATACAAACACACATTAGCTTGGAGTACCGTTACCACTACCATCACATACTGTACACTACTCATCTGCCTACCTCTGCATACATCCCGCTCGCTACACTTTAGTTCTCTGGAGCAAACCTTCAGGGCTACCTAGCGACCTCTTGACCCCTGCTATTTCGATCCACTTGAGACGTTGTTCCAGATCTTGGACAGGCATTAGCATCATCATCACCACCCAGCCTGTCAACCCACACGAGCCACTCGCCCCTACCCTACCCCATCCTGTCCCTCTCCACTTGTCTAAGTTACCTACTTTCCACAAGGGAAGCTCTATTTCCAGCTCCTAGCCTGGAAATCTCCCTCTGATACATGCGCGACTCGCCTGCATCAACCCCATCCACTTCGCCGGCTTATATTAGACCTACAAGTACTACCATGATGTCCGTCGCTCCCCAAGAATTCCAGTCCCAGCCATACTACTATCTTCCATACCGCCCAGTCTCTTCCCAACGACAATCTCAACAGGACATTTCATACTTTGATTTTACCAACCTCAACCACTCCCAAACTTTCGATTCTGCCACCGCCGCCGCCATGGCCGCTGCTGCCGCCGCCAACGCTCAGTCCCAGCAGGACGCCAGTGTTGCACAAGCTCTTGAGATTGCCCGCGAGAGTCCTGATGGCTCTTCGGATCCCACCATCAGCAAAATACTCGAGGCTGCGCTGAAGCGAACCTGGGAAAAGGTGATAAGCCGTCCCGACTCGTATGTCATGACGAGAGATGAATTCGCCGTCTTCAACTTTTTCCAGCATCGCTTCACTGGCAACAAGACGGCAGTGAGCGCTCGAAAGCGATACTGGGACAATACCCACGCTTGATCGCCCGCTAAGATTCCATCAACATGTGTCGGACACTTTCTATTTCGCTCACCACTCGCTGTACAAACGAATCTGGGCGCATATATCGCCTTTCGTGCGAAGAAGGCCTTTAATGCAGAATGATCGAATTTTCTTCTTTTTCTTGTTCGCCATCGACGACCTGATGCTCGACCACCACCATACTCATCATACCCACACCCATACCCTTGTCTATGCCCACAAGGGCTATCAAATCTTATCCAAACCTGACTATATTTATCCGCATATCCGCCCTCACTTATAACTATGCGCTGGCCAGCCTGATGGACGCATTGCTGGGGATCGAAAGCTGAAACTTACGAACTCGTGTCAAATGCGGTCCATCAAATTTGACGAAACTTTCCTCGGAGCAAGTTGCCCGACAAGGTCTGGTAACATGACTTGCTATATGGTATTGCTATGACACCGTTTTACAAGTCATGGCAGCCCCCTAAGGACTTGTGTCAAGTCATGCCATGTCCACAATAGTGTGGAAGCAAAGAAGAAGAGGAAGAGAATGTCTAGACGACTCCACTCTTTGGAAAGGTACCCTACCCTGGAAGATCCGCCATCAAGATCCCGGTTCGGTTCCTGAGTCCGTGGCCCGTTAGTTGAGTGGGTTCCTTTCGCATGGCGCCCCGCTATTCATTGCCGTCTTGCTCCAATCTCCGACAACGTTTGCAGTTGTTGCACTTCATGCAAATTATCTCGTCATATCTTGCAGGGCTGCAGAAGACTATTGCAGTGGCGTTCAACCTCGGCTTATTCCTCTTCGTCTGTCCTTGTCCTCGTTTTCGTCACGGCCCCAACGGCAGACCTTGACTCATGGTCGGAGCCCCGCGTCGCATCGTCTCAAACCTCTTGGCGAGGATGCAGGCCCTCCTCTAGGCCTGGGACTGTTTTGTTTGCTCCAATTTGCCATTTCAAACTTGGTCCTTGACTCGCTAGCTTCCCTTCTTGTCCATGCTGTATCTCTACTCGGTTCATGATCTTTATTTATTTATTTATTTTGGCTGCTGGCAGTCAGTCAGTCATGTGCGGCTCTGGAAGTTGCTCTATTCTGTAATTACAACCTTATCTTTTCTTTCCACCTCTGAGTCATGGCTTATGGATACCTCTCGGTCTCAGCTTAGAGCTGCATTGTCTTCTTCGTTCGGCCTGGCATTTTATTTTTTGCCCTTCCCTGTTTCTCTTCTCCAAATATCAATGTACGATAGAAATACTACATAGCGTATCTCGGTGGGGTTCGGAAACCACTGGCCCATAGAGCAATCAATCTACGATTACACGAATACATCATTAAGTTCCCAGTATCTATTCCTGATGCAATTCTTTGAAACCTGGTTAGATTACGTTGAGGATCTAACCAATACACACATCAGCCGTCGCTGAAATGCAAAATACGTGATAATATGCTCTCCCCGACCATGCCCACATATGCGCATGCCACTGTGTGTATATTCATGTAAGGCGTAAAGAACGCTCCTGTAGGCTTTCGCCATAACACAGCAAACGATTAAAAGATGGTAATTTTAGCTAACGCATAAGAAACTGGCTACATATGTCCGTGTTCATGCTTTCGTGATAATGATGCAGGGCGCCGGCTGTTGGGTACTGTGTCTTTGAGTTTGTCCTTCTATCACTAACTCTCGATAGCTTCTCACTAACACCGCCAGTGCACCAAATTCAGCGTTTTCGTGCGGCCAGCTTGGACTACGACCCAAGCACTCAAGCGGATATAGTCGTGTGGATACTATACATTTATGTAGAAAGTCAGAAAGTGTGTGCAAGAAAGAATGTGCCAAGCGAGCACGTCACTTTCTTCAAGGGCTATTCAACGCTCTCGTGCAGATCCTCGTCGGACTGTTCAGGCAACCCGAGCGCGGCCGAAGTTAATTATTCATCGGTAGGCCACGGTAGCGGTAGCGGTAGTGGAAGCGGCAGCAGCGCCCGCCCGCCCGTTATAACTTTTGCCGCCCCGTGTTGATCCCGGGGCCGACGTCTATCCCCACTTCACTTCCCAAGCCGTTGGGCTGATCCGAACGTCTGAAACGTCCGCAATTATGAGCAAGTTTGACGCTTCGTGATGATCATGGTCCGTTGGCGGACATTTATATAGCCACAAAACGGCCTGCATCCTCCGCATCCTCCGCATCTCCTAGCTCTGAACACAAGCCATGTAGAATTCTGCGCGTGGCTGTGCAAGGCAATTTTCTCGTGAACGGCATTGCTTCGTCCTCGTGAGTCGAGGCTTGGCGATTTATCAAGATCAACATCGAAGGCCTTGAGATAGTATCAGATACTAGCCAGAAGGAAGAGCCTAGCTCTGAACATAACGCCGCCTTCAATAACGTCGCGCCACAATATTGCCTTTTCCAGAACTCATCATCACAAAGAGATTAGAGGCTATAGAGATGCGGGTTTTCTTTTAGGGCAGGACCGTCTAAGAACGGAGACAAGTTGGGGAATAGCGTGAGGTCCAGCAACCATCTCCTCGTCCTGTCTAGGTCGAATTACGACAAATAGAGTTTGGATCAGAGCCGCTGATGCTCCTCGCGATAGTACAGTCGTCCCTAACAGGACGGCGGCCGCTTGTTAATCATCCCAGGACTGGATAGAGGACGTTATAGGCGTCTACCAAGAAACTCTATCTTCAAACTATCAGTAGACCTAATACCGAAGAGATATCATTAGGTGGGAAAGGTAAGCTTGGTTATCACGATGCTCAATGTGACCGACTTCTCTCGGGAACCAAATGGCGTTCTCTAGCAGCTTCCAGGGTTGAACGCTCTACTGCATGTTTCTGGGTGGCTACAGCAGGTGAGTGTCTTTAACATCGCGGAGGCTCGTTGATGGCAAAGTCCGTACGTAAATCTAATCCGAGCAAACAGTGTCGCCAGCGCGAAAATTTCAACTGTTGCTCGTCTGACTGCACCAATAGTCTGTTTTCCGTCCCATCTCAAGATAATTGAAAAATCGTAATGAACGGCATCTTCCAACAGCTAAACGGTATCGTGGTCCGAGGCTTGACAAAGATACCTAGCTTCGAACGTTGGATCATCTTGCTGTCACTATGCCATAGTCATCTCGCCCGTTGTCCTGAGTATGACGCCTGTTTTACCGCAGCGGAACGGTATCAAAGAGAATGGTGTCTTGGAATTGGCGTCCTTGTGCCATTTTCGTTGACGGGCCCTTTTGGCAGTCCAGAAAGTCGGTAAGTTGAGGCTTTGAAACTCTAAAACCCTTGGAGAGGCGTGCAAAAGCATGTCGTGCTAAGCAGCTGGGTTAGAAGCCTATGGAGCTTCCAGAAGATTTCCGGAAGAAGCAGCGTGTGCTACCCGAAGGGGCAAGGCCAACCATCTGGTATTCAGGGTGGTGCGAAAGATGAGACGGTGAGAGTGAGAAGAACAGTAGCCTTGCACCAAGCAAACGTTATTCTGCTCCACACCTCTGACGAAGGGCGTTGCCCCAGAACGCCTAAGTATCGGGTACATCGGGTTTCTCGAAGCGCGGCAACAGCATACTCTACCATAGGAGGCCTAGAGAAAGGGGTAATGTCGATTGTGGACGGCTCCTCGCGGTCCGCATGTTTAATCCCAATCTGGTAGAGATGAACATTCGAATATCCCGAGGCCTTGGAAGCAAAGACCCGAGGGTGGAAGAATTTGCTGTGTCGGCAATTCTGCCGTCATCTGTTATGGTTTTGCCAAGGAGAACCGTGAATAGAGTTTGTGGAGGAACCGGCGGCTCGGTACGTGGGAGCACTTCTACTGAGTCAATTGAGGCGGTGAGGATTGAGGTCGATTATTGACGATGTTGGCAAAATGCGATTTTTCTAAGACCAGAATGCTCAGACTGATAATTTACTGCGGCTCTTTTGTCACAGACACTGACAGCGGATCTATCCAACAATCCCTGTCCCGAGATGCAATCGACAGCTGTAACAGGGATAATTTTAACCAATCATAGTGGCGGTGAGGTCTGCATTGGGGCTGCAACTTGTCAGCGAGGAAGGGATACGAGGCCCTGCTACGGATACTTCCTGTGGATCTGATGGAATGGTGTAGTTGAGGTTACTAATGGGTTGAAGGGATCGTGGGGCTGTCAGGTCAGCTAGCTACCAACATGTCTTGCAGGTAACCCTTCACGACCCGCATCTTGGCCTTTGTCTTGAGATTGCCGTCAATTATCGGGGGCCACGATCTGTTGAGTAGATCTGTGCGCCGCGTTGCGACATGACGGTGCCGTCGGAGATGTTGTGGCGAACCTTTTCTGAACTAAGCGCGTGTCTTAGGGTAAAACGAGTGACATGATCCGGCCAGTACGATGAACTGGCAATCAAGGATTACTCATCAAACATTACATCGTAGAGATTTGGTTCTTGAAAAGGTTTGGAACAGCGGTTCAGGAGGAGAAAATGCCAGTAAAGCTTCGTGATCGGGATCCCTGGTAATGGCGCGTCCATTCCGCGGATATTCTCGAACCAGCTGGCTTGAAATGCAGAAGCGCCACTGGGTTCTAACAGGGAACGATGTAGACCATCCGTAGATGGCTTGATGGTCCCGAGAGGATGGATAGGATATCCTATGGTGTACGGCAGTTGAATAGACATATGCCTTTTCTGCCCAGGGTGAAATTCAAATAGATGGCTTTGCGTGACGGTGTCGATGAAAGGGCGGTGAATGGTTGACTCAAGGCGGGGTTTGATGAAACCTTGTTTAAGCCTTTGGTTGGCAGAAGCCTTATGAAGCTCTAGTAGATGACGGCTGGTATGTGAACGATAATGTTGTATGGAGTTGACGAAAGCAAGGCGGTGATTGGCAAGACTGATGAAGAGAAGGAGGGGCGGAAGGACCCTTGTCTACAGCTGCCGCCGCATCCATGGGCTACGTGCTAGAGCCTCCTAGGGTAATAGATGCGTAGACACAAGCCACAAAGTGTGAAGCGGTTCAGATCCATCAAACGCACCCTAGCTTATTTGACCTAATATCATAACCGAATGGAATACAGCCAAAGAAACAGCAATTTCCTTTAGGAAGCTGCTGTACCTACTGACGTAAATGCCAAGCAGCCAAAGCAAGTCCATAGCTGTATGTAGCCGCTGCCCAGGCTGGATGGATAGCTAAATTGTTCGGTACCTATGTACGATCAGGGACGGGTAGGGTCCCATCTGCTTCATCGTCCACCAGCCAACCACTATCATTATCAGTAGTATTTTGTGGCGCAGCATGGGCGTAACAGGCTAATTAAGGTAGGTACCTATGAAGGATCAAGAATAAAGTGATGGTCTGGTTATGAGAGCGCTTCGTGAAACATCATCCGTTGACAGAGCACGCAGATGGGATTAGAAATAGAGCCTCAAACACTGTACCAAACATCGATGGCCAGTATTAATAAAGTTGCTTTTGTGTTGCTGATCTTTATGTAATTCTGTAGCGGCTATGGAATGCTAGAAATGTATTCTCGCCCATTATGATTGGCCAGCCACACCCGCCTGATACCTTCCTTAACTCTGCATGCGCCGCAGAAGTGGCCCCTCCACTGTAACTGCAAACTGCAAACCTACTGTAAACCGCAAACCGCAACAGCGACCCTGGTTTGGGCTTGAGCTTAAGATGGTTGCTTGGGCAATGGCGACGCGCAATGACAGATGAGGTGATAACCAGCCATGACCCCATCACCAGCGTCTCGAGGACAATCCCAACCATTTTCACATCAATTCAAACTCCACATGCATCCTCCACCAAATATCGCACCCTTACAACGGTAGCCAGACATCGTCAACCCCCCGCATTGTTCCAGCTTTGCTGTCGATCAACAACAGCTTGACCCTTCAGTCGATCGATCTGTCAGGCTAACAGATACCCATTGAGCAAATTCTCTCACTGTCTGCCTGCACATCCATAACGCAGTGGCTTCACCAATCCTCACGTAGTGTCACAACTACTGTGCTACTACGGCCCATTCAACTCCACCATAGTATAGCTCTGATACTCAACATCAGTTGCCCATCATGCGTTACAACCTCATCCAGATGGTCCTGCGTAGCACCGCGCTGCTCATGACGCTCCTCCTAACGGCTCTTACTGGCAGCGTTGTTGCATCCAACATTGACGCTGCAGGCTCCGCAACTGCCGCTGTCAACTTCATCATGTTTGTTGCAATTATCTGTTGGATCGTTTGCATCATCGGCCTTCTCTCTTTCTTCGTCTCTGCCCTCGACAAACCGCTCATGCAGTTACCCCTGGACGGTTTAGCTGTTCTCTTCACTTTCATCGGCGCCATTGTTCTTGCTGCCAAGCTGCGTGTCGTCAACTGTGGAGAGATCAACCCCAAAGCTCTGCCATCGGACTGGATCGCATGGGGCTCAGCAAGCGACGAGGGACGTTGTCGTCGGCTACAGGCGAGCACTGTCTTCGTATGGTTCCTGTTCGCTTGCGTATCTGGAAGCTTGTTCATAACCATTCGAAACGCGCGTAATACTTTTGGCTCTCTGCGCAGCGCGGCTTCGAGACCATCAATGTCCCAGATTTCATCCAGTGTCTGATGAGTGACACAAGCATCGAGAGATCACATCACGATACAGCCCTTGGCTGCATGAACGGTGCGCCGAACATGATCATGCTGGTTGTTTGGCCGAGCCCTACAAGCGCAAGCAGCATGGCCACTCAGGGCCAAGGTAGGAACACTGGGTTGGCCGTTTTGGACAGAACGTTACACGAAGGTATCGGAAAGACACGACAGTTTCTTGAGGATAAGGATCGAGTCGTATCAGGGCAAGAGAATCCTTTTAGGTGTGGAATTTTTATACCAAGAATGTTTGAATGTATTAATTGTATGTATGAGAGAAGAAAGAGACGTATGTTCAGCACAGGAGTTGGACAAAGGTAACGACTATTATGTAGTAATTCAGGCTTTCAATACAAGCATATCTGCAAGGGCACTAACTGTGTGAACCTGAGATTTGTATCATCTATTACAAAATATGCGAATATGCATTACCCAACACCCTTTTAAATTTAGCCACGCAAGGTTCCTAGACGAAACGTTAAACATGTATCTACCCTTAAATCACTCTTCATTCTCAACGCATGTCGTTATAACGTCGCGGCTGTCTCCACAACACCCGCTGCCTTGAACGCCGTCTTATTTGTCATTCGAACGTCGACGTTATGTGCCCACTCCATGTACCGTGACCAGCCTAGAAAGCGAATAGTTAGAAACCTTGTCGTTAGCCAGTCAAAGACAGGTTCAGGAGACTCACTCCAGTATGCAAACTTGCGACCAAAGTATTTGCCCATCCAGGGAACAATCATCATCGTCATTATGAGTTGTAGCTGCTCAAGACTGCGCTCCCACTCGGCTTGCGCGTCTGAATCGGAAGTATCGGAGTAGATGTCGTCGGTAGAAATGGAGGGTAGAGAATCGATGTCGTCCTTGTCGTCCGACATGGAAGCATCATGGAGATCGACGAGAGAAGAGTCGGCGGCCATGTTGACGGTCGGATGTTCGGGCAGTAAGCAAGGTATTAAGTAGGCGCGCTGTAATAGAGTCGAATAGTAGAATTCGTTGAGACCGTGCTCGGAGCGAGAGAATGGATGATGGCAGTGTTGAGATCACGGGTTGCTTCGGTCAAGACAACAACCCGGCAAGTGAAGCAGCCTAGCTGGAAGAGCTTCTATGCATGGAGCAGGAAACCTCAAGTTTTGGGTAGAAATAGAAAGGACCGAGTTGATTTTCCTGCGACATAAAATGACTTTGGATTGCGACGATTGGCGACTGAATATTGACCGAGGTGATGCTTGTCACCATCGTCAGAACCGTAGCCGCACATCGGGGCCCGGAGCTATATTCCGACAAGAACTGGGGGAAGCTATGCCAACATTCACAGCTGATTGGTCATAGCGGCCTCTACAGAAATTCACGTGATGTAGCGCGTGACTTGTTATCGTGAAGCCTGGGGTCCGCTTGCGCCTGCGGTTGACTCAGGTATCGATCCTCTGGCCCATGACGTTTGGGGACCAGCATCTTTCGCTTCTGCCTTGTAAACCCGCAACAGAAACCATCAAAAGAAACAGACCGACATCGCGCGAAAAATCAGCGATAAGAAAAAAATCCCCTACGACAGTTGCGCGAGGAACCTTGAACGAGGAAGCTTTTCACAACCTTATACGAAGAAGCCTGTTTGAGACACCCACATCCAGTTCCCAAAAAAATCCCCCGGTACAATAACTGCGCGCCGAAGTAGCAGGCCAAGAGACAGTCCCAAGCAATCATGGAGGGCGAGGTGAGTGATTAGTCTGCAACACAACACCCGTACACTCCTATCGATCATGCCTGAAAGCCCTGATATACAAAATACGACCTACCTGCTACTACAACACGCAGAAGGCGTCCTGGCTTTGAACCTCAAATTGCTCGTGCCATCCTCTCATGGCAGTGTCTTTTGTACCCTCTGAACCGCACAGGCCCAATCTTTTACCCCTCCATAACCCTCCAACACCCTATCAACGAACCTATCATGCTTCACAATGTCGCTTTTTACCCCACTATTACTCTGTGGTGTGAAAGTACCTCTGTACTGTCCTACACCACTTTCTGGGGAGAACAGGCGATTTGACCTCTATTCGATTATTTCACCTTTTGGGCCTTTGACTCACATTTTCCCAACCGCCACCTTGACCACCACCAGTCATCTTCCACGACCGCAACCCATTTCACCTCCCTCAATCGAAATTCTCTACTAACATACTTATCTTTTTTCTTCATTTACAGGCACCAACCGAACGCAAATCTCGCAAGTCCGTTGCTTTCACCGACGAACAAGTAGTAGTCGACGCTGACGGTTCCGTGACCATGGTCAACGCTACCGAAGAACCCAAGGACTCGGCTCAGTCCCACACGCCTCGTACGCCGCCGCTTTCTGCCGCCCTTGAGTCCTTTACTGACTCGCAAACGACAGCCACTGAGGAAGTCCCCGCACCTGAGGACGGTGCCCTCGACCTTTCCCTGCTCAAGAAGAAGAAGAAGAAGTCCAAGAAGGTCGACGACGCAGATGCCGATGCCGATGCCGACGCCGACGCAGCTCCTGCCGACGATGCTACCCCCGCCGACGATGGAGGTCTCGACCTGACCCTCAAGAAGAAGAAGAAGAAGGTCAAGGCTCCTAAGGAGGACGACTTCACCAAGCAGCTTGAGAAGCTCGAGCTCAAGGAAGGCGATGAGGTTGAGGAGGTTCCTCAAGAGCAAGAGGGTGA
Source organism: Fusarium avenaceum (assembly GCA_025948275.1). NCBI lineage: Eukaryota > Fungi > Ascomycota > Sordariomycetes > Hypocreales > Nectriaceae > Fusarium > Fusarium avenaceum. The sequence goes on along the minus strand of CP109670.1, from coordinate 4,934,144 downwards.
CATGCATGAAGGAACCGGTATCTGGGCCCACGATGAGACCAAGACCATTGGCTACAGTATGCTCCTCGGACGTTTCTTCAACCAACTCACTGAGAGGAACCCCGACCACGTTTCCCCCGGAACAAAGAGCTACAAGATTCCCCCTCCTCAGTGTATGCGAGAAGGCAACCGAAAGACTGTCTTCGCCAACATTGCCGATATCTGCAAGCGCATGAAGAGAACTGAGGAGCACGTTACTGCTTACTTGTTCGCTGAGCTGGGTACCAGTGGTTCCGTGGATGGTAGCCGAAGACTGGTCATCAAGGGTCGTTTCCAGCAAAAGCAAATTGAGAACGTCGTCCGAAAATACATCAGTAAGTTCTGGATAGCCCATTCCCGGCGTAAATGTGCTCTCTAACCAAGTTTTTCTTAGTCGAGTATGTCACTTGCAAGACCTGCAAATCTCCTGACACCGAGCTCAACAAGGGTGAGAACCGTCTGTACTTCATTACCTGCAATAACTGTGGTTCTCGACGAAGTGTTACCGCTATCAAGACTGGTTTCTCTGCCCAGGTCGGCAAGCGAAGAAAGATGCAGGGTTAAGAAACCCCACCTTTCTTTCTCCCTCTCGATTCTGCCCGAACCACGCCAACAATCTCCTTGGTTTTGTGGCCACTGGGCAGTTATGTGTATCTTGGCGGTGTTCTGTCTTGGCTGCGCAGCTGGGTCGATGCTGCAAACGAATGAACGGCTTCCTTTTTGAGCTGCGTAGTCTTGGCGATGGATACAGGTTTCGGGTTTTGGATTAGGCCTCGCCAGCAGTTGCCTCTTCCGCACGTTATGGTCTCAAGGGTCAAAAGGAGTGATGTCGGACACGATCAAATATGAAATCAGGTGCCGGGGTTATGATGTGGCGTATGGATTATGTACATGATGCCGGAATGAATCAACACTGCAACCCAAACTTGTCCAGATGACTGGCTGCAATTGGTAATTTGATGTGACAAGACATGGCTGGCATTGTAATAACAACAGTGAGACGGGAAATAGATGTTTACATGAATAGCATGCAAGGAGCTGCATGCCTAAGAAGCCTTTATTAACATAAGGACAATCCAACTCCGGCGCGCTTTTAGGACGGAGCCAGACTACCAACTAACCCCCTACTCTCATCTCTATAAGATGAGGAACACTATGCACAAGACTCAAATATGAGAGACAATGTTTAAACAGAAAGGAGATACTAGACAGCATAACATGCCGTTTCCATAACGCAGAAAAACCATGACCGGGTTCATCTCCCAAACCAATCCAATAGAGCCCCCTTTTTTTCTTGTTGTGCATGCATGCGTGTTACTTTGTATTTGTATCGACGTAATTCGGGTTTGTGTATGCCATAGCGATGGCATGATAGCAGCTCACATCGTGGTGCGGTGTCATGTAGTGTTGTATTGTACACGTAAAATAATTGTTGGAAAGCAAAGCGAGTGGTGAAATACCAGCTTTAACGAGTCACCTAGATTCGCCCGATGGGATTCACTGCAGGTGGCTTCCCATCGTCAAATATGGAGCCAGCGAAGGGGTTGTGGGGTTCGACAACATCATTGACAGCAGCATTCTTAGTGACGTTGTCCATAGTGTTATCCAACTCTGCTCGAGCGGCTTCAAGAGTGGTGCGAAGCCACTCGCCGAGGCGGTTCTTCTCGACAAACTGGTGAAGAATCTTGTCTTCATGCTTCATGATTTCGATCAGTTTCGTCCGGAAAGACGACTCAAAGTCACGGAACCTCCGATCTAGGTTTTCAGTAAAAGCACCCAGGGCCTCGTGGGGAGACAGGGGCCGGAAAGGCTCTCGTGGATTTTCTATTTTCAGGTCAGTATAAATCTTTTCCAAACAGAAACAATGGCTAGACTTACGAAAGCTGATGCAGTCGGTGAGCATGGCATAAAGTTCTGTGTCTGCGAGTCTCTCAACAACTTCGCGATCATCCTTTAGCTGCGTGTCGTTGATTCTGGCCCAATCATCGCGGATGAATAGCCTTCTCCAGATCATTCGCTTAGCCTCCCTAACCTCGTCACTATGGCAGCTACTCTCAGCAACCAAGAGAGCAAGCCAAAATGGATTAGGGATCTCGGCTCGCGACTCAGGCTTGAGGTAAATCAAGGTGAGCAGGTCAATAAGTGTCATAGCATCCAGAGCCTCATGCTTAAGAAGTCGCTTCATTCCATCCTCGAAGATTTGGTGTTGAGCCTTTTGACGTCGGGGGATGTTCATGCTGTGGACCTCCATCGCGAAGTTAAGTGCAGCTGCTTCATCCACAGCTTCGTAGGTGCTGGGAAGAACTTGGTGGTATAATTGATCTTGAATCCTGATCGAAACCAATTCTCGATCGACCTTCTTGAGCTGTTCCTCGGTACGTGCCTCATCAGCGTTAACCTTAAGACCGCCAGCTGTGGTGTGTTTCTCTTCAAGTTCGGCAAGGAGAGCGAGTTTTCCGAGACTCAGCTCGATCTTCTTGTTCCACACCTGTTGCTCCTTGGTAAGCGCAAGAGTCACAAGCGTCTCGGCACTATGGCCGACGTCCTTCTCCTGCTGCACATCGTTAATCCACGAGATTCGTGCCAGTTCAGGCTTGCTACGAAGGAATTGAGTCTTATAACTGTGCTTATCGAGGTCAAATTCCAAGACATTTTCGACTCCGTGTTTTTGAAGCAGGAACTCGTAAGCGGGGAACGCGAAAGCCTGTCCATAAGTCGTGAAACTGTTCTCAAGCTTGGCCTTCTTGTTATCCCTGAGCCGTTGAAGATTCTGCGCTTCAGTCGGAGAAAGTCCAGGCTCGGCAAGGCGATCTTCGAGTGCCTGGATATGGTCCAGCAAAATGACGGATAGGGCACGGAGACATTCGTGCTTCTCAGCAATTGATGCGCCTTCTTCCCACTTGCCTGAACGTGCCAGAGCGAGAGGTTTCTCAAATCGATCTGTCGCATACACCTTTGCGAAATGTTGCGACATGGTCTTCTGGTCAGGTTGCGTTGACGACCAACGGGCATATTCCAGGACTGAAGTGAGCATCCCATCAATAAGAGCCGGTAGTTCCTCAAAAATCTTGGAGACGACCTTGGGATCGGGCTGATTGGACGATTTTGTCGACTCCCCGACATCATGGTTCTTCAGAACCCATTGATCCGAGAGATCGACGAGGCGTTTGGCGTTGTTTGCAACGTACTGGGAGCTAGTCCAAGGTTCGGGGAGATCTTCATATCCATCACGGAGGATTCCCATGCGCAGCTCCTCGAAGCCAAGGCCGTAAGAGCTGAGATTGTTCTTCCGGAATTCAAGAGCTGATGCATGTGTACAGGTGTTAACTTGAATAGCTTCGTATATCATAACATTGACCTTGGCATCGTCAAGCAATTGGTCCTTGTACAAAGTCTTGATAACTTCATACGCCCAGGCGATGAACAGTTCGAGACGGAAGACGTCATTGATAAACCAGTGTCGGACTCGATCAACCTCGCCAATCTTAGCAACAGGGTTGTGCTTCTGATCTTGGTGAATAAACTCGACGATTGTACCAATTAGACTCTTCTTGTCATTTGCAGGTCGTGCTGCCGTAAAGGCCTCATGTCGCTTCCAGAGCATGGTAGCCACGTGCATCTTCTCGGCGTTGTATAGCAGACTCCACCGCGTCTTACGGTCGAGATCTGCCCCAATTATTCTGAGCTGGGTTATCAACCTCTCCAGGGCATTTGATCGAGCTCGTAGATTATCCTCCAATGAAGCCGGGAGGGTCGAGATAAAGGGAGTGCTTGAACTCAAGATCTCGTGACTGACCTCAAGTGCAGCTTGGGCGACTTCTTCATTGGAAAACTTGATTTCCTGTCGGCCGTCAAAAATCAGGGGATTGTCTTGTTTCGCACCAAAGAAAACAGCCTGCTCGATCTTGCTCTTCGCGGAAACCTTTGGTGGCTGATCGCTAGCGAACTTGTCCACGTCAGTTGTCACGATGCGCACCGCACCGGCTCCCCGAACCATAAGAACCACGGCTGGGTTCTTTGTCTTGGGTCGGTGCGGTCGATGCTCCTCGTGGCTAGAGACAGGTGCCATTTCCTCAAACCCAGAGCCAATGATCTCGTGGACATCATCTTCACGAAAATCGACAACGTCTTCATAGGCGGCCGGCAGAATGTGGCTGTCGATTTGGAGCTGCGATTCGGGAGATTGAGGAGGAACGGCAATCGATGCAATAACTGCTGCGCGGTCAAAGACGATGAACGCAACCAAAGCTGGGCGAGGGAGATATAGACGTGGTCGAGGTGTTTCGGATAATTGAGATAAGAAAGGGGCACTATATGAGGTTATGGGGCGAATCATGCCGATGCGACATTCTTGAGGTGTCAGAATGGCTTCAACTAAAGCATAGCGGGAAGTGCTTCGCAAGGTCAAGCTGACTAGGAGCAGCAGGTGTTGGAGCGAGGAATTATCGGTGGCCATAGCCTCGCTGAGTCTGCTCAACTCCAGATATTTCGATTCCAGGCCCTTGGGGACGTAGGTGAAATCAATCGCCTCGAAAGATTCTTCAGGGTATTCTTGAGATACGGGGTCGGTCTCTTGGAGCGCAGCAATGATATTTCCACGCACGTCTGCATCACCAATAATCTCGTTATGACCTCCGCGATGAACCCTCCAAGCATGAAGTCGTCCTTTGCCTGTGAGGGCCACGACATTCCTTTCGCCTGTTCGTGCGGACCTATCGGCTCGGACAGCTGCAACATCTCCTTTGAGGGATAGATGTTGAAAGGCATGTCGAATGCTGCCAAAGATACCACCTGCAGGGGGCGACAGGCTGTTGCGCAAAAATTGCACCGATATAGCGGGCCGGCCTTGGCTGTCGCGCACATTCATGTATGCAAGACGTCCAGAGTTGAAGGTGAGAATAAATCCGGCGGATTCAGCATTGGTAATAGCCACAACCTTTTCCCCAGACTGCATTCCCGAGATGGCATACTCGACACCAGTACGGTCCTTCTTCATGAAGACAAATGTGGCCGCACTCGCGATAGACTCCCAGTATACGACTTTTCCGCTTCCTCCCATAACCACAACCAGGCCAGGCTCTGCCGATGATGCGGACGGCGATACAAGGCATCCTACGGGAAGAGCGTCGTTCGGTCTAGATGTTGAGGGGAGGGTGAAGGAGAATGTTTCGGGTGATTGCGATGTCGAAGCGTAGGGCCAAACGAGGGCATGGGTTTGTGTTAGGGATAGTGCATATCCCGTGGAGAAGATATCGGCGGTTTGGTACGCTGTGACGATGAAAGTGAGCGGACTGTTGAATAGCTAAATTGTGGTGGTGGACTTACCCGACCAGTCGGTTCGAATTCTGTCAGGTAGAGCTGGAAGCTTGCTGACTGTGTATGCGTTCGTGCTTGTCTGAACAAGAACATAATTAGTATGCGACATCACTGTTGCACGGAGGTATCATCAATTCGTACCAAAACAAGACTTCCGTCACCTTTGTTAGCGGCACGGTCGCCGTGCTTTGCCTTCTTTGCGCGGACGTTCAATTCCTTGCGCAAGACGGGGCTCAGAGTCTCAGGTGGCTCGGTGTTTTTGTTTTTGACTGGTAAAGTCGCGACCTTGCCATCAGTCTTGACCTCGATCATATCCTGCTGAGCATCAGGATTGACAAAAGTTTGCTCGGTCAAAGGAAGCCTCTGTCTCTTGGCTTTGGGCTGCTGAGTGGCACGTTCAGAGCTCACGGGGCGTTGGCGACGTCGTGAACGAGTCGCCGTTGCTGGGCCGCCTTGGGCGGCGGGCGGAGAAAACATTTTGGGCGGATCGCAAACTTAGTAGTCGATATCGATGGTTGTTGTTGTATGTGAAAAAGAGAAGGAGGTCGCGAAATAGGGCGTGTCGGGATAAGATGGCGATGGAATCAGCCGCGTGTTCATAGAGGCATTTTGCGGCGTAAACGTGACGAAGATCGTGATGGATCGTTGACGTGAATGGAAGAGTGTGAGCGGTGACTTTTTGAGGTGATGGACGGGATGGGATGGATTGGGTTGGATCCAATGGAGAGAAAACTGGGCTGGTGCTGGTCGAAGCCTGTAGAGAGCAGTGACGAAGCGTGCATCAGGAGCCAATCGAACAACGAAGTAGGTCGCTGGGTCACCTAGCTGTGGGTGTGTTTGGCGCGTTGTGGTTGGCTAAAAAACGTGCTGGTGCCTTTTTTGGAGGTGCGCTAGAGGCTAGAGCTGCTGTGCTGAGCTGGCATTGCCTTGCAACCCCTTGAAAGCTTCAGTTGCTCAGCACGCATGCACCAACCAGAGCCTTCAAGTTCAGCCTTTGGAGGCATTCGCCCCACTGAGGATCGCATGCAGACAGCTCAAGACAGAGCCTCCGTTTGAGGTATCTTTGGGCTCGTGGTACCTTGCCTTAGTGAGAGCTGGGGTTGAGACAATGGTCTGTGGTCAGGTATATTCAGCATTTCGATACATATATCGATCTAACGATGAGAGATGAATTCACCTCCTATGTAGACAGTTACAACGACCTAGAGTTTTTTTGTTTTTAGATAGTGCCTAGTCAGGCTTTCATCTTAAATGTGTAAAATAAGTTCATTTAGTTCTCGTTGTTTGCAGTATTCCTAGGCGTTAATTTGATATGCCGACTTACATAAGTCGATGATGCGTGTGACTCGCTCGCGATCTGATAACGGCCGGCTCGATCAGTAGATCGTGACATAGAACCGACTGCCACTCACAACTCAATGGTCAACTACTCTCATATCAACTCCAACATGCAGTTGTCAGAAACTGAATACTTTTCCAATTGACTCTCACTCACTCCAACATTGCTTGAATCATCCTTATTCTGTACCACGCGGTCAGGCAAGATTCCGATCAATGCCTACCCTACGTCTAACACACTACCAAGGTTAAATCCATCTCTAATTGACTCACCAGCAAAGAGAGTTACCATTAAAAAAACGGGTTGAAAATGAGACGATTTTCGACCGCGGTGATCATCACAGATCCCCTCGTCAAGTATCAAACTCATGTAGCCGCTGGTCTTTACGCCCCGGATCCGTCTCAGCATCGACTTGCCAGGCATTTACATAAGATATACCTTCGCATCAAGGACTATTCGCCTCAAGCTGAGTATCGCCAACGGTTGAAACAGGTCGCCCGTTTGACTGAGAAGGAGCCCAAAGAAGAGGATGAGGACAAGGGCAATATTCTTGCCTTGCGCAATCACTCTATATGGCGAAATCCGCTGTTCAAGCACCTCCTCGCATCGCCTGAAGGGAAAGAGAGTCTCGCCTTGACTAGGGTACTGATGAACCATGAGTCGGCGATTGAAATAGACTCGCCCAAGGGTTTATTCCTTTCAGGAGAAGTAGGCACTGGAAAGTCAATGCTTCTCGACTTACTTGCTGATGGTCTGCCAACCGAACGGAAGCGGAGATGGCATTTCAATACGTTTATGCTCTATACCATCTCCCAGCTCGAGCATCACCGAAAAGCAAACTTCAGAGCAACAGAGCCTGAAACCGATTACTCTATCTTATGGATGGCCAAGAAACTGGTCGACGAGTCGCCCATTCTGTTCCTCGACGAGTTCCAGTTGCCCGATAAAGCAGCCAGCAAGATCCTCAGCCATCTCTTCATCGCCTTCTTCCAGATGGGCGGCGTCCTCATCGCATCCTCAAACCGCATGCCGGAAGAGCTTCAGAATGCTATTGGCGTCGACTATACACCCGCCCCAACAAAGGGGTTGATTCGCAAGTTTTTCGGTGGTGCGATGCGTGCTCAAGGCGAGCTGTATGGCTCAACTAGCGACTTTGCAAACTTTCTCGAAGTTCTAAAGGCTAGATGCGACTTTTGGCAAATGGAAGGCGCTACAGATTGGCGAAGAAAGGAAGAAACACACAGTCCTTCTGTTATGACTGGAGAAGCCGCCGAGGGTGAACCCGTGGTGGAAGAAGTCATCACTCAAGAAGAGCCTGAAAGGATAACGAAGAAGCCGGTCAATTATTACTTGTCAACAGATGAGCAGGATCCATGGCGAGAGCGAATAGAGACTGCTCTTACATGGACAGGCCCTCAACCACTACCGTGGGAGCCAGCAGCCGTCGTGGTGTATGGGCGAAAGGTCCACACGCCTCGTCATTACAACGGGTATGTATTCTGGGATTTTGAGAAGCTCGTCGAAACATTTGGCCCAGCTGATTATATCACGATGGCCTCTACCTATCATACCTTCATTATCGATAATGTTCCCATTCTTACGCACGCAAAGAAGAATGAGGCTCGACGGTTCATCACGCTCCTGGATGCGCTCTACGAAGCTCGTTGCAAACTGATCATCAGGGCCCAGAGCCCACCGGATACTCTGTTCTTTCCAAAGAAGAAGACAACTACGCCCGGGAAGTCAAACAATCCCAACGAGCCCGATGATCTCATTTCCGAAACTATTGCCGAAGTGTACCAAGATCAGATGGCTCCATTCCGACCCAATGTGGCATACTACGACACGAAGAAGAGTACTGCAACATACGATCCAGACCAGGATTCCGACTTTGGAATACAAACGAAACCAGTCGATTTCGCAAACACCAGCGCCTTTACTGGAGAAGACGAGCGTTTCGCATATAAGCGAGCAATCTCCCGTCTGTGGGAACTGTGCAGCGCACAATGGCATGCTAGGACAGGAGAATGGTGGCTACCACTGCCCGTTGAGGCAAGGCATTGGGAGGGTGGCGCAATCTCACAGCGCATTCAACATCAGATTGGTGTAAGCCGATTGACCAAGGATGAGGGCATGGGCCAAAGTCTGGAGGTTGATGAGTTGGCTGGACTGTCGAAGTGGAGGGTGGAGGATTTGAAGAAGAACGAGAAGAGTATGTAGAGAAGCATTACCCCATTTGAATAGTCGCAGGGAAGCGAGCACACAGGCGCGTTTGCATACAGCAACTTGCAAACCGAACAGACACAAGTCGTTTCGTCAAATAATCATTTGCCCACTTGAGGGTAGGATCTAGCTAGTCTATGACGGGATATCCCGTTATGCCATACTCCAAAACGCCATGCACCTGTATCTTGATTTAGTTGTACACTGTTTCCTTCCTGTGCAGCTCAGAGACTCGTCACGCCTGGTGTCCAGCCCTCGCCTATTCGCTTCATGTCTTCGGCAAACTTTCGACTCGTGATTTTCTTACCCCCTCTGCCACCCAGCGGCGCATGCTCGTCGGGGTCATAAAACGGGTTCTGCAGTAACTTGACATATGCTTGCTGCATTGCGCGGAACACAGGCTTGAGCTCGGCGTCGCGCAGGCCCGCAGCAGAGCCTCTACTAGCAGCTAATGGAGCGTTGCCATCTACGCGCCGACCGCGCATGTCGACAAGACAGACCATGCGGACACCTGTGTTGGTCTCGAAACCGTAGGCGGCGAGGCGGTCGTCGACAGCGTGCAGCAGGCCAAAGTCGCCCGAGAGGCCCACGCCCGAGACGGCGTTATTCTTTGCGCGCAGGTCGAAAACATCGATGGTGGAGGACAGCAGGAGGGAGAACTGCAGAGGTGTGCGGATCGGAGCGAATGTGTTTGTCACTGGATCGAGTGAGGGGAAGATGGAGATGTGGAGGGGGTTATTCTGGAAAGGCGAAGTGTTAGTAAGGAGCGTGTTCAGAGGAACACATACACAGCAGTACAGAAAAAATACTCACATTTCTGCCGATGACGCCTAAGCAGGCGATTGAGGGTATCGCGGTGGACATGGTTATAACAGCTTGTTGACGAAGGTGGAGGTTGAAAGAGGATGCTCGGCTTAGTGGGAGCCTCCATGCTCGCTTGGTGCCTGTGGGCAACCTTAACTTGTAATCCCCACCTCCTACTTCCAGGGTCAACATGATGAATTATGTTGTGATTTGTTTTTGAGGGGGTTAAAAATAGACCAGAGATTGTGACAAAGTGAAAGGATATACTACGTTTTAAATGTCGGAAATATCTGTTTTATTTACCACTCGCAGTCTGAGCATGATGAAGGCGGTTGGAGGCTGGAGGCTGGAATGTCTCTCTTTAGCTCGATTGTCTGAAACCGGCCATTAACACAGAATCCATTGTCCGTACACGTCGGTATAAGCTTAACTGAACCCCAAGTCAAGTATGTGACTATGATTCCCAAGAATGAATGCCGTCAATGCTATTCAAAACTTATCAAAACTATCCAATCCTAACCCATGACCTGCTTGCCCCCTATGCAAAGTAAACCCCCTATTAGTGTATATCCCAACTCATGATATGTAGGTAGTGGGCAGTTTCCAATAATTCCCATGGAATAAAGCGCTTTAAGCTCATGTAATCTCCCTTTAACTTCAAAATCAGAGCACATTTTTGGCGTTACTCTGAATATTCGTCATCTTCCATAAGACCTGCAGTATCTTCCAGTCCTCTCAGAACCTCTTCGACATCTGATGGATCTGTGATGGCCCATACACCTCCGCCCTTGACCAAATCTTTGCCGCGCATACCGACTTCTTTGCCTACAAGGTTACGACCGACTTTACCTGGTCCAACGCCCACCCACCGCCGTATCCGCGCTTCCTGATCAAGGTACTTGATGCTGTCCCACCAGCGGACTGTATCCAGACAGCCGCGAGCCAGCAAGTCCTTGAGCTCCTTTTTGCAACAAACTGGTCGCGCAGATACGTTGCTCACAATCGGTAATTGCCCAGGAAACGTTATCATGTCGTCGTTCTCGCAACCTTTGACCTTGCTTGGCTCTTCCAGGAGCTGGCGCATCACAGCGACAGCAGGCTTCATGATTGGGCTGTGGAACGGGCTATCGGCCTTGAGACGAACGGCGCGCGGGTCGTAGCCAAGGAATTGGCGGACGTGGGCAATAAGCGTCTTGATGCGCTCAATGTTTCCACTCAACACGATCTGGTTTTTGCTGTTTATATTGGCTATCAACACCTGCTCGATAGGCGGTAGGTCCGCTGAGTCTTCGGCCGAGATGCCGACAAATTCCCGAATTGCCTCGATCAGGCTGGCCATGTGTTCAGGGTGTGAAATGACTGCCACCATGCCGTATTCGCCGCCGTATTGTTCTATCGCACTTCTTGTGGCCTGAGACATAGCCTCCGCCCGTTTGCGCACGAGGTATAGACTGTCTTGGAAGGAGATGTAGCCGCCCGCGACGACAGCAGCGAATTCGCCTAATGAGTGACCGAGCGTGACATCAAAGTGGTCGGTGACTCTAAAGTTGAACTCCCGCTCAAGAATGCGCAAGATAAATATCGAGGTAGCCATGATGGCGGGTTGCGCATTTGGTGTCTCGGTGAGAAGCCTGGATGGTCCATTCTGGATAATGTCGGAGAGCTTATAGCCCATATGCTCGTCTATCTCGTCCCGTAGCTGCGATGCTGTTGAAGGGAAGGCCTCTAGCCACGGAGTCAACATGCCCACCCGCTGGACGCCTTGGCCAGGAAAGAAGAGAGCTGTTCTTGTGCCGCCTCGATGTGTAGATCGCCATCTTCGCTGCAGTGGTAGTTGTATGTTTTGCTTTTGTGGTAATATCCGAGGAAGTGGTCGACTGTAGCTTGTCGAGGAAGGATAGTTAGGAGATCGAATGCGAGTGTGAGTGTGGGTGTGAGTAGCTAGAGTATAAGTGCGGCGGCACATCGTGGACATGATGAACCGATCCATTGCCGTCTGAGCGGCGGGGCAGAGGATTAGAGGTCAAGATGGACGCAGTGAAGGTTTCATTCTGGGGTGATACGAAGGAGAAACAGAAGAGACAAGAGGATAAGGAGAAGATGTAATATTCGTTATTGCTATTCAACAAAATAAGGAGCCAAACCAAACCAAACCGACGAGAATGATCACCCTTTGGGGGCTCCCACTCTGGGGTGATCTCTAGTGTTAGGTCTGGGTCTGGGTCTAGCTCTGGGGTTCGGGAGTTTGCGTGACGTCGGGGTAATGTTAGTGGGACAAGATATCAGTACGTACTTTTATTCCTCGGAATTGGGGGAGTCCTGCTTAATTCTTTTCAGTTGGTCCAATCATATCGCAATCGCATACCATCGCGGTCGATGGCTTAGGGCACCGGCTCCGCACCCCACACTTAGAGCCGATGCCCCGAACTGATCCGGCTTCGGAGCTCCGTCGCTCCTTTGGTGCCTCGCCCGAGGAGATACATGTTGTTGGATTGGCTCCTAATTCTTCCTTCTCACTCGGCAACAAGACCGATGGTGCAATGAAATGCATTTTATTACATTACATGCATTTGGCAGTTGGGCACGTGTCTACCCTCTTTTGATGCTTTCTTTTTGCTTCTTCTGTCATGACTTCTGACTTCAATCCTTCTCCCATTGGCTCGCAAATAAAGGTACAGTAGCCACCTTCGCTCAACATGATGACCCCCGTTCGCGTTTCCATCTCCTGTCGCGTCTCGTCTCTTTAGTTAACATCGTATCTCCACACCTCCCTTGCTGATTGTCAAGTACTTGACCCCCTTGTAAGGCTTGACACTCTCTCCCAGGCCCCTACTCTTGCGTGTGTCTAGCTGCATGCTTTCTACCTTTAGCCCACTTGCCAACCATCCCTTGACTGAGAAGCTCACTGATGCTGATGTTGGCATCAGGATCTTGTTCTGGGCAATCTTCTTAGCGTCCTTGTCATCGACCGTACTCTCTGGGTTTTGTGCCGCCTTGGCCACAGGTACGCTCTGATATGGACCGTCGAATGTGTAGTCGGTTCCAAATCCAAACCCGTTAGGATCGAATCCTTCATCGCCATCACTTGTCAGCGGTCCCACTACAGTGCACCTAAGACCAAAGTAGCTTGTCCCGCCTGACAATTCCTTCGCGGGGATGTACCATTCCAAAACCCTTTCGCCAGGGTTGAAGCTGGCATCACCTTTGCTTGGCCGGATCTCAGACAGGTTTCTAACATCTGCTGGAAGTGGAATCGTCACAGTCAAGTCGTCCATCAGAGGCGCTCCTGGTGACCCAGGATGAGGACCACCTAAGCGACCTCCGCTGCCGCCTCGTCCTAGACCTGATGATGCTGGAGAAGGTGCTCCAAGGATCTTGTTGACTTGTAGTCGAACCTCAAAATCCGACCCTGTTACACCCAGTCCTGTCTTGACCTCCAGGTTGATTGGCAGCTTGAGGTTGTTGGAACTTAGACTTCCACTCTTGCCGCTCGTGAAGGGTAGTAGATCCACCTCGTATCCAGCCAGAATGAATCTTCCATCAGGTGGAATAAAGCTAAGTTCTCCCGGTCTCTCCTTCCATCGGTTGAGTCGTACACATGGGTGAAACACTGGTAGCTCCATGATACCTCCAAGATTGTGTTTTCCGGATGGGCTGGTGATATTCAGTGTAATGTCGGGAACACCTGACACCTTGGAGGTAAATGCGATGGTGCCGTTGGCAAATGCGGCTAGTGGTCTTCCTGATGGAGCGAGCGTAACGGATAGGGTCTCGACGATATCGGCGTACATCTCGTTGGATGTGTGTCGTACATTGGCTCTCCTCCATGGTAGAGCAGTTGAGTTTGATGGCAGTAAGGGAGGGGTGCTCGAATTCGACATGGCGCTTAAAGGTGCTTTACTGGTCATGAGTTAGCTCCCCGAGGTCATTATTTAGAAAACTCGACAGTTCACAAACCCTGGAAGATTGATGCTTCCCAGCAATTTTCCAACCCAGCCCTCCTGCTCCACCACTTCTCGCAGAGCATTGGGTTCTGTTGTGCTCACTGTGCCGGCATCGCACATCTCCGTCAGCAGTTGTGCAACGATATCATAATTATTCTCGATCTTGACGGCCAGGATAGGCGCGCCCATAAAGTCCTCAAAGGCATCGATTATGCGGTGTAGGAACTCGAAAACCAGCAGCGGTTCGATCTCGGTTGATGATGTAGCAAGGAATAAAAGATTCGCATGTATCAAGCTGAAGACGAGTGTCGGAGGACTCGTGTTGGGGAGGTAGATGAGGTTCGGTCTCGGTGCCGGATGTTCTAGGTAGAGGGGTAGAAGATGAGTTGCCGAGAGCGGCCTCCCTGCGTAGGTATGTGAGAGAATAGGGTTTCTGCGAAATATAATTAGGTCGAGTCGAGAGCTTGCAAGCGACGGTAGAGAACGCACCGGTTATCATCGTAGATATGAAGCGCCTCAATAACGCCGTTCATGGTCACGAACGACACCTCCCTCGAGTCAAAGAGTAGTAGGCTCAATTAATATTAAAGGTAAGGTAGCTTTGATTTGCGCCAGCTAACGCGGGACAGTCCATGTCTACCTATGCAATGACGAAACTAAAACCACCTAGACCGAGTGAGACCCTGGCAAATATTACTAAGCGATCAAGAGCTCCCTCCTCCGCCCAATCAACGTTTCTTATCACGCGACTCTCTACAGTTGAAGCTTGTGATAATTCGATCTTTGGCTTTTGAAATACGAACTGAAAGACCACTCCACCGCACAGCACAGCACAACCCTCACAATGTCTGGAGACAAGATACCGACTGTGCATTCTCTCGAGAAGCCGGAGAAGCTTGAGAACATTCTGCGCCAGGACCGAGGCGATGACTGTTTGCCTTGCAAAGTTGTTGGTCAGTTCCTTGCACTCAGCACTCGGCCCTCAGGCCTGAACATCTCGGAGCTCTGGGCTCGGAGACTAACATGGTGATAGGCAGCGGTGCATTTTTCGGTCTAGGAGCCTACAGCTACTTTTCTGGCATGTCACAGCTTGATAAGCAAAGGGACCTGATTCTACGGAGCAAATCACCTTTTGGCATGAGAAGTCGCAAATTCGGCATCACCTCTATTTCGCTCGCTCTTGTATGGATGGGAATCTGGAGAGCGTTCAAATAATCAAAAGAATATAATCGACCCAAACGACGCAACGAACTCCTCTCAGCCTTGAACTTCCTGTCTCTCTGTATATTACTTCCTGGCACGACACCACATGAGTCTGGCCTCAAAACGACACCTATAGAACTTGGATACTCATGATATTGTGATACAGATATCTTAAATTTGAATTACGTAAGATATGACACGGAATTGTCATTCTAAGCAGCGTTGCACAAAAATACAGTATTCTTTTGTTGTAGTATATATAATATCATCAAATTCGGGGTCTTAGATCCCTTGTTATACCAGCTGTGAAGTTGTAAGTTAAGTAATACTTACGAGCAAACCTGAGCAGCCAATTACCACTCACATTGCGTTTTATTAAATGATCTGAACGGAACTTATTTGATTGGATGTTTCTCAACAATCTAATATCCCAATGCCCGGCCCTTTGTTGGCGGACCGACGCCTGAAGATAGAGGATAAAGCGCTGTTCTCCATGGATCCATAAGCTCCTGCGTTGTGCTGCGATGCGCTGCCAAACACTAAAATCTCAATCCTTGAGCCCCACATTGAATCTTTAACCAAACTCATATTCATCAACCACAACACGACGACAAGAGGAACGGCCCAACAGCCTTAAACAACACCCCCTCGCTTACTTTTTTCGACTCTCACACGCTTAATACTCATTCAAGCAGCCTCAGACGGTCCCCTGGCCGCAGAACCCGGCCTATATCTAGCCTTACTCTCGGCCTCTCATCTCATCATGCCCATCACAATCCTCAGCCCGCAGCCCCCCACGCCCCGGAGGCCACAAGCAGCAGCTGCTACGAACAATGATTCCGACTCTGATTCTGAAGGTGGAGCTGGAGTCGATAGCGATGATATTTTCACACCAGGCAGTGTGATAACGTCGAACCCTCAATGGATGCGGTAGGCTTCAACATCTCAGACGTCACGACTATGAACTTCAATCCTAATTATTCATAGTGGACATGGTACATACGTGCCCCAAGGATCATCAGCAATTACATCTTCCCTTGCTGGTACCCTCACAAAGACGAACAAGCTGCTTTCCGTGCGGCCGCTTCGCGCTCGCTACACCCCGGAGATTGGTGACCTCGTCGTCGGCCGCATCATCGAAGTCCAGGCCAAGCGGTGGCGAGTTGACGTAGCTGCTTCTCAGCTTGCCATTCTCCAGATCTCAGCCATCAATTTGCCCGGTGGTATCCTCCGTAAGCGTACCGAGACCGATGAACTGCAGATCCGCAGCTTCTTCGCCGAGGGAGACCTCGTCGTTGCAGAGGTTCAGCAGCTGCATCAGGACGGCGCAGCGAGTCTGCACACCCGTAGTTTGAAGTACGGCAAGCTGCGCAACGGCGTCTTTGTCGCCGTAACTGGAACCGGTGGTGGCGGCGGTGTTGTTCGATCCAAGAGACAGGTCTGGACGATGGACGCAGCTAATTCCGGCGGCAAAGTTGATGTCCTCCTCGGCGTGAACGGGTACATCTGGATCAGCAAGCATATTGAGGGTGACACAGCCGCCGAGGCCGCTGGAGTCAATCGCATGGAGGAAAGTGTCAGCAACAAGGTCTACTCGAGCCAGAACGACCCCATGGAAGTGACGACGATGCGCGAAATTGCGAGGATCCGCAGTGTCATCCTGGCACTTGTTGAAAACGGGCTCAAGGTGGACGAAGACACGGTGACCAGAGGCTACAGCGAGGCGGTGGATATGGCACGGGATTCAACTGACGATGACCTATATCTGGGAGGCGACAAGGGCCGCCGCCTAGTAGCTGTTTTGACTGGATATTAAGATATCTCATATTCCGAAGAGTCATTTATGGACAATGATAGTTCTAATACAAAATACCACTACTTGATATACTACTAGTGATTGAGTTGGGGTTCAAAATGCGATGTCTCTTTGTTTCGGTTCTTCAATATTGGCTAAATGGAATTGAAACACGAACTTGAGGCAGCGGCTGAGCTATAGTACATTGCAACAAAAAAGTAGAGTACGGAGCAATAGCCATATCATATGGCAAAAGCACACGCGAGGGGTATCCTTGCATTACCACCTTTCCTTGCATTTTACGTAGAACAAACAATTTGGAGAGATCAACTAAATAACCATTATCGTGTGAGCAGTTGGCTCAGAGTGCCTTTCTTGGCTTCCAAAACGGCGGCCGCAACCACGAGGAGTGCCCACCTGAGAAGAGCACCCTTTGACTTTCTGGATCCGAGACCGAAGACCAGGCCAAGGAAATAAGCGATTCCCTTGCTCTTGTTGCCGTTGCGGTCAAAGTTGGGCTTTGCATCGGAGATGGCCTTGAGACGGTTCATGGTGGGCCACTCATATGGCATGTAGCGCACACGGAACAGGAAGTCGGCCCAGTATGGGACTTCAGCGATAGTGCGCTGGTGGCTGAAGGTCCTGATAGAGTAGATTCCGTGGTAGTTGCCCATGCCAGACTGACCTACACCTCCCAGAGGGGACTGTGGGATCTGAGAGTGGAAGAAGGCATCGTTGCAGGTGGCGCCGCCCGAGGTGACGTTGTCCAAGACTTTGATATGTTAGTTATTTTACTACTCAAGGCGTGGATCATACATACCCTTCTGGTTCTCGGCTTTGCTGCCAAAAGTGCTGAGCGAGAGAGGAGTCGGGTCAACCGAGTTGGCAATTTCGATGGCTTGGTCGAGAGAGTCAACCGCCATCATTGCGAAAATAGGACCAAACGCCTCTTGAACCATCATGCTGTCGTCAATACTATCAACAAGCACCGCTGTTGGCTCCATAAACAGAGCAGACTCGTCCATGGAGCCTCCGAGAACAATCTTCCCGTTGGTCCCGTCAAGCATCTTCTTGAGGCGGTTGAAGTGGCCCGCGTTGACGATGCGGCAGAGATCGGGGCTGTTCTTAGCACCCTTGGGAAAGAAGGTGCGCATCTGGCTGTTGAGCTCTCCTAGAAATTGAGAAAGGACACTTCGCTCGACGAGGATGTAGTTGTGGGACATGCAGACCTGGCCCGCGTTCAGGGACTTCTGCCAGAGAAGTCGCCTAGCAGCCAACTTGAGGTTGGCGTTCTTGGTGACGAAGGACGGGTTCAGGCCACCAAGCTCGAGAAGCACGGGGGTCAAAGTCTCAGCAGCCTTCTTGGCGATAATCTTGCCAACTCCCTTTCCGCCGGTGAAGCAAATCTTGTCAAACTTCTGGTCGAGCAGAAGCTGGGTCTCGTTCAGAGCACCGTTGACGTAGGTGAAGCACTCAGGGTCCAGAGACTCATCAAAGATCTTCTTGAGCACCATGGCACAGTTGGGAGACGACTCAGAAGCCTTCATGATGACGCAGTTGCCGCAAGCGATGGCGCCGATGACAACGGGGAGGTTGAGCTGGAAGGGAAAGTTGAAGGATCCGATGTTGAGAACAACGCCAAGGGGTTCGAAACGGGTGCGATGCTTCATGGCGCGAAACTGGAGAGGAACATTGGGAACGGGCTCATCGCGCAGCCATTTCTCCATGTTGTTGACCATATCGAGACATTCTTGCTTGCACCAATCAATCTCGGCCAAAACAGCCTCATACTTGCACTTGCGAAGGTCCTTGAGGAGAGCATCTTGCATGAGCTCAGTGTTGTCGACGATAGCCCAGTACAGCTTGCGGATCTGGACCATGCGCCACTGGATGTCCTTGGTACGGCCTGACCTGAAGGTGTTCCTCACGAGGTCGACCTTTGCTGCGATCTCATCGAGGGGCGTGTGCTCCAGGGGAGCAATAGTATAGGATGGAGCATCGTCAGCCATTTTTATAAGCGATGTTGAGACGTGGTTGGTTGGGTCAGAACAAATTAGGTGCTGACGTCTCTATCTGGAGTCTCTGTTTGGTTGAGATGCAATATCGAGGATTAGAAAGGAAAGTAAGGTAATATTTATGTGGAGTTAAAAACGTGGGGTTTGAGTTTGAGAAGAAGAAGATAGAACAAGGGTATTTGTATTTTGTTGTTTGAAAGGGAGCGATGACGCTTTTGATTTGTGTTTTGAAGAGGAGATGCGAGCCTTTCTCCTGGTTAATCAGTGGAGGCTACCCCCAGAAGAAGAAGGGGAAGGTAAAGGTGATGGGACGGGATTCGGTTGATTCGGGTATCCGAGCGATATGTTCACGTGCTCTTTTGGTGAGGATATAACAGTCATAGACAGCTCGCCAGTAATTAATGTGAATAACCTGAAATAAATAAAAATATTGAGATGTTCACAGCACTTGAAGGAATGCGAATGCGAATGAGGGGCTTGTAGTATCAGTCACTCCTCGGCATCCTCCTCCCTCCACGTGCTGAAACCTGCCGAGGCACAGCTTCATCATCCAAACATGAAGTTAGTTTATGACCTATATACGGAGTATATAACAATTGCCAGCTAACGGCGAAAGGCAATGATGGTCCAATGCATAATAGCTAATTGGTGATACTGATATACAGTCATGCCTAGGTGAGGCCCAAAGCGCTATGGGATAAATATGGCCTCACAGCTAGATACCTCTAGTGGCATAAGGCCTCTTTCGTTGTGTGACAACCAACCCTGCCATGCCCTTCGATATTTCTCTCTTCATGCTACAGTTTCGTGCTGGATTAGATTTGCAACTAATGTTATTAGTTGTTGTGTTCTTCTAAGCACTACAGTGAATTAATGTTGGTGGAACACAATCATATACTGTACCTGCATGTCTCAGATTTCGGATCAGACATGTCTGTCACCACATCTCGAATATCGGTATAGCATTCAGTTCAAACGACTTGATGATGCTGCAAAACTTGAGGATTACATTCTTTCCGACTCTAGCACTTGGCATGATTCCCAATATTCAATTCCCAACAGCAACAGCAACACAATCCCTGCTAACCTCAATTTGAGCTTGAGCAGCACCACACTCACAACTTACAGAGTACAACCTCTCACACCATATTCATGATCCTGCTCCCATCAACACCTCCTTCTCAACTCCCTTCATCTCCAAAACCCTCGCCGCCAGCTCCTCCACCACATCCTTAACCCCGTCACCCCAAAGCGCCGACGTAACCCCAAATCTTGCCCCCAATTGCACCGCCAACTCACTCCCCTCTCCTATCCCCTGTTCCCACGCCGTGCCCGTGCCCGTGCCCGTGTCCGTGTCCGCGGCCTCCGCGAGGTCGGCCTTGCTCGCAACCACGGCGATTGGCCGCGCTTCGTCTCCTTCTCTCACTTCCGGAGCTAGCACCTTGAGCTGCATGCGCCGAAGCTCTTCCAAACTTTCCGGCGAGGAGCCGTCGTATAGCAGGATCAAGGCGTCTGCTTCGGCTTCTATGCGGCGGGCTTCGGACGCGGATTGGATAAATGTCGACGGGATGCGCTCAAGATTGATGAGCGTTGCGATGCCCGAGATATTGGCCAGGCGGCGGTCCCCGGATGTTTCGGTGATGGGATCGTAGAGATCTGTAAAGATGTCTTCGCAATACTATACGCAGAATGAGTAAGACTATTGCATAGGTTTGTATTGAACATCGTGCCCAGTGGCATGACTCCCTCACACTAACTTACCCTTCTTATGAAACTCTTCTTCCCCGAAGCCGGAGCTCCAAGGATAATGATGTTGGCAGTATATTCAGCCTCCATTGTACATGGGTTCCTTTCAAATACAGGTTTTTCTTTCTAAGAGAGATCAATACGGAGCAAGTTTGGAAGTTAGCTGTGAAGTCACGGCAATCAAGCATGTGTCTTCTCACAATATCCAACCTCTTGGCAGTCATGATATTCTTAGTCAGCACTTCCAGGTCATCATGAAAACAAAATCCGAACTGGGCTTGAAGTCAAATGGAACTGAAGGATGATACTTGATGCAGATGCTGTCTGAGTGTAAGCTAAGCTCCAGTGAGTAGCTAATGCCACAAAGAGAAACTACACAACAGCAAACGCTGGTAAAATCATTCATCGATGACAGATTTCTCGTAGTATTCATTTCGCCTTCTTCATTGTACTTGGATCGAAACATGGCTGGTAGCCGTAGTATTCGCTGCCATGAGAAGCCTACTTCAAAATCCCATCTAGTGGCTCATTGTACATGTCTCTCGTTGACCAAATGTCCTCTTCAAACATACATCGTACAATTGCACATGCTCCACCAGATCTAGCGTATAATACATATCATCCCAAGCCAAACATCTCAGGGAGTCTCTTATTCTTTTTATTTCATTTTACCTCCTCGCGCGGTTGGCGCCGGCACCCTTGGCGGGTGCCGCAGCAACAAGCTCCGCAACCTTGGCCTTCTTCTGGTCCTCACCAGCGTTCTTCATCAAGTACTGATCGATGGCCTGGACACCATCCACCAATTGGCCGCCCTCGGCCATCTTCACATCCTCGATGGCCATGCGCTGGCGGTGCTCGTCAAGCTCTTGGCGGCGCTCCGGAGACATGCGCCACTCCTTAGGGAATCGCGGCTTAGGTTGGACCTTGTGGTGTCGGGTGTCGAGGGGGATGTCTGCGAATGTGTCCTTGGGGTCCTTGGCCGCGGCGATAAGGTCGTCCACCAAGTTAGAGAGATAACGCTTGTTCTGCGCCTGGTGCTCGAAACTGTCGCTGCTCATCTTGATGATCTCCGTCTCGGGGTTGTAGCGGGGTCCTGCAAGCTTCTTGAGCTTCTCGGTTTGGACGGCCGTAAGCTTCAGGTCGTCGGGGGCGAATTGCACCACCACCTTCTTCTCAGCAGGGTGGAATTCGCCCATATAAGAAGTGTATCGCCATCGGAGGACCTGGTTCTCGGCAGGAGGTTCGAAGGGCTTGGCGTACTCTGCTATAGCATTAGTTTACGGTTACATCTTTATCTTGCACCTTGATCCACCCACTCGAAAGAAGAGGCAATTCCCATACTACCAATCGGGCGTATTGTCGCATATCTCGAATCTCGTCAAGTTTTCCGTGGGCCATAGATGTGATATCGTCCTCGTCAAATTCCTCGAGTTCTTCGGTGTTGGTCTCGGGGTCCTCCTCGTCGAACCAGAACGACTGCTTGTTGGGCTTCTCTCCCTTGTCATCCTTCTGAATATCCTCCAATGTCGATCGGTCCTCCGACGCCCAGCCAGGTCGGTACTCTAGTTCGTTCTTCAAGTAATGGTCGATGGAGTTGTAGCCGTTCGCCTTGGCCAAGAGGTCCAATTGCTTCAGTCCCTCCGGTGTAGAAGCCTCAGCCAGGGCGGCCTCGAGCTTTTTCAACTCTATTGGGCCAAAATCCTCTTCCTCAACGTCATCCTGGCGCTGGTCCTCCTCGCGAGCCCATCGTATCGTCGAAGTGGTGAATGCCCGCCGAGCGATAGGCTTTTGTCGGATGATGTGCTGAGTCCGAGGGATTTGTTGGATCTGGGATACCCTGCGGCAGGCTAGATTACATAGCCTCACGGCTGCCGATGCTGAACCCATTGCGAGTCGTTCAAAAGGGCAATGGCCGCGTCGAATTGTCGTCAGATCAAGAGTCGGCTTGGAGAGTCTTCAAAAATTTGGCTGCACCACCAAGCGCAACTGTGTAAAACAGGCCCCGGTGATTAGCCGACATGTCCTCTTACACGACCTCTGCTACCCTATTGCGAAAGCATATCAAGGTTTCAACATTCAATATCTTACCAGGCACTTTTTTTATTTCTTCTTCATTCTTCAAGTCTTCCAGCCGATATGGCAGCTCCACAGCTTGAACGTGTTTGCCTTGTTACGGTAGGCGCTACAGCGGGTTTTAAGAAACTCGTTGGTACAGTGCTTCTACCAAGCTTCTGGCATTACATAGCCTCCCAAGGATTCACACAGTTGCACATTCAGTGTGGCCCCGATGTCGCATGGGCTAGCAAGCAACTCTCACTTGTCAAAAATGATATCCCTTCGGAACTAACTATAGACATATTCGATGTCAAGAAAAATCTCATGAGGGAAGAAATGACACTGTGCAAAGATGTAGCAGGTAAATGTCAACTAGGACTTGTTATATCACATGCCGGTATGCTAGAGCGATCAGCACTTCGAACGTACGAGCTGACACACATTAGGCACCGGAACCATATTGGATGCCTGGAAGATGGGACTGCCCATTATCGTGGTGCCTAACACACAACTATTGAATGATCACCAGACGGAGATGGCGAAGCATCTCTCCAAGGAGGGGTATGCCATTATGAGCTCCGGGAGGTAGGTCAAGTTGTTATGCTCCGAATAGGGAATCCGTCTAATTTGGCTTCAGCGCCGAGGATCTCGAGGAAGCCATCCATAAGGTGGGACTCCTTTGGGAAGAGAACAAGACTCGATGGCCTCCTCACAAGATCCCCTCTCAGGCGCCCGACAGACTTAGCCTGTGGGATCTCGCTCCCGAGGAAGTCGCCAGAGAACAGAACGCGACGATGGTGCACGATTAGGTATTGGAGCTTATCAAGCGGGTTCTCGGGTTCTGATCAGACAAAGTACAAGCTACGGCTAATGAGGAGATATGTATTCACGAATCGATGTGGATGGTAAATGTTTGGTGTTTGGGCGTTGCTGTTTCATATGCAGCTTGTTGAAAGGGACTTCTATTCCATGCAATAATCGGGTTTGGACGTTGCTTGTGGGAAAATCAACGATCTAGTCTAGGATCTCGTCTAGTTCAAGGCAAATTCTGAACGTTCCAGAGCTTCACATTAGCATCTCCTCCTGCACTGGCGACCCTGCCGCCCTCAACCCAGGCTACACCGTTAACACCATCCTTGTGAGCATTAGCAGCCTTGATGCGCTTGCCCTGATTCTTCTTCTCCAGACACCAAACAAAGATGTTTGTGTCGAGACTACCACTGACAGCGTAGGCACCCGTGTCGTCCCAAGCGATGGATGTCACTCGGGCAGTGTGAGCCGACCAGCGGTCTGCTGCCAGTTCCCAGCTACCAGCGCTGTAAACATAGATCTTTCCGACACTGTTTCCAGCAGCCAGATGTGAGCCATTTTTGGAGAAGGCAAGGGCCGAGATAGTGCCAGTTGGGTTGCTGAGCGCCTTGACTTCCTGAAGCTTACCATCGGAGCCAGCGCTATAAATCCGCACGGAGTTCTCATTAGCCCCGATAGCAACGAAGGAGCCAGACGCAGCGATAGCACCAGGAGTATAGTCCAACGATTGTTCGCCCAACAGCTTCTCGCCAGAGTATACAGAGATACCGGAGAATGTTGCGACATAAACAAGCCCATTGGCTGTGCTCACACCCTTGGGCTGCGCTGGCAACTTGCTGGAAGCACCTAAGAAGGTTTTGGCCGACTCGTCAGCGATTCTTAGGGTATCGTCCCAGCCAGCACTGAAAGCCTTGCCATCGGTAGTGGCAAACTGAGTAACTTGGTTGGTGTGAGACTGGCCATCGACAACTGTAGCAATGCCTGACTTGACATTCCAATGGCACACCCGACCATCAAAGCTACCAGACCATAAGTCAGCACCCTTACCGTCGGATCCAGCAGAGAGGGCGGTTATGCTCTTGCTGTGACCATGAACGATACGGGTGAGTTCCGTCTTGCCCTCAGTCAAGTATGTAAGTTGACCCTCAAGGTTAAGACTAATAATGAGGCCGTCGCTACGACCAGGAACGAAGACAACACCGACTTGCTGATCACCAATGCTGGCATCCTCTCCAAACTTCCAGGTCTGGAGAACGCTACCTGCCTCGGCGTCCCAGAGTTTGACGGTCTGATCGGCGCTGGCAGTGACAAACTTCTTGCTGTCCTGCGACCACGACACAGCAAAGATACTCCCCTTGTGCTCGCCCTCTCCGATAGCCTTGACGGGCTCGCCCGTCTTTCCATCGTAAAGCTGTATCCTCTTGTCGGCACCAACAGTGACCAGTGTGTTTCCGTCAGGGGAGTAAGCAGCGCCCAAAACGAAACCGGTGTGCTGAGTGCTCTTGCTGTTGAACTTATAAGGAGCTCCATGGTAGAAGACCATGTTTCCATCGTCGCCGACAGTGGCTGCACGGAAAGGACGCTGGGCCTTCATTGCCACGGCGTTGACTGACTTGGAGTGGCCGATGATCTCCCCCACCGAGTTTCCACTGTCGGCTGTGATGCAGCGACCGAACTGCTCGCGGCCATCGCCCACAGCAATAACGCGCTGAGACTCTCCATCCCAGGCGATATCGTTCAGACGGCCAGAAATGATACCGTACTCTCCCTTGGTGCTGTCAATAACCTCGGGCTCCCAAACCTTGAGCATGCCGCTCGAGTCACCACTGGCAACCTTGAAGCCATTGGGAGAGAAGCGAGCGACGGTGGTGGGGGCGGTGTGGCCAGTGTATTCTTTTGCGTCGGAGGGGTTATCAATGGAGCGAACAAAGATGGATTTCCCGCACTACAAGGGTCAGCGGTTGTATTCTACTGCGTGGACTTTGGACTATATCGCCTCATCGTACAGGATAAGCTATCCGTTGACCCTTGGAGTCGGCCGAGATCTGAGTAGGCTGGCCACGGGTTGTAATTGGGTTCGCCGCGAGGATGCGGTCGAGGGTGATTGAGGGAGAAGCCATGACAGCAGCGGCGGTTATATCGAGTATAAGTTACAGGGGGAAAAAGAAGGAGAAGATGCAGCTGCAGATGCAGGTGTAAAAAGACGATGCTGTAGTCGCAAGTAGAGGCTTGGAAGTCGAGATGTCGTCAGCTCCTGATAGGATGCGTTGTTGTGAAACGTGGGGTTGATATGATGGTTGGAGGGGTACTTCTGGGCCTCTGAGCTGGTGTGGGGCAATGCCGTTTACATGAAGCTCTTCAACGCCTGGTGAAGGAAGCTCTGTAGCGTTGATTAGACCTATAACAGAAACCAGGATTTTGTTTCATGAAGACTAAGTAAAAAAATACATAGGTATGTAAATGTTATCAAGAGATAAATGCTTTATATCTGCTGTATTTGTCTCTGCCTAGTCTGGCATTACTAACTTACTGCCTGCCGATCTTTGCCATGTAGCTCAACAGACAACATGAAGCTACAAAGACGATAACTAAACCATAATCAACATTCACTTAGACTCCATATCTTGAGCCTTATAAATACGTCTTTAGTCTGGAGACCAAAGATTTGCGAGGAATATGTCAATAGTCATCTGCTTCGGATGTTTCGAAACCGTAATCATGATGGGGCCACTTACATGCAACAACACCTCACAAGGTGCATCGGAAAAGCACCAGCAACACTTTTGTCAGACACCATAATTCGAACACGAAGATAGGAACAAGCCAAATCAATTCGATCCAACATCCATTGTATGTAGTGTGACATTTCTCTCGTGACTCGGTTCCCGTCTCGACCAAGCCCAGGTGATACAGTCTGTCAAGATGGAACAGCACCACCAAAAGCGTCGTCACCTCGTGAGATCTCGTTAGGTCTATTGACAGCATTGAATAGGCTGAAAGCTGAAAAGCCATGGCCATTTGCTACTACAGGTTTTAGAATAGAACAGCCACTGCTTTTAGATATGATACAATGTGCTACTCTGCAGTTCATCATGTTGTTGATGGGTGGCCTGTTCTATCCCTCCTTCTTGTCCCCCAATGTTACTACGTATGTTGCATTTAATGTGTGATGTGCATCACAGGAAATACGAGGCTTTGTGGTGTCGCGAATACACGACATCTTTGATTCAAGACTACGGAATATTGTAATGCATCCATTCCATCAGACATTCCTAGTCTTGACTCTTCGAGACGGTTCAGTAGATCAGGCCAGGGCAGGGCAATTGTCCAACCACCAAGTTCCAACCACCAGAGGAAAAACTTACAACTGCTAACCTACCTCGGTAAAAACGATATGGATGTTGAGGACCCATGCTATGCTTCCCCTGGGTGATTTAGGCGGTCTACAGAGTACGCTGGTCAAGCTCTTGGCTGGGCAACCGATGGCAAGCATGCGATGTTGCACGATGCTCCGTACAAAAGACTCATAACTTGCACAACAGCATAAAATAGCACAAAACAGCACAACATCACCTGAAGGCTCACACGGTTCAGCCTCCTGGTTCCCCTAAGCCCACGCTAGTCAGTGCTCCCCGTCTTCAAAGTTCATGGATCCATGCAGGGACATCTCCCGGGCTAGGTACCTACCTAAGTATTATCCCTAGTCTAATGCAATGCGCCGTCGTTGTTCCCTATCCTTGGCCTTGCCCATCGCGTGTGTAGATTCTCCATACAAAAACTCGGTGAATCGATGCAGGGTGAGCTGGTAGCCTGTGGGAGAGAGGACATTTGCTGTTGCAGTTGACGTGTTTTTTTGTCTATTCCACTACAGTGCATGTGCATATTGCCCATGTTACAGCTTGGGATTAATGCTCATAATCAATTTCAAAGTAATAGAAAACAAAATACGGAGTAGCCAAAGCTCAAGCCACAAAAACGCCCTTAACGGGAACTTGCATCCAAGCGTTTACCATCCCCCCTTTTTCATTACCTCAGATCTTAACCCCAAACACCTCCAAAAGCTTGAATGGTTTATTCAACTGCTCCCCGTCCTCAACATTTACTCTTACCCTTGCAATTGACCTTGTCATGTCATGGCTGGGGGTGGGACGGCAGGCCGCAGAAGCGCCCATAGCTAGCATGGATAATCATCCACGGACCACAGACCACAGACCACACCAGAGGAAGAAAAAAGGCACGATGCTAACTAAAACAGGACCTTGCTGCTAATATCCCCCGTACTCTCGCCTGTATAATTAAATAAATAAAAAAACGCCTCGTGCTCCTCATTTTTATATATTGACTTCATTCCTGCATGTGTCTGTCTCTAATATCCATTGCCTTTTCCTCATCCTCCTCATCCTCCATTTCAACCATCGACATCTCTTAGTCCACTTTTAACTTTGACCTCAACCACTTACACAACTACCATCATGAAGTTCTTTTGGTCTCTCGCTCTTCTCGCCGCTGCGGCTTCTGCTCAGTCCGTCACCGACTCAGACGCTGCTTCTCCTTCAGCCTCTGGCGGTTGTGATGCCGAGTACATTGTAAAGAGATGTCTCGAGACCGAGAACGCAAAGGTTGAGGCCTGCGAGCCCAACGACTGGGACTGCTTCTGTGCCGCGTACGAGGCTGTTGCTACGTAAGTTTTAACTATAAATGCTCAACTGATCGCTCAAGCATTGTTCACTAACGCTTTCTCAGCTGCTTCAACAACTGCCCCGACGACACTCGTGCCGGCTCTGCCAAGGGCCAAGTCCAGATCAACTGCCAGAACGCCTCTCTCTATGGAACCGCCACAAAGGCAAAGGCCACAAAGACCGCTTCTGCTACAACCACAGCTGATGCCACCGCCACTGAGTCCGATGCTGCTAATGAGACAAGCACGGCTACTGATTCTGCTGCCGTCGCCCAGAACACAAACAACGCTGCCGAAAAGGCCCGCAACACTGCTGGTGTCCTCCTCGCCGTCGCTGGTGTTGTTGCTGCTATTCTGTAATCAACAACAACACACACCTTCAAGAAGTTACGAATCACATTTGGAGTTTAGACTGGGTCTGACCTTACGATCAAAAGCGAATCATGCATATATGGATTGACGGATTTAATGGCTATTAAACACATAATCACTTAATTTTTTTAATGAATTCTGGGTCAACACTTGAGCCTGTTGACCAGTACGTAATCAATCAATCACGTCCCCTTCTGTATGTTCAAGTAGATTAGATATCTGCATCACCCACCTTGTGACCCTCAAACTCTAATCACTCGAATCATCCATCCCGTCTAGGTCTAACTATAGTTAGGACTCTAACCTCTTCCATTCCACCTTGGAAGCGCCACCCACCATCCTCACAAACTTCACCATCAACTTCACCTCAAAACTTCTCTTCATGCAGCAGTGATTCTGAATCAACGGTTGCAGGGCAGTAAGCTCGTAAAGTTTTCGTCCTTTTATATTTTTGTTTCGGCTTTGAGCCACTTCACCTCTGGCATTATAGTACAAACAAGGTGAGCCATTGCTATCAAGCTCTTGAAATCATACAGCATGTCTCTTCGCTCAGAATAATTGCTCAACAAACAGCACAACTCAAAAATTAGCAAAACCAAACCAAGGACATTCCCAGGTCAAGTAAATGACCTGTCCCGTGACGCCGAAATACATATACCGGCTTCTCTAGTTAAAACAAAACCGCACAAAATGACTATGTTCCCCCGACTCTGTAAAACCACAAGGCGCCTCCAATTCCCCAGGTTTCTGTTCGCAATAGGCTGAAACCATGCAGCCGTCGTTTTCTTAATCGTGACCTGCTTCCAGGCGGTGTTCGTAAAGTGTTGACTAAAAGTGATATTGTTGAAAGGTGGGGTTCCAAGAAGAAAGGTGAATCCAATTTTTGATGGCTATACAGCCTGTGTTGATCAGGGAGTTGGGAGCACGAAGTGGTGATGAGGCAAGTACACGATGGGTCAGATTTGGCGTGGCCGCCGTTCCCTAGTATTGTTCTTGACGGGCGTCATGAGGGTGACATGTTTTGTGTCGTCCTTACGAAGTCTCACAGCACCTGATACACCGCTTGATCCCCGACGCAATGAGCGGGAATCTTGATCATCGTCCAGTGTAATCTCTGCCACATCCGATACGGATTCGGTCTCGAGATTGTCACTAACGCCAGAGACAGAGGACCCATCATCTGTATCGTCGTAATCACCATCGTCGCTAACTAGCGAAGGTGCGTTGTTGCTGACCATGGTATTAGGACTCATATCAACATCCTCCATGTCAAGATCGTCATCTGAAAGCACAGAGTTTGCATCATGCGAGCCGTTGTTCGCAGGTGCTTGGAAGGCAGATGAAGGCGCACGGCCCTTGCTACTGGCTAAATGGACCGACGTGTCCACAGTAGCCGGTGACTTGGTAGCCTTTGCCGGTACGCGCCTGACGATAGGAGTTCGTACAGCAGAAGAGTCCTTCAGCTCATCGCCCTCAGTGGGTGTCTCAGCAAGCTCTGACTCCTCACTGGAAGCCATATCATCCAGATGAATCTTGGTTTTCGCATCTGCGACCAGTTCACTCAGATTACCGTCGAACTTCCGACTTTGTAGCAGCCGTGAGAGATGGGGAGTTTCGGAAGTTCCACTAACCGACCCAGTCATTTCCACTGCGCGCTGGCGGGCTTTGTCAGGCAATGAAGGAATACGAGTCACGCCAGGCAGCTTGCCTTGACGATAAAGCTTCAAAGAATCTTCAATTCTTGACCTGAGAGCGACGTATGCCTGCTGTTCAGTCATGTCAGGACGTGCAAAAGGATGCACAGAAGTCGAGGTAGAGGAAGAAACGCAGGTTGGAGCTGGTACAGTCGGTACCGACGCTGATTCTTCCCCAGCAGCTCCTCCTTCTGCAACTTCGATGGGGTGACCACTTTGCACAGCTGCTTCCTCATGGCTCTTGAAATCTCGCTTATGAGCGATGCGGCAGTGATTGATGAATCCTTGAGTACTTGAAAAATTCTCACGATTGCAATCAAGACAAACCAGTTTGACTGTCTGCCCATCAGCTCGCTTCAATATACATGGGCCAGCCTTGTCCTTGGGCTGCGGATAGCCGCTCGACAAGGAGTGCAGTTTTTGACTACCCACTCCTCGGGCTGAGCGACCCTTGAGAGTACTCCCAGTGTCGGTGAGACTATTCCTTGTTGTGCGCCCTTCAGCAAACGAAGCTCTTGCGCGTGTGGCTTCCGGAGTAAACTGCCACTCAGGCTGAATGCCGTCAAAGGAAGGATCAGGAATGAGCCACTTGGCATAATGTCTGGCATATGGGCCATCGACAACACCAAACGGAGGTGCCCATCTGGGTACAGATTCCCCTGGACGAGACTGAATAGCAGGGCCCTTTCCGGCGCTTACGTTCAACATCTGTTCAGGGGTTGGGCAATTCACGGGGAAAGGAATGAGATGACAACGACGCAACTGCTCCAGAGCAACCTGGCACTTGGCGAGTTCCTGGTTAATGAGTCGAAGTTCATCATGCTTTAGCAAAATCTCGAGGCCAAATTGGTGGCGAATCTCGTCCCGAGCATTGTCCAAACTTGGGGTTGTGGCACCTTCCTGCACTTTTGCGTCGGTTGCCGAAGAAATGTTACCCACAACGTCCTGGTCTGTTTTTATGCGCTTGATCGGCATGTTCACTCCTGACACCTCGTCATGGTCGTCAGTGCTTAACCGCCTCCTTTTGGGGGGCTGCGCGCCGGGTGACGCTATTGTTGTTGTGTTTGGCAACAAGCACGACTGTAGTGGCTTTACAAGATCATTGATCGGTTGTGGTGCCTGTAGCGTCTCGTCGCTTCCCCGTGATTCGGATGTCCAGAATCGAAACATGAGGACGCCTTGACAACAAGTCAAGGGAGTGAGCAGAAAATTAACGACGGAATGCGGTCGTAAGCAGCCTTTGTATGATTTATGATTGCAACAGGCAACAGGTAGCAGCAGATGCAGTCACAGACGGAGGTGCAAGTGGGTGTGAATGCTGGTGTGAATTATGGGACTGGTACAAAGCTTGGCGCAGGTGTGGCGCAGGCAAAGCTGACGTAATTGAAAGGCCTGAAATTCGGACAATCGGAGTCGGGCGCAAAAGGGGTGATGATGTGGCCCCCTCAAAACAGACCAGAACCGGAACAGAAGTTTGGGTCAACCAGCGACAGCGGCGACAAAGGCTCAGAGCGAGAAAGATGAGCCGGAGGGGAGAAGAAAGAATCAACCGAGCGCTAACAAAAGCCTCGAGTGGTGATTTCTGTAGAAACAGCCAACAGAAGAAGTGTTTCTTTGAGGCAGAGAGTGTAGATGTACGAGGGAGGGAGGTGAGATTGGATGAGACGAGAGGGAGCGTGTAAGAGGGAAGATTAGGTTGTGGTAGTGAGGCAAGAATGGAAAGGGCAGGAAAACGGGGGTGCAGGCGCAAAGGAAGGTGCGAAGAGTAAATCAGTAACGGGAGCGGGAGAGAGGGAAAGTGTCGGTGCGTCGAAGCGTCGAAGCGTCGAAGGGGAAAGTGGAAGGGAAGTGGAATTGTTATTGCGGGAGTCTGACGCCGCGTCCAGGGAAAATACAAGATGGGGATAAAGTCAAACAATTCTCAGAACACCTCAGGATAGAAGGGGGAAGCAGGTGGCACTTGCAGAGCGAGTGCCTGATGGGATGTAATGTGAGCTAAACTAACGAACCAGGAGGGAAAGGGAGAGAGAGAGCAAGCCTGAGTGGGAGGTGACGCTTGGGTCTTCCCATTCAGTCTAGCCAGTCGCCTGTCGCCTGTCGCCTGTCGCCTGTCGCCTGTCGCCCGTTCACCAACACCTACAAGACTTGTTCTGGCGGTGCTTGTGTGCTGGGCTTCCTCCCAGCGACCTCATTTGATTGAGTGCTTGATTATCTGCCCACAAAACGCAGAGCTGAGGCGAAGCCTGTTGGCAGCCGGAGACCAGGCTAAACAAGTCTAGAGGACAAGGGGGGGGCCCTGGGGGTCCAGCACTGGAAAGCTGTTGGCGGGCGCGCCGGGGCGAGATTGAGGTGGGATGGGAGAAGTGGACCACCAGCCAGCAACCAAGCTTCCATGAGCAAGCCTTGGAAGCATCCACAAGATTGAAGCACCATCACACACACGGAGGGCACCACTGGTTTACAAATGTGTAGCGAAATACAGAGGACTACGGCAAACACCATGCTCGAGAGGCTGCGACAATAAATGCAGTGATGTGCCTCCTGGACAAGCAACATTTGTTTATTTATTTTTATACGCCTGACAAAGTTGAAATCTTCTCTGATACGACACGATTATATGTTTGTTTACTGCTTCAAACAGGTTTCGCATGCTTACACCCGAACCCGAGTAAATAAACTATGTTCCCCGTCGCTCCCCTGCTTGGTGCCAAATCGACTCGAGGATATCCGTAGGTCAGGAAGAGACCCGTCAAAGGCAGCGGATCCATTATCAGTGACCGACTTTAAACAGGTCACTTGTCCCCGTATTACTGTACTGCTATAATAATACTGCTGTAGATATGATAGCCATGCAATAATCAAGCTACTTCGTTCTTGTTTCTGTAAGGTTGTATCATCGTCTCTGCTCACATTGAAAACCTCACATTCGCATCGCGATCTACCCCATTAGCTCAGGATAAGAGTCAGTTGGCTGCTGAAGGTCAAAATTCAAAATACCATTTAAGGAAAGTGATGCGCAGTCACTGTCACTTTTGGGAAGCAGTCCTAGCAACAACAAGACAATCATCTTTGACTTTCTTTTAAACATTGACACCAAAACACACAAAGCATCGAGCCAAGACAAGGTGCGAGACCAATAAACCAATACCACCATTTGGAGTCATTCCATCGTTTCAGCTTAGTGGCCACGCCATTGAATGAGGACTCTACTCGCACATTCAACGGAACTCCCAGATCCGGGACCTTGATCTTATTCTCTTCTCATATTATACAGTCCCTTGGATGCCTATTTTACGTTTATCCTTCCCATCACATGCTGTTGTTATTCCACCAGGCATTCACTCCTGCGCCTGGCTTTGGGATGAGACTTGAAGGTCTGACAATGCAACCATCTCTGAGACATGTTTGGTTAGAACAAGACAAGATGGTGTGTGGGACGTGGGGCTCCCTTCTAAAGATGCTGCAGCCACTTCCAACCAGCTTGCTTATTCTCCACTTAGCTTGAAAGCCGGGCTGGAAATGTTATGCAATGTCTGTACCTTAACTTGTCATGGCTCTCCTGGGCTTGCTCTCTGGCTGTTTATCTGCTGTAGTGTGCAAGCCCTGGGCCCAAGCTTCTACACCTCAGCTGTGAGCATTGATGAAACAACCAGGCTAGTCGTCTATTACTGATAATAGCTCGACTAACATCCGGGGAGCTTACCGGGTGATCCTTAGTATTACATGCAGGATGCCGCGATGCAAGTTGATGAAGGGAAATAGGTATTGTTTTGAAGCCTAGAAATCATTCTCCAGAGTTCCTACGAAACCACGGAACCACATAATCACAGAACCACACACTCGGCCCCACTGACTCTGGTCAGTATCGTCATCCATGACATCGTCAAATGGCATCGCTCGTAAACTTTCGGGATTTTGTTGGTCAGTTGAAAGAACTTTTGAGGGAGCACGAATTGGTTTGAGACAAAATGCCAATAAAATCCTCCTGTCTTACCTGGCTGAGAGTTAAATTGGTGAGGGGCTAACCGACAGTTGAGTTCAGATAGACCCTCAGTGTTGAATGTTGATAGGAATTCCGGTCCGATGTGGCGCAAAGTCATTGCAGCCACACCTAGGTACCATGTCCCAATCTCGAAACACTCTTTCCACCAGTCACGTGATATAGCATTCAACACATAGCATCCATATAACCTCAAAGTCTTTCACAAATGCAATCTGTTACAGGGCTAAAAGTATACTAATAATAATGAACATGTATCTAAAAGACCTGTAAGCTCAAAGCTTGCTTCAGATCAAAACTCACATAGTGTTAATATTTCAAGCGTTCCTGCATTCTTCTCTAAATTTACATTGACTTGTTTCTTTGTCAGATTGTTTGGGGTGAGATTTGAATCTGATAAATTGACATAACTTTTGCGATAATAGTCAAAATCTGGAGTATTTGACGAAGCGAGAGGTGTTGTTTACCTTGATTCATACCTAGACCGGAATCGTTATTCAACTAAGGCGCCCAATCTCAGCTCCCTCTTAGACAATACCAACAACTGTAGTATTAAGCCAGTAATAGATTTTCTACAAGTACCGATTGTAAAGTTCAGAGTAATGAGATCAGGGTTTATGTTAGCTACCTAAGTACTAGGTATTGCCATACTATGCGGACCAACGAATAGCGCCCATCTCGGCTTACACGAAGGTCCGCCTGCATGCTCTCCACCCCGCCAAATTAAACCCCGGACCGCAACTTTTCCATCCACTATATCAACCTCGATCCTTTCACATTGCCGCGTGCAACTATGCCCGTCACAGACCTCAAGCATGGTTCTGGGAAGAGAAAGCCCAGCGAAACCCTCTCCAAAGATGTCCAGCCCCAAAAGCGATCTCGAAGCGACGGCAACAAGACCCAGACACCAGTTCTTGTAGCTCCTCACGAATCTATCATCGCTGAGCTCAAACCCAAGTACGACATCCTGCCTGCGTCAGTCATCTCATCGACACAGATCAAGAAACGGATCACACATATCACCAGTCATCTGCTAGCCCAAGGCGATCGACCGCGCGTTGCGCTGCTGTATGCGCGAACCGCCGATGTTTGCAAGCTTATCACAGTGGTGGAAAAATGCAAACGGGTTCTGAGTGAGGAAGGGAAGTCATACCACCAGTACAACCAGCTATTCGACCAACCAGACCGACCGAAAAAGAAAGATATCATTGAGGAGACAATACTTGAGAGGGGGTGGAAGAAGACAACGATTCCGATGGTGATGATTTCGAAGTCATGCACAGCCGGTTCGAAGACGCTGTTTTACCTCGCCCTTCCTCAAGATTGGTGAAATCCATGCGAGTTTTTCTTTCTATTACTCCTATACAGGAACTGAAGTCAAGGGATGGGGTCACGGTTCAGTCTGGCGCTGCAAAACAGACGTGATTGACAATTTACTGGTGCATCCGCGGCAACGGTTGTGAATATTGTTTTTATTTTATTTGAATTGGGAGCCACGAACCACTCGGCGTCAAGGAATAGGGACCATTCGCGGCCACGGAAAAGTCAGAGCATATGTTCAAGATACCCGGCGCACGTAATACAAACGTTCTGGTTTTATTTGTGTTGATTCGACCCTGCAATACTGCGTAGAGAAATCCCAAACGTCCTGGCTTAAACGCCAATAGCCCAATGCACCTCAAGATTCATCCACTCGTTCCGTCTCGTACTCACCCACCTTGTCGATTCTTGTCCCTGATCTCAATTTAGTGCCGCTGAGGCCGCTGTGTTACTATGGCTCTAGTTGCCGTGGTGCTTAGGCTTGTCGGTGATTCGGAGAACGAAGTTGACAATAACAGCCAGGAGAAGGATAATAGCCAAAACGGTGGGACCGAAACGGTCATCGAAACCTGCCTGGCCCCTCATTCTTATAGACTTGGCTCGCCAATGGTATGTTACCAATGCGTAGATCATGGTCAACATGGCGACGCCGGTGAAGAGGAATGCCGAGATGAAGGCGACTCTATCGCCAAAGTTGAGCATGCCAATGGCAAGGGCGCCAAGGATGACGGTGAAGTTGAGCCATGACAGGAAAGTTCGTTCGTTGGCGAAGAAGACCTTGGGCTCGACACGAGTTGGCAGGGCGATGCGCTTACCTATAGAGAACGTTAGAATACGCATCGACGAAGAGTCAATTGCAGATAGTAGGTATCGCGGGTAGACATACCGGGGGTGGTCTGAAGAAGAGGCTGGGAAGACATGGTAAAAACCTGCGCGGTTGCGATGTTTGTTGTTGATAGCTTCTGGTAGCTTAAGAAGCAATTGCTGTCGAGGTAGGCGGACCTCTGCCTGATATGCTGCTATTCTCCTATCGAAACTGATATGAAGCAATATTCAATTGGCAATTATGCTACAAATGATTGGCGAATGGATTTCACTTGGCAAGAACTGTTGATGATCAAGAAAAGGTTGAAGTTGGTCTGTTTATGTACGACATTGGCTGGGTACTGTGTTACCGAAACGAGGAGCAGAGGCGTTCGCCCCACTTCTCGGTCTGTGTACCTGCAAACTTGATACTTGCTGGCGCGAGCACGTGGCTCATTGGTTGGATGCTAGTAGCTTGCACGGGACCCGCCCGCGGCTGTCAGCTTTTTCTTCGATGGATATGTACGCAAAAGCAGGTACAGTTGGACAAGAGCTGGATCTGCTCCTACTCTTTTGTGTGATATCTCGATAGTAAATGCGTCTAATATGTAATTCTACTAGGTAGCTGAAACGTGTGTAACGCTCTGCTAATGTTCAAACTTGCTGGGGAACGCTCCTTTAAGCCTCAAAATGACAGAGTTTCAATATGCATCTATATTTCCTTCCTTCTTTTTGACCGTTGAGGCTTAAAAGTTGACTATGCGGCAACAAATCCGCTTTCCTCATCCAATGAGAAAGTACTGATAAGCAGCTTGGGTTGAGCTATTATAACTTCGAGCTATCATTGGCTGTCAAAGTACTATTTGAAATGTCCATGTTTATGTCATGTTCTTTATATACCATGTTCGATGTATGAGAAAAGCAAATCAAATCGCGAACACTATTCAGACTGCATGCTAACTACAGAGCAAATCACATTCTTTCAGAATTCTCTTCCAGACCGATAATACTTTGACAAGCTTGACACATACGGCATCAACAGCTGTGAAGGGTCACGTGCTCACCTCAGTTCCTGGGTAACGCCCGAAATAGAAAAACCAGTACTGAGACACGGTTGAATCAAATAACAAACAAGAATCATAACATTTTTCTGCTATTAATCTACAATTAAGCATTTTACTAACGTTTTCTGCTGGGTGCAAAGGACAATGCATGATAGTCAATAAATTAGAGCTGTTGGTAACAATACTAAATGTCCTTAGCTCACATGCATAACCTGGTTCCTCTGATAACAAGGCGACCACTGTGACGCTTGTTTTGTTTACCGACCATTTTCTACTTCTACTCCGTAGCACATCCTAATCCTCCACCACGCCATCAAGCCCAGCTCTAAACTCTGTCCACTCAACCACATATCTCTATCCTCCTTCAAGATGGCCACTCCTGTACGTGCAGAAAATGCTGAATCAACCGTTAAATGTCCACGCGTTAACATTTTATCCAGCCGATTCCCGCCAACCGCCTTAAGCAGATCGCTACCGATGTACGTCGCCCCTTGTCGCTTACCGCCGACGTGACGAGCAAACATTTCTCTTCGACGCGCATACTGACGTTGATAAACAAAGGCCTGCAACAGTGCTATCGGCAACGCTGAGTTCTACGACCACGCTAAAACTGAGCAATGGAACTCGACAATCATTGTACGTGGAATGCACAGATCACTATGACAACCTCATTGCTCAAATGTTGACCGCAATTACAGAGCTCCGTGCTGAAGGCTGTCATCTCCGAGTCCACTCCCGAGGGCGCTTCTGCTCCTTCCTTCAAGTTCGCCTGCAACAGTACCATCGTGCAGCATCTCGTCCCTACATCCGCTCTGAACAAGGCTCGTGGCGGTACCGAAACCCAGTCGCAGGAGCCTCACATCTCCACCAGCTCCGAAGCCACTGCCACCGATGGCAAGCCTCACGTCGGCCGACGAGGAATGCACAGCGCTACTGGTGCCTACTGGGACGAGAAGAAGGACGGCATGTGGACCTTCAAGTACGACGGCGGCGAGGGCAAGGGCCTGGACGTTGTTGTCATGCTCATCTGGGTCGCCATTTGAGTTGTGAACCAAGAGATGGACAATTAGGCGCTTTCGCCTCGTTCTGAACCGAGTCAGACTCCTGCGGACGTGGATGGCACCCTGATTCGGCTATGGCGTTGAAGGACTTGGGAAGCGTGACATTAGGAAAACGAAGGGTACGGTCGAGCTTCCGGTTAAGCTATCAGCCGACGACTTTGATGTTCTTGCAGACCTTGGATGTACAAAATGCGCTGGACTCGATAATATCCTACAATACCAGAACACTGGAGCAAGCCGATTCTTTTATTCGTGGTGCTATGTGCCTTGCTGACCTGGGGCAAATTAATATACTTGGAAAAGGCAGAGTCGCTATCTCCTGATTCCACCAATCGTGTTTTGTTCCAAGTCTGTCTGTGCAGCAACAATATTTTGGTTGCTGGTTGGTATCTATGCATTTGCTGACGATGTGCCGCCATGTATCTAACAGCGAGCTACTTTGAGCTATTGTGTCAAAAGGCGTCAAGCAGCTGTAATCGATATGGTCTTGATTTATTAATGAGCATAGAGCTTCCATGTTCAAGTAACAGTCACTCTCGGTAGATAATCAGATTATCTGGTAGTCACGAAAGATTCTAGATCCCACTAGC
This sequence comes from Fusarium avenaceum, assembly GCA_025948275.1. Classification (NCBI taxonomy): domain Eukaryota; kingdom Fungi; phylum Ascomycota; class Sordariomycetes; order Hypocreales; family Nectriaceae; genus Fusarium; species Fusarium avenaceum. The sequence continues at coordinate 4,895,293 of CP109670.1, read as the reverse complement.
CCAAATACCCAGTTAGACCGGGGATGTAAAGTATGAATCATAGATAGACATCTCGTCAACATATATAATGAGTTAACTTACAGTCTACTAATTTCAGATAGTTGACATTCAACGAGCACTTCAAAGACATGTATTGTGAGGATATCGAAGGATATTTGGTTGCCAATCAATGTTGAGACGACTACTGAGTTCATAGTTATCGTTGTAACTTCCAGGTTGCGGGTGTCCTATGCAGCCTGGCCTTGGGCGACCATGATCTGAGGTGTGCCTAAATTGGAGTGTTGCGATGATATACAACCTCTTTGCTTGGTAAATCAAGCCTGGTATGTCAAGGTGAGGAACAGGATTCGACAGGACTCGCCCCGGGGTGTCCCCGACTTGACCCTCCGTGATAACTTCTCGATGTAAACTGGATATAAATTGGTTGATATGTACGGAGTAGGATCTCTTCTCTTAAGCAACTATCAAATATCACCCCCAACATTGGATGTAGGTATCTTCTGCTTGGGAATATTGATTCAAGGCTGCAACATAGGTAGGTAGGTATAATATAGGGCTCCTGCTATTTCAGGTATGGCGTTGAGGGATACAATACTGGGAAATAGAGGGTGATACGAGACACAACGTACCTGCCTTTTCACATGAGTATCAGGAGATCTCACACACGTGATAGCTCTTGCACTTACACCAACTGATCCTTGAACGATAACCTGACAGAGGTACTGTGAATGGAGGGGCACCTCAGATCATAACGTGGCAGAACAAGCCACCCGATTGAAACCGTCCATCAATGCAACACACTATGAGTATCAACGATCCATGCCTGCATAATGGATGCACACAAGTCAACCAACGTAAATTGTTAGAGTTACACAGTCACTGCATGATCGTGCGAGAAGGAAGACGCCGAGATGCGACTTTGCTGCATAGGTACTTACGCAGGAGGTGAAGATACCTTTGCCGGAATGCAAAATTGGCAACTACTATCTCCTACGATCGAAAGAGTTCTGAAAACCTCAAGGATGACGATAACACGCACATCTTATTGCAAACATATTGCTAACGACAATTGCAACACTCCAACGCATACCTGCGTGGGGGTCTTATGCCACTCCTTGTTCATCGTCGGATTGACAGCATAGCAACAGACATGACACTGCCGAGTCAGAGAATCCATGCTGGCTAATCACAATGTGCCGCATGTAAGTGCATCGCAGATGCCAGATGCCAGACACCAAAACAACATGGTAGGAAGAAAAAGCAACCACCACCTAGAGTCGGGGTAACCGATGAAGAGACTAGTGGCAGTCCATATCGAGAGGCAAAATCCGGTGCATGGACAATTCTTTTTCAACCATTGTCTCAGTATACTCACATAACCCTAGGACTCTAGCCTGGACATTATTCATTTCGTTGATATCTCTACAGAAGTGGATGACGGTCGAGATGCGAAACGACCCTGATTGACGATCGGTCCCGCTCAAAGTTCCCCGTCTTCAGCCCCTCAATTCAAGGGTGCAGTTCCCATGATGTGTATCCATAATGACGTTGAGGCTGGGGTTTAACTAGCAACGCTTTCTTGGCCTGTTCGTCTCTTGCGAGATTGCCGTAGAGAGAGCACTTCACGCTGTTGTTGTACTACAGCAGAACGCACATCGCAGTTGCATACAGCTTGTGCAATATTAGTTGTCTTCTGGTCCGTCATCATCGTGCCGGCTTATCACCCGAGACAAGACAAACTTTTTGTCGTGCTTTCGCGAAGCTTGGAACGTCTGGAAAAGGCGCCTGTCAGGCTAAATCTGGGCATGATTGGCCCCCACATGACCATGACATACTCAGCGACCTCACCATCAAATCGTCTGGGGAAAGGTTTCTCGCTTCTTCCCGTCGTACGATGACAAGGTAGACACAAGCTGGATAACGAACACAGTGTATGTGCACCGGGCCGGTGCGCTCATTATCGCAATGGCTTTGGTTATGGCCAAGTCGTTGGTTAAGGTGCATGTAATTGGTGTTGCGTTTAATAGACCATATGATCAGCAGGTCCTGATCATGGATCGGGGTTTACTCCAAACTTTAGACGCGTCGATGTGAAATTTTAACCGCCTTGCCACCAAACTTGAATCAGGATTCTGATATCGTGGCAGACTGGCTTCGGCATCACCATGCCAGATGGCCAGTAAGAGAAGCCAAGAGGGAAGAAAAGAAGTGGGAAGCACACAGGTCTTCTCCGTGCCTCAGATGAACTAGCCGTGCCAGCATTAGCTTCCACATCATGGCTTTTTTTCGGAGTTGAGTTCCTGGGGGGGCCAGACTACAACCAGCACTGGACAACCCCTGGCAGCACAAAAGGCAGATCTCAAATTGGTCGGGGCCTATCACACCACCCACCTTTTGCCATTAACCATTAACCACTGACCATTCAGCACTCGCCTTTCACTCAACGGCATCCACCGACCTTCGGTCTCCGACCGGCTCTTCGAGAACTTCCCGGTGTCTATCCCATCGTCAATTGTCTTTATAACCGACTTGGGTCGCCACTCCTCAAACCCTGCCCTGATCATTCAACGACCCAAACTTCAAACCTATACCCCTTCAACTTCTCATGAACGTGCTAGTGAGGCTCTCACTTCATCGATCTTCATACAGCCGACGCCGGTATAACATCGTCAACACAACATAAACCCAAGTCACAGAGTGGATCGCTCCCCCTCCTTGATTCACCGCGTTCTCCATCTACATTACATCACAGCATACATCAAACATTGAAACCATCCATAAGATTGTCAGCAACGGCAAATTTTCAGGTTTTCCACCTCAACCACATTTATCCATCCAAACTTACAAAGTACACATACCCGATACCATACTCACCAATCAACCATGGTTCAAGTACTGGCCGACCCTACATTCTCTCCTGCGGGAACACCTACTCACGAGGCCACTGGTGGCCCTCTCATCAAGAGGCCTGGTTTCGGTAGAACTGACTCATCAACATCGATGACACGGGAGGAGCATGCCAAGCGGCTGCAAGAGATTAACCAAAAGAGGGGACTGATGAAGGCACCCAGACGCGGATGGTCAATGACGGATTATCAAGGTGACCATGTTGGATCACACTCAGGTGCCTCTTATATTGATCGACAGACATCTATTCCCGAGAATGATTCTCCTCCAGTCGAGACTCAACAGCCTTCAGCGGCTGAACTATCTCCACCACTCGCCGTGCCCTCGGTATCCCAGGCGCCTGCTGAAGTTAAGACGACTCAGCTTGCCAGTCGACCTAAGCTGCCTCCTCCTCGGCGTTCATACTCTGTTATGGACTATGAGCCAATTCCCCAGACACAACCACAGCCTCCCAAGGATCACACCCTTCTGGACCTTCCATCGGAGCTTCATTACACCATCTTCGACCACCTCGACCCTATTGATAGCGTTTGCTTTGGCCTCACAAACTCCAACTTTTACGAAATCCACCGACGACTGCATGGTACAGTTCCTTTATCCAGCCGTTACTCGGGCCCCAATGACATGGAATGGGCCTGGCGAGGAGCCGGTCCTCTTGTCCATCGGCATGAACGGAATGCCGAGGCAGAGAACCCAGTGAAGCAGATGCGAGTGAAGGGACAGGTTTACTGCAGAAAGTGCGGTATTTCACGTTGTGAGCTGCACAGCCATCTCAAGGACTGGATGGGCGACGGCTACGAGTACTGTTCTGTCAAGGAAGTTTATGGCAGGCCCGCTGGCGAGGACGCCAAACCATACTGCCACATCAAATCCCCCAAGAACCCACACCGATGTGGACGCCATGGAGGAAAGAAAGAATCATCGCATTGAATTTGCATATTAAAATAAGGACAAGCGAGACGGTAGAACTTTACAACCCAGAAAGGGTATAATGACACGAAGGTAGGCAAGGCAATTCATACTCTGTTGTGATCAGACTATAGATAAACACCTGGACGAAGGGGGCATTAAGAAGGTGAGCTCTGGAAAAGAGTCTCCTGTATGGTAATATGACGCAATATCAATTCTTTAAACAACATTCTGCTGTTACCTTTAAACATGTGGAAAGTGGCGCTTCGATCAAAAGAACTTGAAACGGGTTTGGGCGGAGGTAAACAATCAACCTATGATGCAATTCGAGGGAAAGATAAGGGATCTACAGAGGAACATGGGTCAAATTAAGTTGGGACGTCATGGCTCCTCATATCAACAGTCTTCGTTATTACCTAACGACGAAAAGCCAAAAATCGTGGGCGTATACGAGATATGAACTCTTCTGAATATGGAATAGAACGATCACAGGGGCAACATTGATTCTTTGCGAGAACAGAGTTTGCGTACCTGCATCTCACGCGTCATATCCGCTTCCCCTCTGTTACACGATATTAGCAGAATGCCAATCACAACTCATCTCAAGCGCGACCAATAGATTAGGGTGTAAGAGGTAGATCCTTGTCATATGCATTCATTCCTGCACAATTAAACTAAGAGCACCTCATCAAACACGGTAGCATTGGTGGGCTTTTGAATATAGGATGTATGAATTCGTCAACCACGCAGAGCTCTTCGTCTGACAGTAGAGAATCAAGTGGTATGGTACTCCCCTCTGGTCTAGTCTACTCTACTCTAGTATTCAACCTTGCGCCAATCCAAAAATACGAAATAAATAGTATTCATCTGTACCCCAAGAGATATCCCTTTATCAGAGTGCCGGTTACCCTGGCCCGTAAACGCCGTTCCCATAAGAGGAAGCAAAAACACCACTTGCAACCTTGCCTTGCTCCCATTTCATAGTATCAGAAAATGCACGTCGTGTTGTATCCGCTCCTTAGCTAGGATTCTTCCACTTGGGTGTGCAATCACCCTTGGCGTCAATCCAGTCGTTGATGCCCTTGACAAACCAGCCACTTGTCGACTTCTGTCCAGACTTTTGGTCCTTGTGAGGCTTGCCTCTCTTGAAACTTTTGGAAATACAGCACACATTGTTCTGGAAGCGCCACTGGAAACAGCGGCGACCCGAGTGCCAAACCTTATCGCCCTTTTTCTCATCATATCGAGACCTGATCATTTCGTTGCGTTCCTTGTCATTCTTAAGACCATAATAATCGTTTTCGGAAATGTCAAGGTTCTCACTCTCGCAAACCATGGCGCAATGCTCCTTAGAGCGGTGAGCATGCTGCTCCACAGCCTTCTTCTCATTTTCCTTTCTCTGTCTGTTTCTCTGTTTGTCAGTGGCCTTGGCTTGTGCTTCAGGGCCGAAACCAACATAGCAGACATCGTCAGATAGGTTATCCCAATCCTCTTGCTCTGCCTGTAGATGGGGTTCCCAGAACTGATGATACATTTCCCTGATTTGTATAAATCCCTGATAACAAAGTCAGATCGGTTCGTTTTTTATGTACTCTTCATAAGCATACCTGTTTCTGTCGTGTCTGTTCAAAGTGCCAAGCATCACTGACCTCCTCTGGATTCATGTGATGCATAGTCAGAAGAGGCTCACACCAGTGGGTGTTACCGAAGGGTAGAGTAACAGGCTTTTCGCCGTTGAACATAGGATGCGCTTGCCTAACCTTCTTACCGGTCTCCATAACAGCCAGGGACATGAGGTAATCACCACAACATTCGTGGTGGGCCATTAGATCGTACTTGTGCGCCAAGTCTGGAATTTCAACCATCTTCTTCATGGTATCACCATGGATGACATAGCCACTACCGCCATGGGCAAATGGCTTGCCCTTGAGCATTGCGACACTCCCGACGTAAGGAGTTTCTGTACCGTTGACCCTGTTACGGAGATACCAGACCAGATTCGACCAAAAGACGTATGTATCGGCCTCGGCAAACACATACCACTCCTTATTGGGGCGCATCTCCCAAGCCTTTTCTACCATGTGGAGGAACTTGTACTTATCAAGATTCCAGCCTTCCTTCATATCGGCAGTGCAGTACTGCTGAGAAATAGGGCATTCGGTCTGTGCTTTGTAGAGATCGAATTCCTTGCGCCCTTGTCTGACGTCGTCTTTGACGTCTTTCAGGACATCGTAGATTTGGTACTTATCAATTTGTTGGTCCTGTCCGAATTGGTTAGCTGCAGTCACTTATAAAATTGTGGCTTGATGTAGAGTTCCATTGGTGGCACAAGCGTCCCCCCTGCATCTCTCCCTTTGCAAGATAATATTAGCTACTTACCAGATCAGAAAAGAGCAAGTAATCGTCCAGGCATTGTAGACTTGTCAGAAGATGAGCTGGGAGCTTGGTAAATGCCTCGGTGGCACCTGTTTTCATAACGAGCATGATGCCGTCTGTGTTAGGAAATCCATCACAGACTCCGGTCCAGTTGGACAGAGGACCCGAGGGGACATCAAGTTCTGCGGTCTGAGAAGGTGTGAACTCGCTTGCGAAACTGGTTGTCGCGCTGTCCTCATAAGCTATGATCTTGGTTGCACTGTCGCCGTTTTCGGCATGATGGTCATTGTGGGTTTGCGCATTGTCAGACATCTCGACACCCTCAAGTTTCTTGTCTCCGCCCTCTTGGGACTTGTCCTTGCCGTCCGTTTGTATTTTTTCTTCGCTCTGGTGCTTCTCGTCGCTCTTAGGTTTGTCGTCACTCTGGAGCTTCTTCTCATCAGGCTGTGGCTTCTTCTGTTCGCTCTCGGGCTTATGCTCGTCGGTCTGAGATTTCTGCTTGTCCATGTCTTCCTGGGGCTTAGCTGCATCCTCCTGCGACTCGTGTTCGTCGACCTGAGGCTTGGGCAAGTTCGTCTCGCTACTTTGAGGTTTGCTAGTCTCGCTAGTCTTGCTGGACACCTCGCTGTAGACTTGCTCATTGTGATGTAGCTCATCGTCGGTACCGTGGTCGATCTCGAGAATTGATCCATCATCCTCATCATCCTCAGGCTTCTTGATACCTGGTGACTGTTGAGGTTCAGCCGGCATTTTAGGGCTGTCCGGGGTTTGCTTTCCGTTTTCGCCAGTGTATTGTGGCGAGTCCGTATCATATGGGATCTTTTCGGCGGGTTCTTTATCGTTTAATATTTGGTTGGTGGTTGTCTCGTTGAGATTGGCGACAAAGCCTTCTTCGACATCGTACGCGGCACCTTCATGACTGAGATATTTTGTCAAATGTCCGTATAGCCCCGGGGTGTCGTCGCTGAGCTGATGGAGGGGTATAACCAGCAGCAAGGTCAGGGCAGCAAGTGTAACAATTATCAACCTCCAGCCCCTGGGAGTTCTCCAAGCGGAACTTAAGTGAAGACCCATTGGGAAAAGGATGCTGATACAAAGACTAAAAAAACATGTAAGGAAGGATGGGCAGGAGTGTCGAAACCAAGAAAACGAAAGGCAGAGCGGTGCCGAGAGGCTATAAGCATAAGTTGGAGCTGTACGAAGTAAGCTGCAGGGAGAGGGAACGAGATGGAGGCTGAGTGAGGGTGGGATGGCCAGGGTAAAAGAATGTGACGACCCAAGAGATCCTTCTACGAACGGGACTGGAATCACGTTTTGTGCAGCTAAGCTGGCATGGTTCTTTCCACAGGTCTCGTTCCGTCTAGCAACGTGGCGATAGATCCTATCTTCCCCACATCAGCTTATTCTTCCACTTCTCGCGTACTCTACAGTAAGGTACTGAGATCGTACCTTACTCCCTTGTCGTATCTGCCCTTGGCTGTTTGCGAACTTCAAGTCCTTCTCGAACAGAGCACAACTTCATTCAGGGCCCTCCCTAGCCCAGTCGCTACTCGCTAGTTAGGCCTAGGCTTGACGCGGCGTCCCGCACAAGCCGGATGGGTGGGCGAGCCGCTAGCTATGTCTCCGCTGAAGGAAATGGGAAACGAATGGCTGATGGCTCGAGGCTGGCGGAAGTGGATAATTCGTCTGCATACGATTCAGGGGTTGTACATAGGCGGTACACTGCCTAGACTGCCACCGTGACAGGCGAGAGGTAACAGGTAACAGGTAACAGGTAAAACGACAGGCTTTGAACGTTGGAATGGTCTTGGCCGATCTGTCGATTCTCTTCTGAAGGGGTGAGCGCCCGCATTCCAAGCTGTTTGAGTTTGATAGGTACTACGTAGGTTCCCACAACTCATTGCCGACAAACCTGCAAACGTGCGTGCCTCAGACGTTGTGCCTGGAACGCAGATACCTGATAAGGTTTCTTCAATCAGGGCGACGCGCCGGATTGGAATCCAAACTTTTGCTCCAACCACGCAGCAAAGGGCCAAACGGCAGTATGGCAAATTGCTCATAGCGCAGGGCGTCGCCCCAAAGTCAATAGTCGAGGCTATGGCTCAAAGTAACAGTTTTCCCATCTCCTGAAGCGGACATTCCCATCAACAGAGTTTTGCCCCTTTTCGAAAACGGTATGTGGATATTTTGTTTATCAAAGTAGTCCTTTGTAAAAAAGAAAAGAGCGAACCCCAAATCCAGGCGTCAATAGTATTGTTTCGTTTGTGATGGTAGCCGTCAATAGTGCAGTGTAGCGCCTTTCTAGGCATGCTTTAGGACGCGCATAGTTCTGTGCCTGCCTCTCTCTACCTTAGTACATAGGTGGGGGACTATTCGTCTTTCAGCTATAAACATTTTGCACCAAGCGCAATATAACTTTTTCCACCCCTGAGGCTTGCAGCATCCACAAGCCCCAGTCTCATAAAATAATTTGGTTTGCGCGTAAGCTATCAGCCCGGAAGTTGCAGTGATGACTGGTGAAGGTAATAGCCGCTGAGCTAGGGCTTGTATTCATTATGACACTGGACTGGGCACTGTCCCATGTTTCAAGAGGATGATCTTCGTCATTGATTCCCCCATGGGTCAAGAAATTCATGTTTCGGACAGAGCCTGAAACAGTCTGAATCCGTCACAGGTCCTTGCTTCGCAGACTTAGGCAAGGTTAATTAATTATCGGCTCCGTCGGATTTGATTCAATTTAAGGTGATCAGGTTCTGGTTAATGAAAGTAATTCTTTTATCAAGTGAACTAGATAGCGACAACATGTCGTGGATCGCGGTTCTCTTTGGCTTCGTGGTCGGTTTTTGAAGTTGTTGTGATGCGGATTCTCCGTCGCTTACCTAGTCGATATTCTATTCTGGTGGTGGTCAAGCTGCGTTATAAGACCATGGCACCTTATTTGAAGTCCCAATCGAGCTTTTGTTGTTGGGTCTGAATTTCCAAGTCCCGGGGTAAATTATATCGTGCTGTCTGTTTCGTCAATGATTACCAGCAATCAGTCGTGCCTAATTGAGACTGCCGACAAACACCTCTGATTGGTGATGAAGGCGGATGTTTGATGCAAGTGCTTGACGCGATGTATGTCTTACCTTTTAGAGTGAGATTATCCGCATGGAATTAGATGGTACCGCAGGTCCAGGAACATGGGGTAGCAGGCCGTTTGACATGTGCCGTGCTGAGAGTCTGCATAAGGCACTAATGTAGAGATAGATAGAAAGGTGGTACAATGTGTCAACCATCCATAATTGCGTGATGCAGCTCAGTCGAGCACCAACATCTGGGTAAACGAGACAGATGGTTGTTTCTTTTCATTGTAATATCCGCATTGAGATAGTGCCTGCTGTCGTGCATTACCTGCTGTACCTACCTAACTAGTAGGTAGATACATTACCTACCTGCTCTTGCCTAGGTCGCTGATTGATAAGATGATAAGCGACTGTCAATTGATAAGAGGTCCTTGTCTCGATCCACCAAACGGGCAAGAGCAGCAAAGATCAACCACTGGGGAAGTAGCGTCTAGAGAACAGCCACGTGCATGACATGACAGGAAAGGTGCGAACCACCAGATACCTTCCTACTCTTACATTTTGCTTCATTCTTTGAGACACCTTAAACATGACTCACCATCGACACTGCTGAAACGTCAGATCAACTTATTCTCGAGATTTGTATGCTACGGTGACAAACTCAACAACATAATCAATGACATTCGTGACCACCAGATTGCCGGATTGTGCCTGTCGTTAGGCTCGATCTGCGTAGGCCGATCAAGGCATCATATCCAATGTGCAGCGACAAACCAGACGGTAAACGACCGAACGGGTTTTACTCAGCACGGCATTTAATCGCACCGCTTGCGCCATTCTTTCCAAGTGGTCCCGAGCCGACCTCTGGTTCGTCCAGCTTGTCTTCATGGAATCATAGACTTTCGTTTACCTACAATAATACCCTGTCAGGGTCCCGAAGCCCCGCCCCCAATTGAGGGAACGATCCAGACAGAAGAAACATGGATCGAGCGGCTATTGCGCCATGAAAGGACCCTTCTTATCAGAATGATGCGCAAGAATCGATAATGAGTGGTCTGTCAGTCAAGAATAACTTCTTAAACACGCGCAAATCTTGGAGGTGGCACTATCCGTCTTCATGTTTATGGTTATACTTCTCGACCTGAAGCCTCAAGAGACAATAGATCGGTATTCCGGATAGAGCCGAGCTCTTATCGCACCCACTCGACTCAGGGACTATGTCTAGATCGGGATTACTACAGTTGCTCGCAATCGGAATCACGACCAATTGGACAGGGACCAGCTCCCATCCTCCCCAGATCCAACTTTTATAAACGTAAGCTGTCCATGACTCTGGCCGGGGATCGAGCAATTTCTTAAAGACGCAGTCCACCTTTCTTTTTTGTTTGTTGAGTAGCTTTGGTTTCTCTCCTGCTCCTCCTTCTCTTAATATTCTTCTTTATCATCTTCATAACATATCACTCCACCATCGCTAGAGGTTTTGCCGACTCGACTTGTGTTAACAACAAAAGTTTTGTGGGTTTCCAAATCGCGACACAAGGATCGAATCTATAGGAGAATTCGAATCAGCAGTCGATCACGGGCACTAATACTGTTGCCAACGATCAGCTACCCACTACAGGCGGAGAGTTATTGCTTGTAAAGAACTGTTCACGTTCAGCATTTAGACGCCTTGGTCACCTCATACATTCGACATCTCAACAAAGGTTCACCTTTTCCTCCTTCAACTCATATTCTGAATCTTGCCAATATGGCAAATTTGTCTCAAACTGCCCATGGGCCAGTGCAGACGAGTGCAGTTGTTGTCCTTGGAGCCTCTTCGTGTCCTGCCGTACCTCCTCCCTCCCCTCCTACACCATCTTCATCCCCACCAGGAGATGCCTTCTGTGATCCCATTGACCCATTGAGTTTGGAACGAGAACTTAGAGGAGAGTCTCCCGTCAAGGATCAACGCCTTCGAGATGGAATTCATGTCCTCAACACGGAGGCAGTGGCTTTGAGAAATCTGTCGCGGTTTTATGAAATGGACCCCGTAGCACGCGACGGATTCAGCAGATCAGTTCAGGCTATAACCAGACAACAGACAACAAATGGCAAACTAGTCGTCATCGGTGTAGGCAAATCGGGACACATTGGGCAAAAGCTTGTGGCCACTTTCAAGAGTCTCGCTATTCACGCCGTCTTTCTTCATCCCACAGAGGCCTTGCATGGTGATCTCGGTATCATCGGGTCTAATGATACACTCATGTTCATCACATTTTCGGGCAAGACTCAGGAGTTACTCATCATGTTGCCTCATCTCGACGAATCCCTCCCGACGATACTTCTTACATCACACACTTCATCTGACACATGCGAGTTCATTAAACACCGGCCCAATACCATATTGCTCCCTGCCCCGATTCCAGAGCCTGAAAAAATATCATTTGGCGTTTCTGCACCTACTACATCGACAACAGTTGCACTAGCTATTGGTGATGCGATTGCGATCACGGCCGCAAAGGAGATCAACGCAAATATCGCATCTGTGTTTGCGAAGAATCATCCTGGTGGTGCGATTGGTGCTGCAGCTCGACAACCTCGGACCATCAAGGATATAGCTGTTTCCTGGCACGACATTCCGGTAACGACAGAGACGGCCGAAACTAGCCTGGGCTTCGACTTGCTCCGCGCAGGTTTGGACTCTGAGTCTGGATGGGTCAGGGTACAAGATCAGGTCGCCTCGCCCAGTATAATACGGGGAATTAGCAGGCATGATCTTAACAGGACTTTGGCGAACATCTCCAACTCCCTTGTGTCTAAGAGCGAGATGCTTCCAATGTCATCGGAGACGACCATCCGCCAAGTAGGCGACATATTCAATAACATGCAGCTGTCGCCAGTCGACGAGGACCTAACATGTGGGCCAAAGACTGTTATTGCTGTGATGGAAAAGGGGGCGATAGTTGGTGTACTAGAAGCTGGCATCATCTTTAATTTCAAGGATTAGGGTACTTTGTTTGCATAGAGGATGACTTTTTGGACGACATTTCGCTCTTCATGATCAGAATAAGGGCTACGTCTGGTGGGACTTGGTATTGACGTGTTATGGCAGCGCATTGGCGATTAGGAATGGGGAATTATCATTGATGTCTTGCAGCAAAGACATCTCACGAATTTTTGGCGTTTTGTAGACACGTATGCAATTATTGGATTATGTCGTGGGCTCACGACGCATATCAGCACTCTGCCTTTTAATGCTATTCTACCCTTACAGTCGTCCCTTATGTTGCCTAAGTGGAGGAATACTGTAGTTCTGAGTGCGTACAAAGGCTTTGTTGAGCTACCAGTTTCAATAGTCTTAACACCCTGCCCACGCATGGACGGCTGATGTATGTCGTGTCGATGTTGAATATATTTCTACAACATGGATATTTTTTTATTCCACTGAGGGCCACTAAACAATTACGTAAAGTAGGTAAAATATAATGTAACAAGAATAAGTCACTTACTCTGCTTCGGTTGGCGTACTACCCTACAGTTCCAACTACTACCCATGTTGCGGCTGGAGCGTAGTATTTAAGTCCGCCTTATCATGAGTCGACATTTTCACGTGCTTGACAGTAGTTAGACCCCAAGTTGACGTTGAGTTATGAGGGAGTCCAAGGTCGACCTTGCTTTAAAAAATAGTTGTCGTTCACTTTCTCGCTTTATTATTCAAGAGAAAGAGTATTGGTTTAGGAGTTAAAACACCACAAGCCAGAGCTACAGACAGGAATCAATGTAAGTTTTAAATCTTAACCATCTTCCAGCTTGGTCTTACGGCGACATAGAGAGTGTTGATCCCAATGTTCTATTCTGTCGATGATTGTCATAGCAAGACGCCGTGGTTGTTATTAGGTTATTATTGGCGTGATAAAAGACCATGATCGTGGTAATATTGTTATCTCCTCACTTGGGACAGACCATAATGAATCCAACCCTGTAGCTTGTACGTAGAGTACTAGTAGCTACGCATAATATGTATCTCATCTCATACATGTGCAAAAAGGCCCATGCAACTCGCAAAGAGATAAGAGACAGCACATGCAATCCACTAATGTATAGAATACCCATGTTTCTACCTCAAGTCCAGCCCGTCAGTCAATCAAGCGTATTGACTTAAACTCAGCCTCATGGAGAAGATGGCCCCTTGTCATACCCGCTGCGTTGCGGACTAGTATCAGGTCGCAAGTCTATCCTACATAAACTCACGACCCCATGCCGAGCTGGCTACCCAGAGATCGATTTCTCTCATTACCCTACCTCGAAACTCGTACCCCGTAGGAGACAACAACAGGAATTATGGGGCTTCTGTGTATGGGCCCCAATTCTGACTCTGATCACTCGATGTCCTTCCTGTTGTGTATTGCTAGATAGCCAGGCCGTGGATTATGATGGATGCAGAGGTACCTATGCAATGCAATACTACGTCGCATCGTGGGACTCGTTCGGCATGTCGTGCTCCCCCTCTCTCGCGTGAGGAAAGACTTTCCAGGCCTTTACTGCTTGTAGAAAGGCGAAACCGGAGAATTAACTGTAATTATCACTTTTGAGTTTGTACTCAGACCAGGTGGTTGGAGTCTTGGAGTCAGCAAATGTATGTAAGCGTGTGTAATGAAGATTGTTTTATTCTTTTTTGAATATCCAGCATTATATGTATGTACTTCCTATTATTATTACTATCAACACAAAGGGCCGCATGAACATAACTTACTACAAATTCACATGCTTGGTGCCAGGGTCACAATGATGGATCTTTTGAGTCAGAGGTTGGACTGCCCTTCAACAGCCCGAGTCAAGCTGGCCATGGAGGGAAAATTGAAAATTCTGGACTGTCAACGTCCACCGAGGCCAATGATCTAGAACGTGACACTTGCATGAAAGGCCACTGACAGATGAGATATGTCGGACCCTAGCACCTCAAACAAATGCCGTTTTATCCGACGTTTACGGGGATAAAGACTCGATTCTGCGAAGACGGGCGTGACCTATTGCCGCTTTTGGACTGCAACTCACATCCTCGTAACTTGACCTCTTCAATAGCCTTCACCATCTCATGCGCACGACCCCATCGCTATACTATGTACGTACGCACTGTCAAGCGGCAGAGCGGGTTGTGGATATACATAGTCACAGACCCCTGAAGGCTTAATCCACAAGGGACCTTTGTTAAGAGCCTCTCCTCTGAATCCAACGTAGTTAGTGGCGAGCCTCTTGATCTCCGTATTCGAAAAAAAAACAGAATTCAAGCAGGGGCAGCTTGAGGGTCTGCCCTGTATCCATGGGAAGCATGGCTCAAATCTCCCGACAACCGGGATGACAGTGGATTTGGGTACAGAACGGGGATACGGAGCCATCAGGCAACGCAGCAAAATATCCGCTTCTGCTATAAAGCGATAAAGTAATACCAGATCTAGGCGAGAAGCGGATACGATATTCGTTTGTTGTGTCATATATGGGACTGGGGCAAAGAAATGCTTGTTGCCAGACCGAGCTCCCAATTCGGCATATCAGTACACATAACCAAGGTTTACGTACCAACCGTTAGCCACGGTAAACAGCTCGACCAATAATGTGTTGTAGAACCTTCTGTCAACATGATGTCTTTGATTCAATCATGCATGGCTTCCTGGCTTGTGCTATCCGTGTTTGTATTTCCACCCAAGTGCAGTATCGAGTAGCTGGACATTTTCAACCTTGCCTCAATATTTCAATGAGAATCGACTTAGTACTGTCTTTGCGGCACAAAAGACATAGGTTGTGAGATAGAATTGCCAAGTGGAAACAGGGCTTAGCTGATGGGCTGGGTAGTCTAGATGCCCATAGCTAGCAGCCATGCCGGGTATTGTTTCCTACGAACCGTCGCTAATAACGTTGTCTTGATGGTGGAGTAGAGGCAGAGAGGCAAGAGTTTCTGTCCACAGCGACTCAAAATAGCCAAGCCCTTTATCTTCATAAGGCGTGAGGGGAATATATGGAGATTTCACTGTGCAGTGGGTAATTCTCCAATAAACAGAGAAGAGCAAAAAAGTACAGGAATTAGGCGGTTGAGAAAACCTGCCAGGATTCTGTCACCCCCTGGTCCACAAACATCTTACTATTGGACAGGACCCTGCCAAGCTTTTCTCGTCGTCGACGCAACAGAGCCAGTCGAGCCAGCACATGGTCCATGCTGGGCTGGAGAATGGAGGAGCTGGAGCGCTAAATCTTTCCCAGCCAAGCACAATGACGGAGTAAACTTCAACTCTAAGGCTGAACCACAAGATTCAGGCAGATAGTTTCGACTGTTCGGCTGTTCGCCGATACGCTCGCCTGTTGTCAAGTTCCCACAATGAAATCACCGTAGCTTTGGGTATATACGATGATGGCAGTGATCTTGTTTAGCCAGGGAAATGATGAGAGAGCGCCACTGTTCGAGCCAAAACGATCCCGTAATATGTTAGAGACAAGGGTCCATATATTCGTAATGCATGGGTTATGTCCAGACTCCAAGTTTTCACGAGCCGGAGAAGCGAAGAGAAATGAAGGCATGGGGAAGAGGAACTGTTGAAGGATGAGGCCGATAGGTCGAGACTCAGGGAATCGCATGGAAATACGCAACGAATTCATAGTGATTCGGAGATAAGCTTGCAAGCTCAATATAACAACTTAACAAGTCAATGCCAGCTGTTGACTGGCCATTGTGCTGGGACAAGTTGGTGCTCTAAAATACCCATGAATTCCCTGCTCTTGCCTTAGGTCATCGCGTGACCAGTGACGATGGCTCGTCACTGCTGCACTGAGGTGGTTGCTGGCTGATTGGAGACGGGCCGCATACACGACAATACCAACCGACCCAGTACTCCGTACCGGTACTGTAGCAGTGGAAATGGCAGACCAGCAGCACCAGGAGTCGTAGGCCAATGTTTTGAAATGGTGAATCCCACGCCGCACTGCCTCTTATGTCTTGGTCTGTGTTCGCTGCTTGAACTGGCGTTGAGACCTACACATGGTCGTCGTTGGCGACGGCATCAGCCGACGTATTTTAGGACAGAACTACGTGCCTCCAAGGTGCAGCACAGTGCATCGCAATATGGTCCGGGACTTGCTGATTGCTCAGGTTGACAGGTACCAGCTGGCTTGGTGTTTCGTCTGAGACAACAGTGGCTGCGGCTATGGCTGATACCCGTATGTGACAGACACCATAATGGGCACTGACATTTTCGATCTGCAATATTCGCAAACTGTCGATTCCATTAGAACAGTCGAATGCACGACAAGTCGCTACTGCATTGGCGCGTTGCACAGCGTTCGATGGCCGCTCAATAAACCGTATTCGTGGAGAATGTTGTTGAATACCTAAGCACCGGCGTGAAAGTCTCTGATTTGTCCCCATATAATGATTTTAGCTGAGATAGCTACTAAGCTGCCTATGGAAAGAAAGATCCACCGGGCTGCCGTAGGTACCTGCCCAAGGGGACGGGAGGGAGGATAACTGCCTAACCTAAGGCAAGTGGGTGTTTCTGATGAAACGAATTCCGTGGAAGCTGCGTTAACCTTATCAACTGTTGCCCTTCAGTTCGCCCGCACCTGCTTGAATACGAACATGCTTAGCATACAGTACCAGGATAAGAATGTTAACACTGGGATTGATAACCTCGAAATACAAGATCCAAGAGTTTGGGTAACTTTAACGATAAAGCGTTATCCTTCTTATCGGACAAAGCGCTCTGCTACCACACACGCACCTCAACAAAGGAAAGGTGTGTGTGTGTGTGTTACAGTGCCTAATCTAATATTGGAAGTCTCAGAACGTGGCGTTTCTAATTCTTCTACCAAACTCAATTTCTCTATATGCCGAACGATAACAGCCGAGACTGACATTGACTACCCAGTTTAGCCGCTATACCACCAACTAGAGAAGTTCTCCTCGGTAACGGGCTAACAAACTCCCTCGTCAATTTCAATTCCGACGCGTTCTAGTTCAGGTAGTCGTATGCAGCTCTTTGGTCTATCAAGGAACCGAGGCACAATTGCTTCCCTGCGTATTCCCAAGTATTGACAAAAGTTCCAGAATCTGGCAAATTATCTGCTGAACCTCACTTGTTCCCTTACGAAGCCTAAGCCGAAACGTGCTGTACAGACAGCGTCTGTAAAGGGACCCTTGGTCGCCCACTCCCCTCCCCTCCGCCTCTCCAGAACCTTGGAGCCCACCGCCCCATCTGTTAGGTTTACCTTGCCGGGGGTGGGCTATACGTACATACTGCAGCGCACGATGGATGGATCATGCCAAGTCTAGGATCTTGTCCGGGTTGGTGTTACCGATGCATGCAAAGCACGAGGTGAGTGGATGGACTCGACAAGAGTGGTAAGAGGCGCAACAAGGATGAATCACTTTTTTTTGTTGATAGATATAAACTTGCAAAGTTTCCTACGCCTCGCTCACAACTTTTCCCTAGCTTCTCTCGCTTAGACTTCCCCCGAACGTACACTTCAGCAACAATTTATCAATTGATAACACGCCTTGGGTTCCAGAAAGGTCATATTCAGAGAGAAGCCCCAGGCAGCCTGAAATTTTACCTCTCTCGCATTCCCACTTGTACGGCGCTTGTTCTTGACACCGTGATCATCTGATAAGCCCAGACTCACCCAGAGACTTTGTATCTCCATGAGACAGTGCTTCGTTTGTCGATTGCGGTGAACCTTGGCCAAATTCTTCTGCCCGCATCGCTGAAACTCTTATCTCGAAACGACGGGTCATTCCAAGGATTGAGTTCTTAACTGCCGTATTACCATCAGCACCCATCAGCCACAACACAGAAGCATAGATAAAAAGGTTCTCTGATCACTCCGATACCACCCGCGTCCCTTCGACTCTTATCGGTGCTTCATTCCCAGGACAAGAGCTTCAGTTACTATTGACATTGCACTTGCAAGGTATCAGTCTGCAACAACTTTAGCGCAACCGACGCTGCCAACGCCCGCAGCAACAGAAACGTCCAGGCCAAAGTCAAAGTGAGGTGACTCTCCTGTCTCCACAGTCACTAAAACAACCTGGCTACCCCCTGCTAGGGCCTCCTTTAAAGAGCTCAGACACTTGCAGCTTAGGCGCTGAAGCCCCATTACCTGTCCTACCACGACAGGCCTTAATCTCTAAATTGGATCTCGAGGCAGGCTGTGTCTCAAATCATACTGGGTGTCCCTCATATTTTGGGTACGTCATTTTCCGCTCTTATTGACGCCTTCGTTCCTTATGTCCTTCCCTGTCTCTGTCTCTCTTTCGCAAGCAACCGAGCTACTATAATTCTTTTTATTACACCCGAGCAGCAACTATCGCGATTGTCTTGAATTGCGCATTTGACTTACAGCTCGCCTGTCTTGTAGATACCTATAAAGAGACGGATCCGCCTTTCGTAGGCAGAGAGTTCAGTTCGGCGACGTTGGAGCAGTCTCTTCCCATTTACTTTACCCGCCAACTCAATCCGATTCGACTTGACTCTTCCTCTGCAACTCGTGTCCGAACTCCCCGTGATATTAATTTATTCTACAATTTGGAAGCAAAGATCGCGACGCGCTTGAGGAAGACGATTTTGATCATCCGCTCTTTTCCTCTTTTTTGTATCAGGTTCAATTGGGTTATTTCAATCACGATCCGTCATCATGAAGTTTGGTGAGCATTTGGAGCGGGAATCCGTTCCAGAATGGAACCTACGTATGTTGCAGTTCTCTCTTCATTGGTTCAATTGCATTTCACTAACATATTGTGTCTCCGCGCAGATAATCTCGATTACAATTCCATCAAGCATGAGATCAAGATGCACACGACGCGCGACCAGGCCACGGCTATGGCCATCCCTGGACACAAAGATGAGGCCTTGTCTCGGTTTGAAGACGGTTTGTATATGGAACTCGGTCGCCAGCATGAAAGGCTGCAGCTCTTTGTCTCAAGCAAGGCAGATGAGATTTCACGTCGATTAGGTACGTTTCGGGCCTGCAACTCTGCGCCACAACCTGGGTGGCACGCGACCACATGCCAAAACTGACACCCGACTAGAGCATCTTGCCAAGAACATCAATCGGTGGGCGTCGAAGAGTCAAGATGAACTCACCGATAACTCTGCCATAAAACATCAGAGAAGATTTACAAAATATGAACGTGAGCTGGTTCGTTGCGGCGGTGACATTCATGCCCTTGAGCGCTTCGTCAACGCCCAGACCGTCGCGTTCCGGAAGATCACCAAAAAATACAAGGTGCGTCATCGTGGCTGCTTGGTACAAACTTGGATATTTGACACATGTGCTGATCGACTCCCTATCTACAGAAATGGACTGGCTCTACGACACTTGGTACTCGCCTCTACGAGAACATCCTCTCTGATCACAAAAGCTTTACTCGCCGAGACTTTTCATCCCTACAACAACGATATGACGACATCACCTGTACTCTCAACGCTGCCGCTCCTACAATGAGCGAGCCTAGTTCGCCAGACTCCCCAGCACATTCCTACCGGCGCCAGTCCCTCTCTGGGTCTCTCTACTCGGCAAATCGTCACCCTGCCAACCGCTCACATCCTACTTTCGAGCCTTTGCCTCCACCGCAGATGGAAGAGCAAACTAAGTATTGGAATGAATATGATGATGGAAGTGAATGCGGAGGTGATGATGACGGATATGCTATCTATATCAACCCGGATGAAAGCACTAACTTTCCGGGCATCGACTATTTACAGGGTATCTTCAAAGGACCTCTTAACAAGGCGAAGTGTTGGTTCAGGCATAACAAAGCTGAGGAGCAGCAGGCTCTCCTTGGTGCCGACCATTCGCCTTACCAATACTCCAGTACAACCTTTAATAGCAGTGAATCAGATGAGGAGGCAGGATATGCTAGCTCAGACGGCTTCCCGACAACCGGATATGCTACTCACTACGCTCTGCCTAGCCTCAGCCACCAGCACGCACACCTATACCGCGAGAAGACTCTGTTCTGGGGCACTGTTGGTTCTTTCGCTATCTCCTTTCTCCTCCTCCTCGTTGCAGGCACGCTCATCTCCACCGGCCGACACAAGCTCCGAGCCGAAGTTGATGCGGGCGTTACTGTTGGCGTAGTTGCGAGTTTATTCACTGCGTGCAGTGCCCTCGGCATGACGCTATACCGGAACGACCAACTCTCATTACCGCACCTACTGGCAGTTTGGGCCACCTTCATCGCATCTTGCACCCTTAACGGCATGCTACTAGTTCTTGTCGTGGGAAACACCCCATAATGCCCCTGGGGTTATCTTTATTTTGTTGATGGTCCTGCCCTCGAGGGGTCGAACCACGATTTGGACGTCTTTGATTTATGTGAACGATTTTCTTCGATTAGGCGTTGAGCGTTGAGCGCTTTGAAATTGCGTGGGAGGATGAATATTTGTGCATCCTGTTCCTGTATTGGCTGAACAAAAGCTGGCCGTTTGGCCTAAAGTAACGAGCAGTGCCCTGAGGTACACGCTTTGATATATGCCCACAAGTTGATGGCAAACCGATAAGCACGAAACAAAAACCATCTAATTGTAGTTCAAGAGGAAGAAAAAAAAGTTTTAATTTCCAAGAGCTTTCAAGTTCGTCCCAAAGATTCAGAGTCGATAGTTTTCGTTCGTGCTGGAGTGACATATTGATCAATAGCTTGGCGTTTGTTGTCGGCACGGTGACATAGGCAGGCCTCGGTCCGGTGCCTTATTCATTCATGAAGCTCCATTGTGTCTCATCCGCGTCCGCTAGAAACAGTTCAACCTTGTTAACAAGTTGGCCTGTACAGAGTTAGAAGTCAGTCCGTTATAGTTCTCTCTGCTCCATGACTTGATGTTTGACAGGGTGGTTTGCCAATAATCTAAGAACTTACCAGCAACTCCCCATCTCTTGGCGAAAAAGTGCAATGAAGCAAAAATGTTATGGAATCTTGTGTCAGCTTCGGGAATGAGATGTTCAAGGTGACTCAGCACCATGAGACAATGATAAGCCGAGTAGGGTGTGACGGGTGAACAGGGAGCAAGTAGGTGAGGGCGGTGAGCGAGCTGGTCGTTCAGATCGGTGGTGGTATCAGCGATGATACGTATCGTGAAGTTTAAACCAGCAATGGCCTTGGGAGCTATGTCGTCGGCGGACGGAGAGAAAGGGCCTGAGGCGGATATCGTGTTGGCAGTGCGGAGTTGGCGACAGTACAGGAATAGAAGAAGACTAGAGCGGGTTGTCAGTTCGGCGTTCTAAAGACAGCTAGACAGGCAGATATTGTTATGTCTTCGTAACTCAAGGTTCAGCTTACCAGGTACAAGTGGCAAAACATTCGTAAAAGTCACCCCAGCGAGAGGTCTGCATGATCATGGCCTCTACTAGGTTGCGTGTGGCAATATCGAGCTCAACATACTCGTCTAACAGAGCATTAGGATTTCCGGGGGGTTTGGGTGAATATGCCCTTGTATAGAGCATTGCACACTGGCAGTTCCTCTGGAAAGGGCCAAGGGGCACTGATGGTGTAACGTTTGCTGGATGTCGCTGAACCGAGCGTGTGGGCGACTGATTTTGATTATGCCAGATCAAATTGCTCGTCGGTAAAAGGTCATCTGCAGCCGGAGATGGCACTTGAAGTGGCATGTGGATAAGAGAGCAATCGACATGAATTAAACGGTCGAGCACAAATAGGCTCCAATAGACGCAGCGACGCTCTTCTTCTTCGTAAGGAATGTTCGCCTCTCGCTCGGCCTCGACATACTTTCCAGGGCCAATACGTAGGACGATGGCCATGGTATTGGCGTCTCCAATACTGACATAGGCACGCATCACATCACCGTGACCGAACTCAAAGAGCGCAAGGAGGATAGAACACTGGACAAGCTCAATGCAGGGAGCGGAAAGGCCACGAAGGACGCTCAGGGAGCGCTTAGCAGCCCGGTAGGCGGGCATCTCAATCATGTCCTTTCCCTCGTTGACACTGGTGCTCGCTGCGGCAGCTTCGTCGTCGTACTGAGATACGAGTTGCATGCAAACGATCAAGAGGGCGACCGCGGGATCGCGAGGTCCTTGATCTGCACCAGAAGCTGAACCAGAGCTGATGTTATCGGTGCGAATAGAGAAGAGTTCCGGGTGGACTACGGATAACCAGGGATTCATAGTCTCAAAGTAGCGTTCAGTTGCCTCACGCCAGGGAATGTTGCGCGAAGATAGCAAAGCCATAACCATGGAGCTAGAAATATCGAAGGCAGGGTCGAATATACCCTGTCCATATGCTTCCTTGGGTGTAGATCCTGCAAGATAACCCGGTTCCACAACAGCTGTAGTTGGTGCAGTGTAAATAAAGTCATAGGAGCATGTTGTTGCAAGCCTGGTGAGTTAGTCGGGACCCTGAGAGAGAGAGAGAGAGGGTGGGAGAGAGAGAGAGGGAGAGAGAGAGAGGGAGAGAGAAGAAAAGAGTATCAAAGGGATGGAATAGTTGCGCACCTCGTACAGCGGGAGCAAGCAGGCAATGCTTTGTCACATTTCTTTTTAGTGCGAGTACACTTTTCACAGGCTCTGTGAGCACGTTCAGGCTCCATTGGAGACTCAGAGCCCCGTGAAGATGACACGGAGCGAGACATGATGGTTCTTCTTCTGGGATCCGTGGTGGGTGATATGTAGCCCGTAATATGGGCTTGATCTTGAGTATTCGGGGGCTTTGGTAGATGCAAGCAGAAGACAGAGTTGTGCTAACTAGATAGGCTTTTATTGTGTCAGAGAGTGAAAGGGTAGTGGAGGAATATGAACTACCTGGACAGAAGGCTGTGGTAGTTGTTAACCCAGCTAAAATTGGAGTAGATATATGGATGCAAATGTAGATGTGGTAGTTGCTGTGGATGTGGATGTGGATATGGTTTTGGCTTTGGCTTTGGCTTTGGCTTTGGCTTTGGCTGTATGTTAGACTGATATGCTAAGTTGCTCTGAACCGGGACTGTTGCTTTATATCGTTGGTGAGAGACGAAGAGAGCGAGAGAAAACAGAGGCATTGAAGCCCGGGAACGAGGGCTATTTGACGTCGAGCCTCAAGAAGAGGAATAGGAAGAAGATGATGCCCCCCGGGCCACAGAGTTGGATAGACGTCGATGGGGCTCTTGGTGCTTCTAGGCCTGGGGCCAGAATAGGCTGGGGGTGGTTGCAGATACCTTACGCAGCAGCGCTGCGGGCAACACTGAACGCAGTGCAGAGTACCTACTTGGTAGGAGTAGATGATACGTTATAGTGGGCGATGTATTCTACGCACCCGTACCCGCACCCGCACCCGCACTCCAACCTGGACGCTGGACGTTGGATATGATGTGCTGGCTGTACCGGCGATGCAGGGCCGTTGTGTGGCACGTTACGGAGTAGACTCGGGGACGGTAGATGGCGAACCTGGCCCGGGAGATGGGTTCCAGGTGCCTGGTCCAGGTGGTGGGTGCTTGGATGGATGCTAAAAGCCAGGTTCACTTCTTGGTCAGGGCAAGATTGACAGGGACCAGATCGCGGATGACGTCTAGCCGGTTAGTCAGCCGCTGACAGGGGGTCCAAGGCTACGGGATTCGGGATGAAGAGGAAGGCTGAAGATAGTTTTGATTTGAGAGGATAAGGTAAAGCATTGGAAATTGGGCAGATAATTGGGAACAGGCAATGGACCCTTGCCAAAGTCGGAGTAGATCGAGCAAACCGGAAAGAGCGGGGGACCACCTCCTTCACGGTTGACGGGCAGGTAGCGAGGTGAGGTAGGGAGCGAGGTAGGGCAGGCAGGGGTACCGTACCTACCTCTTGGCTCTAGTCATAAGAGACAGGGTTGATTTGAAATAAAACTCAAGTGTACAGTAATTGTCGCCAATTGGGCCAGAAAGGGAAAGACGACATGAGCTCAGACTGTCAGAGAGGGTACAGACTCTGGTAATAGTGACGGAATGTGGAAGGGAAATAAGTCCCTGACCGATCTAATCTTAGGTACTACCCACCTACCGGCAGGTAGGATACAATACCTAAGGTAGATCCAATATATTAGGTTAGTTAGTAGGTACCTACACAACCACTACCTAAAGTGCAGCCCTAACTAAAAATTGTCCAGACGATGGCTGCAGACATGGGCTTCCTCAAAAGGTGATTAACTTCCTAGTGCGATACTATAAAATGCATGCATAGACTTTTAACAAGGTTGATCAGCAAGAACCACATACTTAGTACGTACAGTACTAGGTACTAGGTAGATAATGAAGAACACAAGGAAGGTACAGTCGACCCTAAAAGACCAATTCCAGGCATCAACGAGTTTACAATGGATCTCAAATCCACAATGTCGGGCCCATTATACACTGTAGATGTAAATCCCTCTTGCTTGGCGGGGTTTGGCCCCAGTTCCGCGGGGAGACCGTTACCACTACCACTACCACTACCGTTACCGCTACGGCTACGGCCACGGCTACGGCCACGTAACTTTACATTGATTTACCCAGTCCGGGCACCTCGAGTAGCACATCTTTAGCACACTTTCAGCCCAGTGAGGCCATGTCGCATGTCGTGCCCGCCCACCAGCTCAACATAAGCGTTAGCGGCTGGTTGGTGGGTGGATGTATTTACCTCTCCATGGGTTAGCTTACCTCTAGCTTACCATACATGCTCAGACCGCCGGGCATGGATGGATGCCCCAGGAATGAGGCAGTTGAGAATTGGGGTCGGAATTCGACGACCCTCATTAATCATACCTGCCTAAGCAAGCTGATGACATGCTATCAAGCACTAGTAGTATAATCAGACGGGCAGATCTCGATCTTACATGGTCTGCGGCACATGGAAATCAAGGTCGCATTCCAAATATGTGCAAATCAAATCATTTCAGATCACTTACAAAGCGCTCAAGTGGAATTCTCGACATCTTTCTAGAATCAGCTTAGACTAAAGTTAGACTAATAGGTTGTCATCGGAGATAATCTTCAACGCGCATGACATCACGCCCCTTCTCACAGGTCAAACGTCAAGGGTCAAGACAAGCTAAGGTAGCATCCGAAGTCAAGCGAGTTTTTCGTACATATCACGAGAATCCGTCAATCTAATAAAAGAAATATTTGGATATGAGCTAGACAAGGGCCTTTCATAGATCGGAAGCTATTCCCCTCTTACAAAGAAACATCAAGCTAATGCGGCAAGATTGTCTCACCAAACTCACCTCCCCATGAAGTTGAACTTGAACTTTAGCAAGAAATCGACGGCACGGGAGACTGACTGACTGACTGACTCTGCCTCAACTCCAATCAAGTCTGAGGCTGACTCGGCTGCGAGGAATACGAGATGTGGACTTCTCAGCTCGGCCTTCTTGATTGTTGCTTCGCCCTCTTCTTTGCTTTGTCATGTCTCGTCTAACCCTGTCTAGTCTTGTATGGCTTTGCGTGACCTTTCGTGGCCTTGCGGTATTGTGGCATTGTGGCATTATGATATTATGGTCTTATGGCCGCTTTGTACTTGGCCATTTTGGCAAGATTCTAAATTAGGCTCATCAAAACTCTATTAGGTGCACAGCCGTTGAGATACATCCTGACCGAAACACTGGATAAAGTTTCCCGCGATACTCAATTCAACTACATGCCATACCATACTTGTAGCTGAGCTGAACAAAACATACGACCCCTGTCCCCTGTCGATTAGATAACTGATTGATATACATCCGAACGTAGGAGAAACTGAATGGTTAACTAATACTCCGCACTCGCGGCTTCAACGTGGCCGACTGACTCACACGGTGTAAATCCCGTTTTTGGCAGGC
The DNA here is from genome assembly GCA_025948275.1 of Fusarium avenaceum. NCBI lineage: Eukaryota > Fungi > Ascomycota > Sordariomycetes > Hypocreales > Nectriaceae > Fusarium > Fusarium avenaceum. The sequence continues at coordinate 4,869,256 of CP109670.1, read as the reverse complement.
CAATCCGATTAACTTATCCCCCACCTCAAACATGGCCTAAAAAGGTTGAAAAAGACTCAAATGAAGATCTTTATATAAGTCATTGTAGGCTTCGTTATAGAGTGTATATATATGAGTTAAAGTTGCTTGATTATGGTTACTACTAACTACCTAGGTAACCATCTGCCTCTCTACCGCCTCTGTATCCGTACGACTGGGATCCTTATGACTCAACACCGATTTTCAAACAACTCTGCAGGCTACATTTGATATAGGAGGACTCAAAAATATTTCCGAAACCGGGTCTAAGAACTGTGTATATACCAAATCCCCATTCAGCACGACTCCAATTCACCAGAATTATCACTTATCACTCATCACTCACCATCAACCGTCAACCGTCGCCAACATGGCCACAACTCAAATACTCCATCGTATACGCCCCGGCACTACCGCCGATATCACAGCGGCTACAAACCTCTATATGCAGAGCTTCGACAAAGAAAAACTCCTGGACTTCATGTTCCCCGGCCGCCACACCGACTCAACTCCCTTTCGCATGTGGATAGCTCGGCGCTTTCTATTGCGCTACTGGACGCCCGGTTATGTCCTCACTATGCTCGACGATCCCAAGGGCAGACCTGTAGCCTTTACCTGGTGGCATATCCCAGACGAGTCCTTGTCTTTCCGCCAGCGGTGGCTCTCGCTTCGTACGTCTCCCTATCAGACCACAGTGTATTCCATCTTCATGTCCACTGCCTTGTTTCAGAATATGATCAAGTTACTGACCCTCCCTTCATTTTCAGACGCTTGGATGACCCCTATAGTAAGGGCTGTGCTGAAGTTGCACTCGTTCCTCTTCCCTATCCGCAGTGTTGACAATCATCGCCTTGGTATCTATGACCGTGTGTTCAGTACCATCGAACCAGATGTCCTCAACTCTCCTCGACGTCGCTCAGCTTGGTATCTCTCTTCTCTCGGCGTGTCTCCTGATGTTCAGGGCGCTGGTTATGGTTCCCTGCTACTCCAGCATGGCTTAGAGGCGGCCGATCGTGCAGGTGTTCCCACTTGGCTGGTGGGATTGCGTGGGCTCGACAATTTTTACAACCGTTTTGGTTTTGTCGAAGTGGCCAGAGCCAACATTGGGGAGTTGAAGGACTGGGACGGCGGTGTCATCATGTTCAGGGGGAATAACTATCACGAGTCTGCGCCCGTCACTACATCTCGCACCTCATTTTAGTCCCAGAAAGACAATTATATGGCGTCACCTTCCATGGCTGTACCAGGTGTCGCCAGTATCAATGTCATTCAGGTAATTGATTCATTTCATTTCTTCTCTATCTACCAACCTGGCTATACGTATGCGCCTTCAATCAGCAAGGTCTATGATCCTGTCATAATCATCTCTGTCACAGCAAACCCTAAACCGCAAAGCAAATCATGATTTTCGTGTCCGAACTGGTCAAATCCCCTCGTGCACCAGTCGATATAACAAATCACCTCCTTGTTGCCTTGCTCCCTCTCTCTCATGGGCGATATGCCCCAAACATCAACTGCGGGCGTGGAATGCCAATCAAAAGGGGTAAAGTAGCAAACCAGCTTCGTGCATTCGGCAAAGATAAACGCCTTGATCGTATAAATACTTCCGAACCAGATGTCATCGCAATTTGGCGCGCAGGCTGTGCCGTGCCAGGGAAGGTCCTGCAATAGACAGACGGAGCATTTAGCTACCTACACACGCGAGACACAAGACCGTTTCTGGGTATCGCATTGGATAGCATTAATCAGAGAACCTGTCCCCTTGATGGTTGTTTTTGCCGGAAGCCCAAGTACCGTGCCAGTCCTCATCACCGTCACTGGTCGCATGATTGTGCTGGAATTCCTGATGGTTGCCACGAGTGTGATCGCCGCCAAACAAACCCGTAGGTGCGTAACCATGCTGGTATCTCGGATCGTACATCGATGCTGAATACGTGGTGGGAATTACTTCTCCAGGACCTACACCAGCACCACAGGACTCTGAATTTTCTTCCCTTGGGTACTGGCGCGAAGAATGGAGGCTAGTCTCCCCAGCGAAAGCCAATGTGTGCTGCTGGTATTGGTTCACAGAGCGGCCGATCCTAGTGTTTGACCCAGTCTCGGCAGCATACCAGTACGGCTCATGGCTCTGTGGATGAGGAATATCAGGGCAAGACCGCTCATCGGGCATCGACGGAGAAACTGATACGTCTGCGCCGCTCAATCTAAACTGAGAATGACGTTCTGTTGCATCTTGCCACGAGTAACCGCCGGTCTGTCCTTGAGGAGGTCCGGACCCATAAGGAGGGTAATGAGGATAGGGTGAAGTGATTTGGGGGTTGATTGGCATAGCATAATCGTTGCGGCTGTCTCGGCTGCCCTGGCCAACATAGCCCACCATGCGTGACGTCCGGTCTTCCCCGTCCATCATTGGCATAGCAGCCGCAGGTATCGAGGAGTTTCTGCCAGTTAGTACAAATTCACTTGGGCCATAGTGGTAATCACCACTGTAAGCCTCGCGTGAATGATGGTTGTTATCGTATGAACCTCGGTGATCGGTCACTGGCGCCTGCATCTGACGATTAATACTGGAATAGCTTATTGGAGGTGGTAATGGGTTCTGACTGTATTGGTAGGCAAGACTGTGTCGTCGATCGATATCCGGTCTTATACCAGACTCCACCAGAGAAGATGGTGCGCCGGAGGCGTAGGTAGTTGTTCGGTTGGGTGTATCGATGTTAAGAGACTGAGAGTGGTGAACAGGGCGATGTCCATTGTAAGCAGCCGGAGGCGTAGGCGAGGAAGATGATTGCTCGCTGTTGCGGTCGCTCATGGATCCTTCTTCCTGAACTGGTTCGAGAGGTGAGGAGTCTTTAACAAACGAGGCAGGGGATTCTGTTGATTCCCTGGGGTTCAATGAACGACTGGATTGGCTAGTAAATGAAGTTTCTCCTCCGCTCGAGAAATGGGTCTGAAGTTGAGGAGGTGCATTTGTGAAGGCGTCAACAACTTCTGGAAGAAACTCAACTGGGGGAACCTCTTTCAGCACCCCCTGTTGAATCTCTTGGTGCAGGCGTTCGACTACGTCCAGGATCTCGTCGTGCGTCTTACCTTCACCAAGGCTTTGCATGATCCATCGAGGAACGAGGTCTCGACCGTTGGCGTCGGCCAGGCGCTTAACCTCACGCCTGCGAATCGAGAATGTCCATGATCGAATAGCGATGCCCTCCTGGTTGGTCCTGTTGGGGTTCTCCAGACCTCGGCTCCAGAAGATCATTCGGACAATCTGCTCATATACCATACCAATCTGTGTCAAACTGAAGTCGGAGCCTGTGCGGTAGCGGATTCGCTGGTAGTGCTTACGGCACATGCACACCCAGACACGCTCAGGGATGCGGCGGGTGCAGACCTTATTGCGGCCGAAGAGGTGAGAGATGACCTTGCGAGGGACTGATCCAGTGGTGCAGTTTTCGACAGCCATGCAAATATCACCACCCTCAAGAGGTGTGTTGACATCCACTTTCCTGAAGCGACGGCATGCTGTAACAACACGGTCGTTTGAGCTGGCCTGAGATACTGTGTTTGCTGACGCAAACAAATATGTTAGTGGATCCTGAAAGATGATCGCAGCTATCACAGACGTACCTTGAAGACTTCTATCAGGCAACACCTTAGCACTCTCTTGAGGCTCCAAGGGAGATTTCGTCGCCATGCTAGGGACTGGGGAGCTTTCTCCTCGATGGGCCCAGGGATACTGCTCGAGGTCCGGGCGGTTGTGAACTGTGTTGATTTGTGGTGATGGCAGAGTTGCGGTCTCGAAGTGCCTGGACGCAAGTGATGGTAAAGCAGTTGGAGTCCGAAGAAAGGACTGAGTAGAGCTTTGGGCAGGGTTTGGGGCCGAGATGGTTCGCTTGTGTGCGCGATCCAGGGATTGCAAAAGATGGTCTTTTGGCTTCAAGTAGCTGATAGGAAGAGGAGTGTCAGTAAATCCTCAACTGGAATTTATAGGCCGAAAACGACAGTAGACAATAGGTAAAGAGTGATAGGACGTGAGGAGTAAACGTCGGACGAAGGGTCCAAATGAATCGAAGATGTGTTTGCTGGAAAGCTGCATGAACCAGTAGACGTTGGATTATCAACCCACACGGTATGATTCACAGTCTCAAGATCGAGTTCGCAGTGCGACAGTGATGCTTTGACGGGACGACTTTTTCGAGCTATAGAGATCTGGTTATGCCTAAGCGCCATCCATCTAAGCGGAGTCCCTAACAGGCAGCCATTGTTCCCCTGACAAGACAAACAGTTCTATCCGTGATTCATGAATAGGGAGTAGAGGGGCCACTGCTCAGCCCCGATAAGAAATGCTCACGGCGTTTCTGCTGGAGAGCTGCACAACAAACAACAAGGTCATATCCTACTATAGAGATAGTAGGAAGGTCTTGGCAAAGTGGGAAGTGCAGGAAGTTTTATGACAATGTGAGGTGTTTGGTGGATATGGATGTTTTCAACTTACGTTCGGTCTTCTGACAAGTGGTTGTGCTTTCTTCTCATCATCCTTGCCTCTAGAATCGAGTCGGATGGGCTGCTAAAAGACAATGACTCACCAGCATTGGCTGTCTCAGACAAGCGTATATCGGGCATCACAGGTGGAGCAGTGACAACAGGAGGCAGCGGCGCTGTCAGTCTCGGAAGACGCTCTAATTTAGCCTCCAAATCTGATATCCCAGCACTCATCGTACTGCTTCCGTTAATGGTAGAGACTGATGAGATTCTCGAGTGGCTGGCAGAAAATGTTGAGGAGCAACAAGACGAGAAGCTACTTCGGCTGTCTGAGATTCTGTGGCTTCCGGTAGCGGGAGACGTATTGTACTCGGTCCAGAGGCTTGACCTTTACTTGTGTCAGTGTGCGTCTTCGCCGGAACTTATTTGCAGTGCATAGTGTGTGTACTAGAACACACCAACAACATGACGGAGCTGCAAACTCACCTCCTTATGTGCTGGGAAGGGCGGCTGTCGCTATAATTGCTGTTATTTGTTAGTCAAATTGAACTATTGGGTAACGCCATGCTCAGATATATGGAGCATACCTTTTCGGTGTCCAAGCATCTTGGTTAACTTCTGGAGTGGAAGGCATTCTACTTGAAGCAGTGTTAATCCCAGTTCTTTACATACGCAATTAGGCTATGCAATCGATATTACTTACCGGACTGGTAGAGTGTAAGGCGTCCCAGCACCTTGTAGATTCATCTTCGCTAATCTATCAACCGAGACTTGTCTGGAGTGATAATTGGACACATTTTGTCGTCGTGCTGATTCTTGCTGCTCCCCCCATGACACTACTGAGAAACTAGATCGTGAAGCCGCGGTTGGGCCAGCATCCTTAGGTAGAGAATAGCCACCGGCATCCCAAGGCGTACGAGTTCGACTATCTGATCGTACACTTGGTGTTCTGGATTGACCGAAGTCGGGAGATGGCGTCGAGAGTGAAAACGATGAACCTCTTCGTTCCCCATGCATATTATGCTGTTGTATGCTTTCTGGGCTGTTTCTCGTTTCCGGTTCCACCTCATTCAACTGATTGAGAATAGACTCGATCTTCATGTTGGAGGATGTGGAGATGTATCGAAGAAACGTGTATCTGGGTAATTCCGAGAGCTTCAGACTTCGAGCAATGGTTTCAATTGATCTGAAGAGAGGCTTGAAAGGAGTATATGTGTCCAATGACTATAGCATCGAGTTCCAGTGTCGTCCTTTGGTGGTGATAGATGGTACAACCGATTACAATCTTATGGCAATTGTGGAAAACGCTAGAAACAGGATCAACCTCGTTCCGGGGTAATTAACGATTAAGTTGGGAACAGACTCCACAGATTCGGAGAATGAATGAAATAAAAAAGATGAAAAAACAAAGTGATTGGAGAAGCAACTCGTTTGACTGCCAGGGGATGTCTGTTTCTTGTACGTCTTCCAGAAGACCAGGGTGTTGGTTCGGGGCTGTATTATATGAAACTTGGCATCTAGGTGCTAGAATAAAGCCCGTCCGTGGTTCGGTGTAGAGCGAAGGGATGACAATAGTAGCAGGAGTGTCAGATAGATCGAGTCTGACCCGCTGAACCGAAGATTTCAGGTTGCCGATCTTGCCAGGGACCAGGTTTTCTCCTGGCTGAATAGGATGCTTTGAGCTACTTCAGCTCATTGGTGCCACTTTATCTGAAGACCTAGAGTTTAATTAGTAACGGAAGAGACAGAGAGGAGGGCTGAAGGCGAGGACAGGATTCAGTCGCATGCAACACGTCTGAGCTTGGTAACATGCGAGAATGTATCATGTAGGGGAAAGGAAAGAGATGAGACGAATCCACTACGAAAGAAAATTAGGTCACTAAGAGCTATGACTAGATGGAAAGCGCATGAAGTGGTCGGTAGGGTTTTGAAGACGGTAGTCGTTTGGGGTTGCGACTGGGGGTCTGGGGGGTTTGAGAATAGAGGGCTGAAGGGGTGTACATCAAAGAGACGAAGCACAAGGATCAGGGGCTTTCACACGACGTATGGATTAGTAGACTAGGTTAACCAGGGCCTGTGCTCTGTCTTCAGAGAAAGACGGAAGACCGCGAAGGTATTCCTGGGGATGATAGAGTCAGAGAAACTAAAACGTAGGCTTGCAGCGGGAACCAACATCATCATTGTCAACATGCTAGGCTGGCTACGAGGAGAGCGGCAGTCGGTCCTTGCCCGGTGGCACAGGCACAGTGCCGCATGCATTAGGCGATGATGACCGAAGGAATGCATCTTTACACCAATTATCGAGCTGTCCACGAGTGATCAAGTCCCCTCAACAACCGTAATGCCGTACTGTATGTCGACTAGGATGGGCCCTGGGCTTCCGACTCGTGAAAGGAACAGCCCTGGCAATGTGGCGCCAAGGAAGTCTGCACTGAAGAATTCGAGAAGCAGTTGAGCCAAGCCTCTCCATTGTCTTGTCGGCAGTTTCGAGCAACGGTTCGCCCTTGCTGGTTAGTATGACGGGTTGGTGTAGATCATGGCGTTGAGCCCCGTCCGAACCATGATCTCCACAAGGGGAGAAATTGTCCGTACCGGGGTCCAGGAGTTCCAAAGGCGAGCTCCAACTCGACCAGGGTGCTTCAGGATAGGCGGGCCTATCTTTTGAACTAATCATGAAATCAGTGAATGGATATTTATTCCACAGCAGCAACTGTTCCCCTTTTTGAAAACTGCTACGGTCGGTGAGGGTCGCCGAGAGGCGCAGCCGCATGTTGCTGCAGGTTGATACATGCCCCAGCACGGGAAAACTTCTTTCAGGGGTTGGTCGTCTAATAAGCTTCCTAAAAGTGGTTGTGTCACAAACCCGGGGAGTCTGGGGATGTTACCCATGCTGTCAAAAGAAAGGACTGACAAACAGGAACCTCTCCAGGATACTCACGAGCATACGATCAATCTGTGTATTATTGATATTTGATCGGGAGATGCCGAGACCAGGCAGAACACTGGGATGGGGTGCATGATACCAGATGGACTTTTTTAGGTAGGTAGCACCTTTACTACCTAGAAGATCAGCCAGATCAATGAAGATGAGATGACGAGCAAATAGCGAGGTACACAATGTGGTATAGTCAGCTACTCCGTGCAAATATCACTATAGCCATCTCACCATGGTGTTGAGGTTGTCCCGCCAGTTGCCTCGCCATGTGACATGACAGCAGTACTTTAAAACCGGATGCGGCTCGCCTGGACAGTATCCGAGAGTAACTTGTCAAAGGGTCGACCTCTGAAGTTATGACTGACTAGCTGATCGACTGTTGATTGAGAGGTAGAACAAGCAACACGATTGCTTCTCGGCGACGCTGAAGCGTTGTAGCAAGCCCATCATCAATCCCCATGAAAGCTGCTGCGCATAAGGCGGCTATTCAAGAGCTGGGCCAAGACGAGGCGAGCCGGGATAATGCTGTCTGTGATTTCCGGAGCGATCGCGTTACATTGGTTAAGGCCTCACATTAGTTGACAATCGGGTCGTGGTTGAAATTGGTGTGCATCTCCTTCATTAGCGGTTTATAGTCGTTGAGTGATTGGAAAGCGGGTCATTTCGGTGGGAGCTGATTGGGCTGAGGAGAGAAAGATGAGAGCGACACAATGGTAGGACACCTCGAGTAGACCTAAGCCGTTGCACGGATAACTTGTATGGAATAAAACCCTGAAGCGTTAGCCTCAATCTGCATTACACCAGCAGCGGTGACCAAGGTTAGGAATACAGGGGGTGGCAACTCGTTCCAAGTCGGGATAGTATGCCCCATGCCATCTTGGCGCGACGTCGTAGCGCGTTGGAGTGAGACGCAGACCCAGATTATCATGGATGTGCAATGGGGGATGATGTTCGAGAGGGAATGGCTGAATGGTTCGTGGAAGAGGCTCAATGGTTGGGTTATCGACCAGAGCGAGGCTAAGCAGTTTCAGCTTTCAGCCGAGCCGGTGACAGGGAAGCTTTACCAAACCAACAGGGCTATTTCATGCGCAGGCTTGAGCTGATTTAGCCGCAGCCTCCAAAAGCAGCCGGTAGCCAGGGTAAATAGCTCGCAGGTGTTCAGTCGTCTCTTCGGTCCGGCTCCTATCCATCTATTGTTAGACATTCGTAGATGGGGGTGTGGTGTGGTGTGGTGTGGGCTCAGACCCTCGAGTGGATGATGGCCAGATGCAGTTGAAGATCGTTGGATTCTGGTATAGGAGTAAGTGTGTTATTTGCATTTCCATGAAAGCGAATATGTTCATACAGATGGTTGTTTGATAGCAACACTTGCAGTTCTTAGGGCAGGAGCTAGGTAGTTAGTACGTGCCTAACTAGTCCCTGCCTCATGAATCAGAAGCAGAAATGGATGTCGCGACTACCTAGGTACTCTAGCTTAATACTTCGGCCGAACCGTTGCTCGACTTCCACTAACATCTGACACTACCTGAGTGGGTAGGTAAGGTAAGGTACCTAGGCTAATAGGCCAGGTCGAGTGCTCATGAGGTAACAGCTGAGTCAAATTGGCGGGTTCTCATATGGATCTCCATCTCTAATCTCTCCCTCCCTCTACACGAAAATAGCAAACCAGTCTACCAGTTCCCCAGATGTTTCTTAATTCTCGACTTGGCGTAACCGCGTTAATTCTTAGTGTCAAGCCACAGCGAGCGGGCCCGCTATCATACTGTTGCACGGATAGCTGCTGATACACGCTTCGACTCATTGAAGATCCGCGCGTGCTGGTCCAACTCCCCCATTTCTTTTCATGTGAAGTAGTCTCGGTGCTTTTCTACAACCAGGGGTTTGATTGTGAGCAAATCAAACACTGACTGTGCACGCATTAGGCCACCAAATTCTCAAACGCGGGTACCCCCGACCCCCTCTTCTAATGTTTGTGCGGTGTTTATCCTATCACGCATTAACCACCGGATATAGAATACCTGGAGAGTTCATTAGAGCCGGGATAGAAGTGGAAGTGGAAGAGACGAAACGTCGCCAGAAGCGCGGTAGACTACGACTAGAATTTCATGGCCGCAGCGCTGGTTTGATCACCATGCGTCCCCATCGCATCTGTCATCCGTCGACCAACTCATCTCATCCCATCCCATCCCATCATGCCGGCCCACCGCGGCTGCGCTGCCCGCAAAGCCCAGACTGATGTCGTCTTCGCTTTGACTGTTTAGACGAGTTGCATTAACACGAATCTGCCCATCCACCTTCGAAACATTTCTGACACCTCTCGGAAAGTCGATCCGATGAGGAATCCTACATGCAAAACAGACAGGGGTCCTCAGCCAAGGTTGATGAGCAGCCATTCAGTACCCTTGACCAAGGTGGTCTGCATCAGAGCAACCGTCCCGGCAAAGCATATCATGACACTTAACTTTGTTAGGTGCAAGAGGATGGCCAACAAGGGCACATGCTTATGAATTTTGACCTATCATATTCGTATCTGTCATGATTGAGCGTGTTTGACAGCCAACGGCTTTCTTTTTAATAGTGGTTTCTTCTTTATCTTTTCGTTTTCTACATATTTCCCCCGGCTACTTTTGGCAGATCCTACAATCTCTTGGCCTGGACAGTTTGGTGATGTTCCGCTTCTGTTTTTAGAAGCACCCTGGCATACCCACCATCCTGGTGCAGCACATCCTTCAGATCTTTGTGATGGGGTTTTCTGGATCTCTGCGTCGACGGACCGAAGTCTGGCTGTGCCGGCCATACATCCCGTCAACAAAAATAAACAAAGCCTAGGACAATAAGTATGGAACAGACTCGAAAGTACTATCATGTTGATGGCATTGGGCTACTTCGGCTTGCATATCCAAAGCACTCAGTCTACATTCTGGGCTTGCATTGTTTTAGTCCACCCTAGTTACCTGCTAGGCCGCCAACCGTCAATTGCCCATCGCGACTTGGCCTGGCACTAATGCAGGTCCTTTCACCCACCGCTCTGGGCGTTCCCGGCTCCTTGCCCCGGGGCTCAACAGCCTTGACTGTATCAAACAAGGTGCCCTTCAAGCTGATGGGGGACACACTAACTTAGAAACTGCAGTTGGATCGAGAGGTTGTTTCAGGTTAGTCGATGGAAGGCAAGAACGCCGATGTCTACAATGCACATCTCTCCCCATATGGGTACTGGTGCCGCTTTCAAACAGACAGTCTATTAAGACACGATTCATTGTCTCCAGCTAACTTTGGTATATGAATTTCATGTCCAAGGTACCAAGTCAAAGCACAAGTGTGCCTTTGTATTTATGTGGACAGAATATGCGTCGAGCTAAGGAAGCAGAGGCATACTATGTATGTTCAAACTTGTGGCAAGGAAACAGCAAAGCGATCTGGCATCGCATTTGTTCACCCATTCTGAAGGATTTTCGCATCTCGATCATCTTTCAGGGTTAGCACGACAATCTCATTTGAAGGGGAAAACCCTAGATCCTGGAGACGTGTTTCATGTGGGGTGGCTAGGCTAGTCTCAAGGTGCGTAAAGAAACAGGAAGAAAGGCATTTCTTCTCAATGCTATCAACATAATGATACTTGAAGGGCTATAGACTGCAGCTAGTCCAGTATTTCTAAACAACTTTATAGTCTAAAAGCTTAGTTGGTCGCTTATGCTAGAAGCCCCCGGGCAACTCTGTGTAAGTGCTAAAGCTTGCATTGGATGTGTTCACCTCGATGTATACACCTCACTAGAGTACGACCTTGCCAAACAACTCCTACACTCAAAAGCAGCTTGGTTCAGGGCAGATACTATCAAGTCTACTAACTAGAAGCCGGGAAATTCTTTCCGTCTGAACTGCTAAGAATCAGCCGAACATAGACTGGGTCTGTTTGACTTCAACTTTCAAGGATGGGGGAGGTTATGAAGACACTAGAGAAGATTCATACAACGGTGATCACCAGTTTGTGGAACCGACAAACCTAACGAGATCAGCCACTCATGGAATCCTAACTTCACTCTCGACCAGTCGCAACTCTGGATCACAAAGGGCTATGCCCGGCAACAGAAGATGCCGAGAACCTACCCTGCAGACGCAGACGACCCCACAAACTGTACAGTCTATAGTTCGTTTCTATCCGTATGCCCTCGAGAAGTGGAGGACGAGTTGATCCAAGCTTCACGTTCTGGGGGGCCGAAGAAACGCGGCTATAGCGGTGTCTCGTGGGTTATCAGTGCCAACCAGGAACAAACCAACAAGTCAAGAGTGTAGGTCGATCTCTGCAGTCAAGTGCTTGGGCATGTTTTGGTGAGTTGAGGAGTTATATCTCCTATTATTGACATCCACGGTCTCATTCAGGGTGCCCGTTACGATCTGTGGCAGGCTACTCTGGTCTTGAGAGGGCGCATACCGAGAGGAATAGCCTTTGAGAGGGACCCAAGGCCTATTCCTACTACGACTTTGACTCCGTTGGCTTCATCTGATTACCGGAGTATTGTAGTAGCCTGGATGACTCTCCACTCTCGGGAATCATGAGCGTGTCTGGAGTATCTGTTCAACAATGCTTCTCAACACTTCCTCAAAGAAGATTCGAGCCAATGGGTGGATAGGGCAATGTATTTTTGGCCGAGCAAGCCATTGTTTCGAATACAAAGCCACGTCTTGTCGCCTGGATGAATCTTCAAGCATGTCTCAAGTGGGGAAAGCCTCCAAGAACTCTGCTATGAAGCTTTGTCAGTCCTGATCAAGCCGACTGGGCTGGGGCCATGGAGGGGGATAAGTGGAGAGAAATGATTCGGATGACAAGTAAAGGGGCCACCCTTTATCTGTTTCATCTGAGTATCGATTCGCATTGTGTTTGTTTCAAGCAAGATGGCACCATTATTTGACAAGGGGGTGTGCCATTCGCCTACTAGCTCCTGGTCATTAACCCATATAATATAGGCTTAATCGACAGATATCGGGATGAAAACAATGCCTATTTTTACATACATCCGATATGGTCATACATATATACCAGTGTAAATGCCTGTGCGTACGCATCAGCATATATCGTACTATAAGAACGTGTAGCAAGTGGCTTCTGTTCCGTCGCATATACAGCTAGCGTAGTAGAATGCTATACTCAAGTGCTGCTAAACCCAATAAACCCTGCGTGGGCATAAAGCGGTCCGATTGTAACTCGTTGGTGTAGAGCTAAGGTTCGATACTTGGTGAGTTACAAGGTTCAAGCATGTATCGGGTTTATTTGATCCTTTCCCCGGAAAATCTGCAAGATATTGTGAGAAATGAGCCTCAACCACCCCACCATCACCATCACCATCACCATCACCATCGAGCCTGATATTTGCAATCTCATGAGTTATCAGTAGGTAAATAGGCAAATAAAAGGTAAGAAACATACAAAATCAAGTATCTACTGGACGTTTCTGAGCTAGAGGTCGTTATCATTGGCCTCTGCAGCCATCGCCACGACTATCCTAGGTACGCTACGCCGAATGTACGTGCGAGCCTAGAAGGAAACACTGGAGTGCCTTTCATGCCAGTATGGGTTCGTTGAAGATCTTTTATAGCTAAGTGTGTTTGCAATCTTGAGCTCATCTGCTACGTTTATTGAGCCTTTAACGTTCAAGTGGCTCCGCGTCCAATATATCCATAAATGAGATGCACTATTTGCCACCGAAGTACAACGACCGTAGCTACTCGCAGAACCAAACCTCACAATACTTCTAGATCTTGTTTAGATCTGCGAGAATACTATATAAAATTTATATACGCGTTCGTAAGCTCTCCGTTGATGCTGGTTTCGAGTTAGACGCTTACGGTGAAGCTTTCTCTGGTGGTCAGGGTTTAGAAGGGGTCTGTATTCCTTTGAGAAGTACGCAGAAGGTCTGATTTCTTACACCATATATTCATTAAGTGCTACAAAACGTGCCCAGAAGGAAGCTCCCTGGCACATTTCAGTAATATCCTCTTTGAGACGGCTCCCAGGCCGCGCGGCAAGATGGACATGAGTACGAAACTTTGAGACTGTATAGAGAAGCAAAGCCGGATAGTCTTGCAACACTTCTGGAACCTTATCAATAATGAAATATGAACCCAGACTATTTGTGAACATACTGGCAGCAGCTGTGAAGAGGCCCCCGGACATGGTTCTGGCCAGTCTCTCGAGCTGTTGGTCACCCCTGGTAAATTCCTTCGACGCACGCCATTCCTGGAGACTTTGGAGCAGGTTCTCTGATAAAACCTAACATGTGATGCCTCTCGGCAATTCGAAGAGGTCTGGCTGCCCCAGGAGCCACAGGAATATCTTGTTTATGACTGCTTTGTCTGCTGTCGGTAACTCCTGAATGATCTGTATGTAAAGCTCTCTAAGCTTTGATGGCATTTGATCCACGTGGGTGAGACTAGTAACAAGACTGCTACCCTCATCGTGTTTGGCAAGAATAGTGTCGACTACCTGAAAAACCCAGAGGAAACACCCGTTCAACAGCATCAATATTCTTTTTGCTATCTCGGCTTCCCATTACGATTTCTCGGCCAAACTCTGCACAACAAGCTCGAAGTCCACATAAGCTGGGATATCAGGGCGGGTTGGGTCCTCTAGTACTAGCTCAAGAGAGTTATTCATCCAAATATGTGGTATATATATGTCTACAGGATAGGCATAATCTCAGATTGGTGAGCTCAGGCCAATCAACACGCTTCTTCCAGAATCTGACTTAAAATTTGACCTTTTGCTCATCAAGGGCGTCGATGAAGATGAGTACATCCCTGTGAGATAACCCAAGCAGCAAGTCCTCGAGTCGAAGTTCTAGCTCTGCTTCCGTTCATTCCACCTTAGGAATCCCCTCAACGAGCCAGCCATATTCTTGAGGCAGTCGCTTAGGCATAATCAAACACACTCTTTTCTTGTTCTCATAATATAAAAATATGAGACCCCTCCTGTATCATTGTTCTCCCACCTCTTTACATACTCCCCAGTCGCATGCGACCGTCCAAGTCTCTTCATCCAACTCAATATCCCACACTGGCTGTCCCACCTCAACAACACTTCCAACGCTCACAGGCATTCTTTGGCCGAGACCTGTCAGTTTGCCCTCACCTGCAAGCATGTATCTCTTCCCTTCCGCAGTGCTAGTACGACCTCTAACTAGGTACATACGACGCCCTGGCCGGATTTCTTCGATAGTCACCTTTGTTGTAGAAGTGGTAGCGGGTACTACACCTTCCCAACCCTTAACTTCAGACAGCCATGCTTGGAGGTCAGCCGCGAGTCCTCCAGCGATGTACTTCGCTCCCCGACGCTGAGGAGAGAATGCTGCTGAAAGACCTTCCATGGTGGGGTCGAGTTCGATTGGTTTGAAGCGCGGTGGCGCGCGAAAAGTTGGTTGCTGGAGGGCCTTTGACTCATCGTGTACAGGTATAGCATCCTGTATACTTTGCGCTGAGTCTTGGGTTGGTGTGCGGTCTCGCTGGTGCATCTCTTCCTGGATGCCGTCGGGCGGATAGTTCTCCTCTTCCTCTGTTGGACTTGACTCCAGCATTGGCGAGATTGATAACCGTCGCCGTTTCGCCTCCCTCTCTTCTATAGGGGAAGATTGATAAGGCACACTTGGAGATGTAGACATCTCACGATCAATGAACCCTGGCTCTTGAGTATCTGACTCATGGTCTGAAATGGCTAGGCTACCATTTTGCGAGGGTAACGCATCATCTGACTCTACTTCGATGGAGTCATGAAGCGGATCGTGCTTCTTATGCACGGGCTGTTCGTCCTCATCGTCACCACTATGCTGGGAAGTCTCCTGGCTATGATCTCCAACTTCTTCAACATCCTCAATATCAACGCCAGTTCTTGCCTGTGTCGGCCTAGGAACAGAAGAGGAAGCGAAGCGAGGAGTTGAATGAAAGCGCGGTGGAGCTGTCGGGATTTGAGAAGACTGTGTACCCCTTTTTGGTAGAAGAAATCTCCTCGGTGTAGGTGTCTGCGTCTGTTTCTCGTCAGGTTCATGTTCATTTGAGAATTGAGAATGTCTCGAGCGTGAGAAACCTTACACTTGGAGGGGGGCTCATGGTATAGGGTGAACACACATGGTGGCTGTGTGGTTTAACAGACAGTCCGCAAAATCAACACTCTCACAACGGGGTTCCGTTTCGAATAAGAAAAGCACCATGCGTGACTTTCAATAACGATCAGTAAATGAGTGTTGGTGTCAAAACTTCTTTTTACGTGATGAGTTTGTGACGTTAACGATGACATTGTCAAGCAACGGTAAAAGTCCGGATCAAGACGACCATGCGCCACTGCAACAGGTGAAAGGTAGGTAGCAGAGAACATTGTCTACAATTATGTCTATAGGCTAGACTCCTACTCTGTTTAAGAGCCAAGGGCTCAATCACATCATTTGAACGGAATAGACTTGGTTGAGAGAAGCAACGTTTAATTCGAATCTTGACGTCCATCACTGAGATATGCAAAAATAGATACCCTAGACTCCTAGAAACACCCGGCTGTGCATCTATCATACCTCCTTCTATCTAATACACAATGCAACAGGGTGTCTTTCCCATCAAATTACACTATCATCCACTGACAAGATTCATTAAAAGGATCTGGACAGATCCGCAACGAGAAAAAATAGCATTGAACCTTAGTAGCTATGCCTAAGGGACAGGCTTCAAGCGTGTTGATGATTGAAGTTTAACCGTAGGCTAATTCAAAGGTCGTTTCGTGACCATTCTTGGTCGGCTCAGTGTTCTTGACCTGGTGCAGCATAACGGGCGGTAAGCATGGCCGTCCATGCTTCTCCTCCCACTGCGGGCCACCAATACCCGTGTCTTGCCAGCCCATCCAGTTGTTGTACAGTCGGTTCGGGGGCACTGCTCGGTAGTACCAGGTTGAGCCGATATATCTTCGCTCTCGTCCCCAGCCCATGGGGCTACCGCGACCGCCACACTCCCCATTTTCACCAGGGTTGAACCACTTGTTCAGGAACTTGCCCTTCCAATCACGGTCCATAAAGACAGGATGAGGAGCATATACTGCCTTGAGACCATGCAGAAGAGCGACCGTCTGAGGCGTCATCTCGGAAGCAACATGATTACCACGAAGGTTCTCAACGTGCATGATGTTTAGTAGCTTCTTCGACACTCGAGACTGTGTCACGATAGTCGTTCGTCGGGGGATGTCTTGAGACTTGTGAGTTGAGTCGTTGTAGCCCCAAACCTGGTTAGCGATGACCCAGTTACTGTTGATAGGGTTGAACATGGGCGAGACCGTGATCACATCGGCATCTTCACCCACTCCCCACTCGTAGTTATCCTGAGCGGGGCTTGCGACCGGAGGCTTGGGGCCGATAGGGTTGATGAAAGAGAATTCAGGAGCGCCCCAGATAACGTTATCGCCGTAGCGTTTCTCGATGTCCTGTCGGAACTCAACGTCATACTCGCCGTGGAACGTAGGAATGTACCATCTCTCGTTTCTTTCCCACATGCCCTTTCGGGGTTGCTTCTTAGCGAACTCTCCAAGCTTATCCAAAAGGTGATAGTGGTGCCCGGTGAAGCGGAAATCCATCTCCCAGTTCCAAACAAAATCAAACTGCGGGTAGTCTTGACTGAATTTCTGAACAGACAACCACTGAGCAGTGTGAACGTTCTTTGACTCGGGATCTGTGAGCTTCGGGTAAAGCTTCCAGACTATATCGTCGTTCCACAGGATCGTCATGCTGCGGAACTCTGAGGGTACGCTCTGCGACAGAACGGTTTGATATACTGTGTCGTCTTCAAAGATGCGAAGGTTGTTGTCCTTGACTTGGACCAGTAAGAAGACTTCATACTGGCCTCCGGTCCTAAGAGACAGCTCGGAAACCAGCGCGCGAATGGTTTGCTTATCATTCTCAGTATAGTCCTTTCCAGTGTAAGAACGAAGGAGGATAGCAGTTCGTGGCTCCGACATGTAGCCAGTTGTTGGGTTTTTCTGGGTTCTGACATGCTTCTGCTGGCTCAAGGGCTGGCTAATCGGCTGAGGTTTAGCCATGACAGGCACCGAGTTTGCTTGAACTGGAACTGGCGTGTTGATGGCTGCCGGTTCCATAAGGATATCCCGCTTCGAAACCTGTCCTTCGGCAAGCCGCGCAGGCTCCTCTTGCTCTTCAGGTAACTGAGGTCCAATGACAGTCTCAGGATACATGTTGAGATACTCATTAACGCGTTCTCGGTTCATGTCGAACCGCTGAGCATTTCTGTGAAGGCATTTCCGCTGAAGGTCACCCCAGTTGACGCTATCAAAATTGAGAGGTTGTGGTTCACCACCAACTTTCTTGAACTGGCGATGCAGTCCGTAGGGGCCGAGTCGAGTTTCTCGCTCCCAGCAGAGGTTAGGGTCCATGTTCAGAGCATCGTAGCTACCAAAACGAGGCAGAGGCCATTCGCGAGGTTTACCCTTGAAGACAAGCAGATCCTCAATAGGCTCTCCGGTAGCGCCCTTACAAGGAGAATACTGGGCATATCCAGCATCCTTCCATGCAGCACTGTTGTACTTGGGATAGGGGTCGTAGCGGACTGGCTTCTCAGAGCTGTACTCTACGTCTGCATCTGGGTCGAACCTAAGATCGTTGCTGAATTCTTCGGGTCGAGCTTCGTGGTTTTCCAGATTCGCCAGGGTCTTTCCATAGATGTGGTTTGAGTTGGGGAAGCTATAATCATGTCAGAGCATGTCGATATGAGACGTCAGTGATACTCACTTGGATGTGACCGAGTAAGCGTGTCTCCATTCTTTTCTCATGTCCTTCTCATGCTGAAGTTTGCCAAGGTCTCCAAAGCCTCGGTCTTTCCCATCGGTCTCGAAACCAGGCTCGATATCATTAGGATCCTCGCCATCAGTGGGATCACGCCAATCCTTGAGATCCTCGGCCGTGAGCTCCCAGAGCTCTCTGTGAATCGAGGAATATTGATCTTCTGCATCAGACTCCCCGTTTGGTTTTGCATTACCTTCACTACCAGGGATCGCCGGCGGAACGGAGCCCTGGGAGTTGGAAGGGACCACCTGAATACTTGTGCCTGGTGCAAACAGGATGTAGTAGGCAGCTAGCATGGCAAATACAAATATGAGCATTGACCGAGGCCGCAGCTTGGCGCCAAACAAACGCCGGCTCTGAGGATGCCATTTCTTCATGATGGACGAAAGATCTCGCAGTCGACGGATCTAGAGAGCAACCAAAAGGTACCGCGAAAGGAAGATCGAAGCTGGCGGGTGTCGCAATTGGAAATGATGTGGTCAACAAAGCCGATTAAATCAGGGGTGCATGGCTCGGTGGGTTGGGCTGTGAGACGAGTGTATTTGGTCGCAACGACGCAAGGGATACGGCGTGCAGGGAGACTCGGTCTGGTGTAAGTATGCGAAGTTCAAATAAGGTTATTCGATCGGTCGGTCGCTCGGTCGCAGCGTAAAAGGCCCCTCGATGTTTGAAGGAGTGGTGCGGCTTCTGTCAAAGACAGCCAAAAGAAGAATGATTCTATTACAAACAAGAGCGAAAGGTGCGCGAATAGAAGCAATTCATACGCTGCGTTTTGACTTGCGAATTGCAAAATAAGGAAAAGGGAGAAGAAGGGTCTTGAAGGAAGGGAGAGTTCTTGGAATGGGTGTGGATGACGAGGCGTTGGATCAGGATGGGACTGTTAGTCGCAATTGGATGGCGCTGTAGCTTGTGTTTCAATTTAGGGGGTTTACGGTTACAGGTGGCGTAATAGTGGCGTACAGTAGTCTGGTCTGCACTAACCCACGTTGTCCACAGATGGAAGTCAGATAACCTAACTATCCGTGTTCTCCATCAGAATGAAAAGCACGAAATTGCTTACTGAAGGGAGATTGGGAGCCAATTCATGATATGCAATATTCACAGGAATGGTTATCTTTTATTCTTATCTCCTTATGTCTTTTGTGTCTCAATTCCCCTGACCAGAAACTGGTGGTCCCTGAATCTCGCTCCATTTATACGTGGCTTCGCTCATCAGCCACTAACTACCAGGTAACGGTAAGTTGTGAGAGTGTGACAGTCTGTCTTATTCAAACATACCACTGGTCACTGGCATTCTTTTATCTTAACTACTCCGCATGCTTTTCCATGTTATAATAACAAAGGACGTCAATGTCATTAGTCTAGTCGAATTACACTAAATATGCTCTCCCTAATAGTTCATAGCAGTTTCCCCGTTGGCTTTTGATCGATAACCACACAAAAGCGTATCTGCCTTTGTAATCCATACCTAGGTAGTAGTTGACATGGAAGACATTCGATGAAACACTGTACCAAAAAATAAGAATAGACACTCTTCCCTCAAAATTAAGCTCCCGTCAACCCCTGAATGAGTCTTCAAGAGAACAGGCACCTTCGCAAGCCACAGCCGAGACATGGGTTGCACGGCAGCTATTCTTACCAGGGGTGACTACGAGTTGAGCATGATCCAGGTATTTAATCGCGTAGGCGGAAAGAGACTACCAGTTGGTCAAGGCTTGTTGGCCATCCGCAGATCGACTGCATTGTTACAGGCTGTGTTATCACAGCACAATTGCAATGTTTGGGATGTTAAATTTTGACACAGTAAGATTCTAAGTAGACTCATAACGAGACTCTCAGTCGCACACTCTGTACCAGTGGCCTATACTACCCCATATCTCGTACATAATAACCAGTAAATATTCCAGACCATTTCCATCGTGGTGAGCAAGACACCACACAAACATCAAACCCACCAATGCTGATGCCGTCGTGTTGCGAAAGTGTACATGATATTTATGCAAAGTGCAGCGGGTGTCCAAAAAACAAGGGGGGTATAATAACAACAAAAAAACATGCTAGCCGACTCCTAGCATAATAGCAGCAAAATCAGATGGGGGAAACTTATCGCGTTCTAGATGCGCGAGATGATATTAAAAGATAGGGTAATCGTCCATGCATCAACGTCGAGGTTCAGGTGAATTAATCAGATCGTTACATCATACCAAGTCGAGTGTTACGCTTGTTCATTCGTGGTCGAGGACCGGGAGGTCCATGAGGGCCTGGTGCCAGACGATTTCCAGGCGGTGGCATGCCGTATGGAGGTCGTGGGAGTCCCATGCCAGGGCCCATTCGCTGTGATGGATGTCCGGGCAGTCCCATCATGGGAGGTCGTGAACCGGGAGGGGGTCGACCTTGAGGGGGCTTCATGGGCGGGTAAGACTGCTGCACCCGGCGCCAGGCGTCTCGCTCGCAGTATGACTTGCCGTCCACCTCAAAGTAGCCATCGGAAAGAGATCGGCCGCAGTCGAGACAACGGAAGCATCCAACATGGTATTTGATCGAGAATTCGTCTTCGAGGTATTGCCCTTCGATACCCTTCTCACAGCTACCACAGATACTGCCGTTGAGTTTGTGATAGTGGTGGTTACAGTAAGGCTTATCCTCTAGGACATAAAACTCGGCAGATGCAAAGGGCTCCGAGCATGTCGTGCAGACGAAGCAAGCTTTATGGTATTTGCCCGTTAATCTTCCATCTGCAGATGATATACTCTTCCCTGTGATGGCTAGGCCACAGGCTTTGCAGTTACCTCGAGATCGCACGGGATCTTGAGATGCCTTTCGGGAAGGAGGTGCTAATGGAGGAGGGAGAGTGTGCGAACGTGTTATTTGCGGAGCTTGATCAAAATGATGGCGCTCTTGGGGTGATGCCGCGTAAAGTGATTGTGGGTGTGAATCGCTTCGCTGGATAGGCATCGAGGCCCGAGGCTCGTCTGGGGCGGCAGAGCTGGATTGATTGATATTGAGTGGGCGTTGGATAGGCGACTCTGCAAGTGGTGATCTTGCGCGCGACGGGGCCTGTGGAGGGGCTTCGGCATGAACATCCTTAGATCCTAAAGCCTCCATGGAGCTTTCGAGATCTTCCATCAGACCATCCATAGCCGATAGGTCGGAAGGATCGCGTCGGGGTTGAGATCTTGTCTGGCTGGTCTGCGAACTGCCATTGCTTTGACGGCTAAAGGTAGAAAAACCAGAGGACGTAGAGTCTGAAGGTGTGTGGTAAGGGTTGTTGACGCCAAACTCAGCAGCAAGATCAACAGATGCTGAATATTTAGTGACTTTTGACGGATGCAAAAGACTCTTTCGTGGCGGCGGGGCCCTTGAAGTGTCTGGTCCCATTGACGGCTTTTTGGCATGACCAAAACCGCCTGCCGCCTTGCCCTCAAGTTTTGTGCCAGGTGCAGAAGGAGTTCGCAACGGAGGTTCTAATCGGAGAGGCAGGTTAGGAAACGTGTCTGAACGGTGAACCGTTCCCAGAGGGGGAGGCTGGAGTTCCTCGTCCGTTTCAAAAGGTCGACCAAAACCTTCGTAGTCATCTCGTGTTGGTCGCTGAGGCGGTGCGGAGATGCTGCTGTTGTTACTGCTTCTGCCTGTCGGGGATGGGGACCTCTCGTTTCTGTGCGCGTTAAAATAATCCCTTGGCGATGCACTTAGAAAGTCTTCTGACTTGTCTCGGCTATCTGTGATTTCCTTGGGAAAGGATGGCGATGTTGCCGAAGGGCTGCGAATAGCGTCGAAGGGGCCTGGGGCAATGGTATCAAGTCTCTTGAATAAGGTGTTGTTGACTCCACCACTGGGACTGACGGATCGAGGCTGGAAATCCGGGCCATGCTTCTTCTCCCCAAAGCCTCCGTAAGCTCCAGGACGGTCAATTGGACGCGGTGACGGGAGGATGAGATCATCCTCATGAGGTGTAATGACATCGTCAAAAAAGCAATCCATTTGATTAGCTGGTGATATGCTGCGCGGCTCGCTGTTTGGTGTCAACTGCCCCTGGTGCAAAAAAGGGCGGTCTTTGGATGCGGTTAGCAGGATATATATTTATTAGAAAATCGTTACTTACTGGCAGCGCCGACATCTAGTGATGACGGTATGCGTCCTGGTTTCTCAGGAGACGCTGGACTGTATGGTTTGTACGCCTCATATTGTTCTGGCGGAGGAGAAACTTTTGGGCAATTAGTTCACTGGGTGAATGAGACGAGACATTCCTGGCATTTTTCTTACGTTCAGGTTCTGGTGGTGCACAAATGTGATCGCCCATCATAGAAATTTCCACCTCCCGACTACATGATGAGCACTTGATGGTCGGGAGAAACATAGACTCTCGTGGTACTGCCATTGTGGCGGTGTGAGTTGTGGTGTTGAGCGGGAGAAATCGACAAGTTTATAAGACGCTTGAAGAATGCAATCAATCTGTCGCCTCGGTTTCTCTACGAAGATCTGAAAGTGCCTTCGACAAAGTGACGTATGGAGACAATGAATTATCGCAGGCCTTGTCGCGGTG
The DNA here is from genome assembly GCA_025948275.1 of Fusarium avenaceum. Classification (NCBI taxonomy): domain Eukaryota; kingdom Fungi; phylum Ascomycota; class Sordariomycetes; order Hypocreales; family Nectriaceae; genus Fusarium; species Fusarium avenaceum. The sequence goes on along the minus strand of CP109670.1, from coordinate 4,846,464 downwards.
GTTTCAAATAAAGATGGCGATTGATGTGAGACTTTTTACATTCGATACCCCAGGCCCGTTCTGCGACCGGTGTCCCTGGGGTTGATGACGTGAATTGAGGATGCCAAAAGTCGATGCAACAGCCTTTTTCGGTCGCATAAGAAGAGGTTTGGTAATTTGACGGTGCTGTTCGGGTGGTGAAATCGTTGAGAGAGTTATCGTGAGCTCGTGTCTTGGTACTGCTGAGGCGTTTTGGTGGTGCTGCTGAAGATGAGAAACAGGGCTCGGTTATTTCAATATTGGCTGGATAGAAGATTGTTGCAAGTATGAAGAGTTCAAAACTGGCTCTGGCAGTGGAAAAGCAGAAGAGAAATAGATTCAAGAGTTCGAAACATGACACTAGAACGGCTGTGACGCGGAAGGATAGAAAGAAGATCAGCTGTCGACTTTCAAAGAAAGGGACGATGCATATGGTGTCTCGAATGTGGAGGGAGAGTGGGTGTGTTGATGCTAAAGGGGACCCTGGGCCGAACTAGAAAGACCTGAGCTGCAGGCCTTATCCCAGGCAGAGAGAGCCAGTGGAGGCTAACCCCTAGTGGTGATGGTGCTGGCGTTGGCGCCCTGGGGCTGGCTAGGTCATGCTCATTTAGTGAACTGCCCTGTAGTGTAGACCCCGGGCTGTTCTGATGACCCCCCTGGTTGGTGAAGGAAAGGCTTGCAAACTGACGGGTTTGCGGTGGGTGCGGTGTGGAATATGTAACACGAGAATCATGGAGCGAGAGTTTGCGTTTGCAACCTTTTTGACTTTTGTCGTGAGGATCGAGAAAGACAGTATTGGCTTCGGTAGGTGGCTTCAAATATACGGATACTCCGTGACTGCATTAAACAGTCTTCAATCGTATTGTCTTGGCTGCATCATATGTTCCAAGGAGTTTCGTCTCCGGCAGCACGGTAACCAACATTCCGTGCAACCCGCCACAGACTGCGAGTTGGCTTCCTTGAAAGCTTCTGGACCTGGAAAATGTCCCGCTGGAAGAGGGAGGGTAAAATGTAAAAGCCACGATTCGCGGGTGTGTTCGTTGGACTGAATCTATCTTTGAGGGATGACTGACAACGTGGCAGGGGGACAAACGGGCACTAAAATTGACAGCATTCCTCCCATTTGCGAAGAAGCTCAGTAACTCACTGATTTAAGGTGCCCTTGGTCATCCAATGGATGGATGGATGTCTTGCCTTGCTTGTCGTGTAACGTCTCTTTGTGGGAATACTGGTACGTAGAGACAAGGGAAGGACAACAAGCCTTTGTTAGGATTATCCGCCGCTTGCTTGCATTAGATTTGATTGACGTGACCTAACCAGGCCCGTTACTCCGTACTCCGTACGAATAGATGCTGAAGATTTCTTGCTGTTAAGTTACATGACAGCCCGCAATTGGCTCTTGGCAAGATTCCTTCTCATTCCATCATCTGCAACTTGTTCAGTTTCCTGAATGCGTGCGTCAACTTCAGTGGTTCAAAACTTGGTGCTGTCATTAAACTGCTTCCGCAACTGTCAACAGACAAGAACCAACGAAACGAGCCATATCAAGTCCGGCTTCAGCCGAATATGATCATGGGCGGTTTGAGACGCCACAGAATGTTCTTTATTAGCTACTGGCTGCGTTGCTCATGGCCCATGGATGAAATAAAATAGAAATGATCCACTGACAACCGTCGACAACTCGGGTACCTTGCAGAAAGCTCTGGCCAATGGAGGAGCTCCCCTGCTGCGCTAGCCTTGTTGAAGACAGACATCCACTGAAAGGGGATCTGCCTCATTTAACGATGCTTTTATTACTTGCGTGGTGTGGTGTAGACGTCCACCAGTCAACGCCTCGAATTACCTATAGCTACCACAGCAATTTATCCAGCTGCACTAATCGGTTGGCTTTTTCCCTTCTTTCATACAACATCACCTCAGCCTGACAACCTTACGGGTGAGACATACCCGCCTCAGTCTAGTTTAGCTGTGTCAACATATAGTCCGGGTTTAGCAGGGCTGGATATAACCTGCAAGCGGGCTTAATTATGCGATCGATGGCCCAGTCGCTCTCCGATTGGTACGTGCGAGTGACTGGAGGGCTAACTCCCAGACTCCCTAGCAATAAATGAACTCAACATCAGCCCCCCGTCTCGGTTCGTGTACAGAGCATTGCTTGCCCGCATGTGGTGGTTACGCCGTGGGGGACCATGATCGATCTTCACGGCACGCACCAGATACAGCAGGTTCCATTTCGTGGTCGAAGACTCGAAGTGACATTCGGTGATGCAGAAGGCTCAATGCAGGCCCTCGCACATGCTTTAGGTTTGGTCCTCATTTACAGTACATTCCCCCTCCCCGTCCATCCTCAGTCACAGGCTCACGGGTAGAAGATCTACAGGGCCTGATTTGCACAAGAAAAAGCCAAGGCAAGCAGTTAGTTAGTCTAGTTGCCGAGAAGATGATCCACTGTCTCAGGTCACTGATCGGGAGATCAGGAATCCGCTTCAGACATATTAGCCCCGGATGGACCGTGGTGTTGAACTGCTGAGCCTTGGCCTGGCTTGACTGGAACCAGAGAAGACGCCACTCATCGGACTAATATTCGATAGATCGGTAATGGAAGCGCCACATTTTTGCTTCTACCAGTCACTCTCGGTGTTGTAAAAAGGGTTGCAAGATGATTGATGGATATTGGTGCTCAATAGGCCCAATCGATATGTCAGCGTGCCAGAGCTGCCCCTGGCGATCATCAAAGATAAGAGGGCAACGTCCCCTCGGACGTCCTCAGTGGACTTATTGCGGCAGATCCAATGTGCTTGATAACAATCCTCATCTGGAGATACGGGTACTCTTCGTTAGCACGGGATACCGAGAAATGTCAGCCGTTTCATTGAACTAAACCAACCTACTTCCTAACTTTCCAGCTTCCCACGACTCATGACAGTCAGTTGACATTTGCGCCCTGACCCATAAGTTGATTGATGAATTGCCAGTTCTTCCCATCAACTGTCTGACATTTCATGCTGCCAAATTCACAATAGATTGGTTGAGTGATCCTGCAGGCTAAGCTCGTCATGAGCCGGAGAACTCGCTCCCAGCTCATCGATTCTAGACACTGAATGCCTCTCTTTCAATTGAGAACAACAGCTGAGATGATCTACTACGATAGCGGCTGACACTAAACATACCAATTTCGGAGGCATGATCGTCGATCGGCTATCTGATTAACGTGATCAGTCTCGGGGATACGGGCTTGACGGTAGAATCGCCGCCGGTAATCGACAACTAACTATGGCAACGGTTCTTAGGCCCTGTGTTTGAGGCATTGATGTTGTCTTCCTGGTAAATGGTGTCGCTGCTTGCAATTTGCACGGCGTCTTTGTGGCATGGAAAGCTGCGATGCAGTCCTAGCAACGGGATTACAACGCCATGTTTCGCTCGAATGCTATGCATCGGACCTCTCAACAGCCAAAGTAAGGAACGTAAACAAGTGCAGCTCTGGATTTTTTTTGATCACGAGAGCCGATATTCATTGGCTATACTTGAGTTGTGAGGTATTCTGATTGAACCAGATGGCCAGTACACATTGTCTATGATGTTTCCAACGCCTGGTTCGGTATCCAAGCTGGAGGCGTCCATGGCATGTAGGTATCAATCAACCTCTAGCTCGCCAAACTCTAGCTTACACCTAGACGGCTACGTCTTATTATTAGCCATGCGTAGAACAATCGTTGTGAGTGGTTTTGACAGATTCTCCCGCATTAGACGGTGAGAGCGGAGGCCGGGATTTCTGACGATCTCAACACCGCGTTGAACCGATGTGGATCTTCGGGTCGGCATACAAGTTTCCTGTCTCGTCTGTTGCACTGCCGTGTTACATGTGAATGGAGCAGTTTCTTGTGCTCGGGTAGTCGTTATAGGTCTGCAACGCAAAAGGGATATGCTTTCGGTTGAACGTATGATGCAACGATACAAACTAACCGTCGTGTTGCTATAACCGCTGGAACTTGTGCGCAATATCCTGGGCATATCACCAATTCTTGCTGCGGCTGATCAATTGAAAACACCAGTCGGAGACAAAAACACGTTAATGTACAAACTACATTGACGGCCTGCAGTGATAAGAATGTAAGCCAATTGTTTCCCCTTCTCCAGAATACCCGGTTGATGCAAGTATACGTGTTTGATAAGAGTTGTCCATCGAGATGTTACCATCGACTAAGATCATCAGCCCTCTACATCTCAAGGTTTCAGTTACCGCATGTTCAAATCTTTGACGAACAAGGATTAAAGCTGGGACGTTGTTTGTCGGATGCGGTTTCACGGCTGAAACGAAACCCGAGCGTTGTTTGCTTATTCTTGAAACTTCTTTCTTTCGATGACACCAAACATTGGAAAGCAATTGTAACAAGTTCATTATCGCGGCCATTAAAAAGATTCTGCAGCGATTTATCGCACACAAGACCTTTTACTCGTCCAGGTCCAGGTCCAGGTTCAGGCTCGGTCTTGCAGCCTCTTTCTTGGCTGTCTGCCGAATGTCCCAACGACATTGGGATAGTCTTGTAAGATGGCTTGGAGGTCCCAGGTAGAGCCAATCAAAGAGCATGATAGTGACTGCGCTTAGAGACGATTCCTATTGTGTCCAAATCCTACATGAGCTAAGGGCTGTAAGTGAAGCGATCAAGTCATGACAAGACAATCAGTCGAATGTTGAGAGATGCACCATGGCAGGGGCTCAGGCCAATGGTTCGGGAGAGCAATTTATTTGCTAGGACAGGGTCAAGCTGCATGAGTGTGCGGTTATGTTCCGAAGAGTGAGTCTTTAGACAACTAGTCCAAAAAATATTCGACAAATAATCGTTCAACTTTTTTGTTTGTTTACAGAGAAAACGTATTAAAGTCACCGGTTTTTTGGTTGAGGATAGACCCTTCAACGCTTATGAGGTCAAAATTGAAGCTGTCTCCGCCAAACCAACCCCATCCCCTCGGGTTAAAATTGTGGGAGAAATGTGGGAAAAAGCTGGAGGGAAGATGTGGGATGGAGATGGTACCTTTTACGCTCAGTCGCTCGCACATCATGTGTCCACAAACATACATGGAAACGTACAGTAACGTACAGTAGCTTAACAGTAGAGCGATATCCTCACTTCCGAGCTCTCCGTCTTCCCAGCCGCTAGAATATTGAAAGACTCCACTATCCTGCGCTCCCCTGGCGTCGTGGTGCTCACCGCCCAAATGTCCATATCAGCCAAGAGGGTAAAGTGGCAGTACAGTTAGGTAAGGTACGTACGCCTTTAAGGGAGCTGTACCATAGGTCCGTACCTACCTAGGTAGGTAGACACCTAGGCGCTGGACACTACGGTATTTGAACCCTCCCCATCCCCAAGCAAATCTCTTGCTTCTGCTTCTTCTCCCTTCACCAACAATCATCTTCAACTTACAACCAGCTAAAAGCAACTTCTTACAAAACCTTCAACCCCCTTTCTCTACCAAAACCTCCCACTTCTGACATCTGTCTGCCCCTGCTACCCCGCCAAATCACCCCTCCATCCCTCTATCAATCTTATCAAAACGACCGAGGCCTTGACCCTTGGTCACTACAGTCGTCAAGACGTTTTCCAACCTCCTTAACTCGTAAGTTGCACTTTTCCAACTCAATTACGTCTTTGGAAATAGACAGCAGTATATAAGAAATAAAATGTTAACCTTGTACCAGGACGCACCACCCGTTCGCAGGAGCCCGCTGCTCATCCGATTCCGGAGGCTCAGCGGACTCGACCTTTGAACAGTAAAGGTCGAACTACAAACAGAACCCGTCAAATCTTAATCAAACCGCAAGCTTCCACGTAAAAGCCACTCAATCACCATGGCTCCTCACGCGGAAGTCGGCACGGGCTCCTCGAACGGGGCGGTCTACAGCAACCAAGCCTCCTCGGCTGCTCAGGACCTCTTCACCGTCAACTCCCCCAACGTTATTTACACTGATGCGGAGATTCGCTCTCGATACACCTACCGCACCACCAAGGTTGAAGTTGATGCCAACGGCAAGTATGTTGCTACTCCCAATGAGACCCTCTACGACTTTAAGGTCGATCGCAAGGTCCCCAAGGTCGGCATGATGCTGGTCGGTCTCGGAGGCAACAACGGAACTACCGTCACCGCTGGTATCCTCGCCAACCGCCGCCAGCTCGCGTGGGACACCAAGGAGGGTCCTCGCGAGTCCAACTACTACGGCTCTGTTGTCATGGGCTCAACCCTCAAGCTCGGTCATGATGCCAAGACTCACCAGGAGGTCAACATCCCCTTCCACAACATCCTCCCCATGGTCCACCCCAATGACCTGATCATCGGAGGCTGGGATATCAGCAAGTTGAACCTGGCTCAGGCCATGGACCGCGCTCAGGTCCTTGAACCCACCCTCAAGGCCCAGGTCAAGAAGGAGATGGCTGAGATGGTTCCCCTTCCCTCCATCTACTACCCTGACTTCATTGCTGCCAACCAGGAGGATCGTGCCGACAACGTTCTCGAGGGTAGCAAGGCATGCTGGGCCCATGTCGAGAAGATCCGCAAGGACATTCGCGACTTCAAGGCCAACAACGGCCTTGACAAGGTCATCATCATGTGGACTGCCAACACTGAGCGATACGCCGATCTGATCGAGGGTGTCAACGATACTGCCGACAACCTTCTCAAGGCCATTGAGCAGGGACACGAGGAGGTTTCTCCTTCCACCGTGTTTGCTGTTGCTTGTATTCTTGAACAGGCCCCTTTCATCAACGGCTCTCCTCAGAACACCTTCGTCCCTGGAGCCATTGAGCTTGCCGAGAAGCACAACTCCTTCATTGGTGGCGATGATTTCAAGTCAGGTCAGACCAAGATGAAGTCTGCCCTCGTTGACTTCCTCATCAACGCTGGTATCAAGTTGACTTCGATTGCCAGCTACAATCACCTTGGCAACAATGATGGCAAGAACCTGAGCTCTCAGAAGCAGTTCCGCTCTAAGGAGATCTCCAAGTCTAACGTTGTTGATGACATGGTTGAGGCCAACCACGTCCTTTACAAGAAGGGCGAGCACCCCGACCACTGCGTTGTCATCAAGTACATGCCTGCTGTCGCTGACAACAAGCGTGCTCTCGACGAGTACTACGCCGAGATTTTCATGGGCGGCCATCAGACCATTTCGTAAGTTGAAACTGCTGCCCCCGACATGTGAATGACGATTAATAGTTTCTAGGATGTTCAACATTTGTGAGGACTCCCTCCTTGCCTCTCCCTTGATCATTGACTTGGTCATCATTTCTGAGATGATGTCTCGTATCCAGTGGAAGGCCGCGTCCTCTGACGGCATTGCCACCACTGAGTACAAGAGCTTCCACAGTGTCCTGAGTGTCCTTAGCTACATGCTCAAGGCTCCTCTTACCCCTCCTGGAACTCCTGTCGTCAACGCCCTGGCCAAGCAGCGTGCTGCCTTGACCAACATCTTCCGTGCCTGCGTTGGTCTTGAGCCTGAGTCCGACATGACTCTCGAGCACAAGCTTTTCTAGGCATTAATGCCTGTGCTTGATGCTGTTCAAATGATACTTTGGAGGAGGATACTTAGGACAGTCTTTACTGGATGCTCGAACTGCAATATGAAAACAAGAAAACCCCAAAAAAGAAGAGGGAGAGACAAATTAGTTACACAGTCATAGTTACCGAATTGAATGTGGCATTCTCCCTAATATCAAGCCCCGAGGTCTCAGTATGTGCCTGTAGTGAAGCTACGATATTAATGTCGTTAATTTCATTAACGTGCCAATCATGTAGATCTTCCGTCAAAACTTGACAAGAATCGTCATCGCCGGCCTTACAGGGGTGTTAATTGAATTTTACGTGGCTGATAATGAACTTTACGCGGGATTGATGCGTTGTAACGCGTCTCTCCACGCCAACGCTTTCCATGGCCCGCGCGTCGCGTAAAGCTCCCCACTACCACTTAGACGAGACCTTTCGTTCTCAGTCTGTCCCTGTTCAACATCCACTCCCACATCAACATTAACATCCCTCACTCTGAATTTCGATTTCTGAGGCGCCGAATTACTTGTTATTCTCTGATCCGATCAATTCCATTAGACCATTTAATTTATACACCCCCATTGCTCTTGCAATGGCTACCGCCTCTCGACCCTCTTCCCCGTATCACCGGGGGGATTCCTAAACCACTCTTAATGGGACCTAAATTCAAAGCTCAACTCGCTCCTCTCGAGAGTAGCGATGATGAAGTATCTCCTTCCAAAAAGTCCACGAACGATGCACCTACAACTCATCTCGATCTATCACAACAGTCTACACAAAAGGACGACGCGTCAGAAGAGTCAGAGGAGGATATTAACATACCCAGAGGCAAGCTTGCAGCTCGAATGCATGGAGTCACTCGAACAGCGAAGGATGGGGATGCTTCAAATCAGAACGAAACCTCCTGGGACCGGTCAACAAAGAGTCTACTCGAGCAAGAACACAAAAAAAACAATGTCGATATGACAGACGCTCAATCGGAAGACGACGACATTCCTGTTGCAGGCCGAAGATTAGTTCGCAAGGCGCCTTCGTCACCAGTTGTTAGGAACACCTCTCGAGGTGTCAGTCCATCACCCCTTGGATCACCATCCGAATCCATACATAACCACTCGGATTTTGATGATATGCCTGTCGCCAAGCCTGACCGCCTCAAGGCAATGACTGATCGCTACATAAAAAAGCGTCAAGCGGAAGATGCTGCCACAGAAGCCAAAGAAGCTGAAAAACGTGCCCAGCAAGAGGAGCCCACTCAAGAGCTCGAGGAGATGATTTCAGATGACGGTTCGGGCATTACCGATGACGAAGGTGGCCGACGACTTACACAGACGGATCGACCTAGTGCTCGGAAAGCAAGCAAGAAAGCCATCGAGGAGATGAACAGAGAAACCCAAAGAATGTCGAGAAACATGCATCTGGCACATGCGGCCAAGACACGAAAAAAGATCAGCAAGAACAGCCTCTTTGAGCGTTTCAACTTCCGACCAGCAGGCGAACCGCAACTCAAGATTGCTAGTTCGAGTAGGGGACCGACGCCTCACAGTGATGTCGAGATGCAGGACGCCGATACACCCCCTAGTTCTCCGCCAGGATCTAAAGAAGTCGCCGAGGCCACCGAGGTCCCGGTAGCCATTGCTGAGAACGACGATTTTGATTTACCAACAATAGATACTCTAGCTGAGACTACCAAGCTCACTATAGACAAGGGCAAAGTGAAGGCGGTTGATACACCAAAAGAACAAGAACAACCAGCTCAAAGGCCTAAACGCCAATTCCGTGTCGTTCTTCCACCCGTCCGAGCCAATGTTACCATGTCGGATTCAGATGACGAGTTGGAAATTACGACGACGAGCAAAGACAAAGTTCGAGCTGTGTTTGACATGGCTCCAACCAAGAAAGCTCAGGAGCACAGCTCAGTCCAGGCGCTGCGCGCCCTTGCACAGGTCAAGTCTCCTGGAAAGGATACAAGACGAAAGAACGAAAACTACGGCATGACAGCAGGCGAGCTTCAAACATATCTTCAGCAGAAAGCAAGACAACAAGCGAAGGTAGAGCGTGATCGCAGACTTGAACTGCTCAAGGCTCAAGGTCATGTCATCCAGACTGCGGAAGATCGCGAGCGCGAAATAGAGGAGGCCGATAATATGTTCGCCAGAGCAAAGGAAGAGGCACATAAGCTTATGCAGCAAGAACATGCGGCCGACAAGAAGGAAAAGAAGGCCAATGGCGAAGTTGATCCTCTGGCTTGGGATGACAGTGATGACGAAGAGTATCAGGCATCCGGTGACGAAGCTGATGGAGAGATATCAGCTGTTGAGCTTTCCGGATCTGAAGATGAGGATGTAGAGGGCGACGAGGAGGAAGACGAGGACAACCCGATGATCGAGGGCGAGGCCGAGGATGGAGAGTCCGAGGTCTCTGCGGATGAAGACGGTGACTCAACTCCTGTGGCCAGTCAAGATGTTAACGACGACGCTGAAGAGATACCGGTCATAAGGAGACGGCGGACACGAAAACCCGTTGTTCTTTCCGATGACGAAGAGGACGACGCGGTCAAAATGACACCTAAACCCAAAACCACCACTGTACATACATCACCTATGGTGTCCAACACCCAATCTCCGATCGCACCCAGATCAGTACTACGCTCAGCTAAGAAGAACTTCATCCCTGGTCTACCTGTGCAAGGGGCGGCCGGACTGGGGCTGACCCAGATCTTCGCTGGCACCATGGACGACAGCCAGATGGATTCTGCCAACGGCCCAACTCAGTCCATAATGCCCGATTTCGACCATTTCCCCGACTCCAACTTCTCTGCAACCATGGACGAGCCTCTAGAGGACATGGTTCTGGACAGCCAGAATGACGACACCCAAATGACTACTCAGGGTGTGAAACTCGACTTTTCGCAATCTCAAACCCGTGGTCTTGACAGCCTACTTCGTCAAGAGAGCACTCAAATCTCCGACATGATCGATTTCACCCAGGACGAGGGTCTGCAGACTAAAACACCTCTCAAGGACAGATTCATCGAAGCACCAGTTTCCACTATAGAAACAATGATGGCTGATTCTGTGGACCCAACCCAGGCCTCACCACTGGTTCGTCGTGGGCGTCTTCGTCGTAGGATGGAGATGTCTCAGCGGATTGAAGAGACCCCAGAGCCATCATCCGCAGACAAACCTGACACAGCCTTCAATGCGTTGCAAGAAGGCGCAAAGAAGGAGAAGAAGAAACGACTCCAGGCTGAGTTTGACTACAAGAACAGTAAGGCCAAGGAGATGGTTCAGGAGCAGGCTGAGGAATCAGAGGACGAGTACGCTGGTCTCGGAGGTGTGGATGGCGAGGACAGCGACAATGAGTCTGCCGCATCACTGAAAGATATCATCGACGATGATGCCGGCAACGATGTTGACGAAGCTAAACTCGCTGGGTTCTATGCGTAAGTTTTACCTGTCTAGTGATACATATTTGTCTGCTAACAACTTTCAGTGATCGAGAACGCGCGGAAGATGAGAAGCAAATCGAAAAACTATTCAAAGACGTCACAAATGGTATGCTTCGTCGCAAGCGAGGCGAGGGCTATGACCTCGACGACTCAGATGATGATGGTGAAGCCCGTCGCCGTATGAAGCGTCGAAATTTCGCCAAGATGCATAAAGCCTTGTTCGCTGATGAACGTGTGAAGAAGATGGCCGAGAAACCTGGAAATGAGGCTTTCCTGAAGACGATCGAGGATCGTGGCAGCGACGACGAAATGGATTTCCTCGATGCACCCGAAGAGACCAACGAGTCTTCACAGTCTCAATCTCAGTCTCAAGGAGAGGAGACCAGCAAGACCCAGACCGTTCCTGACAGCCAACCACAAAAGGTCCTTGGTTCTGCAGATAACAGGCCACCTGCTCATCTGCGCAGAACCAAAGATGGCAAGAAGCCCTCCAACATTGGTGAGGTCCGGGAGACGTTGTCTGATCTGCTCGAGGAACCTCATGGTTCAGTCATCCCAGCAACCGAAGCTGGATCAGACAGTGAGGATGATGGAGGCACTCTTTCGCAAGCCCAAGGCGACAAGGAAAACAACGGATCCAATGCTCGCCGTGGACGCGTCGCCATCGTTGACCGTATCAGCCTCAAGCGCAACAGCTCTTCAAACGTTAGCACTAGCCGCCTTGCCTTTGCCACAGCATCTAGCTCTTCATTCAAGGTGCCCGCGCTGCTACGTCGTGCGACCACCAACTCCTTTGTTTCTGGCACAGCTTCTACCACCACAAGCTCAGCGTCATCAACACAGGCCAGCGGATTCGGTGAAGAGGCCAAGATCAAGAAGGGAGCCAGCAAAAAGAGCGGCGTGCACGCCTTTGCACGGGACAGCGAGAGACGAGCGAAGCTTGAGCAGAACGAGCGAAAGAGAGAGGAAAGGAAGGTTAAGGGAGCTGAGAGGAGAATTGGAGTTGTGGGTGGTCTGTTGGGCAAGGGATCGTTTGAGTAAACTGGCATGCAACGGAGTTTGAATTGATATGACGGAAATGTGTTACTGTGGATTTAATATCCTGGCACGGAGTTGGTTTGGATAAGGAAGGATACATAAGCCATCACGATAATGGCATCATACCTAGGTAGCGAACAGTGTTTATATGCAAAGCTATAAGTCTTGACTGCTTTTGAAAGTGATGATTGATATGCCGGTAACAATTGCCCATCCCTCTACTAGAAGCATTGCAACAAGTAGATGCCGCTTGGTATGGATAATGGACGTCGGTTTACTTGACCAAGGTTGAGACTTTTCCCAGCTCAGGTTATGGTGTAGCTCTCCTAGGCAACTCAACTCCTAGGAGTAGTTGATTAAGAATAAAATGGATTCAAGCTCATAAATCGACATCTATTGCTTTTCAGTCGCCGAGATCGACAAATCATGTACGCTCTATATTGATACGGATGTCTTCTAATTCGTTATTATCAATTTTGGAACGCCGCTCCCGAAAATTGTACATCACCCAGACCCAACATTCTCTTGGTGGATAGCCACATTTCGAACGCCTCCAACTTGATCTCCACGCGCATGAAGCCAACCCACGCCGCAAATAGTCTCACGGCGTTGGGGGGCCAAAAGAGTGATCCGTTTTGGCTGATTTGCTCGAGCTTCTCATGGAACACAGTTTTTGTGCAGTACCGCGCTAGAATCATGAAAGAACGGATGGGACCCTGCCGCGTTTGGAGATTCTCGTCTAAGCTGCGGGTAAGATCGTTTGTCTTGAGAATAAGGAGGATAATGGGAGGGACACGGCTAAGGAGCTGAACGAGATCGACAATGAGACCCTCCTGTAAAGCACCGCTCATTGTCTTTTGCTCATCGGCTGTTCTTGTCTCGAGAATAGATCCAGACTTGCTAACGATGCTGTAGTCTCGACCAGTAATTGCTGAAGCGAAAAGGGGGAAGTCCTTATCCTCGATGCCAGCAACTTCATGGGCATACTTCTTCATACGGTCCATGTCGCCATCGATCACTGCAAGCCACATCTTGGCGTATGATCTTCGCAGGGGAAGCTCAATATCGCGGTAAAGTCCATGGTCGTACAAAATGACATCGAAATTGGGGCCACGCCCGAGACCGCGACGAGTAGTGTTCTTACGAATGGCAATGTTTCCGCCATGAGGATCGCAGTGCAACGGTGCGCCGTCACCAAAAATCATTTCGTTGAAGATGCGGGCTAATGTGGCTGAGACCTCGTCGCGGTCGATCCCGTTCTTGTCCAAGTACTCAATGTCATCAAGCCGGCTCCCGGCTTCGCACGCCATAACAATGATTCTCTTCCTAGCCCAGATGACTTCGGGGATAACCAGGGGCAACTGCGGGATCTTTGCAAAGTGCTCCTTCATGCGGCAAGCATTGCTAGCTTCCTCCTGAAAATCCAATTCTTTGGGAAGAGAAACGTCCATCTCTGACGAGAGCCATTCAAGGTCATATTCGGGAAAGAATCTCTTGAGTGTGGAAAATGTGTACCGGGTAAGCGCGAGATCCAGGGGCGACCAGCTCTGTAGCTCTGGATGCTGCACCTTGACGGCAACCTTTTGATCAGAACCTTTGATAGACGCCAGATGCACCTGGGCAAGAGAGGCGGCGCCAATTGGTTCAGGGGCGAAATCGGAGAAGTAATCCCAAAGCTCCTCTCCTGTGTCCTTGCGGAACATGTCCTCTATCGACTCGAACGAAGATACTGGGCACTTGTCCTGCAACGGTATAAATGTGTTCGTCCATTCAGACGGTAGGAGATAGTTCATGGCACTCTAGCAAAGTTACTATTAGTCCGACAGTTCAGAGTGCCAAGAGTGAGGGCTTATACCAAGTGTTGACCGAGTTTGATAAAGATGCCTCCATTCTTCTCTAAAACAACAAGAGTCCGTTCGGCGCATCGTTTGTGGCATGCTTTTAGCATGTTTTCTTGTTCGTCATAGTCCGCGGTCGTCTCTCTCGCATTCAACGTTGTTCGGTAACTATCAAGCTTAATATTACTCCCAGCCCTTAAATGGCATAACCAGTGACCACTTACTCATTGATACACACGGCGAGCGCAACCGCAACTCTGCCTGTCCGCTCTGCCGCCTCGTAGCTATTCTTGATATCGTCAGTGAACGCAAGCGCGGTTGCGCCCACGGTTCCAACACCGGCCGAGGCATATAATAGTGGCCGTCTGGGACCCGATTTCTGGCCATTGCTCCCCCGCGAGCCCCTCCCCGAAGCAAACCCTCTTGCGCTGACTTGCCGGAAGGGTTTGCTACGAAGCAATTGACTTCTACAAGACGAGCAAGTCCATGGTCGAGGGGCAATGCGGGTCGCAAAGGCTGAGACAGATAAGGCGTTCATCTGGCCACCGAGGGACTTTAAAAGGGTGAGGTATTAGGGAGCAAGGTAGGAATACTCATTCTAAAGGAGAAGTATATAACAAGGAAAGAACGAATACAGGTCTGCACTGTAGAGGCCAGGCTTTAACATTTAGGTCATGTCGTCAACCAAAATCAAGTCGACAGTTTTTTTGCTTGGGTGTGCCGATTCCGATAAACCTCCGTCCGGTCAGGCCCATCGCTCGGCTTGGCCCGGGTGCGATCTTCGGGGGCGAATTGGCCACCGACCTTTGTTAGATTAGCACGTACTACCTACGTAGGATCAGTCGTCATGCGCCTCGGCACGTGATCGCGCGACCGCGACTGCAACCGCGTCTCAACTCTAAAGCCCTTTACACGATCGTTATCTCGTCATTGCCATACGAAACCCTCCCACCATCCACGCTTCTCCCCTTGCTATTTTGTTGATACTGACCATCGGAATTAATTCTATGCAACATAACTCCGAAAACCAAACAGCGAAAAACATGCTGTCTTTTGCTTCTTCTCCCATATTCTCCGGTTCCTGGGACCATCGACCAGTCGTCTCGTCGCCACTCTCCTCTTCACCTATGCGCGCCTCATCACCACTTTCACCAATTGATCGAAACGCGTTCGCGCAGCGACAGATTCAGTCTTCTCCTATCAAGGCTTCGAAATTCAAGTTCGCTTCGCGTCCAGCGCGGCCGAATCCCGTTAATAGGAAGCGAGAGGAAGTACAAGAAGGACGACGCAAGCTGTTTCTCCAGAACGTGCGACAGAGTCGCGAGGACAAGGCCTGGCAACGTAGAGATATTGAGGGACAGGTGAGACAAACTTACTGGTTCGCTATATCACCATCACTGACTCGAGTCGTAGTTCTTGAAGACAAATTATCTTGCCGATCGGGGTCAGCTATCCCATGATGCTCCTGACATCACTGAGGCAGACATCGAGGAGGCTATGACTTTTCACCACGATCATCCCCCAATCCCCGAGGATGACGAGATGATGGATGAGGAAGATCAGCTCGAGGCTATGTTTGCATCTTACGAAGAACAGCAGACAGCTTTATTGCAAAGACGACCTTCACCTACACTATCAGACGAAGACTACGACGATATCTTTGCTGAGCTTATTGCACAGGAACAATCTCAACGGAACACACAATCCCGTCCACATGACCAAATGGACACGTCAGGGGATATAGAGATGCAATAACGTGTTTCAATCCATTTGCTTTTTCTGTGCTTTACATCTTAATCAAGTTTGGAGTTGGGGTCAATCGGAACAAAAGGGAAGGGAAATGGCGCTTGGGAAATACCAATGGCATATCATCAGATGTGTATAGCTACAACTTTGGGCAAGGGTATTATAGATGACTTGGAGGAAACATCCAGGCTTGGTATCTACTGAGGATTACAGGCTTCATCTCCGGGGTTGAGGGCATCTTGTGCCGACTGCATGTCTCCAACTAGATCAGGAGGGGGCGATCCTGCTGCTTGCATCTGGATGGCTAGTCAATGACAAGAACTTTCACGAAAAGAACAGGAGAATTCAACAAACCTTTTGCATCTTGTCCACAATGAACTCGCGGTCCGTTGCGTTAGAGTCAGAGTATGTCTTCTGCTCAAACTTGGCCACGATCTCACGCACGATCGATTGCTGCTCTTCATAGCGTTTCAAGTCCTCCTTGGGTGTTGAGTCGCGGTTCTTGATGAGCCACTCGGGGAACTTCTCATCGAGCTCCTTCATAGGCTCATAAAGAATTTCTTTGTTCGTAAGCTGCTCCATCATGCCCATGAGCATCTTGGAGAATTCCTCTTCGCTGCCTTCACCTCCTAGGTCACCAAGGTCACCGGACGATAGCTGCTTGAGCATCTCGGACATGAAGTCATCACCAGCACCCGACGTGGCAGCAGCTGTGGCTTGATCTCCCGACGCCTGCATGCGCTCCATAGTGCGCTTAATCTTGTCTTGAAAGGATGCATCCTCTGGTGCTGCCTGTGGGGCTGGTCCGGTTGAGGCACTTGGAGGTGGTGCGTCGCCGGTACCTTCAGCTGCAGCGATGTGCTTGAAGATATCCTCGAACTGTGCTTGCATGTCCGGCTGTGTATGTCAGCAATTGTGGTCGCGTTAGACATACATTGTGAGATAGAACTTACAGACTGCTCAAGTTCGCCTAGTAGATCAGCCATACCGGCCTGTAGCTGCTTAGCAAACTCTTCTTCTGAAAAAGCATCTTCAACTTCAGGCTGCTTGCCAGACGCCGCAGAGTCCTTGGGGGCTTCTGGTTTGCTAGAAGCAGCAGCGGGCTCGGATGGCTTGGCCTGATCCAGCTTGACGGTAGAGAATTCATCCAACATATCTGAAAATGGTCAGTCACAATACACCTAAGACTCC
This sequence comes from Fusarium avenaceum, assembly GCA_025948275.1. Lineage (NCBI taxonomy): Eukaryota > Fungi > Ascomycota > Sordariomycetes > Hypocreales > Nectriaceae > Fusarium > Fusarium avenaceum. The sequence continues at coordinate 4,829,649 of CP109670.1, read as the reverse complement.
TGCTCGGTTCCAACATACCATCCAAATCATCAAGGTCGTCTTCGTCCGGGTCCGGAACGTCCTCCAGTTCGTCTGCAGGCTGTACGGTCTCAGCAGCTGGCGTTGGAAGGGTTGCGGCCTTTTTCACGACAACCTCTACCGCAGCGGCTGCGGTCACCGTCGCAGCAGCAGTGAGAGCAGCAACAGCATCTGTAGGAACGGCATTCGAAGCGGGTTCCTTGTGAGATGCCTCTTGAAGAGCAGCCTCTGGATAAATTGTCTCTGTGACTGGCTCTTTAGGAGACGTTTCTTGGGGAGCAGTTGTGGGTGGCTCTTGAGAAACAGCCTCCTGTGCAATCTCCTGGGGAGCTTCCTTCTTGGGAGAAGGTTCCTCAAGAGAAGTATTTGCAAGAACCGCTTCCACGGTGGTCTCTTTAGGAACAGACTCCTGAGGGGTAATTTCTTGCAAGGTGACCTCTTGAGGAGCAGTCTCCTGCGGGTCAACCTCTGCAGCAGCCTTTTGAGGAGTAGCTTCTTGAGTGGTAACCTCTTCAGAAACGGTCTCTTGAGGGACAACCTCTTTAACCGCCTCTGGAGGAGCAGTTTCTTGAGGGGTAGCCTCTTGAGTAGCAGTCTTCTGCAGGTCAACCTCTGCAGCAGCCTCTTGAGGAGTAGCTACTTGGGTGGCAGTCTCTTGGGGAACAGTCTTGATTGGCTCCTGTTCACTAGAAGCCTGGAGAGCTTCTTGGGAGGGAGGCTCTTGAAGAGCAGCCTCAGATGGTTCTGCCACCGTAGCAGGATCTACTGTCGAGGGAATAGACACGGGAGGGTCGGCGACTGGAACATCAGGTGTGGGAGAGCCAAACGAAGCGGGAGCAGCGACAGTCTCAGCTTTGACATCCTTGATATCGGCCTTTTCATCGTGATTCACCTCATCTTTGACGTCCTCCTTCACAGCTTCCTTGAGATCTTCCTTGATCTCCTCCTTCAGCGCGACTTCTGTGTCCTTATCGGCGCTCATGATGGTTTCCAGTTCGACTTTCTCAGCACAACTTACTCATACACCCCCACTTATGCCGACAGGTGTGGATGAAAGGAGACAGGAATAGTACTCCAATGATGTCTTGGTTGTATACTCGTGACAGGCGTGAGAAACGTAAAAGCGTCAGACTGTGTTGTATAAGCTTAGCCGTAGGTAATTTATGCCACTCAACAATGAGGTGAATGGCGGGTTGTCCGCTCTAAAGCAGCCTAACCACTGAGCCGAGGTGATCTACTAGTTGCGCTCTAAGCAGTCAAGGTTCCCGCGGCACCTCACCTTTTTCGCACCAGACCTCGAGCTTCTGACGGTGCCCGGGAAAGCCCCTCACTGCGCTAGGTCGCTGGCTAGGTGCTAATTCGGGGGGCTCAGGCCTGAATCACCCCTGCGACACAGGCGGCCACCTGGCGGGGCTTGCCGAAAAGGGACGTGCCCCCAGCTGGCGCCACCTTTTGACCAACGACAGTGGCGCCCGGGTTTTGGCCTGTCTTGTGCATCGAATCATCAAAAAGAGGTCGCTTCGTGAATTGCACGCCCGCGCAAACAATCTACAGTCTTTGAGGCAACTTCTGTTTGGCTTCTTCCTCCGTCAACCTGGTTTCCGCAAACCCGACTCTTCTCCAACAACCATCAAGAACAGTGCGATCTTGTGTACTTAGCGAAGATTCCGTAGTGACTTTTCATCCGTTCATCGCTATCATAAAGTCTCGGTGCATCTCATTCTCCCATCTCTCGCGCGACTCAACGATCTCGGGGTCGCATACCTTCTCCCCGTAAACAGCTCTTATTTTCGACCGATATCGACAGAAAAAAAACCAACCATGGCGCTGTGCCAGAACCGATTACAAGAAGAGAGGTGAGATTTTGAAAGCATGCACGGCGTTGGAATATACTGAACCCTATGAAGGAAGCAGTGGCGACGAGACCATCCCTTTGGTTTCTATGCGAAGCCTCAACGCACCAAGGAGGGCGTCCTCGATGTCAAGAACTGGGAATGCGGGATTCCTGGAAAGGACAATACAATTTGGTCCGGTGGACTCTTCAAGCTGACTATTGCTTTTCCTGACGGCAAGTACCAGCACTTCTCACACCCTACGACCCATGGCCTACGGCGTTCTTAAGACCTGTGCTAATCAGTGTTCGTAATAGAGTATCCTACAAAGCCTCCAAAGTGTAAGAAATCAGGGTTAAGACAGATATGATAAAGAATTATGCGCTGACACACCTAGGCAAATTTGTCCCTCCTTTGTTTCACCCCAACGTCTACCCCTCCGGCACCGTTTGCCTCTCCATCCTCAACGAAGAAGAGGCTTGGAAGCCTGCCATCACTGTCAAGCAAATTTTGCTAGGTATCCAAGATCTTCTCAACGACCCCAACCCTGAGTCTCCTGCCCAGGCGGAAGCGTACAATCTGTTCAAGAGAGATCGTGCCGAGTACGAGAAGCGGGTTCGTCGTACGGTCCGCGAAAACCCTACACCTTGAGAGAAGAGCTCAGAGATATTCAGCAGGCAGACAATTTAGACGGGACTTTTCTTTGTAGGGAACCTTGGGCTATGGCGTTTAGGGAAATACCAAGGCGGAAATTAACTTGGAGCCCGCGAGGAGGAGTGCAGGAACCATGGGGGCGATGCTTTGTAACACAAGATGATATGAGGCATGCTACAACATGACGAGGAATGGGCACGAGGCACAGGTCATGTAGCGTATCAAGAACGGGCTGCATTGGTCAGGCCATGGCAAGAGCGTGCTCCTCCAAATCCCGAGAAAGTACTTTTTTCCATTTCTTTTTTCATGCCTGGTCACATCTCTCGGCAGTTGTTACAGTAGACGCTACTGTTGGTTCCGCACGCTCAAGGATTTATGTCGGCGAGTGAATCACTTGCGGCTGCGCTGTGGGAATATGATATGTGTAGGATCTGCCCCCACAATATCTGATTCTCTGCCGTTGACAGTTGACACAAGAGACGTTGTGTCGTGCCGATCTGATACGACTTGTGCGAGTCTGGAAGGTCGATACCGGGGAGAGATGAAATAGCTTTTGTAAGGGTTCTTCTGGATCAAGTGTAAAATTTCGTCCTAGTAGGTCTTTTTTCCTTCTCTGGATGTCATCTTCAATCTGGAGATTTGATATTAAATGCTACGTCAATCAGAGCCTCAACCATTGCTCTTGTCAGTTGTGACGCAACGATAACACGACGTATATCCGCTGTATTCCCCTTATCAAGCACCTAATGTCAAAGTTTATTCGAGTTATGTAATTCATCCAAGCTCACAGGGCTCGGCTGCTTTTGGCCGCCAATGAAGTCGACCGAAACACGTGCCGAAATCGGCCACGCGACTCACTCACACCCAAAAATCTTTTGGCTTTGAAACGTTGATAGCGCGATAAAGAGAGCCGTTATCTATCAACGGACAGGCCATTGTGTCCGTAACTAGGTAGGTATACAAGCCATTGAGTTTGAGGGCCAGTGCTAGAGCAAGAGCAAGAGAATTAGAACCATGTAGATCGTGACGAGCGAGCTGAGTTAGCATCCATATCTTATTACTCATGCCGGTCACCACCACAGTGGAGAGAGATATCCATCCGCGTCCGCAGCGGAGCATCTTGTGGATAACCTTAACGGGCCAAATACCAAGACAAAGTGATTTTGGATCGTGCCATAACCGCGAATAACCTTGCGCCTTTCAGCTTCCAGGTTCCAGGTACCGTCTACGTACTTTACTTATCGCCTGTCATGTCCTGTGCCGGCGGAACGAGGGTGGAGTTTTGGTTAGGTATGACTCCTCTTTTTTTACCCTCTGAGGCGAGCTACTACTAAATATTAATCTTGTCTCGTCCCGGCCTTTTCTTTCCCTCCCACTATCCTCCGTCAACCACTTCTTTACCCGTACACACATACCGTGCGCAATCTTCTGCAATCGCAATCATGTGTGGTATCTTCGCCTGTCACCGGTATGCTCCCTCCCCCCTTGCGAGTATGAACATGAACATGGACATGGGACATGGATCTTTTTTTGGTGCTTTGGAGGGGCAAGGCACGGAGCATTGAGGACCCCGCCATCAATTAGAGTTGGAATTGGAATTGGAAAACGGAATTGAGAAATCACCCCGCGGTCAGAGGGGGAAAAAGCTGTTGCAGGATCGTGGCGCGACTGACATTTCGCCTTCTTACAGTCATCCCGACGTCGAAAAGTTCAAGCCCACCGCCCTGAAGCTTGCAAAGCAGTATGTGTTTCCCGTGCCTCCAACAGAAAATAAATACCAGGACTAACTTGTTTGGCGCAGAATCCGTCATCGTGGCCCCGATTGGAGTGAGTGAAAATGCTGGCTGGATCTTCGCTATCCCGAAACCGCAAAAACTAACCTCACATGTCCAGGCGGAAGCGTTATTGCCAACCACACCAGTAAGCCAATTAACTTGCAAACCCGTGGGATCACAAACCCTAACTCTCCTGTCTAGTCCTTTGCCATGAGCGTCTCAGCATTGTCGGTGTCGGTAAGTCGCAACTCTATGCGCCTACTCGGGTGCCCTCCCGACTAACAATTATCTACAGAGTCTGGCGCTCAGCCCCTGACCAACGCCGACGACAGCATCATTCTCGCCGTCAACGGTGAGATCTACAACCATCGTCACATCCGAAAGAACCTCAAGGAGCAGTACCACTTCAAGACCACCTCCGACTGTGAGGTTATCATTCCCCTGGTAAGATGAGCGCCTGGCCCATGAATTGTGCAGGAGCACCAAGCTTACAGCCGCTTCTGTACAGTACACCGAGTTTGACACCGACTGCCCTAACCACCTCGATGGCATGTTCTCCTTCGTTCTCTACGACAAGAAGCAGGACCGCACAATTGCCGCCCGCGACCCCATCGGTATCACTACCTTCTACCAGGGCTGGTCCACCAAGGAGCCCGGAACTGTCTACTTCGCTTCTGAGCTGAAGTGCCTGCACAGCGTCTGTGACAAGATCGTTGCTTTCCCTCCTGGCCACGTTTACGACTCCAAGACCGGCGAGACCACTCGCTACTTCAACCCCTCTTGGTGGGATCCCAAGAAGGTTCCCAGCAACCCTGTGGATTTGAAGGTGCTCCGACATGCCCTCGAGAAGTCTGTTCGAAAGCGACTTATGGCTGAGGTTCCCTTTGGTGTCTTGCTCTCTGGTGGTCTTGACTCGAGTCTGACAGCCTCTATTGCTCAGCGTGAGGTGACCAGACTTCGAAAACAGGCCCTGGAGGCCAACGGCAATGTCCTCCCTGTTGAGAACCCCGACACCGGAGAGGGTCTTGTCGGTATTGATGATGACGATCACATCGATACACTCACATACCTTCCTCAGCTCAACTCATTCTCCATTGGTCTACCTGGCTCTCCCGATAACAAGGCTGCCCTCGAGGTTGCCAAGTTCCTGGGTACCAAGCATCACGTTATGACCTTCACCATCGAGGATGGTCTCAACGCCCTTTCCGATGTTATCTTCCACCTCGAGTCTTATGATGTTACCACCATCCGAGCCTCCACCCCCATGTACCTCTTGTCGCGTAAGATCAAGGCTATGGGTATCAAGATGGTTCTGAGCGGAGAGGGTAGCGACGAGATCTTCGGTGGCTACCTCTACTTCCACGGTGCCCCTGACAAGGAGGCTTTCCACGAGGAGACCGTCCGTCGTGTTAAGAACCTGCACCTGGCCGATTGCCTCCGAGCCAACAAGTCTACCTCTGCTTGGGGTCTGGAGGCTCGTGTTCCTTTCCTCGACAAGGAGGTAAGCAGACGTTGATCCTAGTAATTTGAGTCTTGATGCTAACAAGAAACAGTTCCTCGAGACTTCCATGAACATTGACCCTCAAGAGAAGATGATCACCAAAGACAGACTCGAGAAGTACATCATCCGCAAGGCTTTCGATACCACAGACGAGCCCGATGAGCAACCTTATCTTCCTGACAACATCCTCTGGCGACAGAAGGAGCAGTTCTCCGATGGCGTCGGCTACGGATGGATTGACTCCCTAAAGGACACTGCCGAGAAGCAGGTGACAGACGAGATGATGAAGAACCCCAAGCCTGAGTGGGGTAACGATATCCCGGATACCAAGGAGGCGTATGTTGTCACCCGTTCTTTTGGATTATCAAAATGAGGCTAACAAACCATAGCTACTGGTACCGATGCATGTTCGATGAGCACTTCCCTCCTCACTGCGCCTCAACAGTCATGCGCTGGACTCCTACTTGGTCCAAGCAGAGTGACCCCAGTGGCCGGTAAGTAGCTTTCTATTACTCCAAGTAATTGCTTGGAGAAAAAGCAGGAAGAAATGGTTACTGACATACAATTATAGAGCCATTTCCACACACAACGCCAAGTACGACAGCGCGGCTTAATGACTTAACGAATCAAGCAAGACGTCAAGCAGATATGTCTAGTTTGATTTCTTGTAACTTATACTATTTGGAGTATCTGTCGTGAACCTGATCTAAGGACTATCTCTGTGTCTTGTTTTCTTGGAAGTAGAGAAAAAGGCGTCTTGGGATTATTTAACTTCCTCTGAATGATGATGACGACAAAAGGGACGGATGGGATGGGATGGGTACGGAAATGCAGAATAAACATAAAAGTTCTAGAAAGAAAGAATTGGATTGTGCATTTTAGTACAAGTGTCGGTGAATGCTTCGTACGGGATCCCACGTAAGGTAGTCAGTTTTGGATTATGCCGCTTGAGTTGTTAATGCATGAAGGGTCTTGATGGACGAGGAAGCTATGGGTGAAAGGGTGTGGTCAAATGGCCAATAGGAAAATGGCATTCTTAGACGTGGGCTTAACGTCCCAGTTCATCAGTGTAGTTTTTCTCCTCAAGTATAAGACTACTTTTGTTAAGTACTATCATCTTTGGGCAGTTATGGGCCAGAGCATCCCGTTTCGGCTTATAGGAGGGGTTCATTAGTGATGGAGTCACCCGAGTTGTGAGTTGTTAGCCTCTGAGCTGTTCATGCGTTGACAGAAATGCAAGCTAAAGTTGGATATATTCAGAACATGCTGGGCAGCGACTGGTGCGCGCTGGTCCAAATTGCATGAGATGGACGACGTAGAAGCCTTATGCGGTATTGCAGTAGTATACTGCGGATAAGTAGTTGGGTATTGAGAACATGGGGGGTCAACTAAGATCATGACAAGTGAATGCTTGCTTGCTTGGTGGTGTTGCGACTAAGAGCAAACCCATCGTCTTGGTAGTGAGAAGTTATCATCCAATTAACTCTCTCGTCTTGTTGATTGACCAACTCTTTCTGTAGCCATCGTTCATTCATTGAAATTACCCCTCCACGTGGGCCCCTGCTCTGTGCTGGGGATATTAGTTAAATTAATTCCATGATCTTCAGCTAAAAACTTGTCCAGGTCTTGCCGTCTGTCACCCGGACAAGAGCCATAGTGATACAGTCCCGATATCAGCCGACTTGGGTTATCCCTGTGTCAATTCCTTCTACTCAAGCGCTGCACAGGCCTGGTAGGGCCCGTAGCAGTCCAGCACCCCAGAACTCAGGCCGTGTGGAGCTGGCCTGTTGTGCCTGCGCGACCCTTGTTCCAGCGGGGGCCCCCAACAATAAAGCCCTGTGCAGGATGATAACCCTGTGTAAATCTGTGCCCAAACATTTTCTGCCAGGCTCCTCCCATCATCTCCCGCCCTTGGGTGTGATCTCCTTCTCCCCATTCCCATCCTCATTTCCTCATCTCCATCTTCATCACATCTTTTCTTTGAGACTCATAATCTTCAAGATACCAAACACCGCAATCATGTCCGTCCCCGCCTTCTCCGACATTGCCAAGCCGGCCAACGATGTATGCCTTCTCTGAACCTCCCCCACGTTGTGTTGATAGCTATGGGTCATTTATGCTCTATTTTGATTTCTCGAGCTGTGACTATATCACAGCCTCTACCAGTCAGTTTTTCGCTCTCTCGGACCTCGCGCCGAGAAAGTGGACCAGACAATACAGCTCTAAGATGCCAATTGCTTCAACAATTCAAACAACGGGAATTGCTATACCTACCCTGTGATTCTTTATGAATTCTGCTGACTTTTGCGCTTCTTTTTTGCGCCGCTTTATAGCTCCTCAACAAGGATTTCTACCACCTCTCTGCCACCACCTTCGAGTTCAAGGACACCGCCCCCAACGGCGTTGCTTTCAAGGTCACCGGCAAGTCCAGCCATGAGAAGGCCACCTCTGCTGCTGTAAGTCTTGGTCTTCCAGCAAACGCAATGGCATTCCGTCTTTTCATGCTCGGGGGTTCGGAAGCTAGTGTTCGGTCTACCGCGGCTTTCCCTGGCCGTTGTGGGCTCAATTCACTTAAGCTTCAACCGAAACCCCTGTAGAGATTGGAAAGATCTTGGTCTCCAGCTTCAGATTACTGACATGCTTCTCGCAGATTGAGGGAAAATACACCGACAAGCCTACCGGTACGACTTCACCATCTTTTCCTTCAACACCTTTGCTTTCACCATCTGAAACTCCGTCTCTGTCTCCACCACCCATGCCCAAACCCCGCCGCAAAAAACAAAATCTCCCCTCTCTCAGTGTATCGCGAATCCTTGGGCCCAAATCTGGTTGGCCGATCGGATTTGCGACACTTTTTCAACCTGGCTATGCTCAGCTGCTAATGTTCTACTCCCGCACAGGCCTGACCCTCACCCAGACCTGGAACACCGCCAACGCTCTCGACACCAAGATCGAGGTTGCCGACTCCCTCGCCAAGGGCCTCAAGCTCGAGGGTCTCTTCAACTTCCTCCCCGCCACCGCCGCCAAAGGTGCTAAGTTCAACCTCCACTTCAAGCAGCCCGGTTTCCACGGCCGTGCTTTCTTCGACCTCCTCAAGGGCCCCGTCGCCAACGTCGATGCCGTTGTCGGCCACGAGGGTTTCCTCGCTGGTGCCTCCGCCGGTTACGATGCCAACAAGGCTGCTCTGACCGCCTACAGCGCCGCTGTCGGTTACGCTGCTCCTCAGTACAGCGCTGCTATCACCGCTTCCGACAACCTCAGCGTCTTCGCTGCCTCTTACTACCACAAGGTTAACTCCCAGGTTGAGGCCGGTGCCAAGGCTACCTGGAACTCCAAGACCGGTAACGCTGTCGGTCTCGAGGTTGCCAGCAAGTACCGCATCGACCCCGTCTCTTTCACCAAGGTCCGTATATCCAAATCTGAACGATCATGGGACTTCTAACTGACTCGTGTTCTGAACTCTAGGTCAAGATCAACGACCGTGGTATTGCTGCCCTTGCCTACAACGTCCTCCTCCGTGAGGGTGTCACCCTGGGTCTTGGTGGCTCTTTCGATACCCAGAAGCTCGACCAGGCTACCCACAAGCTCGGAGCCAGCTTCACCTTCGAGGGTTAAACTGCTTCTAAAAACAAGATTCCTCCCATAATCTAGCCCAAAATTCTCGCTAGAATATTCCGCTCTAGAGTTGCCCCACCCTCAGCAGCTCTTGTACCTTACAGGCTTGCATTGCGGTGGTCTCAAAGGATGTAGATTATCTCAAATAAAAATTCCTAAAGACCATATCTTGTCGCGTTTCAATGCACAAATGTCAACAATAGTTTTATATCCTTATGCTTGCAAATAACCAATCCTCTCTAGTGCTTTACGTACCCATGCAGTCGAACTCCGCTGGTACTGACATATGAATGTCTGCGCTTTGTGTATGATCTATCCTCGTAATTGAGTAACGAGGGCCATCTAGCCCTTCTCCTTTTTTGGCTGCTGCCCAATGCTCATGAACTGAATATATATGAGGGGTGCCAATAAAGTAGTGGCCAGAATGCCTGATATTATAATAAAATGCCCTGTGATGGTCGTCTGCGGCTCGAATTCGATATCATCGTCACCCACCGCACGCTTGTGTCTTCGGTCCTTCCGTCGTTGGTCCTCTCGCCGATGAGTTCGTGTATGCCCGTCCCTGTCAAAGTGAGAAACATCGTCATGGTGTCCAAAGGGGTCGTCGCCTGGTCCCATGCCTCCATGAGAAGAAGACTCATGACTAAAAGGATTTCCCCATGGGTTCTGCTGAGAATTATGCGATGCGCTCCGCTCATGCGACGATGCGCCACCACCACCACCACCGGTGCTTTCCTCATGCGCTTTCTGGCGTTTGTCAGCTTGATCCCCCCATCCTCCGCTACGATAGAAACTAGGTGGCGGGCCGCGAAAGGTGCCCCTTCTGCGACTCAGGCCTGAAGGCGCGCGACCACCGGGTTGGTGGGAGTGATAAGAGCCACGATGGGCGTGAGTTTGCGGTGGGTGGTGATGTAGACGGAGGACATCTCGGTCGTAGGTTGCGCGGCGATTCTTGTCGGAGAGAACAGTATAGGACTCGGAAATGAGGGAGAAGGTGGAGGCTGCGTTTGGATCCGATCGATTTGCGTCGGGATGGTGGGTTTTTGAGAGTGAGTAGAAAGATCTGGGAGGTGTCAGCTACTTCATCGACAGCAGGATCCAAGAGTTGTGAGGTTACTTTTTGATCTCGGCTGGTGTAGCATCATGCCGTATGTTCAGCCGCTCATAATGGTTCTTATGCGCAACCTCATCATGTCGCCCTCTTTGCTGCTGAGCTTGCAGTCCATGTCTAGTAAGAGCTGTTGTCCGACACCGGAGAGGTCTGGCGCCGCAGATGGGAGGAATTGGCGCTGGGCGCAGGCTACAGAGGAGAAAGGGACGCAGCGGCATGCCGCATTACGGCAGTATAAACAGGAATAGGGAAGAAGAAAGAGATAGGGTTCGGGATTGAATCGTTAAATGATGTTACAGGCTGGTGTAAGTGGGTGGAGGACATGGGTTATGACATTGATTTTTGGTGGTGATGTAATCTATAAGGTCTCGAGGGGCAAAGCTCATATGCGCCAGGCGGGGCAATGCGTTTAGCGGAACGTTTAATAGCCATGATGAGCGAGTGCAAGAGTCAATGACATCAAGGTTTTATAAAAATGGTTAACAAAAATAATTCATTCTCTGAGGCTATTGACATTGATATCACATCTGGCAGTGTGTAAAATGTGGCGATGCTGCCTCATTATATTAACACCATGGATCTTAGATGCATGGATCTCTATCATATGACAGCTTTGTTCCGAAGACAACGTCCCCCGTGTCAAGTATCTGCGCGTGAATATATAGCCAAATTGCAGTTAAAATTGTCTTGTTACATCCAATGTCGTTATTATGCAGACTTCATATATCCAGAGCACTAGGTTCCTATTCGCCTGGCCCACCAAAACACCAATCCAAATCATACGAAAGCCTATAGCTTAGTGTCCAAACTTCCACCATGATGTCTTCTTCTCAGGCGCCTCCACTTCTTCACCCTTGGGGCGCTTAAAGGGATGAGCCTCAGTGTTGAGCACCCAATCATCCAAGCTGATAACACTGGGGTCGTCGAAGGTGAGGTAGAAGTACTTGATTGTCTCAGACATCCAGAAAGTCTAAAGGAAGTTGTCAGCATTTGTCAATGATTGAGGAACCAGTGAAACTTACCTCCATCTTGTCCCGTTTGTCGCTGCCCTTCCTGTTGACGTCGCTGATTGTAGCAAATGCCTCTTGGGTCTCAGTCTGCTTGACGATGCCCTCCCACATGCGCCAAGCAGCAGAGCGCCAGACCTCGTCGCCCGTAATACGCCACATGTAAAACACACTCTCGATAGCCTCAGGGCGTAGTCGGTACTCAGAGTTGCGCACACGGACGAAGCCATCGGGTAGCTTGTCCTTCTTCTCCACAGGCTTGTCACTCCAGCGGCACTTGCTGGTGATGGAATCACAAGGTTCCAGTTGGGCAATCTCAGGCATGATATTGGTAGGGAAAGCGTCATACGCCCACACGCAGCCAGCCGTCAAACGAGAACCGAGGTCAAGGATGTCATTTCGTGAGAGTAGCTTACCAGCCAAAGCGTAAGTGCCGCCGATGAAACATGTCAAATGCTGCATCTCAGCGGTAAGCTCGGGCTTGGTACCCTCATCGCCTGCCAGGACATTGCCCGACATGAGGATGTTGAGATCGTCAGGGTTACGAGGCTTGTAAAGAATGTGCTTCGTGGCGGTGTCAAGAGCCTTGGTAGTCATCTCGACGTATTCAGGATCCAAGCCACCCAGCAAAGCGTGCATCTTTGGCAAGTACTCGTAGAGGGAATCTGCACCAGCTCCGAGCGTAAATCGAGACTCCCCAACCTTTTCGTCACGGTAGTTCATGACATGAGGCCATAAACCAGGAATCTTGGTCTTGTCCTGGTTGCGGTAGAAGAACTTCTTGATGCGCTCGGTAGCATCGTAAAATTTGGGGTTGCCAGTTATCTGGGATAAGCGAGTGAACTCGAGACACATGGAGCCACCAGCAGCACCAGACATTTGCTCATCGGCCTGTTGAGTGCCGCTCTTGGCAGCCTGGAAATAGAGCCAGTGGGATGGCAGACGATTGGGAGTATCAAACGCGACGTAGAGCATCTCACCAAGCTCGATGGCCTTGCCGAGCAATACAGCCTCGTCGGAGAGCTCGTAGGCGGAGAGAAGACCTCCTAGGTGACGAATGGCCACTTCGAACAGGTTGAGGTAGTCGTCTCCGGTGCGGGACCAATCAATCATGGCGACAACCTGGACAGCTTCCTTGAACTCATCCTTCATGTCGAGAATCCAGAGAGTGTCGAGGGCATCGACAATCTGAGCAGCCCAGCCAGAAAAGGTCGTCTTTCCCTGGAGGGAGACAGGCGCGAGCTCATCCCGGCCCCAGGCATGCTTCTTGTAAGCCTGCCAACTCTTGGTGAAAGCCTCCTTGATAGCCGCCTTTCTAGCGGTTGTCTCGGTATCTTCCTTGTACTCGTCGGAACGCTCCTTTTGAATTCGGGGAAGCACCTTGAATGTGCCGTTCGGGGGGCCCTGGATGTCCTCGGCCGGGTGGAAAATCTTCTGTCTGCTCCAGTCGTAGCTGCTGGGGAGGTAGTTGTAAACGCCGATTCTCACGGTGCGATAGCGCTCGTAGGGACGGAAGTTGTGAATGAGGAACCATGTAATGCCGATAAAGAGGAACAGGCTGATGTAACGACGACCTGGTCGTCCTTGGAAAGAGGCCAACATTGTATAGTGATTATGATGGGCGCATTGCAGGTTGGGATTCTAAAAGTTTGAGCTGTGTAGTTATTTCGCCTGCTCGGGAGGGAAATAACAGTCAATTGATACAAAAGAGTGACGTGAAGAGAGAAGCCCAAGAAAAAGACAGCGAGAGATGTAAATGTAAGAGACAGGTAGTGAGCGATGACAAGGAGAGGTGGAAAGGGCGACACATGTGTCTGTACTACGTACTTTACTACCTACCTACCAAAGTAGTTTATCTAATATACCTAACCTGACTTGGAATTGCCCAAGTCAAAGTAGATCTTGTCCCCAACTAAGCGTGCGGCGTAAGAGGTGAGACAAAAACTAGGGAGCCAATAGTCGGGTTCCGTAGTGGGAAGAAGCCAAGCCAAGCCCACCAGGTCCAAGGTCCCAAGTTCAAGGGAGGAAGAGAATGGATGATATGCGATATGCAGCCATAGGGGGGAGGCTTACGCTGTGTACATACCAGTTCAAAGGTGCCTGTAACCACTTGACAGTTTCTAACCAACTGATGTTTTTAAATTTCCCTACAATTGAATTGAATCCAATTCGATACCTATGGAGTACCGAGTACAAACCGTCTACAGTCGTAGACGTTATCATGGCATGGACTGTACTTATTATACCTGTATCTGCGCTTGGCCTTCAACTAGGTTACTAACCTTACCACCCAACTCTCCATTCAATGCCACTAAGCCCAGCTAAAACAGTCGCCTAGATCAACCTAGACAAGGTCATTTAGCGCAAACGGTCTAGGCCACCCAGTGGCAGCAGGTTGGAGTCGTTGCACGTCCGCCATTAACACCAAGCAATAAGTTAATACCACGACCCCTGAATAATATTACATCTCAACCCCTGCGCTGACGTGTCTTTCATGTCCGCGTAACTTGCCGACAACCGCTTCGTTAACTGAGTTCCTGGTGTGTTGTACGGATAGCATTCCATCGAATCCCCTTGCTTCAACCCCGTAACATGCAAGGTACACGTTCCTGCATGAGGCCCCTACTCCGTGCTGCACTTCAGATCTAAAGAACGACTCAAGTTTATTTTCTAGCTAGTAATGACTGACTGGGGTGAGCTCGAATGCTCAAAATTCTCAACCTACGGTGCTAAAAGCATCCCAACAACCAAGTGGCCGGCATTTCCTTTGATTTGGTTTCTACCGTCATGATATATGACATGACGCCTCTTCCGTAATCTAGCCCCTTTACGACGATACTGGGACATAATCTGTCGTTGCTGCCCACCTTCTCGCTATTTCTTCCACCTTCTTCAAGCAACTCCTCCGCTATCGTAATATTGTCAAAGATCAAGACAATCTGCACCTGCCCGGCCCGCTATGGTCCTGTAAAAGGCCATCGTAGGTCGTCCCACTGGCAACGCAACGCATGTGTCTCTGTCCTGGCTTGTCTGGCCAGGCATCGTCCAAGAGTCGGACACAACACGGTCTCCGCAGTGAAGAGCGGACTTGACCGTGTAGACCTTGTTGGAAAGACTTCCGAAGGTGACGAGGATTTGCCCCCCGCGCTTGGTGATCCGGCGGTGGTGGCAAGTCGTGCAGCAGAGCCTGCGGGATGCAAAATTGGAATCATCTACCAGTAGCGCTCACGTCGTCATTCAGTCGTAGCCTCCTCCAATCTGGCTATGGAATGCGGTGCTGACGCTCTTCTCGTCATCGTCGAAACGTCGTCCGTAACCATTACTAGGTGCCATGCGTCCGCTGCTTTCGACGTACTGCTTGAGTCGGTCGCTTTGGCTGTAGGAAACTGGTCGCATGCCTGTGACAGCATCGTGGAGCCCTGCCCCAAGACTGACACCGCCCTGCCCAACTCCTTTGCCCCCAATCACACTTGAAGATGCATCCGTATACTCCGAGTTGGCCACGCTCTCTCCTGCAACACTTTCTGTAGCACGGCCACGGCTCTTGCCGCCTCGGCTAGGAGCCGCAACGCCTGGTAGACCGGGCCATTGGTCAGGGGTAAAGCTTGAGAACATCGGGGGGAAGGCGCTGTTAAGCGAGGCACCGCCAAATGCAGATCCGTGAACAGAAGAGACATCGTCAGGGATGTACGACGCCATAGAGCCCAGGTCGAAATCACGACCAGATGCCGATGGAGGCGGGTTGAACCGCCCCCCGTTGGAAGAATAGCTGCCGGCTCCAAACTGCGGCTGCTGGTTCTTCTGTCGGAAGCTAACCTTAGGTCGGCTGAACTGAAGCAGGCATGCCTGGAGGTTAGTCAATGGGCCCTCCACGAAGCATTTGCGGTCCTTGAAGTGGACAAGCAGATTATGCCAGAGCTCGTGCTTGGACAGAACCTTGGGGTTTCCGAGAATGACAAGACCGTACTTGGCTCGAGTCAAAGCCACGTTCAAACGACGGGGATCAGACAAGAAACCGATACCTTGGTTGTCATTGGATCGAACACAAGAAAGGACAATAAAATCCTTCTCACGGCCCTGGAAAGCATCAACCGAAGCAACTTCGACTTCCTTGTAGTACTCCTTCTTGTAGGTTCCCGAGTTTTGCATTGTTGTTACGATGTAGCTTCGTTGGCCCTCGTACGGAGTAATAACACCGATGTCAGCAGGCTTGACACCAGCCTTGAAAAATCTGGTGACTGCCTTCTCGACGTTGGATGCTTCTGTACGGTTGAGGTAAGATGTTCCCGAGGCAGAGATTTCCTCGTGGCCCAAGTTGGACCAAAACATCATAGGCATCTCACCTACCGGCCAAGGGAAGTCGACATCCTTCCGTAGACGGTTCTCGTGAGTGACACCATTTTGGAGACTACCATCGTAGAACATGTTAGAGGGAAACTCGGACAGACATGGGTGCATTCGATACTGGATGTTGAGTCGAATGGGAGAGAGTTTCAAGTTGACCAAGCGCTCAAAGAGCGACTGGTTAAGACCTGCCTTGGCTGCCTTCTTGTTCATGATGACAGGACCGAGTTGCTTGTGGTCACCAACAAGGACAACTTGCTTACATCCAAGAACAAGCGGGATCATGCACTCAGGCTCTGCTGATTGAGTCGACTCGTCGATCAAAACGTTTCGGAATTTCATCTTCGAAAGACGAGGATCACCAGCTCCCACACAAGTGCAGCAAACAACATCGGCGTTGTTGAGAATATCGCGTTCGGCGATCTTGGTAAGCTGCTTGTACTTCTTCTCGTCCTGACTCGACAATTCGCCCAACTCGTTCTTGAGCTGTGAAAGTTTGACAAGTTCGCTGTTGTGCTCTGACATGCGCACCTGCTCGTGGAGGGCTAGAAAGCTGACAGATGATTCGACATCCTCGCGAGACTTGGCTGTGAGGCGAACAACTTTGAGTCCTGTGCGGTGGACACGTTCACAGAGCTGGTCAACGGCAACGTTGGAAGGTGCGCACACAAGAACCTGGTTTCCGCTCATCTTGGCCAAATGGTAAATGATAGTGGCTGAGGTGACCGTCTTGCCGGTTCCAGGAGGACCTTGAATAAGACTAAGGGGCTTCTGAAGAACTGCCTTGATAGCCCCGACTTGGCTAGGGTTGAGGTCGGGCAGACCAGGGGCGGACCACTTCTTCGGCAAGTTCGTCTTCATAACCTGCAATTGAACCTCGTGCCCGAGCAGGGTATGGAAGATGTAACCAGATACACTCATGTCGTCAACAGCAAAGGTCTTCATGGCAAGCTGCATACGATCGTATGAGGTCGCTTTCCAGACATAGTCGGCTGAGAAGTTGTGGGACAAGTCGGTAGGCACAAGCTTCTCGTTACCTGTCTTGCGCAATTCCAGTGTTACCTCGTCAGACTGGTTGTTCGGAATCTTGATGACATATCCGACTCCTTCCCAGGGAGATCGAAGCTCGCCCTTGTAACGTAATCGCATCTCATCGCCAACTGCAAGCTTCACATCTCCAGACTCAATCTTGTGAAGATTGAAGCTAACGAGATGTTTGTTGTTGAGACCATAGTCCCAACGGACGAGAAGTCCGTCTTCCGATTGCGCCTCCTTCAGTTTCTTGTCGTAGTCAGATTCCATCTTGACCAGAGGGCCAAAGATGTTCTGGTAATGGTAAGGGTCGTCGTAGTTTAGTAGGACAGGCTGCGGGTCGTCATCGATACTGGCTGCCTTCTCGAGGTCAACCACTGTTGCCTTGGGTTCAATCTTCCACATCTCTTCCAGCTTGGCAATCATGTTTGGTGTAAGATGGCGGGCTCGAAGTTGCTCGGAATCGGATGGAGTTGCCACCAACCAAGGCAAAAATGCTCGTTCTTCGATCAGAGGCTGCCATCGTGATGTATCCCAGTTCATATCCTTGTTCGAGGTATTGGCGGCACATGGCTGTCGGCAGAGGAGGACAACAACGGTGTCGGACTTAGCAGGGATAAAACCCAGCAGGAAGGCATTCTTGGTTCCGCAGTTGTAGCACTCCAACACTGTATCGCCTAGCGTCGACTCGGGGTGAAGTTGAACTTCTTTATGACGAGCTCGAACAAGATGGTTTACGATGTGGGTCGAAGTGCCGTTGCCTCTCGCACTGCAAAACCATTTGTTGCAGCTGAGGCATTTCACGACACATCCTGGAGAGTGGATGCCGCAGTACCTAGCATCATGTCAGCCAACGTCGAGAACAAGACCAGCAGTAAACCTACGCGCACGCATGGGCCGGAAGTTCCTTCTCCTCGTCCTGACCCTTCAACTTAAGTCCAGTCAGTCCATCGATCGGAACGCTGTTCAGACTGTCGTTGTCATCTTCTTCGAAAGCCTCGGTCTGGTTATCATCATCATCGGCTCGGCGGCGGCCATTTCGATCTCCATATTTGCCATAGAGTAAGCTCTCGTCGGGGTCGATCGTAGTGAGGTCATCGGCTCCAGCCTTGATAGCAGCAGCAGAGTCGGATATCAAATGATTCCCAACATGGGTGAAAGCGCCTTCCATATTGGTGTTGTGTTAAGTTTGTTGGTGGCTCGTAGGGTTTTCCTGTACAGAGACTTATCAGCACCTAATGCCCCGCGTCAAATCAAACAGCAAGGGTGGCGGTGACGCAGTGGGCAAAAACAACAGGATTGTCGTTTGCCAAAGCCAATAGTGGGCGCGACTCACCTACAGCTGTTTCTTCTTTCGAAAGATCCGTATGGGAAGGCCCAGGGGCGACTCGGGTCGGATTGTGGAAAGTGATCGGGAGTTGCAAGTCGCTGGTAAGGCTCACATCATCGCGGGAACAAATGCGCCAGAACGAAGGTAGAGCAGGCTGCGAGAAATAACCTCGGAGTCAGGCCAGATCACGAGTAGCACAAATACTGACTGATTGCACGTCACAAAGTTTGGCGGCAAGAAATTGTGGCTTCTGGTGAGCCAGAATTATATCCAGGTGAACAGCTAGACCCTCTTTGCTAGGTGAAGTTGGTGGGACATTTTGCGCCCACGTGATAGGCGATTTCGTTATCAGCTCTCAGATAAGGAACTTTTTCCATTCAGACTTTCGGAGCGACAGCCAGGAAATTTTATACCAACTGCCAATGTTTCAAGTATCACACTGTTGAAGCGGACAGACACCATAATATACGATGATTGTAAGCTCTACTGGGACTTACTTTATTGGTTTTGAACAAAACTGACTTTTATAATGCAGCGCAAACAAGCGCGCCAAAGGCGTGACTACCTATACCGACGAGCTCTTCTCCTACGAGATGCCGAGATCAGCGAGAAACGGGCCAAGCTGAGATCTTCTCTTGCTTCTGGCAAGCCTCTTGACTCAACGATTGCGAATGACAAGACTTTGCGCAAGGACTACCAGTACGATGAATCTCGACCCGACCTCACCACCAACGAACAACTCGACCTCGACGACGAGTATGCTCAACTTTCTGGAATTGTCGACCCTCGTGTCCTTGTGACAACTTCTCGAGATCCCTCAGCTCGATTAGCGGCTTTCGCCAAGGAGATCAGACTTCTTCTTCCCACTGCTGTTCGCCTGAATCGTGGAAATCTCATCTTGCCCGACCTAGTACATTCTGCCCAGTCAGCGGGCCTTTCCGACGTCGTCCTTCTCCACGAGCATCGAGGTACTCCGACAGCACTGACCCTGTCGCATCTCCCCCACGGCCCAACCGTTTCTTTCTCTCTACATAATGTTGTGCTCCGTCACGATATTCCTGGAAGCGTCCGAGGAACCGTGAGCGAGTCGTATCCCCACCTCATTTTCGACGGCTTTACCAGTCGCTTGGGCGAGCGGGTGGTGAAGGTCTTGAAGCATGTTTTCCCTCCTCGCGAAGCTATTACAGCCAAGAACAAGGTCGGCAACCGAGTGGTAACATTCAAGAACATCGAGGATAGCATTGAGGTCAGGCACCATGTTTTTGTCAGGACCGGATATGACAGCGTCGAGTTGGCCGAGGTTGGACCACGGATGACAATGAGGGTCTTTGAGATCCGCAATGGCACTCTCGAGAACAAGGAAGGCGATGTCGAATGGCATCTCACGCAGTATACACGAACCGCCAAGAAGAAGAACTATTTGTGAAATGGCTATGCAGTCGCAAGTCAAACATCGAAGCTCTTCAAGATATTCGGTTCGCAGTCAGCTTTGGTTCGCCTGATGACTGAACAATGGGACGGGTCACATGTGTACGCAGCCTTCCCATTGCGACAAGCCTTGAATACCTATGTTCTTGACAATCTCTTGGACAACCGGTTATCGCCAGGGCAGATATCTTATGCGATGACGCAAATGGAGCCTAAGACGGAAAACGGGCGTTTGGAGTTTTGGGTGCAAAATATCAAACCATAAAGCGACGGCTTTAAAAAGAGTGATTATTTCAAGACGGCAAGATTGGCCAAACTTAGAAAGCGGATGATGGTAATTGGCTCGTGACAGTCACCATTCGCATAAAATGGGTGAGATGGCAGAGATGATTCAGGCAGACGCAGTTCTTAGGCTGCGTGTGTCGAATCACTTTGGAAGGCATTCTTCAAGGGGATAGCTGTGCAGCAATCTACAATCCATATCTGCGTGAGGGTTCAAGTTGCGTTTATCCATAGCCTAGCCATAATCGAAACTATCTACTGTCGAACCCTTGTCTTGGCAGCGTCAAAATGGAACTTCTAACGGCTCAGCCACCAGAACATGCCAGCTCAACTCAATAGGTTAGAGAAACATAGTCCGACGGACAAGGATTTGCGCGTACTGACCGTATGCTGCTGAATCCATTGTCGGTCTTGCAGTCGTATCTGCACTTGATTGAAACTCAGCCTCGATGAGAGAGATAGAGATTCGCATAGGGAATCACAGCCCCAACAGCTGACGACTAATCACATTGATTAGCCGATCGCTCAGAAGATGAGCAAGACAAAGACCCTTGAACTGGGCTTATGCACGGTATTTCTGGAGACATGCCTGCCTATCCTGGTTTTGGTCTGGGGCTGCACCCGCCACTTGCGTACGTAGTTGCACTGCTGCAGTTAGTTGTCTACCTATTCCGAGGTTTGTGAGCCGATGATGCCGGGCTTCATACATAAGTTGAGCAAATTCTCACTCTGTCAGCAATTGAATCCAAAGGATCTAACATTGCCATTCACTCATAGGTCAAGGTCCAAAGGTTCAGTCAGCATTTCTTAATTGACGATCTTAATAAGCGAGCGAGCGTTTTGTTTACTCCCCGACAACCGAGATCAAGCTTTTCCAACCTTGAAAATCCGTAACCTGGGTCCCATCAATCTCTTCCTACGTCACAATTCAGCGCCTGTTACCGTTGAAGGAGCCGTGCGCCATCCGCTAAAGCGTGCAAAAAGTCTACAGTAACCTAGAAACGCCACTGGGTTTTAGCGTTCAGCGTCAGGATCATCCACTCTTAGGTAGGCAGGCAGTTCAACCTGGCAAGCCAAGGCAATCTAACTAAAGCTCGATTGGGTAGCTTCATCTGGTCACTTTCTCACCACCAACACCAGCCTTTATTAGTCTCTTTTGCTTCTCGCATCATCAATTATATCTTCCCCGCCATTGTTTTATTCTCCGGGCATAATTGAGCATCATGTCCTACAATCAGTACAACCAGAACCCCTATCAACAGGAATCAACCCAGGACAATTCCTACGGTTATGGTCAGGTACGCGCCCCTGTTCGTTGTGAACTGACCACAAATGTGCTGACCCGGATACTCTGTTTTCTAGGCCAATCCTTATGCGCAAGACGCGCCAGCCCCGGGTAACAATCAATATGAGATGCAAGACTATTCGCAACAGGCTCCCGCTGCTACTTCAAGTCTTTCGCAGCAGGAATTCTTGAACCGCGTACAAAAACTTCGCGATGAGATCAAGGGTCTGACCGACGATGTTGACTACATCGGCCAGCTCCACCAGCGCACTCTCAGCAGCACCGATGGATCCGCCAACCATGATCTCGAGCAGTATGTTACCCAGACTCAGATCCGCAACACCGCCATCAAGGACGGAATCAAGGGACTAGAGCGCGACCTTGCGAAGACCAATGACAGCACCCGCACCACCAAGACCACCCAGTTGCAGTCTCTCAATACCTTCTTCAAGTCAGAGCTCAACAAGTACCAGAGCATCGAGAGCGATTACAGGCAACGCTACCGCGATCAAATTGCCCGCCAGTACCGCATCGTAAATCCCGATGCTTCCGAGCAGGAGGTTCAGGAAGCTGCCAGCGCCGATTGGGGCAATGAGGGTGTCTTCCAAACTGCTGTGAGTAACCTTCTCCTAACAGCGATCTTATGATTCATTTGGAAATCATGACTAATGTGCAATCTTAGCTGCGAACAAACCGCACCGGACATGCCAGCTCCGTTCTTGGGAACGTCCGCGCCCGCCACAGCGAGCTTCAGCGTATCGAGCAGACTCTTAACGAGCTCTCCATCCTCTTCCAGGAGCTTGCCACCGTTGTCGAACAGCAGGAGCCTGTTATCAATGCCGCCGAACAGAATGCGATCAGTGCCAACGACCACATGATTAAGGGCAACGAACAGGTCGAAGTCGCCAAGAAGCACGCGCTCAACCGTCGCAAGCTCAAATGGTGGTGTGCTCTTGTCGTGCTTCTCATTATCATCGCCATCGCTGTCGGCGTTGGTGTCGGTGTGAGTGTGGCCAACAATAACAAGAAGTAGATGGACCCGTCGTATCCATGACCGTTACCGATGCTACGATTTTGATGTTCTGCCTATTTCGTTACGCCTTTTCCGCTCATAGATATCTCGATGCCGTTTTTGAGTTTCTTTTTTCTGCCCTTATTCGCAGAACCAGAGTATACGACGTCTCTTGTTCGAATACCGCATTCTGCACTTAATTCTTATTCTTCAGGGTGCCTAAGCGCTGGGGGGACTCTTCGTTGAAGGCATGGCGGAGGGAACTGAGGTTTCCTCAACAGACCTTGTAGTTAATTGAAAAATCTGGGTCTCATGCCTGCTTCTCGGGGATGTTTCATTCTTGGTCGCCTTTTTGGCTTGGCGGCGTTTCGTGTCGTTTTGCTTCTCTTGTAGGGTCAACCGCTCTGCTACAGTGATGTAGGAGAGGGAACACAAGTGAGAGCAGTATCACCAGGACTGTATGTATTTACGTGGAAACATGATCCAGAAAAGGTTCTGGGGTGCATAAGATAATTGGAAGGGGTATTCCAGAGGAATTAATGTCAAGCCTTTGGACCGTTTAAACATAAAGATTCATCATAATGAGGTTGAGCAGAGACGTGATCACAACACATGAGTGAAGATAGTTGACGAAAAAACGACTTTTTTTCCTCCGATACACCAAAGATGTCCAATCCTGCTGAGTACCTGCCCTGCGTCCATCCTCACAAATCCCCAGTATGCTTAATAAAAGCATGAGAGAAGTGCTTATTATATACAGGTACAGTAGGGTTCAGTTGTGTGCATTATAGTTCCCAACTGCAGAGCATTGGACCCCACGCGATGGTGAGGTGAGGCAGCTCGGTCGCTGAGTGAGCTCCCTCGACGGACAGAGTGTGGTTGTGTCCCACCCTAATTCAACGCCTTCCTTTTCTCGTCTCCGGCTCCAAATTCGTACACTTTACACGCCTTTCTGGCCATTGGTCTTCGTTTCTCGTACAGGTTTATTGAGGGCCCATGCGAAGGCCGCCAGGTCCGGCGCCACCAGCGAGCTTGGCTGCCAACTTGGGATACTTCTCTGTGACTTGAACTTGTGTTCGGGTCGCCTCAGCATAGGACAAGGCGTTGACAATCTCGCCCTCGGTTCGGGCAAGCTCGGCCGCACGCTCAAAGTACTTGAGGGCAGCGGGAACGTTGTTCTGCTGGAGAAGGAGCTGGGCCATGGTGGCAACAGCGATATCACACTCGGGGTCGACTAAATGATTGGTTAGAGCGTAATTTGACGGCATTTCTTGGGAGATTACTCACTAATGAGAGCCTTCTGGCAGAGAGCCTCGGCCTCCTTGAAGTCTTGCTTCCACTGGAAGAGGGCCAAGGCCTTGTTAATAAGGGGCAGAACGTTCATGGACATAGGCTTGGTCTGCTTCTCCATCTCCATGGCGGTGTCGAACTTCTCGACAGCTTCGGAGAAGTTGCCCTGGTCAAGGAGCAGTTCTCCGTAGTAGTTGTAAACATCGGGCACCTTAGGGAAGTTCTTAATGCATCGTCGGAAAGTAGCCATGGACGAAGCGATCGAGCCCATCTTGTACTGAGTGACACCGAGCTGAATGTGAGAGAAAATGAAGTCCTTGTCGAGGTCGATTGACTTCTGATAATCCTTCTGGGCATCGGCAAGGTCACCCTTGATGAAGTGGGCCTGGGCGCGGTGGTAGTAGACATCGGGGTCGTTGTTGTCCTGCTCGAGAGCCTTGGCAAACTCCTGTTCGGCCTTCTCAGGCTCACCAAGCTCCAGGCTGATGCTGGCACGCTTGATGTAGCTCTGCGTCATGGAGGGGTCGAGCTCGATGCTCTTGTCGAAATCCTGGGTGGCTTCGGCGTGGTTGCCCAGCAGAGTGCGGAAGGTACCTCTCATGTTGTAGGCAAGAGCCTCGTACTCGCCAAGATCGCCGAGCTCCAGAGCCTTCTCGAATGCCTGTCGAGCCTCCTCGTAACCATCACCAGTCTTCTTCTCCAAAGCCTGGAGACCAACCTGCACCTGTCCCTTGCCAGTATGGGTATCCAACTCTTCCGAATCCTCGAGTCCTTCGGGTCGGGGCTTGGGGCGGAAGCTCTGGAGATAGTTGCCAACGAAGATAGGGCTAGGCAGCTTGGGGGTCGGGACTCCATCATCTCCTTGGCCTTTTGCTCAGCGAAGGTCTTGAGAAGTCGCTCGACAGCCTGGGCGGTGGACTCGCTCTTGAAGTTGTCGATGATGCACGAGGCAGTGAAATCGAGGAGGGCCTCGGAGTACTTCTTCTGGTGCTCGTAGGCGGTGGCGCGACGGTTGATGGCCTTGACGTAGTCAGGGTCCATGTTGATGGCGGCGGTGGTGTCCTCAATGACCTGATCCCATTCGCTCATGGCGCTGTGGCAGGCGGCTCGGTTGGAGTAGAAGACAGGGTCGGCCTTGCAGAGAATGGCCTTGGAGTAAAGTTCAATGGCTTTGTTGTATGACTTGTCGCCATAAGCCTTGTTACCGGCCTGCTTCAACTTGGCAGCATACTCTTCACGCTGATCCTGGGTGAGGGTAGAGACTATCTCTTCATCGACATCGGGCAGCTCCGGCTCGGTCTCAGCAGATGCAGCTTTTGGTTGGGAGGGGCTAGTTGAGGGTGCTTCCCTATCAACTTTGCGGTCGCCATCCTTTCGCTTTCTCCTCTCCTTCTTGCTCAGCTTTGGTGTTGTGTCCTTGGCGCTCTGTAAGGTGAGAAAGAAAAGTTAGCCAATGTTTATGTTTATTGGTTGTGGCATGGTCCGATGCAGAGCCGCAAGATTCGGGCGACTATTATCAGCGGCGACGACATCATCAAATTTGAAGATAGCGGGACATACGTTGTCATTGAGGTAGTAAATAACACCGGCACCCGTAACAGCAATGCCGACACCAGCAATAGTGTAGACGACAGTCTTGTTCTCGGAAGCCCATTGTGTTAACCGCTCCCAGAGACCAGAAGAAGGTTCGACAGGGACGAAGGTTGGCTGGCCCGGAGCCATTGACGGAGTTGGACCTGACATTACGAAGCCTATGAGGTGTTGAAGAGGATCGGCGAGAGACAGAGAGGTGGGAATTGAAGCAGGGCCTTCGAAGCGGGATAGAGGGAGGGGAGTCGAGAAGCCGAGAACTCGAGAAGCCGATGATGTAGGTGCGCAAAAGCCGTCCCGGTATCACAGATCACAGATCACACTGGTAGTGAGTGGTAGTGGCAGTGAGTGGTAGGTAGCTTTGGCGGGCTTGGGCTTGGACTTGAGACTTGGACTGGGCTGGGCTGGGCTGGGTACGCGCAGAAAAAGCTGACGGCTCTGTTTGAAATTTGGCGCGCTAACAGTGGAGGTTTCGCGGGCCGGGGGGGTTCCACTGAAAGTTTTTCCGATCATCACCACATCAACTTTAGTGAATTCGACTTCGTTCGTAGGGAGTGGCAGAGTGGCAGAGTGGCTAGGTGAGTGGTGGGCTGCTGCAGGTGGAGGTGACGTCGATTGGGGAAGAACCTGGAATCGCTTAATAATGCCTGAGGCATGTGGGACTCGGGAGTGGACGATGACGGGTTCACACGGACAATAGAGGAGGCCTGTAAACAAAAGCCCGTAAATAAAATATACCTCTTGTCTCTTCACTGGACAATTCATGTAAATAACGAGAACTACCCAGGGCCTGAGCTCCAGGCATGAGGTGGGGGTGTTCGCTTCAGTTCATGACCCCTGGCGGTTACTGATGTCTTCGGGTCTGGTGATTTTTGAGAATAATGAGGTGACATATACGGTTCCGTCCTGCTCGGTCAATTCATGATAGAAAATATGGAGGCGAAGCAGGTAAACTTTGGTTGGGTAGCTTATTTGCTGGTCCTTGGCTGATAACATCTTGTTCTTCAATATGAGTGTATGGCTTCACTTTTATGACAAGAATAGATCTTATTCACTTAGATTTGAAGTTGGTTAATATTCACTTTAGACAGTGTTTGAACAGATTTAGGGATTACTGTCTAAAAAACACCAACCTCTCGTGTTATCACATACGACATATCCCCTTTTGATGCGTCTTTTTTTACATTACTAATTCTAACCTTTAGGTATAATTCCTGTGGGCTTCTTTCTTCTGTTTTTGTCATGTCTACTCCGGCACTGACTTCCCAAATTCACCAATCATTTGACCTCGCTCAAGAAGATGGCTGACAACTTCTCTCTCTTCACCTCTATGAGGTACGACACAGAACTCCAACAGCTCCAAAGTCATGGACTTGATGGCCAAGGCTGGAATTTTGAGAACAAGTCCCCTCTCTACATGCTCGACTTTCACCGAGATCGGCTTCTCCGGGCAGCGACGCATTGGAAATGGCAGCCTTCAATTGATCGACTTTCGGGTGCTAATGGACTTTCAACTCTGGCTCAACTCATCTCGGACTCTGTTGGATCGACTCCACAATCACCCTTGAAAGTGCGAATAGTAGTGTCGTCTCAAGGTGATATCAAGGTTGAACAGTCAAGCACTCCTGAAGTTCCTCTGCAGAACCTCCTGCCGGTTCGGCTCCCACATCCTTCTTGTGTTCCACTAGACGGTGAACCTAGGAAAACCTCTGGCTATACTCTTATTGTAGATCAGGCCCCAACATCAAGGTCCGAGTATACTCACTTCAAAACCACGAAGAGAGACATGTACGACGCTGCCCGACGACGGGCTGGTATTACCTACGCAGATCCTATCGAAGTCTTAGTAGTTAACCAAGATGATGGGTTTGTGATGGAAGGCACCTTTACTACGCCCTATTTCTGGAGGGACGGCGGTTGGGTTACACCACCCGTTGCAGCCCATTTCAGCCGGGACGAAGGCGATGGAGGGCAAGATGGAACTTCGAGACGTTGGGCATTGGAACGGTATGTACCACTGTTAAATAGTGACCAATAAGAGGCTCGATACTGATCTGCAACTAGGGGGTTGGCCTCTGAGCAAGTTGTCGATGTCAAGTCTTTGGTCCATGGTGAAGAGTGCTGGATCAGTAATGGGGTCAGGGGGTTTATCCCAGCCACTATTCATCTTCCTTGATGCGATATGTATATCAAGCAAATTTCATTAATAATTCTACGCTGTTGGCTCCCATGGTTATGGCTATGGCAAACGCTCTTGGTGGCGAATTGGGTATTAACACAGTTTCTCCGAACACCTTGTAGCTTGGATTATCAACTTTATGTTGTTGAACTTTGTGTTACTGCACAGTGTTAACGACCCTGGTACATGAGCAAGCCGCGATCGACAAGTTTCTCCTTATGTATCGGAAAGCTCATATATAACTTGCATATCACCAACCTTGGGCATCAACAGAGAGGCTAAATGACTTCTTGTGGTTGTCTCGTGGCAATCACTAGAACGTGGCTGATGAGACAGGTCACTTAGATTACATGAGTTGCCACCTCAGTCTTCGTGCCTTTGAGACATATTCAACCCAAAGCGCAACCTAGAGCGCCATCGATACCTTGTTTTTAGCCAATAACGGCTCGGCAAGGCTTTACGAAGCTGAGGGTTTCTACCAATATCAAGCCATTGTCTCATATGCCCTGGCTCGCCACCTACTACGGCGCATATCTCTACAAACCATCGTCTGCTGTATAAAATCATCAACATTGATCTTCACCTCTGCATAAACCATGCGATCACATTCATCCTACAGGTTGGGTCCAGATCTAGCAATAGTCAAAGCGATCGTTAAATTACCCGGTTTAGTCGAAATCTCGGATGACTTTAATGAATCTTTTCGTACTTAAACTGCTAAGCCCCATCACAGTTAGTAAGTCCTAATTTGATAGATAAATTCCCTATTTCGACCGAGTTTTTCATAATCAGTTTAGTATAAAACAGATGACTTCTACTTGGACTCCCATGTCTGGAGGTTTTTGTGGCACCCTGGATCGCATATACGCAAGGGGTCTATCTGGCATAAAAGTCGAATGTTAGGATCTGCATTCGACTTTACTCTACCTGCATTAATCGTAATAGGAATCAAGTATCAGTAAGTCACTGCCACTGTGAACTGTCACGTTATAAAAACGTAAAGGTGGTTGGCGATGACACGACCATTTGTGGGTGAAAATTTGATGTATGGTGCTTTAGTTTCTCTTGTACCAGCAATTAAGTATGAATTAATTCGATGCTATCATAAATATAATATATACAAAGAACTACAGAAGTAGTACATTTGATCTGTCTGGTAAAACTAACGCTCTTTGAATGTGGCCCAGTGAGTTGCCAGGTTAACTCACAACACTGTATAGGGTAGCATGAACCACAAAGTTCAATTAGCAAACAAGGCGCGCCTATCAAGGAACTTTAACGATACATGCTTTGCTTGTCCATAGAACAACGGAAATTCCACCTTAATCGGAAATAACGAAACATCCAGCCGTCAGTAATATCTCGTCGGGGATAATACTCGAGGAGCCAGCCTCGGTCGCACCCAGCCTAGGTAGGTTCCATCAGTTGGCGCTTTGGTGGGACACGAAATAAGGTACCTTGGAGATCCTCAATAGACCGTGTAGGTGAGACAATCAACGCCTCCAATCGTGATAGTTCCAAACAAAATATTGGAAATTTAGCCCCTGGGGAGCTCTTCTTGCCCAATCTCGCCACTTGGGCAGTTCCAGATATGATTTATAAAGGGGGGCAGTTCGAACTACCTAGGCACTTGGACTAACAAACACAAATAGGCTTTACCCTTACGCTGAACGACGAACTGGATTCCCACCAGAGACACCTAGAGCAAGGCTGGGTAAATCTATCTGGTCGTTGGCCCAAAGTACCAGTCGAAGTCATGACTTCGGAATCTCAAGAATCAGCTATTGCTGAAGGTCGCCGACTGTACGGCGCGAAGCGATACAAGCCCGCTCTTATGCACTTCACAAAGGTAAGACCACGGCGCCACTCATACAATATTAGTGATAGCTGACTACTCATAGGCCATGCAGCTCTGTGCCTGCGGTCGAAATGAGAGGCGGCCACGCTGCAGCTGCAAGAACTTCGAGAAAGTGGCTGCAGAGGGAGGCTCCATCTTCAATGAAGCTATGTACACCTGCGAGTGCATGGTGCGCAAGACCTTCAGTAAATGCGACAACAAGCTACATATGCAGGCTCTTGACTATCGTGCAGCAACCTTTGAAGAGATCAAGGAGCTTGAGCGAGCCCAAAAGGACGCCGAATGGATGCTGGAACTCGCTCCAAGACTGCCAGATGTATGAGAATTCACTGCATATCATGCGTTATACTTACTCTCTTAGGGGTATCTCCGGCTGGGCAAGATATCACGTATCCAGAAAAAGAACGAATTCGCATGGAAAGTGTACAGTGCTGGTATTGAGGTGGGAAACAAGCACAACCTCGCCGAATCACCGAAATTCCAGGTAAGCAGAATTCCCTTGAACGAATTTTGGTATCCTAGTTCACCGTGTTAACCAAACTGTAGAAACTCCGGGCTGCAAGGCAACCATTGCACACCCGATACTACCGCCGCGACCCCCTGAGAAACCCACAAGAGATTGTTCAGCGTATATTTAACTACCTCGACTTTGCTTCTCTTGTGAGATGTACTGGCGTCTCCAAAGATTGGGGGCAGTACCTTGCAGGTCGCGGCAATGAGCGGCTCTGGCGCACCTTGATTTTTGTAGAGAATGTCGGCCCTGCCCGTCCTCCTGGCATGAAGTCTCTCAGGAAGCTAATATCCTATTCGGGGAACGACGTCCGTCAAATCATTATCGAAAATGTATTGCGATTTCGACTCAGCCAGCAAAAGCTTCTTGCTCTAATACAAGGATCAAAGAACCTCGAGCGTCTCGAATTGAGAGGCAGTACCGAAGAAGACCTATCAATCCCAGAAGCAAAGGGTATACTCAGCAAGTTGAGTCACGTATTTCTTCAAGACATCATTATCAGCAAACCTCACATTCTGAAACCGCTCCTTCAGCATGCTTCTGAGAGCCTGCAGAGCTTGCACATTGATGGTCTACCACAATCTAGCTCACCAAGCGAAAATTGGTTCCCTCATCTCCCCAAGCTGCAATACCTACGGCTCGAAGAACATAGCAAACCGAGCCCCTTCAGATTAAACACAGTTAGTTTCTATTTTCCCACGTTATGAGACATGTACATCGAGACTGACCTGAAATAGTGGTATCTGGCTATGAAGACACCGCGAGTGCAGCAGCTGTACCTGAAAGATGTGCAACTTTTGGGGGTTCTTCCCCCAGATGCCATACTCGACGACCACTGGCCAGAACTCAAAGCGCTTACAGTGCATGGACCTAATGACTCCGATCTGAACACTGCGCAAACCGTTCAGCAGCTTACTTCGTTGCGTGGTGGACGTATGCTGCAATACATCGACTTTGACTTCCGGTGGAAACCCAATGATGAGGGACCACTTGGCCTGATAGTGCTGTCAGAGATGCTAAACCAGGAGCCCGAGCTGCTGGCCACAGATCGGTTTGATAAGCACTGCCAGTATACAGATCTACGCTCGTTACGACTCCGGAGAGCAATGATACCCCCGCTGAAGCTCCAGAAGGTGCTCAGTGACGCCCTTGCGTCTAACAAGCTTCACACCCTCGATCTTGCCTTTCCTCTCGATCCCCAGGGAGCCCCTGAAGGAGCCGCCAGTACTCGACATATCCACGATCATGCCTGGCTTCGTGGAGAGCCTGGCATCAGGTGTATCGGCCTCTCAGAGTTCAGATTCCGTGCGTACCCAAAGACCGATGACGAAATGTATCTACCGAGTTTCCTTGCTAGCTTTCCGAATCTTGAGGTACTCGAAATCAACTCGTCGCATTATGACCACCGCGAGCTCTGTATTGTTGTCGAGGCTATACTCAAGGTCACCCGTCTGAAGAAGATTTACCAGAAGACAGTTCATGGCGAGTGGGGTGACCAACTTCGCAAGGTAGTTGGCAAGCATGGGGTCGAGCTTGTATGGGGAGACAGGCCGCGGCAATGGCCACTTGAGGTTGAGGAATAAGACCAACCCTATTCGCCAGTCTGGACATTGTGTAGGTAGAAATTAATAACTAGTATCATATTAGGCCTAAACATGACGCAGCCTGTGGCTTTGCACCGACTTATTTATCTACACGTCGATTACTATATACCTACTCGATGTTTCGTTGATGTCATGATATAACGACTATGCACATATGTATTGACAAGTCATGCCATTCAGCTCGCTGTCAATTGATTATCTGATCCAAGCATGCCCGTGATAGCTATATGGACATTCGATATCCAAGTTCAAGATGAAGAACCATGGTCACCCCTATAGATCTGCAGACTTCTACGGCTTGACTTGTAGCTCAGAGCTTATGACAGGCTGCGCTTGTGAGTTTAAGCTCTACCGACCTTGAACGACAATACCTGCACCGGGTCAATTAGCATGGGAATTGTGAAAAGTGTGAGTAGAACATACATCATTCTTGCCAACAGCTACAAAGTCGTCTTCAGATACTCGGACGTTTCCAACCCCTTCCACAAAAGCAATAGGTGCATCACCCATAACTTTGCGCGCCACATCTCCGACAGTGCTGCCTTTCTTAACAAGAACACAGTCTCGGAAGACAAACTTGGACTCTGAGGCACCGGAGCTGAAGGTGGAGGCGTTTCGTACTGGGAAGATTGGAACCAGACCAAGCAGCTCAGCAGCTTTTGAAAGAACTTGCACAACGCCCGTGGAACCAAACCGGTAGAGGACCATGTCTTTAAGGTTCTCGATTCGGGTGCGGTTCTTCTCGTCGAGATCTTTGAGTCCACCTCCTGTAGGGTCGCCCTGCTCTATGAGGTCCTCCTTGGTGTCAACAAATTCGCTGCCCTCGACATACTTAACGTAGCCCTGCTTGGCCATCTTTCGCAAAAAGATCTCCGAGATGGCGGAGCACAGCACGATGGTGTTGGGATCTTGCTGCTTGGCGATTTTAGAGATGTTCTTGTCAGAATCTGGATGGTCAATTTTGTTGAGTGCGATGACTGTAGGGAATTTCTCGTCGATAAAAGCATTGACAACCATTTCGACGGTGTCGTTAGACCAATCCTCGAGAGGCTCTTTGATGCCGCAGCGATCTAATGCGCGGTTCACGGTAGTCGTTGTTGAACCGTAACCAGAGAACTGATTCTGCAGGGTTTCCGTAGCAGTCGCCTTGATAGCCTGATGCCTTCGTCGAATAGAGCCCCATCGTTGCATGAGATTGCCGAGAACCCAGGCTACGATTTCGCTTCGCAGCCATGCAATGTCTACTGAGGGATCATACCCTCTTGTCTCCTTGCCTTCAGCATCAACGGTACCTGAAGCGTCGACAACGTGGATTAAAGCATCTGCGTGACGCAAGTCATCGAGGAATTTGTTGCCTAAACCACGGCCCTCGTGAGCCCCAGGGACGAGACCAGCGACATCAAGAAGTTCGATAGGAACAGAGCGGCGACCCTCAATACAAGCACCGTAGTTGGGCCTGCATCTGTCTGATACCTTATACCTGGCACACGGACATTCGATCTGGAGGTAGCCAATAGCGCGCTGAGGATCAATTGTAGTGAACCTAACAGGAAAAGTCAGCTCTCACGACAGATACCAGCTTACGGATACGGGAGCGCATGTGCTCACTAATGCAGAGCACTAGGAATGCGCAGCAGTATGGAATAAGGGTGAAGCATACGGGAAATTGCCTATGTAACTTGCGATCAGCGCCAAGTTGCGGCAGCTTTGGCCAGGGTCTTTCTACCAACCAACTTTGGACGTAGCATCAGTCAAGCTGTTGAGCGTCGAGCTCTTGCCAGCTGAAGGCTTTCCCACGAGACCGATGAGGGGATCGCGGGGCATCGTAGAGGGGTTGTAGGACTTCGGTTAAGGGTTTTGAGATGAGCCCTGAGGTTATAAGACCAGGGTTTGTTTCCACAATAGTGAGTGAGCGATTGAGTGAACAGAGCACTGGAGATGATGCCAAGAAAATAATATTCCTTGGTTAATCGATATTCGAGGGCTGCAAAGAAATTACGAGTATTCTCTGGCCTCAGTTTGAGTTCTTGCTGGAACTAAAATGGTCCTGAGATTGATGGTTATTGTATGCAGAGAAATGAACTTATGTGACTCTGATGACATCGAATCAGAGACTCACAGCGCAAAATTGATTCTCGGTCCAAAGAGGCTGAAGTGGGTCGAACATTTGCTCGGGGGTAATAGCCCGGATATGCCTGAGCCCGTATGTATCTGCCTCAATTCGTCCATTCACCATTCCATACTACAAGAGCACGGCAACATAGTACGTTTTTGATTTTAAAAGCCGATTCCCACTACAAATTTTATTGCAGGTCATTCCTTTCGGATCATGTCACCAAAAGCAACTCTGTCTATCGACGCCTTTCCCGTCTGGGCACGCTTCAACGATGTAGAGTTCATCAACGCCAAATTGCAAGAGACAAATGGCAAGGGAATTGGTCTAGTGACTGCAAGCAGCTTAACGACAACCCCGGAAAGTGAGAAGGCAACGGAAGTGGATATCTCAGAGAACAGAGAAGTCCAAGGGACAGTCATAGAAGGACAAGAAGATGAAAGAGCTAGGAGAGAGATTCAAGGGCAAACCAACCACAATTCGACAAAGCTCCTACAAATTCCTCATGATCTCGTTCTTTCAGCTACTGCTATCGAAGAGTACACCAAAGTCGATCAAAATTTCCGTCAACTCATTGGTTCTGCAGGGCACCAGGTAAGGCTCCGGAACCGGAGTGCACCGGTCTCGTAATGCGGCGACAACGGCATGAGTCCATGGACAGCACAAACAGCAGCTAACATTTAACATTGCGAAGTCAACCCGAGGAGACATATTGATATATCTCTTGACTCACCTCGTTCTATCTACCCGGGAGGAATCGAGCCCAAGAGGCCCCGCATCAACACCATGGACAGAGTATCTCAAGTTTCTTCCTCGTCATGTCCCCGTCCCAACAATGTGGTCGGAAGTTGAGCGAGCTCTGCTACAAGGCACTTCGCTAGAGGTCAGTATTACCACACGGACACGCGACCACTACCAGCTTCCAGGCGTGATAGTTGCGGAGCCGCACTTGTTTCCCGCTGGTTGCGGAGGAGGATGAGGAGCTTCCCCGCAACAGGACAAACGGACCCTAACAGTGCTGTAGGCCGCGTTGGATGCCAAATTCGCAGCTCTCAACAAGGAGTTTGACGAACTACAAGAGAAGTCTGCCGACTTGCCATTTTGGAACTCTCTCTTCTGGGAGAAGGAAACAGTGACCATCAAAGAATGGGTCTTGGTTGATGCATGGTATCGTTCCCGCTGCCTGGAGCTACCACGGGCAGGGCACGCTATGGTTCCCGGTCTGGACATGGCCAACCACTCGCATGCCCCAACCGCTTACTACGATGAAGATGACAAAGATAATGTTGTTTTACTTGCACGCCCGGGAGCGGCGGTGTCAGCTGGGGAGGAGGTGAATATCTCCTACGGAGAAAAGCCCCCCGCAGAGATGCTGTTTAGCTATGGATTCATCGACAGTGAATCCACAGTCGAGGGACTAACACTGCCTCTGAAAGTACTGCCCGACGACCCATTGGGCAAGGCCAAGCTTCACATTTTCAAAGGGCCGCCATCGCTCAAGCTATCCCGGTTGGGCGGGGAAATAAGCTGGCATAGCCCGTTTGTATATCTGATGTGCTTGAATGAGGAGGATGGTCTGGAGTTCAGGGTCCTCCAGAAAGAGGACGGAGGGCGGGAGCTAAAGCTTTTCTGGCAAGACGAAGACGTAACAACGCGAGCGGATGGTTTTGAAGATCTCATCAAAGACCACCCCCTTTCTCAAATCTTTAGGCTTCGCGTTGTATCCGCCTTGCATGAGGTAGTGTCTGACCATCTAATGCAGCTCTCCTCCGAAATCTCCCATGAGCAGCTTGAGCCGTTGCGCCGGGCCGGACTGGTCAGAGATGACCGCCTCCAAACGGTGGAGATGCTAAGAGGCATTGAATCTGGTGTGCTTGAAGGTGTAGCTACAGCTCTGGATGAACAGGTACGTCTTATTAAACGTGCTTTATTCCCCAGCCATAAGTCTATATCGATGGATTTGAATGACATTGCGTCAATGGCGAAGTCGCCAGGATCGCTTACGATACTGGTATGCTGCAATGTACCATTGTCCCCTCCGGTTCCCATAGTTCATGTAGTTCATGGAACAAGGGCCTGGCCAGTCTGCACTTCAAGAACACGCTTGTCAATCTTCCCCAGATTCCTTTTCATCGCCCCAGACACTCCCCTTGTCGCCCCTCAAAAGCCAAGGGACCTCCTCCGCATTTAAGCTTGCTAGCTCAATTACCCCGTGCATGCTCGGTCACACACCGAGTTTTCCTTTGGGACATTTTCTACGCCCTCTTTGTTGTACCTTTCCCCAGAAACAATAAAGCGACTAACAAAGGCGTATAGAGGACCCATCTTTTTGCGGATGACCACGTGGTAGCCTACCTCGGAGAGATGGAAGCTTCCCAAGGTGGTCAAGCGTCTGAGCCAACCTCCAATGAGGAGGACGATTTTAGCTGATTCATCGGCTATTGTTGAGCATTGCCTTGTTAGGGTTGTGGGGAAACCGGCAATTGCTTCAACTGCCTTGTATCTACTTGTCGATAGTTCCTTATTCCTTGATTTTTTCTTGGCCCAGGATTATGACGATCTAAGTTTGTGTGTCAAGGAGTTGTCTCTTTGACTACAGCTGGGCTCCTCGAATATGAACCCGAAGGTCGATTAGCTGCTCAACTGCTACCTCTCTAGATGGCTGACAGCCTCCAAAGATGGAAAAGCTGTATACAATGCATAGAGTGAGTCGACAAAACCATGAGAATTCCCGTGTACTCAGATATGTCATATCACGCCATGTAACCTCAGCCCTTGGTCCATTCTCGTTCTGCCAAGTGAGATGTGGTGCAGTATGGTCTTGTTCGATTTTCCAAACCAACCAGGGTTACAGACGGACGGTCGACAGAACCGATTCGGTCTGTTTCCGTTATTTACTCTTTCAACAACACGAAGAGCCAGCTAAGCCCGATATTCCCAACCAGAATTCATTATAGTGTTGGCATACCTGGAGTATTTAAATTTGGGATACAAGTCGCTCGATGTTTGCCTGGAACTATGCGTAAACAACGAGAAGATTCCGATCAGATCGATATAGGGCATGGCGAGTTAAGCATAGTCCTGTTGTCCTACATTTCAACAAGCATGACAGGCTTACCATAATTCACAAAGACCTTTGCTGTAACCTAATATATACTCAATTGACTGATGTCTAAAGCCATGGATTGACCCTGTAGGATGTGTGCGTGTCTATGGTACAGCTGCTGACCATGTCGAAAGCGCCACAGACCCAGACTATGATTGTGGATCAAATGAGAAGGGCACAGGTGCAGGCACAGGTACCAACAGTCGGACTTTTAGTAAAGGGAATTCATCGTGAACCCAGATTCCGTTAAACCACGATCTGCCTCCCGGGTTGTTCTCGCGGGGAAATGCGGAGAAGTCAAAATACAGGGCCAACTATCCGTTCGTTCAGCCCACGCCCTCTGCGTTCTACACACGCCATATCGATGCAATTCGAGTACAAAACTCTAACAGACTCCTCACGCGATCAGTTGCATGTGGCTGTTGTTGTTAGAATGTGTAAGCGGTGAACATGAATTCTTACAAAGATTGATTCTTTGGGGAAGCATATGCACCTTATGGACGCGAGGACAATGCTGTGTTAGTAAAGGAGACTAAAATAAGCAAAACGCTGTCATTCATTAAGGGGATATTACGTTGCGTCAAAACATGCTGTAAGCACAGTTTCATAAGCTTGGATCCTTCTTCGGATACGTGTTAATACGTGTATGCTATTAGGTACGCATCAACAGGAAAGTTCTGTCCGGACTTTTGGACCGTCCCCGGTACGGCTACGATGAACCCGACCTTCTGGTTGGTGGCTCTGGATGGATCTGAGTCTTGGTCTTAGGCTGCAGGAACGTATCAGAGACGTTAGACCTTAGAATAGAATGCGTAGACACAAGGCAATCTAGATGTGATTGCGATTCATGAGGCCTGAATGCAGGGCCACATTTGATATGGCAGGGCGGCTATTCGCGCTTGAGATCTGAGACTGATGGTGCTACCCCTTTGGTGGATATGGACTCCATGGAGAGGAGGTCTAATTAGTCCGAATAATTCGTAGTGAGTGGCTACTATATGCTATGCCTGAAGAGAATTTGGAAGCAATCAATGGATAACTATTGATGAAGAAAAAAAAGTGAAGTCCATCAATTCCAGGGCCCCAAAGATTGACCGGGACTAGGACTAGTGCCCTCTAGCTGCGGATCAGTGATCTGCGTCAGGTCCACGGCATCTCAACGATTGCGGCTCCGACGTGGGGCTATTGCGGTTCCCCCAGGACGTGAGGCTTGAAACTAAGTCCGCTGGGGTTTTGGGTTTTTAATAGTGAGCGCAAGGGAGGCTAGCAGGGGCTTACAGCGTTTGACGTGACGTGCAATTCAACACACTTCAGCCTTCAACCTTCGAGATCAAAGAGAAAAGTCCGTGCTGGCTTCGCGTGAATGAACCCGCTGTCCGGTAAATGATGCTCATTAGCCTTCACCTACGTAGTGCAGCAGTACAGTTGCATCGAGGGGGGCTCCCACCGCGGTGAACATGTCCTATCGGCCGCCCCAGCCCTGCCTACTAGGTAGCTAAGCTTTTCCCTTCTCCTGACCTGACCTTAGGCTCACCTGCGCCGCAGTTGTACAGTTTCAGTGTATCTGGATACGGTTTAAAGTATCAGGATCTACGCGGACAAAGCTCACATTCGCGTTCACACTCACAGGTACAGCAGAACGAAGCAGTCGAGTCAGGTATCCATGAGACGGCCCTGTAAGTGGAGGTTGCGTCACGGACAGCCACCGTCTAGTATGCAAACCAGATCACTGGTTCCAGCCGTTGAACTCTAGAATATGCAGTCAATGGGCATAGGAAGTGCTAGGATGGTCAGCGTTCAGAATTCAATATGCACAGCATTGTGGTCAGTTTGACGCCATCAAACCTGGGGTATCGCGGAATTTGGATGAAATCTAGGGCTCATCTACGATCATGGCACTGGCACTGGCACACACCCACTCTGCCACTACGGGTACGATCTGTCTCATGGGCCAGAAGCATGTAGACTAGGGTGTCGTTGCTTGTTTGGGTATCAGTATCTTTGGATTGTGTGGTAAAAGGGGACGCCACACTACCTACATACTGTATGTGCATTGACACTGCGGCGTAAATCATTGCGGTTCCGCTTGGAAGCCCAATCAGACTTCCATGGCATTCAAGAGTGAGTATCAGCTCAAAATAGTTAGTGGGAAGAAACGCTTGTGCGTACAGTACTAGACCTAATTGCATGTACGGATACGTACCAGCACTAGCATCTGCCTCGTGGCTGGGGCGGTAGGGCCGTACCCGGGATTGGAAGGAAGAGCATTGACCATGTCAACCATGTGTATCTTGAAGCTAGTATATGACATGAAGGCCTTTGGTATCAAATCGGGACCGAACCTTCGTTGAAAGGATCATTGGTGTGGCCACTGATGCCGGTGAAAGGCGTGGAGTGGAGTCAAGATCAAGGTCAAGGTTAGATACGGAACACATTAATAACATTAGTTGATCATCTTCATCTTAGCACCAAAACAGACGACCAGTCTTGAAGTATTTGCTTGGCCTTCAGAGGTAACAGGGGAAGTTGATAGCATTTCTTGAAATTGGCTCACTTCCGATAATGCTACAGCACCTAATTACACACCAAAATAAGACAGACAGAGAAGATAGAGTTCAATAACTTCAAGCTATGTATTTCGAAACAAGTGATATCACAACATGTTTCTCCCGCATTCCGGGTTCCAGGTTTCCGGTGTTTGGCGTATGGATACAAAGTCTATGGTAACAATAGTATTCTGGAATAATCCGGGGTAAAAGAAAACCGCACCATGTAGAGCCATGATAGGAGAGATAATAGCGGTCGTGGCCGTATGGGTGTGATGCCATGGGCCGTTATTCACGTGGGAGATTGTTCTAGAGCCTTATGGGTGGTGTCATTCTCAAACACGCACCGAATCCCAAGCCACGCATCAGCGCCAGCTGCGGGCAGGAGCTGAAGGAAGACGCATAGGTAAATATGACTGTGCATGCTTTATAGGCTGATGTATTATTTCTTTGCAAAATTCAGTTGAGAAGAAGATTCTGCACCTAGCAGTCTTGCGGTCACGGTGATCAAGAGGCGTCTGTGGTAGACGGATTTTGATGAGTTTATAAGGTTGAGGAAGAGAAGATATATTAAATCTGGGGAGTGGATATAAGACAAAACTACATCGTACTTGGCAGACAGCAACGTTTAGGTGACAGGTTAGCATTCCTGAACAACACTATCGTCCCAAAAGACTTTGATGGACTTTCGTAAAAGGGAATGCATCCTGGACACAGACTGCAGTTGGAGCTTGAACAACAAAGCGTTTGCAGTTTGCAGTTTGCCGCCTCGTTCTGCTTCTACAATGCTACTCTACGAAACTGTACTTGCCTATTAATGGGGAATCCAAACATCTCAGCCTATTTCCCGCATTCAGTATCACTTTTTCAACATATCCTTTTCTCGGACAAATCTGCCATCCGGATGTCGCTTAACCCTTGCACAAGTAAAGTCACCTAGTCCCTGAGTCCTTCCAAGAGGTTTACATCTCCATACGAGGCAAATTCAAACAGAAAAGGGAATTCAAACAGAAAAGGGAATTCAAACCCCCCCAAGCTCCATCCATATGTAAGGTATTGCCTCGACTCCAGCTACCAACCAATCTTGATGGTGATGAGTGTGAAAATCATTATCAAGACGCCCTATCCTGATACGGAAACCATGGAACTAACCCCCCCCCCCCTAGTCGCGCATGCCATATACTAAAACCGTCTTAGATGGCAGCTGCGGCTGTATGTACCGAATGTACCTTCCAACTAGACTCGGGTTGCTCGCAACGCATCTCGGTACCTATCAAAAGCTGCGCTACCTCACCCTTTTCCTTTTAGGGCGTGCCAGTTCCAAACAACGTGCTTCATACAACATCCATCCTATAATGCTCCAGATGTAGTGAGCGACTCGAGATGCCCAGTGGGAGCCGCGCTTGGCCTCGCACTGTATCAGGCCTGGACTCTCTCTGCATATGCTGTTTGTTGTACGGAACACAACGGAGTAGAGAGCCTGAGAGAGAGCATCATTAGCAGCACCACACACTCTGATCCTCGGCATCTGTAAGCAACGACCTGTGACGGAGAGATTGACAGCCGTGACAATATTTTGAACATCACCCCTCCTAATCCCTGAAGTGCAAGGTGCCATGTGCTCTACAACGTTGTGCACTGTACCTCATCGTCATGATCCACGCTGGTCCACGCCCATGGGATGAGATGGGACTTGGAATTTGTGCTAGGGCTCCATTGCCAAGAGCACGCCCCCATCCCCAGACTTTGCACAACCTGATTCGAGTAAAGGTCTTCACACATCTCAATGGTCAAGTCGAACAAGAGCAAAAAGAGCAAGAAACATGGACAGGCATGGCACTGGCCATATCCACTTCGAACTTTGGTCCTGAGTCTTGGCCCAGGTTGAACTGTCCCTGTCCCTGGGCTTTTCCCCCAGGATTTCCACTTCTTTCTCCACACCTCGAAGCGTCGACTTGGTCCCCATTGCCATTTCTACTAAATGTTCCTCTTTCCCACCCCTAGAGCATCTAATTCTCCTCTTCTTTCCCTCTTGATCTTTATATCTTTTCCATTCATTCTGTTCTTCACCTTGTTCCCCGTTTGGACTCATATATTTGCATATACCTACCTCGTTCCTCATACTTCTTACTACCACGCTTTAAGATACCCAAACCCACCCAGCTTTATATCCTCGCGCTTTTAGTCCACCAGCCCCCAACCAATCACTCTATACGCTTGCTCTCCCTTAGCACCGGCACCCAAATCAGCAGCAAGACCTCGGCTATCATCATTTGACATTCCGGACTTTGGCCGTTTCGACTTGGACGATCCGATCCAACTGGCGACAGAACAGATATAATAAACATTGATAATTCAGTTTACGGCATCGGCATCTATCTTATCGACAACTTTCTCTCACTCGGCAATTTAGCCGCTTCTTCCACAAAACTCACCTTTCACATCCACATCCCACAACTACCGAAATGCCGGGAATTCTTCCCATGAAGGTCATCAAGGTGGGCACCAGCTCTCAGAGCCGGATTGCCCAGGCTTGTGATCGTTGCAGAAGCAAAAAGATCCGTTGTGACGGAATCCGCCCAACATGCTCTCAGTGCGCCAATGTCGGCTTTGAATGTCGAACAAGTGACAAGCTCAGCCGCCGAGCATTCCCTCGTGGCTATACCGAATCTCTGGAGGAACGTGTGCGACAACTAGAGAGCGA
This sequence comes from Fusarium avenaceum, assembly GCA_025948275.1. Lineage (NCBI taxonomy): Eukaryota > Fungi > Ascomycota > Sordariomycetes > Hypocreales > Nectriaceae > Fusarium > Fusarium avenaceum. The sequence goes on along the minus strand of CP109670.1, from coordinate 4,787,922 downwards.
GGTGCGAGAACTCAAGGATTTATTGGATGAGAAGGACGAAAAGATCGATATGCTTTCCAAGATCCACGGCAACCGACGAAGCCCGTCAATGCCCGTGAGCAGCCCAGCCGCAATCGAGTCCCGGAATGAAACTCAGTCCCCTAAAGAGGATACTTTCCGTGTACAAGCTGCGCCGCTATTACTTGGAGTTGAGAATTCTGATTCTTACTTTATGGGCGCGTCAAGTGGCCGGATATTCATTGGTAATTCTTCTTCGTTAACGTGGTTTAATATGTTGATCTGACTAACACCGAAAACAGATACTTTCAAGCGCAAGATTCAAGAAACCGGCAAACCCAGCGCCGATTTTAACCCAGAGGCTTTCTTACATATCCAGGGCTGCAAATCGCTCAGCCCCAAGTCCCCTGAGCAATCCTTACGAGTCCCTCCTCGCCTGTTCTCTGATCGCTGCGTCAACGTTTACTTCCAAGAGTGGGCGCCTCTCTTCCCCATCCTCCACAAGCCCACTTTCCTCCATGTCTACGAGGAATTTGTTGCCGACCCCGAGAAGATCAAGAGCAACCACAAACTAGCACAACTTTACCTCGTCTTCAATATTGCTGGCCTCTCATCTGACAACCCCGACCTCCCTCAACTTGCCGATTGCGAGCAGCAATGGCAAACCGCCCTCGACTCCATTCTTATGGAGAACACCATGAACACTCTCCAATGCCTTGCTCTTGCCCTTCTCTACTGCACCATGCGCGCCGACTACAAGCGGCTTCAACACTACAAGGGTATTGCCATCAGCCTGTCCCACCGTCTGGGCCTGCACCAGAGCCAGAAAAGGTTCTCCTCTGGACCTCTCACGATTGAGACCCGCAAGAAGGTTTTCTGGACGCTTTACACACTCGACTGCTTTTCTGCTGCTACTCTTGGTCTTCCCAAGCTGCTCAAAGAAGACGATATTCAGACTGAATATCCATGCGATACTGATGATGAATACATTACCGAGAAAGGCTTCCAACCCACCCTTCCCGGTGAATATACTCGTTTGTCAAATGCTCTAGCTTTGTTCCGTGCGACTCGAATTCTTGCCAAGGTCCTCGAAAAGAACTACCCGGCCGCAAGCTCCTACGAGATTTCTCTGCAACAGATGGGTGCTCTTGAGAGTGAGCTTGATGACTGGTACAACCAGCTGCCCCCTCACCTCAGGCTCAGCTTTGTTCAAGATAAGCCGTCCACTGAAATGACTGGCAGCCGTTCACCTCTGCTGGCCCTGGCTTATTATTTCATCCGCACTCTCATCTACCGTCCCGCCGTCGGTTCCAGCCTTGGTCCCAAGGCAGCTTCGGCCCTGATGTCAGTTGGGACGTCAAGCAAGCACATTGTTCAGATCATCCAACTCCTTGAAGAACGTGGCATGACTTTCTCATTCTGCTTGAACAAGTCTGATCTGCTAGTTGTTTGTGGTATGACGCTGCTTTACCACTCAATTGATCTCAAGCAAGAGAGTAAGGTGTTGCGCGATGATGAACGACTGGTGAACTCTGTGATCAGCATCCTGGACAAGACCGAGGCCTCTGTTTCGCTCGATTTCAAGCGTGTGGCCAATATGCTTGTCACAGTCGACGAGTCCGCTGCCTCGCCAACGCACACTTCACATGAAGCGTCGATGCCCCCCGCGCCAATCTCCAACCGAGGGTCGCCGCCAACCGGAATGGTCTCCAAGTCCAAATCCAAGTCTAGGAAGAAGGGCAGCGCAGCCTATCCTTTCGGCCATCTCCCGGCTGCTGCAGCTAGTGACAGCAACCTGATCGATCACCAGCGACGCATGACAATGCCGTGCGGCGTCGACCAAAAGTCCGAGTTCTACCGTGCCCGAGCACACCAGTCTTTTGATAACCTTCAGGGCGAAGTTCCTGTGGCTCATCGAGGCCATCGCATGTCTATGTCTCCCAATCCTGACCGCAGGGGCTCTCCTTTGTCAAGGAACCTGGACTTCATGCCATTCGCCCACCACTCGCAGTCTCCGCAGCCAGCTTCTCCCCAGCAGAATACCAGCCGTGTACCCCAAGGGCACCACATGATGATGAACTCGTCTATGACAGCCGCCGCTAAGACGCATGGCGTCTCAACAAACGAATGGGAGACTCTCCTCGGGTCATTAGACGGCGGCATGAACAATGTCTATGATGCGATTTATGGTGGACAGGGCCTTGTGAACGAGACCGCGATCGCCGTGAGTAACTGCGGTGACTGGCCCCCTGACAACTGGGAACTTGGCAGTTTCAGTATCAACGAGTTTGGAAACAACCCACAGCCTCCCCAAAGCGTCCTTAGTATGAGTGACGAGAGCCTTAGCTCGGGTGAGGAGGTTGGCCCCTCAGAACTTGGACTCAGTGTCGAGGGTGTCGATTACCGCAACCATATGGTGCCTCAGCAGCACAACCATGAAGGATATGTGATGTCCGATCGCATGGACACATACCCGGTCTTGTAAGGACGGGAGCAAAATGAAACCTCAGCGGGTGTTTTTCCGAGGGTGGGACACCCCGCAGCTTGATTTTATGGAGTTATTATGGGTGTCTCAAGTCTTGAGATGGTTTGACTATATTGGAATGAAAGCAACTATTGCTATGGGTTTTTGTATTGAGCGATTGCGTTTTTGGTCTGATTTACATTATGATATCTGGGATTGGAAAGCGACCCTTTTGCTAGAATTACTGGAGTATGTCTCGATCCCTTCCTTTACGAAGGGGACAGAGACGGGAAACAAGGATGATGGTCAGAGTCCCAGACCGACCTCGCAATACGAAGCAAGCTAGAGTACTTGGTATCTAGCCCCTGGTTCCTGAATTGCAAGAAAGTATTAAGAATAAATAAAAATTCAAGTCAACACCTGCCTTCTCACAAGGTTCTGTGACATTCCAATATGTCGTGACGTGACACCAACTTTCAGCTCTGGGCTGATGTGTCCCTTTGGTGTCTTCTGACGTGGGGGTGAGTATCACAACATAGTCGCATTGCATCGCATTGCATCGCATTGGCATTTCAAGTACACGCGTGTATCTGTCTGTAGCAACACCTTAGCCTGTGAATGCTTGACCGGTTACTCCGACATTCTGAGATGAAGTAGCAAGCATAAAAAAAGCCTCGGCCAGATCTGACAGGTTGCGTTGCCGGTGTCTATAGAGAAGAATGAGATTGGTTGTTTTATGATATGCATCATCACCTGCAGTGAATGTGCCTCGGGAAACGATTCCGGGTGTGCATGATATACTTGTTCTGTCTTGCGCGTGTTGCCTCGGTGTTGTCAAGACCGCCGAGAAAGATACTTGAGAGGCGTGATTCAAAATGATATGTCTTTTTGGCTACCAGTAGTCGTATAAGGTAGCTGAGATGATATGATTAGACATGAAGTGAGGCTGGTGCAAGTCAAGTGTGGCTGTGCGCATCACAACTCAATGCTCTACTAGGTAGGTAGGTACAGTACGTAGTAGGTAAAGTAAAACAACGTGTGCAGGGGCAGGCCTGGAGTATGAATGACGTCTCCAACTTCAGCCTGTCGTACCTTCCCTGTGTCTACTTGCTGCTCGGGGTGTCGTGCTCTCCAAACTCCATTCTAGCGGCGGATCTAATGGGGAAGGCTCCATTAACTCCATTAAACATGCATGGCACATGACAGGGCAAGAATGTCTTGTTTTTTAGAATCGATGAAGACGAGGTTCCTCAACAAAGACGTTTGTTCATCTCGCTTTGCTTGTGTCTGGTCAATTAATGGTCGGGGCTGTTTCTCTGACCGACGTGTCCCTTGGCTTCATCAATATCCACAAACGATAACTACAACGACGATGGCGGCAGAGAGGCAGTCCCTAGTCGACAAGGATGCCCAATCGGTGGCTATTCCAACTGGTAATGCACCATCAACACAGTCATCCAACTTCTAAGCTTCCCAGCATCGCTAATTCATATTCTTGTCATATGATAGCACCATGGGCCGTTGCTCAACCCTCGCCCCGGGATCCTTCCCGTCGGCTCCCGCAAGCGATTGCTCATCGTGGCGCAAAGCTCGATTGGCCCGAAAACACCATGGCTGCTTTTCGTGGGGCTGTCAAAGCAGGTGCTCATGCTATAGAGACCGATATTCACCTGTCGGCTGATGGTGTTGTTGTTATATCACATGCAAGTTGAAGCCCCAGGTTGAGGCTGAGGCTGAGCCTGGCCATACACCAACACCGCAAACCCCCATCATGAATTGTCTCGGCTGACACGTGGCTAGGATCCGTCACTCAAGCGCTGCTTTGGCGTCGACAATCATATTTCAGAATGCTCATGGGAATACCTTAGTACATTGCGTACAGTAGCCGAGCCTCATGAGCCTATGCCGCGGCTTAAAGACTTTCTAGAGTGGTTGACTCACCCCGGACTAGAAAGGATTTGGGTCGTGTTAGATATTAAAGTATGCTTCATCAATATCAACTCAAACATGTGATGCTGGACAGGAGCTAATGCAGGTGCTTCAGCTTAACAATGATCCAACAGACTTGATGGCTGCAATTGCGAGAGCCCTAGATAGCGTTCAGGGGCCTGTGCCTTGGGATCAGCGGATTGTCCTTGGATGCTGGAACGTGAGTCGCCCTCCTAAGCTTACGCCCCCCCGTCGTGTCACTCTACCTCCCGCCTGTGGATTTTACTTGGACTTGTAACTGACATGAATCTATAGGCATCGTTTTTGCAGGCCGCACGTAGCCAGCTCCCATCATATCCTCTCGCTCATATAGGCATATCTCTCCTTTACTCACACCACTTTCTACGAGTTCCAAACCTCGGCTTCAGTTTGAACCAAATGACCCTTGTTGGTCCCGCGGGCAAACTCTTTCTGCGCGAACTTCAACGGACTGACAAGCTGCTCATGACATGGACAGTTAATGAGCCCCGTCGTATGGAATGGTGCATCCGCCAGAACCTGGGTCATCCACGACACCCTCGCACAAACAGCGAGGGGCCGGCACTCATCGATGGCGTCATCACCGATAACCCTCGGCTGTATCGAGAAATATGCGAGAAGTTCGAGGATGAGATGGACGGCAAGTTTATCAGACCAAAGCTGGCCTTCACCCAGACAGTAAAGAACAAGGCCGAGACTTTGGCATTCATCCTACTCACACAATCCTGGATGGTGGCATATCACATTCTGAGGAGGTGGCAGGGTAAGTTTGATTTTCTCAAAGACCGCCAGACGTTAGATAAACGATAGAGAATGTAACTGCCGGCAAGTGAGAAGATGTAGCGAGGTGAAAGCGAGACGGTACTGATGAACATCTTTTTGCGCTTGAGCTTGTTAAGTTTGCGGTCCTTTATGACACCTGTTTGCTTGAAACATATCTGCCGGCGAAGAGTTTTATGCGAAGTAGCAGTGGAACAGTAGAGGGATAGAGGTGAAGAAAGCCGTGTTGTCATGATGGCTATGGCCGGACTCGACCCTGCGATTTAGAGCACCACATCTTCTGACTTCTATGATACCAGACATGACAGAATTTGCTTAGAAACAAGAGAACTAGAACTGTCTGTAGGAGGTTGGACATGATCTTACAGAATCTTTATGCAACCCCCGTCTGAAAAGGCTGTGTGTCAATATTGCATCTTTTGAAAATATGAAAATCGTCATAATTATAATGCTCGTCTACCAAAATCTACCCAGTAGTACATAATTGTCACCTTCAATAAAAGTTTGTGAAGGTATGAGTGTAAGCCGCCCTGCCCTGCCCTGCATTTTTTTGCTCCAAAGCCGTAGCATGAAAAAACAACAAATCAAAAGCAATCGATTCGCTTCTCGTGATGCTTCTGTGTCATTGCCTCTCCTCCCTTTTCGTCTCTCTCAAATTTCAACATCTATATCCAGATCCAATGACCCAATCACATCGTCGTCCATAAGCGGCTTATGGATAGTCGGAATGCCCTTCTCATTATGCTTCTCCTCTTGCAGCTTTGCAAGATGAGATACCAACTGAGACTTGGCTGACGGCTTCAGTGTGCCGGTCCCGGGGGTACTAGTCCCACTATCATGTCCTCCTGATTTCTGATCCGCCTTGTCGTTGCCATCGTGAACAAGCTTGGCCTTGGTCCTCAATCGTCTTGACATGTCGCCTTGGTACGTCTCACCACGCTTCAAGGCTCCCTCGATATCCTTCGACTTCGCCCTCTCCTTTAGCTGGGCTTTGCGCACTGCTTCCGCATTTAAACGGCGATTCTCTCGGTTGCGCTCAGCCAGTCGATCCTGCTCAGTCTGGCCCTTGGGGGCCTCAGAGTGTTTTGATAGTCCCAGGCTCGTCCTGAACGCCAAACGTTGTGAGCCAAGGTTGTCAAGCTCCTCTTGAAGCTCTTCTGCCTTATCGTCGTCACCACGTTGTCTTGCCTCCTCGAGTAACTGAGCGATACGCTCTCGCTCAGCTGGATCGAATCGTCGCTTCAGTTCTTTTATCCTTGTGAGACGCGCCTTGATATCCTCGGTGGTCCATGAATGATTAATCAATTTATTAATCTCGTCAACCTTGTCCATGAGAAAGGCCTTGGTAGGAAGACCAACACCCTCATTGTGGCAGGTAACCTTATATCGGTTGAGTTCGCTCTAGAGTTGGGTTAGCGCCAGTTCAATACTACCACTGCGATCAACATACATCTGTGAACTTTCCACTTGAGGCAGCGATGAAAGGAAACTCCTTGATTGCCTTTCCGTGCGCCGCCTTAACGTACTGGTCTGTGACGAACGAACCATTAGGCCCCTGAAGAGCATATGGGCGGCTGGTTGCGAAGCCTATGAATAATGTCAATATCGACCAGAACATCATCAGAGCTCATGATTAACATACCTCTTATAACTGCCATGCGGTACTGCTCGATGCCGGTTTCGGGATGTGGGCCGAGAGCAATACGGATGTAGCATCCAGTAATAGCTTGCTCAAAGCCAGGAGTGAAACAGACCTGGGCGAATTCATTTCGGCCCAGCCGAACACGATCGTAATCACGAAGTTCAGCTGGTGGTTGATCACGAATCTCGTCGTCTTCGGGTGTTTGGGATCGTCCACGGTTGTAGTCGTCATCGCTGTCATCGGCCCCCGAATCGCCTCCCCGTGGAGAATAATTGTCCTTTCGTCTCTCAAGGTCCTCTCGGCGGCGTGCCTTTTCGGCCTTTGCTTGGCGCAGCGAATCCATGGCCGTCTCTCTTGTTCTCGGTCCGTGGTCGCGAGGCCTTTCGATCGCCATCTTCCAACTCGGCAGTCCCGGCACTTCGCTTCTTCTTGACCTGCTTGCGCTCGTCACCTTCCATCTGGCTGACCATCTGGCGAAGCAGACGGTTTTGGCGCTGACGCTCGATTTCAGTCATGCGATCGGCAATGATCTGTTCACGTTCGAGTTCGGGCAAGGCCATGATCTGTGCCTTTTCCTTCTGGCTCTTGTATCGGCCGTCGACTGGGTAGTTTTCATCATGGTCATCCGCGGCGGCAGCTCGGCCTCTGGATGGCTCGGCGTCAGAGTCAGATTCGTCCATTGGGGCAGATTCGAGTGAGTTTGGCGTTCCTGGCGCAGATGAGCTAAGTCACGACAGGTCAGCATGAGACAAGCGATGCAACAGTCAAAGTGAAGGGCAAGCAAAAAGTAAATCAAGAGATTTACCCTGCACTCAGCCCCCAGATCGGTATGTCGCCAACGTAGAGGAAGCACTTACGCCTCGCCTTCCTCCTCGGAATCATCGCCGCCGTCCCTTCGCGACTTATTTCCTGCCCCTTTCTTCGAACTACTCCTCTTCGCCGACTGTGGCGACGCTGAAGCACCTCTGCTCTCGTTGCCAGAGCCCTCATCATCTGAATCTCCACCCGCAAGGGCAAGAAGTTCGTCGTCAACGTCAGACATGGCGGAAAGTGTCGCAGGCTCGCGACGATGTGAAGCGCAATGCGTTCAGGGGGTCGATGATCGTATAGCGAGATGTAGGCGCGTTGTACGCGTCTCTAGAGGAAGCAACGAAGAATTTGGGGATGAAAACAGGTTCAAGAAGATGCGCAAACGTGCGCGCTGGGGGCCGGAGCGATGAAGAAGAGGATTGTTGATGGGAAAAAGCGATTGAGCCAAAAGTGAAAGAGCTGAGTTACTTGCACTTTCACAACCTGTTCTAAGTTCGTAGTTCCCATCCACTATCTCATTGGTCGAGGCTATGTCATGCCGCAGCACGTGTGTGGCTGATGCGTGCCTCGGGGAAGCTTTAGTCCGCTTTCGGTCAGCACACCGAGGTGCAGATACTCACCGAGAATAACGGCGCCGTCATAGGTTATGGTTCGATTTTGATTGCTATCAAACACCTACAATACCTAGTGACGAGAAGCAGTCTAAAGACTTTGTAGTAAACATGGCTTCACCTAGGGCTCTTCTGAAGCCAATGCGCTTTCTTGGAGCGCGGTCAACACAGATTCTTTATAGGCCATGCATTCGTGCAATTGCGACATCATCAAATGCCCAAGCCTCTGTACCAAATGCAACCACCGCATCCCCCGAGTCTCCCAAGAAGCTCAAACCACTCACTCAGGAGCAGCGTAACTACCTCGATTCTGCTGTAGGGTTAATGAGCTCATTATCTTCCGATTGGCGACTGACGTGCTGTTAGCTCCGTGTCAATCAAGCTGGTGAGCTTGCTGCAGTCCTCATCTATGCTGCCCAATCGCCCATCCTTGTTCGATCAAAACCGCATCTTCGCAAGCTGATGGCGCACATGTACGACCAGGAAGATGGCCACTTCAAAACCTTCAACAGCCTCATCCATAAGCACCGTGTCAGACCTACTGCTATGTATCCCCTGTGGTCCGTCATGGCTACTGGCCTGGGTTGGTCAACCGCCATGATGGGTTATAAAGCTGCCATGGCCTGCACAGAAGCTGTTGAGACGGAAATTGGCGGCCACTACAACGAACAGATCCGGACATTGTTGGAAATGATCACGCAGTGGGAGACTGAAGGTTACGCGGTCGGTAAAGAATTGTCGGACCTGGTTAAGACGCTTAGGGTGATCAGAGACGAAGAGCTCGAGCATCTCGACCATGCTGTCGAGCATGATGCCCAGAAGGCAGAGCCGCATTGGCTCCTCACTGGGGTTATTCGGGCAGGCTGTCGTGGTGCTATTTGGGTGAGCGAAAAGATTTGAAGCTTGCGACTAGTTGTATTATTATTGTAATATAGGCATATATGTGTGGCTTTCAGGGTTAAACATGTAAATATAACGCAGCAAAGCCAGAACCATAGAAAGGAGTCTGGCGTGTTGGACAGACGCCCCCGTCGAATGCTATTCTCTTTCATAATAAGCAAAATCACCATACCAACTCCTTCCCATGCTCTTTTGCAAACTCATGTGAAGACACTGCTGCTAAAGAAGGGTTAAGGGTAAGTTTAGTTACTATGGTTTGTTAGTATTATTGCCATTCATGTCAAGAGATCTTCACTTACTAAATGGCCAAGGGGGCAACGCCATCGACTTGGTATCCCCAATTTCCATTCTGCTCTTCTGTGAGGAGCCAGTCATAAGGAAACTGTACGATGTTGCCTTGAACCATGTTCAAAAGATCTTCGGCTTGCCCTCGCGTTGGCATCTCATCAATACTGAAGCCGCGTCGACTGTTCTTAGTGGTTGCGCGGCGTCTGCGCTTTACCGAGCCGATATGTCCCGGTGGAGGGGCATTAGTATCCCTTGAGGATGGTTTCTCGAGAGTCGAGAAAGTAGTTCGTCTCTCTCGATCTTTGGTTCCTGTCTGTGGATCCAGGAATCTTCCACTGTTGCCTCCGTCGAAGGCAGGAAATGGAGTATCGCCAGCTGGGTACACGGGAGATGGTGCCTCAGCAGGGTGCTGGGTATCAACAGCACTCTCATTTTCCAATCCGGTGTTGGGTCGTGATGTGATAGCTTCGCCATCTCTCATCGCTTGCTTCTCGTCAACACCTCGATGTCCCTCATCAGGAATGACAATCCTAATCCTGTCATCATCATGGTGTCCAGGCAGTTTCTCTGTCATTTTCCCAGCCGCCTTCTCCACTTCTGTCTCGGCAGCCTTGGCAATGACCTCTGGTCCGGGTGCACTGACACCTGCGCCTCCAGCAGTCGAGTTACGATGTCTCGAAGTAGGGGGAACTCGGACTCTTCACCCCTGGATCGACCGCCGCCTTCCATGCTCATGCGGAACCTTTCGCTATAGTTTGTGTACTCGCGGTATTCTGCCCAAGTGCTTACCTCAGAATCGGGCATGCAGCGGAACACTCGGCGGTAGAGCTTAGTATTGTTTGCAGCAGCCAGGTTCCAGATATCATCAATGAAGTTGGGGTTGACTGGGTCTACCATGCAGTCCTTGTCGATATGTGCAGGCTGTATGTCTGCCGCCATAGGGTGGAAACCACCACTGACTGGCTTTCCTGTTTCGGGGTCGATGTGCATGGGAGGACCACCAATATCAGTATCGTCACTAACTGGCAAAGTTGGTAGCTGGGCGGCACGAGGTAGGCCAAGTTGATCTGTTGTGCGACGGTTCAAGGCTGGCATCGGGGGCAGACCGTCGTTTTGGTTTCCAGGCTCGAGGTATCTGTTATCAGGCTGGGGGGCGTGCGGCTGCGCTTCCCTGGGCGATTGCAAAGTTCCCTTGCCTTCGTTGCCGATATCGCTGACAAGGACTTCCCGGCCATTGATGATGACAGAGTCGCGACCTGTATCAAGGCCAGCCTTCTCGGCAGTCTTCCAATGATCGGGGCCATAACCAATTACATCCAATTCATGCTTCACCTTGCCCTCTGTTCCGATGACGACTGTGCTCTCCGCTTCCGCATTGCTGCCGTTGGTACTACTGCTGCTGCTGCTCTCCTCAATTTCAACGGCAGCGTCAAGATCGTGGTTGATGCTTGGAACTCGTTGAGCCTCGGGGCGCGGCACCGCTAGCTTTGAGGAGTTGCTGGGGCCGCCAGTCTCCTCGCGATAGATATCGTCCATCTCTTGTTCGAAATCTTGGCGGTCAAGCTCTGCTTGGCGCTCCTGCTCAAGGATTTCATCAACATCCAGACCAAGATGCTCTCGCATCAGTCGAAGTCGCAATGTATGAGCGAAACGGCCGACCTTGTACGGCTTACCGGCCATCGTAGAGTTGATCATATCAGTATCCCGAACAATCGCGGCGCACTCGGAATCGCGGCTACCGAGCATTGATCGCTCATTGATATTGGCAGATCCGATGAGGGCCACACGATCATCAACAACGATTGTCTTGGCATGAATATAAAGCTGCTCAGTAGCAAGGACATCGTTGCTCATGATGCCCCATTGACGCAGCGAAAAGAAGCCGATGTATTCCTCTGGCTCAATATCAGCGGCTCGAAGTCGGCCGAAGATGGACTGCTCGCCTCTACAGATACTTGCGTATTGACACATCAAAATCAGGCGAACACTTGTGCCCTCCTGCTCATCGACTGTGTTTTGGAAACCAGGCATCAAGGGAATAACAATGACACATCGCCAGTCCTCGTCGTTGTTGTGAGCCCGGATGATGCGCTCCACTAGAGCATCGCCAATGCGATTCACAATTCTGGTGTTATATGCTTCAGTGCTAGTGATAAAGAATTGGTTCTCCATGTAAACGAAATGATCCGATTCCTCAATCATCTTGATGTAGGCATTCTGAATACTGTGTTCAGTCTGTTCGATGCCTAGCGACCATGTGGAAGCGGATCGGAGAATTTGGACTTCGCAAGTGCCAGTAAGCCCAAGCTCCTTCAGCTCGTCCATGTTGGCGTCAGGTGGAGGAAGTAGGAAGGGCAAGGGACGAGTCGGCTTGCGTCCTCGGCGCAGGTAATTCCAACGTTGAACGAAATGGCGTGTCAAGTCTCTTGCTGGCTGACCAACAACTTGCATAGCTACATCATGCCAAGGCATTCGCGGCACCTTGGTTCGATCATACATTTCTTCATAAGGCTCGTTGAGTCTGAAGAAGTCCTGTACTCGAGGGTTGGAGTAGTCTTTACCAGGGAACAGCTGACAATGCTCTGCATCCTTGGGAGTCTCGGACATTTCGAAACCAGTCGGCCTGTCATCGACAATTGGGTGCTGAGGACAGTCCCATCGCCCAAAACACAAATCAATTCCTCCAACGAAAGCTACATCATGATCCACGATGCAGATCTTCTCGTGATGGGCAAAGAAGAACTGGTTCTTCTTGAATTGGTTGGGAGATCTCTGCACGAAAATATTAGGGTGCAGGTTCAGCAGCGAGAATTTGGTATATTCCGAATCGATGGGAACGGCCGCTTCGACGTTTCGGTAAACGATGACGAAGACTTTGACACCTTCCCTAGCCTTCTTTTGCAGAAGTCTATCCAGTCGCCACTTTTGGCTGATAGCAGCCGGTCTTCGCATGTAGAGTTCAGGACTTAGCCACCAATCATGTATGTAGATGACATCGCGAGCCATGTTGATGGCTCGAGAGACATTCCACATGTAGTCGCGTCCATCGACGAGCCACTGGGCGAATACATTGGTTCGCACCGGGGCAAAGCTGTCGAATCGCTTGTTGTTATACCATGGTGTCTGCTTCAGCATCTGATTGATGGAGTCCTCGAACTGCTTCATGACAGATTGATTTCGAGAGAAAAGGCGCACCTTGCGTTCAGATGAGCGCAAAGTCATAGTGTGGTGCTTGTCGGGAGGTGCCTCGACAGTCAAATCGATCTCCTTCTTCTCGCCAGAACCAATTGCGTTAACTTTGTTGCGCTTAGAAGAAATATTGAATTTCGAGTCAACAAGATACACATCGAAGATGTTCATGTTCTCCGGAGACTCCACACAAACGATGTAGCTTTGTCGTACCAGGAACCACTTCCTACTCTGTCGGGAAATGACCTTGGCCGGCGCCAGAGCACGACGGAAATCGAGACCCTTCGAAGGTTGAATATGAAGAAAGCATTCCTTTCCGTGGTAGCTGCCTTCCGCAGCGAGGCGAACGCCAAGGGCAGAGAGCTCTAGAAAACGGCAAAGTCTGTTGCTATCAGCTCTGAACATGAGCCATCTTATCATCTCAGAGAGATACTTCTCCAGGATACGTCGCTGCTTGTCAACATAACGCTGCCTCTTCGTGGCCATATCTACGAGAGGCAATCCAGTGCCTTCAGTGTTTGACATCTCACCAGGATCGGTTATGCCTGTTGATCTGCGTCTCGGGCCCATGCCCAAGAAATTGCGAGACTTTCTTCGTGGCAGTCCACCAAGTGTTTCAGGGTCACTGAAGACGCCGTCTCCTGCCGCCTCTGTGGCTGTGCCTTCGCCAGCCGTCTCCTCACCACGAATGCTGGCTTGATCATCATCGTCGGTTTCCTCGCCCTTCTTACGGGCACCGCGAAGGTAAGGGAAAGCTGAGTAGGGGAATTTGGGCTGCTTTGGTCGGCCACCCAAGTCCAAACGTCCAGGCATGTACTTATCGTTGTTGATCGCAAACTTGTACCGCAGATGCAGATTGTAGATATCCCTAAGTGTCCGAATTACGATCCAGCTCATTCTGCTAGGTCCACTTCCGTATTCCAGCTCAAAGGTAAACAGCCAGTGTCGATCCCTATCGTCATCCTCCATGGGAGAGCTGTCCGTAATACGGAGCTTGAGCTGCTCAAGGAGAACTGGAATCCTCTTGTTTCCGTGTTCGTCCCTTTGAATCATACTGGCAAGCATAAGAACAGCGGGAGCGCCAGCCCGCAATTCAGCCATCAGTTCCGCCGACTTGAAGTAATCAAAACGATCTTCCTTCTTCTGACGTAGTAATTTGAGGGTATTTTTGACTTGCTTCCACTTCTGCGCACCAAACGTTGACGCCCGTTCGGAGTTGAAGAATGGACGTCTGGGGGTCATGGCGTCGCCATCCGATACACCTCCACCACCAAACACAGTAATTCGGCGAACATGGCCCACTCGTCTTCCAACAGTTCCAGGACTCTCGACCTCGTCGGCCTCTTCACTAGCATGGCGTAAATTTGAGGTCATCCAAGAGTTACCTCTGCGGAAGGCCATTCCCAAGCGATCTCTGCCTTCACCCTCTGAGACGCCATATTCGGGAGCAGTGGTGGTATCGGGCATACTTGCACGGCGCTTGACCATTTGATCAAAGGTATCCAATATATCGGTATCGTTGGCAAACCTCCTGGGTGTTCCGGGCGTTGAGGTGTTGGCCTTCTTTGTGCGACGCATCCTCCTCTTTTGCTTCTTCTTTTTCGACATGTCGCCTTCAGGGTTGCCTTCATCTGCTGTCTCCTCGGCATCCGCATCAGCATCGGTATCCTCCTCCGTCAAAGTTCCAGGAACGCCGCGGTTCGGTCTTGTCGGAGAATTGATATTGGATTGGGTGCCTTGGCTGGAAGGTCCAGCGACAGTTGGTGGCTTTGGATTTGGCATACCACCATTATTGGTGAGCGCCTTGAGTTTTGACATCAAGGATGCACCTCGGGATTTGCCTGGAGTTTCTGGTTCTTCCCATGAGTTGCCTCGTACGAATGTAGGAGTGTCGACGCCATCAGCAGATGTAAGCTGTATGCTGGGCCTGGAAGGGACCTGATTGTTTCCATGGCCGAAGTCTCGGTCATTGATGCCATGGTCCTTGAGCGATTTGGTGGAAGCGGGTGTCGACTTCGGTATGGCCGATGTAGGGACTGATTCTTGGCCTGACGTCAACCCCTCCGAAGCCAATTTTGTTTCTGCGCTGGCATCGGGGACTTTGATCTCTGGAGGCTGGAGAGTATCGGGGTTTCGTTTCGGTGCAGGAGTAGTAGGTTGGATATTAGGGTTCGATGGCGAAGCAGAGCGAGGACTAACGTCCATGGGCGAGACGTCCCCGTCTGGTCGATGTTGTGTCATGACGATGTCTCGCGCTCGATTCTAACAATAGCGTAGTGGCCAGCTCTAGACTAATTGGCAAGCACGAGAAGCGAGCGAAAGGACGATGTTGTTTGTTCAATTGTTGTAATCAAATGCAACATGCTGAAAGGAACCAGAAACAGATCAAGATAGTAAGATACTGTTCATATACAGTCGTTCTTTTGTCGTAAGCGTGTGGTTGTTTAAAGGGGGCTCGTTCTTCTGGGCGTTGGTACTGCAAATGGCAGCGAACTAAAACAAGCGGTCGATAAAAAGGGTGATGGATGACGACCGAGCTTTAGTACCACATGCTTGGTAAAGGAAATGGAAAAGAAATCTGAGGGGAAAAACAACTTTACGGCGGTTTTGTCTCAGGCACGAGACATTTAACGGGAAATGGAATTCGGAGTCAGGATTCGAGGGGTGATTTTGAATCCCTTAACCATAAGATAATCAATATCCCAAAATTTTGGGATAAGGACAAATCCTTGTCACGTCAGTCGCGGTGTTGAGCGATCCGACCGGGTTACCTCTTCGCGGATGTGGGAATGTCAATGGAGACGGAGCTTGACTCTGAATTTCGAAGCTACGTCTAGAAGTCTTCTACTGTCATTGGATGGACTGGGCCACAGTAGGGGCATGTGGAGCCAGGAAGACGCTCCCTGAGGACCCTCCCCTAAAGTGTGCAGAGTCCCCTAGACTAACTAGGCCGGGGGCCCTGAAACCAGCCGGTGGGACGACGTCTGGAGCGCCTCCCGTGTATCTTCCACATTGATTCTCATGCACGTTTCAAGGAGAAATAGGGAGATCTACATTATTAAAGATAGGCTTTCTTGCTCGTTTATTAGTTCTCGAGCTCAATGTTGACCAAGGACCTAAGTGTCGAGCGTTTAAACCATAATTTATAGATTCAACGGTTCCGATAGGACGTTGTGGACTCTAGAAGCTTCATTTTGGGCCCAGGTCAAGGGAAATTACATGCTCACTGAAGTTGAATTATCTTCGGAAGTTAGCGACCAAGGCCTGCAACGCTCTAGGGCCTCCTAGCACAGGAGTGAGCCATTGATAGGCTCGAGTTGGTTTTCGATGTACGGATAAAATCCGAGGTCTGAGAAGAGGTTGCATTTGGTCTGGTTCATAGCTTTGTCAACTCCCAGAGTCTACAGGAATGGAGATGTACAAAACGATATCATAAACAGCTCATCTATATTCAATATCAGCAGATATTCGAGAAGCTCAAGGTCTTATCTAACTGCGTACGGATATAAAATTCCCTATTGTCTGACCACCGTTCAAGGAAGAGAAATTTCGGTTGTATTGAAAACTGAGGTGAGTATGTAGCTTAGTAACATATGACCTTGAAGTATGGATACCTACTCACAATTGTCGCGGAAACTATATATGACCCAATAGAGCATCTGATTCTCGTAAAATTAGGTTTGACATAGACTATCATTGGATGATGTATTATGTATCCTGTCTGACCTGGAGTATCCTCTAGCTGCAAACCTTATAACAACCTCACGCATATGAATTGTCGCGAACCATTAT
The DNA here is from genome assembly GCA_025948275.1 of Fusarium avenaceum. Classification (NCBI taxonomy): domain Eukaryota; kingdom Fungi; phylum Ascomycota; class Sordariomycetes; order Hypocreales; family Nectriaceae; genus Fusarium; species Fusarium avenaceum. The sequence goes on along the minus strand of CP109670.1, from coordinate 4,771,481 downwards.
TCGTAATAAGAAAGTAAGAATAACAAGGCGCACATGCATCTGCTAATTTCTATAGAACAATTGTATGTCTGCGTACACTGCATGTCTAACGTGCACAACTACCTGTGTATGTAGCTAACAGAAAGCGAACTTCGTCTCTATGAACGCTAAAACAACACAAAATAAGCTAGCCCATCCCATATCCTCTCTCATCGCACTCATCATAGATAACCAGTACTAATGGTCAATGCTGGATGAACATACATGGGTTAAGATCGGAAACAAGACACAGTTCATCCATCCGATGCAACTCTCCAGCTTGTAAAAGCATCGAACCTTGTCAAATATAGAAGCCAGATCATATCATATCATTGAGAACACCACTGCCAATCGAGCTGAGGCGTTGGTTGTATCAGCCAACACCCCCGGGTTGTTTGACCATAAGCGTAGGCGCCTAAAGGGAGTAAAAATGGGTTCTCTTTATGCCACTAATAAAACTCAGGTCATTTGAAATCTAAATCTTAGTCTCCTCAACTTCTATCAACCTCACACAAACTGTTATTGCTAAGTTTTCGTCTGAGTCGAGCGCAGCATTGCAGGTGAGACTCGTTGGAACACGGCCACCCTAAACCTTATGTTCGGTTGACCAAACAATTGCCATAATGCAAACCATCATTCTACCCGGCCTCACAGCTCTAATATATTTGGTTTATACATATATTTCAGGTCTGCAAGGAAACATTGCGGCGGCAAAGAAAAGCGGGTTACCTTACATTGTTGCGCGTAAGTCGATTTCCCCCGTTTTATACTTCGTGTCTAATACCTGCCTTCACAGCTTTTTCCCCGGTCTTCTTACCGTGGATATTAACGTATAAAGCATGGATTCCAATGGTTAGATTGCTTCCTAAACCGTTGTGGGACCGATGGCTGGAGTATGTAAAACTATCCACGGGTTGGGGCATTACTGACACGTTGAATCGCTAGAGTATGCACGCCCGGCTTCTCATACCGTACACGCCATGATGCGTTTGCGCGTCATGGCGATGTATTCCTTATCGTCTCACCTAAAATGATCTTCATGATGGTCTGCAATGCTGAGGCTGTTCATCAAGTCACCTCCAGGCGGGAGCATTTTCCCAAGTGGGTAGAAACCTACGAGATCCTACGGCAGTTTGGCGACAATGTCTTGGCATCCGAGGGTGCAATTTGGAAGATGCATAGAAAAGTCACATCTGCGTCATTCAACGAGAAGAATGCTGCCCTCGTTTTTCGGGAAGCCATTCAACAGGCTCAAGGGTTGGTCAAGACGTGGATGGGGCCAAATGAGGAAGATAGTGGTACCATCGATACACTCGACGGGGACACAATGAGACTGGCCCTCAATATCATTGCCTACGTTGGTTTCGGACTCAACTTGCTGTGGCCAGGTGAAGCCTTGCCCCCGAAAGCTGACCCGAAGATGGCCAAGTATGGATCTCTGAAACCCACTGCCGGCCACAAAATGAGCTTTGTGGATACCATTGCGACTGTCTTGGAGCACATTCTTATGCTGTTACTTGTACCTCGCTGGGTTCTCAGTAAGTCTGGTCTGGAGAAGTGTTGGCATGATAGATGCTAACAAAGAGTAGAACTCGTGCCGTTCAAGAAAACTCAATTAGCAGCGGAATCTCATGAGGATTTTGGCAAGTATATGCAAGAACTCATTGATGAAAAGATCGTGGAAGCTCGTGCAGGCGAACGTATCGACGGCATGGACCTCATGGGTCAACTAGTACGGTCCAGCTACGGGAGCGGGACAGACCGTGTCGAGCAAGCCGAGCCCAAGAAGGGAATGCTATCACAAGATGAGATCCGGGGAAATGCCTTCATTATGCTCGTCGCTGGACACGAGACCACAGCTAACGCGATACACTTTATCTTACTGGAACTGGCAAACAACCCAGGATCGCAGAGAAGGCTGCAAGAGGACATCGACAAGATCTTTGAGGGTAAAGACCCGAGAGTATGGGATTACGACACCTTGATCAATCCCATGATGGCCAGCATGCTGGGAGCTTGTATGAATGAGACTCTTAGGATGACACCCGCAGTTGTGGAAATCCCCAAGAAAGTTCCTGCAGATCAAGACCAGATGATTTCTATCGATGGCAAGAGTCATTTGATCCCTAGGAACACGATTGTCTCATTGGTCGCTGTGTCAGTTCATCGGAACCCGCGATATTGGCCTGGGCGACCCAGTCAACTCCGCGCCGGCGAAGACGACGTCAACGACTGGGTCCCGGAGCGATGGTACCGGAAGACAGCAATATCAACAGAGTCGGAGACCACCAGCCCTGAGAATGAAGACCTTGGTGGATACAGGGGCCCCGACACAAGCGCACAGCTCTTCCGGCCAGAAAGAGGCTCTTACATACCTTTTAGTGATGGACCCAGGTCGTGTCTTGGCCGTCGAATTGCGCAGGTGGAAATCATCGCCGCACTCGCGGTGATTTTCCGAGATTACAGCTTGGAGTTGGCTGTTAACGAGTGGGCGAGCGACGACGAGCTTGAGAAAATGGACAGCGAAGAGAAACGCAGCATCTACACTAAAGCTCAGAGCGTGAGCCGGGAGAGAATTATAGGCGCGACCTCGATGTTGACACTGAAGATAAACGAGGATGTGCCAGTGAGATTGGTTAAGAGAGGACAGGAGAGATTTGTAGATTGGATCTAGAACAGCTCTTGAAGTTGATAATCGATGAGAAATACGATAGTCTGTTGAGCTCATGGCATCAGTGACTAATTTATTAGGAAGGAAATTCCAAGTTAATTTCAAGTGAATCAACTAATTAGATGCTTCCATTAATTAAAAGCTCTCTATCATAGTCAAGAAGCTCTTGAAAAGGTGACATTAATACTTGCATAGTTTGCGTACCAACTGAGCTGGTGTTTTGCCTGATATTCTACATATTTCGACTGCTCAGTGTGAGGTCATTTGACTTCTAGCATTTGGAAGCTCCAAATCGTGCACTCTCATTGGGTACTAGACCTAGGCACTATCACCCACTCTCACTAAAAGGATCTGCGGGGACTCAAGCATCAGATTGAAGGAAGGCACGGGAGAAAACAACAACAATAAACAAGGCCCCCCAGAACAGGGCCCACCTAACGCGGGCCCCTCCACTCCTTCTTCATCCCCCATCCAACCTAGGAACCCCCAACACCACAAACAAGCCTATACCTCTCTTCTTCGTCACCATCACCAGCTTCATTTGCGCACTCTCCCGTCGCGTGTTACCAATTTCTAAATCTTTATAAATTTCTTTTTGAGTCCCGGGCTTGACTGCCACACTCTACCTAATTCAATACCCAACATTATTCCCGCTTCGCGCGACTGAACTCGATCTACGTATCCAATATGTCCACCCTCCGATACAACTCTTGGTTGAAGACCAAGAAGAAGGGCGAACTTGAGACCCTTGCTGAGTCTGTCGGTCTGTCAGAGTAAGTCTCTCCCGTCTGCGTATGTTTGTTTGCACGTTGTTCGCAAGCGCAACAACTCTGGGCGCATTGTCTTTCTTTGTTCTCTTTGTTTGCGCCCGTCGTGTTTAAGCGCTTTTCGCGACGCGCCGCCATATCACCACGACCCCTCCATACGATCATGAACCCCTCACGCTGACATGAATCGACATAGGATTGATGGATACAAGAAAGACGATCTTGGTATGGCCCTCGACAACTATCTCACTGAAAACTCGTCGCGCTTCCTTGCCAACCCCGACCTCGCTGGTTACTTCAACAGCCGCTCCAAGGCCCAAGGATCTCCAGTGAAAAGGGAGGTGGTCCGCGAAGAAGTCCTAAAGGTAGTCCGACGACGACCTTCCAAGGCTGTGGAAGAGGTCACGCCTGAGTGAGTTACCCAGCATCGTCCCATATTCTATGCGGCAGCGCGTCTTTTGCTCGTGTTTATTGAGATGCCGAGGTGATTGAGAGGATGCGCTGCGCGTCGCGAATATTGGAAACTCAGCTAACAAATACCTCACCACGATAGGAGCGACGATATTCCTTCCCCCTTGGCTGCATCGACTGCGCTTGTCGAGACGCCGGGCCGTGCCCTTTCTCAGGCTGCATCGCGCATCGCGTTGCCTGCCACACCTGCCGACGTAGCTCTCGCTGTTGATCGCTCAACTAGTATCGTGCGTCAGCGTGTCTCATCGATGTATGAAGAAAGTGGTATCACCGAAGTCAGCCATGCCACCCGCGATACTCTCAGCACTGTTACCAGCATTCTCTTCTGCGTTGCAGGCTGGGAGTTGTGGAACGTTCGTCGCGAAGTTCTGGGCAACGTTTTCGCGTTCACGATCCCCGCCATCAGCGCTCTCGGTACACCAGACTACCCTGTCTATGTTCCCGACATGTTCTTGCTTCTGTCTTCAAGCTTCTGGTCCCCGGCTCTGACTTGGATCTTGACCAGCGTCATTGTTCCTTCGTTTGTTGGATACTTTTTCAACCTCAGCGCGACGAGCCCTCCCCCTTCGCGTAGCCGCCCTCGCCCCAACCATGCCGACTATGTGGTTGACCCTTTGACCTTCAGTATCGTCAAGGCCCTGATTTCATTTGTTGTTTACGGCCAAGGCGTCAACTTTGGTGGATTTTTGAGTGATCTTTCCATAATGCGCCTCGAGAACGCCATCTACGGTGGTTACAAGGGCATTCTGACCGGAACTGCCATCACTGCTCTTGTGAGTATCTACGACGCCGTCCTGAGGAAGTAGGATATCTCGATACATGAGCCGGTGCATGGTTACCAAGCTGGCTCGCCGACATGGATTTCTGGCAACACTTTATCAGAAACAACACAACAACAGAGGCAGGTAATGCTTTGCCATTTTGGGGACAGGGTTTTGCCTTCAGGAGCCTTCGTATAGCTCGTTTTTCTGCATTCTTGGGTGTGACGGCGTTGGAGTTTTTGCGCGTTGATGGCGTTGAGGAGTTTGATACCTCAGGGATGATTTTTAATTCTCTATGCTGCACCAGCTACATCCAGTTTTCACTGCCAGCTTTGTTGCGCCGCTGAACCCGATGAAACGCGCCCTTCGATTCCTCTTGGGCTTGAACGTTGTGGTCCAGTTTCTTGGCTGAACGAATGAGGATGGGATGAGCTAGGAACATTTGAACTTGATGCGATTGAATCGCATGTATTGCTTTATGCCTCGTTGAGGGGTCGGCCCTAGGTCTTTATCTTTGGGGCGTTTATCATATACTACCCTGAATCTTCCTGGGCAGGGCTGTGCATAGATTGAATTCAACGGGTTGATTGGATGAAGGTGTCTTCTAAGCGAATGATTAGCAGGGTAGCTGAGAAGAGGGCGTATTGAATGATAGTGAACGTATTTGAATTCCGTGTGCTTGTTCAATGTTGGTGGTAAAGTGACGTGCCTAAAGGACAAGGTCATGTATCAAGCTTGGGTAAGCCTGTGATCGAACTTGTTGGTCATCAAGTAATGCATGTCCATACTTTTACCACTTCCTGTAGATGAGGTTGTAGAATCTCCAAGTTGGAATCATTACTCCATATGCACTTACAACATTGGCCCTTGGCAAGATTTGAAGTCCAACTCAGAACCCAGCGTAAACCCACTTCTTTCCCAGTGAACAATGGAACACATGCGTGTGACAAATGTAGGTACTTGAGCTTTCGGCCTTTCAGTCAACACAATACGGCCGTGACAGCGTCTGCTGCTGTCACAAACCTCACTCTTCTCATCAGTGCGTCGGGTCTTGGCCAGTGTTCGAAGACATTCATTTACTCAAGAGATCAGCAGAATCAGAACATATCCACCGCCGAAGTTGGAGGATCTTTCAAGCTTACGTCCAACAGCAGACAGATAGCCGTTGTCGGTTCCTCAAGGACAGGGTAAAACTAACAAGTCACAAATGAAGCAGCACAAATAGTCATGGCTGAAATATTGGTTTCAAACCTGGTTAATAAAAACACACCAAACTGCCACCTCTAATACTAGATCGAATCTATACAAGTCGCACCATGGTCACATATGTCTTCCCAAAATCCCCCGGTCCAGAACGCCCCGTAGCATGAGCGAAAAACCCTTCCGCGCCTGGCTCTGGATGCCTCATACCCAGAAACAACACGCCACATTGATTGATTGGTAAAAAATAAAATAAGAAACAGAACATAGAATAAGCATATGAGGTAACAACAGGGGGGTTCGGAGTTGAGAGATGCAGACAACCTGAGGCGATCCCCAGCCGTGACAAGAGGGATGGATTAGGACGGCGTTCTGGAAACCCCTGGCTTGAGAGAGAATACCCAAACGGTGGAAGCGAAGAAATAAGTAAGGTAGGTACGATAAGGTTCAAATAATAAAGTGTCTAGGTAGGTCTAGGACAAGTTCGCTGGGTCCGTAAACGGAATGCAAGCCGGGCGAAGGAAGGAACTGGATAAAATAGATGCATAGAATTCCGTCATCTCCCCTCTCATCATGGTGCTGGTTTTGGTGTTGTAATCGGTGTCTTGACATTCAGTAGTCGTGGATGGGTATATTTGTACAGATGCTCCTGCAAATGCATATGTGCGTGGTGATGTTTGTCGTGTGCGCTGGTCGAGGGAGGACAAGTAGTGTCGCCTTGCTCATGACGGCGACAGGATTGAGGAAGAAGAGGTAGAGAGGAAGGCTTTAATTTGCGCCTCCTCAGCTTAGGGCTTCTCCGAAGGATGCTCGAACTTGATGGGATGCACCAGCATACCACGTAGACATAACCGGCCACTGCTCTTATCGCTCATCTCTTCTGTCTTCCCACCTCGCTCTCGTCCCTCATTAGCACGACCACCATGCTTTCCACGACCGTCCAACTGAGCGTAACCTAACCATCGGCGCCACATAAGACCAGCAAACTCGCTGTTAAAGTACCAACTGGTGCCCTTGTGGTTGTGCTCATTGAGCTGGTCAAAGGGACTGCCAGGACCGGATGTTGAGTGATCACGACCAGCGTTGAAGGCAGCGTCGATCTCGCTGAAAGGGTACCAAGCACGATCCAGGAAGATGGGATGAGGGGCGTATACTCCCTTCATACCATGGTGCAGAGCAACGGTAGGTGGGAACATCTCGGAGAACATAGTGTGGTGGTATCGCCAGACTTCCTCGTGCATAGACATTAGCAGACGTCGGCTGAGACGCGAGGCTGTAATGATGGCGCATCGTCGAGGAGGAGGAGCCTTGTAGCCTGTAGCGTCATCCGAGAACACCCAGCCCGATTGTTCGGTATCGAACAGTGGGTTGAGAGTGATGAGATCAGCATCCTCGCCTACACCACACTTGGATCGATCGGGAGCGTCAGAGCTGCAAGAAGGAGGCATCATAGTCTGACCCCATTCGTCATGTCGGAGCTGCTCCTTGCCCTCAAAGGACACGGGTCCAAAAATGGGAGCGCGACCAGAGGCAAGAGTGTCATGCTGAACAGTTTGAGAAAAGTTCTCCCAGGTGCCGTGGTAAGGAGGAATGTAGTAACGAGCACCGCGCTCCCAGAGGAGGGTTCGAGGCTGCTCCTTACCCCACTTGCCAAGACGGTCGAAGAACTCGTAGTAGCTGCCCAGGTATCGCATATCCATCTCCCAGTTCCAGTAATGTTCGTACTCGGGGTGTTGCATAGCGAAAACCTGGAGAGGGAAATGGGCGCTACGGTAGATGCCATGGATATCAGCACCGCTGGGGTTCTCAATCGTCTCGCCAAACCGGCCGGGGTACATAAGTCTCATTTGAGGCTCGCTCCAGAGCGAAACCAGGCCTCGAAACTCGGCAGGAACGTTATCGTTGATGATTCGCTGGACAGTCCACTTGTCGGACCAAATGGGCTCGTCAATGTTTCGTACCTGCATCAGGAAATGAACCTGATATTCACCTCCTGATCGCAGAGAAAGCTCACTGATAAGAGCACGGAAGTTCAGGACGGCGAGCTCGGTCCACTTGAAACCAGTGTATGTACGGACGACGACAGCAATACGTCCCTTCTTTTCACTCGTCTCTGTGAGCTCTCCGGTTTCAGGATTGACCTGCTTGAATCGGTGCTTGTTCGTCTTGTAGCAATCCTCCTGCGCGTCGGCCCAGTTCACGTCAATGTAGTTAATTTGTCCGGTTTCGGCCCAAACAGCCTCGTTTCCAGAAGCCTCGGTATCCAATCCAGTATCAAGACCGCCCTGGGCTCTACTATAGCCCAGGCCGTAAGGTCCGTACCGACTGAAACGATCGAAGCAAACGTCATCCCTGATGCCAAGTAGCTTGTAAGAGCCGATCGCAGGGTCAGGCATATGCTGAGGTACACCGTTGTAGGCATACAAATCCGGGGCAGCTACTGTCTTTTTGGAGTCGAGATAACAGGTCTTCACATCGCTTCCATGATCGTAAGGGATGTACTTCTGAGGCTTTGGTACATGGTCGTTCATGGCAGGAGAAGGCAGAGGAGCCTTGTCGGTGATGTTAGGATATTCGGGGATAAGAGCAGCCTTGCTGACAATGGTGCGAAGACCATGAAAGTAACCATCAAGGCTAGGGAGGTGGTTAGCAACAAGGTACTCGGAAAACATGTTCAACCAACATACTGAGGAAATCTCAACCAAGGCATCTTCTCTAGCTGCGCAGCAACTTCCTTCTTTTCGTCGGCAGTAACGTATTCACCCTCGGGGACGGTCTCGAGCTTTCCATCGCCGTCCATGTCACCAGTGAGCATGACAACAGTCTCGCCCTGCGTGTTTACGACAGTCGCAGTCGCAATAGGCTGCTGCGTCTTGGTTCCGCTCATCTTTCCGACACTGTAGCCAGAATTTCTTGATTTGACGAAAATCAGGGTGATGAGGAAGGCGATGCCGAGAAGCCAGGTAAATACTCGCCTAGCATGGCAGGGACCCAAAAGCGAACGCATACGGAGTCTGGGCTTCTTGGTCTTTTCGGAAATGATGGAGTAGGGAAGAAGAGGATCAATCTTCCTGCCCGAGGGGCCTCGCGTGTTGTTGTTGTTATTGTTGCGTGCGGCCATGCTGACTGAATGGCGCCGCTGCATACTAGGCTGAAGAGTCTGGCACGCTTAGGCCGGTAATATGTCAATTCGCAGGAATTTGTGCGGCGAATGCGTATGATGAGTAAATTTGGCAGACGAGAGAAGCGGATGCGAAGATTAAGATGTATACGGAGGGAGAGTCGTAGTGGAGCCGGCCGACATCGAAGAGCTTGTTCAATAGGTTGCGGGTGCAGACGGATCTGGCCGAGTAGATTAATTGAAAGTAACGACTGGCAGTCGTCGAGATATCCTGTCAGGGAAGTCGACGAAAGATGTTATCCGTTGAATAGCAGGATTTAAGCGGATGAAGATACTACCCTGTCATGAGACAGCGGCAGTGAGATATAAAAAAGGAGGCGACGCGACCAACGCAACGCAACGCAAACGGTTGAAGCAACACGCAACACGGGGGAGTGCCGGTGCTTGTCGAGTTCGCGAGATGGAAGATGGCGTCGCGGAAAGCAATGAACAGACCGAGTTGGTGAGTGAAGGCGTTGACGAGGGGGAGAAGAAGGGAGGGGAAGAATAAGAGAAAAGAAGTTGACCAAGAAGAGATAGGAGGGAGAAAAAAAATAGCGAAGCCAGACCAGACCAGGCCAGGAGAGGAGAGGCGAGAGGCAGGGGATTATGGGACACCCAGACAAGAACAAGGGGTAGGTTGCTATCCTGGCGGTACCTTGCAAAAGGGCGATAGGGGGACGAGGGAGGAAAGAGCTACAGGTACTTACACTACCTAAAGTCTACCTACACCAGTGGTGGATGGCACAGTACACCTAGCCAGTACAAACAGCGAGCAGCCATTCATAGAAGGGGGCCCGCTACGGGTCCCGCTAAGAGGACTGAGAGGGAATGGAGGTGGGCAGCGGAAGGGGTACCACTAATATCTATGGAACGGAACTTATTAGGGAGGGAGTTTTTAGGGGTTGATTCCATTACCTAGTAGCTGTTATAGTCTGTGAGATTTCACTCAACTGATTGACGACCAGGACGACCAGGACGACCAGGAATCGATGGGAAGCAGGAGAGAAATCAATGTACTATACAGAGTACTGTGCTCGCTAACTATAGTACTACTAAGGTGACTACTAACCTGACTAATTGCTCCAGTGTTCAGCCTGTTCCATTCATTGCTGCAGCAGGTACTTCGACACTCCAATTTAGACCTGCATCTGGTGGCGGTCCGTCACCGAGGCAGCCAGTAACAGTAACGTTGACCTTACCTCGCTGCCCCGGGGAGCCCGGACTGGATGAACACATAATACCTGAGGTAGGTGATGGAAAGGCAATAGATAGATGTTGTTTTCAGACAGCAACGCTTGGCGCCTCACAAGTAGGTGACTTCAGTGGCTGTGTTGTGCTAAGAAAAGCCAAGAAGAAGAAAAAAGCCGTTGGTACAAATGGAGGTATGGAGTGTCAAACTCACTGATACTTTGGTGGTCACAAATACCGATCGAGTCAAGTATTCGAGATATGGTGATATGTGCGTGTGCGTGTGTGCGTGCACGCTTTCAAAGCCAGTACCTGCACTGTACTTGTACTATGTCAAGGTATAGCAAGGTGTCTTCTTCCTCCCGTCTTCATCTACTTTCCGAGACTAAGCCTCTGCTGCAGGGAAGCTTGTACATACATACCATCACAAAGCCAAGTCTTTGCTGCTGACAAGGGATCTTGGGTCAAGGTCAGGCATTTGGAAAACCAAAGAATTCGGATTGGAACAAGGGCTCCATACAAGCTTTGGAGAATGGGTCCCGGGACTTCCAAATATAGTAAGAAACAGTCTCCATATCTCGCTCAATCACCACCTTCGTTTCTGTTTTATCACCAGAACCTTACCAGATGAATATAGCGACAGGGGCTGAGGACTTCTCTTCTCAACGCTCGATAAGACGGTGTTGCCGGGGTGGGGGGCCAACCTCCAATGAGCAACACCATTCGCATCTTGTATCCAACCAAAGGACGAATCTCAAAAGCTTTCGGGGCTATCATCAGTCGCAATTGGCTGTTGGATCTGGACCCGGCCGAGTCCCCGCTGATCTGACATATCGAATGGCCTTTAATCAATCAATCAATTAACCCGCTGCAGGTCCAGGTCCGTAAACAATCAACAGCTGGAGTGGAGGACAGGAGCGTGACTTGTGCTGTAGCCCGTAGGCCATGGACAATGCCATCACCATATCGCATCGTCTTGATGCATCGGCCGCTTCTCTTGTCACTGCAACTGCAGCTGCCACTGCCACTGCCACTGCCGCTACCGTGGCGACGATATTTTGAGGCTTCACTAGCTGTTCCGCATTCTGCGCAGAGGATAATCACTGACAATCGTTACCAGTTACGCCTTGAAGCCCTTGAAGCCCTGGACCTCAGCCCTCACGTTTCCTTGCATTGCGCCATATCCCAGCAACTTCTGTCGCTCATACAACCCCCAATCAGAGCTGCTAAAAAGCGCACAGGGGGGCCTCCATCATCCATGGACATGGGTAAGGGGTCCGTGGGTCTTTGGAGCGAGGGCTAGTCCGCCCCTATTGTTAGAGAAGGGAGAGGCTCTCGTGGCTTCAAGACGGAGCTGGAGGCTTTCACCGTTCAGAGTTCAGAGTTCAGATTTCAGATTTCAGAGTTCAAACATCAAACATCACTGGTTGCGCGTCCTGTAACTCCTGATCGGCATCTGAGAATTAAGACAGACCATGGCATGGGGTTGAGCCGCTTTTTAATCGCCACGCAGCCAACGAGGGCGGTTTGAGCCGGTCGCATAGCCACATCCCGGGGTATCAGTGAGTATCAGTTTATCAAACCTGGTACAGTATTCGTAAGTGTGTCTGGCGGTTGTCGTTGTCGCTGACTGTCACTTGGGATGCTGATCTCCAGGTGACCGATCAGAAGCGCACATGGCCTGGAACTCAGTAGACTTGGCAAATGAGTATCCGAAGCAACCCTCCTCTTTTATGCTTGTTCTCATCCCATCTGAATGGTTACGCGAAAGGAAGCTCAACAAGTTCCCGAAGCGACCAAAAATGTCAGCGAAAATTAAGGAATATTTATTGCGGTACATAGGACAGACAGCTGAAGTCCAGCCCGACATCTCATCTTGCAAAGGGCAAAGGGCCCGTTATTAATCTTGCCCACACGTACTCGGTTGCTTGCGTCAAACAAGGAGAGGGTCCTCTCCCGCCACGCGTCCCCTAGAAGGTTACTGTGGTCCATTGTCCGTTGTCCATGGTCAATGGCAGCGGACTCGATGATAGAGAACTGTTGGAGGTATATGCCAATGCTTCGTTCTGTAACGTTAGTCGGAAAAGCCCTGCATTTGTTCCAACATCGGATGTCGTACTGAGTACAAGAATAGTATTGTTGACCGTTTGACCCCCACTACCGGCCTTGCCTAGGGCCGTGATTTATAGTGCACCAACACTTCAATAGATGTCAATGCCGATGCTGGTGACTATTTATATTTATATACATTATGGATGATTATATTAACATTTTACCCTGGACCAAACTCAGTATCATTGGGTCAAGGTTAGTGACACGAGCTTGCCAGCTCTTGGTCAACGGCGATACTGATAACCAACCGTTGGAGTTGACTTGTTTCTTGATCAAGCTTTTGACCTGGGTGATATCGCCATGGGGCATCCAAACGAAGACAGGGGGTGGCCGACCTGATCCTAAGACACTCGACAATAATAATTAACCATTTACACTCTGTATTTCTCTCTCCTTCTCTTGCTCTTCCTCTGTTCTGTTCTGACCTATCCTGTCATGTCCTAGAGGAAGAAAGGAAGACTTGTAGGTCCACAATTAACGGGGAGATTGCCAAGGATTACTCACTGGCTGACACGAACTGGGCGTTTTAGTGCGAGCCAGGGGCCAAGCATTTCAAGGAAGAAAGCGAAGAAAGCGAAGCTAATTCTGCAACCAGTGAGTGGCCCAGCCCAGCCCTGCCAGCTCTGAGTTGGACTTGGATGTATTACAGATATGACTTCCTTTGCTGACAATGCAGATTACATCGTAGTATGGCAATTGATGACTTGGTTAATTAGCTCGTTGACTTTTTCAACTTTGAACTTTGATCAATAGAGTTGGAGGCTCCAGTGACAAACGATGGCATTGACGTTGGTGATGATGCTATTTGGAGATGCCGTCAACGCTCTCCTAGCTCTCCCAGCTCAACGATGGTCCCCCGTGTGTCTTGTGTTTCGTACGTGTAACGTGTCGTTAGTGACAGGCCTGGTCAATACAACCGCATATCCAGTGCTTGACGCCAGAGGCAACGTTGTTCTTGTTCGTCGAGTCTACGGATATATAAACTAATTATACTACTGATGTTGTTATGCGAGAAGAACATTGTCGTGTATGATGTATCCACTATGTTTTCCTTTGCTTTATGGTTCTTTATTGTCCGTAGGCTCTGCTAAGATCTGATCGAAAACTGGGGGTGGGAAAACCCGATATCGTTCGTATTCTTCAAGTACGTACTCCGTACTGTCGTGCCGTTCCGATGTGATCTAATCATTACCTACCTTGAGAATGAATTGGCCAATCCCGATTCATACTAGAGGGCATCACTTTTGAGGGCAAGTAATCTCCAGGGTCATTTCATTTCCCCCATGGAGCGGGTCTCATCAGGTCTCTTTTCCTTGGTTATGCTATCCGTCTCCGTAATGCTAATGCCAATGACAATGACAATGACAATGTCAATGTTAGGGAAAGGAAAGTCAATTGGCCTTGCTTTGCTGGCCTGCATGCTTCCAACGCAATTCATCTTAATTTCCATTGGGGCCCAGCACCAGCATCAGCATCAGGAACCTCTCATCTCATCTCATTTCATCTCAACCAAAAAAAATGAGACCGAGAGATTGAGATTGAGATTGGTTTCCGGGCCGGTTTACCGTCTAAAATCTCACCCCCAAAATACTCCAGCTTGTGCGACTTTACTTATCATGTTGCGTTCCGTCACAGTCACACGCTGGAAACTCGACGGGAGCAGGCCATGGGAAGTATCTTTTTTTCTTTCTCTTTTCCTCTCTTATACTTCACCCGCGTTCGTGTATCGTAGCTCTGCTGATGCTCTTTTAAGTTGCTGATGTGCCTATCATCTCGACCAACAAAACGTCGACCCCCTAGCTAAAAGAGCGTTGAGGCTAACGTGGTACTAACACTATCGTCTAACATTAACACCAAGCGAAAAGGAAACACTCCGAGCCTAACCCTAGGCCTGAGCTTGAGCGGCTGAGCCTAAGCCTAAGTCTAAGTCTGAGTCTAACCCTAATGATTATCCATGATGTGTTATCTTTCCACCAGCGCCATGCCTCTTTCGAGGACGCCACAAAATATGGAAAAAGCAGCGCACTCGTAGGGAGGGATAGGATACTTCAACTTCGATCCCATCCATCGGTTACGGCCCACGGCAACAAGTAACTTATGGCGCTTTCTGTCAGCATTCAGCCGTGATAACTAAGGCAGGCTAGTGCTCCTGCAAGTAGCCACGGTGTGTAACTTGTAAGGCTGGGGCTGTGCTGGGTCTGGCGTCGAGATTTCTCTACCCGTTCAGTTGAAATAATGATTTGGATGGAAACCGGGGTTGACTGACAGCCAAGTAAACAATCCTGCTGGTATTTCCATACGAGTACAGACTACAGAGGGTGTTGTATCACATCTGTATGTCCGAGGTTAATATCCTAAACGCATGCCTCATCTTGAGAAGACATGTTGTGTCAAGTCAAATTGTTCTGCATGGACAGAACCAATCATTACTTATACACGAACCATCTCGAAAAGTGTACCTTGCTATCTTAACCAATTGTGTCCTCGTGACTCGTCACTATCAAATAATGTGCCAATAATCATCCTACAGCACGTCTCGCAGCCAATGTCTCGGCACTGTTGTTCTGAACAACTTCACTCAAGCCCTTGTCGCCTTTGCTTCGACCTGTAGTCCCGTATCCTTATGTTCCTCCATTGCGACCTCTTTCTCCTTGTACTCCTCAATTTTTGCCTGAGTTTGTTCTCTCCAGCCCTTTCCCCATTGCACAGTAGCCATAGTCGCTAGAGCTGAGAAAAACAGAAACACCGCTGAGATAGTCGTGAACCAGCCAATACCAATTACTTCGACTGCTGGTAGGACTACAGCTGACGCCAGGCATCCAACCAAATATCTGGCAAAGAAATTCGTAGCAGCCACCTCTGCTCCTTGGCCCGGCATCACATCAAGACAGTATGTGTTGTACGAGGGAAAGCAGAACAACTGCGCAACGCCCTGTACAAACATGGCGATGACTGGTACTGGGATGCCCCCGACCTCTTGGTCCACAGTCCACCCGTATACCAACATGCTTCCTGGTATGATTGCACCCATGAAAGGCAACGTCGATCGGAGTCGGTCTTCGGGTATGCGAACACCTCCACGCTTCTTGATCCATCGCTTCACTGTGTAGTCGGCCCAGTGGCCGCCTACGAATGTCCCTGCCAGATACCCAAAGCCGGGCGCCAGGTAGAAAAGACCAGACAGCAGTGGCGATTCAAGATTAAAGCGAGGATTCAGAACATAGCGAATTGGTGTTAGGAGGCTGTACATGTTCCATGTCAGGGACGCGCTGCCGGTAGCCACCAGGGCTAGGTTCCAGTACCGGAACAGTCGCAGTACTCGTATCGGGCTGATCATGCCCAGTATCTTGAGGGTTCTTTTCTTGCGCGGCAGTGTTTTCAGATCATCAACCTTAAGGTGATGAGCTGTTTCAAAGACAACAAAATACACACCCAAGGCTCCGGCGGCGGCCAGCCCTGTTTGAAGCCAGAAGATACTTCTCCAGGACGAATATGTCACGATGATACCACCCAGGAACGGACCAAAGGCAGGACCTATAAGTGTTCCAGTCAGAAACCAGCCCATAGCTGCACCACGTTCAGTCGGCCGGTAGATGTCACTGTCGAGCGTCAATGCCGTTCTCGAATTCAGAAATGTGAACTACTTACCCAATGCATGCCGGACCGATGAGAATGAAAGCCGTTCCGCCGAATGCTGAGGTAGCCCGGAAGAAGATGAACGAGGCCAGGTCAGGCGCCAGAGCAGTTGCCAGACTCAGCAAGAAGAACATGGCTGACGAGTATAGCGCTGACTGTATGCTGTGTTAGAACAAAAATTCTTATTTAAAGATCCAAGTGTACTACGGTCAAGGGGTGTAATCATTTTAGTTTCCTACACATCAGTCAAGACGTAACATGAACATCACTTACAACTCGTCTCCCATAAACCTGACTCATGGGCCCCCAGAACAGAGGAGACAGCGCCATAACCGCCATATACGCTGCATTGCTCAAGTTGATGATACTTCCAGTCGTGTTGTAAGTTTCAGCAACCTCCGGAGTGGCTGCCAAAACCGATGTGCTCGAGATCGGAGACAGAAACGCTCCAAATGATAAGACTGACACAATGGCAATCTTGCGTTTTGAAGATACCTTATCATAGATCTCATCGCCTGCTTCTCTATAAAGCTCTCTGCCTTCTGGGTTAGCGAGTGTGGCAGCCGGCTCAAAAGCATCATGGCCTGAAACGTGTGATATCGAGCGGTGAATGGCTTCTGGAGTTCTTGTTCGATTCACAATGTGCAATGAGACTTCTGTGTCGCTCACAGTCGATGATGCCGATGACGATGGTGCTTCATCGTTCAAATTGTCTCGTGTGGTTTTCATTGTGGCTGTCGTCGGGTCCTAAGCATTGCTGTTGGTTTTCAAGGATAACTTGCAGTGTAAATCCCCATTCCTAACTCTAAGAAGAAGGTTAAGGTCACTTTCTTAATCGTGTGGACGTATAGTAGTCAGTGAGCAAGACAGAAAATATCAAAGGATCAAAAGATAGTCATACGAAGCATACACGGTTGCATCCCACAGGATATCGGCAAGCAGACTCGGAACTTATGAACCTTTTTTTTCTACATCCCAGCAAAGGAATTTCCGAATATGGGCATTTCCCCTCCCCATTCCTACATCACATCCTAACTCAAATCGATCAATCATCGTCAGAGTTTGGTCTACGGTGTGTCTGAGATATCCACTTCACCGTTATTCCCGATCAACCCCCGTTGCCGGTGAACGATATCCGTTATCCAGCGGAGAAGTCTGGGCACCTGTAACAAATTCTGATCCTGTAGAGCTAGCCTTGGCGCTTCTTTTGTGCGGTGAACCCATGGTTCACGTTAGGGGCAAGCCGGACATCGGTACATCACCTTCGGGTGCGGTCTACCGGGTCGGAATGATGCTTCCGACTACGGCCCTGGTACCCACTCTTTATTCGGGGCTGCCGGCCGACCATCCCGCACACCAAGGCCGGGCTGCGGAACGTTGGTTATGTTACCAAACATTATATCGACGATTTCTTGTCACTAGCAATCACGCAGTTCAAGTCTTTTTGTATTGTTTTGTTCATTATTACATCTCAATAGTCAATACGAACTTTCTGTGCATGCTTTGTTTGCCATGGTTATCAATGCCACAATGCCAACTCCTTCCGATGCTTATGTAAATGCACATTTGCGTCTCTCAAACAAAAACGAACCTTCCTCCACAGGGTATTCTTCATTTCAAACAAATGTCCCAGACTTCTCCCACTTTCCTTCTCAACCCAGCAGCTTCTGTACACGATCATGTAGCACTCTATCCACTGGTTGGCTGTTGCGCTGAACAACCACGTTCTCCCTGCCTCCAATCGTAACGACACGTAACCACTCAGGGGCAACTTCACGTGCAATCAGCCGCACACAATCTGCACCCTCCTCCTTCGACACTGGTGTACGGAGAGAATCTTTGAGCTTCTCCATAATCACTGCCATGGTAAAAGCTTGTCGTGGCAGAGACATTGGATTGGACAAGCTCAGCATAGAGATGGTTGCTGCAATGTCGGCGACACGGTTGAGGGCTGCGCGGCGTTGAATCTCAGGACCTGAAGGGGGCAGCGGTCCGTTGGCCTTAGCCAGTTGCTTTGCCCGAAGTCGATCAAGCAAGCTCATCTTCGTACCATCCGGATTTAGAAGCGGGTTGTTGTTGGAGGGCAGGTTTTGTTTTGCCTCCTTCTCTTGCTGCTTGTTTGCGATGTCGTTCTTAAGCACTGACAGTGCACGCTGTCCTTTGTTTAGAATAGGGTTTGCGGTAGTTCTGTTGTCCATGTTCTTAATGTCCACCTGCGGCAGCTCGTTCAGCGAGAGGTTTCCCAAGGGGAGGTCGACGTCCATGTCGTCAGCAGAGCGTTCGGTGGCCAATGCCCGCAGATTGATTTCGAATTGCTTCAGCAGACGCTGTTCGTGGATAGGTGCCATATCAGCAGAAGAACGCTCAACACAAATCTTCCCTCGGCCATAGTCCGCAATCATGAAAGGGGAGTGTACGTTGTGCTTGGCTGAGCTTTGGACGGCGATGCATCGTCGAATGTCTTCCATGGAAACTTGGCGTTTCCCCCAGGACTGTGAGACATGCGGAGTGAGTGTACGCAAATCGATAGGTGAGTTGTTTCCGTTGTGAGCAAGTTGAATCATAATAGTCTTGACGAATGCTTTGTGAATGTCGACCATTTCGCGAAGATGAGGAGGCAAAGCATCCTGGTCTGCAGCAGGCTTGCCTAGCTTTTTGAACACACCATCAAGCTTGGTTTGCACAGTCTTTCCTTGTCGTTTGCTTTCGGAAAGAGGCGTAGAGCCAACGGGCTTATGAGCAGCTTTGGCCCTTGAAGGAGTCGTTTTAGCTGTTCTCTTTCCTTTTCCAGCAGGCAAATCCTTCGTGGCGGGGCTGATGACGGACTCTTGGCGTCGAAGAGAGCGTTTGACAGGAGTGACAAGCTCATCTTCACTACTCGGAGCGAACGATGTAATTCGGGCCTTAGTTCTGGGGTGCGCATCTGCTTCATCTTCGGCCGCCTTTCGCTTCCTGGTAACTGGTGTAGGTCGAGTTTCGGTGATTTTCTTGGCAGTGTCATTGGGGATTTGTACTTTTGATACGCGGGTAAAGTTGGAAATGGACTGAGCAACGGAGGGCACTGCTTGCTTGCGCCTGGCCGGTCGAGGCATCTTGAATAACTGTGGTTTCTTAAGGAGCAGGAACGCAAGGAAAAAGTAGTCCGTTGTGGAAGGTACGGGTGATTATGTTGGTGTGTTTATACAGAAAGAGAGTGACGAAGAAGAGAATCAAAAATTGGGAAAGAGACAGACACGGAAGTTGCAGTGAAGAATTATGAAAGTCGCCGGGAAAGTGCTAAAATGATGTCTAGAAAGGTGGAAGCGACGCCTTAAGAAAAGTAGGCATGTGCTCCGTCGTCAAGGGGAACGTTATGCCCACGACGCGTTGAGACGCGTGTAGCGTGTTTTTCGCGTATAGTGGTGTCCTTGAAAATCGCGACTAGTCACTTAGAGTTAAAGTGGCCCATTATGGCAGGCATGGCAACGCGACCAATTTCTGCGAGTACCTACCTCCTAAGTTAAGACTCCCTCCCATCTTTACGTCACTCCGGTAATACCGAATTTATCCCTGTCGTAGTGTATAGAGTAGAGTGTGGTCGTCTCTAACTCTCTCTTAAGATACATACCCGTAAAGTTTCAATAATATGGCTTGTGGGGGTTGTCGGTCGCTACGGAACGGTTATCTTGATTCAGGTCTTACCAAGGGAGCTTTACATCTCGGCTCCCGTTGCCTGATATGACATGTGAGTGTTATACTCCTGCTGACGTTGCCTTACAGAAGCCTTCCAGTACAGACATTGACGTCCCCTAAGCCTCCTATTCCTGGAACAGCGGTCTGGCTGCCTGCGCCCTGTGACACAAAGGGACACAAAGGGAAGCTCGTTGTTGCGTTATTATACGTGCTGCCCGAATAGTACCTTTGCTGCTGTTCAATTGGACCTTTGACGACACCTCAACACACATGATCATGTTTGGTCTGAAGAAAGCGTCGTATTCATTGAGTACAAAAGCCTTGGTCATCGTTGACCATTGGCTTAATTAGAAAGGATCCTCCAAGAAAACATCTAAGAGCTGCAAATGTCATTGGCCTCCTGAAAGAGACGTGAACATAAACCCCAACCATAGGACTTTTGCTGCCATCCAGCGTCAAACCTATACGCCGTATCCGAAATGCGCAACCTCCATAGTGGCTTGCGTCACAAAGAAGCCCTTGCCATATCCATCACTCGATTACACCCCGGACTCCAAAGCGCTCAAACATGATATTACAATAGCAACGCCAAAAGGAAACTAACAAAGAGAGAGGAACATTGCTGCTTAATACAGACGTTTCTTTCCTCACCACTTTCTCAAGATTGTTGAGGTGCATTGGCAACGAGGCGTCCCTGATGCCATGCAACGTCTTTGTGTGCAAAACTCGCAGCTCAACGGCGGCTTGATGCGGACCAATGCTCAGGCCTAAAACTGACGGGGCTTGGCGGAGGGGGTGCTGGTACAGTATAGTCATCCTCCTGAATATGGTGCACCGGAGTTGATGGACGGTTCGACTTGGTTGAGAGGGTGGCATTAATGCTGGTATAGAGATCCTGGGAAGTGACCAACCTCATGCTGCGAGGCGAGGCCTGAATCGAAGATGAGTGGGGACCGGGCATATTTGCGATAAGAATGGTTGAAGTACTCTGCGAAATGTTTGTTAGAAGAATCCATTGACTAGATCAAACCCGACTTATATATAAATAAGGCGTTCATTGAAAACGTACGAGAATAGAAACAGAACGGCTTGCGTAAACTGTGGGTATGTGATGGAGACTAGCACCAAGACGACTTGATGATACAACACGTGTGCGCGGCAGTGGAGAGAGAGAGGATTATGATATGCCTCGGGCCGAGTTTAGAGTTCGAAATCAATGCCTCAGGAAAAGAGATAGTTCGAAGGCCAGGAATAACTCGACGTGGTTTGGAGATATTAGAGCCAAGATTTGTAAGATAAGGTAAGGTCGTGTTTCCTGAAGAAGCGGTAACGATTGGAAAGTCCTAGCTTCTGAAGACTTAAATGGCAGCCGGGGCCTGAGATAAGAAATTGGGAATATTAGCGGAATGTATGAAAGTCTAGGGAAAAAAGTGGAAGGAAGAACTTGCGACTCGACAGAGGGAGAAGGATGTTATTTAAAGGGAAGCAGGAAGGAGGTGAGATGAGATGAGTCCCCCTCACAGGCCAACCTGAGCCTGAACTGAACAACTCAAGCCCAAGTCAAATTCGAAGACGGGGCAAACAAGGGCGCTGCGATACCGATGCCTCCGCCAATAGTCACCACCAACGGCATTGACAGGGCGAGCCCGTCCAAACGGAGGCAGTGAGCAGCCTGTGAGACTACGACATAACTAACAAGGGCATCAAAGCGACAAAATCTGGGGAACAGGACGGGAGGCATGTCTTGGCTCTGGTACTAGTGAAGCAGGTACTTCGCATGGCCAGGTATCCATGCACAGGGATGCAGACAGAGTACGGATACAGTATCCGTACAAGCACCCCCCAGCTGTGAGAAGATAATCCCTGACCTAGTCGCACTCCCACGATTACCTCACCTGCTCACCCCGGAACTCCCGCGATCAACGTCGACGAAGCTTTGGTTTGTTCTGGCGTCCATTAATCGCTGGGGGACTACCCGTACTATGAGTATGTGAGTGACTCGGTACATTTAGTAGTACCGCGTTGCTTCCGATCATCATGGATCTTGGTGCACATCGTCGAAATTGTCTCGACAAGCGCCACGAAAAGATTGCGAAGGAAATGCACGGTCTCTACTTCCAATACATGGCCCGGAGTACGAAGTACGTGCAGACACTTACCAACAACCTAGCAAAGTCGGCCCAACAGAATAAAGGATGGAAGGGTGACTGTGACTACTCAAGCCCACCGCCAATAACTATCTGCCCGGACTACAAATGCACTGCATCACACCAATGCCATTGGAAGGAATCGGGCCAGTCAGCAAATGTTTTACTCAGCTCCCGTCTCGAAAATATATGTCCTTTCTGACATGTCGATGTCCTGACAGAAAAAAGGAAAAATAACAAGCTTAGTATTATCAGAGAAAAGGGGAAAGATAAAGGGTAAGAAACCTCGTTGGGTGATGACTGACCCAAAACATCAAGACCAGCCTCATACCCAAGCTTGGTCCTACATAAGCCCGAATACTGGAGCAAAAAGAAAAGGAAAAGGAAAAGGAAAAAGAAAACAGCCGGCAAGGCAAGCACCGCTATCCGGTTTAATATTAGCCATGAATCGATCAGTACGGAGTAATTACAAGCACGATATTCTCGGGCTCATAATTGGTGTGGGGCCGCCCGCCACAGGGTCGGATTATACACAGACAGCATCCCTGCCGGCCAATATATTCTAGAAGTTCGCCCGTTTCGCGCCTTTCAGTGATGCTTTTTTGGATCTGGTCCAAGGTGTCCCTCGTCTCATGCAACAAACCATGGGCCTGTATTTAATGCAGATGTGACGCGAAACCTTGCTATCAGCAGTCAGAATATATGGCGTCCCATATCAAATTACAGCGGCTCACTCTATCACACGGCGATGGTTAATTCCTCTTCCTTCCCTGATAGCAGTGGGCCACAAATTAAAACAGAATGGCCAGGACGGATCTGTTGGGTACTGCAGCTTGGCCTTTAGGCCTGATATACGTCAAGTCGAGTCAAGCCCAAAATGACAACGTAATCTACCTCTGCGTTGACAACATGCCTATCTTAGACCGGTTGGTGAATCACTATCCAGGCTTCCTGCCCTCTATCCTATCGGGGTGAGGGATGTGCTGCGGCCCTAGGTTGTCTGTCACAGTACATTATCACTCGCTGAGTAACGGTTAGGAATGTTTGTGCAACAAGTAACCAACATGGTGGTCGAAATGCCCTGGTTGCCAGATCAGGGAGGCAGACACACTTTTGATAAACTCTAGCAGAGAGAGTCCTAGCACTGCGTAAGTTAAATAGGCCGATTGGGTAGTGTCGGCAATGATAAAGGTGCCCAAATATGCTCAGCACATATCACGGATAGGTATGACTATCCCCCAAGCAAAGAGTTGGGAACAGGATGATACGGTACATGAAACGAAAGTACTCAATTCCTCTTATCCGGGGATGGGACTGGAGCTAATGGTGCCATTGCTTACCCAGTATTTCTTGCAGAACCTAAGGAAAGTCAAACCAGAGCAGGCCGAGCAGGGGTGGGAAATTCATGCTTGGGATACTAGGATGGTCTGATAGGTACCTAACCAAAGAATGCAATGGTACGGGGTATTGGTGAACAGCGAACTTGAAGTTGACATTACGCTCAACAAGTCCGTTTGGTATATTTGAGACTAAGGGGTACTAGAGTGCTCGTTGCTTCTCAAAGGGAGTGAAACGCCATGGTGTAGGACTGTGGAGTGATTTAGGAAGTATCATCAGATGCCCACTCAGGCGAAGGGCATCAGAACTGACGGGAGGAGGTGGTGTACTCTGTATGGAGTATTATCGGAGTACTTAGTAATACGTATCAAATCGAACCAGAAGCAGTTTGTTTCGCTATTACTGCCTATGGTAACGGGATGAAGGGCAGTTGGCTTAGAAGAGTGCTTGGAAATCAAAAGCTCACCGATATGTGGCTGACGTTTATCGTTTATCGTTTATTACAGCCCCTTGATTCTGATACTGACCTAGCCTTTTCATTTTCGTGTCAAAGGGGACATGGCATGGTCCCCAATATACCAGTAATGCAACGGCTAATTACAGTACATATTCTAGTAATTCTACCACGTTCTAGCGCTCCGGCGACCCCCGCGACGTCTGGCTTGGCTCTCTACCCCAGCCGATACTTCAGTTAAACACTCCTCTCTCCTTATCCGTAACTCTCTTGGGTGATTTCGGTAACTGGTTGGGCTGTATCCGTATGGGTTGGTGGGACGCCGGAAGAGATGCCTGTGTGGGGGTTAATGTCGAAAGGTTGAAAGGATTGTGGAGGCAGTCATGGATGATAAACGATGAATCTGGAGTATGGACGCCACGTCCATGTTCTTGGATTTCCGGCTGGAGTCTATTCACCCACAAACAAGGGTCTCGGGTGATGGGGGACATATTCATGTCCACGAGCCAATTTGTTTTGATGACGGTTGCTACAGATGATGTCGGGCGAACATGAGAATGAATCTGGCCAGATACAACTGAAAAATATGGAAACTTGGCAGGCCGACTACACCGCAGCAAAGCTATATGTCAAGTTGTGTTGTTAGCATCTTGCACTCTACAGGACGATCATCGTATAGTGGAAGCTGCCACGTAGCAAATACTGTACGACAGCCACCTCGGAGGCCTTATCAGACCCGACAGTAAACAGCCTTGCATCCCCGAGACCTATCGGCAGGCGCCCCGTCAACTGCCCTGTCAATCGTTGCAGCCTAGGGCCAGATCTTCATGCGTAGCTTAGGTAGCCTAGCTGGACTACCTAGCACTCCTTTTAGGTAGAAGTGGTAACTGTGTACGGTACGATTGAGGAGCAACCTCAAAAAGACAGCCTCACCGTTCGCCCAAGTATGATAGCCAGGGCATGTTTTATCACATGTTTCAATGAGGACTTGATTAATAAGACTTTTTTTGTTGCTTGAAATTGGTATGCGCAATGACTTGGCAATGCCTCATCATTACGTGCTTTCAAGTAAAACGAAAAACAGTTGTCAGCCCGGTCAAGCAACGCTCAGGCCGTTTGTCTTTGACTGCTTATCGTGTTTCACATAATCATCGAGTAAAGAAATAATGATTTGGTCTACTAGGTACAGTAAAGTTGCATGTTATGTGTTGATGAGATAAGTGCCCGTGTGGCAGCGCACGTGAATGATTCATATTGTTTACTTTCATTAAAATAGCTGCCACAAGCAAGGTTCCATTGCAACATCCTTCAAAGTCTTATCATAGCTCCGTCAAATTTGAAATATATTAGAGAGTTGAGTGTACCACACGCAGAATTTACTAGGTGGAGTACAAATCGAGAGGCCGCCAGCCCGGCGAGCACATTGAGCTATAGGGTAATCACCACCCAAACAAGGTGTACTGCTGTATTAATCAACAACTCTGATGCATCTATGGATTTAGGCACCCCTCCCTGCTATTACTGCGTGTTCAATGTTACAATGTACACAACTTGACCTGGAGAAGAGAACCGAGAGTCATGCTGGCCGCAAGAATTTTCCAAAACACATCATGAAGCCGTGGTCTACGTTCAAGTTCACGTCGTCAAGCAAAGACCCAAGAATATTAAGCAACACAATCCTACAAGTGAACCAAACCGGCATCTGTATTGAACTCCATTCCCTGCCCAAAAAATGGTCCATATCGCTATGCACGGCATCCCTTTTGGAACTTCATGAGCCACGCCCAGCGCTTGCTCGCATGTCCTTCATGCTCTATTCGCAGAGAGACTCCGCGTCGTTGCCGCTGTCCCGGGAGCCGCTTTGGACTTCCGCCGTGTCGGCTGATAAACGTCGTTGAAATTCATGGCGACACCCAGGAATCGCATGTCCACATCCGGCTGGTACGCAAGATCGCCAAGAAGGATCTGTACGCGGGTTTTGAACGATGCACCCAAGTGTCGTAGGCGCTCCTGCAGCACTGGAAACTCGGAGGCGACAGCACCAGATCCCGCTGTCGGTGTATCCAAGCCGTCGTGATCGTCGGTGTGTCGTGTGGTGCTTCGGACATCAGCCTCCTGGCGTTGCGTAAAGTCGGACACGCTCCAACTATAGAGCCCGTCAACTGAGTCGCGGTAGCTGAGCATGAACCGAAGGATCTCACCGAGCTGCATCATGTATGTTGTGCGGTCATCTTCATCAGAACTGTGCGTACGCCGCTTAGCTCCTAGGAGACCCTTATGCGTAATATCGTTAAGGTATCGTGTATGTGCTTTGATGAGATCGTCCAGAGTACAATCCTCCTTCTGGATCCGCTTCTGGAGTTCACCCCATGACGACTCAATCACCTCAAACAAGATGTAGTATTGTAATTGGCCCACAAAGTGAATCATCTCAGCGAGGACACCACGTGTTGATTTCCATGTCTGGGAGACTGCAGGGTCGGAATTTTGAAGGACTCCACGGGCACCCGTCATGCACTTTCTCCAGGTTGAAAGTACCGCAAATTCTACTCGTTTGATACGCCAGAGGAAGTTAAAGACCTTGAGATATTGTCGGTTGCCCCATTCTGTGACAACGACATCCACAGGTGCGTCTATCTTGTATTCAAGTGTGAAGCAGTCCCATCCAATATCGCCGTGAGATAGCTGCAACATACGGGCATCTAGCCGTCGCAGGACCTCGGGAGAGTCGTACTGGGCGTTTGATCCTCGGATGGCGTGTTCCAACTGCGCCGTCAGCGTATGTCGGTACTGCGCTCCAGCAGGGCGGTCGAGGTTAGCAGCAAGAGATTCCATTAGAAGCGCAATAAAGTCTCCCTGGCCCAAAAGGATATAGTTTTTCAGTGCCTGCAGATGCTTAAATAAATGGAATTTATTGGCCATCAAGTCGATAAGACGTTTCATGGTAGTCTTATACGCTTCGTCGATCCAAGCCTCCAAGGTGGCAGTATCACCATACCTCAACTCCTTAGAGGCAGCTTTGGAGTAGTCCTCCACCCACATGGCATCACCGCAGCTATGCCGGATGAAATTTAAGGATTTTCCGATCAAAAAGACCTTCTGGGCAAAGTCTTGCGTGATGATGCTGGGGATCATATCTGGGGCGATCTCGTATTTGTCTTCCCAAACATTGCCTGCACCCTTAGCTTTTGACTGATCTTTATTGGGAGACTGCTCTCTGACAAAAAATTCATGGAAAGGGTCGGATAATTCGCCGTCATAGATCCAGTGGCGTAGGATGTCATAGAATGGTCGTGTGAAACTTCCCAATAGTCTCTCGGCGAATGCGGCAACGACAGGGTCTCCATGAGAAGAAGAAAAACTGTGGATGAGGGAGACAAGCTGACCTCCTCTCTTCTTTTCAGATTCCTCAGCAATCAAGCTCATTAACCGGAGGCCCATGGTTGCCTCCCGCGTCCACACTACACATCTTTTGAGAGTGACTCCTGCTTTTCCGATACCCGCTCTTGGTGCCTCGTCATCTAGCGATGCAAGAGCTCTTCTGATTTGGGCTTCCAATGTTGCGATCAAACTCAAGTAAGATTTGAGCTCGCCGTGGATGGCTGCTCTTAGACTTTGACCCAGAAGTCCTTTGGCGGGAGTCTTGCAAAATCCGTCGAGGCCACGATAAAGTAACGAGGGCTCTGCCAGAGTATGAAGTAGCGAGATGATCGGTAAAGGAAGTGTTGATGGTAACTTGATGATGTCCGATTTCGCAAAAGGTAGTGTTGTGGACGAGAGTCCCTGGAGGGTGAATGGTAGGTCTCTCAGGATGACAGATTCGGAGGGTTCTATTTCCGAATAATTACTTGCCAGTAATGTCGACTTCAGGGAAACATCTCTCCTAGGTGGTTCAGGCTGTGGTTCTCCTTCTCTACTTGATTGATTATTCTCCTTTTGCGGCAGTTTCTTAAGACCGCCTGGTTGAAACGCTTCTTTGAATTGCTCCTTTTCAAACCTGGACGAGTTGGTGTTACGTTCTCGGCCCTGTCGTTTAATAGCATCGCGACTAATAGCATCTCGATAGTTGGGCGCCGACGGCTTAACTGGGCTTAATGGGAGGGGCTCATTGGGGTCAGGAGAATCAGAGAGCTGATATAGAAGGTATAGTATTGCCCACTTATGCTCCAGCACAGGCAAAGACAGTAATCGGGTGTAGAGGTTGGAGAAGCGGAGGGCTTGAGGGGGATTGCTCTGAATGAGTTTTCGTTTTATGAGATCGGAGGCGTGGTTGACATCGGAAGAAATAGCGGGGGAATCTGGACTAGACCATGAATAGTCAGTATGATTGATGCATGAGTCGACACTGGGGAGGAGGTATAAACCTGTCTATTATGGATCTGACAATCTCGAAACAAGTATCATGGCGCTCTTGCGCAACTTCATCGGGATCATCGGGATCACTGGGCACGATGTGAGTTATCAGACTGTCAATAGCGTTGGTAATGCGGTCGGGAGCCATGACGGCATCGTCGCAGGCTGCTGGCGACTGTGACGATAGAGAGCGCTAAGAGTAATGAGTTTATTGTTCAGGGGCGATCAATCCATCAAGGAATGAGACTTGCGCAGGAAAAAGCTCTTGTTATATGACAATATCAAGTTGATTTGATGTAGACTCAGACGCGACAAACGCGACTGTAGATGTTGGAGGTCGTGCTGCAGGGCGAGTTGCTTTAGTGCCCTCCAGAAGTGTGAAAGTAGTGGGGACTTTGGCACCCACTGAACAGACAGGGAACATCAAGTATACATTACCTACAACAACAGCACGCTACTGTCTACCACAGCTATGCATGCTTCGCGGCAAAAACGAACTACGCTACATCTAACTTGAACCTCACGTCAACAGCAGAATAAGTCGCCCATCAACTTAAACAACGAAATATGCACTTTTTATCACTTCAATAACTGCATTGTGATCGCGTCAACGCACCCATTCGTGTCATCCAACTCATGCGTCTTTTCTCTGCGTCGCGCCGCGCTATTCTGCCGCACGCGACGCTGTCGCCTATCCGACTCCTCCTATCAAGATGCCAGACATCGACCCCGCGGCTTTGAGCCGTCCATCTGTCAGCCTCACGACTCCTATTCTATCCAACAAGACACTTGCAGGCTCTCTATCTGGTGTGCCAAAGATTGCGAAGTCGAGTCAGATCATCCCTGCACGAATTGACCTGGAACCGCTATATACTGCGCTCAAGGCCGCCGTTGGCAACGAGAAATGGCCGATATATAAGGAATCTACTAGCGAGTTCTTAACAGGTAGATCTCATTAGGAACCTTCCATGTTTGTATGCGCATGCTTACCCTTCCAAAGGACGCTTAAATCAGGCTGAATACTCGGAACGAATAGACCCTATCCTCGCCGGTCCAGGCGACAAAGAACACTTACATAACAACCTTATCGCCGCTATATATGGAAATGTTACTCGAGAGATGCCTGACCAAGGACTGGCGCCTTGGGTCAGCGCTAACGACAAGCCTGCGGCGACGACGGGAACTAAGCCAGTATCAGGGGATGCTGCTGAACGGAGGCTGAAGGGAGATGTTATGCAATTACCAACAAGAGACCGTAGGCGCATCAAGGATCTGGTTCAGAACGACGTTGGTATTTCCGAATTGCCTCCAGTTTACTTACTAACCGATTACAAGTGGGATCCGCACGAGAGCATATCGAATGTATTTGCAGACACATATCGCAAGCCTTCCACCGTGACTGATGCCACCCCAACCGTTGGGGGTATCAACAACATGAGTATGTATTTTATCGAACGCATGTGTTACGCAGAGGCCCTGACAATAGCAAGATTTCGACTTGGAGATTCGAAAACGATATGCCCAACCCCTAGCGATCGAATCCGGAGAATTCCCCGACATCAATATGATTTCAGGTCGAATGCTTCCCTCATGCTACGAGGCAGGACTGGTCAATGGCCACACAACAGATGCTCCTCAATTCATGTCGGTGGCCGTGGAAACTTTCATTAAAGAAGTCCTCACGCAAGTGTTCAGTCGCACAAGGAGTAACGGGCCTGGCGATTCGGGCAGCGCTGGATTTGGTGTCGGAACAACATGGATTCAGACGCAAAAGTATAAGAGACAACTGGAATATGAAGAAGAAGCTGCGATGCGGGGCGAGGTTGCCCGAGATAAGGGTGGACTTCTCCCGATCGAGTCCAAGGCTGCAAGTGAACGAGGTCCTCTGGGAATGTCTGACCTTCGTCTATCCTTGGAGATGTCTGAAACAGGGATGGCCCAGTTCCCCGTACTGATGACCCAAGTGATATACGGCTACCGAGAAGGTGAGTTGGAGAATTGGGACGACTACACTTGGGTCTACGACCAGGCACCTCCAAGAACCACAGAGGAAAGGCATGGCCCAGAGGTAAACGGAGGACATGTTTACGAACTTCCAAATGGGCATCCTGATGCTATGGATATCGACACCGAAACCTGGTGGGAAGGTGCAGAGAGCCAGGATGCCGACATGCTTGATAGTGTTCTGGACTCGTGCCTCGCGGCAGGATCTTAGTCAGTCCCGCAAGACCACAGCGACGAGGAGAACTGCATCAAAAAGAAAGCAGCGCATAAGGTAATGGATGCGGACAGCAACGTGAAGCGGAGTGTTCAAGCGAGAGCAACGACGTGGATTGAGAGTAAGCTGGATGTAACAAGAACGCCTCCAGTATCCTGGTCTGTCACATATATCATAGGTGAGGCGTCATCACCAGGCTATGTGGAGTGCAGGCTGGCACCCCAAGAAGCGAAGACGATAGACATGTTACAGTGGAATACGTTTAGGACAAGCAAGGCGCGAAAAGGAGCCGGCGTTTGACAAGCACTGTCATGGTTCAGTGCACCAGTTCGTGTTCACGGCGCGAGGCTCTGATTTTGAGGGTTCAGACGAATGCATATAACAGGACGGCTTTATCTTTGGCGCAGCGGGGTTTGGGTTGTTTTAGTTTTCGTTCCTCATCTTGGGCAACTTGATTTGCTGCCTTTATATTTGTTTGTATTTGTATTGCTGGGTAGGGAGCAATCGTCAACCTTACCTGGCCGAAAGGATTGGACGATGATGGGGACCGTAAAGACAGGAAGGAGGAGGACTTTTGTACTTTGTCACTGCAGAAACGATACCCGATCAGCTTGATGGGAGGCCAAGCTGCTCAGTACCAATGATGAGGCGGACGGTTTAGTCTAGCCAAACGGCTTAGATATGCAGTTGGCTTCAATGAAGAGGATTTGAACAATGCATGCCGACCATAATAATAACTCTAAAGGAGTCTTATTTCCGCAATAAAGAGTTTACACTACGGCAGTTTTGACGCTATGTAGTAGGAGACGGCTGGCAGAAGCTTGCAGTACGAGTTAGTTGAACTTGGAGTTTAGGATATAAGCAATACAATTGTTATCCACGTTTAAAATTGTGGCAAAGAGCTAGAGAAGAAGCATCATTCTGACTACATACCAGAGTCGCATGTAGATACCTAGAGAAAGAGATGATCGGAGTGGGGCTTCGCGTTCCGAGTTCCTGAGCTCACATGTGTTGCTTTGGGTGATTCTGCTTCCGGGAACCAAAAGCGTCCGCTAAGCTTGACAGTCCTGACTAAAAGCCAGCCCAGCTCAAGCCTCAATATCAGAGCTATTTATCGTAATGTCCATATCTGCCGGTGTCGTATGTACAGGCAGCAGCTACTAAGATACCTGAACTGTCCTGGCTGTTAGAAATCTGTGCTGAATCTGAAAGATTACCGCAGAGAAAAGAAGAAGAAGAAGAAGAAGAAGTGGAATAGCATGAACGGTGACGAGGTTGCAATCGATCACGCAGAAAAAGCAGAAAAGCAAAATAGCAAAGAGCTCAAGAAGGAGAGAGTGCAGATCTCCACCAAGAAGGGTGCTTCTCGCCGATGTCATGCTACATCATCGCGGCAACATAAGGTACCTATTCAATACAGTACAATCTGCACAGTACATTCATTCTTCACTTGTCTTATGAGGTAGGAAGCTTCCATTGCTACCTTAGTCTGGGAGCTGCACCGAACAGTAGCAGAAGTGTCTGTGGAACAAGCGCCCGAGCAGCCCGAGCCATCGACTGGCCCGTGCACCTCTTTCTAGAAAGCTTCCCTGGCTCCTGGGCGGCAACCAAACCCTCCTAGCTACCTTCCCCCCACTTCTCCCCATTCCGTTGGTCAGGCCCTTTGGGACGAAGAGAGAAGAGCTCCTTCCCTCTGCGCTGCTCTGCCCTACTCTGCTGTACGCTACGAGACAGGAACCATCCGCTACCTTTCTTTCTTTCTGTCCATCTTCATCTGCATCTTCATCTTCATCTTCACCTACCTCATTTACTTCCTTTCCGCTCCTGTTAGCTGGCCATCTATACAACGAAAACAACACCACAGCCTGTCTATCTCTCTATCGCCCTCTTTCTCTTTCACGACAAGGCGGGGAACGGAGCAGCAGAACCCCACTCGCCTTTGCTACTCCTCTCGACTCGGCATCTTCATCATCTCTTTCAACATTACGACATCTCGAAACCTCTGGAGCTGCGTGGCATCAACAAGCGTTTGTTAGATTTTCATCATCTTGGGCTGTCACTGGCCTTCCAACTCAACCCTGCGTTGGACCCCTCACCCGTTGCCAGTCCCTTGATCGATAAAGCCCTACGGGATATCACCGCCCTGCCTGATCACATCTCATGCTGTAGGGTCCAGTTTACCAGGATTCAACGTAAGTCAAGCCTGTTTTCTTTATGCCCTGCATCCTCCCATCTGCACCAGGAGCTTTGTCACCCAAATTGCCTAGCTTCGCAGTTATTGGAGCACTCCCTTGTTCAACGACAGACCGCAAAGGATGGTTCATCTTTGCAAACGTGAATTGTCAGGCCTCGCATTGTTCCCATCCCCATTTACCCAGCCCAATTTACTTTGAGCATTTCTGGGTTTCTCTCCACCCTGTCCACAACAACTTCGTTCCTTTGACTTGTGCATGTACGCGCCAGGGTCTTGATCTGGGCCCCGCCACAACACGTCACTTTCAAGCGTGGATTGCAGCCCACGTCCAGCTTCACCTTTAGCGCATTGCCCTGGAGCTTCTCCTGCACGCAGCGTCCCTTGTCGTTTCAATGCCTCTGATCATTGTTCCTAGCTTCAGCTGCAGCTCTTACTGACATAACAACTGGGCTTAGTCACTTTGTGATCTAGCTACAAGAGCAACGCAATAGCTGTAAGTCACCCACCCCGTTCCTGTGACGGCATCGCGTTGCCACCCCATGTTGTATTTCTGTTTGCTACCTACCCTTCTTGACTCTCCTCCTGGCTCATATCTCTGCTCTCATCATAACATTGGTAGTTATTCATCCTCAATCATCTTTATCCTCACAGGCAGCTTACGAAGAATAGACATAGACAACCGACTACGAACAACCCCTCTTCGCCCGACAATATCTTCATTCACGACGATCTTTCGTTACTCAATAAGCACCGATTTTGTGCTTATTCTACGACAGCCTCATAAGCATTTGAACCTTCATTCAACTTCACGTCATGTCTGGTCCTTTCTCTAGCCCCTTTGGGGAGAACAGCAACCCCTTTGGAACGGATAGGGGAAAGAGGACAAACAATGCCATCCACCGCGTTGCTGAAGAAGATGAGAACGACACCATCACATCCCCTACAAACCCCCGGTTCGGATCATCACCAAACTCCGCCTCCATGTTCTCGGGCCCTTTCGGTGGCGGCTTCGGCGGTGATGCCTCAGCTGATGCACCTCCCCCTTCTCGAAACATTCCCAACCCTGATAGCTACCCTGCTCAGTACAACTTTGGTCGCCGAACTTCAGTATCTGCGGAATCTCTGAAGCCCAGTGCCGACTCTTATGATAATTGGACACCTCCCTTACACGAGAAGACCCCGGATCAGCTTGAGCGTCTCAAACGTGCCATTGAGGGCAACTTTCTTTCAGTCACCTAGAAGATGAGCAAAGTGCCCAGATTCTAGGAGCTCTTGTTGAAAAGCCGATACCAGCCAAGGGTATCAAGGTGAGTTTTCCCCAAACAGCATTAAATCACCATATTTACAGGGTCTACAGGTAATCAGCCAAGGCGATGCCGGCGACTACTTTTATGTTGTGGAAAAGGGATCTTTCGACGTGTATGTCAACCCTAGCGGCTCGCTCCAGCCTGGCCCAGATGGCATGGGTAACCAAGTTGGTAATATTCAGGCTGGTGGTTCGTTTGGAGAACTGGCACTGATGTACAATGCGCCCCGAGCTGCGACCGTTGTATCGGCCGAGTCTGGTTGTACCCTGTGGGCACTTGACCGTGTTACTTTCCGACGCATTCTCATGGAATCGACCTTTGCTCGTAGACGCATGTATGAGAGTTTCTTGGAAGAAGTGCCACTCCTCTCAAGCTTGAACCCATACGAACGATCCAAGATTGCTGACGCCCTGGAAACCAAGAAATTCGCACCAGGGGAGGTTATCATCAACGAGGGAGACCCTGGTCACGCATTTTATCTGTTGGAGAGTGGTGAAGCCGACGCTTATATCGGCCAACCTGACAACAAGGTTCGCCATTATAAGAAGGGCGACTACTTTGGCGAGCTTGCCTTGTTGAACGACGCCCCTCGCGCAGCTAGTATCGTCGCTTCATCGGCAGTCAAGGTGGGCAGCTTGGGCAAGAACGCTTTCCAGCGACTGCTGGGTCCTGTAGAGGGTATTCTGCGAAGGACCAAGTATCGAGATGTCGTAACTGGTGTGGAGGAGATGGATCCTCTTCATACTGGTTAGAATGAGGAACGGATGGCTCTTTTGTTGCGAACAAACTACCCTTATCAATGTGCTTGTTTCAGTGGTGTCTTGTTGTTCGGGTGTGTATTTGGAACGCGGTTGCGTCCAAGGTTGGATTGATAAATGGACGTGGAGGAATTCCCTTTTAATCGGCGTTTGAGAGGTATTCTCCCACCTTCGCTTTCCTGAGACAAAAACGCTAGTGATCGAATACCTTTTGATATCATTATCAGCATGATGCAGCTTCTCTCGCAATGAAAAATAGGAAATATGAGACGTTTTGCAGAAACAATAGCTCAGTGCTCAGACCAGTTCTTCTATTGTAAAGAATATTTTGCTCAACATAATCAATTTTCTACCAAGATACCAAATGAGCAAACATAAAACTTTTCAGTATCAAAACGCCTCAAGTGATGGAGTAAGCTCCGAACATGGCTATATCCTAACCCAAACCCACCTCTCAATATCTGACAGATGTAATTACGGCTCCTGGCTCTGCGTAACCCTTCGAGCGAGTTCTTCGCGCATCTTGCCCCTCAACTCTTCGACCGCAACCTCGGTCTCGAGGACACGACCAACGCCAGCACGCCATGTATCATCCAATGTCTTGATCTCAGCCCCTACGGCTGTCTGCCTCTTCTGCCTCTCCAGGTTCACGATATCGACCTCGCGCTTGGTAGCTGCCAGCTCATGTTCAAGTGCCTGAAGCTCTGCCTCAAGGCTATGGTTGCCTAATAGCCATGCATTCTTTCCCCACTTCTCGAGGAGCTCGAGATTCGTTAAGCGCGAGGAGAGGTAGCTCTGTGCGACGGCGGCAGCGGGCAGGGCAGTCGCGGGAGGAGCGCTAGGGGAGGGCGCTTCGTACCGGCTCAAGTCGAGAGGCTCAAGTGGTGCAGAGGTAGAAATGCGTTCGATTTCAGCGGTCATGGCGGGAGTGAAAGAGGGTTCTGGGTTGGAGGAGGGCTGGGGCGGTTGAGAGGATGCTTCTGCGGTGACGAGAGCTCGGGCAGCGGCGAGAGCTTCGGGTGTTGGTTCTTGATCGACATCTGAAGGCCGGGTTAATAAGATATATTTGCGCGTCGTGGGAGGAGGATGGTCGAAGCTCACATGGGAGAGATTCATGATATGCTGGTGCGACGGTCATGATGGTGGTTGATATAGTATTGCGACGCGCTTTGTTGTAATGCGATGATGGTAGATTTGGCGGAGGGAGCCGCTCGATGAAATTGCAGAGTGATTCTTATAGCTTCTGACGTGCTGTACTTTTACTGTGAGCGTCGTTTGTCGTTATTTGATAATGTCGTGTAAAGAAGATTCAAGATGCAAGTACCAATAGTTACTTTACAGCCTCGCAACCGCGAAATTTCGATGAATTGTCGAAAGAGGAAAGAATGCGCACGGACCAGCACAGCGCAGCCTCATGCAGTTCGAACCTGTTCAGCCTTGGTGGCTTGGGCTTGCTTGGCAACACACGCGGGGTTGGTTGGTTTGGGTAAAGTAGTCAAGCTCCATGCAAGAAGCCTAGCATCGCCCCCTGTAAGTTTAGCTGTCACAGCGGATCAAGGCGATTTTGTGGATTCACATATCCATGGGGATGTGCTCCACTGGAAGTCCGGCATTAACTGATAGCGATAAGAAGAACGACGTCAATGGCATTGAAGTAGTCTAGATTATTTGATTTCACTGATTTGAGAGACATACTGCATTGCAGAAGATGATTAGATTAATATCATCCGAGTTCTGGCAAATAAGGTACCTTCGCTATGACACCTGAGTGACCAGACTCCCCAAGGTATAGTATAGTGGCTAGCCAAATGTCAGGTAGCTGTATGTAACTGAGTAATGGCCCTGCATATACCTCAGCATGTGCAAAGAAAAAGAGGTTCTTCCCAGTGCCAGACATGTTTTGGACAGCACTGGGCCGCTTACCTTTCCCAGCACTACTCCGGCTTTGGCAACCATGTGAGCAAGCGAGTGATCGGCACTGCGCTATCAAGGAGACGGACTGCCGTCTTTCAACCAGTTTCAAAGAGCGGGCGGGGTAGGTATCTCGAGAGGAAATCAGTAAACAAGGTGAAAAGGTCAACAGATACTACGAAGCGGTTGATATCAATGTCAATTCCAATTCATCACGTGTGCCGTTGCATGCTGAATTGGCTTCATTCAATATTAGCTGTGCCTGTTCGGGCTAACAGCAGCCAGTTTGATTGTTCGCTTCAGTGTGAAAGCTTAGATAGTGATACAGTAATACATCGTTCTTCTGCAATAGTAATCTTGCAGGGGGCCGTAAAGCCATGATCCACGTAGAGATCTGTAAGCCACGAGGGTCCTTCAACTCCATCCATGTCCCCTTCCATTGATTGTTTCCCAAGCCGCTTGATCCACTTTGCCCAAAGGGCGGTTGTTATTTGTGTTGTTTCATTCGCTTCATTTCATGTCGTTTCGTAGCTATAAAGAAAAGATCAAGTTCGCATCCCAATTCCAATACAAATGGACCCTTCGACAATACCGCTGCCGCCATATAGAGGCAACTGGTAGTGACTACTGATCTCTTAATCGGGATTCAATAGTTAGATTAAGTCGAGGATCGACCGCTCTCGGAAGAGTCGGTCTTGGTGAGGTCTTCATGATCCTCCTCCTCAGGGCCGTGGAGCGACTCCTCGAAGACAGGCTCAGGCTCGTTGACCTCAAACTTGGTCTTGAAGTCGGAGACGTGGTGAGAGAAGCTACTGCTGTTGGAGCGACGACGAGAGTTGGTAAAGGTAAACTGCTCGTCAGCGATATCATCGTTGACGGTTCCCCTGTAGGTCGTGTAAGTGTACTGTGGAGACAGCAGCCATGGGTGAGGTTGGGGCAACAGTAACATACCAATTACCACGACCAGAGCCGTCCTTCTTCACCTTTTTGGGGTCGACGTCGGCAAAGCCGTTCTTGCCAAAGAAGCGAGGTACAGTTTCCGAGGGGAGGATAGTCCCCTCGGCAATGCCCTTGTGATCACGGTCATTGGCCTTGTGGGATCGAGTCACTACAGGAAAGCTTGTCAGTATACCTTATTAGATTATGTGAGTGGTATCAAGCTGACTGGTAAATGTATATGAACGGGAAGTGTATTAGTATGGGGAGGTTAGGAGACTTTTGTTGCGATGATATAAAACGATGATAGATGTAGAAGGATGAACAAGATGATGAACGATGGAAAGAGGGGTCAAGACATGTTCGGATTCAAGGGGGAGCTCGATGGTTTTTAAACGGATTGGACGGCGCGCCAAACGTCACTAAACGGCAATCGCCAGTGAACAAGAACATGCCCGCCGGGCGAGTGAGTTCAGATGCGGGGTGTGTATTCAAGTACTCCGTGTATAAACGCCGATGTACGGAGAAAGAGGAACAGGCAAAGAAGATGAAACGGTGAAGAACGACACGAGAAACTTACTTTTGAAAGATGAAGAGGGTGTAGAATTAGTGTGAAGTGAAATGCGAGTGATTTGCTTAAGAATTTGGGTATGCGTGAGACGATGAGTGGATGTTGTTGTTCTGGCCGAGTTGAGCCTTTTTAGTTGCAAAAGGAAAGAGGCACTGTAAATAGAGGAGATGGATAGGTAGTTGCTCTGATGTTGAATTGGCTAAGGACGCAGTGAAATCTCCGAGTGGTTGTCGGAGGAGAGAGGGTGTAAGAGGATGGTGCTGAGCGGTTCGTGAAGCAGCGATGGGTTTTGGTGTTTGGTGTTTGGTGGTTTAGATGGAGGAGATAGAAAGGGAGGAGGTTTATATGTAGAGCGAGATGTAGAGCAAGATGCAATTTAATGGCAAGCTTCAACTTCTTGGAACGGGAGCTTCGATGCATTTATATCCCGAGGGTCACGCGAGGGACAATGCGTGATGGCATCACTTTGTATCCAATCAGGTCATTGCGGTCCCAAGAACCCCTAGGTTCTCGCCTACCTCCTACGTAGTAGTCTACGTATACAACTTCATAAAGCCAACCTCTTTTCAGGCAGTGTAGGGACGCAGGGGAAGAAGCTACGGAGCTTCCTCAACAGAAGAGAGCATTTCAATTGGACAATTGAAGAAGTCGGCTCATGGACGGCGTATGTCTACTCAGCCAGCACCGTACCTTCCTTCACATCGAGATGATTTACAGCATCGGTGCAAGTGCAAGCTAGCTCAATTGCAAGTGCAACAGCGCCTCAATCGAGGGATCCACTTCCCTGCATCCGGTGGAGCCATCTAGTGACCCCAAATAAAGCGGGGTCTCGCATGTCCCATCCTGCCGTCTATCGCGTGACCTTGCGCAAGCAGCCGCTTGCCAAAGCTCTCAAACAGCAATGGCTAGGTAGGGGAGCTATTGCTACAGAAGGAGAGAAAGCACGTTACAATTGCGGGGAAGCACCTCAGCAGCATTCCAGCACAAGAATTGTCTAATTTCAACCGCGATTGAGGACATTCATGACAAGGCAAATTGTGTGAAACTCGAAGCATGTACATACGTTGCTGCTTTCCTCATGCAATGTACCATTTGCCATTTCTTATGTTTAATGTGTGCTCAATTGGATCTTGCCTGCTCTTGACTTGGCAAGGATAACGAATTGACTCTAGAGTCTGGAGTTTGGACACTGGAGTACGGAGGGGTGTGATTACGTGCCCCAATGCTCACCAAGCTGTCTGACGTTGGATTATTACTGTGCACCCAATGTGTCAACTCTAGGTATTCCAACACCCTAGAGTTTGTCCACAGGTACATAGTATTCTTCCGCTATAGTAGAATGGCCTTTCTCCTTCCCATTGTTCCAGCAAGAAACTGACTGACGTCGGTGTGCTTCTACTCTGCAGTCTGAATATACGCACTGCGGGAGCTTCCCACACCTTGCCAAACCATTGACCCCGCTGGGAATTGTGGGGATCCGGGGTAGAGATTAAAAAAAGGCTACGCAGGTACCGGCGTCACTTTTGTCTGAACTGATCTGCCGAATGCCGATACTGAAGAACAACTAATAACAGCGTTTGAATGAAAGGAATGAGATGGAATGACCCAAGCAAACTCAATTGAAGACAATCACCTAGATATACAGAGTGCAACTGCCCGCAACTGGGTACTTCTTATGACTGCAGTTATTGATACTCCCGCATCTGCCGAACTCAACTCTACCGTTAAGCCTAAAAAGTCCACAATCAAACCAAGTGGATTGAGATCCCAAGAACCAATCTCGAAATATTAGCAGGCAGCAAGAACAAGTTCCATCACGTTTCCGGCTTCATCACCTCAGGTCCGATACCGCTTCTCGACTCAATCATCAGTCATCAGTCGTCAGTGGGCCTTAGCAGAACTGACTCAACCGTTAACGCCCACATGGACGGAGCTCATGTGCACATGACCATTTCTCATCGGCCCATCCTGTTCATCAACAGAGACTCGCCAATCACAGCCATCAATTGACTCTGTAGCTTGGAGTCTTAAAGGTCTTGAATCCATATTTACATTCGGATGTCCTCTTGGGGGACTTCAACTACGAGATCTACTGCTCCATACGTACATAGGCAACGATGTAGTACATGTCACGACTCGCCACTCATAGTGCGCCGCTTCTCGCGATTCCCCCAACAGAATTTGCTTTGTTCTCGAAGCACCGCTACAGAGTCAGCCGGGGGTCCCATGATCTTCAGTCTTGCTCCATTCGCACAGCCAAGCTCGTGATACCTTCTGTTGCCTATTTTTGTAAAGGACAAGTGTTTACAACTCCATAGCATTACCCAAACTGATGCGTGGAACCCTGAGTTTGCGAAGGACCTCGGTTCTTCATCAGTGTGTTGCCAAGAGCAGGACGACTACCAAGTTTCCATTCTTATCTAGATCTTTCGAGACCCTCACCAAGTCCTTGCACTGTTTGGTTGCTGTGATGGCGCCACCGTATCAATTTCCTTACTAGGTAAGATATACATCGTTGTTGTCAACGTGAGCATCGGTCCATATCGAGACGTGCCATGTTTCTCACATCGCAGCTTGATGTACACCGCCTGGATCTAACCTGGTGATCAAGACGAAGCCATGTACATAGTAACCTGTTGCATAGCCAAGAGAGGTTTATACGTCTTGCATTATCATCATATCAGCAGCTTCTGCAATGGGAATGATAAACATCTACGTGAAATCAAACTCGTCAAAGTTGTATCAAATTAGCTTATCTTAATTGCTGCTTTTC
The DNA here is from genome assembly GCA_025948275.1 of Fusarium avenaceum. Lineage (NCBI taxonomy): Eukaryota > Fungi > Ascomycota > Sordariomycetes > Hypocreales > Nectriaceae > Fusarium > Fusarium avenaceum. The sequence goes on along the minus strand of CP109670.1, from coordinate 4,730,862 downwards.
TCCTTGTCGTGTGTATACGACATCTAGCATCCCCTTTGCTGGTTTGGTAAAAGAAATCTCGTCAACCTGCGCCTCAATAATACAATTGCAGCTTCATCCTCGTCCCATGAAAATGTCGCCTCCGTGTAATCAAACATATGCCCTTCTCCCTTCTGCACTACCAGGATAACCCTCCGTTCCCTAACGACGGCCCGTTTGGCCCATCTTTGAGAACTCATTCTGATAGCGCAGCTTGAAACCGTTACAGAGCGCTCGCATGTCGGGGTATTGGTATCCCTTCAGCTCAAAACCTTGCGGGATCGCACGCACCGGTAGTGCGATTACCGTGGCTGTCCTGCTGGCCTTGAAGCACAGCCAGAAATATCCAGGATGTTTGGTATCGATGCAGAAAGCGTATGCCGATCTGTTAGGGTTCGCATCAATGTACGTCGTCAACCATTTTTCTACATTCCAAGTTAGCATCGTGTCCAATTACATCCCAACATTGCGAAAGCAACTTACCTGTCTCTCCCCGAGATCGGTTCTGGTACTTGTCATGTCGCATCAACTCCTCCACCTTACGCGCCATGGCCTTGACGTGCTCCACGATTAACTCGTCGAGATCGGTGTACGTGTATTTGCCGCCAACACGCAACAACTTGCCGACCGAGAACTCTGTTTCTTTTTGCATCTCGAGCACATCAATGTGCTGGTACACACCATCCGCAACCTTCCAAGTTACCGCCAAGTGATCGTTACCCTTGGATGAGGGTCGAATTATGACCTCTCCATTGGGCTGGGATCCCAGGAATTCCTCGGCTTGAAGACCATTAAAGGGCTTGAAGTTGGGGTGCTTCACGACACGCTGTGTTCGTCCAGTGGTCTTGTCCTTCTCCCGCAACTCCTCCTTATCCGCTGACTCAAGGGCATAGTCCCATCCATCACGGCCAAAATTGATAGGCCTCTTGTAGGGAATACGCATAGAATCATCTCGCATTGTCAACTTAGCCATAAAGTCCTTGTAGTTGATGTCCAAAATCTTGGCCTGTGCCGTCATGCCAGAGCTCAACACTTCTTTAATGGTTGAGCGGTGACTGACCTCATGACCTTCAATTCGTCCCTCGATACCACAGTCAAGCTTGACAATGGCGAAGTCCTCCTTGACAACACGTACGTTGACAGGGACGATCATGCCTTCGCACAGAGTATGCTTGGTCTCGCCAGTGAACATGGTGAAGATTTCCGACGCTGATAGTAAAGCAAAGTTCCTGCGGAGTTCTTCGTAAGGAGCCTGGAGTTCGGCACGGATTGTCTCCAGAGTAGCTCGCTTGCGTTGGCTGTAGTTTCTCTCAAGCTGCTCTGCATACTCTTCTAGGACAAGCTCGTTGACCTTGTCCTGCTCATCTTGCTTGAAGAGCTTACGGACGATAGCTCCAGGTCCGTTCTCGTCCGTCTCGGCCTTAACATCCTCCTCATCAAGCTCAAGAGCATCAGCAGCCATTTTGCGGCCAAGCTCGTAATCTTCGGGATGTACTCGCGTGTTGTCTAGAGGGTCCGAAGATGGGTTCGTGGCCTCGTATTCAATGAAGAGGAAACTTGCGCAGTTATTCCAAACCCTAGGCCCAACAACTGGTAGCTTGCCACTATCGGGATCACCGACGAGTTCATCTCTCGTGCCCACAGCGCCACCATTGGCATTGATGGCCTTAATGACACTTGTGGCCTTACGTGGTCCCAAACCGGACACATAAGGGAGAAGGTTCGCGGTGTATGAGTCGTTCATGGCCTCGTTAATATCCACACCACAGAGATTGACCATGTCAACCATGGCTGAATCCAGGTATTTAGCCAGCTTCTCTGGAGGCAGAAGGTTTTGACACGGGTGGTACGACAGGGAGGCTACATCTTTGCCGAGAGCTGCATACTCCTTCATAGGGTTCTGCATATATCGTGCCAGAGCAACACAGTACCTGGTGACAGGGTTGAGACTTGGGTGCTCAGCAAGCGCACGAGGGCTGTCCTTGTACAAGCGGGCAACCTCGTCGTTGACCACCACAACCTCCAATGGCTCGGTTCGGTAGTCATTGGTGTCAGGGTCCTCGAACTCGGGGCCCATGAGGCCTTTCTCGTTGACAATGCTCTCCAGGTCGCGAACCAACTTGGTTGTCTCAGCAGACCAACCACTAATGCCGATCACATCAGGTCGACGACGCTTAACGATCTCCTCGAATTCCTCTCGCTGACGCTCATCTCGGGCGAGATTTCCAAGCTTGCCTTGTTCGATCACTCGTCCATCTTCCTCTACCCAAGCCCAGCAAACAGGATCGCGGGCGGGATCAGACAGGCCGTTAGAGAGAACCAAGACACGTGGCGTAGTACCCAGGATCATACCCTTGGGCTTATAAGGCGCCTGGTCAAGCCGTTTTGCGTACTCTTCGCGACACATCTTAAGCACTTCATCCTGACAGAAAGTTCGGATAACCTCTTTGACATTCTTTGCGATGATTTTCTCCAATTTGGGATAGGCAACATCGAGTACCTTCTTGCGTTCTTCTCGCCACTGCTCAGCTCGATCGCTAAAGTTCTCAGACTCGAACTCCTGGTAGAGCTGCCTGCGGAAATCATATCGAGCAGGCATGTCAAGCTTGATGGTAACAAGACCTTCCTCCTCAGCCTTCATCATCTTCAAGAAGAGTTCAGGCTGGTGAACCAGGTCGGGGATAGCTTGGTTCTGCAGATACTTAATTTCGTAGTAGGGGTGCGAGTCGTCGATTCTGCGCAATCCCTTTTCAGTTCGTCGACAGCTGATCTCGGCAGCCTGGTAGTAGGAGTTTCGGAAATGTTTACGCATCCTTGGACTTGCGAACAGCTCTTCCGAATACATCTGCCGTGCTGCGTTGATGATAGCGTCGCCTGTTGCGAAATTATCGTCGATCAAGCTATCCGCGAGATCCATGGGATACTGAGAATCGTCGTCGGGAGTGATCTTTTTGCCTTGGCGCAGGGCGTTCTTTGCAAGCTGGTCAGCTGAAATCCCATAGGCGCGTACAAAGCTATACGCCTTGCCCTGGCGGACTCTCTCGAGTAAGTTCGATTTTGAGCCTGGCCGCTTAGTTAACGACAGGTTGCCAGCCATGGCAGCAAGATCCTTCAATTGTGGACCGTACTGAAAATGCAAGTAATCTTGTAGATCTTGAAGCTCTTCCATGGTCGTTGCCTCCGGAATCATCTCTTCCACAATCGCATCGTGGATTTCCATTCCCTTGAGGTTTTCAAAGGTCTTTTCCAGCGCATTTCTCTTGTCCACAAATGACCGAAACTTGATATCCAATTCCAGAATTTTCCAAAGATCATCTTGGTTCAAGAGCTTGTCGGCGCTGATGACGTATTCCGGTGCATCAGGGTCGTCGCGGTTCGGATTTCTCGTCTTTCGAGTATGTAGCAAGTAATCTTTACGATGCTGGAACACGTACGGCACCTCAACTTCGTCAACGATAAAGAACTCGAGGACCTTGCCTACAGCTTTGCCGAATGGGCTCTGGAGTTCGGAGGAAAGACCCTTCTTCGGCCACAGCTGGTTAGTAATCCATCGAGCTTCCTCTCTAAACTGCTCAGCCGTGAGCTGTAGACTCTTGAATGTCTTTCGATCGAGTTGGAATCGTTCAGGCTCGTCGGTGAAACGGATTTCGTTGTCTTCATCGGTCAGGAGCTTTTCCTTCAATTGTGAAGGCTCAAACACATCCTTCAACTCAATGGTTTGCTCTTCTCTTTCGCGATCTTCCTCTTCCTCTTCCATTTGTAGCGCCCAGTCGTAGTCTTCACCGTTACCAAAGATGGCCTCCATATCATCCAGGGTGTCTTTGTCCAAATTGGTGGCATCAGTGATACTTCCAATGACGCGATCCCGAGGTCGAGCAACCTCGGCATCTTCCCGCTGTTGTTCCAGCTCTTCGGGGTCTTCAGGGAAATCCTCCTCGATAAAGTCGTCGAACTCGTCTGCTTGACGATAGGATCTGTTGTATGATCGCTGCTCGCCTGCGTCCTCGTCCTCGTCCGAGAAGATATCGTCTAAGCCACGTCGCTGTGGACCTCGGTCTTCGTCACGATAGCCACGCTTGAGTCGTTTGAATTTGGACTAATTCGATGTCAGAACCGTCGCCAGACTGGTACCGCTGAACCGGCGTCAGGGGAAACTTACCTGTGTCTGAGGTTTGGGTCGTTCGCCAAATTGTTCGCCGATCAGATCCAGATCATCTTCATCGAGTTGCGCCTCTTCCTCGCGGTCGCGATGTTCCCGTTTTCGTTTGTGTATTGGGCGCACGTCCGCATCGGAGTCGCCGCCTTCCTCCTCGTCTTCATCCTCATCGACGATAAAGCCTTCGCGGACCTAAATTCAGTGAGCTGAAACCCTTCCAATTGACCAATGTTCGTCAGCAACCAACCTTGCGAGCTTCTTCCTCATCGTCGTCATCTTCTTCCTCCTCACTAGAGTCTTCCACCGCAGTCTTACGTCTGCGCTGTTGACCGCCCTCATCAAAGGACTCATCCTCCTCCTCATCGTCGAGTTCAGCCTCGCCGGAGATCAAGTCGCGCATGCTGTTGCTCATCTTGGCGATTCGCGATGCTGCCTCACAGGCAACAAAGCTTTCTTTTCTTTGTCGGCGTTGGTTGTCGATGCGAGTGCGAGGCAGTGAAGTCGGTCTCGGATGGTATTTATTTCTCTCCTATCTCGCGAAGATATTGGGAAGACGGTGGAATAGAAAGAATTATGTTAATTGCCTTCCCGCGGAAGCTTTTGATATTTAGGATTTTTTGGCGATGCGATAGCAGAGCTACACGTGCAGCCTGGTCGCGCCTGGCACGGATGCAGGGGCGGGAATAAGATATTCCGACTTGTTCCTTGAATTACATAATCATACCTCAGGCTTCTCTAGCTCCAGGTTCATTATGTGACTTTGAGTTATTTCGTTAATAACCAGTCATGCTGTAAGGATGGATGTAAGTACTGTACGCATAGTACCTAGGTAGCTATCACCAACCTCTCTAATCATATCTTTCGCATGAACGTTTGTGTTTCCCATTGTACAAAACTATTGATATGATTTTCAGTCCAATCTTATTGGTGCTGGGTCCAAGTGTGGACTTGGACTGATTCGAATCGCCCGGTGTCTGATCCATCGTCCGTTCTCATGCTTTGTTTGTTACTCTTGCCCCATGCATATTTGTGACCCCTATTCAATGACATTTATGTTTGCTGAGCTCCCACTCAGGTCACACCAAAAGATATGGTACTGCCCTGTAGCTGTAAATAATAAAAATAGTAGATGGACACAGAGCCAAATACGGGGATTGGCACATCGTATTAAGTATCAGTCCGACATCCAGACAGACTGATGGATTAACCATCACCTGTGACCACATAATACGTTATCTTATCATGGTTTCTCGTTCGATAACTGTACAGAGCTTGATGCGTGGAGTGTCTCAAGTCTCAGGTCCCCGGTATACTGTACATCCGGGAACAAGCAGGCCAACCTACCAGCGTCAGCCTACAAGGGCATCACCTCCTGGGCTTGGGCTTGGGCCTCACGTCAGGTCCGGTAGGTAGGTATAATTACTCCGTGTTAATGGATGCTTGCCTCCCCGTAGCCTCTCCTTATGGCGAATGAGTGGCCCACTAGCTTCCAGGTACATAATTTCAAAATCCGCCAGTGACTGTAACTCCTGTTCTTTCCACGGTTATAAAGAACTCTGAACCGCATTGTCAGGGTCTTTTTTTGTCCCCCATTCTCCCTCCTGATTTGCCGCCCAGTGTCGTCTTCTTTTTGTGTTTAGTTGCGCCCTCCAACTCCGTCGCAGCGCATCTCCAGCCACTCCCGTCACGTTGTTGCTGGATAGACCCGATAGACCCCGCCCTCCACTGTCGCGCCTAACCAGCCAGAAGACGTGAAAGAGACCTGGATAAATCCCCCATTCGCAATCTTGGGCAACGCCTTGCATAGACACTCCTGATAAATTCAAGATCAGACCTGATCGACAGGATTTCCTTGGGCTCTCCCTTTCTCCGTCATCAACAAGGTCCTTCCTTGGATCTTCTTGGCGACACAGTCTAGATCTCCCGCTACGGCCCGAGCATAACGTGCGCCGGCATCGAACCCATCTCAACGCCGACCGCAACACTTGCACCGGAATCTGCATCCACTCAAGCTTGGAGACTGCGACAAACTCCTTTTCGCCCAGCTCGACCATATCAATATCTTTGTGCGTCTCGGCACATACATCATTCATCCCAACTGCTTGCAGTCGTTCTGCTTTCGCCGATTGTCCTCCACGAACAGGACCCCCACCTGATCTGAAGCCTGACCAACTTTCGGCCCTGCAGCATCTGATTACTCTTCAGCTTTCCCCTTTTACATCTTATCAACTGAGCGCGAGTTTACATCCTAGTTTCAATATGGCCGATCCCTTTGCCCCGCGCTCTATGAAGCGTAAGAATGTCAAAGGTCTTGCTCTTAAAGCAGCTGCCCCTCGCCCCCCACCAACCGCCGAAACAAGCAACCATGAATATAGCGGGAGCCAAGACGCAGGCAAAGACGAACAGTTGGAGATCGGTATTGAGTACAAGTTGGATTTAAAGCCTGATGATCTCGAGATTCTCAAGGAACTGGGATCCGGTAACGGTGGCACTGTCAGCAAGGTCAGGCACCTTACAACGGGGACTGTCATGGCTCGCAAGGTATGTCTATCTATCTTGAACGTGGGTGTCTCACTAACCCATCCAACAGGTGATCCATGTGGAAGCCAAGCGTGAGATACGGAAGCGAATTGTTCGAGAACTTCAAATTATGCATGGATGCCACTCCGACTATATTGTGACATTCTACGGTGCTTTCCTGACCCCGAATAACGATGTCATTATGTGTATGGAGTACATGGATGTTGGGTGAGTTCAACTTCTAGAGTCCTCGAAGGAACCCATTAGCTAATCTTGGCCCAGCGCCCTCGATCGAGTTTCAAGGGTCTTTGGCCCGGTTCGCGTCGATGTTCTTGGTAAAATTGCAGAGGCAACTCTAGGAGGCTTGACATATCTTTACACAAAGCACCACATCATGCATCGCGATATCAAGCCGTCTAACATCCTGGTTAATTCGAGGGGTGGAATCAAGCTTTGCGATTTTGGTGTTTCTGGCGAGCTTGTCAACTCTATCGCCGACACCTTCGTCGGAACTTCCACCTACATGGCGCCTGAACGAATTCAGGGTGAAAAGTATACAGTCAAGTCAGATGTCTGGAGTTTTGGTTTGAGTATTATGGAGCTTGCTATCGGCAAGTTCCCCTTTGCGGCCAGCGAGCAGCTATCAGACGGCGAATGTGCACCAGCTGGTATCCTGGACCTACTCCAGCAGATTGTACATGAGCCGGCCCCCAAACTTCCCAAGAGCGATGCTTTCCCCAGTATTCTTGACGACATGATCCAGAAATGTCTTTACAAGGAGCCTGAGCGCCGACCGACTCCTCAGGAGCTTTTCGTAAGAGATGCCCCCTATCTTTATTTTTGCAGATTGTTGACAAATACAGGACCGAGACCACTTCGTGCAAGCCGCCAAGCGTACACCAGTCGACCTTAGAGAGTGGGCTGTTGGCATGATGGAGCGTGACAACAGAAAGTCTCACTTGGCACCCCAGCTTTCTCCTTCAACCCAGGATCTGCTTCGCTCGAGCGATTCGCCTACCCAGAACCAGTCCCAAACACAGGCTCAACCCGAAGATCGCTCTCACACCCCCACATCTGGTGAGATCCCTATCGGTGGTGCTGGTATCATCTCTCCTCGGGATCAATATGGCACAAACCAAAGCCGATCGCCACCTCGTAACGGATATGCCTCTTCTCGTACACCGGCTTCCGCACACCCTGGATTAGGATCCAGAAATGTTACCACAAATTCCATCCCCAAGATTTCAGGCTATCCCGACAGTGCTGGCCCTGTAAGCGCAAATGCTGCCACATTCAGCTTACCTGTTCGCCCGGCACCTCCAGGCGGTCCTCTCCCTCCCCCGCCACCTCGAAAGGAGACTCCTGACGACCTGCGAAGGGAGAACCGGAGACAGGCTACATTTGGATTGCCTCCCAACCCAAGCTATGGCCTACCTTAAAGCACACGCACCTGAGTCGTTTCCAAAAAGATCCACGCTGAACAGTATCCTTCCCAAACATATTGGAGCAGCGGCCCAACCCTGAAAATCATTTAGCATACCTCGGCGTACTGTTTTGAAACCTTTAATGTGGTCTCTGGACAGATCACTCTACTTGAATCGCTACATATCTCATCTTAAAACCCTAGCTAGATATGTTCTACTTTATTTGAGGATACGACGGCCTCTATCGATCTCGATTCCTCCGGGTTAATATCTTGTATCTAGCAGTGTAGGAGAGGGTTATGTGCAGAAACTGGGCTCACGTAGGAAACTTAAATGAAACAGATCCGTGTTTGAGTAGCCATCTTGACTATCACTTAACTGGCGATGAGAAACGTTGTAGAATATATTAGGATCGAAGATGCTCTACTCTGAGTCAACTTCTCTACCAACAAAACCATGTTCGAGGACATCAACGAGCTCATCCAACGTAGTGATGACCAAGTCGGTATGCGCATGCTTCGCCAACGCCCGATTCACATCATTCACAAGCAACACAGTAGCTGCGCCCGCCTTTCTGCCCGCCGTCATATCATCAATTGAATCCCCTACCATAATGAGTCCACTGGCATCTCCTTTGCCAGACTCATCCTGCAGGCCCCAGTCCTTGGCGATATGCAGAATACCTGCCGGGTCGGGCTTGGGAGGGTGAAAGTCCCGCGTGACAATTGGGTGGAAATGGGAGCCCTCGAGAAATTTCTCTATGAGGTTCTGGACGGGGACATCGAAGTTGCGAGTACATATGGCCTTGGGAATGGCCTTGGCGTCAAGATAGGTCATCAGAGTCATGAGGCCTGGCTGGGGAGTCTGTGCCTTCATGGCTTTGCGCTCAACGTTGCGGATCTTTTCGAGAGCTTCTGATTGCTCTTTCTTTGGGAGTGTATCTACATGCTCAAGGATGTCTGTTGTTTTTGAAATTCCCAGGGCATCTTTCATTTCCTTGAACATGTACGTTTGTGGCTCACTGTGAGTAAGTATTGTTAGCAAGTGGTTCAATCCAACAACATGCCACTCAAGCAGGAGTAAACCAAAGATTTATGTGAACTAATGATAATCTAAAAATAAGACAATAATGCCTCTCTCAATAAAACATCAATCATGAATGAAGGAAGTCAGGTATCGCTTCAGTCTTTGTGTAGGGTAGGCATTCGAGCCAGAAACAAGATAAATAGAGAGAAAAGGGGATTGTAGATCTTACCAAAGTGTGCCATCCATATCGAAAACCACACCACGAAGAGTGGGAGTGCCAGTAGGAAGGTCATGGTTTCCCTTCTTCAGTGGTATGAATCGCTTCGGAGATGACGATGCCATGATGGAAACGACACGACGTAGCATAGGGCTGAGCTTGGGGGTGTGTGTGAAAAGAGAAGAGCTTGACAAGACAGAAGTTGTGCAAGTTTTGATGGCCCTCGAGAAGCCAATTTGTGCGGAAGATGTCAGTGCAGCTCTATCGTCTCGTTTTTATAATCCGCGAGAAGAGAAGCAGCTGATAGGGAGAAATGAGTGTTTTGAACCAGAGATGACGCCCTTACTTTGAGTTGGAGTTGGGTTGGGGGTGGAGACATGGAGACAACGAGAATACGGGGGGCTAGGAGCAAGACAGGAACTAAGCAGTACAGTATCTCATTAGCTAAGTAGGTAGACACCTACGATCCATTGCAACAAGACTGATGCGACTTGATAAATGCGGTTCCAAGACCGGATCGAACAGCCCCGTTACCTGAATGAGAATCGAAGTTGCACCTACACTCAATTATATAGTACACGGGGTGGCTTCAATTCATCTATATCACGGTGATATAAAATATGGTCACTTCCCTCGCTTACTCATGGCGATGATTCACCTATGCCATGGACTGTCCTCCTCACTACTGCCAACAACTCATACTCGTCCAGGCCAGCCTCCGCGCCTTGCCTCTTCTCGCTAACAACAAACTGACTGGTCCCAATTCTGGCACTGAGGCAGGGCTCAAAAACCTCCCAGTCAGCCATTGGGCCCAGCCACACAATGACTTGGACTTTCAGATCCTGCTCAGAGATGACTTTTATATACTCGGAGATCAAACCGGGCTGACGTGGATAGACAAACATCAGGGCTGTCACATCCGGATCATGCAGTCTCGAAACAACATCCCAGGTGCCGCGGACGGTGTATATAGCCTGCTCGGGAAGATATCTATTGACTGGGGCTTTCCCGCCCAACTGCTGAACTTCCACACCCTCTATGTTGAGTAGGGATCGCGATTGCGAGTGGGCAAGTAAGAGAGCTTCGAGGATACCGGTCCCGCTTCCAATAGAGAGTACAGTTGGGTTTTCGTCTGAAAGAGTAGTATTGGAAAAGATGTTTGTTAAAATCTGAAGTAATTTGCTTGAGATGCTGAGGCAACAGAATGGAAAGCGAACGGGTGCTCCTTGTGAGTCCAGCTCAGGAAGGTCCATGATTGAGGGCGTATGTAGCAAAATCTTAACATGAAACGGATAGAAATTCTTGCTGGTCTTGAATTTCGGGACAAAAATAAAGCAAGACCACTCAGATGGATATACGTACGAGCGAATAATTAGGTATTCAAAGTGGGTTTGTTAGGTATATTGCTTGCTGCGGACTATTCATTCGGTCAAATGTTTGTTCCTGTTGATCTTGTGACTAGCCACGAGCTAGAACGGCTGGACGAAAAGGTTTGATCGCTGGAGCTCTCCAGATCTCACATTCAGCCCAACTAGGTACAGAATAAACACGTTAATAGGTAGTAGGTACCTAGGTAATAAAAGCCAACAACCTAACGGCGGGCGCAACCGTCGAGGTGCATGCAACACCAACTAAAACCTACCCTAGATGATGCAAGCTGGACCAATCACGGGCTTAATAGGATGCTAATGCTACCTACTCCGTACCGGTTACAGAGCACAGCGGGTATAAGTGACACAAGCTCCACCTGAGCTGGGGTGCATGCTCGGCGTCATCCTTATCCCTGTCGTAAACTGTTTCCATACAATTCATTGCTTTCCCTTCCGCCTAATCCTAATTCTAATCCATGTTCTAGGATATTCTGCTTCATACCTCGCACTCAAACGAACGCCAGTCCGCTTCTTTCGTCTCTCTAATTTTATAGAGAACTACTCACCTAAATACTCCTACCCAACCCGTCGTGATTACCTCTCCGGTATGGAACTTTAAGACAAACGAGAATGAGGCGCGCCGGATCACCATTTCAATACTCTGAAGACGAGTATTACCCATCAACCCAAACCAAACAACCATGAGCTCCGCCACAGGCCCTTCTAACTTGGCCTGGCCGCCTAAACAACGTCATTCTCAGAGAACGGTATGCATGTCACTCCATATACAAGCGTGTACAATGGCTATAGCTCGTGGGCAAAGACCTGACGTATCGACTAGAAACTGAAGAATGGAACCTTCGTTATCCCCAGGACTGGCGAACGATCGAGACAGGAGTTCTCACTGCACACCGGGACCAACGCGTTGTCAACTAGCGATGACGAAAACAAACCAACTTATCAATCCTTCGAGGACGCCGAGTCGGTCTCTGACCGCCTACGAATTATCGTAAATAATATCAGAACTGCTTTCGTTGTAGTATGGCTATGGCTGCATACAGAAGAGGGCCACGGGGTTCTCAAATGTACACTCGCCTACGTACTTGGAAGTATGGGCACTTTTTTCCCACCCTTGACTGCTTTTCTCGGTAATAGAGACGGAAAACATGTCTCAGCTACGATTACTGTCTACTTCCACCCAGCAAGAACTGTAGGTTCTATGCTCGAGGCGACTGTGATTGCAGTTGTCGCTGTGTTCTACGCAGAAGTCATATCGTTACTGTCAATGGGAATCGCTATCGCCTTGAAAACCCAGTTCGGCCTGGCTGCTGCTGCCCACATTCTCATCCTCATCATTTGCATCGGTGGAGGGTTGGGCTTCGTGGGATGGGTCAAGCAAAGACTCAATAGTCCCCTCGTTAATGTCGGTTCCACCTTGGCCTCGATTGCAATCATTTCCGTAATTACCAAAGAAGAGGGCGTCCAAGGAGGATACTTCGATGATGACAAGATCGTTCAGGTCTTAAAATTGCTTCTTGTTGGTATCTCATGCACTCTTGCCGTCAATGTATTGGTTTGGAGGGTGTCGGCAAGGCAAGTCCTTCGAAGGTCTATCATGACCGCTACCAGCTCTTTGGGCGACAAACTATCGTCCATCACAAAAGGTTTCCTAAGTGGCACCGAAGATGAGTTCTGGACAAATGAGTATGGCCGGGTTTCTGCTTGCTACAACAGTTCGTATGCGACGATGAACTCAACTCTCCGCGAAGCGAAATTCGAGTACTACTTCCTAGGTCGGGAATCCTTTTATCCACTTGACAGACGTCTATCAAGATCAGTCGAAACACTCTCCCAGGCTATAGGTGGATTGCGAAGTGCCCTCGAAAACCAGTTTACCCTTCTCAGAGAGGTACCACATCTGGAAGAGTCTTTTCCTTCGCCCAGAACCGCTGGACACTCGCCCACTTTGACGCGCGCTATTACTGCATTTATGGAGGGTGATGTACACAGACTGTCTGACATTGATGAATCCGGTGAGAGTGAGGAAGAACGGCAAGCGATGAGAAACAGATCCGAGCCCGCTCTAAACACAGCTCCTGCTTTCCAGGAACCCTCGGATATTTTTGCATTTTTCATCAGCATGCTTGGCCCTTCGATCAAGTCGCTGGCCCATACCTTATCAGAGATTCTGCGTGAGCCTGCCTTTGGTGACGACCCGAACAAAGATATCGCTGTCAATGAACAGCTGAGAGAGAGTCTCCGTGATGCCCTCAATCTTTATAACAATGCGAGATCAGGATCTTTGCAAGAACTTTATCGTTCAATTGAAATTGGGCGAACTCGTTCCGAGAAGATCCAAGCCGACATCGAAGAGGTTGCTGCTGCTTGTGGACACTTTTCCTTCAGTTTGCAAGCCGTTGCTGAAGAGACTGATGCCTATTTGGACGTATTGGAAGACATCAAGTACACTACCGAGACTGCGCCTCGTTCTTGGGGCTGGCTCAAATTTTGGAGGTATTTCAGACGGACCGAGTCTTCAAACAAGAACGTTGTCGAAGACCCGGAGCGTGAGAGCTTGATCCAGAAACCACCTGTCCCCAGACTTCGAAAATCACAGATGCCGAAGGGTATCCCAGACACAATGGTAGCACGGCGAGACACCTTCAACTGGGATGCTGCTCCCCAGGCCAGTAGACTCAAGAGGAGAATTGCCCAGAAGATGCTCAAAATTTCTCGCTTCATTGTCCGGGAGGATATTCTCTTCGGTATCAAGGTCGGTATTGGTGCTCTACTTTGGGCGATGCTTGCTTTTATACCAGCAACAAGACCTATTTACCAGAAATGGAGAGGTGAATGGGGTCTACTCTCATTCATGATCGTCGCTGCCATGACAACAGGGTCAGCAAATACTACTGGCACTGCCCGATTTAAAGGTACACTCATCGGTGCAACCTTTGCGATAGTTTGTTGGACAGCCAGTCAAGGGGATGGCATCGCCTTAGTATTATTGGGTGCCGTTGTGGCTTTATTCAATTTCTATGTAATTTTGGTCATCAAAAAGGCACCTCTCGGCCGAATTGCTCTGCTTGCATACAACGTGAGCACCCTATACGCCTACAGTATCTCGCAGGATGTTGACGACGACGACGACGATGAAGGAGGCTCCAACCCCCTGATTTTTGACATTGCGTGGCATCGAGTGGTAGCGGTCACTCTGGGCATCATATGGGGTATTGTTGTTTGTCGAGTATTATGGCCCATCTCAGGCAGGAAGAAGTTCCGCGAAGGGCTTTCTGTTCTGTATCTCCAGATGGGTCTCATATGGAAGCGTGGTCCGCTCACAGTGTCGCTTTTTAAGGATAGCACACATAATACACTCGACTACATGCGTGAGGGCGAACAGGCAGCTCTTCAGCGATACGGTAAGTACTCATCCCTGTATTTCTCACATCGTTGCTAATCCCGTGGTAGCCTTCAAGCTTGCAGCTCTTCGTACCGCTGCGAAGTCTGAATTTGAGCTTCGGGGTCCTTTCCCAGACGCAGCTTATGGCCGCATTATGCGATCCACCAAAAACATGCTCAATGGCTTTTACGCCATGCGTCTAATTACATCAAAGCGAAACTCTTTAACCGAGGGCGAACGAGCATTGTTAGAGTACACAAGTGCAGAGAGAGCCCTTCTTTGTCAGCGTATTTGCCACGTCTTCCAGGTCATTGCATCGTGCCTCATGCTGGAGTATCCTCTGACCGACGCTATTCCTACTGTCGAGAACAATAAGGACCGCCTATTGGGCAAGATTTACCAATTCCGCAAGGAGCACATGAACGCCGATCTGTTGGGCGATGAGTCCCCTCTCACTGTCGAGGAGAGCGACTACGCGCTGTTGTACGCATATACACTTGTGACTCTTCAGGTAGCAGCTGAGTTGAACAAGGTCAGAGCAGAGATTGAGAGTTTGTACGGAGTTCTGCACGAGGAATCTTTACTGCTACAGTAGATAAAGGGTGCTTTGCTGGGCAGCGAGTAATCGGCCGTTTTGTATACCTAAGTAGCCATGATATCGTATTTTTAAGAGTTTACAGTAGGACGGGTTCGGCGCGTTTTCGGTACGGTTTTCGTATGTATTGATAAATGACACAATCAAGTTCTATGACCAAAGAACATATGAATATATTATCGAATGCCATTCATAGTTTGAACTATCTATCTCATATCTGTCATTAACTAGCATATTCCCTATTTCCTGACGCCTCCTTTTCCTTGGATAACAGCCATAATTATATAAAGTGAGATTGCATCCTACACAGTGCACTCCCGTAACTTGCCCAAGCGACCAACCTCATACTCAACCCACCGAGCAACGCCCTTGCGTCCTGGTACAAGCACACTGCCTGGGTTCATGACATGGCACCCTTCATACGTGATACAGAACGGAGGTGCTGTTGTGTCGAGAAGTACCATGGCCGTGGGTAGAGGGTATATGTGCAGCGACGAGGAATAGTCCCAGTGCACTGGGCGAATGGACTGGCGGAATGGAGCCAGGTAGCCCTGGTCGAGGATAGTTTTCACCAATTTCTGAGCGGCATGGGTGTCATGCGGAACGAGAGGAGTGGCGGGCGAGCCTGCAGCAGTGGTGGTAGGAGCATCATGATGAGCAGCGTCGATATCCATAGCTTGAACATCTTCAGGAGGGTTAATACTTGAATCTTGTGTTTCTTCTGCGTTGGAGTCGTTGACCTTTGGCTTTAGACGGACAGAGGCTCGGCGCAGGCGGGCGGATACATCGTCTCTGAAAAGTACAAGCTCGTGGTTGGGGCCGAACAGACTGATTCGGCTGGGATTCGATGTCCAAATAGCTTTGCCGTCTGACTTTCCTCCTGTCTCGGCGTTGGCTGCTGCAAAAGCACGTCGGATTCTTGATGTGAACATGTCTGGTACTTGCTTTCGGGGTAAGGGCACAGAGGCACCAGCTGTGAATGAAGATACCCATCCATCGTTGTCTCCGGGCACAAAGACAAAGGTGGACGACTGAAGAAGGGTCGGGAAGTCACCCAAGGTTGAAGCCAAGGCGTCAAAGTATTCCTTGTATTCGATACTGCCACCACTACCTCCACGAGCGAGGACAGCATGTTGAGTGAAGTTGCCCAAAAACACAAATGTCAGTGGTGTTGAACCCTCTGGCTCAGAAGCATATGTGGAAAGAATCTTGCGCAAGGCTTGAAGAGTACGGGGTTGGTCGAGGTTCAACTCGCCTATGATGACCACACGTCCCCGAGATGGTGTTTCGTCTTCTTCTGCTCTGGTTCGGAGGAAACGGTTCTCGAGCCTGCGCATCTTGGTGCCAAGGGCACGTTCACTGCCAACACCTAGGAAATCGATCCAGCCAAAGCCACCTCCTATAGTTTGCTCCTGGCCGCCATCGGGTCCGCTGATGCCCAAAGTCGCTTTGCGCCGCTCACACGGGGGTTGGCCAATAAAGAAGCCTTGAAAACGACCGCCCAAAGTACCTCCAACACCACTGCTGCCGCCGAGACCTTTGCCTACCGATTCGTCTTCCTCTTCGTAGACACCATCCACAAGCACAATCATGCCGGGGCAAAACCATGCTGAATCGTCGGGAATAGCGACAGCCTGGGAGAGGTCCAGGGCAATGGTACCGGTCAAGTCGCTAATTGCAAGATCGCCGGTAGGAAGCAAAACTAGGAGACCAAGCAACATGTGGCTGCTGCCATGACGACCAAGAAGGTTAGCAATCGGTGTAAGTTTAAGTGACTGTTGACTTGATAGGGAGCGTTCGAGGGTGCGTTTCCGAGAGGAGGAGACAGCTGAGGATTGGAATGATTCGTTGCGGAGAAGGCGTTGGTGAATAACGTTGTAGCGGTTACGGAAGACGGCGGTCTTGTGCGATGCTGATGGCAGTAACGAAGGCGTTGAGCCATCCCTAGGGAATGTGTTAGTTGGCGCTAAATGGGCAATCTAGGGACACTGACTTTTCAAAGTGTTTCTTAGCGACATTGTATATGAATCTTGGTTGCTCATAAGCACCTATGACCTTTAGCCATGCGCGAGGGTCGTTTGCCTCTGTCTCCTCTTGCTCTTCGTTCACTCCAAGTCCTGATATTCCGAAACTTGTGTTGCTATCCTCCCTCGTGATCTCTGCTGGTCTTAATCCTAACCGAGTGTGTAAGGTATCGTTCTCTTTAAGATCGAGCATGCTGTCTCCGCGGGGGAGTCCTCTGGCCTGGCCAGTAATCCTGCCACCGCTCATGTTGCCCTCGAGAGTTTTGAGAATCTCCTGGAGCTCTTTACTCGCACCATCGACAATAACACCTCCATTTCGATTCTTCCAGCTTCGCGCAACCTCCTCAAGCACCCGCTCCGCCAGACCTTCTTCACGCCATCCCGAGCCGCAATGCCTTCCGATGAAAGCAGCAAGTTCTTGTAGGGCGGAAGATGTCAGTGTTAGTGAATGCTTCTTTGTGAATGTGCGAAATGCGAGCGGTCGAAGTGTCGGCGGAGGAAGAATTATCGGTAATATAGCAGCCTTGGCGGCATTGACAGCGAAAGGCTTGAGAGGATGGACAGGCGTGCCGAAGGCAGGAGAAGATGAGGGTATCGCAGAAGACGGAGGGACAGCCCCGCGCTTTCGAAATATGGGAGCCGGTGTTTTATCCATGATGCGTTCGGTTTATCGATTTGACATTATAGAATTAAAAAAGGTCAAATTTGGTGTAGTGGTGTTGTAGCTTGACGATGTCTTGACAATTGCACTTGATTATCCCACCCCAATAATTTGTATTTGTCTGGGGCCCAATGAAGGGGGTCGCGCGGACCGCGTCGACGCGTTTAATTGATCTTGCATTATTACATATACCCTGTACAAGCATATTCTGCGTTTGACCTACGGATACGAGTGACCTCATCCATGATCGAAGCTTTAATGGTTGACGACCTGAAGATATACCACCAGAACTGTATTGAATTTCGAATCAACAACACAATGCTGGGTACAAAATTTCGTTTTGTCAGTCGTCAGAGGACTGTACCTTTCAGGGCAGTCTCAAGTCTTTCTAGCAACCCAAAGATTGTCAGTGTATACGAATTACTACAGCATCCTACACTTTGATAGACTGGGATTGCTGACCATTTAAAGAAAGTTGTGAAAAGCACCAAATCTCCCTTTACGAATTATTTAAGTTACCTTGAGAAGGAGCCGCCAAATGAGCGTCTGGTAATCGGAACTACCAGCGAAGTCCCTCCTACGCCCCAGTCCTTCAATGAGAACAAGGACTTTGTCAAGATTCTCAACGAGGTGGTGATGGAATACGGCCATGAGGATGAGGACCTTATAAACCAAGCTCGTGCATTCGCAAGCCCAGGGGGTTTCAATCTTGGCTCGGGAGGAGTTTTGTTTTCTCAAAAACGCCCTAACAAAGCTCGAAACCGCAACCAGGGAGCTGGTGGAGGCGCTGGAGGAGACGGCGGTGCAAGTGCCCAAGGAGGAGCTGGAGGCGGCGGAAGAGGAGGATATGTGCATCTCAGCGACCGAAGAAATCCGCCTGACTTTGGGCGGATAGCCTGGCCAGAGGATATCCTGGGAAGTGTTGAAGTCGACGATAGAGGCACAATCATTGGCAAGGTTCAGCCCAGTGGAACGTATCGAATTCTCACGAACGAGGGAATGTAAGTTTGGAGGTTTGGCTACAATGATGTTCTATTACTAATGAAATGTTCAGCTTGGGACTCGGTCCATTCCTGCAAGGAAAGTTGATTGAGAGGCTGCAACAGGAGGAAGCCAAGACAAAGTAATTGATCTGGTTCAAGGGGAGGATTTCCATGACTGTACAAAAGCTGCATATGTATCATGCCTGTAAGTTTATAGTGTAACCATAAAGCTGATAGTTTGACCGTTGGTGTCAATTACGATTCATTCCATGCCTGTCGGTTCGAGTTTCTGTACTATCAGGAGAGACTTGTCGCAGACTTTGGCTCTTGGGAACTCAACGTTATCAGAACATACGAATGTTGGTTGAATGTGCTTAAAGTCTGGGGAGTTTTGCTTACGAGGCCGCTATGATGGGCTGATTGACATGACGACCAGCAAGACACGGACAGTTAATAAGTGAGGAATCGTCTGGGTTAGAGTGTCGCTCACACCCTGGCTGGGTTCCACTAAAACAACCCCTCCACAGCAGTCAAAATACCCGCAATTGAGCTGTGCACCAACAACCTCAGGCTCTGTGCTCTATCTACACCACCCACCATCCCGTCGATCGGCGTCTTGTTTTCATCCGTTCTTCTCTCTTCGTCTTTTCTTCTCTGTCGGCCTCTGAAATTTAGTAGATCGTTCTCGATACCACCCTCTGATCTTCGCTCCCGATACTTGACAGCCGAAATCAAGGCTCCAGCACCTCCGAAAACCCCGCCGACCCTTCTCTTTTCGACCCAACCCGCCTTGGCCTTTGGTCAAGGCATCATATCACCTCACGATGGCTCCCCGAGGCTTCGAGGACGAGGAGCTCACCATATCTTTGTCCTCGTCCCACGTTCGCCGCCCCCAACAGACACAGCAGCAGCAACAGCAACAACAAGCTGCTGAAGACGCATCCCAAGCGCAACCTCCGGTCGGCTCTCGCCCCGCCGATGCGCCGCTCAAAGAGAGGATCAAGACGGAACAGCGCATCGGCGCCTACAAGGTTCTTCGAACTCTGGGAGAAGGCTCCTTTGGAAAGGTCAAGCTTGCCATTCACAATGGCACCGGTCAACAGGTCGCCCTCAAGATTATCGCCAGGAAGAAGCTTATCAGCCGCGATATGGCTGGTCGCGTTGAGCGCGAAATCGAATACCTTCAACTACTGCGCCACCCTCATATCATCAAGCTGTAAGTTGAGTTCTTGGCACAAATGTGCTGGTTGGAATTGTATATCAGTAGCTGACATCACTCCTCTAGCTTCACTGTAATCAAGACACCGAATGAAATCATTATGGTTCTTGAATACGCCGGTGGCGAGCTTTTCGACTATATCGTTCAGCACGGCCGAATGAAGGAGCCAGAGGCTCGCCGTTTCTTTCAGCAAATGCTTTGCGCTGTTGAGTACTGCCATCGCCACAAGATTGTTCACCGTGACTTGAAACCCGAAAACTTGCTCCTCGATGAGAACCTCAATGTCAAGATCGCCGATTTCGGCCTGAGTAATATCATGACGGACGGTAACTTCCTCAAGACAAGTTGCGGCAGTCCAAACTACGCTGCCCCTGAAGTCATCGGCGGTAAGCTGTATGCTGGCCCTGAAGTAGATGTGTGGAGTTGTGGTGTTATTCTTTATGTTCTTCTTGTTGGCCGACTCCCTTTTGACGATGAGCACATTCCCAGTCTGTTTGCCAAGATCGCAAAGGGTACCTACAGCATACCACAGTGGATGCCCACTGGCGCCGCCAACCTGATAAAGAAGATGTTGGTGGTAAACCCTGTGCACCGTGCTACAATTGAAGATATCCGAGCAGATCCATGGTTCACCACCGAGCTTCCCGCCTACCTCCAACTTCCTGTCGAGGAGTTCTTTAACACCGGAGTGGATCCCAACAAGGCGATCAAAAAGAACGACATTGCCCCCAACGCTTCAGAAAAGGTTCAAGAAAGACTACACAATGAGGTTACAGAAAAGATTAGTAAGACCATGGGTTACGGAAAGAGTGATGTTGAGGAGGCCTTGCAGGCTGCCGAGCCGTCCGCCATCAAGGATGCATACATGATCGTGAGAGAAAACAAGATGATGCAAGTGAATCGTGAGTTTCCCCCTATCTTCTATTATCGACTTCAAACTTGGCCAGATGAAACTGACTCAATCAACTTGAAGCACTCCTTGCAGAGCCAGAAGGATCCAGTCCTATGCTTAGCATGTCTTCAGCCCGCTCTACAACTTCTCAGGCCACCACTACCCCTCGACCCTACGTGAGCAAAGTTGGTATTCTGCCCTCGAGCTTACCAGCCTACCACAAGGACTATATGGAGCGAGAGAAGGCCGGCAGTGTCGAGAACTCACCGCCCAAGGTTCTCATCAACGACGAGCCTCTGGGTAATAGAACAGACGCAGAGAAAGAAGAGACCATGCGTCGCCTCCGACCCCATTCGAGAAGCCAGTTGCGTATGGATGAGGCCAACAACAGGCCTCAGGGCATGACACCTATCAACCCTCCCAAAAAGACGAAACCAGTACGTTGGCAGTTTGGCATTCGATCTCGCAACTCGCCCTGGGAAGCTTTGTTGTGTATTCATAAGGCGCTCTACAAACTGGGAGCCACGTATATCCCTGACGAGGACTATGAGACGAGAACAGCTGAAGAGCGAGCTGAAGCTTCTGGCGAAGGCAGTTTCGTGGACTCTGATGATGGCCATCGGGGCTCAAGCTCAAGCATTGATCCTAAGAGACGCTACAATCTTCCTGCCGACCCTTGGCATATCAACGTCCGCTGGGATACCTCCGGTAGGTTCAGAGTCTTTTTGTATTTGCATGGTCAATACTAACACTTCCCTCAGCTATCAAGAAAAAGTCTGGCAGTGCCCCAAGTGCTCCAAGCACACCCAGCTCACCAAGTACGCCGGATGGCCATCATACAAAAGAGCCTTTCGTTGCACTGCACCTGGACATACAGATCTACGAGATGGAGTCTGGCGTTTACCTGGTCGACTTCAAGTGTTCCGGTTACGAGACAGCTCAAGGCCGGTTACTTGAGGAGAAGGACGTTACTAGCCCCTTCCCCTTCTTGGACATGGCAGCCAAGTTGATCATGCAACTTGCTGAGGCCGATTAAGAGAGGGCGCTGCCAGTGAAGCACCACATAATCTGCATCGACCAAATTTACACAATCAAATCATGCATATCGATGCTCACTTTTGTCCCCGAGTTGTGTTTTAGGGCATACATGCATTCTTGTCCAGTGTAATCTTTACGCTCCACAGGTCTCTCAGGTATCGTCACGCCGGACAACTCTGTGTGCGGTCTTTGAGATAAAGGAACCAGGGGCTGGAGCTATAGAAAAAGGTGGAACTGGGTCTTTGCCGTTCGTTCCTTTTTCTTCTTTACAAAATTGGTTTTAATAACGAAGCGTCTGTGTTATTTTAATTCTTGGGTCATATAGACAGTCATGTTGCTACGAGGTTTCGGTGAATGCTTTGGTGGTTTGTTTAGTATGGATGAATCATGGGGTTGCTGGGAATGGATAGCAATGCAAGGAAGGCACGGATTAGATATAAGGTAACCGGCCTTATTGGTATACTGCTTATACTGAAGAGCAATTATTTCCGATCCTGTGAAGCAGTGAAGTCGGCCCAGAAGAAAGCATTCCCAAGATTTAGATATGTTTTTCAACGTATATTCTAGTAATCGGGTCCACTAGCATATGATATACTGGTGTAAAGTAAAATGACAAAAATGGTAAAACAATTAGCTCGCAATATGACATCAAATGCTGGAAGGTTACTAATAAGTCGCTGCTTCTTTTCCTTCTCCCACTCTTTTTATCCGTCTTTCTCTTAGTGTAACATGATACAGCGTCTTTCATTTTTCAAGACCAACATTCTCTTTTTCGAGGGCGCTTATTTGAACTGGTCTTCTGTCACACCGGCGCCCATGGCAGCTGTGGAGCTGATACCACCTGTGACCATCTTCTGCAACTCATCCACGTAGGTAGCACCGCTCCACTTCTGGTGCTTAACAACATCGACCTTCTCGTCCATTTCGGGCTCCTGGACGAGCTCGCCGTAGGCACGCATACCAACGGTACTGTAGGCCTTGGCAAACTGATCGCTGATGAGGGCTGTTGTGTGTAGGCCGGCGAGTGTGATGAATTGCCAGCAGTAGCCAAGCTTAGCGAGGCGACGGATGTAAGTCTCCTGCTCGTCACGAGGCATGGCTGTCTTCCAGTTAAAGGAAGGAGAAAGGTTGTAAGCGAGCCTAGTGGAATTATTGTTAGCCTGATACGTTTTCGTGTTGCAGATGGAAACTTACTTCTTCTCAGGCCAGACAGCATGAACACCGTCGGCGAAGTCCTTAGCCTGAGCATAGTCAGGTAGCTTAGACTCCATCCAGATGGCATCGCAATAAGGAGCATAAGCGATGGCACGGTTCACAGCACAATCGCAGCCACCCTTAAGCCGGTAGTATCCTTCACGTGTTCGAGGGGCATCCCAGTCGAAGAAGATATCCCGCCCGAGCAGCTGACGAGCGATAGCTCGGGCCTCAAGGTTACTCTTGCCCTTTGCCTTGGCGGCATAGTCCCGCTTGAGGCTATCCTTATCAGATGAAGAGCCAGCGTCAATGGCAGCGGCGACGGCATGGTCAAAGCGACTGAGGTTGGCCTTAGCAAGCCAATCATCCTCAATGCGTTGCAGCTCAGCACCACTCTTTCCAGCGGCCTCAGCGGCCATCATGAGATCATTGAGAGGCTTGAGTGTAGGGTTTGTGGAGCCGAGGATGAAAGCATGATCGCGGGGGTCAATGTTGGTTGAGATAAGAGTGGCGGCCTCGGCGTCGGTACGGGCAATAGCGAGGAGGTCGGAGCCTTTCACATGTTAGTTTGTTATTTTTTTTTAGAGTTGTGCTACCAACATCCACATGTGATAGTTGGAGAAATCTGGGGAAAGGCAAAACTCACCCATGATGTCAGCCTGCGCCCGAATGGCAACGAGACGGTTAATGTGCTCCTGAATAGGGACAAGGACTTTGCCGGCCATATGACCACACTTTTTTGTGCCAGGGGCTTGATCCTCAATGTGAATTCCTGCAGCACCTTTCTCGATAAAGAGCTTGGTGAGCTTCATGACAGCAGTGAGACCACCATGTCCGGTGTCAGCATCCGCGACAATTGGGCGAAGGTAGTCAATGTTGAGGAGGTTGGCGCGCTGTTCCTTGGGGACGCTGAGACGCTCCTGGCGCTGTTTACGATCGTGGAAGAGCTGGGCCATGAAGAGATGGCCAACCTTGTTGGGAACGGTTGTCTATATGCATGTTAGATAACGACCATGTAGAAAGAGATGACCTTCAAACTCACGTAGGGGTAGTCAGCCAGATCAGGACCGGGCTCATCGGAAGCAGATGCTGTTGATGATGATTGCCAGCCAGAAACATAGACAGTATCGAGGTACTTGGCCATCTGGGTGAGCATTGTAGGTTCTAAGCAGCCATAAGTGTAGCTAGCGTCGCGGGTCTTCGTAATAAGCAGTCAGTTTCACGCCTTTCGAAGTGGTGACTTGGAGGAATACTCACCTCGAAACGGTGCTCGAGTATCTTCCACAACTTCTTTGCCTGGGCATTGCTGGCATAGTCGACGGGCAGGTATCCACGCTTGGAGACGATCTGCTCAGCGGTAAAGGGTCGCTTGGTTTGTCGCCATCTTGAGTCAGACCACCAGGTCTTGACAGCCTCGACTTCCTTCTGGAAGAGCTCGTCTTCAATATCAGGGTTGACGGAGGGGTTTGCCATATTTTTCGACGCCATTGTGACTGTTGTGTAGGTGTGTATGTGGTTGAAGAAGTTGACTGCGTGTAAGTTCAGTGGCCAAGGGTATCAATGGCACGACCAATGCTGAGTGGAATGAGGATAGATTGAAACTTTGTGAATAGAGAAAAAGATGGGAGAAGCAGTTATTATTAAGTATTGCAATGGCCGGTACCCTAGGTTTTGAGTCACTCTTCGGTCTCCCGTTCCCCGGCGGTCCATCCGCCATGGATAGATGGGATACTCCATCGTCTGGCTAACTCTCCGCACCCGGCAGAAAACGTTTATGACTTTTTAGTGGATACCTTTGTTATTCACGCTGGGGTCTGTGTAGTGATTTTTGGAGGCGAAATGTAGGTAAAATTGATAGGGAAAGCCTTGGATCTGAACACTGAGAGAAGCTGGGGGAGTGAGAGTTCGATTGGTTTGCCGTATTAGTGGAGGATGAGGAAGGGAAGTTGCCCATCCAAGAGGGGGATCCAGGACTTAGCGGACCCGCAACCCGCAACCCACGAGACATAGACGATACCTCTTGCCTTATTGTTGAGACTCATGAGTTGGCATTTATTCAAGCTTCTCTTTGGAAGTAGCAAATGTGTTTTATTTATTCGACTGCATACAGTGATAATGGAATAAGTACCAAGTCTAAATAATCTTTTGTAAAGAGAATCTATAATCCTAACGTTCATTATCTACACTGCTCACATACAGCGTGGCTATTAACAACCCTCGAACTTCAAACCAAAAACTTCCACTTTTGGCGAGTACCTTGTGTTTTCTCTAGCTCGGTCTTCTACCGAACACAAGCCAAGCACGAGTATGTTCTCTTCTCCTTCACCTCGGCCGTCATCATGCTTGTGTCAAGTCAAGTCAGATCTCTCACCTATTTGCAGTCACGAGCCGCAAAGGTCAATGGTCATGTACCTCCGGACAGTCACCGAGCGCCTCAAGGGTTGGCCTACAGCCGTCAATACATGCACTTCATTCTTTTCCCCTGTAGATGGTAAGTGAAGTTCCATCGAATCACAAGGTGCAGCATGATCGCGATGGGCAATTTGGTCTGTGTAGGAGTATGCGGTCCTGCAGAGTCTGTTATTGCGCTGCAATGAACTGTCCCCAGTAGCACTACCCAATGTGACGTCTTTACTGTTGCTGTTGCTGTTACTATTACTGTTACAGTAGATTCGGCTCAAAGGCTCGATACTACAGATCCGGGCTCCCTTGACTACCTACCTAGCCCGAGATGCCGAATACCGTAAACAATTATTGCCCCTCGAACCAACCCTAAATCTGACATACGGTATCCGTACTGTACTTGGTCGACCTAATCCTTGCAAGACAGAATCACTCCCTTGGAAAACCTGGGGAACCTGCCCCCTCACCTTGGCTCACCTAGGATTTCACCTTTGCCCATCGTTGTTCTAATAAACCTTGTTCAGCGAAGCCTCGACAGCCACCGTTTACAACACCACCCACCATCGCCATTCAACGCTCCGTTGGCCCATGTCCATAAAATCTTCAATCAACATTCGAATGATGAATCCGCAACTGACTAATCAGTGCAAGCAGCATGTATTCGTATATTAAGAAATCCTGTTGCGCATACAATTCCTCTCTATCAGCTTCGGCCTTCCTCCGTTTATCGGTACCTGTCCGTCCCCGGAATGACGGAACTTGGCCGAATTCTGGGCCCGCTCTCAGCTCCGGGGCAGCGGAGGTTGCTGGCATGTGAAGCCGGCGTTCGATGTGTCTATTGAATGATTTGGCTTAGTCTCCTCTGTATGAGCTCGGCAATCAATGTCCTCATGATGACTCTAAAAAAGAACGGAGTATATCACTGGGTTTCAATATCCAGTTTCTCTAGGATTCACCCCACCACGGCCCAAACTTCTCCAATTCTAAACCTTCGTTACCTCGGCCATTCTCTTCCCGGGATCCTCATCATTATCATCTTCGGCTTCACCTCACGTGCCCCATCAGCCGTCATGGTATTCGGCAACTTCCCGAGGTACACAAGATTGTAACCGTTATATTTATTCTAAATCGTCATCTTCTTGATTTCATTTGTTGGCTCTGCAATTTGCTCTTAACTTTACTTTGTTCTCATCATTGGATTGGAAGGCAGGGTAAGCAGGTACAGTAACATTCTTATCCTATGGATACTGGCAGCTACACCACTTTTCTTTTGCAAATAGCAGCTTCCTAGTCCACAAAAGCAGTCACACCCTATGAAGCAAGCAGACCAGCCAGCGTCTTCTCTTCATTCTGCTCAATCGCCTTCATCAATGTCTGGTACGGCGTGAGGGCTCCGAGCGCTCTGCGCATATGCGCATTGATAATTTGCAGTCCGTAGATGTAACTGGCGTTAACCCATGCGAATCTATATCATTGTCAGTAACTGCGTTCAGGAGGAATAAGAGTAAAGATTCGACATACCCTTCCTTGTTAACACCTCGGAAACCAAGACCTTGGTTACCGTATTCTGCATCCACTCGGTGAGGATCGTCTGGCCGTGTCACATCGTACTTCTCGACTACGACACCGTGGTAGTCAACAAAGGCCTTGGTGACCATGAAGAGCCACTTGTAGGCAATTCGCTCTGCCTCTTCATTGAAGCTGTAGCGGATCAAGCCAGTCCACGCCAGCATCTGTTGTGGAGGCCAGCCATACGGGAAATCCCATTGTCTGTTAGGCCGTTCTAAGCCGACCGCTCCACGAGATTCTTCTGTTCCTGAAACCAGGCCACCGTATGCCTCGAACTTGGGGAGAGCTTTGCGGACCATCTCGGCCGCCTGCTTGGGCGTGGCGATACCCGCCCAGAGAGCCCACAGGGTTGTACAGCTCTCGTATGTACAACGCTCACGCTTCACGGTGTCATAATCGAAGAACATTCCCTCCTTCTCATCCCACATCAGCTTGTCAACTGTCAGCTTACGTCGCTTCGCTCGTCGGTCCCAAGCAGCCGACGAAAGGACCTCTCCTGACTGGTAAGGTGTGCCGGCGCAGAACTCTTCGGGCATAGTCAACTTGTCGTTGAAAACGCTACGGATAGTTCGGGCAATATCAGTCTCATATTTGAATAGGAGAGAGTTGAGATCGATGGTAGCCAGGTTTGCACAAACGCCTTCAAGGCGGTATGAGGTATCATGGCCTGACTCTCGCACGGCACGATCGTGCATGAAGTATTCGTCAAGCTCAGGCTCCTCGATGTCACCGTGGTTGTACGCTCGCACAAAATCTTCAAACTTCATATTATGCTTCTTGACGTAAGGGTCAAGGATGTGCACAAAGTGGGTAGCCTCCGTCTCAGGAGGCACACCACGGCCTTCTGGTCGATACCTCGAGAGACCTGTTTGGGGGTCCAGTCGAGGCTCCGACACCCACACACTGTGGTACTCCTTGATGGCGGCCAGAATAGATCGTCGAAGGAATTCCTTGGCATCTGGCTCGTGCTTGATCTTTTCATAGACACGGAGGGCCATGTCTGTCAAGAAGGGAGGCTGTGACCGACAAAGGTAGTACGACCGAGTGGCGTTCAGAATCTTGCCGTAATGTTCGATACAGAAACAGAAGTTGATGACCATTGATTTAGCCAGATCAACCCGATCATTGATCAGTAGGCCCAAAGATGCCATGTAGCTATCCCAGCCGTAAAGCTCGTTGAAACGGCCACCTGGGACAACAAAGGGCATGCCCTTGAGGGTCCACCCAGAAGGATGCTCTGGCTCTGGGACTTCTTGCACATCCACGGCCAAAAGACCAGGGGCATCGTTCATGTCACGAACAATATCAGGGGTAATCTTTTCAGGCAGCATCTGGACGTCCAAGCGCATCTCGGGTCTTTCTTCAGCGACCCTCTTGTAGAACTCATATTGTCTCGGGCACCGGTATGGGATGTAGATGCGCGGGCGAGGGTCGGCTGTCCAATCTTTGGGGTCTCGAGCGGCAATATCGACGGTCGAAGCATCAATGCGTCTTGTCAAGTTCTCCCAGAAATGATCACGGATCATGCGGGACAGACGGTCAACTGGATTCTCGTTGAGGCGGCCCTCATCCAGGACGATCTGTTTTCGTCCGTATTCTTTGGCCAGGGTCAACTCCTGCAGGAGGTTGGACAACATATAAGTTCCACGGACATCGAAGCGGTTGTGACCAGCTGAAGCGGCGGTACGCAGAGAAATAACCTTGGGCCCATTGTCCTCGATTGTAATCTGCATGTTGCCATTGGGGTCTTCTTGAAGCGAAAGGCTTTCCAGCGTCGAGTCGACTTGGATCAGAAAGCGGCGGTTGTGTTGGGAGTTTTCATCTGTTGAGAAACGTGTTAGTATTGACGGTTGGTCTCTTGACGCTTCCCGGGCTTCTAACCATGACTACCACGTCGAAAAGGCTCTCGAAGGTTGGTTCGTTCAAAACGGTGCATCAAGCTGTTCTGGTTTTCGATGTCAATTTACGTGATGATACTGTCAGGTTTGTCACTACTTACCTGGGAGTAAGTTCGGGTACGGGGACCAGCACGGTTCTGATGACGCTCTTCTGTGTAGTAGCTTTTGGCATCGTCGTAGACTCCCATGTCATCGGAACCGCGAGAGCGGTGACCAGAGGGCTCGGCCATGGCGATGGTTCAATTATCGAACGTATCGTCAGGAGATCAAAGCGGGGGTAGGAAGATGGAACAAGCAACTAAGAGGAGCTGATTAGGATCTGTAGCACTGCCCCAATTACGCCGGCTAGTTGGTGAGCGATGAATAGTACTGTAGGTGACAATGAACAAGAGGGTTATGATAGATGGAGGGGTAGGAGTATGCTCGGGGCGTAGTTTGGGACAGGCCACGAGTAGGTATAAGACGATGAGAGGTAGGGAAAGGATTTGTAGGGATGAGGACGAGTATGACGGCAGAATATGGGGGCCGCTATGAGAGAGGAGACGAGAACAAGGTAGAAGTGGAGAGGAGCGAGCTGGAGGTACTGTAGAAAAGTGGCGGGCAAAGAGCTTAGCTTGGCTGCCGTAGGGTGTTTTGAGTGGAGGAATGGAGTCCGTAGTCCTGGGGTGACGACAGTGACATGGAACTGAAGAAGTGGTCCTCCACTGAAAGACAATAGAGATGGGCAATCACAACTTCACAACAGTAGAGAGTTACGATCCAAAATTCACTCCGGTCTCGCTCACCAAGTTTCTCCTGCGTTAAGGGGAAAGGGGACATACATAAACTCCCAGAGCGGTGAAGGGAACGTGGGGGTTACACACATCATACAATTGATATGCGAGATCGTGCAGAATTATTCGGTGAGAAATGCTGGATATCACCTGTACCTGAAGTGAGGTGCCTGGAGCTGCAGCGTGCGAGCGGTCCCTTGGTTTTGCGGCTCGTCTCTGAGTTGTTTTAGAAACCCATACCCCTCACCCCCCTCTAGCTAACTTTTTTTATACTTGTGCTTGTCCACTGTGACGATATCGCACACCAGGGGTACTCCACTCCCAGGGTATTCGCCCCACGCGTTGGCGTTGATGGGCTTACATGGACCAGATGCCGTGCAACATCCCTACGTAGGATAGGCGATGACAAAATTAGCAACCCTCGTCGCAGCCCGTCCAAGATCAAAATAAAACAAATTATTGCTTGACACCTATACAGACGGCAGTTTTATAGACTCTACGTATTTCCAGGGTTTAGTATGACTCTATTTGTACCTACGTGACATAAGTCGATTTTATCCCCACCAAACCCCACTCTGTGCATCCCACGCCCAGCAGCTCAATCATCCTCTCAATATCCATCCCAGGGCCCCAGGTTTTGACAGATACTATCACACAATGCGTTTGGTCACTCGATTACCGAAGTCTGAGCAGGATTTCTCGCTCGGTGATGCGGGGTCTTGAAAGTCAATCAATTGTGGGAATACCAAGGGCATTCCGGGGGACGAGGTAGTGACCCAGATTGGTCTTGATATTACACAACATGTAGAACATAAAGCCAATACATATCTTCACTAGGCCAAAATTGTAGACTCCTCATATACTCTCCCTTCTACACCTTATGTCTATCCCATGATCATCAATTGTTGCATCATCATAAAGGTACTGTCTTGTTGGGTCGCTTCTACAACCTTACTTTCAAAGATAAAGTTGAAGAACAGTCAAGTGACCTGTCTCTAATGAAACATAATAACAACAAACGGACGCCTTGTTTCAGTGCAAGATCCAATAGCCATAATGTGAGTCAGTTACCCCAGTGCTCGTCATAGCAACTGTCTTCAATCCACAGTCGAGATGTCAGGGTGAGAATAGCCACGTACGCCACCAAGGTAACAGTATCACTATTCTCATGCCAAGTGAACACAAAACTCAATTCGTAGCAATCTAAAAGTATGGGGTAGAGTAGCCAGTTTGTGAACTGTTGTTATGCCCCCTCCCCGTCCTCATCTTCGGGGTATTTGTCCTGTTCAAGATCCTAAATCGACATTCATACCTTGACGCCAATCCAGTGTGTAATTCAAGCCCAATTCATGACTTCGAGACAACGCCACAGCAACGATGACTACTCGTTGTTCTCGGCTTGACTTCGACGTGCCACCATTCTCCTTCGCCTCCCTTCTACTACTTCAGCGTCCCATGTTCCCGCAAAAATATCCTCACATTCATCGTCATCGTCAGAATCAAACACAATCTCGTCTTCGTCGCCGTCCCTGTTCATCATGGCAAGTTCTGAGACGTCCTCGTCGATGGCGTCCTCCCAGCTTCGGTAGGTGACCACCCGCTCAACCTCTAGGATGAACTTGCCCACTTTGTACTTTTGGCCTTGCTCCTTAGCATCAACATATTTCCAGCCAAGCTTGGTTGAGCATGACCCGCAGTTAATGTCTGCCACAATGTGCCATCCTGTTACGAGTTGTCGATTCTCACTCTTTCCGACCCGGATATTGCTCAACGTCTGGGGTGCTGGGAGTGCAGGAGGGGCGACGAGAAATGCACGACCGTACCGGCCGGTGAAGCCTTTGGAAATAATTTGAGAAGCAAAAGCGATATCGACCGAGCAGGTCGAGCAGCGTAACGTATTCGGCGCGGTACGAGATATTCGACCTTTTTCTACTCTTGCAAAAATCCCACCGCTTGGGGGTGAGCTTGCTGGCGTTGTCACCGCCGATGATGCCGAACTCGAGGAGCCTGACTGGCGACGCGTGAATGGTAGCTTGATGCTGGGAAGCAAGAAGTTGGGGAAGATAGGCTTGGTAGCCGAAATTCCACTCTCGCGAACCATCTCGGCGGTAGTAATAGTGACACCCTTGTAGCGATCTCAAGTTTATCGTCTTGAAAGAGAGGAAATGTCCCTTCGATTTTTGGAACGTTCTATCGAAGGGCTAGGGGTCCGATAAGCTGTGGATAATAGTTCCACTGAAAACGCGAGGAACTCCACAAGTGGCGTAAAGTCCTTGTACTTGCAGATGGGAGGTGAGAAGTGTTGGCTCTATCAATGGTGTCATTCAGGACGAGACGTTGAAAATGGAATCGTTAACCGTTTTTGAGGCGATGCGTGAGTTATGATCAGACCCAAGGCCAGCTCTGGGGGATGGAGAAGATTAATAGTAATACGGGGCAAGATACCGGCAATCATTTGGTCACTCTCCCCGACTCAACCGAACAGCGATCACCAGACTCACAACCAGTGATGATAGAGGGGCAAAACTAGGTCTCCAGTAGCTCTTCGATGGCGGTTGGGGCGGGCGGGACCAGGGACAAACACAGACCAGGGCGAAATGAGGGGTCCAACCACCTGCAACTGGACAAGACAAGCTGACAGGGTACGTATCTTATCTTTTTGCGCATGGGTTAGCTACATCATGAGATCCCACAAGACAACGCAGATGATGAATGAGAGCCACTCAGAGGCTGCGATAGACCGCGCTCAAGATTCCTCTTGGGCTGTACTTAGTTTAGATTCTTATTCTCATCACATGGTATATTTAACTGTTATTATTATGATGGGATAGGTGCCTTAAGACTGAGGTTCTTCAGCAACGTAGTGAAGGTAAGCTCCCAGCAACTTGATACCCTCGATATAGTTACGCTTGTCAAGCTTCTCGTTGATAGAGTGAGCACCATCTGTGGAGCTCCCCATGGGAAGCAGAAGCACATTCTTGCCAGTGGCCTCTTCGAAGGTCAGTGTAACTGGGATACTAGGGGTATAACATTAGCGGTGTCCTTGCATGCTCGAATCAAATAGCTTACCTTCCACCCTCACGAGTGTAATCAGGCTCAACACCCCAAACTCGCTCGACGGCCTTGGCAGCAGCCGAGAAGTTCCAGTGCTTTGGTGATGCGACCCACCACTTGCCAGTGTGCTGAGCATATACGTTGAGGGTGTTCTTGCTGCCGAGTTTGGCAAACTGCTCCTTAACGTACTTGAACACGGCCTCGTTGGTTGTGTCAATGTCCATGTCAGGGACAGTTCGGATGGAGAACTTTCCGATAACCTTAGCAGGAATAACGGTCTTGGCTCCAGGAGCAGAGAATGCACCCTCTACACCATGGATAGACAGAGATGGGTATCGCCAGCGGCCCATCAGAGTGCGCTTCTTATCATCAAAGATAGTAGTCTTGCTGCCCAGAGACTCATGGATGTTGTCCATGGTGAAGGAGATGCCGTCGTAAAGGCCCTCCTCGTCTGCGGTGATAGGGGCAACTTGCTCCTTGATTCCAGGGATCTGAATCTCGCCGCCAGTGTTGACCAGCGATCCAAGAACTCTCACAAGGTCGGTCATAGGCTCCTGGGCAGTGCCGCCGAAAACACCACTGTGCAGATCGGCACCAGGGCCGGAGATCTCAACTGAGTAGTAGTTGCAACCGCGAAGACCATAAGTCAAACAGGGCTTCTCAGTGCCAAGCCAGTAGTTGTCCGAGATACAGACAGCCTCAGCATCAGCAAAGTACTTCTTAGCCTCCTCCTTGATGAGGTCATCGAGGCCTTCGGAACCGTATTCCTCCATACCCTCAAAGCACATGAGCAGGTTAACGGGGAAATCGACGCCGGCCTTTTGATGAGCCTCGATAGCATTCAACCAGCCTAGAACAGGACCCTTGTCATCAGTAGATCCACGTCCGAACATACGGCCCTTCTCGTCAACAGTGAGATCGAAAGGCTCGGTGGCCCAGCCGTCGCTCTTCTCAGCGGGCTGCACATCATAATGGCCGTATACAAGAATTGTGCGCTTGTTCTTGTCGCTTCCGTATCGGGCAAGGACTACAGGAGGAAGGTCGAGATATTCCTTGTGGGGCTGCTTTCCAAGAGGTCGAAGTTCTACAGAAGCTCCAAGGGACTTGAGCTCATCGCCGAGCCACTCTCCCATGCGAACAACATCAGGTCGGCGAGCATCCTCGGCGGAGATGGAGGGAATGGCCACAGCCTTGCGAAGACGCTCGATGAAGTGGTCGGCCGAGCTGTCGACCTGCTTGAAGAAACCGTCGAGCTGAGGAGCCATCTTCTTTGCTTGATGGGAACGAATAGAGTCTGTGAGATAGTTCCGAGAGGAAAGGTTGAGTTTGGAAGGAAAAGTTTGCGAGATGGATCCTCGTAATGTAATAAAGGGCCTTTTGGGGAGTGCTGTTACCACTCGAGCACAGCACACAGCTGCCCTATTGAGGCGGATGGTGCGGGGCATTACACCAGTTATCTCGGACCTGCCTCTATCGGGCGGGCAGTGTTGCAAACAGCTCCGTACCTAGCAGGCACTGCACTCACCTAATGGCGGGGCAGCTTTTAACAATGGGACGCCAAACAAAGGGACCAGCAGACCGGTTACTTGCGGCAACCAATGGCAAAACGCCCGTGTTCTAATTAGTCAGTTTATTGAATGGGGGGTTAGAGTTGTGAGGAGAACCACAGGCGTAGTCAGTCGATCTACTGTCAGCTGCGCAAACCCCATGCTTGGAAGCACATCGCTGAGTCATCCGGACTAACTTATATGCGGCCACCATGTCTAGGTAGCAGCCCGGAGTCAGGTACCTAGATCTGACACGATTAGTCACCCTAAAGCCAAAGGGGCAAGTCGCCGTCTCTAGGTATCCTGTTGTCGAAGACTCTTCTTCTCCCCACTCTCCCCATCCTTCATCCATCGTCGACACTCTTCCTCGCCATCAACAACTTGGCGTACGACATTAACGTAGCCCGCTCGATCGCCCTCTCTATCTTTGTCGCTTTCTCATCGCCTGAATAGCTGCTTTATTTGCGCAACTGACGACACGCGGCTTTATTGTCACGATTTCGTTGTTCTCACGCGAGCCCCGATCATCCGTATCCGCATCTCCCTTACGTTGCTTAAGATTCTCCCGTATCACGTGGTGCTGGTCTACTCTTGATAGAGTGGAAACGTTGGGGCGCCTGGCTAACATCAAGGTCGCTGGTTCCGTGGTTTTTACAAGCGTGGTGACTGGAAAGTGAGGTGGAGTTTCAGGGTTGTCTCTCTTCTGGCTTGGCCAGCTGTACTCCTATTCATTGCACCCATTTCATTTTTTTTTGACCCTATTGCCACTATTGTTCCCTCAAAGTACAATCAAAATTGATTATTTCCGTTCACATTGAGAGTTGAAAGAGGCACGGCAGTGCAAGAAAGAAACGAACAAAGAAAACTAGGATTGTCTTCTTTTGCAAACAAGAACAATCAATCAATCAATACTTACATAGTGCTTTGTGCGACCGAACCGGCCTGACCTGTTGGACTTTTCTCGACTTGCGATATTTGAATCTCAACAAACTTCTGCTATTTATTGTGCCTTGCTTTATCAGTTCCTGTAGGAAACATCAAGCACAAGTCAGCCAAAATGACATCTTCAGTCTTTTTCAAGTTCAAATCTCAAAGGGAGCCCACTAGAGTCGAGTTTGATGGTACCGGTATCTCGGTTTTTGAGTTGAAGCGTGAGATTATCACCAAGAGTGGCCTCGGCGATGGTACCGACTTTGACTTGCACATCTATACCGATGATAACAGCGAAGGTGAGTTTGTATGCCATTATGTAGCAAAATGAGTTTACTAATGTTCTTAGAATACGATGATGATACAACCATCATTCCTAGATCAACGACAGTCATCGCCCGACGTCAGCCTGCTCTGAAGCCAGGTGCAGGACGTGCGGCTCGTTATGTCTCCGGTAAAATGCCTGTGGCGGCCAAGAATGCTGGTCGCAAAGAGCAAGCGGCGAAGGCCTCATCTTCCAAGCCGAGCTCAGATGCAATTAGTCAGATGAACAACGCCATGACTGAAGAAGAGAAGATGGCCGCCATGTTTGCAGCACAGACCGAGCAGTGGTCTGCTCAACAAGAAGAGATGTCCCAGTAAGTTACAACAGTTCTCATAAATGTCACATTATAAGCTAACAAATTATCAGCCAAACGCCAGTTTTCAAGGCGGGCGCAAAGAGGCCAGCAAATGTCCCTGACCACGATCCTCCCAATGGATACATTTGCTACCGTTGTGGCAACAAGGGCCACTGGATTCAACTCTGCCCAACCAACGATGACCCTGAGTTCGATAACCGTCCGCGTGTCAAGCGAACAACGGGTATCCCACGATCATTCCTGCAAAAGGTTGATAAGTCTGTTGTCCTTGCACAAACTGATGGTGATGAATCCAAGCGACCTTCAGGTATCATGGTTAACGCTGAGGGTGATTTTGTTATTGCCGAGCCTGATAAGGCATCATGGGAACAGTTCCAGGCCAAGGCCAACTCTTCGTCTACAGCCAACGCACCGTTGGCTGAGAACAAGGAGGTTCAGGAACAGGGCTTAGAATGTTCGATCGACAAGAAGATGTTCATAGAGCCAATGAAGACACCTTGCTGCCAGAAGACCTTTTGTAATGATTGCATAACCAATGCTCTCATCGAAAGCGACTTCGTCTGCCCTGCATGCCAATCGGAAGGTGTATTGATCGATGACCTTCAGCCAGATGAAGAGACCTCGAAGAAGATTCAAGAGTACTTGAAGGACAAGGAAACAGCCAAGACCCCTCCACCCCCATCACCCAAGGTTCAGGAAGTCAAGGCAGATGGCGAATTACAAGAGAAGCCTACTGACGAGACTGTTGACAATTCGGAACAAAAGTCCGAAAGCGAACCTAGTGACAAGCCTCAGGATTCACCAGTGACGGCAAGGTCCAAGTCAAAGTCACCAATGTCGCAGCCTGCAACTGCCAAGTCCCCTCCCACAGGTCCCAAGAGTCTCATAACTGCTTCCCAGGATGCAAACAAACAAGTAAACGGTGCTAAGTTGGCGGATGTCAATTCTAAGAAGCGGCCTGCAGACGATATCCTCGACAATCCCAGAATTCCAAAGGGTCCAAAAGCCATGCAGAATCAGCAGAATCAACAAAACATGATGAACGGTATGGGCATGAACGGTATGGGTATGAACGGTATGGGCATGAACAACATGATGTTCAACGGAATGCCCATGATGCCCAACATGATGGGTATGCCCAATATGCCCAACATGGGCAACATGAACATGGGAATGCCCAACATGAATATGATGGGAATGCCTAACATGATGGGCATGCCTGGTTTCCCTGGGATGGGCGGTGGATTCGGTGGCATGAACGGCTGGGACATGGGCATGAACGGAATGAATGGTATGAATGGCAACATGGGTAACATGAACGCGGGCATGAACGGCTTCCAGAACGGCAACTTTGGACAAGGTGCTGGTCCTGACGAGGACGCCTACTTCCGCAAGCCAGTCAACCCTCATCGACACCAGAACAAGCAGCGAAGAGTACGACCCAGCGACTACCGAGAGCTTTAGGCTATGATTCGACTCGACCACGTTCCTGCCAGCGATTGCTTTTGTCTTTTTATTTTTGTTTTTTTCCGCTACTGTCTTGATCAACAAGAAGTTGCATTAACCGCATCTGAGTGTCGTATCACACTTTACCACCCTCTTATGCTTTGGATCGGAGTTTAGGGGTCACGCATGCTTTGCTATTTAGCATGCTTACCGTCAGGCTGGACGGATTGGCGTTAAGGAAGAACAAGGTCTTCGAGGATTTTTCACGACAGGGTTTCCATATCCGAGTACTAGGAACGTCTTTGGGGCCAGGTGCATTAGTACGTTACTTTAGGAGACTTTGGGTCAAGTCAAAGTCAGTCAATAAACAAACAATCAAACAAATATTTGCTCAAAACAATTGGGTATTTCTCTTTTGTGACTGCATGTGCATCTTATCTTCCGACGTGTATTCTCGTAAACCATCAAACAGTCCATAGCAACTCCTCCACGCCGCTGGTGCTCCTGTATCGCTATGTAAACCTCCTTTTGTCCTCATTTCACCTCTGATTCTATCTTTCCAACTCTCGCAAGCCGTTCTATAAATGCGCTTACTCAGGAGGGACGTAAGGTGTGACGAGCATCTCGCTAAACTTTTCGAGCTTCTCCTTTCCACGGACCTCCTCAACAAGCAGAGGCATCTTAACAACGTTGAAGTCCTCGGCGTAAAGCTCTTCGTACTGGTCGAGGTACTTGCGCTGCATCTTGCGACGAGCATTGCACTGATCACATTCGCTGGCCTTCTTGGGGAAAAGCAACTGGTTAACGACGATGGAGTGGGTGTCGATGCCGTAGCCGGCAAGCTCCTGGATCATGCGCTCCGTCTCGTAAAGACTAAGGAACTCGGCGATGCAGACACAGACAAAGGTAGTGA
Source organism: Fusarium avenaceum (assembly GCA_025948275.1). Lineage (NCBI taxonomy): Eukaryota > Fungi > Ascomycota > Sordariomycetes > Hypocreales > Nectriaceae > Fusarium > Fusarium avenaceum. The sequence goes on along the minus strand of CP109670.1, from coordinate 4,692,948 downwards.
GTTCGGCGTCCTGGAACTGAGTGTTCACTTCGCTGATGGTCTCGCGCAGAGACTCGAGCTTTTCGATCATGTCGTTAAGGTTCTGGCCATTGGGGAGCTGGCCACCAGAACCGAGGAAGCCATTGAGGAGAGGACCATACTGCGATGACAGCTGGGAGACCTTGGCAAGGGCCTTTTCTAGGACGGTGGGAAACTGGAGGAAACGCAGAGTGTGGCCTGTAGGAGCCGTATCGAAAACGATGGTCTCGTAGGAGAGGGACTTGACCTGCTTGAGGACTTCGGCAAACGACATGGCCTCGTCAATACCGGGGATCTATATAGCATCGGTCAGTGCTGGACTTTGGGGAAATCCATAGTAACATACCGCAAAAGCGAGGTCCTGCATCATGCCTCCCAGAGGGCCACCAGCCGCAGCGTTGACATCGTCGGCATCACCCTGGCCCGCGAGCATATCCTGTATGCTGCCATTTGGGTCAATTTCCATGGCGCTCAGGTTGTCGAAGCCGTTGACGAGACGGGCCTCCTTGCCGAACTTTTGGGAAAAGGCATCTGACAGGTTATGGGCGGGATCGGTCGAAATAAGAAGGACAGAGCGTCGGACCTTTGCAAGCTGAATGGCGAGAGAGCAAGAGGTAGTTGTCTTTCCAACACCACCCTTTCCGCCGACAAAGATCCAGCGGAGGCTGCGCTGGTCAAGGAGGGTCTGAAGGGAGGGCTCGAGGGCGTCCTCGGCGGAGATGACGGCGGTGGACATTTCGGGAGAAGTGGCGATGAGGTTGCGAGCGGCGAACAGTTGAGGAATAAGCGTATATGAAGAGAAAGATGTGCAGCGTAGAGTCGATGACCTACTGTAGGTGCTAAGAGTGTCCGGGGTATGTAGAGCCAGAATCAGGATTTGGGCATCTTCTAGAAGCTCTTGGATGGTGGAGTTGGTGGTTGATTTGGAGGGGTAACTAGCGACATAATAGCTCGACTGTAGACAGTGCTTTTGGCGCGTAGTGTTGACTGTTTTATTTTGTCGATACGCCACATGACTACGGCCGAGTCGCCACAACTTTGACAACGACTACGTACGTAGTAGGTAGAGCTCAATCCTGGGACATGAAAGCAGTTTGACTATCATACATACTATGTAGGTAGGTAAGATTAGATCTAACACTAATGCCAATCAAGAACTAGATGAAACTCGAGTCAAATATTCCCATATCGTGATATTAATACAATTGTTCTTGAACATCTCAACCTCTCACAGGCCGGCTCCGTCCAGAAGATAGGAAGGATCTCGAGCACCGGCGAACGGCGTCAAGCGTCCGGAGCTACGCGTAAATTAATAGTATAGCTTGGGTTCTATTATCTGTTCTCAATATTAGGCTACCTTGTTACTTATCACATATGGCTTATCTATTCTTAGCTTGTCAGACAGCAGTCACCATTCATCAGTGAAGTTGCTGATTATCTGCCGTAGGTAGGCTGTGCTGCTGTGCTACTGTGCTGCTCTGCACCGCAAACACTCGCTCGCTGCCTTACCTCACTTCAGCTGATATTCCCCTCTCCGCTTCGCATTTCTACTTCCCTTCTTATGCGGCTTGCGAATATCCGGAAAACAGGGCAAGCCATAAAATTATTTATTGAGTCTCATCTCAGCCTCTAATCACATATATCACACACCCTCCCAGCTTACAATCCCCCCCACCTTTGACGTCAACCTCACCGAATATCGGATCATCATCCACCACAACAAGACACTTCGCCCACCACATTTTCCCGTCACGATGGCTTCACCCACCAAGGATCCCATCACCTGCCACGTGCTTGATACTCAGGCGGGTCGCCCTGCACGTGGCATCCGTGTTCGTCTCGAGGGTCCTATCCCAGCGTCCACCAACCCGCACTCTTCTGCCCAGCCCCGGCCAAACACCTTCGAGTCCATCACTGACGACGACGGCCGCGTTACCTCCTGGCTGCCCTATCTTTCCGAGGATTCTGCTGGCGACCCCCCCGTTCAGACTCTTGTGGATGTACTTGAGGATCGCAAGGGGCAGGGCTCATCGCGCTGGACGTTACGCTTCGATACTGGTGCCTACTTTGGCGAGGAGAACACCTTCTTCCCTGAGGTCTCGGTTACATTCCGCGTCGAAGAGGGACAGACGTACCATGTGCCTCTGCTATTGAGCCCCTACAGCTACACTTCCTACCGTGGAAGCTAAACGAATAGTGATGGATCTTTTACTAGCTAGGACGGAATGGCCACAATAATGGGTCAAATGCCTTGAAATAGAGCCGAAGCCGAAGCAACTGGCTCAATGATTTTAGATATAAAAAACAAAAGCCATCATATGAGGAACGTTAGCATCATGAGAGCACGAGCGACAGGTAATGATAACAGCATTGTGAGAAGAGCAATGAAGCTAGTTATTAATTCCTAATGAGTGTCTGTGTCGGTCACTTCTTTTCCAAGCCAAGCCAACTGACTATTCGAGTGACATTGCTGCCTTTGCCCTGCCAGAGGGACTGTAGTATCCAAGTTTGTGCCCTTGTGTTTAAGGCAATACTCCATCCAATGAATATCAATCCAATCCGATATCCCAGTTTAACGCCGCGCTGTCACAAAGGAAATAAAAGGAGTGGTTTTTTTGTTGTAGAAGCAATGCATCAGGGTGATGCAGTCGTTACAGGTCATCAAATTCGGCCGTATCATGTCGTTGCATCTGTCGTAGTCGTGTCGAGCGAGTTGTTATACCGTTCTTCGGCCAGACTTGGGCTAAAGCACTCCTAGCTCCTTCGCCACTTGCTCAGGAATCCTCCTCTCTTAGAGCGATGCGTAGGGACGTCGGGCGAAGTCGGTGGCGTGTCCTCGTCGTCTCTCCTCGTGTTCCTTGATGCGAGACTATCGGTTTCGTCCTTGGAGAGTCGTAGACTTGACGTAGATGGTCGTAAGCTGGTCGAGGATAAGTTGGTTTGTCTCGTGCTCTCGTTGTCTGTGATGTCGGACTGAACCAGAGAAAAGGCGCTGTATAGAGCCTCAGAGGTGGGTGTGATACGTCCATGGTTGAGTGTGCGTCTCTTCTTCCTTAGGAAGGATCGTCGGGTTCTCATAAGTGACCATTCAGGATCAATATCCTCTTGAGTGAGACAGGCGTTTGGTGAAAGATCCGCATCAGGGTGTGGAAGAGTAGTGTTGCGGACTGTAAATGGTTAGTATGTAAAGTTCTTATGACTGAAATTGAGGTTCGATAATACTGACGGTTGTTCAATGGCTCAGGGAACCCTGTGTCTCTGGGTTCCCGTCGAGGCTTGGCAGTGCCAGTGCCAGTGGTGGTGGTGGTGGTAGCAGTAGTACCTGCCATTGCTTCGGTGTGTTGATGCTCGGATTTGGTGTTGGAAGTCATCGAGATTGTGTGTGGGCCGAGATTTAAATATTGGATGACGGTGAGAAAGTTTAAGATAAAAGTAAAGAAATACAAAGGTTTCGCTCAGCCTTGAATACAATACATCGACTCTCGACAACCTTAGAGTATGGCAAGTACCATATGGGGCAGGTTCAGATGGACGTGAGCGTGTAAGCGCGATGCCGTTTTCGTCAGCCGCCAGAGCAAAGCCTCAGCGGTTGCGCGCAATCTTTCTTTCAGTTTAGGTGAGGACGCAAATCAAGAAAGAGAAAAGAGAAGTCCGTCACTTGAGTCAAATAAATGAATCAAGAGAATAAGAGAAAAAGGAGAGGTTTACTCTCGCTTCAGTGAAGAGAGGTTCGGAAGATTTCTGGTCAAATTAAACCAATACTGGGGTCTTGGGGACAGATTCGGGCGGGATAGCGTGAGTTGAAGTTGCTAGGGGTTGTAGGAGATTTGAGCGATGAATGATGAGTAGCGGGCGATGGGCGATGGGGGATTAGCCAGGGTTATATTGAGACTTAGAATAATGAGCTACGTGGAACGATTAGCCTTTTGCCTTCTCCTTGTGCAATTCAATTCGAGTCGAACGACGACGACTGGTTCTTGGTCTTTGCTTGGCCATGCAGACCCAGACCCCAGAAGCGCTGTGTGTGTACTCCGTACTGTGGGTGCTTTGATCGGATCTTCGGCGCCTCTAACACAGCTTGGAGTATATTAACCCACAGGGCTTGGCTCTCGCTATTCGGCACCTTGGCCAAGAGAGTTACGGGCAGAAGAGTCACTATGTCACAGATGGCAAAGTGAGGTGGCCCTGGCCTTACAGAAAACGCCCCCTGCCCCCAGGCAAAACTGCGTAATTGACAAGGGGGGCAGAGCAGGTCGAAAGTCCAAAAACGAGAGGAGAATGGAGGCGATTGAAAAATTCCATGATTCAATGAACATCGCAACTCACCTTGTTTTCTTGCTTTGATACTCTCCGATCCCTCCCAAAGATGGATTGTGATGAGCAGTATCCAAGGACCAAAAGATTAACAGAGCTTAAGATCTGCACAACGCGAATTTTGTCCGTTGTCGCCTGGGTTGTCGTACTTGCAATCTACACCCGACGACCACAACCTTGGAGAGGCTAGTAGACCCTTCAGCGGTTCAGTTGCACTAAGAAGCCAAGCGTCGTCTGGGGTACAGGCCACCTAAGTTACAGGCTACAGCACAGCACCGCCTGGAATGATACTAACAGGAGGTAGGTAGTGAGGCTCGGCACAGCTCAAGCGCTAGAGTTATGGTGGGGTCAGCCGAGAACGATTGCTCTGGTAGTCTGAGGTGGGCTTCGGTCTGGGCTCGCTTGGGTTTGGCGACGGGACTGATTTTTTGTTGGGCAAAATGGCGACGTCGCTGGTGGAGGCTCAGTACTCCGTACAGAGTACCTACTAAGGAATGTAAACATGTACTGACTGGACTAAATTATCCCGGGCGTGTCAATGGACATGCGCCTCAGTATCAGCACAGTAATAGGCAACCTCGGATTTCAACGTAATCCAGTGGCTGAAAATGATGGAAATTCAGAATTGAGTGCCGCTTCATCGTGGACTGGGCTTTGCTGAGTTATTTATACCAACAGCACTTCACCTTACTACTGTCAGCGTCACAAGATAGAAACTTTACATGGTGGCCGAATGTCTCTGGTTCTGCTTCTTCATTCATCAATTCCAGCCTCCAGCGCCTGAGTTGTGCCGACCAAGCGGTTTTTTCATTTCCCCTCTTTCTCTTACTGGCCCCCCAACGGTCTAGGATATACCCAGAAGTACAGAAGTGCAGGAGAACAGACAGAAGGTCAAATAAGAACCCCCAGACACATGACGACAAAGCCGGACCGTGCAGTTGGAAATTCAGCCGGTTGTCTCGCAGGCCCCAATGTTAGTGGCTCCGGTGGCTACAGTGGCTCGCCAAGCAGTTAGCCCAGGCCAAGGTGCCCGCTTCTTGTCATCTACTCCGTCCGCACCGGATACGGCATCGCCAACCACAGACGTGCAGGCTTCTTATTGTTCAGGTTTCGCATGATTCGTAAGTGACTGCACAGGATAAACGGCACTGGATCTTGGGGGGCGGGGTTCCCGATTTATATTGCAACATGTCGTTCTTGGCAGCAGCATCACGTGCATATTACACACTCATCTGTTTCTCTAAGCGCTGCCCATGTTAGGTACTCCCTTGGTATTCTTACCTCAAGTATCTCTCATGGATCACATCGACATTCATGTTGCGTCCCTGACCCTATACCCAGCCCGAGTCAACGTTGGGCAGTCATAGAAGGTATCCGTAATTTCAACACAAACCTAGGGCATCCGGCCGCTAATATTATAGCGCCATCGCTCAATCCCCTGTTAATTCCCGCAGGATCGGTCTATGTCATTTAATTAGTATGTACTTCACGATAGAGTTGGCTCCCTCCCAATTTTATATTCTGTCCTTTATTTGTTCCGGCACTTGATCTAGGGGCACCCACCTGAAGTGATTTACAACAACAAGAAAACAAATTTCTGATATTGTTGTCACGACAAACATCAAATATCGGATCTGATTAAAAAAGGTTTACGTCGGTGTAGACTTGTAGCTTGGCTTCATAGGAGGCGGTGTTGCCAAGCCTTCAATGATAAGAGACTCCGCTATCGAAGCGCCGTGCCTATTCCAGAAGGTCAAGCAAATAATATGGACGTATATGGATACGGTACCAAGACTAGGGAGTTGTCTTCTTACTGCAATTGCAACCAACTTGTAACGGTATTTCTCAATGTTGATTCTCGGGTTTCCATGTTTCAGACGCCAGTGGTGGGGAACAACACAGCCTCTGAAGTATGAACTGTGTATTCCAATAGGCCAGTGCGTAATTGTTCGACCCAAAATAACCACACACATCTTCACTTGTAAGTTGCACGCACCTTGTAAGCAACAAACACAATACGAAACTGTCCAGCCCCTCAACTCTTTATGAGCGCTTACACGGGTGTCCGGCACTCTTTGGTCTACTGTCTATCGGGGCGTAAGCAAAGTATGAGTAGCCTAACGACTCTCAATTTCACCATCCGTATGTAATGTGCTTTAGCAGCTTAGGTTTACGGAGTATTGGCATCGGCATTCCCGTCTCCAGTCGATCTCATGTGGAGAAGTTTTCCACTGGTCATGCATGACCATGTGGGTAGTTCTGCTGCGCCGATCACGCCCTGTCGGCTCTCACTAGTTGTCAAAGTTGAGTTTCATGTTGCATTTGAAGTTTCGATCGACATTGGGAATATAGATTTTGGCAACTGGTCGAAGGGAAGGATTACGGAACAGTCCCGAATAGCCCACTTGATGGATATGATTCACCTGCTTTTCGATTCACTGTTCCAGTGCTGTTACCTCCTAGTGGCCAGTCATCCCTCATACAGCTTGTTAGTGTAACAAGACCTTGATAGTGTCTCCCAATGACTGTTGTAATCAAACATATGTCAACGACTCAGGGAGAATCCGGACTTTCAAGAACAAAAGATGGTTCAATTAGTCGAGCCGTTGATCAAACTCCTGCTCAGGCTCCCATGCAACTCGACTATCCTCAGTATTTATGTTGGTATTGAAACTTTGCTCCATCTCTTTACCTAAAGACTAATAAAACGACATACTATGCTGCGCCGCCCCCAAAGAATCTGTCAACGCATACATCTAGACTGAAAGAAACCAAGACGGTACCTTAGTTGCCTCTCCGGCCACCAGTACTCATGAGTGTGATTTTCTGTTTCTTCTTCTTCTTTCCACCACCGCCACCACTACCTCCTCCACCACTGACACTTGGTCCTGCTCCACTGACACTGTCTTGACGGATACTACTCTCTGCCGCCTCGATGGCCTGTATTTGCATCGCAAGGTCATCCGTATCAAACAAGTCCTCATCTCTAAGCCAGCCGTCATTGCCGTCCGAAGGTTGTGTAGCTACCATCTCAGGTGACCCTCCGTTGACCACTCTGGTACCCCAGATTGTCTTCTGGGTCGATGGGCTGGTTGACATATCAGCCAAACTCTCGAATCCTGGTCGGGGATCAGGGGGCGTGGTGCCGGAATGACCGCTCAATGGCTGGAACTCCTCAAGATCTAAGCGAGGGGCCCTATCCTCTTCCAACGCCTCGGGAAGCCTCTGGTATCCAGTCGTCTTACGCAGGTTTGCAGCTTCAAGGCGCTCAGCTTGAAGACGCTCCCGCTCTTCCTGCGTCTCTTTGTCGCGGTTGCGTCTTCTTCTTCGCTCAATGTCGGCCGAGAACGATGCCAGCGTCTCTTCTGGCACAATATCAGTCCAGTCGCATTCTAAAAAGTTGACAACACATCCGCGAGGAAGATGCCCGAGGTATTTCGCCCTTCGGCGCATTGCGTCATCTACAACGTGACCGGTAGAGATGTGTTCGACACGAGGAAGTAGCGTAGAAGGGAACGACGAGAAAGATCCGTACTTCGTCTTCAGAATGCGGATATCCAACGGTGAGAGGTATAGATGTGGCGGAGAACTGTAAAAGTAGAAATCGGCGTCTGAAGAAGGCTTTGCCAAGGTGATTGGGCTTTCAGCAACATGAAGGTCCGTCAGCTTCTCCTTTGCGACCACGATCGCCCGAATCGCTTTTTGGGACCACTCGTCATTTTGTCCAAAAAGGGTCTCGTCTTCCTTTGCTTGTTGATCAAGTGCTGCGATCTCTTCGTCATACTGAGCTGTCATATAATCAGTAGTGCCTTTCATCATACGCGCATAGTCTAGAACGTTGGCAGCAAAATGCCACGGAATATCGTTTTCAGAGTATAGCGCTTCAGCACCGCTTTCGCGTGGAAGCGCCATTGCCGAGTGTGCGCTTCGTGCCATCAACCGTAAAACCACGTCGTCGCCAATGCGAGGGAAGGGACTTTCCTGACCCGCATAGAACCGAACAGGTCGAACGTCTTGCATATATATCGAGTCTTCGCAGATAGGACACTTCTTCCACCTTGGACCCCGGCCTTTTGCTTCATCATCGCTCGAAACCGAATTCATGAAACGGATTAGGCAGGGTAAGCAAAATATGTGACCGCATTTCGCCATTCGAGGCGCTACAGGCTCCGAAAGGCAAATGGGGCATGATGAGCCTTGAGACTCACTTGACGCAATAATCTGCATCACAAGAGACCAATCCAAATGTGTATCGGCGTCTGTTGCTTGCTTGCTATATGTGCCCTCTGGTGAGAGTATAAATCGGTAATTTGCATGAACGTATCTGGCTTTGTCGCTGGCATGGTACCCTGATCCGGGCCCCCACGTCGGTGTTCGCCTATAAGATCTCGAATGCGCATGGTTATCTAAAACCGGGCGTGGCATAGAGTAGTTGAGAAGATGGGTAATCGAAGTCTGACCCCGTCTGCTGTTGGGGTTTCGAAAAGCACTGAGTTCGGCCATAGCATCTTCATCGTCGGGACCAGTGTTTGATCGTTCACCAAGTGCGGGTCGACGCTGAGTTCGATGTTGCTTCCGAGAGCCTTGAACCTTTCGAGGCATCGATTGAGGATGTGAGGAGCCGGCCTGTGATGGACGGCGAGAGGATTCGAAGCTTGAAGTTGTTGTGCCAGCTTGAATGGCCGGCGAATTCGATGGTGCAGGGACAGACTTTCCCACGTTCGATGAAGAGGAGCTCATATTCGAAACAGCAGCCTTGTAGGAGCTCTCAATCGCAGTCGGCGAGGGGGAAAGATCAAGATCGGGATCGGGGATCGGCTTAGTCGTTCGATTGCTTGCGCTTTATCCCCGGTGGCGGGGATGACACGAAAGGGCAGTTGTCTGGCTGGAATGCAGCCTCAGGATAGTGAAAAATAGAAAAGAGCGCGGCTAGGAGAAAATAGTAGGTAAAAGAGCTCGTAGTATTGAGGTAGTTGAGATGGAAAGAAACAAAGAAGGATAACGAAGGGGTCCAGTTGGGACGGACCCCGTTGATGGATGGAGGACGGAGGTGGATCGAGCGAGTCACTGGCGGGGCAAATCGTGACGGAGTTGACGGAGTTGACGGCCAGACTGCGCAGAGGAATAGCGTTAACAGCTTCTGCTTTTTTTGCTCGCGATCGGGTAGCTTACATAACGACATATCAGACTGAGCTGAGTCATGGTTCTGGAGACGTATTGACCATTTCCATTCATCCATATCACATGATATTGTCTTGTTCTCACCAAGGGAGCTTCACATGTGCATATATCCAAAAAGGACGTTTTTCTTTTGACTTCAAAGGAGCTATCATACATGAAACCCGGTATCGATCAAAAGTATGCGCGTAAAAACAGACTATGAATTAGGTATATGACGGAGATCCATGCCCTCAGTGACCTCTACCACTCTCCTCTTTCTCATGGATCCAGGGGAATCATTGATAAACGAAGACACCAACCGCAAGAAAACAAAAGAACCCATGAGACATTTCTGACACCACAACATTGCGACATTAGCTTAGTTGCCCATTTCCCTCGTCTATTTGTCAGACAGCTTGCTCTTGATCTTGCTGAAGATTGAGCTGAGTCGGTTTTTCTTCTTTTCCTTACCACTAGCCGCAGGGCTGCTGCCGTTGGCCGATGCTCCGGCAGCCTTGGCTCCATTTCCAGGTGCTGAGGTACCGTTGCCAGTTGTTGAGGTACCGTTACCGACCGCAGGGGTTTCTGTCTTGGCCACAGGCTTAGCCTCCTCGGTCTTGGGAGCCTCGGTCTTTGTTACAGGCACAGTAACGGGCTTGGTTTCCTCAGCCTTAGTCTCAGTGGGTGCAACAACAGCGGGAATGACAGATTCGGATTCCTGAACCTTGGTCTCCTTGGGCTCGACAATAGGCTCAGGCTTGGCCTCATCAGCGGCAGGAACAGGCTGGGCCTCCTTGAGAAGCTGAGCCTCCATCTCCTTCTTGTTCTCGACGGCCTCGGCGTTAGCAGCAGCCTCAGGGCGCTCACCGGCCTCAACAATGGACTCCTTGACTTCGGTAGGAACCTCGGGGGCCACTTGGGGTGTCTCGTCGATGGTAGCAGCAGGCTTGACCTCCTTGAGAAGCTCGGCCTCGACCAACTTCTTCTCCTCAACAGCCTGGGTGTTGGCAGCAGCCTCAGGGCTCTTGCCAGCCTCGGTGATAGAGTCCTTGACCTCGACAGGAACGTCAGGGGAGACCTCCTTGGGCTGCTCCACGACAGAGTCGTAAATACCAGTGATAGGCTTGACCTCTTTAAGGAGCTCGGTCTCCATTTCCTTCTTGTCCTCAACAGCGGCAGTGTTAGCAGCAGCTTCGGGTGCCTTGCCAGCCTCGATGAGAGACTCCTTAACCTCGACGGGAACCTCGGGGGAAACTTCCTGTCGGATCTGTTCCTCATTCTTGGCAGCCAGAGTCTGCTGGGCAGCAATGGGGAGCTGCTCCTTGACTGAGTCAGGGAGGTTCTTGTTGGCAGTATCCGTGATAGCATCGGCCGCGCTGTTGAGGGCAGGGACAGCCTTCTCCTCCACGGTCTCCTTAGCAGCGAGACCAGCAGCAATGACAGCACCTCCGGCAGTAGCGGCTAGAGCGGCAAGGCTGGTATCGGGTGTGTTCTCGGACTTCTCAGTGCCAACACCAGCGGTTCCTACCGAGGTGGCGGGTGCCTCAGGAATAGTGCCCTTGAGTTCTTCCTCAACCATAGTCTTCTCCTTAACCTCTGTAGGATCCGTGCTAGCCTCAGTGACAGCACCAGCCTTCTCCTGGCTTTCCCTCACAACCTCGGGGACGAAAGCACCGTTGGATTCGAGGGGAACCGCGGCGGCGAGGCCAGCGGTGGTGGCAGTAGGAGCCACAGAGTTCAGGGTAACATCGGGACCAATAATGGGCAGACCAGACTCAGGGATGGTGTTGGGAAGCACAGGAGGCATGTCAGTCTCGATACCAGGAAGGGCGTCGCTCTTCTCGTAAGACTCCTTGTCGAGCTTGACGTATTTGTCAGTACTCTGGGTGGTGATAGACTCAGGGATCTTCTCGCCAGCCTCGAGCTTGATGGGGTTTCCCGCACCCTCGGAAGCAGGCAGAGGGTTGACGCCGAAAACCTTGTCGAGCTCGTTCGCAGGTGTGATAGGAAAGCCGCCAGGGATGTCAGATGGGGTCTCGAGAGGAAGCTTCTCGTCGTGGCCAGACTACCTGACAGTTAGCGTGCTGATACTACTATTTTGACCATCCTTCTTGTCAATTACCTTGTCTTCGAAAGTCTTGGGCTCAGTGGCCTTGTTCTCAATGGGTTGTTCGCTAGCCATGGCAGCGGTTGTGGAAGTAGGAGTCACGGTGTTGAGGATAGCGGCGGTTGCGCTTTTGCTTGTGAGTTGATCGGGAGTGACGAAGTTGTTGACGTTACCCTCGAGATCAGGCTCGTTGGGTGCTGATTGGTTAATGATCCAGTTACCGTCGACGATGAACTAAACAAAAGTTGGTGAGCAGAAGTCTTTGATTGTGTTCGCGACAAGTGTGTGCAAGTGTAAGAAGAGCAATTGGTTTCAAAAAAGAGGGGAGCAAAGTGAGTTTAATGAGCTGGTGCGATGACGAAGGGAAGGACGGAGCTGAAGAGCAGGAGCGGGTCGGGAATGCAGGCACACTAGCGCGCAAGCAAATCAAGCGCTGACTTGAAGACGCCTTGGCAGCACGAGGGGACTTTGGGTCTGCGCGACGCCATATCGTCGCCTGGCGCCACAGGATTTCATTGGCATGACCTGGGAAACGACCCAGTATGGGCTGGGTAAAGCAGATTTTCCATCGCTCTCCGCTCACTAACGAGGTTCCAGCAGTCCAGAACTGTCGCGATCGTGGTCGCCTTGCGTCATACCGAACCGCGGGGGTCTTTGGTTGGGGACGGCGCGAGATGCTGATGGGTCGCAGAGAACCCATGACATGACAGACAGGGAAATGAACCAGGGGCTCAATCCCCGATCCTGGCAGCTAAGCAAACTTGCAAGAAAAAAAAACCCATGGGGCAGCAAGGGGCTGGAGCTTAGGATTACGGCAGCCACCGCCATTGTGTCTCCAAGCTCTTTAGGCTTAAAAAGCCCTGTAGATTGCAAGATAGTGATGGGCGCGAAAGCACGGATTCCCGGGCGGCGCAGCCTTCGCAACTATCATACATCCAGCTTGGTTGAGCAACAGCAGTCGCAAAGACGTTGGGGTTGGTAACAATGTTTCCTCCCGCCATCCGAATATGACTTTGAGGAGCTGAGAAAGATCTCCACTCCGGCGCTGGCGACAATGGCAGGACAATGACGGGTGGTTTTCCACCAATACCCAATGAAGAGTGAATGTTTCGCGAAATCGGGAAAATTGGGGGATGCTGTTGGGGTTGCAGGTCGAGACTCGCTGACGCTGACGCTGACGTTAACGCACCTTGTAGTAGATCTTGCCCTCAGGCTCCTTCAGGTCAACTGTCTTGGAGAACACATCGCCCTTCTTTTCGAGCTGAACGCTCTTGGTCCAGTTGTCAAAGGTACCGGTCACGTAGACCTCGTCGGCGGGATGCTCCCTGCAGAAGTTTGGGTCAGTCTCAAGTGTCTCAGACAAGGACGAAGTGTCGCAGTCCGTAACAGCAACATCTGAGAGGCACATGCACGGGGTAGAGAGATTCTGAGACAGAGCTCAATGGGATTGTCTTGCGGGGAGGTGGGCAAAGTGCGACTCGGGAGGGTAGACGAGTCTATCGCGGTGCATTTGTCAAAGCCGTGCTGCGCTGCGCAACACATACACACACACATACACCAGACGGCGAATTGTGAATTGCGACTTACCACTTGAAGGTGAAGCTGCCCATGACTGGAGTTCGTTTTTTGATAGACGAGGGATTCTGCGCGTGTGGGCCGAGAGATCGTAGCAATGAGTCGAGGTAGCGCGGGCGACGTTTGTGCTTGTTGCGTATTGAGTTCAAGTGAGATTTTGTTTTGTTTGTGGGAGAGATGTTGGGTTGGGAGAAGAGCCAGGTCGTCGACGGCACGGGGAGAGACCAAGGCCAAGAGAGGACTGGTTTGGCGCTGGACAAGGCTGGGGGGATTGGAGCGAAATTAAAGATTGTTGGCGGCTACGGCTATGGCTACGGGGCAGTAGTAGCGACACGAGAAATAGGTACAGGCGGTACAAATCGCGCGCGCTGCGACCGCTTCGACCGGACCGATCGATGCAGGGATTGGTTATAAGCGGTTTGAGAGGATGGCTTCGCCGGATGCAGAAATGGGCGAGTATCGCAATGAGACGCAAGGTTGATACGGTGAGGAGATAGGTTTTGAGGTGAGGAATATGAGAGAAGGTCATAGAAAGAATTTCGATTCGATCGAAAGCGGAAAAGATAATGACGATAATGAGGAAGAGATAAAGGTAGAGATAGGTGATTTGAGGTTATAAAAAAGAGAAGCCAATGACCAGCACGTGGGGGTGTTTTTCGATTTGGAGTTCTGTGCAGCAACAGAATCAATCAACGATTCATATGATGTGCATCGAAAGCAGGAGCGGGAGCAGGAGCAGGAGCAGTAGCAAGAACAGAGGCAAGAGCGGAAGCAGCTCAAGCGAGTTAAGGCAAAAGATAATTGAGGCTGTTTATCAGGTATCAAAAAAGCTTGTGATTCTGATGCCCTGGGCATGAGCGCGTCTCAATGGATCAGCCAAGCTCCCGCAGTCGGCATGTATGTACTGTACGGAGTCTGTACAACGCATTGAATTTTGAGAGGTGACAAAGGTACGGAGTACAATATCCCAGTATTCGTACCCAGCCTGTTCTCATCACCCCAGCCCAACCTCTGGTGTTTTGGTGAACTTGGACATGATGCTTTCGTCCTTAGTTTTACTGTTGCTGTATCCGTACGTCTGCTCGAACACCTTCAGATCCATCTGGTTCGCATTACGGCTCTAAATATCCATCATCAGTACCTGAATTGGTGCCTTGAAGTACTAGGCGACCTAAAAAGCACCCATGAACACTATGCAGCCTGCAGCCTGCAGGTGGACACGCAAGATGCAGTTCGAGAGCTGCGGGATCTCGCGAGTCGCTGACGACATGGCAATTCGTGTCATGGCGTTTGTTGGCGGTCGGCTTCGCTAAGCGGTGGGTTTCTCCAACCGTTCAGCGTCCATCCATCTCCATCTCTGCAATAGACCGCATCCGGCATATTGAAGTCGCTACTTGTCAAATGATGGTGATAATAGTGGCTGACAACGAATGATTAAGTGTTTTCAAAACGTAATCTACTCGATACAAATAGCATCATCTAATACGTGCACTCGACTCCTGCAGTACATTGCAAAATCCTCGAGACATATACGGATAGCGCGATCTGGCCATGAACTTAAGTCTACAGCTCCATCTTCACCGGAAGCTATTGGATGCGATACTGGGGGTGGACTAGTAGCGTCGTATTGCCACGAGTGCCTGGACTAGACGGGAGTCACTAAACCTCGCCGTGGCTGGCGATGGAGCCCCCTAACGTTAGGCTATTGTTGTAAAGGTGAAGCATTCAAGACTGAAGAGGGAGGTCGGTGAAATGTGATTCGATGTATCTTGCAAGTTCCATGATGCCTATTATATCTCATATCTCGTTGTCATTGTCATTGTCATTGTCTCATTGTCAGTGACCAGCATTCATTCTTGTTCAAGTACCGACATTATCTCCTCAGCATTGTTATATCATGCCACGCAACGCCCACCGCATCTTCCTGCATCATTAGAGGGCCTTTCATGACAACCAGCCTCACTCATATCATGACAACTCAGTCTCGCATCGTGAAACTGGTGTCGATCGAACGTTGAACACCCCGAAGGCGGTGTGGGTATACCCAGGTCTGCAAGTACTGCACTGTATGTATAGATGCCCAGCGAACCGCACCAAGCCAGGATTGTTTTACCCTGCATGTGAGTCGAACATGAGAACAGCGGTCAAGGAGAGGTTTTCACCATGCAAAATTCTCTACAAAGGTTAGTAGATAGATAATTTTACTCAAGCGTATAGTAGATATGATAACGATAACAGTAATAGTAGCGTTCACATATCTCTAGGGCAACATACATATTAATTATTCCCAAGTCAGGAACATTTAAACCTTGACGCCTGCCTACCCGGTATTGCTTGTTCTCAGCCTCGTAAATGCTGCATCTCAACCAATCCAACTCAGGGTAAATACTAATTAATGCAAGACCCTTTGTGCATTGTTTACTCCCGATCATCGCTATTATACTTCCGGACCTAGTCTATATCACAAGGGCGATTACGGATTACGGTGGTAATAATATCAAGTGCTGCTGTACTATGTTCGCAATGACTTCCCAACGCCTTGACTATACTATTCCTCTATCAACTTTACAGTTCCTCCCTTGATGCTGACTTTGCTTCGCCTTGTTCATGACCACTCTTGATCTCCTTCTTCTTCAGTGCCTGGACCTTAATATCAAGCTTCGTCTTCTTGTCTTCAGGCTTGCTATGCTCAACCCAAGCAACAACACCGCCATCTGATGGCTTCGGGCTGTACTTGGACAAGTCGACAAGTCGATCTAAGTTCACCACTGTAAGTATTTGCATACGATATCGGAGATGGACAAGACAACTTACCCTTGCATTCACTTGCTTCCGCTGCCCACAGAGGAAGGATACCATACAATGCGCCTGGTGCAAAGATAACAACCTTGTCTTTGTCGCTGGCGCGATCAATCTTGTTGGCCTCAGGAAACTGGACAACTTCTTCAATCTCATCCCCACTACTCTTTGGACTATCAAGAACCGCAAACAACGCCTTACCCTTCCCGTCGGTTCGCTCTTGTTCTTCTATCCACTCGCGAACTAGCAGAGGGAATTGATCGTAGTTCATCAACAGGAGACTGCGGCCATCGGCGTGAGGATCCATGCCAAGCCACCCTCCAGGGTATTCTCTATTGGAAAAGACCGCTTTTAACCCCTTGGCCCAGGGTTTCAATCCTTTTGGCGGTGGCTGCATCAAGTCGTGGAGGGTATACTCGTACGCCTCGAATTGGACCTTGGTTTCACAGGTTGACTGAAAATCGGCAATGGCACCAGGTGTGAAGGGGTTCTTCCAGTCAAACCCTTGGACACGCTCGACGGGCGGCAGATGCCCCTTATCCATGGCTTGGGTGAGTCCAGCCAACATAGCCGACACGACCACAAATGGAGTTGAGAATGTCTTCATGATGGCGGAGTGAGTAATGGCGAATGATATCGACTCTGGTTAAAGAACGCTGCTGGGTATAGCAACACGCGTACTGATTGATTTGTTTTTATTTCTAACACCTTGTCCAAGAACTCGATATTTATGCTTGAGAGTATTTTATTTTGATTTTAATGTTTTGCTGTCCTCTTCGGAGTCTTGGTCGCCGAATTTCCTTTTCAGGTTTACATCTCGGCGACTATCACGCGGAGTAACAGGAACCTGTCTGAAAGAAGGCTCTTAGGCTAAATGACCCGATCATTTGAGATATATCAACGCTTACAGAGCAGTTTTCGAATCGCCCGATGATTTAGACCTACTCATAGCCAAGTACTGTGAGTCCTGGTAGTGATGATTGGCATCTTTTGATTAGCCGCTTGCGATACTTGCCGCCTAATCCGTCGTCTCATCAGGTAAAAGGCACGTAATGCGAAGCTTCAACACGAGAGATGTTCTCATCATATCAGTCATTGGACCACGCAACACCATGGCGTGTTTAGGGTATGGCACCACGACAGCTTCATTGCGCAAGTGACGAAGCTCATGATAGTAGTAGGTCCAAGATTCAGCCTGAAACAGGTCATATTGACATATTAGACCTTGAATGCTGTGCTTGGTGTGGTCTAAGCCTCTACTACAATGCCGCACTAACCGGGGTGAGCAATAAGAACGAAATGTTCGTGCTGTGACGACTGAAGGAGCGTGAACCTTGGAATGCGGACATTATGATAAGAAATTTTTGAATTATATGTTGTAGGCTTTAAGTACTCTTGCCGAAGCATGATAAAACATGGACCCAATAACTTAAGTGATCTACAACAAGGACGTCGAACAAAACATCGTCGATCTAAAGTCACTCGGTCTTGTATTCGTAAATAACGATATATGATATATCTACCATGTATCTATTGACACAGCCTGACCTGACCTGGCAAATACCGCAGGAGCTTGAGCAACCTGCAGCGTAGGAAATTGATCCTTGCACTTGATTCTCAGCTCGTTCTAGACCATAAGCGAGTGGCCTGGTGCTTACAGAGACTCAGCCTAGCTGGCCCAGCTAATTCAATGAATCCATGCATTTCTGCTCAGCCCTGAATCTTGAAACCCTTTTCGCCTGCTCATGGGGCCGGATGAGGATTAGAGCTTGAGTGCCTGGCATGTAATCAGCATTTCTTTTTATGTCTTTCCAACCTTTTAAAGGCCCTCTGCAGTCCCTGCATGGCTGATCTGATCGGCTCCCTCTATTCCACAGTCACTTACATCCAACACAACCGCAACTATGGCGACAAATACAACAGAGGCTGTGGCCTCGGAGAAGCGAGAGATATCGAAGCTGAAACCATCTTGGCCGATGTGGAAGAAGCTTACTGCCATCGGTGTAACCCTTGCTGTGATCATTGCTCTGGCCATTGGACTTGGCGTTGGCCTCACTCGAGGAAAGGGAGGAGACAATAGCAACAGCACCACCAACGCAGAGAGTGACGACTCGACAGAACCTTACCTCAAAGCCCGTGGCAGTCTCTGGCAGCCAAAGGTCGGCGCTCAGTGGCAGATCGTTCTCCTCAAGCCTGTAAAGCTCAACAAGGACGGAAGCGCCAAGGACCTCAAGCCCAATGTCGGTATCTACGATCTGGACCTGTACGACAACGATGCCGAGACTTTTAAGGCGCTGCACAAGGCCGGGAAGAAGGTCATCTGTTACTTCAGCGCTGGGTCGTGGGAGGACTGGCGCGATGACAAGAACCAGTTCAAGAAGGCTGACCTTGGCAAGACCATGGATGGATGGCCTGATGAGAAGTGGATTAACCTCAAGAGCGCCAATGTTCGCAATATCATGAAGAAGCGTATCAAGCTTGCTGCTAAGAAGGGATGTGATGCTATTGATCCCGACAATATCGACGGCTATGTGAGTTACATCATATCCTATCATGCTTATTACCATCGAATATAACATCTAACATGCTCAACAGCAAAACGACAACGGTCTCGGCTTGACCAAGAAAGACTCTATCGACTACGTCAAGTTCCTCGCTGCCGAAGCTGCGAAATACAACATGTCAACAGGCCTCAAGAACGCTGGCGATATCATCGGCTCTGTCCTTCCCTACGTTCAGTTCTCGGTCAACGAACAGTGTGTTGAGTATTCTGAGTGTGAAACCTTTGCCGCTTTTATCAAGGCCAAGAAGCCAGTATTCCACATAGAGTATCCCAAAGGTGCGCCAAAGGTCAAGGAGTCCGATCGCAAGGTCATCTGCTCCAAGAAGGGCAAGGCAAAGGGTACTACAAACTTCAGCACTGTCATCAAGAAGATGAACCTCGACGGCTGGGTCATGTACTGTACTGGAAACACATATCAGACAGCAGTAGAGAACTGATTTCTCTATATGTGTATATTTATCTCATGATATCCGTATATAAAAGCTTATTTTACTGTTTTTAACCTCGAAACCACTTTATATATGGCAGTAGACCGCACATTGGCCACACCAATTGAACCAGTACTCTTTCTGTCTCACTAGTCGGCCTCAATCTGATCTCAATATGGGGGTTCCTAACTAACATCTGTACAAGTATATGCAAGTGAAAACATTGGTCCGAGATATCTCCGTGCTTCCACTTCGCCAATTCGTCGATATGCAAAATAAGGGGTATCTTGATAATTAAACATCCTTCAGAACTCAAACCCACCTACGGCATGTCTGAGCCACAAATCCTGCCTCGATTTCTGCTTTACGTAGCTGCCATATATTTTGGGCCACCCTCTTGCTTAAAAAGCCAGTCACTATTGGCATCGACCATAAAGTTGGTGATATTGAACTCATTTGATGCCCCCAAGCTTGTTCCGTGGTCATTAGACGTGTCCATATCTGTACCTGGTGGCCCAGGTGTACCATTAACGGCGGAGATGTTTTCGCCTCCAAGTGGAAGACGCGGCACATTGAAAAAATCGAACACGTCGAGATATTCAAGCTCGTTGGGTGCTGGTGTCCTTGCTGGCGTAACGCTTGGTAGCCTACTCAACGCTGAGCCACCCGGTTGCCTGGGCTGTCGCGATATGAGGAAGTCCAAGTCAAATGCCGTACGTCGCATGTCAGAAAGTATCTTAACTGAGCTGGGGGTGATACCATCTCCCTGTCGTTCGCTGTCACGATGCTCTTCTAGCACTCTCTGCAGTAGCTGGGAATATCGAGCCGCAACAGGCCAGTATCGTCCCATCTCCCGCAGGCTATCGACGAAGAATGGAAGTTGGGGTGAGAGTTTATGCTCAACAGTGGATCCATGGACAAGGAGAAGGCGTGCTGAAACCCAGAGAGTAAAAGCAAAAGGGGGCCCCAGCTTTGCCAACATTCCATTGTTCACAACAAATTCGCCAAGGGCAGCCACGTTTTCAACTGCGCCGTGGCATCGCTGTGATGCGCTATACGATGGTGTGAATATAGGTGACCTCGTTGTGGGGTAAGCGGCTGATGAGTGAAGACGGATGACCGCTGTGTGGTATGTAGCATGAAGCATGACCCATGCGCAGTTGATGTTCTTACTTCCTGGGTGGAAGAGCTTTGCCATGTTTCCAAACTCACCAGGAAGACTAAACTTCCAGGAGGTTAGCATATTGTCGAGCTCCTTGTAGCGCATCTGCCATTGTTCCACGTCACTCAGAGCACTGATATCAATAGGCTGCTTCAGAAACTTGTGTATCTTGGATAGAATACCAAGAATCTCAATATAATAGGCAAATGCACCTAAGTTCTCTGGTTGGTCGATGTCGTGCCCCGGAGAGCCCGAGTGTAGATCGGTACTAAACCATCTAGTATCGACCTTTTGGTTTTTGATCCACAAATCATCACGACAAGGCAATGTCCTATCGATTTCCTTGTCATCCAGAGCAAATTCAAAGGCGGTTGCAAGAGTTGCGTATCGATCCAAGAGGTAAATCATCCAGAATAACCGACGTCTGGCTTCTTCTTCGATAAAATCCTTGGGTTCCGAAAGTGTCATTGCTCGAAGTGTATAGATCGAAAGATAATGAGGCGATACAGTGGAAGAAGTAGTTTCCACAGCAAGACCAAGCTGCACCACCGATCGGGTTATGAGAGCCATAATATTCCACCCAGGTGGACCATTACTACTTCCACAAAGGTCGAGTGCAAGAATAACGAGAGCTTGCAACGCTTTTACAGAAGAGTTTTCCATGCCGTAAAGAAGAACCCGTTCTTTGGAAACTCGGTGATAGTGCTCCCGCCGCTCCTCCGTCAGCCTCGCATCCGTCGAGTAACGCATGGTCGTTGCCACAATTGCATGAAGCAGAACTCGATCTGTTTCATCGAGGGCAGATGGCCCAAAGAGTGTATCCAGAGTTGTTTTGCGGTGAAGAATCGGGCACCAAGTATTGATGTGCTTAAAATAGAGATCAACCAGTGCGTAGAGAAGGTCGTAAGGCGGCATGTCTCGATCCGGGTCGAGGTTCCTGGAGCTGCCGACAAGGGTGCTGTAGGTGAATGAATATTTGGCTGTACAGAACTATAATAGTCTTGGGTGGTATTATTGTGTTGTATAGGTGATAGTTGAGCAGGCGGCGCAACAGACAACGACCCACGATTCCGACCCTGGTACCCATCGTTCATCCTGGGGGTAGGAGCTACATTAAACTCAAGACTCTGTGTACTTGGGGCGAAGTTTGAGCTGGGAGCTCTCTGTCCGAACAAGGCAGTGTCAGTTTGAGGTGTGCGAACTGGTTCAGAAGGCCTGAAAAGGGTTGGATGGGTGTCTCGCGGAGTTCCTTGGTCGCTAGGAAGGCTTGGATTACTGTGCTGAATACTGGCGGCGAGGATGGGATTTGTGTTGGACGCCAGGGTACCATGAAGGATCTCAGCATGAGAGCGCAATATCTCTTCAAGTTTGTCAAGGCGCTGCTCAAGCTCGCGACCATAACCCGCTCTCAAGCCAGGCTTCTTGCGCTCTTTATATTCACACACAGCGCCATTGCGGGTACACCAACCGCAAGAAGGCTGGCCACGATCACATTTGACCTAAGAGGCAGAAGGAGTTAGTGCTGTGAACAAAATGAAACATCGGGACAAAGGATTGTGTATTAAGAAGCATACCTTTCTTTGCTTACATAGCTCACATCTAGGAATAGTATTGTTAGCTTCAGCGTCGGCGACGTCTGGTATGCTAGAAGAATAGGCAGATTGAAGTTGTAACGTGGTATAGTAGTTTGGATTTGGTGAGGGCGGGGAGAATGAAGCATGGGGTGCTGAAGTGGCCTCGGATGGCGGCATGGTCTTGATAACAGTGTACAGGAAATGTAGATAAGACTCCAACATGATTACCAGATCGGAAGCCTGCCAAGAGGAGAAAAGAAATCCTTGGTTTGAGACATGGACTTGATAAGAGGCTGAGGGGGCAGTATGATTGACAAAGTGTGTAGGGAACAAACAAAGACCGGTAGAGCTGCACTTACGAGACTGAGACAGGACGCTTCCTTTTCCCGTTATGAGAGAGAGTTTCGTGGTCGCCATGGTCTTCATCCTCGCTAGGGAATTGGTTGGCTTCATCACTGTCTACTTCTGTAGATGGCGGACGATTCTCTACCGAGCCATCGCCCAACATTTTGCTGGCCCCGTTCTGCATCGAGAGTGAGATGTTGGGCTTCAGGTGCCTATTCCAGAGCCCTTGCCGCTGGTCTCGTGTGTCGGTACGATGCAAGAACGAGCTCACCAGCAGTCGTGTGAGCGATGAGAATAGTGAGGCCGAACAACAGGGGTACGCCAAGCCAAGGCGAGCATGCGACGAAATAATCAATAGTAGATACGCGCGCGAAAGAGATGTCCGTGTTTGCTGCAAAGAGGACCTCGCGATCCGGGATAAAGGCAAGCGGGATCAGGAGAATGATCGCCCGAGGATAAATAGGCCTGCACTGGACTAAAAGTACGGATACAGTACGTACAAAAGGAATGGGTGTAAGGACCTGCACTGCGACTAGGGATGCCCTATCCTATTGTGGTCAGGGTGATATCAGAAATTTCAGCCAATACCGCGAATTGCCGACGGGCATGAATACGTTCGATAAACGTTATTTATGAGCTGTTCCCTCCCCTTCGCCTGTCAGCTGTTTTTCTTGCGATCTTGCTCGCTTTCTGCTGGCTTTGTGCCTCGGACGGATGGGAAGTGGCGCCGTGATGACCGGGCCAATTTGAGGTGGACCGAGGTGGACTCGGGGCTAAATACGGTCGGTAGCTAGGCTCAAGCTGCCCGGTTTCGTCGGTATATTTCCGTGGGTTGGAGTCACGGATGAAATTACATGAAGAGTTGTAGAGAAGCTCAAGGGGTAAAATAAATCTAGAGATTTAGCCGGCCAGGTGAGGGACTGTATCCGTAGAGGAAGGACGGTAAGGTAAGGTTAAGCCTTGAGGAAAGAGGCAGTCGTCTTGCACATGCCATGAAGTTTCCAGGAACGGACCCAAACTTCTAAAAATGCGGAGAGAAGAAACTGGCCCTCACGCCTCACGCAGGACGCCGCACGAAGCTCTTTCCTCAACGGGTGTTGTGGAAGGCGGGGAAATGAGAGAAGCGGTATAATCTGATTCGTGGAAAGCGAGTTTAATATGGATGCATCGCCAAGTATGCCCCAGACGGGTATAGCCCCTTCGCTAACTTAATGCTGCCTTTGATGGATGTGTTCAGCCTCAGAGTGGTCACTGTTTATCAAGCGAGTCGACTACGGAGGAATGGTAAGCTCAAGGGTTTGAATAGAGTTGACACCCATTGTGAGTTATAGGTAGAGTGTAGGGAATACTAGGTATATGCGTGGGACATTAATACGTATACTCACCAACATCTGGCATCCATATATCTTCGTTGAACGCCGGACTACCTCTGGATTCCCGTCCCCAAAAACCCAAATGATTGTATTTGTAGTCTTGTACCTTACCTCCCCTGTCACCCCGCAATTGAAACCCGGACACGGCTTTGAACAATTGTGGCAGAATTCAAGATGGCTGAATGCACACATATTCAACATGAGCATGACTAGAACAGAGAAGTTGTCCGGTGAGATGGATGGTTAGAGTCGTGCGCACCTGTGCTATTTAGCCGGTAGACAATAAACCATTATCCAATAATAAATTCCGCCAATATCTATCTCTGGAGGATCAAAGACGATGAGAAAAACTGGGACCAAGCCATGAGCCGCAAACACTCGCACTTCCCGATCATGACTCCCGCGAGAGAACCACCGAGAAAATGTGGAGATGGTAGTGTAATTGGGGACGCCTCCATTCTTCAACACCAACTTCGGTATATCTTGACCCGATATCTGTTTCATCAGACGGGAATCCGGCGGGTGCTTTACCGGTCTATGCCATCACGAGACTGACTGTCCAGTCATTCATGAGCTGTCCGACCAAAGTCATTGGGTAGCCGTTGTCTTCCATGATATGTTTAATCCACCTGGTAGTGCCACCGGCCAATCCTTTGTAAAGAGGCTCATCCCCAGCTCGTAGCAGTTCTTCTTCTTCTCCAACTCTCCAACTCTCCATCAATCTCTCTTTCAAGTTCAGGCTTCGCAAGCTTGGCCTTATTCCATTCCATTTCCTTGCCCTCTTATAAGCCAATCGACTGTCAACGTCATCATGACTTCTGTCAGAGACTTCCCCAAGATCAAGGCCATAAGGTCATTCATCATCGGTGGTGTAGGATCAGGTATGCCATGCTGCAATCCTATTATTAGGAAGAGAGAATTTGGAACAGCTATTGACCATTTTCAAAACAGGTGGTGATTATCACAACGTCAAAGGTGGCCACTGGTATGCTCACTCAACCTTCATGAAACTGACTGCGCCGTATCGCTCACATTCACAATCATAGGCTCATCGACAGTGATATCTCAACTCCAGCTTCAAAATGGGATCAATACAAGAAGTCGCGAACCAGCTGGGGAATCAACGTCCTTGGCTCGTTCTTAGTTGAGATCGAGGCCACAGATGGAACCGTCGGATTTGCAACTGGATTTGGAGGTGAGTTCTACTTCTACAGGAAAGCTATAAGACGCACCACCAGTGTGTGTGTGTGCGTGTGTGTTTGATAGCGAGTATGACAGAGTACTAACAAAGCATCAAAAGGTCCTCCTGCCTGTTGGCTCGTCCACGAGCACTTCGAGCGTTTCCTCATCGGTGCCGATCCTCGCAATACCAACCTTCTCTTCGAGCAGATGTACCGAGCCTCTATGTTCTATGGTCGCAAGGGCCTTCCTATTGCCATCATTTCTGTCATCGATCTTGCCCTCTGGGATCTCCTAGGAAAGGTTCGAAACGAGCCCGTCTACCGTCTTATTGGTGGTGCTACCAAGGAACGTCTTGACTTCTACTGCACCGGCCCCGAGCCCACAGCCGCCAAGTCCATGGGCTTCTGGGGAGCCAAAGTTCCTCTGCCATTCTGTCCCGACGATGGCCATGAGGGCCTGCGCAAGAATGTCGAATTCCTGCGAAAGCACCGAGAGTCTGTTGGCCCGGATTTCCCCATCATGGTCGACTGCTACATGAGTCTTAACGTCACCTACACAATCGAGTTGGTCAAGGCTTGTCTCGACCTCAACATCAACTGGTGGGAGGAGTGCCTATCACCCGACGATACCGACGGCTTTGCGCTGATCAAGCGTGCTCATCCTACAGTCAAGTTCACCACTGGTGAACACGAGTACTCCCGATACGGTTTCCGCAAGCTTGTCGAGGGCCGCAACCTCGACATCATCCAACCCGACGTCATGTGGCTTGGTGGTCTTACTGAACTACTCAAGGTTGCGGCTCTGGCTGCTGCCTACGATATTCCTGTTGTCCCTCACGCCAGTGGTCCTTACAGCTACCACTTCCAGATCTCTCAGCCAAACACCCCCTTCCAGGAGTACTTGGCCAACTCTCCTGATGGCCGCAGCGTACTGCCTGTATTTGGAGACCTCTTCACCGACGAGCCCATCCCTACAAATGGTTTCCTGACTACCGCCGACCTGGATAAGCCTGGTTTTGGCCTGACTATCAACCCTGCTGCCAGACATAAGCTCATCCCTAGTGATTACTTGTTCAAGATGCCCCAGGTTGGCTCTCTCCCACCCCCCAACCCTTCAGAGGAGAGTGAGGAAACCAGCAAACCCAACGGAACCCTGGATTCCCTTGCGGCCAAGGTAGAGAGTCTCACAACCTCAACAACTTCCTAGAAGGCGACTGTCTTGCAACAGGCCATTGTCATCTTCTCGTATCCTGGGGCAAAGGCCACGATGGTGTTTGCATTTTTGTGGCCGCGTGATAGAATTTAAGGAAGACAAGTAGATTGTCCATGGATTGTTGCGTTGAACTAAATAGAGGGTAATTTTCTTGTGGTTCCATATTACATCATTTCTGAGGATATTCCTAAGCAACCAATAGAACAAAAACATTTCAAAATCATAGATTCGTCGCACTTGTGATATCTGAATGCGTTGAAGAAGAATTCAATTGAGAGTAGAACACAAGGAGCTAAAAGCATGAACAGCACAATTGCTGCCAGGCGGCCTTCTGCCATAATTAGAGCTATCGAGAACCCAAGCTGAGTTCTGTTTCGTACCCTACACAACCTAATGAATTGCAATTAATATCACAGTAAGGATCAAGCACGATCTTGTCATCATGGTCCACACAGAGGTGTGTGCACACCCTACAGCCCAAGAAGGAAGGGAGGAATTGCGCGTAGATGCGACGTTGAGAAATGACATGTATCGTGAGTCCCCTTTTCTGGGGTTAAACGGTGACCGTCGAGGGTCCAACGCCACCTCAAGACGGTGGCCGTTCTGTAAGCCCACATCGTGGCCACCGTCACGATACCCCTAGGCTCCAGTAAAGAAGCTGCTGGCTTGAGCGTCCGGTACCGAACTTTGGGATTTGTGGGAACCGCTGGTGTAACAGAGGCGTGCTGCGATTGTCATTGACTAAGATAGCGCAAGATTGGCAGCTCACGATCGTTCCTGTATTATGAATTGGTGTTTTGATTCAATTGGAACTTTGACCGCCCAGAACGATAGGCTTCCCCGCTACCTACCTACCTACGTACCGAACACTACAGTCTCAGGCCTGAGGTGGTCAAACTTTTTAGCGCCAAGCTCCTCCACAATCCAACAACCACTGGCATTTCCCCGCCGGATTCTCGTGTTAAAGCACACCGAGACAGCAACAAAATTCACCATGCGGAATAAATCTGATTTGCTAGCGGCCCCTCGCTGGCTGGTTCACCGAGGCTTTTCTACCACAGATATTGAAAGATAATATCAGTTCGGGGATTCGGCTTGAGTGCTTTGCCGCAAGCAGAGTCGCGTCCTTCTTTTTGGATGCGTCCCGCCATTTGCGCGGGTCATGATGGATACCTACTCACCACCAAAGGAGGAAGGCTCGGTACTATTAAGAGCCGTTTCCCGTAAGTGAGGGGAAGGTTTATGATGAAAGAGACTTTGAACTTGCGATCGTTTCAAAATTACTTGTAGAAATCATTCTAAGCAAAGCCATAGCATACAGGTCAACTACCTTTTACCTTTCAAGACCCTTCCTACGGACTCAGCGACTCCTCATCCTAAGCATCAAATTCTCTTGACGAACCAACAAGAGGTTGAAGTTGAATCAAACCCTCACGAGCATCTATTGGATACTGCAGCGTTGCAAGAATAATTGGGATCAATACTTACAGCGAACTGCACATTCTCACACGCAATCATGTTGATGCCAGCGGGTCTTCTAGCCAACAAGAGCGCCATCATCACTGGTGGCACAACTGGCATAGGTCGTGCGATCTGCCTTGAGTTCCTTCGACAAGGTGCTCATGTCGTGGTCAACCACCTGGGCCTTGAAAAGGACAAGGGCCACCTTGAATCACTCATTGACGAAGCCGAAGCCATTCGCAAAGCATCCTCAACAGCTGGCCACCTTGAGCATCAAGCAGGCGACGTCCGCGACCCAGCGACAGCGACAGAGCTGGTCAAGAAAGCCGTTGAGCACTCCCCCAAGAACAGGCTTGATGTGTGTGTCTCTAATGCGGGAATCTGCACATTTGCCGATTTCTTGACACTCGAGCCGGATTTGCTTCATTCTACAGTGAGAACGAACCTGGATGGCGCTTTTTACGTAGTTCAGGCTGCTGCAAGGCAGATGGCACTCAACCAAGAGCCCAAGGGCGGAAGTATTATCGGTGTCTCGTCCATCTCAGCACTTGTCGGTGGTGGTCAGCAAACACATTATACTCCCACCAAGGCAGGTGTCCTGAGCTTGATGCAGAGCACAGCGTGTGCCCTAGGAGAACACAACATCCGGTGCAACGCTCTTCTGCCAGGCACAATCCGCACGCAGCTCAACGACGCCGATCTGGCTGATGATACCAAGAGAACTTACATGGAAGGACGTATCCCTCTGGGACGAACAGGTTCACCCTCTGATATGGCTGGCCCGGCCGTCTTCCTGGCGTGTCCAGAGCTGAGCGGATACGTGACGGGTGCACAACTTCTCGTCGACGGCGGTCTGTTTGTCAACCTTCAATGAAGGAGAGAAGATTAAGCTCGTGGGGAGAAATGGGGATATGGAGAAGTGGAGAAGCGGAGGCGGAGCACTATCACGAAGCACAACCGAAACCTGGAGAAATGAGAGGGAAACCAGGAATCAGGAGATTCATTGTGGATATGAGTCAATTTTTAGTCGGGCGGGGATATATCTTCTTGAGTCGTGGAACTTATTGACTCGTGGAGTTTGGCGATGTTTTGTCACAAATGTATTGGGTACCGGAACTGGACGCCCATGTATGCGACGGGGTAACCGGAGCCCCGGGGGCGGTGCTATTAACGCATGGCTGACCCGGGGTCGCGGGGCCGGGCTTCAACAACAGGCGGCCGGCGACTTCAGTTTTCGTTCTACTTCAAGGGGGCGCATACAAGGCATTGATCGATGCCCAAATTGGAAACGCCCAGGGGAACTAAGGCACGTTTGAAGGGAAAAGAAAACGCGGGTGACAGGAGGCATGTTTGTGCGAATTTAACAGACACCGAATCAATTCGCATATCGCGGCTTTTCCCCTTCTTCCTTGAGACGTTAGAGTGCATGGAGGGTATTACTGTAGATCTCTCCTGCACCGTATCCGTTCCCGTCACACCCTTGTGCTCACTGTTCAGGATTATCGTTGCTTTCACCCTCCATCACAGACCAAGGAAAACGTGAGAGATATTCCGTCCGATTCAGCATTAGAGGGCTGAACGTTAGTGCTAAGTGGGAGATTTCAACGTAACTGGTAAATGATAAGCAGGAGGTGGCTAGGATGTTTGACGGGAGTCGACCGAAGCTGTACACTATACTCGAGCCAAGCCACTTCCTACCACGAGCTTGTTGGTAGCTGTACATACCAATCTCTTGGGAATTTTAGGAAGCGGCGAAACCAAACACCGCCATTTAGAAGAAATTTGAACTCTATTTGGTAGATCTTCTTTCTAGAAATTCTCTGCAGAGAATAGTGACATCAATGGTTGATGTCAACTTCAAAAGATCCAGCCACAAAGAAAAGGTAAACATTCTGTTGCACCAATTTCCCCCTTACCGTTGAGATCACCGTAACGCTCGACTTACCATCAGTACTGTACTACTCCGTATTTTCTCCAGTATTATCCCCTCATTGTTGACTTTCATCCAACGTTGTGCTCCATCAAACACAGGGATGATGGCTGGAGTATCCGTAATATGGCATTAATCGCGCGCCTGCCCCGCGCCCGCCGCGAACATTTGATCGAGACATACGGATATCGAGGAGATAGATGCCAAGCGCCATGATCCATGATCCATGATCCCAGTAGGAATAATAATACCAAATTCATGACAGTTGTCTCAAGAGGCCGCCCAAATGACACATGATAGACCAACAAGACATTGGTCCTTCAAACCGTGGATAAATGGGCAAGGAGATAACAAGGCAGGCAGTGGAATCGAATCATACGCATGTTTGTTTGAGAGATGTCAAAAACGGTACGGTGAGAATGACGATGATGACTACCATATCAAGATAACAGTAAAGAACGAGCTGAGCCCAGCCAAGACCAGCCAAGCCAAGCTCGGCTGGACTGAAGTGGCAGGCCGGCGCAGTGACTTGCAGCAAGCCCAGTACCAAATTGCTCAGCCCTTGAATGAACCGACCCCTTCAGTACTGGAGGACCCTGTGTGCGTGCTGCCGCCTCATGCAGATCCAATCCCGATAGGGGTGATAACCGTTATCTCTTGACCGCGTTTCACATGCTTTCAGGGACAGATCTTGTTGTGTTAAATGGCTTGTGTAAACTGTTGCGGCACACATGTTGTGCAACCATATGACTTCCTCTGCCGTAATGCAGAGTATCTGTTATGGTATCAACATGTCATGCATTGCAGTTGCGTTATTTCGTAACTCTTGTTTTGATCTAATTTTGTCCAGATCTCAGCATAATTGTCGATTGCTGTGCAATGTAGCACTTGTGAGACGGCATGGCAATGAATAATCATTTGCTGATAGTGCCAGCCGAGTGTGGCCGTCCCAGCAATAGGTGGATGACGGACCCGCCGGAGGGTCCGTACGGCATGGCTGATAGGGCTTCGGACCGGACTGCGGGGCACAGGCGGACCCTGAGCGGAGCTAGCTTGACGTCACCCAAAACAACGGACCGAAACTGTGCGCAAAAAAAGAAGAAAATTTACCAAACGGGAATTAGATTTGCGCTGAATCGACGAACCGACTCTCGATTTCTTGACGTCAACGTCCCTTGCAATCCAATTGAAGTCGAGTTGCGGATTGGCTTGGACGGGTATTGGACTGGATGTACCAAGTCAGGGGGGCCCTACTCCGTAAGTTACACTGGATTGTAAGCTTCTGATAAGGAATGAACATGCCCTTTGCCTGATAAGATGGCGAAAGGCTGCTGATTGAGCTTATGTAGAGTTGAGAATTACTCAAAATCTTACGGATGTCTTGTAAAAGATACATGGTAGTTTCCGAATTTAAGTATAGAATCATACTGTAAGTAAGTCTCGGTAGAGTATAATTGGATTGCTAGGTATTTGAGTTGAATTGTTGCGTAACGTTTCTAGGGTGATAGTGGACCGTAGAGTATCTTTGCAATCCCACCGTGGACGATACCTCTTCTTACAGACGGTCACCGTATTGGCGTCATGGATGAAGATGCTTGACGGTGGATACCCTATTAGTGTCGAATCCTGTTTCTCTGGAGGAACTCGCGCTTGATGTCGTCGAACTTGCATTGGTTCTCACGCCGAGAACACAATCCCAGTATACACAGAGTTTGCGCCCTAGCCCTTGAGAAAAGAACCCCTGAAGAATTTCACCGCATGGTCGAGACACATGCAAGCCTCTTTCTGTCGTGTACATGGTAGGGTCCTTTGGATGGCTAGTCAGATAATCAGACAGTCAGACAGTCAGAGACTGGCTGTAAATGGCCGATACAGAGACCCTGATTGGCGATGCGGACTTTGGCAGGGAGCCTCAGGGTCCACACCAAAGAAGATTTCTTCTCCCACGGTACGAAGTACATCTTTACCGTTAGCAGACGCTACGGTGGTGTACCGTTTCGACCGCTATCTGCTACGATTCAAGAGAGCCAGATAGGAGAATGAGAATCAATTGGCGATCCCAAGCCACGTCTCACATCTCACGGCTAACGTCCCACGTGTGACGAAACCACAAAGTGCTGACTGAAAAATGTCATAATTTGAGGGTTCCATGCCGTCTGTGACTCTTTGTCTGACTGTCTCTGTATCGCCCATTATACCAGCTCCAGTTGCGTTATTTACGAGCCCATGGTTGACAAATGAGGACAGGGCATGTTTCGTATCGTTGGGACTTGCTCGTTTCCATCTCTGGTCATGACGTTCAGCGAACAGACCCGAGGTGAAGTTGAGAGTGGAGTCGACTTGCTATTAGTGCGGTGACGGCGTCTAGAAAACCAGGTGCCAGAGTTCCAAGCTACTAAGGTACTAAGGCTGCGACTCGCGAGGCCAGGATACTGCGATATGGGCCCGCCCCAGCCGCAGGAGAAGGAACAGCACGCTGTCAGAAGTTCTCGTAGTCAATACAATGGGTCTTGTGGTACGGTAGCAGGGAACAACAGGTACACTGTACCCGTCCAACTTGCGCAGGCAGGTACCTGGGCCCTGGGGGGTACGCAACAGCCAGGAAAGCAACACCGTCATCAACCTTCCCGTCCCTTACCTCATACCTCTTGAAGGTTTTTCTACTGTAACCAAAACAATGCCTCGCAATCAATTCTGTGGAACCTTCACTGTGGGTAAGGGGTAGTTATTCCATGGCTTGCCACGGTTTTGATTGACAATGCCTGACTCGGTTATTGGGCCCGAGCTACGTATCGACGGGCGTCTACCGAAGAAGCAGAAGCAGAAGCCATCGATTCGATATCGATCAGAGGAAACCATGGATGGCTATGGCCAGGGCCAAGATGACGCTCTACTCGATGATTGTACCGGTACCCTCAGTCCCATGGAATCTGACGCATTGCCCTCTTACCCTCCGCTTGAGGTCTAAATCTATAAAGCCCCAGATTTCTCCCACCGTTCTTGACGGTAGAAATCATCATCCTCCAGCATTCCCCAGATTCAATATCCACTATCACCATCAACACTCAAACACACAAATAGCTCGATACTCCCGACAAGTTCTTCGAACATCTCTCGATATCTATCTATCTACCTGAGTCTCCTCGAATCGCTTCACCAAACCACCAACCTCACGCGTCTTAATCGTTACGCGTGCGCCTGAACAGGACCATCCCAGTTCTTAACCATAACAACATTATCAACCCCAACATCATGTCTTCACAACAGACCGAGTTCTTCAGGGACAACCTCCCCTCCCCCGGCGAGGTCACCACTCCTGACTCCATCCCCAGCTCTCCTGAGCTTGGTAGCTCTAGCTCTAGCGACAGCATCGCTAGCCTCGGATCTCCCGCTTCTCCCCTCTCCCCTCCCGTCACCCAGCCTGTTGCCGACTCATTTGTCTTTGCTTTCGACATTGACGGTGTCCTTGTTCGTGGTGGAAAAGCCATCCCCGAGGCTCTCCAGGCCATGAAGGTCCTCAATGGCGAAAACGAATATGGCATTCAAGTGTAAGTCAATTCCCACAATATGCAGTCACCGATCCACCATCCCCAGATTTATTCTGGGGTGGTCCACAAAATAAAGAGCATCGTGATATGCACCTGAATATTAAACCATGCAGTGCTAACTTACCTCTTCTAGGCCTCACATTTTCCTTACCAACGGTGGTGGTAAGACCGAAGAGGAGCGATGTGGTGATCTCTCCGGCCAGCTTAACTGCGACATCAAGCCTGGCCAGTTCATCTGTGGCCACACTCCCATGAGGGAGATGGCTGAGAAGTACGGCACTGTCCTTGTTGTTGGTGGTGAAGGCGAGAAGTGCCGACACGTCGCTGAGGGCTATGGCTTCAAGGACGTCGTGACCCCTGGCGATATTATCAAGCACAACGCTGCTACCACTCCTTTCCGCAAGCTCACTCCTGAGGAGCATGCCAACTCTCGCGAAAGAGACTTTACAGATGTTGTCATCGACGCTGTGTTTGTATTTGCCGATTCTCGCGACTGGGCTGGCGATATCCAAATTATGCTCGATGTTGCTATGTCCAAGGGTGGCCGTCTCGGCACCCGCAGCGAGACCAACGATGAGGGCCCACCATTCTATTTCTCTCACAACGATGTTGTATGGTCTGCTGCTCACGAGCACGTCCGTCTCGGTATGG
Source organism: Fusarium avenaceum (assembly GCA_025948275.1). Taxonomy (NCBI): domain Eukaryota; kingdom Fungi; phylum Ascomycota; class Sordariomycetes; order Hypocreales; family Nectriaceae; genus Fusarium; species Fusarium avenaceum. Next base: position 4,659,546 of record CP109670.1, on the reverse strand, counting down.
GAGCCCTCCGCCGCATGTTCGAGGTTACCTTCAAGGACCTCACTGGAGGCAACGGTGTCCTTCATACCCACGCCTTCGGCAAGCCTCAGGTTTCTACCTTTGAGTTTGCTTCTCGCTTGATGGGACAGTGGCGACAGACTGAGCATGGCCTTATTGCTCCCCCAGACACTGTCTACTTTGTCGGTGACACTCCTGAGAGTGACATTCAGGGTACCAACGCTGTCAACAAGGTTGCCGACAACGACTGGTACAGCATCCTTGTCAAGACTGGTGTTTACCAAGACGGAACCGAGCCCGCCTTCAAGCCCCGCGTCACTGTTGAGAACGTGCTTGATGCTGTCAACCACGGTATCAAGCGCGAGATGGACAAGAAGGCAGCCAAGGGTCAACTCACCAAGCCTGCTCTTGTCCCTGATTCCGTTATTACTGATATCGCAGTCGATATGGATGGCATCACTATCTAAGCCGAGCCACCCTGTTCTCTTCACACATTACACTTCGGGATAAGAACTTTTTTCTTTGGATTTAGGCGGAGTTTGGGATCTTGTTTTTTCTTTTGTCACAGCACAGCCATGCGATACGAACTGTCTTTTACGCATGCATCTGCATTACGGCCCCTGCAGGTGCCATGAGCACACTACACATTTACGTTTTGAAGATCTGATAGAACATACATCATTCGGATAAACCGAAGAGTTCGAGATTCGAGGCTTTTCGTCTTATCTAGCTAGATTCTAACACCCCTCTGATGCACCACCCAACTATACCCTTGATGCGCATCACATCAATAGAACAGCAAAAAGATAGAAACAAATCAAGACTTTTACAATGACTATTATGCCTGCACCTTAACATTGTGATGCGTGTTTCCATGAAGATTATTGATGAGACCAATCTTGATCTCTTGACATTTGGTTACAAATATGATTAGAATAGCACGTAGTAAGCACATACATAATCTATGGTTTAGTTACCTAACCCAAGGGGGCTCCGGATGTATACACAACTACTGTACCTACTAAGCAAAATCCAATTCTCGATTCTTTGATTGCCAGCATCGAGATCGCGTCTTGATTCTCCATCAGTCCCGCCTTACGAACGTACTTCACGACCCAAGTCCACTATGTACCCATATTTTAAGACCGAGGCCGAGATGGCGAGACTCAACTTCGATCCCAAAGCGTGCTCAAAAGTGACTCAGCTGGCGTCACATTTGCGATTGCGATAATTTGATCCTCATAGTGTCACCGACCATTGTTCCTTTAGAAAATCCTCAGCCCTTTTGTTGAGGCTGTGTGTATCTGTAGAGATCGACATCAAATATTAGGGATAAAAGAGAAGCTTAGAATGACGACTCCGGTGGGACGGGTTCGTGTTTGATACCGCATGATAAAGCGCCAATCTTTTTCTCCAGTTCTCCAAGCCAGTAGTCTCTCAAGTTGTGCTCAACTTCACTGATAGCCTCGGTGTTCTTGACCCGGCATGGGCTCTACGTCAGTTTCCAGGAGCCGAACATTGGTCTGGAGGCCAAGTTCAGTAACACGAAGCTTTGTGGATTCATGCTGAGGCATCATTGCCATTGCTTGTCGTTAGTATCTCCTTGGCCTACGCCATCCTCGGGTTTTCTGTCAACTTCCTGAAAGACAAACCCTCCCCACTGTGAGCTAGCAGCCCAGCCAGCAGAGTCCACGACATCCTGTCTCTGTTCCTTCTGGCTCACAGCTTCTTCGGCACTTATACCCAATGCAAAGCCCCGAACATTCTCGCGTTCGACCCGCAACCATCCCTTCCAGCCCGTGGCGATATCACCAGCTCCTAGTCCGCCCACGACGATAGTTCCCCACCACTCACGACTGGCACTTCGTCGGGCTACGTCGCCATACAGGAGAATGCCCTCTGCCTCAGCCGCAAGAGCACGTACTTGTTCCAGATCGCCTCGTGCTGGTTTTTGAATGTAGACATGCTCCATATGGGTGGGTAAGCAGGTCAGTCGAGTGGCGTCGAAACGACCCTCGACGTCAATCACCAGCACGGCATAGAGGTGTGGTGGGCTGATGAGATTTGATATGAGCGTGTAGAGGAGCGGAAGATGGCGGCCAGATATACTGATGCCTGGGGATTTCGTGGTGTGAAAATGAGCAGCAGCAATATCGTCGAGCGAGGATATATGTGTCGACTTTGTCCGTTGTACGTGAGGTTGATGTTGGGCCTGGGTCGGGGCACCAAAAGCATTGGAGTCCAAGGTAAGTGACGAGCGCAGGCTCCGAAGCATCTGTCATCACTGCTCAGTACATGATAGAGAATGTAGTCCATGCAGTTGCGTAAAAAAACGCAGACAGGTTTGGGCAGTATAATCTGATAGGATATTTATGAAAGCACTAGCTTGCTTAACAGTCGCCTCATAACTACGAGGACTATGCTGTGCAAGAAATTCCTTAGGGTATTGTGACAAAAGCAAAATGAAGAATGCGGACTTGTTAGGAAATTGGAACAACTGAGCGGTATCTCTCCAAGAGATTCTCCAAAGTGATTGATAGCGATGTGGTGATGTTGCATGGTAATGAATGACCTGAAGGAGCAAAAAGCTTAGACCCGAATTGTCAACTCACCTCTTCCAGACTCATCTCTTCAACCTCCCCCAACAGTCGACTCCCAGTAGAAGCCTCCATTGCTGACGATAAAATAATAGGCCACCTCGAGAAAGCTTCTCCTTTCAGAACCTGGCCGTCGGCCGCGGCTAATAGTATCGACCACAATGGGATATCCTTGCCAAGTCTTTCACGCTTCAGAGCTTCCTGAGCATGTTCAAACGAACCTCAGCGGTCGCAAGCGCAAACTCGAGCAAGGGGCAAAGAATGTCGATCTCCCTAATTGCGAACTCCTTGGGATGCTGCAGTATAAGTGCGAGATCAAAGAGCCTGCCAAATGGGATAGTCCCGTGCAATGCTTTGCCGTTGAGAGATTGTTTCGAAAGTAAGTCCCTATGTTCGCCCGGCGCTTTTGAGTTTGAAGGTGTCAGTGGGTGTCAGAGTTCTAACAAATATGCTCTGCTTGCTTAGATGTGCAGACAAGAAGGGTTTGTTTATGGTTGAGACGACGGCGTGGGAGGGCAAAGATTATCCTATGGTGGGACGGAAAAGCGAGGATGGAAAGGATGGCAAAGACAAGACGCCTCCTCAGCACTATCACTGGCCATTGAGTTGGAATTCGCCCGACACGGCAAAATGAAACAATCCTCCAGCGAACAATATCGCATCTTCCACTAAATCATTATAAGATGGTATTTACATGCTTCAATACTGGAGGATTGAGTCATCTACAAAAGCTATAATAGCTTGATGACGGCATTGCCGGAATCGGCAGAGGTGCTCTCAAATCAACATGATCGAATTATTGGATGTTGGCTACGAACGCCGGGTATCTCCTACAATACAAACCCAGGAAAATAGAAACGATGCTATATACTCGCAGGTATAGGTTAATATTTACTTGTCAAAGAGTTGGTGATCTGATCTCATCAATACTCGTTGATCACGCACTACACCCCATTAACTCACGAAGATTGTCTGAAACGTATCATGACTGGGTTATCCTAACCCATAAGTACAAGTTGACAGGCGACCGTCTCATATGAAGCCTCATGGTATTATTCTTTCTACCCAGCTACACGACAAACGAAACATTGGCTAGTCGCCTCAGCGGATCTATGTGCACCCCCCATCTCTGTCGATGCGCTTGCTTGCTTCAACTGGCGCAATCTCGATTCTGCAGCTCCTTTCTTTTACTCGCTCTTCTGAGCGGCTCGCTCTTCCTCGAGCTTGATGTAGTAGTTGTCGCGGGCGTTGGTTCGGGGCATGTGGAAGCCGTACCTGTATCGCAACGGTAAGTCCTTCCGTCTTGCTGTCGTGTCGTTTCGGCGGTGATATTCCTTACCAGAAGAAGTTGGCCATGACGAAACCGGAGCCTGGAGGTTGCTAGTCAGCCCGATGTCCTGATACCCTTCAACCAACCACATCACGGGAATTGTCAGCTCCCTGAAGATCCTCCTCTTAAATGGGCAATTGCCAGTTCATATAACTCGGTTCAGCTCGTGAAATAAGGCGACATACCGAGGGCGATGCTGAGGTCCAGGACGAGGTTTCGTCGGAGCATCTAGCGTAAGTGTCAGTCCACGAAAAGCTCTGGTACCGAGGGTGGGCTCCTCTGGTCCGGGCGAATGCGAAAACCGAGCCATTGAGTCGGGGGAAACGTACACCAGTGATGGGTCGGACGGCCATTGTGATTGATTTGTTTTTGCGAAGCTGTTCGGGCGAGGGAGCGAAGCGTTCGGGAGGGTGCGGAGGTATTGGAGGGTTTCGATGTTGTCAAGCAGTTCCAAGTTGATCCCGGAGATGGGCTGATGTTAATCGCGCTAGCGCTTCAAGGTCACGTGCCTCTCACTAAGGTTGACGGCTGGACCAGCATTCCGGGTCAACGGCGGTAAAATACGGATAGCATCTGCGGAAAAGAATCTCGCCTATCGAACGGCTCTCAATAGCAAGACACATCTTGTGAGAGCGACTCATAAGACTGGTTGGTTTGCAGAGCCCGACAACATCTGCAACCATGAGTCTCCGATTAGCCGCCCGGCGGCTGGCAGTATCAGGTACGACGATACCCTGCTCGCTTTCCTTGCCGCTCAATTGGCTCTCAAACTCGCAAAGACTAACTGAGAGCTTCTCTATATAGCAAGGACCGCGCAACCTGTATCCAGCACACCCGCCCCAGTCTTCTCTACAACAGTAGGACCCTCCGTACAGCGACGACACAAATGGGCCTCAAATCTCTTTAAGGGATGGGGTAAGCCTCGAAACAAGGACGCCGGAACAGTAGCGAGCCTGGACCCCACCTCTCAGCTCGACAATCCTAAGAGCCGTGAAGAATATCTCCAGAAGAGCATGTATAGCGGTGTTGAGGACAACATTTTCCAGGACGAGATTGAAACATCCAGCACCGAAGCCGCACCTGGCTCCCCCGAGACTGAGCAAAAGACCAAAGAGAACATGGCCCTGGTTGTGGACCCCGACCCTCGGAGCCGTGTACGCTGGCAACGAAAGAAGGTTATCCAGATGGTTCAGCGCAACGGCCGCCTGACGAGGGAGGAGCGTATCCAGATGACAGAGCGACAACTCCTGCACAAGAGCGAATTCCTGCCCACAAGTCTCAAGAAGCTCGTCATGCTAGCCCGCCAGATCGCTGGTAAGAACGTCGACGATGCCATTCTGCAAATGAAGTGGTCCAAGAAGAAGATGGCGGCCGAGGTTGGATACTACCTCGAGGAGGCTCGCGATTTGGCCATTGCCCAGCGTGGTATGGGGCTCGGAAAGGTCAACAACGAAACTCTGAGAACCCCTAAAAAGATTCAGACAGTCGATGGCAAGTGGCTTGAGATTGAGGATCCTACACGCATGTACATTGCTCAGTCATGGATTGGAAGAGGCCCTTGGCGAGGAAAGAAGATCGATTACAAGGGTCGTGGACGCATGGGTATCATCAAGCATCCCAGCACAAGTATGTTTCCGCAGTTGTTCCTGTATTTTTCCGGGAAATACTAACTGACTAACCTAGGTCTAACGGTTCTACTGAAGGAGGAGAAGACAAGAATACGAGAATATGAGGAGCGAGTGGCCAAGAAGAACAAAAAGGGACCTTGGGTGCATCTACCCAACCGACCAGTATATGGACAAAGACCATACTATTCATGGTAAATTAAGAGCCTGCCATTTGCAACATTGGATTTTGAAAAGACTCGTGGGAGTGAGATACCACAAGAGGCCACCATGTAATTTCTCATAGAAGCTTGTAAGATATGTACAATGAATGGGATGTACACTTGATCAAGACGGACGTAAACTCTTACAGACATGTTGCGGTTACTTGCTGTGACTTTTCAATTACCACATGAGCTTGCTTTCAAAGCGAATGTAGTATCTTGGCCGTTGGGTATTTGGCCAGCACCAGCAAAAACAAAGCGTGCTCGGTAGGAACGTCACTCTCACTCACTCTTCCAAGTTAATGGAGCACGGTCACAGTAAAGACAATTGATACATCTCAACTAAGCATTTGCCATGTAGCGACAGGTATGTAGAAAAGACTGCGCAAGAGCCGTTTGCAATATATTGATTGAACCCGCGGTTGCCATGTTATAACGCCAATATCCCCCACAATCTAGCTTAAACCATGTGTCGTGGTTCCTCTCGAGGAAGCATGTCCTCGTATCGATGAGACATAAGCTCGAGATCATATCCATGCTTTTCGCCGATTGATCCTTGATCGGGTGAAGGGTAACTGCGATCTCTAGTGGCCATAGGTGGTGGTGACATTCCTCCCATATTTCCGCGAGGTGAGTTGCTCTGGTTCTGACGCTTCTTCCAGAAAAAGAATCCTGCAATGCCGATGAGCGCGAGGATACCAATAGTAACTCCAATACCAACACCAGCCTTTGCAGAGCCGGACATGCCGCCCCCGGCCGAGTCTTCTTCCTTCTCATCAGAGTCAGAAGTGGCAGCAGCACCAGCAGCTTCAGAAGTGGCGGATGAATTATCGGCATCAGTGGCAGAAGCGGATGCTTTAGTGGTCTATTGAGATATCAGCTTTCGGATTCTATCAAGCTTGAGCAGCTTGAACTTACTGTGGGCTCAGCCGTTTCGGCTGCATCGGTGGGAGTAGCCTCTGGCGCCTCCGAAGTCTCTGGGAGAGCACTAGGGGTTGATACAACTCCAGGAGTTTCGACCGCAGGGGTGGTTTCGGCAGCTCCAGTCGTCTCAGGGGCGACAGGGGTTCCAGATGTCGCTTCTGATGCTTCTGATGTCGCCTCTGCTGCTTTAGATGTCGTTGCTCCATCAGCAGTTGGTGTTGTAGCAGCTTCCGGGAGGGCTGGCACCTGTTGACCTGGATCGTGTTAGTCATCATTGCTAGATGTCATAGAATCCAATGCTGAGGTCATACCAACGCAAAAGCCGTTGGTCAGAGTGTTGGTGATATCGGCATCTGCAGCACTACACGATGATGCTCTTGCGCACTCAGCGACACCCTTCACAAACTCGGCCGAAACACAGATACACCCGGCTTGAGTAGCATCTGCACAGCCCACAGTTGGTTTGACTGATTCGATACATGCGTTCTGGAGGCCATCAGCACCCGCTTTGGGTTGAATCACGGAATGTTTAAGCGCTCGTCACTTACAACACAGTCCTGAGCGTAGACACCGAATGTCTGCATGGCGCCCAGCGCCACCACGGTTGAAAGAGAAAATCGCATGTTGAAAGTACGCAACAAGAGCAAACCTCGTTACTTAAATATATCGTAAGAAATGGGAATTGAATAAGGAATGGGTCCTTGCTGGTAGTTGAATAATGGATAAGCCGAGTAAAGTCAGGCGCGAGATTCGATACCAAGCCTGAACATGAGAATGGCGGCAATGATGGCTGACGTTGGCGAAAGCAAGAGTAAATGCCGCACGCAGGTTAAGTAACGAACACTAAGAAATGTCGGGAAAGAAATCTTCAAGTGGAAAGGAAAGACGAGATATCGGGTAATGTCGTGTAAGGTAACAGTAGTGGCTTGGTTTAACGTGGTACTCGATGCAGCATCAGATGCAAGCCCCCGAGAAGAATACGAATGAAAGTGCCGTGTTTACGGATCCGTCGTCGTCGGCCAAGCCTGGGAAATGGTTTGAAATTGGGCGAGATGGAGAAAAAAGAAAACGAAGAGAATCGACCACAAGGAATGACTGAGTTGGACGGTGAGCGTTGGCGTGGGACACACTTGAAAGAGTGAAAGGGTCCGGCACAAAAGAAGGTGGTGGTGAGAAGTTGAATAAAGTCACGTCAAGGACGGAAGTAGAAGAGAAGCTGTTGGAGAACAAGAGCGGGAGAAAAGGTGGGTTTGCGTGGTTTGAGTGACGAGTGACGAGTGACGACCACAAGCAAAGGGAGAATGGAATAATAAGATGAGACCAGCTGGAGTGAGCGAAATGGCCTGGCCGAGGAATGAAGTGGACAGCGACTGGGGAAAAGAACGGGGGACCTGGTAAGATTACAGTGTACACAGAGTTCAGAAAGAATGCAGGGCCCTGGAAGTGCTGTAGTAGAGGGCAGGTGAAAATAAGAAGAAGGAGAATAATAATAATGGAAGCGGAAGTGAAGAATGAAACACGGAGTTCAGTGCAGTTATGGAAGTTATGTATAGACAAGGGCGACCCAGCTCAACGGGTATCAGATCCTTCCCAGGCGGCCAGGGACCCTCCTCAGCTCCGGCGACTACCAATCAAATACTCGGTTGTTCCCTCTGCATCTCCATATTCAGTATTTTTCTTTGTCGTAAATTCTTTGTGTAGGTGCGTTTGTGGAGGCTTTGCAACACCATTCACAACCATAATGTGACACTCAACACTCATATGGGGATGGCATGAAACTGACAAGCGCTGCCATCAACGTTTATTCTACCTCCGTACCCCAATAAAGGGGACCAATCAGCCTCTATCTAGGGCGAGTTTAAGCAAAGAAAGCTGCCATTCAGGGCCGGGGTAGGGTTGCTAGCGGGTGGGGTTTTACTGTTTTACTGGCGCCAGGTACTAGCGTCCAGCACAGCACAACTCAGGAAGTCTACCAGTTTGTTGCCCAATGACCATCTTGCCAGGTAGTCTGGCTTGTTTCATCTAGCAACCTATGCGGGCTTGGAATATGGATGCCCTGATGCTGATGTGTACCCGCATAAACCAGCAAGAGACTGCCTCCTTCAGCTCCTTTTTGACGTATTGTGTTATTAATTACCGCACTAGGATGTTCGTATTATTCCCTTTGTCTTCTCTGCCACCATCGTCTACTTAATATCTTGGCCTCTCCACAGCTCATGCATTGCAGCATCTCATCCCTCAGATGACTTCTTATGCGCTCCGTTGCTCCTGTTTCTTGATCTGCTTCTCTAACACAAGTGAGACGGGCACATTGGCCGCAAATAAAACCCTGCTTCAATAGATAACGCTCAAGCGAAACCTGAAATCCACTGCGAGCTGCAGAAACGAAACACATCACTCAACAAAGAGCATCGTTTTATGCAAGCCACCCAGAGAGGGCTTTGTCACTTTTATTAGGATGTACAAGCCGCATCCTAGCTTCGGCATGGCATGCCCCATAACAATGCCAGCCAAATCGCCCAGGATCCGGCATCCAAGTCAATGCAACTGACCTACTTGGTGAACGAGCGAGGAGGCACTCTGGCACTGAGTACAATGCAGACCGCAGACCGCTGACCCTGTCCCAGACCAGGCCCTGGAACACTTTCAAGCTGGGAGATTTTATGGAGTAACGCCAGATGACAGCCGCAGTGGAGCTCAAATCTGATACTATACGTACCACCTTATGCAGTCACTTCACGACTAATGTCGAGGGTTATTAGGTACTTGTATATGACAGTCGTGAGGCTGAGAGCGGCTCCAAAAACAAACAAATATTATGACGCATTAGATGCAACCGTCAGGCCATCGACAATTCACAACTCCTGGCCCTGCTCTGGGCTCCTTATGCCAACCGCAGAAATAGCAAAACAACGACGACACACACTTGTCTCTCAACTGTGTAACAATGGCGCGCTTATGTGCAGAGGGAAGGCTTTAAACCAGCTCAGGGATTTACCCAGCATCACCAGCTCACGGTTTGTGCCATTGTCCCCAAGGACGGCTTCTCACGCTGCTGCAATTGTAACATTGTTGAAAAGCCTCAACAAGATGAAAGAGCCATTTGTAGGGCTTAGACTATGTACACTCTTTCCGCGAACTCACTTTGGCTCGACACAGGAACAAGTATGTATGTATTACTGATGTCCAAGATTTTGTTTCATCTTGAATGCGAGTCAGTGTAATTGCATGACACGTACCCATCATGCTCGTCTTAGTGCGAAACAATAAGGTAGCGTCTAGGGGGTCCGGGAACCTTCTAGCCGACCTGACATAGGGGATTGGGAAATGTGAACGTACGTATCCGTAGAGGGATCGAAGCAAGATGAGGTATGGCAAAGAAACAGCATATTTACTGTGAAGCCGTGTCCTTATTACCATGATCACGATACAGCCGCATAGAATTATTATGCAGGCAATACCTGATTGTTGAGATTCTTTTAAGCCCTCGACCCCCCACATCCGGGCAGTCGTTGCAGCGCGTATTAGTCTTTATGCTGATCGACAAGAGACCTCAAAGTTACCTCTATTTGTCCAATGATATCATTTTCAGCTGCTTCATCGGAAGCTGCGGTATGTCACTCGTTGACTATTTATGGAGGGTCCTTCACATGCTGCGTTGTGATGATGACTTCCTACTATTGGGTCCTCTCCTGCGGGTGTTCGTCGGCAGTTATGCTGGTCGATACGACATGCTCATGTTGGAGAGCTAAAGTTCTGTTAACTACGAGACTCTCACAAAGCTGGAGAAGGCGAAGCTCTAGATTTCATAGACGAAAGAGAGATCGGTAGCCGCCCGCCCCAACAAAAGGAAAAGCGCCCCGTAGATAGATGCCATAACCATCGCCACGTTGAACTTCGGACACACAGGCATGGTCCTCTGTGAGACACTTTGGATTGCAAGTGGCCACCGCTTCGAGAGCGATGCATAGCATAGCCTGGGCCTCAAGCTATGCCATTGTTGCGTTTATAGTAATATTATACAGCGTTATGATCGTTGATATGAAAAGGACTCGTAAAACATATATTCATAGATAGTATATAGAGTGACATGCAGTTCTTATCAACGTCATTCAAGTTCACTGGCATCCGGGACTACTATACTATAAAAATGCGATGTTATCGTTCGGGTTCATGCATCCGGCTGTCTAGATAGTTCGTTTATTGGGAGATTAATGCTCACCACCAGATGGAGCATTGGGAAGGCTTCAGCGGGTGATCAGCAAGTCGCAGGGCGTCGCCAAGAGAGCTAGCGTGGTCTAGAATCTTGATAGAACTTATGAATCGGTTTTGTTAATAGAACGATATTATGATATTGATTGTTGTCGTTAAAACCGGCTCAGCATGGCTACTGTATAAGAGCGACATGCTCCGTATTAGCAGGTAGGGGGTATGCAGTTCCAGATATCCACAAGCAGTAAAGAGTATTATAGCCTGGAAGATGTACGAATGTTTGGCAGTGGAATATAATAAGACCATGAAGCAATATTCTTGGCAAAAAATTAGGCTAGAAAGTCAGCTGAAATAGTAAGTTTTGTGAAACTTGTTCGTTGCATAGGTCAGTAGAAAGATGATGACTGGTTGAGCTTATTTCGTTTTTTCAAGAGTGTGGCTCGATACCAATACGTGCAATACAAACCTCAATTTGTGGCCATTGCTTTTTTTTGTTGCTGCCGCACGGTTTCTGGGTTTAAATGCGATCATCGCCTTGAAAAACGTGGTTGAAATCAAAGAAGGTCATGTTTTAGCAAGTCAATCCTTTGATCCTTTTAGTGTTTGGGTCGGGGATTTTTGAAGACCGGCAGCCCGACCCTGCCCGTGCGCCGGGAATAACGACTCAGACGGAGAAGTGGGCGCGACCGATGCAGAGGGAGCGAGTCGAATTGGTCTAGATTCTTGGTGAGCTTGTGTGTTTTGGGAAAGGGATCGGCTCAGCGACAATAGGACCTCGTGCCTATGTAACGGTACTTTTGATACGTCAATGACTCTTAGGTACCTGGACCCTTTACAGAACTGCTACAATGCTACCAGTGCCAGTCTGAAGATGAGGGATTGTCTGCTTTTGATAGTACCAGGCAGTGGGGTAATGTATGCTCCAGGCCAAACTCTTCTTTCAATCATATATTTTCCACGTGTCCAGACACAAACTTTGGGAAACAATTTTCACACAGCCAAAGCGGCCAAAGTATATATACCTTGAGTGAACCCTAGCTGATTACATCATTTCCACGACCCTCCAGCTCGCTTCCCGTCCTTCTGGGAAATGCGTATCCCTGTGCTAAGTTAAGGCGAGCTAAGTTAGTCACTAGCCTAAGGTGTCGAATTATTGAGAGCAGCTGGAGCCCTTTTTCTTCTCCTACCTTAGGTACTCCACGCGCGCAATCTTCGAGACTCGACTCACACAAGGCAACTGCTGATCAATCCTAGGCAGTCTGGTCTTCCTTTCCCACCGGGACGCGGTTCTTTCAAGCTTTCTAGTCTCTCCTTCTACGAATTCCACCAACTTTGGTTCATCTCCGTTCCTTCCCTTGGATCCGAGCAACTTCGCGACACCATCGACAGACACGTGCCTGCTATACTCCTTCCTCGTCCTTTATCTCCTCTCACATACCTTCAACGAGCCCAGCAACTGCCGCCCACTTTTACTACAAACCGTTTCATGCGCTACTACTGACGCCTTTATCATACAAACCGGGAGCATCGTGTGATGCGCTCGTAGATCTGATCCTCGCGTGCCACAACAATGGCTAACCTAATAGGCGAAGACGACTGGCTCGCCTACATCGAAGAGATCGTCCGCAACGCCTCCGACCTCGAACAGCGAGTGAATGCTGTCGAGCACTACAAACGCGCTGTCGGTGCCGAGCCCGGCAGCCTGCGCATCTGGCTTGCCTACTGCAACTACTTCTGGTCCTTATGGGAAGCTTTCCAAGCGCCCACTGGCCATGGTTGGTCTGATGAGGAGCGCATGCTTGGCCGAGAGCTCTTCTCCTTTGAAGCCGCCCTCGACCTGTGGCAGCAAGGCTATAAAGCTATTCGCTATCGCCTTGGTGACAGTCATCTGCTGTGGGACCGCTGGGCATCACTTGAGATGGAATTGCTAGCTACAGGGAGAACCCCCGAGGGCATCAAGCGCATCACTCACCTGTATCGCGATCGTCTGCTGACTCCTCACCTCACCTGGGACGAAACATCTCAGAAATTTTCTACTTTTCTTTCCGAATACAATCGTGCTGCCTGGGAGGATTCCATGAAAGATGTTACCACCAACGCCCAGGAGACGAAGCGACTGATCGCTGCCCGCGAACCTTACGAATCTGTTCTAAAGAAAGCGGTAGACGCTGGTGATCGCGAAGCTCAGAAAACCGCATTTAAGACGTATCTTGAGTGGGAAATGCTTCAGAGCAGACGCAGTAACGACAGCCCTGAAATCGGAATCGATTTATGTTGTGGACTCTATGCCCGCGCTCTTACCGGCGCTCTTGCCACAGATCAAGACACCTGGCATGATTACGTCGTCTTTCTCTCCTCGTCTAATACTGATCTTCAGGCACCAAGCAGTCTACTTGATGTGCTCCAAAGATCTGTTCAACACTGCCCTTGGTCTGGTCCTCTCTGGAACAGATGCATCATGTGCGCTGAGGAAGCCAGGCTTCCGTTTGGAGAAGTTGAGTCTATCAAGCACGCTGCAACATGCGAGGATCAATTGGTCAAGGATGGCATGGAGGGTATGATCGAAATGTATGTGGCCTGGTGTGGCTTTCTTAGACGCAATGCCATGGATGCTACAGCTTCCGATGAGGCTGTCGACGTTGCCGACGTGGGTCTCGGAGCCGCTCTCGAGGACGTATCAGTCGTAGGAAAACGACTCTACGGCAAGGACTTTCAGGGAGATCCCAAGTTCCGACTTGAGCGTATCTACATTCAGTATCTCACAGAGAAGAAAGGTGCCATTGATGAGGCTAGAGCTCAATGGAACAAGCTCGCCTCCCTTCAGGTCCACGCGGATAACCACGACTTTTGGTTCCGATACTACATGTGGGAAATGCTCATCTTTTCATCCGCCAGTGGCCAGGACAATAGAAGTCCCACACCTTCGTCTGGCGGCGGGAGTTATCGAATACCAACTTTAGCAACTGCGGTTCTAACCCGCGCTGTTGCTCGTAGAACGCTTGACTGGCCTGAAAAGGCTCTGGAAGTTTACATGCAGCATTGCAACGATTACGAGATGCCGCTACCTTTGCGAAAAGCAGCTGATCGGGTGCACAAGACAGGGAAAGATGTGAAAAGACGCAGAGAACGCGAAGAACAGGAAAAAGCAGCAGCCTATGTTGCTTATTACACTGCCCCTAGTGCCCAAGAGCAGGACCAGGAGGCAAAATCACCAGGTAGTTCTAAGAGGAAGAGAGATTTTGAAGAAGGAACCACGGACGGGTCCGGAAGCGACAGTAAGCGACAAAAGAACGAGACCAATGGACAGCAGCCTGCGCAGGCCTCTACAACAGAGCAAACCGAACCTCCGAAGAGGGACAGAGAGAACGCAACCATTCTTGTTTTGAACCTCCCTGGTGACGTTACGCAGACAAAGGTTCGCCAGTACTTCAAGGAATATGGTCACATCAACAACATCACTGCCTTCATTCGTGAGGAGAACGCGGAATCCTCAACAGCCCTCATCGAATTTAGGTCGCCCGAGGAAGCTCAGTCGGCATTGCTGAGAGATGGGAAGTACTTTGGCCAGTCCCAGCTTACTGTCAGATCAGGCCATGATTTGACAGTCTACGTTGCGAACTACCCCCCTGCTGCCGATCAAGCGTACATTCGTGACGTTTTCAAAGATTGTGGTGAAATCTTGAGCGTGAGGTGGCCAAGCCTGAAGGTTAATGCACACCGAAGGTTTTGTTACATCTCGTTCCGAGATCAAGAGTCATCGGCAAAGGCTGTGAAGAAAGAAGGCATGATTCTCGAGGGGCGCTACAAGCTCCTGGCTAAATATTCCGACCCCAGCCACAAAAAGGCTCGTGAAGGCGCACTTGCTGAAGGCCGAGAGATTCATATCAGCAATCTGGACCGATCAGCAAGCGAGGCTGATTTGAAGGATGTCTTTTCCAAGTATGGCACTGTCACGAGAGTCAACATTCCTCAGACTCTGGCAGGAAAGAACAAGGGATTTGCATTTATGGACTTTGCAACCAAAGACGAGGCTGAGAAGGCTGTGGCGGAGATGAACAACACCAAATTCAGGAGCCAGATTCTTGAAGTTGCTCTTTCTAAGGAGTCAAAGGTCAAACCGATATCCAAGACCATTGTTACGGACAATGCCAGAGGCTCGCCAGCACCTTCTTCCCACGATGCCGAGGGCGATGAAACTATGCAGGACGCCCCCAACGAGGTCCAGAATAAGCCAACATCTGAAGACATCTTTGCAAGAACAATTGCACTTATGGGTCTACCTGACACGGTCAACAATGCACGCGTTCGCGCACTTGTTGAGCCTTTAGGTGCTATCGTCAAGTTGATCGTTTCACCTGGCAATGGTGGAGCAAAGATCGAGTTTGCCGACGCAGCCACCGCGGGCAAGGCGAGTATGAAGCTCAATAGTATAGAGTTTGAGGGTCATAAGCTTCGAACGGGCACATTGGATGAGCTTCGCCATGCCAAAGCAGAGCATGTCGAGGACCGTATTGTCTACGGCAAGAAAGAAAAGACCAAAGACCAAAAGCCTAAGCATGCTGGTCCCTCGTCAAGTATGCTCATGCCTCCGCCGACCACCGTCCGGCGACCCGCGCTGGGTAAACCCGGCCCGCGTCGTGGCCTTGGGTTCAAGCCCAGTGTCGCCAAGGCGGCACAGAACGGCGATGCCGATACATCAGCCAAGAGTAACGCCGATTTCAAGGCCATGTTCCTTGCTAGTAGCAAAGGCAGAAAGGAGGATGAGAAGGGGGATGAAGGGGCTAAGAATGAAAGTGAGTCGTGAACAAGGAGATGAATGCTGGTTTTGAGTGCAGAATGATGTACTCCGTAGCATAATGTAATTTATCACATTTTCAATGATATCCAGGAGGGCTTTTAAGAAAACAACGGAAATGGACGGGATGGAGATTTTAGAAATTGGGCAGTACGGATTAGTTGTTGAACGTGAGCAACTGAACTATAGAAATTAGATGGAAAATACCATGCCTTTTGCTGTTCCAGTGACTCATTCAGTACCTTGTCCACCCACCCTTCTAAAGTTTAGAGCTTATTGGCCTGTTCGTAGGCATTTGCCTCACCTTGAAAATATCTGTATATACCATGTATGCTGACTTCCAGGCGTGTTGTCCGTGTTCTCTGTTGCCTCAAATACCCTTCGATTCCAAGATTAAACGACAATGTATTACATCCATGCGCTTCAGTTTATGTCTTGATCGTCATTCCCGTAGTGGATCTATCTTGTCCAAAATCCTGCGTAAAGATTCTTTGCCAAACATCAAGCCACTTCTCTTGCTGAGCAGTGGGCAGTTTACCTGGCTGTTTGAAAGACCGAGTTAGAAGCTCTCGTAGCCGTGTTCGAAGGACCTTCATGACCAGCATCGTCTTCCAATCAGGGACAGTGAAACGACCTCGGTTCGCGTCGAGAACAATTACTCCAGAATACATCTAAATATTCATATCAGCATCACGTTGAAAAGGAGAGGTGCAGAAGAGCTTACATCACATCGTACATCACCACACAAAAGCGCGATGGCAAATGCTTCCACAGATGTAGCCTCATGGGCATGGTATACCCTACAACAGATGTCAGTTCACTCATGAAGCTTGAGGGTTAATGGTACTCACGCCCTGGATTGCATGATATGGTAGTACGATAGCCATCGAAGATCATGACGGCCTCGGTTGACAGACGACGGATGGAGACTGATCGATTGGTTTGTACCGATGTTTCTAAGGCCCTTCGATCCTGGTACATCTCTGACTAATATCTTGGGATAGAAACTCCAGGCTATAACTGATGCTGAGACGATATCATTGTCACTGTTGAGATTGACTCTTCTGGGTATGTCGTAGAATTGCTGCTGCCTTCGTCCTCGTCCACCAGAAAATCGAGCTCGCGATAGTGCCCGTCTTTCTTCTTCTGTGAGAGAAAGGAAGCCAGAATCAGCCAGAGAAGTAAGAAGTTGTCCTTTGAGATCTTCAATGTTAGCCAGTGTTTGCTGGCTCAAAAAGTTCTTGCGGCAGAATTGGAATTCCTTTCCTCCACCACCAGCAGACTGGCATACTCGCTTCCAAGCCACGTAAGCGTTGTATATAGTAAGAAGATCAGAATCCCCGCGGCGGAAAGCCATGCGGGCGTTGTCTGCTTGGGTGCGCTGTCCAAATGGCGCAGAGAAAGGTGATTTTGAAGAAAGAATTGCAGCCACGGTAATGGCCATATCCAAGCATTTGAAAATGACTCCATACAAGATGAGTTTCCCCAAAAATACATCCAGAGGCAATCGAGCCAGTTGATGTCCAAGTGGCGTTAATTCCTCGGTCTGGGTCAGGGCACGAACATCCACAAGAGCGTCAACCGCTCGACGAATGTTCTTGGCCGAGGGCGGATCGAGAGCATCACCCAAGGTCTCTTCGATCCCTCCAATTTTACAGATCTTGACCCGAATTGCCAGATCCTGCAACGAAAGCCGGAGCATCTCTGGCGTCTGCTGGTCACTCATCAAATTATCATGGCGGTATTTGGTGAACATGTGGAAGCATAAACCTTCTTGGACACGACCCGCACGACCTCGTCTTTGTTTTGCGTTTGCCCTGGAAATGAATGTATCAATCAGTCGCGAAAGTTGACGTCGTTCATCGAACCGCATCTCGCGATGCTTGCCAGTATCGATGACACAAGTAACATCAGGAATAGTGATTCCAGTTTCGGCAATGTTGGTGGCGAGAACGATCTTACGAATGCCCGGTGGCGGAACAAGAAATGCTGCCTCTTGATCCTCTGTTGCTATTGTCGAATGCAAAGGATATACGAGCCAGTCTTTTGCAAATCGAGGATCTCCAAGCAGCATGTCGTTTAGAGTACGAATCTCCGCAATGCCTGGTAAGAATACCAAAATGGCTTTACTGAAGTCCTGCAGGTTGTCGTCAATTGCAACTTGGGCAATTAACTGGAGCATTAGATCGAAATCAATCCGGTATTCGTCAATCTGAGCCAGTGTAGACCGAGTTCTTGGCGAATACCCTGCGAGGCTTTTTGAAATATCGCTCTTGGTATTTTCTCCTTCACTCTCAGCCGGGTCGTCGTCGAGGTCGACCATCTTGTCCGGCTCAGCATCTGCAGGCATATATCCAGTGAGTTCAATAGCATCTTCGAGGTACCTGACCTGAACTGGGAATGTTCGCCCAGGGACGTTAAGAACTGGTGCACCAGCAAGGTAAGCGGAGAAGCGGTCTGCGTCAACCGTAGCAGACATGAGGACAACCTTCAAGTCTTTACGCCTTACCAGAAGCTTTTTCAGGACGATAAGAAGGAAGTCGCTATCGATTGACCGCTCGTGTACTTCATCGAGTACCAAATGGGTTACCTCCTGAAGATCATTGGAGCCTTCAAGCATTCGCATTACGATACCTGTTGTTGCAAACACCAGTCTTGTTTCTCTTGAGGTGTTCGCTTCCAATCGAATCGAATAGCCCACCAAAGACCTGTTTGTCCCAAGATCGTTCCTATTTTCACCAAGCTCCTCACTTACACGACGAGCAAGAGAAATGGCTGAAATTCGTCGGGGTTCTGTACAATATATTTTGCAAGGTTTTCCTTGGGAGAGTTGATGTTCGAGCAAAAATGAGGGTACTTGGGTACTTTTTCCACTATAAGATGGTTAATCGAACGCCTTTGAAAATAAACAAGTTGAAATAACGTACCATCCAGTTTCACCGCAGACAATGACCACCTGGTTATTGTCAACGGCGGTCAAAACCTGCTCTCTAAAACTCCACATAGGGAGTTGCATTCGGGATTGCTAGTTTGGTCAGTATTAATTAAGGCAGTTGTTTATCACATTACTGACCAACATTGTTTGGAACTTGCGTGTACTGGACTTCTCGGCCCAGATCTTCTGGTACTGCTCCCCATTTGTAGTGTTTTGCCTCAACCGATCTTGGCCGCCATCATCGCCAGAATCGTTGACATGCTTAGCTCCGCGTCCCCGGAACGCTCCTTGGATTATGACACCATCTTCAAGCTCCTGATCATGTCGTTGGCGAACCAGAGCCCTCAAGTCTCTCACCACATCCCGGTCTTGCTCGTCTACCTGTGCTTTCCTGGCTTCAGCTAACTCGGCCCAAACGTCTTTCCAAACATGAGCAAGTCTGATAACGACTTTTTCGTCCTTGGTATTGCCACTAAACGTGTAAAACAAAGCTGCAGTGGAGATATATGACTCAGATTGCTTGGCATCCGGCGTTGCAATACCTGTCATCGTGAAGGTGAATCGGTAGGGGTCCGCTACAACTTCGACGTCTGATAATGCCGCCGGGGGAGGAAGTTCCTGGGGTTTGTTCCAGATGATTTCAACAGAATGCCGGTTAGCGAAGGAAGCATCTGACATGATGGTATATGATAGCTTGGCAGAGGAGTCCCTGTGTACTATGATCAGCACAACTTCTCTACATGAAGTAACCATGATGGATGATCTTACCTTGAACGACACGCTTCCTCTAAAGCTCTCCGAGGACTGATGCCTGTCGTTTTCCCGAAGTCTCGAATTACGATTTGCTTGCCGTCGGCTGAGTTGACAACCGTACGACCCTCGCCTGTGCTCGCATCGACTTCGTTCTGTGGCAGAGATGCGAAAAGCCCACCAATTCCGTCTTCATCTTCATCGTTTGTCTCTGCCAATATTTCGGCAGCAACACGCTCAGCTTCTTTGTTAATATCGTCGTCTGATTCATCAGGAGCTAGTTCATCTTCTCCATCTTCGTTCGCAGCAGCATGATCTTGATATTCTTGCTTTGCGGCGGCAAACTGCCTCTCTAAATCAACCCTTTGAGTTTTCCACTGTTGGTCAGCTTCATACTTGTCGAACAGGACGTCAGATTCAATCTTCCTAATCTTGGCTTCAAGTTTTGCGACAGCAAGTTCCTCGTCAGATTCTGCGACTTTGGAGCTATCCAATCGGTTATGGCCTCGTTCATGTTCCAGCAATTTTGCTTTAGTCTCCAAGTACTTCGAAACAAGCTCGTCAGGCTCTATATCACTATCACAAGTTACCACCATCTTTTTGATGGGCGAAGATGCCTTGCCTGGTCGACCTTTACCCCCAGCAGACTTGTTCTTTCGACCACTTCGTGGATCCATGTGACGAGGGGTACTCGAGCGACTGGGTGCTGGGCTCTCTTGGGGAGTATCTATAACATGAAAGCGGTCAGAGTAGAAAAGAGGTTTTCAGCTTTGTGAGACAAACCGGTTGTGCTTTTAGGAATATGCTTCGATCGTGGTTCATAACGTGGCAGTTCCTCGACTCTGCATTCTCGGGCCAGCCAGTCGAGGGCTTCTTCGAGTCCCCAGATTGAATCCCTATTTGTAGACACTACGTTCGGCGCTATGTCGAGGATGTACCGTATAACGGCAGCGACACGCTCGGCGGGAAATTCGATCGCGGTCAGAGTCTGCTGCAAAGTCCAAAGACGAATAACGGTATCTTCTTCAGGAGGCATCTTGCCAGCGCCAGCATTGTCCGCCGCAGACAGGCTCGAAGCTGCGAATCGATTCTCTGCTTGTATCAGATCGAGTATATGGTCCATTAAGTCCGGAGACAGCCATTTGAAGCTATTGATAGAATCGGCTTGACCACGCAGAAGACGACGGTCGGTGTCGAGACGGGTCCGTTGACGTTGAGCATCTTTCTTTGTTTTGGCTGCATGTTTCTCAACGAGCAATTGCAGTTCGGATTCCTCCAGATGCTTTTCAAACTCTTCGGGGCTCAGCGCCTTTTCCTGGGTATTGCCATTGCTCATCGCATCGCCAGAGGTCACGGATGACGATGGAGGGGCATCTTTCTGCGTCGATGGAGGGGCATTTTGGCCTTTAGCGGCAGTAGGCTTCGTTTCGGACTCAACAACTTCAGGCCTGGGCTTGGAAGCAACCGAGGTAGTCGCAAAGCCTCGAGCTGGATTGGCGGCGGGCTTCTTCTTCTTCTTTGCACCAGCCATAATGGTTAGCGACTGGAAGAAAAGAAAACCGGGCAGGCGGTAAAGTTAATGTGAAGAATTGGCAAAGAATGAAACCCTTTCTAGATTGGAGGTGTCATGAGGGAGAAATCTGCAGATGAACCCAAAGATTTTTGTTTCCCTACAGTTCTCACCACCCCAGGGTCTGGTTTGGAGTCATCAGAAATCTCAAATTCTCAATCCAGCAAGCAGTGAAGGCTAGGCAGTCTAGGGTGCAAGAGTGAAGTGATCGAGGTGGAGGTCGTGACGCAAGGGCTTTGATCTTCGGTTGTGGATCGATTTTTTGAGGATGAGAGAGGTAGCTGACAGCGATGGTGCAGGATGGATACATTAATCGAAGTTCGTGTGTTAAGACCCAATGACAAATAAAGCATCTGAGTTTACTCGGTCAGATTGTCTTATCAGTGTCGATACTATCTCAGTTTGCATCGGATCTGTAAGCTTGTCCAAGGCAAAACATTCCACACCTCATGTTGCTTCGCTGCTTGGCTTCTATCACTCAAAGAGGTACGGATACAGTTGGGCTTGGGGTAGGTATGGATGCCTCTAGACTGTGTCTCCACTAGCCGGCGATGCGTCATACGGGGAATGATAGTGAACAACTGAACACTCCCAGGGCTGTTAACCCCACCAAGCTGTAGGTGCGAAGGCCCGGTGCTTGGGCATGGTAGAGGTTTTTGGAGGGCAACGTAGAGCTCCACGTAAAAACAGCGTTAGGTTAGTAAGGTGCTACCTGTTGCTTCGACGTGGGGTCAGTCCATCTCGATATTTCCATTCTCACTCGACGGATTTGGTGCACAAAAAAACCAAAACACCACCTGCAGTCTGATCACCAAAATCGCTTGTTCTCCTTCCTCCCACCCCGACCGAGGATTCACGCCTCAGATCTGGCGTTTGTGAGCTCTGGTAGCCCCAGATGAGCTCATTAAACCACAAGTCCACTCCCGTCTCTGATCTCCAGAATGTCTAAAGGCGACTCATCCGACTCCGGCGCTTCGGCCGACCTCGACATCGCCGCCGTCAAACAGGCCCTTGCCTCCTCCTCGACCGCTACTCGAATAACCCAGTTGCGCTCAATTGAAGAGAGACTCACCCAGAAATGTGCGCAAGTCCTAGTGGTTCTCTAAGGTTGTGTTCATAGGATAACTAACTTTTGTTCCACAGCTCTCGATGGCACTACAATCGCACGTCTCTTGCCGCTCTTCTTTGGTACACATGCCTTCTATACTGATAGGCAGTCCCGCTTGTCTGTTCAGAAGTGTTTGGTAGCCCTGATAACTGCTGGTGTTGATTCCAAAACTATCGCCCCGCTCATTGCTGCCTTGCGCAAAGAAAGCCAGAAGCATGGCATTGCTCCTACTAACGCATTTGTTCTTGTGGAATGGTGCAGTTTGTTTATGCAGCATCTTGATGCTTCATTATGGGACCAATTTGCTTCTGACATCATCCTAACTGAAGCTGATGCTCTGGAGAAGTGTCACCAGTCAGTCTCAAGGAAATCGGTTGCCCACTCCGCCATTGTTGTTACAAGGAGAGGTTTGCGAAAACTCTTCTCATCCCTCGAGTTGAGTGAAAAGAGACTTTCTGTTTCTGTTGATGTACTGGCTACGAAGGGTGCGCAGTCCACCCCCAGAAATGCTGTCTTGCTCGGTGTTATTGCTGGTGTATCTGCTAGAAAGGATCACTTGCGACCGGTTCTCGAATCCCTCAAACCCAAGTACTACGAGTTTTTCACCAGAGAAATTACTGGCTCTCGCACTGCTGTCCCAGAGCACCTGGTACTGGGTCTCGGTGACTTTTTTACTTCGTTTGCAACACTTGAAGAAATATCTAAAGAATTGGTTCCCGCCCTTGAGAAAGGCCTTCTACGTGCCCCTGAGGTCATTCTCGGTGGTGTCGTAACACCTCTTGTCCGCTCTCTTCCTGACAGCTTCGATCTTTCCAACATCCTCGAAAAGAATCTGCTTAAACCGCTCTTGTCGAATGCAAAGTCCACTAACCCAGCCATTCGTACTTGTGCCCTGGATGCTTTCCGCGTCCTAGTCAACAAGTCTACCAGCACTACATCTTTAGAGAAGGTCATCAACGAAATCGCAACGCCCCTGAAATCTGGCAAGCTTGCTTCTCCTGATCACCGTATATTACATGCGCAGATGCTCGAAGCTGCGCCTCTCTCGATGTCAAGTGCTGAGCAGGTCGCAAGCGCGATATCCCTCATTGCTGCCAAGGAGGGGAATGAGGGCGCTCTGGCTGCGGAAACCTCGGCATTGGCAAAGGCTGTGACTTTCCTTCTGGCCAACGACGGTGAAGTCCCGAAGGCTGTATTGGATTCGGTCACTAAGGGGCTTGCCGAGAAGAAGATCCCGTCTCGAAAGTACTGGTTGCTTCGTGTCGGTGTTATTCTACACTCCCTTACCGGTGTTAAGTCAGTATCCCCAGGCATGGTGGCCTTTGTAGAGGCAGCAGTACCAAGGATCGCTGCAACCTTCACAGAAGTGACAGCCAATGCAGCCACCGCTGCTCAGAGTGGCCTCATTGTTGGCGCATACATCTTGACGGCCGTCAGCCCGCACATTCAGCGACTACTTCCTGGTTCTGCAGCCGATTCAAGTTTGAAGAACGCATCGGTTACTAAGCAATCGTTATCCTTGGATCCCAAGTCATCCTTCCTCCTTAGCCATCGGATCTACTCCAAGATCACAATCGAAGAGGATCTTGTGTGGTTTTCACGTGCTTTGAGTTCCGTATTTCAGAGTCTGGAGCAGAATTCGGACGGTCAGGTGGCTCTTGCTTGGTCTGAGGCAATTATCTATCTGATTTCCGCACAAAATGTTCCCGTAAGTGTACAGCTGGAGACCTCTAAAACCCTTTCTGGCCTATACGTCCATGAACCAAAGTTGGTATCTGGTTTCATTATCGATGGGCTTTGGGATCATGTTAAGCTGTCTGGGTCTCACAATAGGGGGCATTCATCGGATTCTCACAACCTCATTCAAGTTGTGAAATCGATCTGCTTGACACCTAATGATGTAGAAAAGTATGAGAAAACCATTGCCAAAGAAGACCTTGAATCCCAAGCCAATAGCCTGCTTGTTCTAGCACGCCAGGAGCTGATTCCTCGGGCGAACTGGATCGAATTGTGCCTGAGAATGGAACTGGATCCTGGCGAACTGGTCACAAAGTACCAAGATGAACTTGTAGCAGAAATAGAAAACAAGACATCATTTGATCAAAAGGTTTGAACTTCCGGCGCTCTTTACATTGGCTCAACTTACTAACCCTTTCGATAGACTGGCGCCATCAAGAAGGCCGCGTATAATGCAGCTGCTGATTTAGCTTTCGTTGCTCCCGAAACCATCATCTCACGCCTCCTGGAAACCCTTCGCCGGGATCTCAACGTCTCACAGCTACAAGACATAGGCCCAGTTGAAGCTGCTATCTTTAGAACACCTGAGGGTACTGCGTTTGTCGATGTGCTTGCAAAGAAGTCTCAGCAGGGTCTGGATAAAAACAAAAAAGACTATGATATCCTCAAATGGGAGGAAGAACTAAAGAGTCAGCTCGAGAAGAAGAAGGGCCAGCAGAAGAAACTTACGCCCGAAGAGAACGCAAAGGTCAACGCCCAGCTCAAGAAAGAGAGCCAGATCAGGCAATCAATAACCGAGATCGAGGCAAGACTTTTGCGGGGAATTGGCATCATCCAGAGTCTTGCCACTGGTCCGCCAACAGATGCTACCCAGTGGCTCGGCACTGCAGTATCTCTTCTGATTGGTATTATGGACGCCGGTGCCACGTTAATTACTGGCGATGCGGCCCCACTCACGTATATCACTTGCGCTGAAAAGGTTACCGAGCGCCTGGGTTCGATGAGACCTTTCGTCGGAGTTGCAGCCCTTAGACTGCGTGGTGTTTCACTGGCGGAAAACTACCAGGAAGAAGCTGTTGAGGATCTCATCACAAGAGTACTGTATCGTTTGCGATTTGCGGGCGAGCAGCGACCTTTCGACTCCGTATCACTTATCTACGCACTCCCACTTGTGTTGGACCTCCTTCGTAAGGGGGAGTTGGTGATTCACCGGATGATGCAGATGCTCAGCTAGTACTGGCAATCGAGTTTCTTTCGTACCACACAGATGTTTGCAGCGATGAGGCCGTTCCCCGAGCTGAACTTCTTTCGGTTCTTATCGGTTCCATGCAGGCTTATGCCCAGCATTACAAACTTCTCAAGGATTGTTTTGCTGATATGTGCCGCTGCATCGCCCCTAACATGAACCGCGAGGAGATGATGGTTCTTGCGAAGGGTGCTTTGGTGCCTGAAACTCGAGTTAGATCCACAGTATTGCAATCGATCAGTGCCGATGTCGATATGAGCGAGCTCGGCTATTCTGATGAGATTTGGATTGCCGCTCATGATGACGAGGAAGAGAATCAGGACCTTGGTCATGAGATCTGGGAGGAAAGCGGCTTTCAAGTGACAGCCGAGGTGCCACTCAGGATGCTGCCCTTCCTTGAGAGCAAAGACGGACAATTGCGTCGTGGCGCTGCTCGTTCCCTTGCCGAAGCTTCCAGCTTGCACAATGACTCTCTAGATGCTGTGCTCGATCAGCTCAAATCCACCTATGCAGAGCTTGCCAAGCCACGAGTTCAGCTCCTGGATGAATTTGGAATGCCCAAGAAGATGGACCTCTCTGATCCTTGGGAGGGTAGGCAAGGTATCGCAACTGCCTTCAAAGAACTCTCTCCAGTCCTCAAGATCGAGCATCTGGACCCGTTATTCGACTTTCTCATTGGCGCCGGTCCTCTTGGGGACAAGAATGGCGCAGTGAGAAGCGAGATGCTAGATGCCTCGATCAAGGCTATCGATGTCCATGGCAAGAGCATTCTTGACCAACTCATGACAAAATTTGAGAAGACCTTGGAACAGCCAGACAAGAACAGCGAGGCGTCTGATCGTGTCAACGAAGCAGTAATCATCATGTATGGTGCTTTGGCTCGCCATCTAAGCCCTGGGGATCCCAAAATCCCTATTGTTATTGACCGCCTTGTGGCAACCTTGAGCACACCTTCTGAGACAGTCCAATATGCTATCGCCGAATGTTTACCTCCACTTATTCGGGCCTGCCCAGACCAATCCTCCAAGTATTTCAGTCAAGTCACGGAGCAGCTACTAAGTTCCAAGAAGTATGCCGTCCAGCGAGGCTCTGCCTACGGTCTGGCTGGTCTCGTGATGGGTCGAGGTATCGCAGCTCTAAGGGAGTATCGGATACTCTCAACTCTGACTGATGCAATGGAGAACAAAAAGGAGGCAAACCAGCGTGAGGCCGCTTTGTTAGCTTACGAGCTTCTAGCTACCATGCTTGGACGCGTTTTCGAACCGTACGTGATTCAGGTTGTGCCTCAGTTGCTGACAGGTTTTGGCGATGCCAACGCGAACGTTCGAGACGCTTGTCTGGCGGCAGCCAAAGCATGTTTTGCAAGGCTGAGCTCCTATGGTGTGAAGCAGATCATGCCTACTCTACTCTACGGGCTCGATGAGCAGCAGTGGAGGAGCAAGAAGGGTGCTTGCGACCTTCTTGGTGCAATGGCATACCTCGATCCTCAGCAGCTTGCTAACAGCCTGCCTGACATTATCCCTCCTCTCACTGGTGTGTTGAACGACAGCCACAAGGAGGTGAGATCTGCCGCCAACCGAAGTTTGAAGCGGTTCGGTGAAGTCATCACAAACCCAGAAATTAAATCCTTGGTCGACATTATTCTCAAGGCCCTCAGCGACCCTACCAAATATACTGACGAGGCTCTGGACTCACTCATCAAGGTTCAGTTCGTTCATTACCTTGATGCTCCATCTCTGGCGCTGGTCACTCGCATTCTACAACGTGGTTTGGGTGACCGCTCCAACACCAAACGCAAGGCAGCTCAAGTCATTGGCAGCTTGGCTCACCTCACTGAAAAGAAGGATATTATCATGCATTTACCTGTGCTCGTGGCTGGCCTCAAGATCGCTGTCGTCGACCCTGTACCCACCACGCGAGCTACGGCATCCAGGGCTCTGGGTTCGTTGGTCGAGAAGCTCGGAGAAGATACTCTTCCAGATCTTATCCCTGGTTTAATGCAAACCCTCAAGTCGGATACTGGCGCTGGCGACCGGCTGGGATCCGCCCAGGCTCTCAGCGAGGTCCTTGCAGGCTTAGGAACAACGAGATTGGAGGAAACCCTTCCCACCATTCTTCAAAACGTCGAGTCTTCGAAACCTGCTGTTCGCGAGGGCTTTATGTCACTTTTCATTTTCCTTCCCGTTTGTTTTGGCAACAGTTTCTCAAACTACTTGGGTCGTATCATTCCGCCGATCCTTGCTGGTCTTGCCGACGATATCGAGTCGATTCGTGAAACGGCGCTTCGTGCAGGTCGCTTGTTAGTCAAGAACTTCGCCGCTCGTGCCGTGGACCTTCTCCTCCCAGAGCTCGAGCGCGGTCTTGCAGACGACAGCTACAGAATCCGACTTAGCTCCGTCGAGCTTGTGGGAGACCTTCTTTTCAATCTTACAGGTATCAAGGCTGGTACCGAGGCTGAGGACATTGAAGACGATGAGAATATCAAGGAAGCGGGTGCATCACTCAAAGAAACACTTGGCGAAGAGAAGCGCAACAAGATTCTTTCAGCTCTCTACGTGTGCCGATGCGACACAGCTGGTGCTGTTCGCTCGGCCGCTATTGCTGTCTGGAAGGTCCTTGTTCATAGCCCGAGAACCCTTAAGGAACTTGTACCAACTCTTACACAACTTCTTATCCGACGCTTGGGAAGCTCCAACATGGAGCACAAGGTCATTGCCAGTAACGCCCTCGGAGAACTCATTCGCAAAGCTGGAGATGGCGTCCTGTCGAGCCTTCTTCCTACTTTGGAAGAAGGCCTTCAGACATCTACCGATGTTGATGCCAAGCAGGGTATTTGTCTTGCACTGAGAGAACTTATTTCATCTGCTTCGCCTGAAGCGCTTGAAGACCACGAAAAGACCCTTATTTCTGTTGTTCGTACTGCCCTCACCGACTCCGATGATGAGGTACGTGAGGCCGCTGCAGAAGCATTCGATTCGCTCCAGCAGATGTTTGGTAAGCGAGCAGTTGACCAAGTTCTTCCCTTCCTGCTCAACCTCTTGCGCTCTGAGGGAGAAGCGGACAACGCTTTGCAGGCTCTTCTTACGCTACTTACCGAGACAACTCGATCAAACATCATCCTGCCAAACCTCATTCCAACACTCACAACGCCTCCTATTTCGTCATTCGACGCCAAGGCCCTTGCCTCCCTGTCCAAGGTCGCCGGCCCTGCGATGAACCGCCGCCTGCCCAACATTATCAACTCGCTTATGGATAACGAGATTAACTGCAAGGAGGATGGCCTTCGTGATGAACTGGCAACGTCTTTTGACACTGTCATCCAGTCCATCGATGAATACGATGGTCTCAATACAGTCATGAATGTTCTCCTGCAGCTTCTGAAGCACGAGGACCACCGTCGCCGGTCAGCTACTGCGCGTCATTTGGGCAACTTCTTTACGGCTGCGAGCGTGGACTATTCAAGATACAACCAGGACATTATCCGTTCGCTGCTCAACTCGTTTGATGACAGAGATGAGGATGTCGTTAAGGCCGCCTGGGCAGCTCTCAGCGCGTTCACCAAGAAGCTGCGAAAGGAGGAGATGGAGTCACTTGTCATTTCAACCCGACAAACTCTTCAACGTGTTGGTGTGGCCGGGGCAAACCTACGCGGCTTCGAGTTGCCCAAGGGCATCAATGCCGTTCTACCAATCTTCTTGCAAGGTCTTATGAACGGTACTGCTGACCAGCGAGTTCAGGCTGCTTTAGGTATTTCCGACATTGTCGACAGAACAAGCGAGGCCTCTCTGAAGCCATTCGTGACCCAGATTACTGGTCCGCTGATCAGAGTTGTTTCAGAACGTGCCACAGAAGTCAAGTCGGCCATTCTGCTTACTCTCAACAACCTTCTAGATAAGATGCCTGCGGCGCTTAAACCTTTCCTGCCTCAGCTTCAGCGTACATTCGCTAAATCTCTGGCGGATTCATCCAGTGAGACACTAAGAACAAGGGCTGCCAAGGCACTCGGTACTTTGATCAAGTATACGCCACGTATCGACCCTTTGATCGCCGAACTCGTCACAGGATCGAAGACCGCGGACCCCGGTGTCAAGACCGCCATGCTCAAGGCGCTGTATGAGGTTATTAGCAAAGCGGGTGCTAATATGGGTGAGGCTTCACGGGCTTCTGTCTTGTCACTTATCGACATGGACACAGACGAGAGAGATGACACCATGACCATCACCAATGCCAAGCTACTAGGTGCTCTGATCAAGAATGTCTCTGAAGAAGCTGCCCAGGGCTTGCTAAAGAACCGCGTAGCTACAACGCACTTTACTCACTCCTCTGTGCTTGCTCTAAACTCTGTTCTGGTCGAATCACCAGACGCTCTGCTTCAAAGCTCCTTGGCAGATGACCTGCCCGACTTGCTATGTCAGGGCGTCACCAACAAGAACGTAAGTTACTATATGGTTTTTTTAACAATGCATGCTCGGTGAACTGACAGTTGCAAATAGGTCTTTGTGGCAGATAACTGCATCCTCGCTACTGGAAAATACTTGCTCTCGGATTCTCCCAAGACTTTCGAGACGACAAAGGGGGTTTTCGAGGCCCTCGCAACCGCTATTCAGCCTGGCAATGCAACCGACTCGCGTCGGCTCGCATTGGTCGTCGTTCGTACCGTCTGCCGTAAAGATATGGAGATGGTCCGACCCCACGTTGCTCTACTAGCCCAGCCCATTTTTGCCAGTGTTCGGGACCCTGTTATTCCCGTCAAGCTTGCTGCAGAAGCGGCATTCGTGGAGCTTTTCAATGTGGCTGATGAGGACAGTCGTATCTTTGACAAGTTTATGGCGGGTCCTGGCATGGATCTTCCTGCCAACACAAAGAGGAGCATGGGTGACTACTTCAAACGTGTTGCCATGAGATTAGGCTCTCAAATCCGAGAGAGGCGTGAGGCCGAGGGTGGACAAGGAGGACTTGGCTTGTCAAACGACGAAGCTGAGGATGAGAAGGAAATTTGGAGCGTGGGTAAAGTTGATGTGGGTAGCGATGCATTCTCATGAGGTTTGAGGGGTTGAGTGTAAACAAACAAACAATCTACGACTACTATATCATTAAAGCAGAATACATAGATGTTTTACTTGATGAACATAAAATATAAGACATGGCTCGCCATTAAAGAGAGTACCTGGTAATGGGCGATTTGAAATTAGCAACAAGATGTAAGAGTGTGTGATATTGACCTGACGAAATCTAAACACCAATTTGTTCGATCTTCAAACTCTAATAGGTATATTGTTGCTCTATGCTCTTCTTAACAGATAGAAATTAAAACATAAAAATACATAACTTCGTAATCATTCATGTCATCAATTAAGGTATATACCTACCTAGGTAGGTAGGGTATAAAATCTATGATCATATACATTTGTATTAACCAGATGCGTCGGAGTGTCTTCTCCGAACTCCGACCACATGGAAACTCGGAAAGTCAAAATAATCATAGACAATGTCTCTGATTGGAACAAGGCAAGACTGCTTTTCTGTCGCGCCTGCCAACCCTATGGGAAGTGCGTGTCACGTGTAGCAAGAGCCCTCGCTTAGTGCGACAAATGGAGTCTAGCGCGCTTGAACCCACAAACCCCAAAGGAGGGAGGTGCAACGCAGAGAAATTCTGGCCTCGCAAACCCCTCTCAGTCTTCATCCAACATCCATCGAGGACCGGCCATCACCACTAACGACAATCAAGATGTAAGTTCATCGATACGATCAGGACAGGCGATAAGGCGATGCAGGAGGAGCTTTGGAGACAGTACAAGAGCTGAATACAAATGCTTTGATGGCATCGCCACGAATCCAACCCAATTCAATGCCAATGCCGATGCTTGGGGACTATCAGAGGGGACTGGTGGCTAACTGATCTTTCTTTTTCTCGATACAGGGTCAATCTGCGAACTCAGAAGCGCCTGGCCTCAGCGGTCATCGGCTGCGGCCAGCGCAAGATTTGGCTCGACCCCAACGAGCAGAGCGAGATCTCCAACGCCAACTCTCGCCAGACCATCCGAAAGCTCATCTCCGATGGCCTCATCATCCGAAAGCCCACCACCCAGCACTCTCGATCGCGCGCCCGCGAGCTGAACCTCGCCCGCCGAGAGGGCCGACACCGTGGTTACGGTAAGCGTAAGGGTACCGCCGATGCCCGTATGCCCAGCCAGGTACTCTGGATGCGCCGCCTCCGAGTCCTCCGCCGTCTTTTGGTCAAGTACCGTGCCAGCGGAAAGATCGATAAGCACCTCTACCACGAGTTGTACCACAGCAGCAAGGGTAACGCCTTCAAGCACAAGCGTGCCCTCGTTGAGCACGTACGTTTAACCCCTTGATGAGACCCCCATCGCTGGGTCAGAGCGAGGAATGCAAGCTGACATGGAGATTCACAGATTCACCGTGCCAAGGCTGAGAAGGCCCGTGAGTCCGCCCTTCAGGAGGAGATGGATGCCAAGCGTGCGAAGAACAAGGCTGCCCGCGAGCGCAAGCAGGAGCGTGCGGTGGCGAAGCGAAATGCTCTCCTTGCCGAGGAGTAAGAGTAACCTTAGTGGACAAACGACAACATTTCGGTCTTGAGAGGAGGCTGCATACGGAGTCTACGGGTTGGGTCTTTTTTTATGCCCTTCTGGTTTCTACACTTGTACCGGCGGGGTTCAGGCATGTAGCATTGAAAAATGGAATCGATGATGCTCGGATGCTTGGATGTTTTCCCCATTTACGACCTTCTCGTGAGCACTTGTTTCGCTCATCACGACATCAGTAACAGCGGTGTTGAAATTAATGTGTGCGATACAGCTTACATATATTAAAGCTTGGTTCCGTAGTGACGTTCTGTTTGAATCGAAAACTTCGATTGCCGAGTACGATTGAGACCCACTCGGGAGCCACAGCCAACTTCCTCGTTTCGAAGCATCATGCAGAGCAGAGTAGTTACAATTGGTGCCGCATACTTAGACTTGCATAAGTATGTCATGCGTTAGGGACCTCGTGGAATCTTAAAGCAAAGACATCACATCCAAATGTAAAGACATAGGTACCTGGGCAGCCATTGCTTTCCTGTTGCACACAGGGGTGAGGGGTTGCTTGCCAACAAGAGAAAGTCACCAGATATAAGTAACAAAGGCCCTGCAAGAACGAAGAAACAGGGACAGTTAAAAAAAAAAACGACCTAGTAACCAAAATCTGGTCAATTTCCCAATGTTACCTGTTTTTTTACTACCTTAGTACCTTAGGTACCAGAGCCTGTGGTGGAAATGTGAATTTACCTATGCCAGAAGATCTCCAGGCCGCATTCATCATGAACTCCTGCTCCACTAAAGATACAGGGCAAACCGCTGATTCTCCCTGTCCGTTAAGTGCTAACTCTAACGACAGGGGTTTTGGGGCAGTCAGTCTGCCAGTCCAGCCTCTTTGCTCGTGGAACGCTCATCATTCGAGTCTCGGCCCTACCCGAGCTTCCTCCACCTCCACCTCCGCCTACATCGTCTGCACTAAATAAGTCAATTGTATCAGTCAATGACGTCCTGAGCGAGCGCGCGCTGGACAATCAATCACCACAACCACCTCGTGAAGCCGCCTTTGTCTTTGTCTTTGTCTTTTGTGAAGAGCCACTTGTTGTCCTTTTATACTGATCGCGCTCCCATCGTCCGTCCACTCATCCTGACCAGCAATTGCCGCCGACGCCATGTCTCTTGCTGGCGTGAGAGGCACCTCGCGTATTCTGCGGAGCATCGCAAGACCAGTTGCTGTGTCCGCGACATGTACTCGTCCAGCATCCTCTCTAGCTTTGGAAGACCAACAGCAGGTGTGTACTCTACTCAACTATATCAGTATGGCGAGTTCAACATCTAACATGACGTCCTTTCTCCTAGGCCCTCTCAGCCCACTTGAACAAAGCTGACCCCGCCGTCTTCGACATTATCGAGAAGGTCGGTTAACCATGGACAAACTACACATTGCCACAGTGCCCTCAGTCTGATTCATTTCACAGGAGAAAGAGCGCCAGAAGCATTTTATCAATTTAATTCCTTCCGAGAACTTCACCTCCCAGGCCGTGTTAGATGCTCTTGGTAGTGTGATGCAAAGTGAGCTACCGTAGCCATACCAATGACTACAGGAGGCTCCCGGGCTAACATATGCTGTAGACAAATACTCCGAAGGCTACCCAGGCGCTCGATACTACGGCGGAAACGAGTTCATCGACCAGTCTGAAAGACTGTGCCAACAACGTGCTCTCGAATCATTCGGCCTTGATCCCAAGCTATGGGGAGTCAACGTTCAAGGTTGGTTGATATGAAACCTCCCCCATATTGCAGGCTTCTTCAATTCAATGCTAACTTCAAATTTTCAGCTTTATCTGGAGCTCCTGCCAACCTCTACGTTTATTCCGCTCTAATGAACACACACGATCGTTTAATGGGCCTTGATTTACCGCATGGAGGTCACTTATCTCATGGTTACCAGACACCCACCAAGAAGATTTCAGCCATATCAAAGTACTTTGAAACTCTACCGTACAGACTTAACGAAACTACGGGATATATCGATTACGACAAGCTAGAGGAGATGGCAAGCATATATAGACCCAAGGTCATAGTTGCCGGCGCGAGTGCATATAGCCGACTTATTGACTATCAACGTATGCGCGAAATCTGCGATAAAGTCAACGCTTATCTTCTTGCCGACATTGCCCATATCTCTGGTCTAGTCGCAGCAAAGGTCATACCTGGGCCGTTTGCACACGCCGATATCGTCACCACGACGAGCCACAAGAGCTTACGAGGTCCCCGGGGTGCTATGATCTTCTTCAGAAAAGGCGTGCGAAGACAAAATCTCAAGACGAAGGAAGATATCCTTTACGACCTGGAGGGCCCTATCAATAATTCCGTCTTTCCCGGCCACCAGGGTGGTCCTCATAATCACACCATCACAGCTCTCGCTGTAGCTCTCAAACAGGCCCAAACCCCCGAATTTCAAGCCTATCAATCCCAAGTTCTAAAAAATGCAAAGGCATTCGCGAAACGCCTGAGTGAACCCAAGGGCAAGGGTGGCTTAGGTTACAAACTCGTCAGCGGAGGAACCGATAACCACTTGGTCTTGGCTGATCTTAAGCCCCAAGGCATCGACGGTGGTCGAGTCGAACGTGTCTTGGAACTGGTCGGCGTTGCGGCCAACAAAAACACTGTCCCTGGAGACCGCTCTGCCTTAGTCCCTGGCGGTCTTCGCATGGGTACACCCGCCATGACCACTCGTGGCTTCAGTGAGGATGACTTCGTTCGTGTCGCTGATGTAGTGGATCGTGCTATCATTATTGCTTCTCGAATCGACAAGGCTGCTCGGAAGGTGGCGGAAGAGAAGGGTGACAAGAGTCCAGGCAAGATAAAGGTCTTTCTAGAACATCTCGGTGACGGTGAGACACAGTCTGAAATCGTCCAACTTCGCAGTGAGGTCGAGGACTGGGTTGGCACATATCCTCTACCGTGGAGCACCGCACAATAATATCTCGCAAGTGTTCGATTGATGAAGTGCCATAAGAACCAAAGCTTTGGCCCATCAACTATGATATCTTCCCAGCAGTAGGATCTGAGTACAGTGGAAACCACCAAATACCGGATTGCCTCTGCACCACCACAATAAACATGTCTCAACTTCCTTGATCGAGACACATCATTTTCATGAACATACTGCTCTTGAATTCGTCACACTGTATAGCCCCGACCCTCCTGCATTACACTGATGTTTGAATACAGACAATCATTCATAGCTTATGCTTTCATGTTAAATGAGATGTGGGAAGATGTAGCATATCAAACATAGATCATCAATGTGACGGATCTCGTTATATTTCCCCCGTCATCCT
This sequence comes from Fusarium avenaceum, assembly GCA_025948275.1. Taxonomy (NCBI): domain Eukaryota; kingdom Fungi; phylum Ascomycota; class Sordariomycetes; order Hypocreales; family Nectriaceae; genus Fusarium; species Fusarium avenaceum. The sequence continues at coordinate 4,624,634 of CP109670.1, read as the reverse complement.
CTCATCGATTTCGGGTATACCAAAACATCGCCAAGTCGTTATATATATGATCAAGAACTTGCATCTTGAACATCTATTCATCCATCTTGCCATTCCCATCCCTTGAATTTCTAAAAATGCCAACTACTCTTTACCGAGGACTTTCTTCACGCTTGGCCTCTTTCCTATCTCTTCGTAATATTCCTGAAGTTCTTTCAGCCCGCCAAAATTCTCCACCCCTGCCTCTTTTACCATATCATGCAAAATTGGCCAGAGTGCAAAGTCAGGCAAACGCATCTCCGCACCGGTGGTGAAAGGACCGTTGTCCTCAGCCACGAAGCCATTCCAATCCTGTAGTTCATGCTTGAGAGTTATCAGGTCGCGTTTACCGCTGGTGCTGTCCTTTGGCAGGTTTCTCCATGTATCCAAAAGGGCCACAGCACGTTGAAAATGTGTGAGTCGAGTGGCCAGGTCTTTTGGGGCTTGTATAGGATCACCAGCCTGGTCAGGACCATATCGGGCATTCAGGTACAACATGATGGCAAAGTCGCCCTGAACTGTGGATTTGTCCTTGTCCACAAACTTGACGACGAGTTTTTCTGATTTTAGTGTTTCAGACCCTGCCGTTACACTTCCTCTTGCGTAGTTCACACCAAGCTCCGCCAACATCAAAGCAATGCGCATGTTGATTATCGGGTCGCTACAGGCAAAGAATCGCGGCGCACTACTTATATGCAGCACGTCAAAACCTTTTCCATAGTTTTCATTCCAATGGAACACGGTAGAATTATTCTCTGTTCCGAAGGCCTTGAGCATCTCGATAGCTTCGGGTGTCTGGCCATTGATGACAGGATGGGCGTCCTCGAAAGTCTTGGCCTTGGCTCCTTGGCCCCAAATGAGAGTCTCTTCACGGTTCAGAAACGTCCCGATCTGTCGGAATGTCAGAGAGATCCGACCTCCCTCGTACGCAAGTTCGGCTGGAGACTTTTCCTTTCTTGCGCGCTTATCCTGGCGGATGGCATGCAGCCACTTCATATTGCTTTGCAGGCTCAGTCGGCAAAGAGAATTGTGTGGAAGCTTCGCACGCTGTATCGTTCTTTTCGGACCTTCTGGCAAGGGCGCTCCGTCTTGAGAAGGGTCCTTATCCCTCCTCTTCGACCTGAACGTCATGGTTCGTTCGGCGCCAAGACTAACATTGGCGATGTAAGATCCTTTGACAATATCCAAGGTCTTATCGCTGTGTTCAGAAATGTGATCATTTCCATCTCGATAGTATTGAATCAGCACATGGTTCAAAGGGTGGCCCAAATGCTTCTCTGTCTCTGTCTTGATAGCCTTCACAGTCTGTGAAAATGGTAACAGTGGGGGAGATTCGTCAGACGGATGACGGTAGACTGGTATGTTCCCATCGGGTCCAACTTCGCCCTGGACTGCAACAAGTCGTGGAACTTGCCCGCCTTGATGAGACATCCGTTTCCACTGGACCTCTTCACGTAGCTTATCAAAAATACCATCGAGCAAAGAGTCAGAAAGAATGTCCTCGATGATGTCAGTATCTCCCTCGCACAGGCCTCTCTGTTGATGCGATACACCGTCCATTGCCGCTGGCTTCTTGGTCTTGGGCTTTTCTTGTTCGTCATTTTGCGGTGTCTTCTTTGCTGGTTCTTCCATCTCGGGAATATTCTGACAGGAAGATTGAACAGGTGGCACTTCCGCTTCCGTTGTCTCTGCTACAGGCGGCAACTCAATAGCTTGGTCTTCGTTTTTAGTAGTGTTTTCCTGGAGAGGCGTATTGGGTGTTTGAACTTCGTTTTTGCTAGTATTCGGCGAGGGTGCCGGCTCTGTCTTAACTTCTGTTACCTTCAAGGCATCATCATTAACAGGATGTTTTTTGGATTCATTTCGCTCATGTACTTCATCCGCCGACTGTGATGTTGTAGCCCGATCTGCGCTATTGGATTCTTCAGTCTTTGATTGTGATTCAACTTTCGGGGTAGGGTCTTCAGCTGCACTTGTCAGGGGTGCTTTTGGTTGAGACTGTGTCGATGCGGGTATGGGGCTTGGCGAGTCTGACGCCAATCGAAGGCTTGTCATGTCTTTCACAAAGTCCGGGGTAGTGCTCTTCTCGCGACATTTGTCTTCTGTGGGTTCCGACTTGACGGTTTTAGTTTGTTCCAGATCCTTTGACGAAGAAAAGGGCTTTTTAGTATCTTTTGGCTTGGGCGGCTTGAGCTTAGCCTTGGGCTTCGGCTTCGGCTTCGGCTTCGGCTTTGGCTGTATAACTTCCATAACCTCGTCGTACGAGGCGATTTCACACCCGGTGAGCTCAATCAACGAAGCTATTGCTGCTGTCTTCCTTGACTCATTACGATAGCCACAGCAGTCATCAACAATAGTGATTGCCATTCCGTGACCTGCAGCATCGAGAGCTGTTGCATACACACCGACGTTGGTAAGTGATCCACAAATGAAGAGCTCCATGACCATCTTGGCACGCAGAACTCGCAGCAGATGAGTTGACTGAAAAGCTGAATAGTGAGATTTGGTCAATCTCGCATCTGTCTTTGGCAACGAGTCTTCGATGATTGGGGCAATTAGGCAACCAGGTGTGTCAACTTTGACACATACAGCCTCCTCGTGGCTCAGAAAGGCCTCATTGTCTGGTGGGCCACTGACCTCGATTGCCTTGACTGGAACTTTTGGTCGACCTCTAGTAGGGCCTCGTGGTGGCTTAGGTACATTGTCGGTGATAACAATGTATTCTTCGGGTGTATATCGAGTTTCGCTGAACTGTGACTGAACCCAAACAACGTCACCTACATCTCGGAACGCCTGAGCTAGCTTGATGGTCCGATCCACAAAGCCCTCGGGCTCATGAACGTGCAGGGCGCCATCCTTGGATATAAAATCATACTGGAAGTCTACCCCGATGAGGGCTTTGCGGGTTGTGATTTGTGGGAGTGATGCTTGGTCGAAAGAAAACATTATGAAAACGGCAGAAGGAATTGAGTGTAAGAATAGAAGGAGGTTGCGTCCTTGATAAAACGATGCGGCTGAGGATCCAATTCGAATCGAAAGTCCAGCTTTCAATGTCCAACCAAAGCATACCCGTTATACCAGCTTGGTGGTGGGATTGGCAACTTTGATATTGAGGGTTTTAGGGCAGGGGTATCAGACGATCAGGGTCCTGTCTGTCTAAAGCAAAACCCCCCAATGTTGTCGCAGGGAGCTTGAGAGTGCAGGGTAGGCAGGATGACTAAAGCCTCCGGCCTGTATATGTAGGTAGGTAGCTTAGGGGTTTGAAGGTTGGTGGAGGAAAGAGCAACCAATTGAGAGCTATAAGGGATCAGAGAGATTATGGATATCAATTGACAAACATGGTAAAGAAAAATATGATTATCCCGCAGTGTGTGACACGCTTTGACGTGGAAGCGTGACAGGGAGATAGACTGCATGAGAGTCGAGACAGTTATTCATAAGTGACGAATCCTGTTGCAATCGAAGCATCTATTCGCCTGTCACTTCAAAAACCCTGCAAGCCAAGGTGGTAGGCAGTCATCTCACTTGTTTGGGCCAACACCCAATGTTGAAACTGCACATGCATGGCTATTCTTACAGGTTCGTTTCAAAGTGTCGGTCAAAGCAGCCTGCAGTTGTGAGTCCACAAACAGTCAATTGCCTCGCCGTCGGGTTCCAGAAATGATTAGGAATAGGTTGTCTGATTTAATGGCTGTCATCTTATGCTGACACTCGACCAATCATTGAGGGTTTATACTTATGAAGTAGCCCGATGTTTCTTCTGTTCATAATATCAGTATGACTACCTCTTCAGATACGATTAATTCGTGCTGGAACAATCTCAGTCTTGAAATAAGAGAGAAAGTCTCGTTTCAACATAAACTCACTACCTTGGCCTACTACAAAGCTAGCTTATGCCGCCGAGCAGTCCTGTACCTGCACCTGCTTAGCCGATTGATATGTACACAGTTTAACAGTCCTAGCGACTTGCATACGTGAAATGATGAGACAGCATGGATCGACGTGGGTGGGTTGTATTGTAAATAACGGATCATACTTGCGCTATCACTCCGCTGTCGATCGGGTGGTCTAGAACATACTCAGTTACATGGCACATCATAAATCCTACGTACTTCGAATTTGTTCCTGAAATATGTAATCGGGGATTTTGTATGTCGCACATTGTCCGCAATATTTTGCCATGTCGAGTCAGGATACTGCCAGTCTGCCACGTGCTGTGAGTGAGTGCTATTTTGTGAGCCCTTTAATACTAAGGCCGGTGCAGCACTGCAGAAGATGTGTTTGGATTTGCTTCGCAGAATATGACCCCAAACGATTATCATTATGTATAGAAATTACTCATCTTACAATAGACCTTCTTTCAATGGCGACGAAGGAGATGCAGTGCCTGTATACGGCCAATACTCTAATTCCATACTACCGGGTAGATGATTATCAACTCAAGCACCGTAAAGTACAACTCAGTATTCCGTAAGAAGACCGAGTATCCGTGCTCCGTCCGGATAACGGAATTGTCAAGCCTCCACTCTGAGTGGGGCCGGTTCAACAACAGCGAATAAGCCGGAGTTTCTCCAGACCTTCAAGGAAGCTTCCTACCTCTCCAGCTCCAGCTCCTGACCCAACATCGCGATCGTGCATTCAGCCTCATCAACAACGAATCGAGTTATCTTACTCCCATCCACCACTTTTCGAACTCGGCAAATACAGAGCACTGTCAGGTTTCATAAGCATTGCATCTCAATGGGAGAGTAGCGATATTTCTCTTCGGTCTCCCGTCTGTATCGCGTCGCGGTACTTGCATTTGCCAAGCTCTTCGCGATGACACCCAAACGAAGCTTATCTCCAGCCGATGAACAGCAGCCCGAACCAAAGCGCCCTCGATTTGAGGATTTCGAAAATGAGCTGATACAAATGGAGGACGACGGGGCTCGTTCAATCGAATCCTTAATACCAAATCCGCATTATCAAGCCAGAACCAGCCTCCAACGTTCAATCGCAATGGTTCTCAACCACGATGGATTCGAGGGAGCAAGCCCAGAAGCAATGGAGAGCTTTACAGGAATGGTGGAAACATGTGAGTTACATTCTATGAACCCTCTGCTTGTTCGTGATGTTGATGCCCATTAGACCTTGAGGGCATGATTGAGGCCGCCAAAACTCTCGCTCTGGCTGCTCGACGCGAACATCCTATCCCTACCGACTTTGAGCACGCCCTGCGAAGGCACAACGTCAGTGTATCATCACTAAAACCACACTTGAAGCCACCGGTTCCGAAAACTCAAAAATTTCCTGGCTATATTGATGTACTTCCCGAAGATCTTGACGCATACACCACTCTTCCTCTGCTGGGCGAGGAGCTCAGCGGACAGCCGGACAAGGAAGAGAAGACCTATGTTCCATCTTCCTTCCCCGATTTCCCCAGCAAACATACCTACAAGTTTACTCCTCAAGAAGATACAAGCATTCGCGACTCCAAGAAAATACGTGAGGAAGCAGCAAGGACAGCTCAGCAGGGAGAGGATGCCCTCAGGCGGTTGGTCAGAGCATCAAAGATGCGAAAACAGAAAGAAGTCAAGAATCTGGTGGAGCGCGATACGCATGGCAAAGAACGATTTCGTCTTTGGGAATCCACCATGAAGCGCTTCATGACAACTGATGGCAGGGGAGAGAACACCGACGAAATGGAAATTGCGGACCATAGTATGATTGTGAATGGGGAAGCACTATTCTCACGCAAAGAAGTTCCGAGGGTTGGTAAGCGGTCGGCTGCCTTGGCAGGCAAAAAGGCAACGTGAGTATCAATCAATGTTGAGAACAATGGCTTACATGATACCCCTTATATAATGGACTGGACTGGGCGGCGCATGGTGTTTCTGGGTTATTGTGTTTGAGGGTTGGAGAGGAAAATTAGCGCATACAGGTATAGAACGTATGGGCGAGAGCGAATCGAGCACGACAGGGCAGTCAACTTTTGATCTTCATCCTGAGTGTAGTCAATTGTCTAGCAATCATCATACTTTCACCAGCCACAACGGGCTATCATCGAAACGCCACACGCCACATGCAAACCTCAGGAAAGCCGAATCGATACGTACCTGCTCTCGCCTGCTCGCACCCTGATACCCCACTAAATTCAAAGCGGAGCTTCAAGGCCCTAACTTCCCTAATTTTTAACCCACACAAAAAAAGGGCAGGTGCGATTCGCAACCGCCTTCCCATCCGACTCGGCCTAGGTTTTGCAGAGCAGCCTTCGATTTCTCTCTTTCTTCCCCTTCACGCACCTTGATCCTCTGCATCGCCTCGTCACCGCAAAAATGGCCGAACAATTGATCCTCAAGGGCACTCTCGAGGGCCACGTACGTCGAACCCCCCATCAACCTTGATTCTATCGCTGCCGACTGCTGCGTCGCGACTGTCGCTGGTCACGACCCGCTCCAAGACGAGATGCTTGCAGTCGGTATCATGGAAGGAGATTTTGATCATGGAAAAGATGGAATGAAGGCTGACTTTTAACAGAATGGCTGGGTCACCAGCCTGGCTACCTCCATGGAGAAGTACGTCCAAGAACCACAAATACGCCTTTCCTCGAGGGCATTCAACTAACCGTTCGCCAGCCCCAACATGCTCCTGTCTGCCTCCCGAGACAAGACCCTGATCATCTGGAACCTCACCCGCGATGAGACCCAGTACGGCTACCCCAAGCGATCTCTTCACGGCCACTCCCACATTGTCTCCGACTGTGTACGTTTATCCAGTGCCCCGCAGCACACGACAACGCTTTGGCGGGCAACATGCATTTAGGACTCGGCTGATTGTTGGAATTAGGTTATCTCTTCTGACGGCGCCTACGCTCTGTCTGCTTCTTGGGATAAGACTCTCCGTCTCTGGGAGCTTGCCACCGGTACCACCACTCGACGATTCGTCGGCCACACCAACGACGTCCTCTCCGTCAGCTTCTCTGCCGACAACCGCCAGATCGTCTCCGGTTCTCGCGACCGAACCATCAAGCTCTGGAACACCCTCGGTGACTGCAAGTACACCATCACCGAAAAGGGCCACACCGAGTGGGCTTCTTGCGTTCGCTTCAGCCCCAACCCCCAGAACCCTGTTATTGTCTCCTCCGGTTGGGACAAGCTTGTCAAGGTTAGTACAGAAGATGACATAACCCTTCCTTGCAGTTTTTACATGATGTTTTGCAACCCAAGTATTTGCTACTTCAGAGCCTGTTCACGCAGGCCATGAGACCACTATTCACCATTGCCCTGATTTCGGCTTAGTCACAGCCTTATTCCTTCACACATTTCTTGGTTCGCTTGTATCTGATAAATTCTGACGAACTATCTAGGTCTGGGAGCTCTCCACCTGCAAGCTCCAGACTGACCACATCGGTCACACTGGCTACATCAACACCGTCACCATCTCCCCCGACGGTTCTCTGTGCGCCTCCGGTGGCAAGGACGGTACCACCATGCTCTGGGATCTTAACGAGTCCAAGCACCTCTACTCCCTTAACGCCAACGACGAGATCCACGCTCTTGTCTTCTCCCCTAACCGATACTGGCTGTGCGCTGCCACCGCTAGCAGCATCATCATCTTCGATCTCGAGAAGAAGAGCAAGGTTGATGAGCTCAAGCCTGAGTTCCCTGCTGCCGGTAAGAAGAGCCGAGAGCCTGAGTGTGTCAGCTTGGCTTGGTCTGCTGATGGCCAGACTCTCTTTGCTGGTTACACTGACAACATCATCCGTGCCTGGGGTGTCATGTCGAGGGCATAAATCGCTCTACTCTAAAAAAGAGGCGTGGTGACGAAGGCGAGCGGAAGATGGTAGATCATTGGTGGGGCGTCAAATGGTTGGCTTCCTCGTTTGGTCTTTATTGATGCAAAGGAAGGGGGGCGACTACAAATCTGACGAGGGCATAACGCATTTGCCGATTATAGGCAGCCCCTGAAATTACCGGGATTCATCCTTTTGTTCTCCAATAAAGAAACTCGAGTTTACAAAAGACATGTCATGATTTCAACTGTTACTTGTGCCGTCCCTATTCTGTGATATGCTTGCGCTTGTGATGCTGAAAAATACTCATCATGTTATAGCCCGAGACGTTGTCTACTCCTGCGATACCATGAATATCGCTCCATCAACGAAGGTGATCAGCACATATGTTGATAATACAAGACAAGATAGTTCATAAAAAAGCAACTCTTCCATTTTGTCTATTGAGTTCTAGCCTATCGGATGTCCTGACAAACTATGCTCTTGTTCCACTTTACCCTCGGTTCAGAAAGCATATTTCAGCTTGAGCCCTCGACACCTGCTACGACACTAGGCTGAAGCATTACCTCAAGTCGTTGATAAGCAGCTTTTGGTTCCCCTCACATCATTTTACATGAAAGGTGGTAGAGAAAATGGATATCCGCCGTTCTTGACACGGAAGACACTCAGCAAGAAGCTGTAGACAAGGAACAGGATACCACCGAAAGCAATAACCGCGACTTGCTGAGTCTTGGAGTCGGCGATTCGTGGAACCTTAATCGCAAGAGTTATAGCACAGAACGACAGAACACCGTCTGTAAGAGAAGAGTCAGTGGAAGCTAGCAAGTCGAGAGTAGAATTGGTACATACATAGCGCGGCTACTATCTGAGTTTCCAAACCAAGTTGTTGCTGGAAGCCAGGCGAAATATAGCTGATGCCTCCCTTTCCATCACCAGTGACGTAAGGAACTTTACGAATGTGGTTGAACATATGGCCACTGATGAACAGAAGGATGGTCATGAGAGACATGGCAGCCCACAAGTTGCGGCTCTGCACGATGGGATAGATATAAGCCCGGAGCAATATGCCTGCAGTAGTGATTCCAACAATGGTGGTGACGACAGAGATCCATTTAACGTAGTTGACGGGTCGCTTTACTTTGGGGTGAGGCCGATCAGGCATGTGGCGAGCGATCCAGGAGTGAACTACCTCAGCAGTTGCGCCCCTATATTTCGCACGTTAGTTCGCATTATTGCTGCATTGCTAACAGGTCACTCACCCGCTGGAAAAGTCGTATCGCAAATGATCTGGGCTTTGAGAAGCATGGGGGCCGGTGGTGGGAGGGAACATGAGGAGGACAGGGGCAGTTGTAAGCCCAAGCTATTCACAGTTAGCTATCAAGCAGCCATGCTTACTATCTATCTTGAAGAGTACGTACCGAGCTGAAGATTTCCTTGCCGTCGAGGAAATCCAACGTGCCAAAGATCAATCGCGACTCGGCTGCCTTGTCACCCTTAACCCAGCTCTTTGCCAGCAGGTTCCATTCGGGTTGGAACTCGCGGCATAGTTGACAGTTGAATCGTGGATCAATAGCAGTGAGGAGAACAGCGACACTGTAGTCTCGGGGCGTAGATGTTAGAATCCTGTACGTGGAGTCCTTCAGCTTGACCGGCGCCGAGGTCTGTTTGGCGTGGTATTGATTGAATCGCTCTTCGGACGACTTTTTGGCAGCCACGACGCCAGTCGCAAGCAAGGCGAAAGAGAGCAGAGAATGAAAGAAACGCATGGCGATCTAGAACAGAGTTGTTGTGTTCTGAAGGGGAGAAGAAAAGGGCCAATTGGCCAAATAAGTATAGAGTAGATGACTGTCGAAGCTACTACGGTACTGCGGAGCTGGAGCTATTGTGGTGAAGCTGAGGTGGCCTCTGGATCTAGCAAAGCGCCTTACATAATTAATCTACTGCTGAACCTGCAAGAAGGTGGGGTTCCTGAGCTCTATCACGTGATGATGATTGTCGATAAGACATGCGCTAATCCGGAAACAGCATAATGTTTACGTCCAAAACATAGAGACCAACAGGCTGCAGTTGTCGCTAGTTATAATTATCATCCATCCTCACTCAACCAACCTGCTTGGCTTTTCGTATGGTTGACTTGAGCTGGTCTCTGTATGTAACAAGGCATCAGTACATAACACGTTCTCAGCAACACCATTCTTCTTCTACTTTACAAAACGCGTCTCGTTAAACACATTAATTTTCCATTATGAAGAAGGCCAGGTCCACCGAGGTAAATATTAGCATAACGACATGGTTCATCCCGATCCAGTACTGACTGCAACCTTATAGCGCGCAGCTCGAATCAACGAGCTTGATTTGAAGCACCAAGGCAGTGTTCATCAGATGGACCTGACAGGCCGGGATGAAGAGGCACGTCTACTCAAACTACGATTGTTGACGTTGCGCGATGAGAATGCCTCACTGAAGGATCGTCTGGTTCAACGAGATGCTCTTGTGAAGCAGCTCACTAAACAGGGGAAAGACGCACATGCCGAGCTCGCCGAAACCAAGGAGAAGCTCAAGGCCCAGGATATGCAGCTTAGAAAACAAGGAAATGAATTGGAAGATCTCAAGGTAATTGACTAAAGATCAATCGGCACCAAGCAGCTCTACTAACACCAGATTAGACCGAGATCAATTCTTTAAATGAGTTTAGGCAAGACTCGAACAAGGTCTTACAGGAGAAGCTTGCACTCAGTCACAAGCTTGACCAGATCCAGCCCGAACTCAACCACCTCAAGACGCAACTAGAAACCCATCGCGCGGTGGTCGCTCAAAAACAAGATCTCGAACGGCAGCTTAGTTCGGTTGAGGTCGAGCTCGAAAACGAGAAGAGATCAAAGCAACGTATGCAATCAAAGAACAACGACAGCGATCAAATAAGAGAACAGTTCGACGAAACCAAGAAAGAATTGGAGAGCATCAAGAAAGAATACAGCAGAGAACTACGAGAAGCCCGCGGTGAATGCGAAAGACTGGAAGCCCGCGTTGAGGATACAAGAAGCAAACTCAAGAAGACACAGACGGACCTAAAGGACACGCGAGCTGAGCTTGAGTCATGCCGCGCCGAGCTGCAGGAAGCTCGCAAGGCTGTACTAGAGAGCAAGCCAAGCAAGAAGAGTGTTTCCATGAAGGAGCAGCCCTTCGGAAAGAGACGAGTTCAAGACATGAGCTTGGAAGACATCAGTATCGGAACTCCTGGACCAGACGAAGCGACACTCAGGCGACCGTTTAAGAAACGAGGAATTGAGCGTGCATTGGCCGGAGAAAAGTCGACATTCTCAATTACACCGTTCTTGAACCGCACCAAGAACCTATCGGATAACATGTCTGATGAGTTGAGCGAGATTCACTCGCCTACAGCAAAGGCCGTTGACGTACCAGAGCCCATAGTGCCTCAAGCAGGAGATGGTACTGAATTTGGTGATTCTGTATCAATGGAACCCATCGAAGAAGCCGCAGAGTCGGGTGGGGAGGCTGAGGATGATGCCACCACAGAAGAGCAAGAGCAACCAAAGGCTCAGAAGGTCCGAGGCAGACCAAGGAAAGCTCTTGACGATGCACCCACCACTAAGAAGAACATGCCTGTCCAGGCAAAGAAAAAGGCCAAGGCAACAAAGGCCTCCAGTAAGCTGGATGTCCTGACTGAAGAAGTCGATGTTGGTGAACCAGAGACGGAGCCAACAGAGAAGCCCAAGAAGAGGTCAGGACTATCAAAGTCGAACCCTGCTGCAGCAGCTTTACGGCTCGGGGCTGAGGATGTAGACGCACGCAAGAAGAAGCGCAAGGTGCTTGGTGGTGGTACCAAGAGTCTATTCGACGATGACGATGGTGATGAATCAGTCCCTAAACCTGCAAAGATACAGATGGGGGCTGGTCGTAAACTCAAGGCGCCTCTAGGCGGTGTTCGCAGTGCATTTGGCGGAGCGACATTCTCGCCGTTGAAAAAGGACAGACGAGGAGTCGGTGCTAGTTTCCTACATTGAAGAGGACTATGTGATTGTGTTATTGAGTGTATGGGCAAGGCGGAACATGGCATGGTTCGGCGTTAGCATTTTGATTATCGTATTATAGCGTTGGAACTGGTTGGGTTTTTGGTCACTGGCAATGGCGCATCGGATTGCTTAAATCGCAAATGATTCTTACCCCTGTGTCTCTTGAATAAACACATACAAGATATCGTGAAGTCAAGTTGGGTTGGGCACAGTGTAGGTTTTGGTATAGGTTAGCAGAATTTAATGTGGGTGGATAGAGCTATGGACGAAAATCAACCTGCTACATTTCAGCTATGTGACTCCAGATTGTGTTCTCTACTATAAGGAGGAAGTATATACTGATCATATCACTTAAGCACACATTGAAATTTGCTTGTGTCTGCAACATCTCGATCTGGCAGTTTTGCTATCAGCGGGCAGTACAACGAAGCAGTCAACTACTAAGGTTTGCCCTCATCTACTTCGTGATGAAAAATCGACTGCTCCCCAGCTTTCCGACCGCAGGCCGTCAATCGAGCCTCTACTTTCAAGTTTCGCAATCAGTAACGGCATCAATAAGATGGTCATCATCAGGCTCTCGCTGGAAACAGCGCCAGGGTCGCGACTCATACGCCCGTGGTGCAAAGGTCCAAGGGCTGAAAAGCCGTGCAGCCTTCAAGCTTCTCGAGGTCAGCATAATTTCATCGATTAATTAGTACGATGTGCATATTTAACAGCTCTATTAGATGGATTCTAAATACCGGCTATTCAAGGGCAATGGACAGACAGTGGTCGACCTGGTATGTTTTCTTTCATTGCTGATGTTCACGAACCAGGAACTCTTTCAGCTCACTCTTGTCAGGGATATGCACCAGGCAGTTGGTCACAGGTGCGTTTTGCATATGCATATTTCAATTTCTCAACCATTCATGTTACCTGATTGACAACTCAAGGTTGCTGTGGAAAGGACAAAGCCTAATGGAAGAGTGATTGGTATCGACCTCATTCCGGCACAGCCGCCTCGTGGTGTAGCAACTTTCCAGGGTGACTTCCTTTCACCAGTCGTACAGGAGATGGTCAAGAAGTTCATTCTAGAAAGTCACCGACGCCCACCTCCTATGCAGGAAAGTGATGAGATCGACAGCTCTGGTCCAGACGAGAGGATCACAATTGATCGGCCAAGCTACCTCGACATGGAACGCCATGCTGGCCAGAACGAAGCGCCAGTACCCGAGGCAGAAGCCTCAAATAAGCGTATTGTAGATGTTTGTCGACTCCTTTCCCGACATGCTTTGGCTGCTAACTACTCAACTAGGTTGTTCTAAGTGACATGTCAGCACCCTGGGAGCAAACCACCGGCTTTAACGTGAACACCCTGAGTAATCCCTATCATAGGTTGATGAACACGAGCGGAAACGCCTTTCGTGACCACGCCGGAAGCATGGTGGGTCATCATCATATGTTGAAATAATGCCCGAAAACCACTGACGTTCCGTCAAAGGACCTATGCGCTGCTGCTTTGCAGTTTGCCAGCGACACCCTTAGATCTGGCGGACATTTCGTTTGCAAGTTCTACCAGGGATCCGAGGATAAGGACTTTGAGAAGAAACTGAAAACGCTCTTCACCAAAGTGTTTAGAGAAAAGCCCGAGTCTTCAAGAAAGGTACGTTTACTATGATCAACCAAAAGCCAAAGCCTGCATGATATCCTGACTGCCTGGCTAGGAGAGCCGCGAAGCATACTTTGTGGGCTTGCGAAGGAAACCGGGTGTCACAATAGGGCCCTCAGAAGATGTAGAAGAATAAGTTGGAGCATGTACGTAATATTTGTCGAAAGATGCCATTTAGTGTCATCGAAACAATATTGCGTTGGTATGCAAAAGTACGATCACGTTGTAAAATTCAGTCTCAGTCACGTATAAATATTACCATCATGACGGCAGCAAGGCGCTAGAATTTGATTGTAGAATTTTGTGATACCTAGGCACGCCAATTCCATGCAAGACCCATTTGCAAGCCGAAGTTCGGCATCAATTGCCTCATAAGTTGGCCCAAACTCCACCCAAGGCCGATATTTTTCACCAACCAGCCGCTTAGACCTTGAAACCGCGCGAACGTCTTCGGCCACGGGCACGCTCGAACTTGCGGCCCTTGGACTCGACAAAAGGCTTCTGCAGAGGGTGTTAGATAATGTTAGGAGTGCAGCGTTTCTGAGTGATATTACCTTGTGCTTGTGGGGACCGAAGCCGAAGTGCTTGACGGCCTCACGGGCGTTCTTGGGACCACGGAGGATCAGGGTGTTGCTTCCGGTGGGGGCACGGAGAGCAAGCTGATCCAGGGTGATGGCCTCACCACCAGCGGCGAGGAGGCGAGCACGAGCGGTGGCGGTGAATCGCAGGGCAGCGACGGTCACCTTGGGGCACTCGAGCAGGCGATTGTCATCAGTGATGGTGCCGACGACGACGACAGTTCGCTTCTCGCCCTCCTTGTTAATGTTGGCAACAATTCGGGACAGAGAGACAGGAGGTCGGTTGATCTTGGACGTAAACAGACGTCGGAGGACGACCTTGTTGAACGAAGAGTCGGTTCGGCCTGTAAGTATGTAAAAATTTTGGTTAGTTTGCGATTTCTCGTTCGGGTTTGTGCGGTCGCTCGCAGGTGTGAGATTTTGACGTACGGGCCAGGAAGCGGTAAAGCTTCACCAAGAGCTTGAGGTAGACATTGTCGCTCTTGGGGGCAGTGCGGTGAGTGCCCTTGACGTGGTGGCGGTCGAGATCGATACCTGTTGGGTGAAGCCATCGTCAGCCATTGATTCAAGCATGCTCAGAATATAGCAACTCTGTCTTGCGCTTTCGCGAACAAGATGGTGCCATGGTCGCAGAGAAGGAGGCACAGAAGCACACTCCTCCTCTACTCGCATACAGAGGCTGAATTTCAAAATCTTCACGTACCCATGGCGGCGGTTGTCGCTGTGAAATTTGGCGATTCTGGGTATGGAGAGGGGATGCGTCGGACAATACTGCTTTCACCTTTGCAAAAATTCAGGGTTAGGTGGGTGGGTCGCTTTTCTGGATTTCGGGCGGTGGTTGACGGCAGTTAGGGCCTTGAGCAGCGCGTGACTCCGATTGTCAAGAATCTCATGCTAACCAAATAGGCTCACCTAGGTCTGCTGGGTCCTACATCAGGGCCCTGAATGAGACATATGCTCATCATTCGCAAGGAAAAGACTCGTGTGACACTGGCTCACAAGGGAATGCATACACAGTATTTTTGTCTATTGATTCAAACGCATTATCTGGTATCCTACTACCAAATTTCTCTTAAAAACTATCCTCTAACTATGCCTCTTCATATTGTAACACGGCAGATTCTTGCAGCAACGTTTGCCTGCCGTCATCCCTATTGATTGCACAATGGAGTCTACCTGCTTTATTTCTGCCATGATCGCGCCGGTTCCCATGCCTTTTTGTTCCTTTCCCCTACCGCCTAATAACCATGCTCTAGGTCTAGGTCTAGGAAAGTCCTTTTCTCATACACTATCTTCACATGTTTATATATTATCATAAGGAGCGTGACTCAGAGTCGGGTCTGAGATCAACCAAGAAGTCGCGTGTCATCTCGAAACTCAACCAGCTCGATGCCATACTGGGAGCGACCTTCAGAAGGTTGGGCACAATACCTTTGTAGAGACCCTTGACTCCTTCTTGCATCACAATGACTCGGATGGCGTCTGTAATACCCTTGTACTGATAGCCCATGCCCGACATGGTGTTGATCTGGAACCGACGCCGTAAAACATCGCTGCATATTGTTAGCATAGTGATCACACAGCCTAAATGGTGGGACTACTCACAAGGGGTATGTGCAAGTCTGTGCAACAGCTCCAGAGACGGCACCAGCGAGCAGTTTGCGGCTTGCATTGGGGTTTTGCTCTCCCTCCGGCGTCAAGTACTTCCTGACAGATTCATAAACCATGAAATTAAGGCCGACCTATTAAACCCATTAGTCCTCAGATCTTGTGTAATTGTGCAGGCAGAAGTCGCTCCTCACATATGGTGCCACTCCAGCAACAGTAGGAATGATGCCTCGATATAGCGCAGACATACCGCCCTCCGTTTTGTACATCTGCGTCAAAGTAGTCCACATTCCCGGCAGTTTATCTGGTCGAGCTCCTAGCTCGCTGAAACTTGCAGATTGGATGGATAATCGTGTCCGAACAATATCGAGAGGGTATGTAAGAAAAACTGACGTTATGCCAGCAAGGCCACCACAAACCAGGCGAGTGAGGGGTGCTAGATCAGCTCCTGGATGACGTTCAAAGATATTCTGCAGCTCTGTCAGTCTCTAGTGCACAAACTCCAGCCTGGGCTTGGGCTGCCACTCACCCGCTTGTAAAAGTTGTAGCTGCTAAATTGCACAGCAGAGTAGGGAACAATGCGAATACAGTTGGTGCCATTGCCTCGCATGAACCCCCTCCAACCTTCCTCCTTCCACATCTTCATCAGAGCTTTCCCTACTGATAGCTTATACGCATCTCGTCCAACGCTCTGGATCTGCATGAGAATCTTGAGTCGTTCTAGGGGGAGACAACGGTTCGGGAGACAGCGCCGGCGACACCTCCGGCGCAGAATGCGGCGATAACGGGCTGAGAGATTGATTCTCGAAACTGTGCGGATCGGTCAGGGGCCGCGGCCGCTGTCGAAATGGCCATGTCCGGCTGCGACTGGATCGTCAAATTAGCAATCTTGCCATGGAACCGTGATCATGCATGTGACTGCTTCGAGGTCAACGACTGACGCAGATCCTACGTACAGTGGACATGGTAACGGGTTAAACTATTCCTTCGTAGCTGAGGTACTGCTACAACTTGTTCAAAAACAAGTGTCGTCTTTGTTGGAAGCGTCCCGGGTTGCTTTGCTCTGTTCTGGGTGCCGATTGGGCTGGAAGCAGACAGTCCTAATGCTCAAAATATCGTGTGCAAGGGTTGTGTATTGACTGTTAAGCGATGGTATCTCCAATTGTTACTGTGGTTGAAAGAATAGCAATGACATGCTGGAAGATCGAGATAATAGTAGGCTGTCAGTAACCATTGGAAGTGAGAATTGAGAGACGTTTGCGCCGGGGCTGACACACGACAAGGCGTGCGAGCGGACTGTTGGCGACTCAGATAATTCGCAGCTCGACACGTATCGTGTTTGTACGGAGCTGATGATGGAGAGAAGATGTCGACGGACGGAGGACGGGATCGGTACCGTCAAGAAGCGGATTGGGGGCGCGTGAGCCGGCGATGCGGATGACTTCGGGGCGCGCGCGTGGTCCCCCGGTTTCCATTCGGGGGAACCAAGCAGGACCTGGAACGCTTAAATGTGGGGAGGGAAAACTCTCCTACTTTAGTGTCTAGTACGTATGACATACTTCCAGTTTACTAGACTATAAAGCGCCATATCAGGTACTTGTCATGCTCCAGGGTAGGGCAGATAGTTCGAGACATTCTGCCATCGAGCGCCAGCGTGCACTTTGACCATTGTGTATCATTCTTATTAGCTTATATCTGGTATGATGCTACCATGGCGTGAAGCTGTCCATAACCATAGTCGTATCATTGCAATACTCTCGTGAATTGGTTCCCATACCGAACTGGGTTTTTGTAAGAATTGCTAGAACCCACCGATTTGACTTGTAGTTGTAAGAGACTGATAGCACAAAGCCGAAAAGGGTACCCACAGGTGTGCATGCAGCCAACCAAACTCCTTATGGCTAGCTAGACACAGAGATAAGGGGTAGTAGCGAGCAGAACCGATACAGGTGACTGGTTAGAACCCCAACGTCACCGCACGAACGGAACCACTCACAGCTCAGACGTCATCGTCATCGCAGTTTGATACAAGGATTTTTTACAGCATAGCAGTTTGAGAGATGTGCAATTTAGACAGATTGACCCGTTGCGCCAAATCATGTTACAAAACAGTCTAAACTAACTACGAAATTAAGAAGTTCCAAAAGACACGCGCCACGGCAAAAGCCTTCAGTCTTGGAAAACAAGATACCCATAACCCGCCCTGACATGACTTACGTAGCTTCTGACGCATTGCCATACAACGGGTCGGGTAGTTCAAACAATATTACACATTGCGCCTGTCAAGTGAGAGGGAATGAAGCCAGCACCAGTCAGGAGTATTGGTTGGGAAGCTCGGGACGAATCGCGATGACTTCTGATCTTGACCACGAAATGCCTACTCGGCGACGTCAAGATCCTCGTGAGCGGGAGGAGGGCTGTCCACAGCTGCGTCCGGTATTAGTGTCAATGAAGAAATAAAGTCAAGTTTGGGAGACATACGTTTGCGCTCGTCGCCGTTAGTACCGTTCTCCCTTCGGTCACGGTCGTCACGCTCATCCTTAGAGTCACGCTCACGGTCACTGCATGGCCGGGTCAGTATGCATACTAAGATATGGCTAGATGGGGACATACCGATGATCAGGGCTGCGAGAACGATCCCGGTCACGTCGGCTCTCGCGGTCATAGTCTCGGTCACGATCCCTACGTTCGTCCTTACGAGGCGAGTAATCGCGGGTGCTGCGACGAGGTGAAGGAGAACGTCCACGACGAGGAGAGCGAGCACCAGCGCCACCAGCACCACGACGTTCACGATCACGACCAGACTCAAACCGCCAGGAGGCAGAAGGAGGAGTGCGGGCCCACTAAAGAGAGAGAGGTCAGGGGAGTTGTTCAGGCATTCGAGTATTTTTCGCGAGCATAATCATCCAACATACCTCGATTTTGAGGATATCATCACGACCGATGCGCTTGTTGTGCATCTCGTGGTAGGCATCATCAGCATCACGTCTGTCCTCGTATTCAACGAAAGCGAACCTGTCATTCGTCAGCTCAATCGCATGCAATAAGAATACTTCACACTCACAGACGGCTGGACGTAGACCTGGGGGCAGGAATGTCGCAGCGAACTAGTCGGCCATAACTACAAGTGAATAGTCAGCATACTACGGAGCATATGATGACACAGCAAAACGCCGACAGAGGCCCCCTTTTGAATATGAATGTGATGTACATTCACACGCCGGATCTCAAAAAGATTCTGCACGAGCTCGACCGAAAAGCGACTGCGCATTGGACAAGCAATTCCATCAAGGCGATTGGGACGGCGGACGACGGGAAAGGAAGGAGTGCTGGGGACGTGGGCGCGGGCGAAAACGAGAGGGCGATGGCGCAAGGACGACGATCGACGGCGAGACATCATGGCCAGGCAGGAGACCAGTGTGGGAGTCTGGGGCCTATGGGACGGACACGGACGAAGGCGCGCGCGAAAACGATAGGACGCGGGCGTGGACGAGGGCGAGGGCGTGGGCGTGAGCGAGGTTGACATACCGTTCGAACTCGTAGGCGAGGTCGCGAGCGCGGGTGCCGTGGCTAAAGCCGGTCACGTACAGAGTGGTGCCGCCGCGAGACATTGTCGTAGTTGAAGCAGTATTTTTCAGTGATCAAAAGAAATAGGAAACTGATGCAGCAGTTCCAACAAGTACTGGGGAAGAGATAATTGATGGCAATGGGTTGATGATGGTGTAACCTTCCAAAGTTGCACGGTATGGTCACGAGTGTTTGGTCCGGAAAATTTAGCGGCATTGCTGACATAATATAGATCCATGGTTCACGGAAAGATGTTTGGCCAGCCCGGCAGGTACCTACGGCGTAGCTACTCCACGCCCAGGCACCCACTGTAGGAACCTTGCATGGCATGTACCTTCCATATGGATTCTTTTCAGCCTCATTCTGTTGGAGTGTCGTGCTGTGCGCTAAGAGATATCTTAATATTCTATGTTCTGTATTTTATATTCTGAGACAGGACATCTGGTGATTTGGTAATTGCTCATATTATAGGCCTTACAGTCGGTACACGGAGTTTGGTTAAATGGCGAGCGCGCGCTGTATTCTCCGTACTCTCCGATACTACAGACCTTGTCCATGAGGTCTTGCCCCATATCTTGTTGTTTGCTTGGCCGACAAAGCATATGAGGTCATATCTGGGGCCTGCGTCAAGAGTTAGTACTTACCTAGCTTACTGGTATCCGTACCTACCGCTAGGTTGTATCCATCTTAACATTAGCTGTATGTCGTCTTGAACATGACAAGAAAAAAGAAAAACCATCATTGGAGTTTAAGTAGTAAAATATAACTACACGATTTGATTTGAGCTAAAAACTTCGAAGACGAGAAATTCTACTCCGTACCGCTGTAGGTTCATCGTCATCAATGCAGGCCTGAGTCCATGTTGCACCTAGGTCAGCCTTATAAGCTTATACAGAAGGGATCTTTGTGATGTACCGAAGGCCGAAGCTCTGTAATAATGACATTTTGCTCAGATTTCATAAGCCACTACCCGTACAGAAACGACATCACTTAAGCATGATTCTCTGCCGGCGTTTCTAGTCACGGCAAGCTCGGGCACATAAGCAATCAATATGCGTCGGCATCCGCCTGGTGTGTCAAATGCCGGACTGATTTCTTGATCGTCAGCCGTTGCATCCGATAAATTCATGTGTTAACTTCCCTCGGAGCGTTCTTAAATACTCCAGGTGCCTTCACCTGGGAAAACAGCTATACAGTCAGATTGTCAACCTATATTTAACAATTTTCTCAAAGTCTCCAATTTACCTATCGTAATTCATGGTTACTTCAATTGTTCCGGGGGAGTCTCTGCTCTCCGACCCAAATACCGGACATCCCGTCCCGGATTCCCAACGGTCACGGCCCAGGTCACTCGGCGACGCCCTACGAGCTGCTGGCATGACAATCGATGGGCCCAGTACAAGTCTCGGCTCTGAAACTCCGAGCGAAGAAGACTATGAAGAGAACGTTCGACCAACCTTGACAGAACCTTCTGCTGTCCGTAATCGTTACGCCCGTCGAGGCCACTCACGAGCAGAAGCGCTGGTCTTATCACATGCAGATTTTGATAAATTCACCAACCAAACAAATTCACGCCATGGCCGTCGCGACTCAGGCATTTATCTCGTCTCAGATGAAGACAATAGCCTGCAGCAACTACTAAAGAGCAGCTCGCAATGGTCACAGGGATCTACCAGCCCGAAGCCTCGACGGCGCAAATTCGCCGACCTCGTCTTCACCAGCCAAGTCTCAGCCTTCGACCGCCATAATCCATCTGCATCAAACAGTCCATTCCACGGTTTTTATACACTATTCTGGCTAGCTGTTACTCTTTTCGTCATAAAGATATCTGTACAGAACTGGCAAGTTTATGGAAACCCTCTTGGAAGTAGCGACATCATGAAAACTATGTTTCATCGAGATGGTATGTAACAGTCCTATTTTGCAAAGATCACAACGATCTCATGATACTAACTACACTAAAGTAATATTTCTTCTGCTCTCTGATGGCATTATGTGTGCTTGCACAGCTATGACTTGGTTGATTCAACGGCTTGTATCTGCAAACTATCTGAACTGGGATAGAACTGGTTGGATCGTCCAGAACGTAAGCAGCAAAACCCTGTTCTTGACCGTACATTGTACTGAGGAAATTCATTCAGATATGGCAAACTGCATTCATCGCGGGCGTTATTGGCCTGACGCTTTGGCGTGACTGGCCATGGACTCATACTGTGTTTTTCGTCCTCCATGGTCTAGTCATGCTGATGAAACAACACTCTTATGCCTTCTACAACGGTCACCTGTCTTCAATTTATAAGCAGCGCGCTACCATAATGAAGAAGCTCAAGCAACTAGACAAGGTTGACCCAGCCACGACTCCTTCGCAAGCCGACTCCCCTGCAGCGACCATATCGACGCAGCACCTTAGTGCTACACCCTCTGCTGAGGAACGTCGCAAGTCTATCTCAGCTCAGCCCGACCAGGAACAAACAAATGTTGAAAAAATTTCACAAGCCATTGCCTCCCACGTTCCTTTGGACGATGAGCAAATTGCTCTCTTCCAGCGCATCATGAACTGGGAGGTGGATGCCATGACAGACGAGCTTAAAGGGACCGCTCTCACCATGGATAGAGCATACCCAAACAATCTGTCTTTCATTGAGCATTACAAATGGATACCTTTACCAACTCTTGTTTACGAGATAGAATACCCAAGATCCGATTCTATTCACTGGCCATACGTATGGGAGAAGGTTGTAGCAATGGTCGGTATCTTGTTCGTCATGGTGCAAGTCTCACAGTACTCTATATGTGCGTCGCTTTACCCTATGACCGTATCCTCACGACTGACAGACTTGCAGACCCCGTTGTTATGAAAACAGTGGAGATGAAAGAGAACGGTGTGCCACTGTCCGGAAGATTTCAGGAGTTTCCAGGACTTCTTCTTGATCTTATATTTCCCTTCATGATGGAATACTTGGTAGGAATCGAGAATCTGATCATTGCCAAGAAAATGATGCTAATGCAGACAGCTGGTCTGGTATCTCATATGGGAGACTATTTTGAATATCCTGGCTGAGTTGACATGCTTTGCTGATCGAAACTTTTATGACGCATGGTGGAATAGCGGTAAGCAATACAATGTAAAACCTGAAGTCACTATAGACTGATAAAAATCTGCTATCTAGTGTCGTGGGATCAGTTTGCCCGTGACTGGAATCGTCCAGTTCACGTCTTCCTTCTCCGACACGTCTACCACAGCTCTATCTCGTCCTTGAAGGTCAACAAACACACTGCAACCCTTATCACGTTCTTCTTATCAGCCTGTGCTCACGAGTTGGTCATGTGGTGTTTGTTTAAGAAGTTGAGAGGCTATCTTCTTTTCCTCCAAATGTGCCAACTGCCAGTAAGTCTTACTACAGAACGGCTCATGATTTGATTACTAACGCTCCGCTCTGCAGCTGGTCAGGCTGAGCCGTACCAAGTGGCTACGAGGACGTAAAACATTGGGGAACCTGATCTTTTGGCTTGGAATTTTTACCGGCCCAAGTTTGTTATGTAGCTTGTACTTGATCCTCTGATTCTATCAGGTCAACAACACTACTAGGTTATCGTTTTGGGTCAGGAGTATGCAAAATGTGCGTTCTTTCTACTTGAGAACGCTGACTGTGACCACTATTCAACTATCCATAACACTTCGCAGGTTGTTATGGCATAGGGTGGAAAGTTTATCATATATCACGAGTATGGTAGAGACGAGAGGTAGTCATGGCAAAGAAGTTGTCCTGAGTTAGCAAATCCGGAACAATGGAATAAAGCTTTTATAACTGTATCGAGCTCCTGCCTATGAATAGCATCACTCCCAACACGCGCCGTTGCCAAACACAAGTTCTGAACTATATTTACATTCTCTCGTGAGTTGCCATAAGAGAACCTATCGGCACATTAGCATACTGTATAGTAAGGTATGAAGTTGGAAACACTTACCAATGAATGTGGTGATGAGGCGGCTGCGGACTTGGCAGATATCCTCAGGGACCAGCCAAATGGTTGCTCCAAGCTTTCGAGCGATACTGATGCTCAACTTGGCGTTCAAGTATGCATCATCGTCAGTTTGACCAGATGTCACGAGGTCGTAATCAACATAGCTGCTCTTCATTCCGTTTAGAACGTCCAGAAGGAAGATGCCAGAACCAATTGAAGGATCCTTGAAGGAGCGAATGGCAGAGTTCCTGCCACCCTTCTGAGACATATCATTCGCCCATCGCACCATTTCAGAGTCGGTGATCTCCCTCTTGCCCAGCTTCTTGGCCAGCGATGACAGAGTAACAGTGATATCCTTACGCATAAGCTGCCACACAAGACCAAGCGTCAAAGTCCTTTGCCCGTCAGTGATGTCGGCGCCCTGGATGCCTACTAGCGAAAAGCCATTCTGCTTTCCTAGCTCGATCGCATAGTTGGTGTTTTCGACGGCCTTGAACCTGGAAATCTCTCCACCATGGGCTGGTCGCTTGTTGACATGACGGAGGTTCACAGAATTAGGGATAACCTTTTCGTAAGCTTGAAGGAGAACACTGCCGTCTCGAAGATCATCGAAGAACGAGACAACTGCGGGCTGCACATCCAAGCTGTTGAGCCACAATGTGAAGACTCGGGCCTCGCGCTCTCCCTCTGCATCAAAGTCTTCGACTTCAAGCTTCTCCTCTTCAGTGATGGGATCAAGGGCCGGGTGGTTGTTGAAGAGATTGGCGACAAAAGCCAGGTTAAGCTTGGGGTTTCCGGCAACAAGTGACTTCGGGGTCAAGAACTTGCGGCAGCCGAGCTTGTCAGCTTCTTGCAGAACTGCTTCGGCTCGGTCATGGAGGTCTTGTTGCTGCAAAGGTGCACGGGTGACACCATAGTCGGGACCAATTTGCGCAAGCAGAACTGCATAGTTTTCACCATCCTTAACATCAGAGGAAAAGTTGTTGACACTACAAGTAATCAGACCCACTGCAAGGTGGTAAGTACGATGGAGATCAACTTACGTGCGAGACCAGTTAGCAGCTTTCAAATGATAGTTGAACCATCGAATGAGAATCTGCTCAGGAGGTAGACGGAGGAACTGCTCAAGAGTCTCGTCCTCCTCAAGCAGTCTATACAACTCGGGATGGAGCTTAATATCAATCTTGCCCAACAGTCCTCGTCGAATAACCTGCCAGATTAGACCTAAGATCAGATGTTCCCTGACCTCAATGATATCTCCAGCACCAATGTTAACAACGGAACAACCTATACCCTTGGCCGATTCAATAACAATGTTGTTGTTCTCGCTCATGTGGAAAGCATTGAGTTTCTTGATCTTCCTGCCAGGTATGTTGAGTACACGCTCATCGATTGTGTCAGGGACGCTGTCGTTGATGAGCTTGGCAAGGACCAAACCATCCTTACACTCGTCGAACATTTCGAAAGTGTCGGTGGGAAAAGGAAGACGGCTATCGATATCGGCATCACCAGCCAGTACGGCATTGATGTGGCGGGTGAACTCAGTGCGTTCATCCTCGTTGATAGTGTGAGTAATGTTGGCGTTTGAGCCCTGGACCTGAATCTTGCCGCTCACGCTGCCCTTGGAAGAATGGCCTCCAGTGCGCTGCGCGACGACACCACCACTTCCAGAAGGAGCTGGTCCCGTAGACATGCGCTTCTGAGCGGGTGAGGAGTCACGGAGCTTAGCAACGAGCTGGCGATGAGAGAGTCAGTACCGTGTTTGATTGAGGGTCGGTTCAAGGCATTGGAACATACGCTAACGTAATCCTCGAGCTCGACACGTCGCGACGAGTCGAGCTCGACTTCCTTTAGCGCTTGGCGCACGACATCGTAGGGCTGGTTCTCGCTCTGCTGGGTGGCTTTGATAGCGGTAGCTTCGTCAAGGTATCCTTTGTCGTCAACATCAAGTCGTTGGAAGGCATCGGACAAGGTAAAGATTTCGTTCTGTTGGAACTGAGGAAACTTCCTATCACGGCACGGTCAGTCTGGCGAGGTAATCCGCGAGATCCGGAACGACCGACCTCTGGAGTTTTAAGACGTTCATGGCGGGGTTCACAGCGAAGAGCGTCTAAGTAGGATAGCTGTAGAACACTGAGAATGGCTGAGGTATCGCGCTCCTTGGGCAACACGAATTACCTAGTCGAGGCGACAAAAGAATCCGTCGAGCAGAGGTTGTCTACTGGTCTCTGGTATGAGTTGTAGAAGATGATGCGAGAATTGGGCACCTGAAAGGGGAGAGACCGACCTTCTTCAGGCGGGATAGAGTGGGGGAGGTCCTTGGTAGTAGCGGTCCCAAATTAAGTACTTGAGTAATGCAGTATATCAAGTATCTTTAGGCAAACACTCAAGTATCTTTACTGCAATGCCAGCACCTAGTCCTATACCTACGCACGTGTACTGCAGTACTTCCTTGCCACGTCACTGCGGGGAGCTCCCCTGTCAAGAGATGCGAAAGCGGTGATGTAATGAGCCTCGTTTGACATGGCAGTGCAGCGCTGCGTTTCGCTTTATTCAAGTTTATTCCTCCATCGCAGGTAAAGCCTTCAAGACAATAGGCAACCACAATTGTCACTGGGCTAAATATCATTATGAAGCCAAGACCAAACAAACATGCTGGGCCAAATTGACGCCTGATCAAGTACCGACTGAAAGGACAGGCCGAGGCCATAAACAAATACCTAACGTCAAATTTGAAGTTGAAACTCCAATTCTTTGTTTCAATTCGCATCCAATCTGTTAGCGATTTGACTACCCGCCAGTTGAGCTTGCCAACAAAGCCCCGCTAAGTTGCGTCAGGCCCCTACGTATCCGTCGTCCGTCAGCCGTACTCCGTACTTATTAGTGGTGGCTTCTTTTCGCCTGGTAATATTCTGCTGGTGGAGACCGAAAAAGAAAAATCCAATGTACATCAAACCCCATTATCCGCAAACCTAAGTTATACCGAATTACAAAATCCTACAGAGAGGAGCATTATTTAGAATCCTATTCGACCAACATGTCTCTTTGCAAAGCTTGCGAGGAGCCATTGGTGCTGTCTCTGCACCCTGAAGAGGATGTGGATGATGAGCCTGGAATGTCCAGCGGCGCAGGCCCCAGCACTGCCTCGGATTCATCAGTTCCTGATGATCTCGAACTACCCTGCGGCTGTCATTTCCATTGGTAAGTGCTTCTTCTTCCTTACCTTGCTGCAAATTATAAGTTTTGAGTACTGACTAAACTGCGCTAGGCAATGTTTGTTGGACCAGTCTTCTGACATAGCTCTCTCTCTCAAGTGCCCCAGTTGTAGCACTTATCTTCCTGTCAACGGCGAAGGACCTTCAGTGACCAACCCGTTCTTCTCTGCACCCCCTGGCACTAGTATATTCACAAGATATACAAACGAGGGAGGTGTCCAAGAGAGACTGGACATTCTGCCATCCATCACAGAGGAGGCATATCTCGAGAGTTACCCCGAAGCACGCCCGGCTCGTGCGCTGCATGTTATGTGTACAGAAGGTGATGTTGGTGGAATCGTGGAACTACTACGTGATGCCGGCGACGAGGTTGGTGACATGGCATCACTCGTGACATATCAGGATCCTCTTGGAGACATGAAGAGTGGTCTGCATCTTGCAGTCGAGAACGCCCAAGAAGAATCGCTCTGGCTTCTGCTTTGGCTGTGCTCTACTATCCCTAGTTCTTCGTTCCCGGAGCATGCTCGCTCAGTCGCTGAAGCTGTAGGTGTTGGCCGTTTATCAGTGAACAGCGAGAAGGACATTCGTGGATTGCGAGACAGCCAGGGCAGGACAGCCGCGGACTTGGCGCAACAGCAGCAGGGTCAGTGGGGATCGATGCTTGAGACAGGTCTTCTATCTCTATAAGACTAAATAAAGACATTATGGGTTACCAAATTTGAAGGAGGTGAAAGCGTTAGATGGCTTGGCTTGGTGATGTGGGTGCAGACGAAAAAAGTACAAGAGCAATCGGGTAACATCGCATACCTTGGCTGGGAAGTATGGATGCTTTATCCCTTACCATTCAATTGTCCCCGAGTGAATCTAAGTTGTTGTCGTGAATGGCTTTGGCTCTACCGTGCACATGGTAGGCGATGCATATGACACAGGCACAGGGCCGTTACCAACACACAGGCTAAGGTGAAACTTATTGTAAAAGACGAGAAACATGGTGATTTGCACCTTATTGGGGCTAGTGATATAGATGACAATACAAAGACATTCTCGGTTGACTTTAGAGTGTCCAAAGGGGTACCTACTATGTAGTCAAGTGGTATCCGTAGATGTCCAGTATGTAGGCACCTAATAAGATAACTTAGTAGTAGGCAGCCTGCATTAGCGCAGATTTCATTGCAGCCTTGCAACGTCATATGAGCTCTCATGAAATGCGCAACATACCTACCTGGCCACTACACTATTACTATTTACCTACTTGTCAGATTTCATTGCGGCTGATCTTGTTCCTATTCCCAACGTGCCAATAACAAGATTCCTTAACCTACCTAGGTATCCTTGGTAACCCCGCTTAAACTATCTACCTACCTACCTGGTAGGTAGGGATCTATCTACCCACGTAACGCAAGACCTAGAAACACCAGCTAGCCCTCTCATCGTCGGTGAGCCTTGCGTCACCCTGGCTTTATTACGCCTCAAAACACGCAAACCCGCCTGCTCTTCCATTTTAGGAAGAACGAAACTATTGCTCTCTGGCAGAATAAACCAGAGCACATGGTCACGGCCGTTTCGCTTTACTATGGCTCCAGGGGCAGCCGATAAGAAGGCTGAGAAGTCTTATTTGAGCTCTGCAGTCGATTCTATCAATCCTTGGGCTGCCAGCCGTAGCACGACCCCTGTTCAGAAGCTCAAACCAGAAGAGGACGGCGATTCAAACGCAAATCCTGCGAACCCTGACGACCACAGTAGAACTCATTTATATGGTCAAAGCCTCCGGACATACCCTGCAGGATGCCCCCCTCTCAAGGTTCTATGGTTTCACGCCGTAGATGTTCCCAAGCGGAAGCCTCGGCTGAATCGTTCGGCGCCAGCTGAGAAGGTCTTGGCACAGCCCAAGAAGTACAATGCCTTCTCCAACGCAGATTCCAAAGCCCTGGAAGCTGAGTATCAGAAGCTCCTTGAGGAATCGGATAGCATCCAGGCGCCAGGGAGACTACGCTCAGCCTCGAGAAAACGCAAAGCAGACGCAACAGAAGTGACCTCAGGAAGTGACACCTCGGATCAGGCAGCTGGACTCTCAGAACCAGAGTCAGGTGGGATTCGTGTCCCTGTAAACGAGGACTTTTTATTCGATGTTGACATTGAAGCCCGAGAGTTGGCACCTGTATATTGGCTTGGTCCCGTCTATGATGGTATGTAGTGGTGCAACGAATGCTTTTCTTGTTGCTGATGAAAGGCAGTTCGACGAGGAACATGGTTCTATCAAGAAGGCTCTAATCTACGTCCTTGCGAGGAAAACCTAGCTGCTCAACTGGAAGAGGTACGTATATACAAACGATGGCAAATCCTTGTGTCTGACCTGATTGCTTGTTTAGGGCTATCTTAAGGTCAAACCATGGCTGTATCCGAGTAAGCTAAATCAAACTCTTGTATAATTCTGCTTCGATCATGGCTAAAACGTTTTGCAGCACGGGATCGTAGCCCATCAGGGACTAGGAGGACCCTGACGCCTAAAGCATCGCAGGAGAGTTTACGTTCAACATCCAAGGGGCCCGCGGAGCATACGGCCCAATCGCAAGTGACTGATACTCCTGCCACAGAAGCGCCGTCTCGCGGTCAGGCTCAGCCTCAATCGTGCCGACTGTTTGGGACTCACATGAACAGCATGGCCACTTACCATGACGCCAATACCGCTTACTTGAACACGGATGGCATGCTTTCATGGGTGACTTCATCTATGTATCAAAGGTTTGCTGGCGGAAGTTACATGAGTGGACTCAAATTGGTTCGCGGTTTCTCAGAGCCTAGCAAGAACAAGGAAAAAGAGTCCGCAAAGGAAAAGGGCGATGAGAGCCGGTCTAGCATTGATGAGCAAGCTCTGTCGCTGGATGAAAAACAACAGAAAATGCTCAAGCGAAGATCGGCGCCACCCTCAACTCGTGCTTCATGTGAAGAGCCCGTTCAAGACGGAGAAGGCAAGAATGTAGTGAGGGACCCCCGGCAATCAACCCTCCAACGACAGTTATCCTCTCTACTTGAGGGCGAAGCAAAGACCCAGGCCGAGAAGGAAGAGGAAATACGCCGACGCGAAGAACAAGAGATACAGGATGACTATAATGCACTAGCAGGCGAAACCCAAGGCCGCGAAATAGAGCATTTAGTGCTTGTCACTCATGGAATAGGCCAACTCCTCAGTTTACGGTATGGCCCGTTATACACTCTGACACTTTCACTTGCTAACCGTCACTAGAATGGAGAGTGTCAATTTCGTTCACGATGTCAATGTTCTCCGCAAGACGACCAAGTCTGTCTATGCCAACTCAGCCGATTTGAAAGCATTGAACTCTGAACTTGGGGCAGGACCAGGCAATTGCCGGGTTCAGGTGCTTCCAGTTTGCTGGAGGCATCTACTAGACTTCCCCAAAAAGCTCGAGAAGAAAGGCGAGCGCGACCTAGGGGACCTCGATGGCGATGAGGACGATTGTAGGCAGTATGGATTCTCAGAAGTCGGGTCATCGCTGACTTATACGAATCAACAGATCCCTCTTTGGACGACATCACTATTGAGGGCGTGGCTTTTGCCCGTTCTCTAATCTCAGATCTTGCTTTGGATGTCCTGCTCTATCAAAGTTCATACAAGGCTCAGATCTCGAGAATTGTGCTAAATGAGTGTAACCGAATCTTCAAATTGTTCAAGGAACGAAACCCAGAGTTCAAAGGGAAAGTACACCTTATGGGACACTCGTTAGGCTCTGCTATTCTTTTTGACTTGCTTTGCCAGCAGAAACGAGACTTGCCTACACAGCAAAAGGCAGGTCTCCGGTTATGGCCAACTCAACAGATCCCTGAAACACCGACAAAAGACCCGGAACTTAAGCTGGACTTTAAGGTAGACGACTTTTTCTGCCTGGGTTCTCCAATTGGCCTCTTTCAGATGCTTAAGGGGCAGTAAGTCTGATTCAATACAGGCAAAAACTCCCTTGATGCTAACATGCTTGTAGAACGATAGCGGCCAGACACCATACTCCAGCAGGAAGCTTGGACAATGTTCAAGGGACGGGTATGCAGGAGGATATACGAACAGCTCCGCTTGCCTCATCAGTAGAGGTCTCGTCGGTCACTGGTCTTCCACCATCTATCGCATCGCCAAAGGTTCAGCAGCTTTTTAACATATTTCACCCATCAGACCCAATCAGCTACCGCCTGGAGCCGTTGATTTCGCCATCCATGTCGGCCCTCAAGCCTCAACTACTGCCATACACAAAGAGGGGAATATTTGGCAACGTTGCTCCCCAAGGACTAACGGGGATTGGAGCCAAGGTTGGGCAAAGCGTTAGTGGATTGTGGTCTAGTCTGAGTGCTGGTATTGCCAGCAACATACTCAACCGCTCTCTGGGGTTGAGCAACGAAGAGGTGGCGCGACTCACCGCCAACGCAGCTCAAGTGGGAGTCACTGGCTCAGAAACGACAGGCGACAAGACGGCGAAGAGCCAGGCTGAAATTAGCGCTGCTGAAAAACGAGAAGCTACAGACGCACGCATGAAAAAGCTCGCAGACTCTACAACTGGACATGCCGGGCTTGGCGCGGGCGAGGGTGATCATAACCCAACACTGATCGACGAAGAGATTGAGACTTTGTATTCCAATTTCCAGAAAAGCTGTGTCCAATCGATCAAGGATGAGGAGGTAATGGCGACAACCGGAGAGGAGGATAAGAAGGCGCGCAAGATGCGCAGGGAAGAAGCCAAAGTTCGAGCGCTCAACCGTAATGGCAGAGTCGACTATAGCATCCAAGAGTAAGTCATACCCTAATCGACAAAGTAAGAGTTTACTGACAAAGATATCAGGAGTGTTCTGGACTTCAACCCCATGAATACAATTGCATCTCATATGGCATACTGGGCAGATGAAGACGTGAACCATTTTATTCTTTCACAGCTGCTGTCTAATAAATCAGGCAGAAAGGATTCAATTGGGATTGATGAGAGAAGGAATTGAGTTGGAGAGGTAATGTTAAGTAGAGGTTGGAGAGCTGCAAACACATCATATGAGAGTCGCGTGGGGTATGGGACTGAATTTATTAGACTAGATTATGTTTAAGTGATTACCAACGGACTTATTTCCACGAGATCAGAGTGAGCAGGATTTGTCGATGGTATCTAGTCCTCAATGAAAAGGCGTTGAGAAGGAGAATAAGTATTTTTGTAGATTCATTAGCATTGAACTCGTCAAAGCTATAGCTATATCACAGCTAACTAAAGTGAGTCCGCAGATCTGTAAGTCCTTAGCTTTGGAACCGTCATCTTTCAACATATCCATAGTCACCTAATTTACTCTATTTCGTGCAATTCCAGGCCACGCTTGTCTATTGAATAATTGCCTAATTCTGCGCTTAAACTTGACTTCGACGTCTGTTTACGCGCCTAAGACTCCTCCTCACCGAGTGATTCATCCAGATAATTTCAGTTGACACCCCGCGTGTCGGCAGCGTGGTGGGGCACGACAGACTAAGACTAAGAGCGCCTGGGTCCCTCTTCGTTTGCGATGGAAATTTTGCGACCGAACCCACGCCTTTTGCTTCTCGGCTTTTGACTTCGACTTTCGCCTTTTTATTTTGGCGCTACGATATTGATAAACCTCTGGTCATGGAAGTCGCATGCAGTTACCCAACATCACAAGCAGACTCGACTTCAAGCTTGTTGTGATCAAAACCTGCACGGTTCTCACGCACCGAGCGCCCTGCCCGCAAACCTTCGTTCGACATCCTCGTCATACCAACACTGTCGCCCGAGCTGGCAGTCTTCCCATAACGAAACAATCCTTGCTCTCACGATAATCGATTTCATAATCTCTCTTATACAAACATGGCGGTCGTTACGTCTGTAGATAGCCCTGTCAAGCAGCAGCTCGTCGATAAGCTGCCAAAGCGGTTCAAGGGTATCAAATTTGGTATTCAGTAAGCCTCGCTCCGTGCATCAACGCCGCCAACACGCCGTTTCGCGTCTCATCGCTAACTTCCACCTCCTTCTCAGATCCAACCAGGATATTGCCAATCAAGCCGTTCTTGAGGTTTCCGACCGTTTGCTCTACGATATCGAAAACAACCGCGCTCCATATCGCCACGGCCCGCTGGACTCTCGGTTGGTAAGTGGTGCCCCTGGCCCTGGAACTACTTCAACGGAAAGCTAATCTTGCTTTTAGGGAACCTCAAGTAAGCAGGGACGATGTTCTACTTGTCAGGAATCACTTAAGGATTGCAATGGTCATTTTGGCCATGTTCGCCTGCCCTTGCCAGCTTTCCACGTCGGTTATCTTCGTTTCATCATGTCCATTTTACAAGAAATCTGCAAGGTAAATTCATAATACTGCAAACAAAGACCTCACGCCAGTTCTAACATTGATCTAGGACTGCAGTCGAGTTTTGCTTGAAGAGCCTGAACGACAACAGTTCCTTAAGGAACTTAGACGACCATTCTTGGATAACCTACGGCGAACTCAAATATGCAAAAAGATCAACGAACAATGCCGGAAAATCAAAACATGCCCTTATTGCGGCTCCCTTAACGGTCAAATTAGAAAGATAGGTGTTCTCAAGCTTGCTCACGACAAGTTTGTAGCATATAACAAGTCAACCTCCGTGAAAAAGATACCACCGGAGAGCAAGATCAAGTTCGACAACTCCTTCAATGAAGCGAGGCGCGAAAACCCGGAGCTTGAGAAGCATCTTCGGAAAGCGATGGAGGACCTAAATCCACTCAGAGTCCTTAACCTCTTTAAAATGATCAGCCCGACAGACTGCGAATTGCTTGGCCTCGATCCTGCTGAAGGACGACCAGAGATGTTCATCTGGCAATTCCTGCCAGCCCCACCGGTCTGCATCAGACCCTCTGTCGCCCAGGATAACGCTAGCAATGAAGACGACATCACCACTAAGCTGGCCGACATTGTCTGGGTCAGTGGCATGATCCGGTCTGCTTTACAGAAGGGCTCCCCAGTACAGACCATCATGGAGCAGTGGGAATACCTGCAGACTCAGATTGCCATGTACGTCAACAGTGACGTTCCTGGTCTCCAGCAGCCCGGGTTTGGCAAAGCTACGAGAGGCTTCTGCCAGCGTCTGAAAGGCAAACAAGGTCGCTTCCGTGGTAACCTTTCCGGAAAACGTGTCGACTTTTCAGGAAGAACAGTCATTTCTCCAGATCCTAACCTTGGTATTGACCAAGTTGCTGTGCCAGAGCTGGTTGCGAAGAATTTGACCTATCCTGAAAGAGTACAGCGACATAACCTCGAGAAGCTGCGCCAGTGTGTCAAGAACGGACCAGACATCTGGCCTGGAGCTCAGCGTGTCATCAAATCGGACGAAGGCGGCTATCTCCAGTCTCTAAAATTTGGTAACAGGGAGTACATAGCTCGAGACCTTAAGTTCGGAGATATTGTTGAGCGTCACCTCGAGGATAACGATGTCGTCCTATTCAATCGTCAGCCGTCTCTGCACAAACTTAGTATCATGAGCCATCTTGCTAAAGTTCGACCATGGAGAACTTTCAGGCTAAACGAATGTGTTTGTGGACCATACAACGCCGATTTTGATGGAGACGAAATGAATCTTCACGTACCACAGACGGAAGAGGCTCGCGCGGAGGCTATTAACTTAATGGGCATCAAGCACAACCTGGCAACACCCAAGAATGGAGAGCCTGTCATTGCGGCCACGCAAGATTTTATCACGGCGGCCTTCTTGCTGAGCAGCAAAGACCGCTTTTTCGACCGGAAAACGTTTACTTATATGTGCATGCACATGATGGATGGAAAGACACACTTGGACTTGCCACCTCCAGCTATCATCGCACCTCAATCTCTTTGGACTGGCAAGCAGATATTCAACATGCTTATGCGACCCAATAAGGACTCACCCGTCAAGGTCAATCTTGACGCCAAGTGCAGAGCCTACAAAGCCCGACCTGGCCAGTGCCCTGATATGGACCCCAACGATGGCTGGCTCGTTGTGCGCAATTCAGAAGTCATGTGTGGCCGTATGGACAAGTCTACCGTTGGAACAGGCAAGAAAGACTCGATCTTTTATGTAATTCTTCGTGATTTCGGACCAGATGAGGCTGTTATTGCCATGAACAGATTGGCTAAACTCTGCGCACGGCAACTGACAAATCGAGGATTCTCAATCGGCGTTGGAGATGTTTTCCCTACGGAATCACTAAACCGAGAAAAGGAAAAACTTGTTGCCGTCGCCTACAAGCAGTGTGACGACTTGATTGAAACATTCAAAGCTGGAAAACTGGAGAAAGCTGCTGGCTGTAATCAGGAACAGACCTTGGAAAACTCCATGTCTGGTATTCTGAGCAAGGTCCGACAGCAAGCAGGATCTTATTGCGTCGACACCCTCAGTCGCAACAATTCCCCCTCATCATGGCCAAGTCTGGTTCGAAAGGATCAGACATCAACGTGGCCCAGATGGTTGCCCTTGTTGGTCAGCAAATTATTGGTGGTTCGCGTGTTGCAGACGGGTTCCAGGACCGAACACTTCCTCATTTCCATAAGAATGCTCGTCAACCACCCTCAAAGGGTTTCGTCAAGAACAGTTTCTACACTGGCTTGTTCCCTACCGAGTTCATCTTCCACGCCATGTCGGGTCGTGAAGGTCTGGTCGATACAGCTGTCAAGACTGCTGAGACTGGTTACATGTCTCGGCGACTGATGAAATCGCTTGAAGATCTGTCTACACAATACGACGATACTGTCCGGACATCCGGAGGAGGTATCGTCCAATTCCAGTTCGGTGCTGATAAGCTTGATCCTGTGGATATGGAAGGCTCGGCGGAGCCTGTTCATTTCCAGCGAACTTGGACTCATGCTGAGAGTTTGACTCTGGACAATAGCGAGTCTTCTATGTCACCAGAGGAGATCAGAGCTTTCTGTGACTCTGTGTTGGAAACCGAACGACGGCGTTATGTCAGGCGTGGACTGCTGCATAACGAGATCCTGGACTATACGGATACCACCGATTACGGCATTGACGAGCACGAAGGAGCACGAGGGTTCCTGAAAGCCATTGAGCGACACGTTGAAGGACTAGCGTCAAAATTGGAGACGGTCAGAAAGCTTGCTGGCTTCAATGGCGATGCTGCGGTTAAGTCAACCGCTCGAGATCACGCCGATCGGACTGCCAAGGTCGCATTATCGACACTTCGCCTTTTTATCAAAATGTGTCTAGAGAAGTACAAGAAGGCACACGTTGAGCCTGGACATGCTGTTGGAGCTGTCGGAGCTCACTCAATTGGTGAACCAGGTACACAGATGACCTTGAAGACTTTCCATTTTGCTGGTGTGGCCGGCATGAGTATCACTCAGGGTGTCCCCGAATCAAGGAAATTATTAACGCCTCGAAGGCTATTAGTACCCCCGTCATTACGTGTCCTCTAGAGAACAACGAGCAGATTGAAGCCGCGCGGGTTGTGAAGGGGCGTATTGAAAAGACATACATCTCGGATGTTCTGCGATTTGTTGAAGACGAATGGCGCACGACCGAAGGCAATGTTGTCCTACAAATCGATTCTACCGCACTGTCAGATA
Organism: Fusarium avenaceum; assembly: GCA_025948275.1. Taxonomy (NCBI): domain Eukaryota; kingdom Fungi; phylum Ascomycota; class Sordariomycetes; order Hypocreales; family Nectriaceae; genus Fusarium; species Fusarium avenaceum. The sequence continues at coordinate 4,588,647 of CP109670.1, read as the reverse complement.
TGCATTTGGGCATTGGCCCATACGATATTGCTGAGGCTATCTGCAAGCAGCGCAAGCTCAAGGTGCAGAGGGATGATCTGTCAATTGATGGAGAGCGAATTATTGTTCGAGTGCGCGATGTTAGCGATCCGGCAGTGAAGAGGACAACTGCACGAAGCAAAGCTGCTGCCGCCGACACTGGGGACATGTTGCTGAGGGCTAACTTCCTCCGTCGGACACTCCCTAACGTACCCATATCTGGCTATTCCGAAGCTACACGCGCGATTATCCAAACATCAGAACAGAGCACACATATGGTCCTTGTCGAAGGCTACGGCCTCCGGGAATGTATGACGACCGAGGGTGTTATTGGTACGAAAGCACGCACCAACAACGTCATGGAATGTCGAGATGTATTGGGCATTGAAGCAGCCAGAACAACCATTGCCGACGAAATTGGCGAAGTGATGGGCGACATGGGCATCGATCCGCGACATATGCAATTGCTTGCCGACGTAATGACCTACAAGGGTGAAGTTCTGGGCATTACCCGTTTTGGATTGTCTAAGATGCGCGATAGCGTACTGCAACTAGCCTCCTTCGAAAAGACCCCGGACCATCTCTTCGAAGCTGCAGCTGGTATGAAGACGGATCAGATTGAGGGTGTTAGTGAGTGTATCATCATGGGCCAGACAATGTCGGTTGGTACCGGTGCATTCCAGGTCGTTCGCCGTTTGGGTATCCGGGATGGCGATGTCAAGCAAAAGCCAACACTTTTCGAGGATGCTTGGGCAGAAGAGTTAGCACTCAAACGCAAGACTCGCAGAAAGGCCTGAGCCTGGACAATGAAGAGTATCTTTGGGGAACCAGAAGGAGGTGGAGAGCCGGATTCATAACAATATAGCGATACCATAAGAATTTCCAGTGCTTGCTTTTCATTTGAACTGTCCCTACCATTATCTGAACATGTTCGATCACGTGTAGTATGTTGAATGCATATCGTCGTACTATAGCATAAGCCGTTTGCTATTCCGTCATACATTCACGTGACGCTTCATTGTTGCCTCCTCGTGAACGCTACCTCAAACATCAGACAAAAACAACATAACTCCATTGCGATAAAGTATTGAGCATGTGTGGGAGATATGCGTTAGCCCTGGTGAGTTTGCACAACGCTTGTTGATATGAATTGTCCGTTAATTTTGATGTGTAGCGGCCTTCCCAAATCCGTCAGATGCTCGCGGATGATGGCTTAGAAGTTGACGATGCGCCAGAAGATACAGGGGATGCTGCACCCCGAAACAGCTATAATTTTGCTCCTGGCTACCATGGTGTCGTTTACCGTGCCGATACTTCAGACCGAGGTGCGGAACAGAATATTGAGAATCGCGACGACCAGGCAAACGACATGATGAAACCTACGCAGCCAAAGGACCATCTGGGGTACAAACTTCAGTCAATGAAATGGGGTCTAATACCCTCTTGGACCAAGCGAAATCCAGACTTTGTCTCGATGCTCAAGACCATTAATTGCCGAGATGACTCACTCGGCTCTCCTGGAGGCATGTGGGCTAGTATGAAAGCTCGTAAACGATGTATCGTTATCGCTCAGGGATTCTACGAATGGCTCAAAGTCGGGAAAGACAAGGTCCCACACTATGTAAAACGAAAGGATGGCCATCTGATGTGCTTTGCTGGTCTTTGGGATTGTGTGCAGTATGAAGGTAACAATTCTCTGATCCAAGCTTGCGTGGCTGCAGCTCACATATGACAGGGACAAAGGAAAAGCTCTACTCCTACACAATTATCACAACCAGCTCAAATCCGCAGCTCAAATTCCTTCACGATCGTATGCCTGTCATACTCGAACCTCAGTCATCAGATGTGGCAACCTGGCTTGACCCAAGCCGAGACCAGTGGTCGAATGAGCTACAGTCGCTCTTGAAGCCATGGGGCGCAGATCTGGAAGTATATCCGGTTTCTAAAGATGTTGGTAAAGTCGGCAATAATTCTCCAACGTTCATTATTCCGTTGGACAGTAAAGAGAACAAGTCGAATATCAAGAACTTCTTTGCTATCAAAAGTGAAGAGAAGGAAGATGTAACAGAGCGAGCGTGGGATGAAGGAAAGAAGACACATAATAACGAAACGAGAAACGACAAGGCAGAGACTTCAGAAGCAACAAAGAATATCAAAGCAGATTTCACGATTAAGCGGAAAGCGACAGAAGACCCAAGAGGCGAGGCGAGTGATCTACATAAGCAGCGAAAGCAACAGAAAGTCAGTGCAACAGAGAACATGAGCAGAGGAGCACGAGGAAGTAAGAAACAGGGCTCAGGTAATATAACCAAATATTTAATTAACAAGACCTCTTAAGGGTATGATTTTTGGAAGCTACTAACACTACAGAGTAATTTATATAAAAGTCACAAGTATACTAGGACGCATATTCTACCATATTAGGATTTAACTGATCTTGCTTGAACATACGTTTTCTTCTACAAAGAAAGTCAAATATAATACCCGTTCCAAAAAAGGTTATAGTAAAAAAGGATAGTAACATAGTAGACCAATAGTAAAAAGGCAGTTACTACTGCTGAACCAGAGCAGAGATAGATCCAAAGTAGTTGCATCTATCCTGCATAGTCTGCGTCATGTTTTGGACACTTGTGACGCCCGCTGTGTCAAACACCAGCCGTTGTCTTTGTGAGGTAGAATATGGGCTCCATATCGCTGTGGTAGCATTCACACCTCGGTACTTATTGGGATCTTTGCCGCGGATGAAGCTAATCCAGTAGCTTTGAACAACCGTGGTAACATTTGCGTTGATGCCTCCGTCCAAGTAGCTCGAGGGCAATTGGGCGCCCGGCGCATGGCCAGGACCCCATAATGCGTGCATCTCGACACAATGCGGAACACCCTGGCCTCTAGCCATGTCGAAAGGATCCTCCACGTTGTACCAGTAGTTCCAAGTCTTCCCGGGCATCCAGAGAGACATGGCACCCGAGATGGAAGTGCCTGGGCAGAGAAATCGCATGTCTCCATAGGAGTCGCCCAACTGCTTTCTCAAGCAACCAGCACTCGGGCTTGGGCTTGAGCTTGGGCATGTGTTACTCGTGAAAGGATACAAGTCGCTGACACGGGCCAAGTGAGACGTCAAGTTCAACTGAGGATACTCAGCTTGCCAAAAGTTGGTAACTGCTGTCTGCGATGAGGCAGAGGCAGACGAAACGAACCCAACGCCCTCGTTGGTCGTGGCTCCGATGAGAGACGGCACTTTTACGAACTTGCCCTGACTGAAAGAGTTCCAGAGACCGTCCGTCACAAATTTTCCGTCAACAACAGGCGCCCACATACTCAAGGGGGCGTTTCCGACTCCCGGGTACGGAATATTGGTGCTGGCGACTGATATCTCATATGCTGTCTTGTTCCGCATGCAGGCCATGACATCTACGTCGGTGCAGTTCAGTCTGCCAATCGTGTTGTTGGCCCGGTAAGCTGCTTGTTCCAGCGTGACTATCGGTGAAGACGAGATGGACTCGGCCGAAGCTGCGTGAAAAAGGTTGTCGTCTCTGCCTCCGTAGGCTGCCATATGGAAGGCAACGCTCGAAGCCCCTGCTGAGTTACCGCCAAGTGTGACTTGCTTAGGGTTGCCGCCGAATCTTGAGATGTACTGTTGGACCCATTGAAGGGCTCTTCTCTGGTCGAGAAGTCCAATGTTTGGCTGAACCATATCAAGATGTGATAAGAAGCCAAAGATCGACACGCGGTAGTTGAGTGTCACAATAATCATGTTCATACCAGAAGCCTGAATAAGCCTGGTACCATTAATCGCAGGCTTGGAGTTGGAGGTAAATCCACCACCCTGGATGTAGACAAACACAGGGAGTCTGGCCATTCTGGCAGCATTTGTAGGTGCAAAGACGTTGATGAAGAGGCAATCCTCGGACTGGGTCTTGCCAATTGATCCTACACCGGCGCCATATCCAATACACTTCAGTCTGAACTAATGACACTCGTTAGTACTGGGTGCAGATATTAATCATGATGTATATGGCTCACTCTACTTGCATCCTTGGTCTGACGACTTCGGATAGGATCTTGAGGGGGCATGAACCTAAGCTCACCCAAAGGCGGCGCGGCATATCGCATACCAAGCCACTGGGTAACACCGTTTCCCAAGTCTTTGCCTTTATACTTGCTATACGAGACATCAACAATGGGTGCAACGGCATCGACGAATGTGAATAGCAACGCCAGCGTTGTCAAAAGGAGAAAAAAGAACGAGGGCCCATTTTGAGTAACGGGAATAGACTTAAAAGAGTGTGTCTGGTAGTGGCGTTCTCGTGTCAGAACTCGCTCGCGCCTTTCGCCTTTCAGAAGGACTTATCCTTGCTCCGTGGACGGATTGGAAAGCATTTTCAAGACTTGTTGATATAGGAAACCTGTAGGTTCATATAGTTTTTGCAGCCTGAGGGACGTTCAAGATGTTCGAGGCTCGCCTTTCGGCACAACGGATGTAAACCCATGTCATTGAATGCATTTTCCAATTGCATTCAGCTGAAGCCATGATACCAACTGAACTATACAATTGAGGAAAAAGTCCGCGTGGTGGCTTGCTGAACAACGCCATTCCAGGAACCAACAGCTTGGTTCGCTTCTAGAACCAGGACTATCCCTTGGCATGAGACGGCCAAGATACAAACGATGAATAACAGGTGGCACTCTCAGCTGAAATCTTCAAGCCCTGGAACCAAAAGCGTTAAATCCGAGGAACAAAGCCTGGTTAGCGACTCAGAAACCTCCGGAGCAAAGGCATGCGGATGTCGTTTTCTAAAAGACGTTTTCCCCCTTTCGGCCATTCGAGCTCTGTTTCGACCCGATATAAGCCCCTGAATGATTTAGTAGCAAGCCATAGTTGGGAGCCGCACATACTGTTGTTGCAGATGTTGGGCGTTTATATGTAGAATATTGTTGGCTGTTTGTAAGATATGCGGATGCCACATGGAGAAACACTCACAATGTCTGAGTTGTTTTCAGGGGTTAATATTTATAATGAACATACAATATAACCACTTAGCAATAGATCATTGCAACATTCTTCTGGCAGGACACGGCGTCAACGTTCTATATTTGCCAAGCAATTTTCGTGCCAGAGTGGGCATGAGAAATCGCATGTGCATAAGGGCCAACAAAGGCCGTACAACATCAGGCTAAGCCGACGGGTTCAACATGGCAACTAACTTTCAATAGTCTTTTTTGGAAACGTGGTCTAGAGCCCTATGGGTCTTTTTTCCTTTCGTTTTAGCACAACGTTTCTATCACTAAGGGGCAATATGTCAAAAGTTTTCATGGCGACAAAGCTCACGTTAGTGTGACAGTAGGAAAGGCCACGGATTTACCGTGGAATTAGGGAGGTCACGTTGGTAACACTGTGAGGTCGTTTATTAACCCAATCAATTCTCCTCTGCTGAAAATGTCTAGAGCTTGGTGTTTTGGACGCTGTTAGCGGGTTTCTTACATACCTTGACTCATGATATTCGCTAGCTCTTTTCAGATTTGAAAGTTTAACGCTTCAAACAAGAACGATCAACTGATTTCCCGTCAGCGATGTCGGTCTCGACATGAGCCATTCAGTACATGAATACATAACGTTCTGAGGCTAGAGAGCTTCACACAATGTCATGTAGCTGGCGCACGATAATAGCTGCTGATTCCTGGACACCCGGCTTACCCTATATTCAGAATCCAAGCCTAACAACGGATTAACTGTACATTCCGAAGCATCCCCACTATCTCCCATCCCCACTTCCATGCAAGTCAACTAGACTGGCAAAGCTTCCAGATGTCTTATCTTATCGGGCGCAAAAAAAAAAGATCCTTTGGCTTTCTGGTAACAAGTTGGTCCTCTCACCTTAAGCAAATTTCATTCTGAACTTTTGCCCCGAAAAGCTTCAATGGCACCAGGATTGCCCTCCCGCAAAAGGAAGGTTCTTTCAGAACCCGCTCCTGTCGACGACGAACTTACCGGCGTGGAGCTAGAAGGCGTCCTTTCCCAGAGCGAAGATGGATCTGACTTCGAGGCCAGCGATATCGAAGATGAATTAGATGGCGACTTTTCCGACCAAGATCCAGACGAGGAGGACGATGACGAAGACGAAGACGAAGACGAAGATGCGCACAGCGAAGATGCCTCTTCCGATGCGGACGACACTTTCGGCGCACCTCCTGCACTCGACGATGACGACTCGCAACCGAATTATCGCGTTGTCAAGGATGCCAATGGAGGGGAGCGGTATGAGTACGCTGAAGTCGATGCTGTCTACGACAGTGACGACTCGGATGCTCAAGGACCCGTCAACACCATTGGAAATATTCCTCTATCGTTCTATGACTCCTACCCTCATATCGGATACGATATCAATGGCAAAAAGATTATGCGCCCAGCCACTGGAGAGGCTTTGGACGCCCTTCTTGACAGCATTGAGATCCCCAAGGGCTGGACTGGATTGACAGATCCTGAGACCGGAAAGCCTTTGGATCTGACTCAAGATCAGCTCGAGCTTCTTAAACGACTACAAATGAACGAGGTCCCTAACGAAGGATACGACCCATACCCCGTACGTTTCATATCCTCCTTTTGCCAATTGCTCTCCGTTACTAACAAATTCAGGACATGGTGCCATATTTTACTAGTATTGAGGAGAAGATGCCTCTTAGTGCTGCTCCCGAGCCCAAGCGGCGATTCGTCCCCTCGAAGCATGAGGCGAAACGAGTTGCTAAGCTTGTACGAGCCATCAAGGAGGGCCGCATCCTGCCCTACAAGCCCGTAGAGGAGCGTCAGCGAGAGGAAGAGGAGAAGGAGGAATCTTACTATGATGTGTGGGCGAACGAGGAGCCTCAAGATCCTCATGTGATGAACATCCCAGCCCCCAAGCTCGCCCCTCCTGGATACGATCTCAGTTACAACCCCCCACCCGAGTACTTGCCTACCGAGGAGAGAGAGAGGCTTGGAACAACCAAGACCCCGAGGAGAGAGAAAGGAGTACTTGCCTGCCAAGTTTGACTCATTGCGCAAAGTTCCCGGCTATGGCGAATTCGTCAAGGAGCGCTTTGATCGTTGCTTGGACCTTTACCTGGCGCCTCGGATCAGGAAGAACAGGCTCAACATCGACCCTAACTCGCTTCTGCCCAAGCTTCCCCGACCTGAAGACCTCAAGCCATTCCCCACGCTCAACCAGACCATCTTCCGCGGTCACGATGGCCGGGTGCGCTCAGTATCGTTCAGCCCTGATGGCGAATTCGTGGCATCTGGCGGTGATGATGGTACAGTTCGTGTTTGGGCTCTTAACGGTCATCAAGAATGGATGGCAAAGATCCACAGCGAAGAGCCTGTCAACATGGTGCGATGGCGTCCTAACAAAGAGACCTTCATCTTGGCGGCTGCCGCTGGCGAAGATCTTTTCTTCATGATTCCTTCAGTCGCGAGCGATGCGATGGAGAAGGCAAGCCGCGAAGTTCTCGATGCTGGCTTCGGCTATGCAACCAACGGCGCACAATCTAGTGCCACCAACGGCGTGACGAAGGAACCCGCGGCCAAATGGACGCGGCCCGGAGCCAAGCTGGAGGCTGCCGGTGTACTCCTCATGGCCACTGTCAGATCGGCCATCAAGGTTATCAACTGGCACAGACGCGGCGAGTTCATCTGCACAGTCTCCCCAACCGGACAACGAAGCTCAGTCGCCATTCATACACTCTCCAAGCACATGAGCCAGACTCCTTTCCGAAAGCTCCCTGGTCTTGCTCAGACAGCTCAGTTCCATCCCTCAAGACCCCTATTATTTGTTGCTACACAGCGCATGATCAGGTGTTACGATCTTCCACGTTCAGAACTGGTCAAGGTTGTCCAGCCCGGTGCTCGATGGATCTCCTCCTTTGATGTCCACCCCGGTGGTGACAATCTCATTGTCGGATCTTATGACCGAAGACTTCTGTGGCACGATCTTGATCTGTCTACTCGTCCTTACAAGACAATGCGATTCCACCCTGAAGCCATTCGAGCCGTCAAATACCACCGCACCCTGCCTCTTTTCGCCGACGCCAGCGACGACGGAACATTGCAAATCTTCCACGGCAAGGTTGTCAGCGATCTCATGGAGAACGCTACTATTGTACCTGTCAAGATGCTTAGAGGCCACAAGGTTATCAACAAGTTGGGTGTTTTGGATGTGGATTGGCACCCTAAGCACCCATGGATCCTTAGTGCTGGTGCAGACGGAACATGTAGGCTCTGGGCATAATCTACGCTGGGTGCGTGGATATCTAGTTTAGAGGTGGTAATTGAATTTGGTCGCCATGGACTTTTCCCCAGCGATGGCGTTAGGATAATGAAAATATATTCCATGTCACAATTATCAAGCATGTGCCTCTGTTGTGCATGATAATGAGTGCTTCAGGTCATTCTTCATCTTTGATTACAAAAATTAGGACTCGGTTCAGGCACTACTTTGTCTCTCTGCTCTATGCGTCTGCAAGACAACAACGAATCTCCATGTCTGTAGTCAGGATTAAGGTGAAAACATATCACGTCACTTTCAACGCTACAAACAAAATCGACACGCTTTAGCGTAATAGCATCAATCAATAGAAATTTGAGGTAATTAATAGAATAGGTTTCGTAATACATAAGCAATTGCTACAAGCAAACAACCTGAACGAGCATCACTATCACGCTAATTGTGACTAAGCTCCTGATGGCTTTAATCGCGTCTTCTTATCTCCTCGCCTTTTTATCAATGTGGCAAAACTGCCACAGCCACATCCAATCCTGACAATTGGCCTTCAAAGCATGGTATTCACATGCACAGCTTCAAGGAACCCTTACAGTTCCTCGCGGAACTTGGCATGAGCATTGGCTTCGGCATCAGCAACCTTCTCCTTTGCAGCTTGACCACCAAGCTGGAGCTGGCTGGCAACCCAGTTGTAGGTATCGCGAGCGGTCTCTCCGAGCTTAGCGAAGAATGTTCCGGTGGGGGAACTTGTGCCATATCTGAAGTAAGTGGTTTGCTTTCGGGCCTCGGCCTTCAGATCCTCCAGCTTAGAGCCTTGAGGCACTGGCACACCATAGCTATCGAGGTAGGCCTTAAGCTCAGTCTCGGTCCACTGATCAAAGGCAGACTGCTTAGCGGAGTTGGTAGCAGAGGTAAGATAGCTGGTAGCAGAAGCCCAAGTATCTCCGCCGGCGGAAGAGGCCGAAGAATAGGCAGATTGAGCAGCATCGTAGAGCTCATCCCGGGTGGCATCCTTCTTCTCGGCAACTTGCTTAGCAGCAGCATCTCCATTGCGCTGCAAGTACTTCTTGAGGTTCTCGTAGCTGAAATCATCAAAAGTCCATGCGTTTCCAAGGTTCACGGCAACGTGAGCGTTCTTGCGAACAAGAGCCTCAAGCTCACTCTTCTTGGAGCCCTGGGGGACAGGGACACCACGGGCATCAAGGTAGGACTTGAGGCGGCTATCGGACCAGGTTCCTGCAGCTTGGTTGAAAGCATCCTGGGCAGCTAAAGAAGCGCTATCAGTGGCCTTGGCGTACTGGTTCTGAGCGTTGGAAGTGGCAGCGCCGAAAGCGGATGCAGCACTGCCAGACAAGTTGTCGCCGAGAATATCAGCCCGGTGCTTGCGAACCAATGCGCGAAGTTCGTTGGACTTGGTGCCTTGAGGAACAGCAATGCCATTCTTGTCACAGAATTCCTTGAGCTGGGATTCGCTCCAGGCATCAATGATCATGTCAGTCAAGGTAGCATAAGCACCACGAGCACTGGCTGTCGCGCTAGCAGATTGGTCCTGAGCCTTGAGATAGGCAAGACGAGAGTTGCGTCGCACGGAGGCGATGAGCTTGTCACGGGTCATGGGCTGAGGGGCAGGGAATCCATGGGTATCAAGCCACTCCTTGAGATCAGACTCTGACCATGTCTCGTAGAGCCAGTTACCGGGGTAGGAAGAGGCCTGGTTGGCCTTCTTGGCAATAGTCTCATAGCTAGAACGAGCTTTCTGAAGAAGAGTATCACGCTGGCGGGGCTGAGGAGCTGGATCAAAAGTTAGATTTTTGAATAGATATTAAGACTGGGCAACAGGGCACCGCCGGGTCTCGACTTACCAGGAATTCCGTGCTTGTCAGCAAATGCCTTCAATTGGCTTTCGGTCCATGTGTCAAGGATCCAGTCCTTGACGTTGAGCCAGGCAGAATGAGCATTGCTCTCGGTTTCGTACCAATTGGCCTTGACCTGGGACAAGAGGCTGTCTTTGGAAGCGGCGGCTTCGTTCTTGGCCTCCTTGCCCTTTGACTGCAAGTATGAACTCAACTGGTTGGTGTCCCAGCTGTTGTAGGGAGATACCACATAGCTCTCCCAGTTCTTCTCAATCAAAGACTCAAGATCCTTGCGATCGGCGGGCGTGGGATAGGGGACATCGTGGTCAGAGAGCCAGCGTTCCAGCTCGGTTTCATGCCACTTGTTGTAGACTGCTTGTGATTAGATAATCGAGTTGAAGATGTTTTGCGAGGAGGGGCTTACCAGGCTTGGATCCGGGGAACCATGTGCTGGCGGTGACACCGCTGACGGCCACAGCGGCCAAGACAGCGTTCACAAATCTCATTTCCGTTGCTGCTTATGCTGCAAATCTGAGATGAATTTCCTGGATTATCGTGCCTCAACAGACAATATCTTATCGTTGGGTAAAGGAGTAAGTAGGATAAGGCGAGGGTATCACGATAGGAATCACCAGGATGAATGAAGTTGGCGAGATTGTGTATGGAAAGAGAAATGAAAACAGATCGCAGCTCGGGAGAGATGGAGGTGGGAAAAGGCAGCTAGGATGGAGGAGCAAGCCACCAAAAGGAAATCTATCACGTCACTGTGCTGTCGTCGTGGGTGGCTGGAATCTGGCAGCAGCTTGCACCTAGGTAGGTAACAGTGGGAGAGCTCAACAAAGCCTGGAATATGGGAGGTCTCAGGCAGGTCACCGTAGGCTTCTTTGCCCCCCCAACAGTTGCACGCTGTACACTACACACTACACAGGGGCCAGTGACACAATACCTAACCACTTGTCAATAAGGGGGCATCGGCGTCACCATCAGCATCATCATTGCACATCCTTCATCATTTCGAAGTGATTCTAACAAACAATCCTTGGATCAGAGCCCCCCGGCCGCCATCATGACGTAGCCTGCATGACGGCCCCGCACAAGCTTCTGGCTCGAACGGGCAAGGCGCAGAAATGGCAATGTTGAGCCACACGTTCCACCGCCAGACTGCCTGTCCGAAAGGTATAAAATAGAAAACAAATCTTGAGCATGTGATTGAATGCGTAGAAATGATGTCGTAATATCTCCTCTATGAATACTAATATTGTCTAAGTGTTTCTCTGCCATTAACCCAGGACATTCAGGTTTTCTGATGCCTTGAGGCTGCTGCAATGATGCACATGCCTGAGGCCCTAGGTCTGCATATTCATCAAGACCGATCTCGATTCACAAATGGAACAAAAGCTCCGGAAACATTGCTTCGAGATTTTCATTAACGGCACAGATTGGCAGCAGTAATAATCTACTATTTTTCATGATAAAAATTATTGACATTGGTTTTTTTGTCGAGCAGGAAGACCCTCGATATTGCAACCAATAACTTCCCATGGTGTCAATTCCCTCCAAAGTTTAGAGGGATCAAAGATATAAAGGAAGCAGATATATACATAAGCCACGCGCTCTTGCATTCATGTAGCGGAACCGATGCAGAATTTATAAGCCATGTTTTTCTTCAAGCTTATACAAGGTACGATTTCGACTTTCATCCCCCATTATCATCAAAGCGTAGGGGTTTCCAGGCAACAAACACGTATGATGTGTTTTGTCAATACACACTTCACAAGGGTCGTTTAAAAATCGTTGGTTTGAAGACGTTGAACCCAATTTATTTTCCGAAGCTTAACTAGAGCCTCGAAAAAAGGTTCCATACTGTTACATTGATCTATGAACCTTGTCGCGTCTAAACCCCAGCGCCCAGGCACGCATGACCTTATGCCAAGCCGTGAAACATCTACTGTCACAATTAAGCGTAGAAGTTGACTGTCTGCACAAATCATTAGCAAATCATTCCTGCAAAACAAGTGGAAGGGGATGACACTTACATCCTTCTTCTTGGCCTGCACCTCTGCAATGGCATCGACATAATGCTCATGGCCAATCTTGTTCTTGCCCGACCGCAAAGCAATCATACCAGCCTCCACACATACTGCCTTCAGCATAGCTCCACCAAACTCGTCTGTACTTCGAGCCAGTTCGCCCCAGTTGACACCGGGGTCGACCTTCATCTTGCGGGAATGAATCTTAAGGATCTGAGCACGAGCCTCTTCATTAGGGAGAGGAAATTCGATCTTGCGATCAAGTCGACCAGAACGGAGCAAGGCAGGATCAAGGACATCAACACGGTTCGTTGCGGCCAACACCTTGATTCGGTCGTCAGATGCAAATCCGTCCAGTTGGTTCAGCAGCTCCAACATGGTTCGCTGCACCTCACGATCACCGCTTTTCTCGCTGTCAAAACGCTTGGTACCGACTGCATCCAATTCGTCGATAAAGATAATGGCGGGAGCCTTCTCTTTGGCCAACGCAAAGCAGTCCCGGACTAGCTTGGCACCGTCACCGATGAACATCTGAACCAGTTGAGGGCCTGCCAGCTTTAAGAATGTGGCATCTGTCTGCGCTGCACAAGCTCGTGCTAGTAGAGTCTTGCCGGTACCGGGTGGGCCATACATCAATGCACCTATTCAAGTCAGAATCGCGACCATGCTAAATCGTTCACCAAACCTTACCCTTGGGAGCTTTGATGCCAATCTTCTTAAATCGTTCGGCCTCTTTCATGGGCCATACAATGGCTTCGACTAGCTCTTCGATCTGCTTGTCCAATCCACCAACATCGGTGTATTGCTCTGTGGGCTTCTCATCCACCTCCATGGCCTTGACACGGCTGTCATACTCGGCAGGAAGTGTGTCGAGGATAAGGTATGAGTCTTTGTTAACTCCAATGAGATCAGCAGGCTTTAGCTTGTCGGCGTCCACGAGACCGATCAAAGGGAGGAATATCGTTTGGCGGGTAGATGTTTTGATAACAGCCGACTTTCCTACACGGGTGGCATCCAGGTCAATGTTGGCGCCCTCTTCTAACGATTCGGCCGTGGGATCGAGGTCGAGGAGCTCAACAACATTGCCGACGAGATACGGAAGTTGTCTAACTGAATTAGCTATGACACCGACAATCGTTTTGGAGACCAGAGACTAACCTGTTGTTGGCGATCTTGTCCAAATTCTCTTTGATCTTTTCGCCCATGGCAGCCTTTTCGTGTGATAATCGAGATAGCTCGCTCTTCATAATTCGAGAGTCGTTCTCAAGTAGACGCCTGCGGGTTTGGATATCTTGTGTGCTCAATCCGAGAATCTCTTCGTCGAGAATGTCATCGTCCTCTTCCTCCTCCTCGGCATCCTTCATATCAGCATCGCCATCAGTGGGCTTCTTCTGGTTCTTGTCGTCGCCATCTCTCTTCTTTTCCTCCTTGTCTCGGCGATCGAGATCATCGAGCTCCTCGAGAGTCGACATAGTTGATGATGACGTGTATTATAATAAACTGCGGAATGAGTACAGTGACAGTTTCGTATCGGCGGCGTCAAAGGCGGATAGAGCGTTGTGATGTCAAAGGGTAGCTGTGGGTTGCAGAGGTGAACGCTATCGATGCTCAACGACACCAAATATGAAGCAAGCAGTGAGGTAGGCAGTCAGGTCGCGCGTAATCAGCCTGGTCCACTAGCAACAGCTGTGTAGGTATGCCCGGGCTCCAGTGTGGCCTTGCAGTGCCGGGGATCGGTGGTCTGGTTGATCCGGTGCACGGGCCAATCAAAGTGAACACTGGCAATTGAGAACTAATGGCCATGAAGGCATGTGGAATTTTTGATATGGCTGCAGAGAGCCAGCAGCAGAATTTGAAGTACGCGCAACATTCAGTCTCGATTGATCGATCCTACTGACATCCACCTCTTGTAGTAAGAAATCATGGCTTCACGAATATCCAGGGCTGCATCGCCCTGCCTGCGTCAGTTGCGCAGAGAATCACAGCTTGTCCAGAGGCCATGGACCATGGCTCTTCGTAGCATCTCGACGTCGTCAAACTACTCTGCGGCTGTCACCGAAATCCGAAAGCCGATCGATCAGGCTCCCGCGACCAAACCTCCAAGTGCTCGGCCAGTTGAGACCAGGAAGAGCCAGTTGATCCGAACCTACACATCACTACTCCGAACAACACCTTTGATTTTATTCTTCCAACATAGCAACCTGACAGCTGTGGAGTGGGCTGCGGTACGACGAGAGCTGAAAAAAGCTCTTGGTGCAGTTCCCAAGCCCAATGCGATTCCTGGCACCGAACCTATCGATATTACCCCATTAGTTCAGTTGCAGGTAGTACGGACCAATATGTTGCGCGTGGCTCTCAAGCTTGTTGAGTTCTACGACCCTGATACTGCTGCTGCATCAGAAACAACAACGCGAACTCACCGTGGCCCTGTTGTCCATGATCTGTCCGCCGCTGCCTACGATGCTATCAAGAATGCTGAGGTCCCCGAGGACTCTAACTATGCCCAGATTGAGCCAGTGTTGGTTGGTCCTGTGGCTGCCTTGATTCTCCCTGCTGTCTCCCCAGCTCATGTTGCTGCGGCATTGAGTATTCTGGCGCCCGTTTCGGGCAAATTCCCGGCTCCTACAAGGAAGAAGAACCCTGGATATCATGATCCTGTATGCCAAGCCGGTCTTGCCAAACTGCTTCTTGTTGGTGGCCGCGTTGAAGGCAAGATCTTCGATCAATCAGGTATCAACTGGGTCGGTGGTATCGAGGGCGGTCTGGATGGACTGCGGGCTCAACTGGTGGCCATGCTCCAAGGTGCTGGCTTGGGCATCACCAGCACCCTGGAAGGTGGAAGCCGAAGCCTGTGGCTAGCCCTGGAGGGCCGCAAAGGTCAATTGGAAGACGAGGCTAAGGACGACAAAAAGGACGGTGAATAATACCAGTTGAAATCATTGAGACAAGATGTACAAATAAGAAGCCCGAGAGGGCCATGTATGTGTAGATGTACAAACAGCATATTGATCGTCACGGCGTTTGAGATGGTTGACTCGGCGGAAGTCTTGAGCAAGATACGTTGCGTGTCAGTGTACACAAATGGGCATACGACCCTCCCCATGAAACAAGTCTATCTTGGAGGGTAAAACTTTAAGCACGATTTCCTTCAAGTACCTATCCGATTTGCTTTACTTCCACTACGATTTCGCTTTCCAACAGGCGGACAATCCAAAAGTGTGGCTGAAACGGTGTGTGGCTGAGAGCTACTCCATGCAAGCATTCGAGCACTTACGCGAAGCTTAAGCCAGCTTCACCTACTATTAACCATTTCCACCCCGCCTCTTGATCAACTCGCTCCGCTCTATCGTGAATCGCATTATAAATGCTCGCCGGTTCCTCGTTCGCATTGCAATTTGTATAAAGCCGATCAGAGGTATAGGCGCTCAAGCTTGTTTCATTCGCCATTCCACTACTTTCGACTGACTGAAGCTTAGCTTCTACTGCATCGTCAATACACATTGCTTCGAATTACTTGTGTATCTTGATTAATTCTTCGAGCATTGCAGGACTTATGCTGTTCTGATTGTTGCGATCCTCCTGTATTCGCCGGCCATGGACTTCGCTCCTTATCAATCCTCGCCGCCGGAGCATTCCCGCGTTGCATCTCCAGAGTATGCCTCACCGCGACCATCCTACGATGCGAGACGATCGTTTTCGCCTATTGCCTCCCCTCCCCCGCTTCAACACCCACAACCACAACGAGGATGGAGTAATTTTGATGGCCAGTCAGCCGGTTGGGCGGCGGTTAGTCCAGACAACCGGCCTTTTGGAACATCGAGCACAATGCCTGGTGCCTTTCCTGTGGCTGAAGTTAGCGAGTTTGATACAAGCTTGGGAATGCGTCTCGACTATGAGGCATGTCTAGCATATGTCGCTTTTCCACCTGTGGGTGCGATTGTTCTTCTTATACTGGAGCGAAACAGCGACTACGTCAGGTATGGAAAGCTGAATTATGGCTCCTCACGGCGAGCAAAACATCTGCCCGTGTTCAAATTACTGATCTTTCAATTAGGTTTCATGCTTGGCAATCGGCATTATTATTCACAGCCATCATGGTCTTTCATCTGATGTTCTCATGGTCAGCATTCCTGAGCTGGCTATTCTTCCTTTGTGATGTCGCCTTGATCGCTGTTCTCACGTTACGGGCTTATAAAGATGCCGAAATACTTGACAGGTAAGCGGATAACTTCAACTTCTACAATAGCTTTACTGACACTCGTTGTAGATTCGAGGTACCTTTCTTTGGTGCCCTGGCCAGTCGATTTCTTGACGACGAGTGACAAACGGTTGGCCTACGCCTCGTCACCTATGCCGTATTCCCATTTCTGTTTAGTTTCATGCTCGGAGTCTAATACTCACAATACCCCTTTCCCGCTCATATATGTGCGGTTCAATCAGGCGATGATTAGCCAACATTATGTCCTGTGTTGTCGTTGTATGTGCTCGCTATCAGTAGGCACTAGAATTGATCCCATAAATATACCATTGGGGAACAGTAGTTCATATTGGGTACAAGTGGAGGCTTTCACTCCTCTCTGTCATATCTAACAAATTGTATTCTGCCCCTGGGCTGGCGCCTCCCATATTCCACAAAGTCCGTATCCTTGCAGATGTACTAATATTCCCAGATGTTCCATCCCTATATGCTACCATTCGTCGTTCTTAATACTTGCTCAAAACGGGCTTCACCGTCCCCTTGAGTGTCGGTTTCTCTGCAAACACGACCTCGCCGATCCGAGTTTCGGGGGAACTGCCAACTTCTAACCACTTGGTCAGAAGATCGTTGCTTTCTTTGGGCTTCACTGAATCATCCCGAGTTCCGACTGTGATGTGAGCGACACGGTTCACACATTGCCATTGATCGTTTTCATCTGCGAGGCGAACCACAATTGCCATAATCCGATCGTCGAACACAACCTGGAGAGAGTCAGTCACATCAAATAGCTCAAATAGGTGCATACCATAACTCACTCGTTCGAGCATTACATCGCATTCACCAACCTGTCCTTCGGGGTTGCCAGCAGCCTCTGCGTCCTTCTGGATGGCAGCATACTTTTCCCACAACCCAGCATGCTCCTTAACTGCGGCCTTGTGAAGTAAGGTGACATGGAACTTTGCTTGTACACGTCGTGTTTGTTTGAGTTGTGTGTAAAGTCGGGAAGTTGATGGCGGGATTGTTTTAAATGCTTGATCGAGGGCAGCGACGACCTCTTGTGTCGGGATATTAACAGACATGTATTCCATCTTTCTTGGCTTCTGCGTCTTAGGCTGTTGCTTCTGCTGCTTTTGGTTGTTCTTGTTACCCCGATCAGGTATGTCATGCCTGAAATCTGGCTTGTACCCGAGAGCAAAGTCAATTGCATCATCAAACGCCTGAGGGGATGGTGTCTGCTTGATAAGATTTGGGAAGACCTTATGTAGTTCTGTTACTACAGTTTCGAGATTCTGACGGCTGCCAGCTGTGGGATCAAGATCAATAACAAGATCGAAGCCATCGTCAGGTCGAGTGTGCGGGTTACAAGCTTCGAATCGATTGATAAAACCCTCCATTACGCCAATGAATTTCTCCTTGTCGCTTGCTGCGTGGATAGTCTGGTGGTTGTCTCCACGTGCAATGATTCTTTCTTGGGTAACTCGTCGGATCTCATCTATCGTCTCCTCATCATGCTTAAAGTTCAGGCAGACAAGCTTCGCTGTAGAATGCTGCAGCTTCACGTCCATGATGATTTGCTTGCGCTCGTGCCTTTGTGCATTGTTCCGGTCTGCGACTACAGCAGGCTGGTCCTTGAGCTCGTCCAATACCATCTTCGTAAACCGCGGAGGACGGCCCTTGCCAGATATGTTGTCGTTCTGAACGTGGCCCCAGCCAAACAGGTGCGAGAGGCCCATGGCAATTGTAGTCTTGCCGCAACCAATAGTGGCGATGGGGCACAGAATCACATCGCGGGTGACTTCTGGCATAACGAGAGGGTCTAGCTCGCCCATGTTGGCGGCATCAGCACCGTTCAAGTTCTTAAATTTCAAGAAGTCTTCACGTAATGCTATGATTCCGTGGTTGCTGTTATAATCCTTTCCGAGCTTAGGATCTGCGGCAAGTCGTCTCCGGGCATACAACAGATACTCTTCGGTGATTTTAGTGTGTTTCTTGAATTTTGGTTGCTTGCCAGAAATCAGGGCTTTGGTGCACTCTCGCCATTGTCGGTACATCAAGTATGGTTCCTCAAACTTGTACTTGAAGAACCAGTCGCTGTATGGCTTGGCTTCTGGGTCGTGGGTCATCTTGCAGCGGATAACAAATCCCTCGACATCTCGGCCATCGTGGGCTCCTGTTTCAGCTGCCTCTTCAAGAAACGTCTTTACCTGGTTGATGTCATCCATAGTGATAAGTCCGGTTTTTCGAAATCCCCACTGATCCGCAAACTCTTGGACAAAACGGCTTGGGTAGGTGGCAAACTCAGGCAGGTTGAGGTTGATGCCATGAAGATACAGGCCAGCCTGATCAGGGCCGTATGCCAAGATATGCTCCTCAAACTCGTCGTCGCAGAGCTCGGCAACAGCAGTCACATTTCTTTTGCGGAGTTCCCGGGCCAAATCTGCCTTTGTCTTTCCAACAGCAGCCAGCTGCTCTTCCAGGCGCTTCTCACCCGCGCTAGCATGGCTGACCTGGATATCGTCTCGGTCACCTGTCGAATGCTTGCTGCATACGATCAATGTATCGTCTTCTAGTCCAGCAATAAAAATAATGCAGCCGTTCTCCTTAAGCGTTAATTCGTAAGGACCTTGGGTCCGCGAAAAGATGTTCTCCCACTTGGTTTCATGAACCTCGTTAACATTGAAGAACTTGTCGTAGCCTCGCACAGCAATCTCTGTTTCATTTCGTCGTGTTCTGGTGGTGAAGAGACCACGGGCGTAGGTTGGCAAGTCACGTCGCTTGTAGTCCCAGTCCTGTAGGCGCCATGAATCGACTTGGATCCCATCAGATGACCCTTTGACGTCGAAAGTTGTCTTCTTGACGGCAAATCCGCTGCGTTTCTTATCCTTTCGGGCGCTGTCTAGAGCGCGCACCACACTGGACACGGCTTGCCCATCCTGGGGCGTATATGGGGCAGACATTCTATCGAGGCCTGCCGAATAGGCGCGAAAAGTCCGAAGGTCCTTGGTAACTCTACTGAGTGGTGTGAGAAGAGCTCGAGCAGAGAGATGGTGAGCAAGCATGAGGTCAGAGATAGCGACACCGCGTGTCAGAATATGGGCCTTCCTCACTCGAGGGCAGCCTTTCTTTGGGTGATCTGCAACAAGTTCTTACAATAAACCCAAAGGTTTGTTCTCATGGAAATCAGGATGTTGAGTGTTGGACACACGTACCTTCCGTCAAAGACCAAATGATGATGGTAGACTCGGCGAATAAAGCAATATCAGCCTCGTCCTTCGCGATCTGTTATTGGCGTTGAAGCGTTTGGGTGCAGAATCGAGTTTAGAGTAAAGTTTATGGTACAACCGAGCCTCTTATATGATCTGGGTTGCTGAGGATTGTTGTGTGGGTTCGCTCGAAGGATGCTGTGGCGGTAGTTGCGGGCCAGGCACAGGGCGAAAACTGCCTAGGCGCACCGCCTCAATACGGTTATAATATTCAGCCTTGTAAGTGAGTCAGACCGCAGTTGGGTCGAAAGAGCTAAAGTAATTGTTTAAATCAAATAGTTCCAGACTGATATGGTCATTAAGTAGCTAGCAGGCATTTACTGAGTCATCTCGCATCAGGCAGGAAGATTGTGGAGGACGAAGTGCAGCGTTAGGTACCCTGGTAGTAGGTACCTCTCATGATGCATCGCCGGTTTGGGCAATCGCTAGGAGTCGGTTGTTTGCTACTCTCAATTACGGTCTCTCTAGGCACTCTTCAAGTATTTTATTGACTATAGTGCCAACTCAATAATAGGGAGCTTTCCAACACAATATTGACTCAAAGGTATCCATTCATAATGGCCTGGATGGACAGAGGCTGAGAGGTTGTATGATTTCCCGCTGTCATGATGGTGGGGTAATCGGTGGTTCCACTCTGAGTTACCCCGCCAAAAATCTTCGATTGCATATTCTTCGGAGATCCATTTAACTCGGCATTGATGTTAAGTGTAGCGAAGACAAACTAACCTAACCATTGATTCTTTCATTTATTCATTCAACACAGGACCGAGATTATGGCAACACCAAACCCCTTCCTTCTTGCTGCAGACAACAACCCTTCTCTGCTGCCCCTCCTCCGCGAGAACCCAGCTCTGGCGTCATCGCAGGATGAACATGGCTATTCTCTGGTCCATGCTGCTGCCAGCTACAACCACCTTGACCTTCTACGTAAGCTTGTCGGAGAGTTCAAAGTTGACGTAGACTTGAGGGACGAGGATGACGAGACTGCATTATTTGTTGTCGAGACTCAAGATGCGGCCCAAGTCCTTGTTGAAGAGCTCGGCGCAAACATCAACCACCGAGGTTCCGAAGGATTGACAGCCAAGGAGAAAATCGAGGCTGAAGGCGATTTTCCTGCCGTCGCGGAGTATCTATCGACAATCGAAGCCAAGGAAGCCGACGATCCTGCCACGACTGCCGCCGCTGTGATGCCCGAAACCATCCCTCCACCTCCAGAGGGTATGAAGGTTACAGTTGGAACTATGGATGAGACCGCAGATATCCCAGAAGAGATTGACCCAGAGTTTCGAAGAAGAATTGAAGAACTAGCTCAACGTAACGATTTCAACACCCCTCAAGGCCAAACCGAACTTCGCAAATTGGTCGAAGATGCGATTCTCGGAGAGGGCGGCGTCGGCGACGAACGAAACGTGCGATCAAAGCAGGACTAGATACTCAATCCGACGCCTTCGTCTCCCACATGAGGTATTTACCAGCGGCATTTGGTGGTTTGAGGATAGTGAGATCATCACTATTACCCGGCATATTCTTCGAGAAGCAAGTGGCACTCAAAGAGAACCACGTCCCCGAAGGGCAAGCAGCCAGAACTTCCATGAGTAAACCCCTCAGCCACGGTGCCGACATGAAACCTTCCCAGCTCAATTTGCAGATCTTGGATGCGCTGGTAGCCTCACCTGGTACGCAATACCGGGAAAGATAGGGATCTATACTGTCCTGAGACTCAACACGCGGGCTACCCAAGCGAACAAGTGATATCCACTCATAACTCTCCGTGGCAAACCATTCGAGGGCCTCGTGATCATTTTCGGCAAGAACTTCTGGGTCAACTTCAAGACTTGGCTGAAGGATGGGGAGATCTCGAGACAAATTGGGTGTTGAAGTGAAAGCTGTGGGGAAGAACTGCTGTAGGGGATCTGGACTGAGAGCTTGGATGCATTAGCACAGAAACAACATAGACCTTAGAGTGCTCAGCCTGCGACTTACTTTGGATTGTTTTATCACAAAAAAGCCATGTCTTAGGCTGGGTAAAGACGGTCTTGCAGGCATAGATTAATCTATCATAGCCTTTCTTTCCCCGAATCATAGAAGGATCCCTCAGATTTAACGTTATGACTTGGCCACAGGGTCAGTACGGGAAAGTGAGGCTCGGTTTCCGACTACTTACCCCATCGAGGTTTTGATACCCTTCCACCCTTCGGGCCGTATGGTTTACCAGGGAGTCCTGCGCGCTCAAATATCTCTTTGTCGACAAACATAGTCAGAACACCTAAGTGAAGTCAGTACACTTCGAAATCAGTTGGGGATTCTTTTTATACCTTCATGCAAAGTGAATAATGTGTCAACAGTTGTTTGCCCTTCTGAGAGCATCATAATATCGCCTGTTGACCGGTACGGTTTTAGCAAAAGAACCAGCAATAGAATAGTGTAAGCCAACCTTTTCGAATGTACTCTGTGAAGAAATCGCCTTGCACAATATCCCCAAGCGACATTACCACCCTTGAATAGCGCGGTGGCTTCTGAGTATTAGCAAGTTGTTCACTGACTGCATTGTAGGCCTCTGTAGGCAGAATCAGATCAACCTAATAACTGGTAAGCAATGCACCGATTCTGTTCCCATCCTAATCATTCGAACCTTGTGGACAAAATCCAGCGACATAACCGAGGACCAAGGCTTGCCCTTGCGAGGTGCTTGTTTAGTGTCAACATGGCCCATACTACCATATGTGACGAGGCATTTTGGCGACTGGTATATCGAAGGAGCAGCAGCTGAGAACATATTGAATTGAAAAAGGTCAGTTGGAAGTAGTCTCTGGATAAGAATCTTGGCTGTGGCTGCTGGGAAGTGTGTGTAAGTCGCAAATGGGTGCTTGTGAACAAATGGGACGGCTCGTTTTTAGCCGGGTCTTTTTCGGTGAATTTTTCTCTCGAGATCACAATCATGACAAGAATTCTACACTCATGGTAGCCCAAAACTAGCACATCCGCAAATCTCCAGGGTTTTTTTTTGTTCGAGACACAGTACTAAGTACTTACCTTGATCTGCATCTATTTGTAGCGGATTCGCCATCAAAGAAGGAGGAAATCGTTGTGCCCTCCCCCACCATCACTTCATGTCAGGCTTGGAACGAGTAAAATAGACCTTACTTACGCACCAAAACACCACAAGCTCGAAAATCATGATGGATTTCCTTATCAAGTTTGCGCAGGCGCATGAGAGCTTTCGAGTTCCAGAGATCGAGGCCCTGGCTCTGGTCGAGGGCCTGGACATGAAAATAGTTAACTATAGCCAAGATGTCCGTTTCCCACAAATGACTCCAATCCCAGAGACTTACTGTGAATAGTCCCCGTTTTGTATCGTGCAACTTGCATCAGTGGAAGCAGCGAAACGCCTGGCTAAAAGATCCATTCTCATACAATCCATTCATGAACTCTGGGGCAAAGGAGGTACCCTGGACGAACTTCACGAATCAGTCAGGACAAACACGTCCCACGTCTGGGATAGCTATCTTGGAAAGTCATTCAAATTCGATGTTGATCCCTATCAAGGAACTCGCTCAGCAAAGAAACGGATCGAACTCATAAATTCATTCCGATTTGTGGGCTGGACCGGACCGGTGAAGATGTCAAATCCTGATAATCTATTCACTATTTTCGAGATGTGGCCGTACGACAGTGTTCCTCAGAACATTCCGGATCCCACGATGATGTACCTTGCCCGACACGTAGGAAACTCGTCGCGGGAGATATTGGTTAGGTTCGACCTGAAGAAGCGAGGATATATTTCTACGACAAGTATGGACTCCGAACTTGCCCTGGTCACTGCCAACATAGCCCTTGCTGCTCCTGGAAAGCTCTTTTACGATCCATTTGTTGGAACTGGCTCCTTTCCTG
This sequence comes from Fusarium avenaceum, assembly GCA_025948275.1. NCBI lineage: Eukaryota > Fungi > Ascomycota > Sordariomycetes > Hypocreales > Nectriaceae > Fusarium > Fusarium avenaceum. Next base: position 4,565,142 of record CP109670.1, on the reverse strand, counting down.
TTGCCTGTGCTCATTTTGGTGCTCTGGCTTTTGGAAGCGATATCGATGGCCGGAGTATTCGTGGCGAGGGTGGTAAAAAGAGTCTGAAAGGAAATTTTGAGCAGTATGGTATTGGATCTTGCTTGGGAGATGTGTTCTCAGCCGACTTGACCAACACACCGATCAGAAGACATCGTCGAACATGGGACGGAATTGTTTGCGATCCGCCGTACGGTGTGCGAGAAGGGCTGAGAGTTCTTGGCCTTCGTGATCCCGAGAAGACGCCCTGGCTAATAGAACAGGGGAAGGAACATGGAATGTGTGTACTGAAATGACCATTTGAACTGATCTTCAAGCTGACTGTCACAGGAAACCCACATACGTACCACCCAAGAAGCCCTATAGCTTTCTGGTGATGCTCGACGACATCCTCAACTTTGCAGCAGAGACGCTGGTAGACGAAGGACGACTGTCGTTCTGGATGCCAACTGCCAACGACGAGGAACAAGAGATCCCAGTGCCTACCCATCCTTACCTGGAAGTTGTCGTGGTCTGTACCCAGCCTTTTAACAAATGTGAGTCGTCCACGGATCCCCTTTTCTTGTTATGGGCGTGCTAACAATAAACAGGGTCCAGAAGACTCATCACCTACCGTCGAGTACCCGATGCACAAGTTTCGCAATCAGCTCTCGAAACTTACGCAGCCCGGAAAAAGCTCACGTTGAGTGGGACATCAGCAGACGAACTCAACCCGTTTCGACGTGGATATTTCAACAAGTTCGAGGCCAACGAATAAAATCATCATTTGCAAGAAAGACCTCGCTCCGGTCTCATCAAAGACTTCCTATGCTCCAGATTCATATATGATAAACTACCCAGAAAACCGAATCCTGATGTCTCGTAAGAAGAATTGACGTAGGCGCATCAAGGTGTCATGATAACAGGCTCCGTAAATACCCCTGTCCGTAGTCCCATCTATATGTTGTTATATTGTGCCGAGTTATTCAACACGGCTCAGGAAGGTTCAGAGTAGATAATTGGTAATATACGCGTGACGACGCCACGCTTGGAGTCTGTACTGTATCTTGTGTTTTAAGATAACTGTAATACTAGCGGAACTCAGTTGCTGCAAAGCACCCCTTGTCAGGGACATGCTTCAGCTCCAATTGCTGGAACCTGTGGAATGTTAGTATTGAATTGCTAATTTATTGACCACGGGATACTGACTTTTCGCTTTTAGAGTGGAAATAGATACCGCTCACTTCACCCTTGACCTGATTGAAGCATATGTAATAGAAACCCTCAAAGCTGGCACCTGTTATGGTGCGTACTCGGTGGTCAGGAACCAAAAAGTGTTCCTTCCATCGCATGAAGATGGTTTCTCTTTGAGCAGCATCACGAATAGTGACAGGCCCCTTGCGGGCTTGCTTTTGGAAAGGCCGAAAGGCTGTGAACTTGGCCCAGTGACTTAGGTCGACCTTGCTGTTCGCGCCCCAATTTTCGTGCTGGGTGTAGAAACTGTATTTGGAACCAATGATTTCCCCCTCAAAATATGTGGTAAGTGTAGGATGATCTTCAGTAAGACCTTCAACCACAGTCAGCATGATCTTACACCTCAGGGTGATGCTTAACACGAACCTTGGATACGTAGATAGCCACATAGGAAAGACTCGCGCATGTCGACATGCTTGATTTCAACTTGCACGTCGTATACCTGCCGTTCTGACTGTTGTGTTCCATGAAACTTGCTGCCCGGGCGTAGGTATGAAGATGGAGCTAAAGGTATGGTCTTCCTTTGTTAGACTGTGACGATGAATTGTTATAGCGCCTGATAATTTGACTCACCCGCATGCACGAATAGTCAGAACCCATGGACGGGGACCACAGTTCGTCCTCTTGCGCATCAAAATCAATCCATTCTGACTCTTGATTTGGTGATCCTCTCCGCCTGGAAGGTTCACGAGCAATTGATTCGGATTCCGAGGCTCGTTGTGTGCTATTCGAAGGCTCCCGACTCAACTGGGTACCGATCTCGACCTCTCTCCCCTTTACTTCGGTTTCGGGTCCACTAAGCATGGGAGATGTCACAGCCGTGGTGGCTGTTTGCGGTCGGGGAGACATGGTAGAAGATCTCGACGATGGGTCATCGGATGGGCGTCCATCGTACATGACGGTATCGTCGCTTGGGCCTTCGGGCGCAGGCGGCGCGTCGACAGTGAGCGCCAAAGCACCATCAACAGAAAGGTTGGAGCTAGATTGTGAACCGCTGTTATCGATATTGTCTAGGTCATCTTCGCGCGACTGCCAGGTAGGACGTTGCTGATATTGGACGTCGTCGGGACATGTTGAGAAGCTGTAGGACCGCGGAGAAGCGGCCTCAACAGGCGGGTTCGATGATGGCGTTGGCATTGTATGTGACGTGTAGCGTGTAATAGAGGGCGAGACAATTAGATGCGATATGATTGAAAAATGTAGGGAAACTATTTAAAGTGCAGAAAAGCAAAATCGAGGGTATCAAATCGACCGATAAATGTTAGTTGGCAAGGTCCTGACGTCGAAGCGTGCGCTTGTTCGAGGCCGAAGGACTGAGAGGAGACAATCGAGTTAGCACCAAACACGAAGTGGGTGGCGATCTCGGGACAAGATGGAGCAAGGCAAGTCTGGTAGAGACTAGTTAGAATAACGGAGGTAGGGCGCAAGAAAGGCCTTTAGAACGCAGAGGGCATGCCCATCACAAAAGCTGAGATGGGGGAGAATATAATAGTACAAAGAATGCTCAGGTTAACAGGACGAGGCGGGAGTGAAGAAACAGGTTAACGTTAGAGCATGTCGGATCGCATAGGTAACTATGGGTCGATGGCGAAGAAAAGGGTCAAGTCGGTGATGGTTTTCATATCAGCAACGAGGGGCTTGATTTGCTGCCATCTGGGGTTCTGTAGAGGATTATGTGGGTACTGTTACCTTAAACCTCCACTCGGCTAGACGGGAGTGATGGGGGTTAGCAGCCGGGCCTGGGGAGCCTTCCAAGCCTTTAGCTTATTGTTTACAGCACCTTATTACTCCATATTCTCTTCAGGTACGGATACAGAATGTTCGGTTGATGGCTCGAACCGTGTGTGGGAATTATACGATCCTTTCCTTCTTTATTGCATTATCGTTGCATCTCGTTTGGAACTTTGTTTGAAGTTATTAGTAAAATGCCCTCGCTCACATGTCAAGTTCATGGTGTGTCTATCAACAGCAGCGAGAAGCTCAAGCTTGGCACAAAACATGCTCGATGGAATAGAAAGAAGCACATGGACCTTTTAGTGTGATCCTAACCAAACTCCACTGTAATTATTATACTTCTCCAGATCTTAAGTAGCGTGAAAATATGCAAATTGAGCTGCCGGATGCTGCCCGCTGCTGGATAGGTAGGTAACTGCTTTTTAGGCTGGGGTTGAGGCTTGACCAGGGTCCAGTTCTATAAAACGGAACCTTGACAAGGCCCAACTTTGACCTCTATCATTCATCCATAAGGTACCATGATGATTGAAACCCGAGCAACACGGTTCTGTTATTCAGAAAATCGTGCAATGATAACCTGAAATCTTCCGTTCTTGGCACACAACGTCAGTGATTCCTCTGCCTAGGGTCAACTGAACGTCACGGCCGGAACCAGCATCAGATGCTTCGTCGTGCAAGAGGAATTGGGCTGCTCCGTGCCGTCCACAGAAGCGCCATCGGGCAGACCCATCGGACCCCTCACCACGTTAAAGCCTGCATTTCGTATGGGGTGATGGGTTACTCAAAAGGGAGACATGATGCATGCGCCAGCTGTGAGACCGTTTGCTGGCATGATCCGAAATCATACAATTTCGCCCAAACTACCATTATTATCTGGCTTGCGGGTCTACCCGGCGCCTGTTCTTAGCCATCGGAGCCTCCGCCACCTGTATCACATCTGCTTTATCGTTCACGATTGTCCAGGCATCATGGGAATTGGGAGTGATGTGCGGGTTAGTTACAGGCCATTCTGATTGCTTAATTCATTCTACATCCGAGCCGCAGCGTGTGTCACTCGAACTTGTCACGAACTGTAGAGTAGATAGCATGTTCCGATCGTCGCCCTCAAGTATGGATACTATTGGCATTTCGTTAACAACTTCATCTCTCCTCGTAACACGTTCTTCCTAAGACTTCGAGGATTACACCAAGACTTCGCGAATCTAGAAGCACATAGTCCCCCATTCTATATGATCAAACAGGGTATCCGGAGCGGTTGGTCAAAACGGCTAAATCGCATCTCAAAGAAGTATTCATTTGTGCGAGAGTCTGTTTTGTAAACATCCCTCCACAATCGATCAATTGTAAACGTGCCATGTTTATGATTCCTTAACGCCGTTGTTGGCCACCATAGTATTGTCCCTAACACCGGACTGCTCCACCATTGCTGTTGTCTAAGTTGTGAAACGCATTCGCTTTGGATCAGACAATTTCGTATCCCATTACTTTTCATCTGGCTTGCCATCTAAATAGGCTTGATCTTGAAGTGCAGAGCGATCAGACTGAAGACCAGAGCCTTCAGATCCTGAACGAGGTAATAGAATACTCGCAGACCTTCTGGATCGGCGGACTCTGTCACATCCACGAGAGATCCAATCTTGGCGGTCTACAGTGCTGTTAGCAGTAATTACCAGAGGAGTGTTCTACTATGACCCACCTCGAACGCGATATGATCATTACCGATACGAATCTCCAATTCCTGACGTCCGTCTTTGTTCTTTTGCGGCCATTTTGAATCATCTTCTCTGTTCTCCGGTTAGTGGTGATCAAGATCGCTGGACACGGTGTTTAGGCGTACTTTGTGATTTCGCTCGTCTTGATAATTCGTTTGATTTCGTCGACTATAACCGAGCTGACACACACTTGAAAATATCAGAAAGATTGCCTGCGCATGTTTTGTGTGTGTTTCTTACTCTCTTTTCGGATCAAGCTATCGTTTCGGTAATTGGAGTTGTTGGCATATCTTGCTACCGCGCTGCGACCGTCGCCGACGACTCTAAAATCGAACTCTGCGCGCCTCTACGTTAGATTAATGCTCGAGGATAGTCGAGGGGTTCTGGATCTTCGCACCGAGGAACTCATGGCCGAAACGACCCATATGACCGGAGCTGTTTGAGAAACGTCATTTAGCATTGTTCGCAAGAACAAATTCAGTTGATCGCCATGATGAGATCCAAATTGATAAACTTACTAGTACCGCAAGTAAAAGGGCTCATTCGAGGACGTCATTTTCGCTGCAGTGATAACAACAAGGCTGGTGATCTTGTTATGGTTGAATTGAAATAGTTACTATGAGCGCAAGGCTGAGAAAGAATCGCGGAACTGGGTGGTAACGAGCAGTGCACGGTCCACATTGGCGGGGCAAAGCAGCTGTACCTGTTAACAGCCAACCACGCGGCCTTGGGATTGTCAGGCTGTTGACCAAAAGTTTAACTTCTATCATGAGAAATCAAGGATAGATATTAGAGATGGCCTATGTGAAATTGGACAGAGCATAATCATAATCTTATCAGTTGTAGAGACTGTTTTATTCGTTTCTGCATCGAAGTCAACCAATTGACGTAAAGTCCAAGAACATCAAGTCGAACATTAAACCCTTCCTGGTCCTTGAAAGTACCCCCTTGTTAATTCACGTGACCGCATCCCTCACATCACGTCGCTTAGTGCCACCTGTTCGACATTGCTGGCAGGACAGATCTTCTCGAAGCTGACGCTATCCAGAGCTGATCTAGATTTCCACAGGGGCTTTTGGTAATAATTGTCAGCGATTACACGCTGAAATAACTCAACGAATGACCTGGACGTACTTTGTTACCTGTCCTGACTATTAAAACTCCGGAATAGAGCTGCTGTAACCCCTGAGCTGAGCCTCCCCACCGACCGCCGACCGCCGAACTCAATACACCTATACCTTCAATCCACCTCAGACATTCCCCTTAAGAGCCACGTCCCATTTACAACAAACACATACACCAACTTTTTCGGCCAGCCGCTGGCGACACTCTTCACGATGTCTGGCTTTCTCGAGAATGCGTACAGTCTCGTTCACCAGGACAATGCGGCCGATGTCCCCACCGTCTCCGACCTGCGCAATCAGCTGGAGAAGGGCACCGATGAGACTAAGGTCGAGACAATGAAGCGCATCCTGACCATTATGCTCAATGGTGACCCCATGCCCAGCCTGTTAATGCACATCATCCGTTTCGTTATGCCTTCAAAGTACAAGCCTCTCAAGAAGCTACTGTACTTCTACTATGAGATCTGCCCTAAACTCGACAATACCGGCAAGCTTAAGCAGGAGATGATTCTGGTCTGGTACGGCTATATCTTCCTTTGTTTATATACTAGGACCTGTCGATCGCTGCAACAGTATGATCCTAACAATCCTTTTGTAGTAACGGTATCCGAAACGATCTCCAACATCCCAACGAATACATCAGAGGAAACACCCTGCGCTTCCTCTGCAAGCTTAGAGAAGCTGAGCTGATTGAACCTTTGCTCTCCTCAGCGCGATCCTGCCTCGAGCATCGACATGCCTACGTCCGAAAGAATGCAGTCTTCGCTATCTCCTCAATTCACACACATTCGCCTTCTCTGATCCCCGATGCCTCAGAACTTATTTCTACTTTCCTTGAGGGAGAAAGTGATGGCGTTTGCCGAAGGAACGGCTTCGCTGCTCTTGCTAGCATTGATCATGATGCTGCCCTACTTTACCTAGGTTCTGTTTTCGAGGGTATTCCCAACGCAGAGGAGCTTCTTCAGCTGGTTGAGCTCGAGTTCATCCGCAAGGATGCTGTTCAAAACTCCCAGAACAAGGTTGGTTCAAGTTTGTTGGCGTGGAGGTTATACCGATTACTAACTCAATCGCTAGGCTCGATATCTAAGACTCATTTTCGACCTGCTCGAAGCCGGTGCCTCAACCGTTGTATACGAAGCCGCCTCGTCCCTCACTGCTCTTACCAACAACCCCGTAGCTGTTAAGGCTGCGGCCGCCAAATTCATCGAGTTGAGCATCAAGGAGGCAGATAACAACGTTAAGCTGATTGTGCTCGATCGAGTTGATCAGTTGCGCAAGAAGAACGAAGGTGTCCTTGATGATCTGACGATGGAGATTCTCCGAGTTTTGTCCAGTACCGATATCGACGTCAGAAGAAAGGCTCTCGGCCTCGCCCTTGAAATGGTGTCCAGCAAGAATGTTGAAGAGGTTGTCCTGCTACTGAAGAAGGAACTATCAAAGACCGTCGACCAGGAATACGAGAAGAACACCGAGTACCGATCTCTCCTTATTCACTCCATCCACCAGTGCGCTATCAAGTTTTCCGAGGTCGCTGCGAGCGTTGTGGAGCTTCTTATGGATTTCATCGCCGACTTTAATAATGTTTCCGCTGTCGATGTCATCAACTTCGTTAAGGAGGTAGTCGAAAAGTTCCCTAATCTGCGAACTACCATTATCGAGCGTCTCGTCTCCACTCTGGGAGAAGTCCGAGCTGGCAAGGTGTACCGTGGTATCATATGGATCATTGGTGAATACTCTCTAGAAGAGAAGGATATTCGAGAGGCTTGGAAGAGGATACGTGCTAGTTTGGGTGAAATGCCTATTCTTGCATCCGAGCAACGGCTACTGGATTCACACGACGGCGAAGAGAAGACCGACGATTACCTCAATGGAACATCAAAGCCCGCTGCTCCATCTGGTTCACGCAAGGTGCTCGCTGATGGAACATATGCCACTGAGACAGCTCTTACTAGCCAGTCTTCAGCGGCTGCTAAGTTGGAGGCTGTCAAGACTGCTCAGAAGCCCCCTCTGCGCCAACTCATACTCGACGGAGACTATTATCTGGCGACTGTTCTGTCATCCACCCTTGTCAAGCTTGTCATGAGACACCATGAGATTTCTTCAGACAAAGCTCGAACAAATGCCCTTCGAGCTGAGGCTATGCTCATTATGATTTCCATCATCCGCGTTGGTCAGTCTCAGTTTGTCAAGGCTCCTATCGATGAGGACTCTGTCGATCGAGTTATGTCCTGTGTGCGATCATTGGCGGAATTTGAGAAGAAGAAGGAGCTTGAGACTGTTTGGCTGGATGACACCCGCAAGGCTTTCCGGGCCATGGTCCAGGTTGAGGAAAAGAAGCGTGCCGCTAAGGAGGCTTTTGAGAAGGCTAAAACAGCTGTGCAGGTTGACGATGTTGTCCCTATCCGACAACTAGCTAAGAAGAATGCATCAGATGGTACGGATGAGATTGAGATGGACTTGGAGAGGGCGACTGGTGGCGAGGGCACTGCCGAAGACCTATCATCCAAGCTCAGTCGGGTGGTCCAGTTGACAGGTTTCTCTGATCCTGTTTATGCTGAAGCCTACGTCAAGGTTCACCAGTTCGATATTGTCTTGGACGTCCTTCTGGTCAACCAGACTACCGAGACACTCCAGAACCTTTCGGTCGAGTTCGCTACCCTTGGCGATCTGAAGGTAGTTGAGCGACCTACTACGCAAAACCTGGGTCCTCATGACTTCCACAATGTTCAATGCACAATCAAGGTCTCGTCAACAGATACTGGTGTCATCTTTGGTAATGTCGTGTACGACGGTGCCCATTCTACCGACACCAATGTGGTTATTCTTAACGACTTGCATGTTGATATTATGGACTACATCCAGCCTGCTACATGCACTGAGACCCAATTCCGCACCATGTGGACTGAGTTTGAGTGGGAGAATAAGGTCAACATTAACTCAAAGGCCAAGACACTACGTGATTTCCTCGACCAACTTATGGCCTGCACAAATATGAACTGCTTGACACCAGAGGCCAGTCTCAAGGGTGACTGCCAGTTCCTGAGCGCCAACCTCTATGCAAGAAGCGTATTTGGTAAGTCAAATTGAGCTTTAGATGTCTAGGGCTATGCTAATCATGATTTTAGGTGAGGATGCTCTTGCTAATCTGAGCATTGAGAAAGAGGGCGAGGACGGACCCATAACTGGTTTCGTTCGAATAAGGAGTCGGTCACAAGGCTTGGCTCTGAGCCTAGGCTCATTGAAGGGTCTCAACAAAATCGGCTCGACGGCTTAGATGGCCGATGGCAGGTTACAAGCACCTAGATCGGAATTTTCGAAGGGGTTTGCTTGGACATTGCAAGATTCATGACGATGGTAGGAGCGGAGTCAGGGTCGGAGCATGTTAATGGGTGTTTTCCCACCAAAAGGCTATGCAAGGGATTGTCCCTGGTAGAGTTCATTGTAAGCAGCTTTAGGTAGACGTTGATTGCAAACAAAGGCATATGATTCTCGAACAGGTCGCAGCAAGAGCCTGGAGGCATCACAGAGATGTCAGAATGGCTTAGTTGCTCATGAACAGAAAGTGATATTAGCGTAAGAACTGCCAGGTTCGTGCAGCTTGCTCTTAAATTATATACATATATATACAGCATATTGATGGCTGTGTTGATATCCAAATCCAGTATCAGAACATGGAATGTAAGGATTTTAGGTGACAAACAAATCATCGCTGGGCCAGGATCCTCCAACTCCAGAAAGACATAAACGCAAGTTAACAGTAAATGATAAGGGGTATTATCAAGATGAGGCCGACTGGTAGATCATTAAAGGCAGAACTGCCATAAAGATAGCTGGGCATGATAGTGAGGGTGAAACCCCCTGTGGCCCTACAAGACAGTTAAGCGTCGAAAACGAAGGCATTGACGACATGGCCTGTATGCCAATTTTGCGACGTCAGTGATGCGTTGTCCTTGAGGATCTTGCCCATATATGCTATCCTGATCTTCTTCGTAGATGGAAGCTAAGAGACATGTCAGTGTTATGTTCGTTGTTCGAATGTTTCGAAATTTTACTCACACCAGCCTCTGAGGCAATCTTTTTGGCTACGCTTCGGGCTGTTTCCGACTCAGATATGTTGACCTTGATATCCTGGCCGGTTTCACTTAGTCTAGCCCGTAGCTTGACGAGCTCTTGTGCTTCGTCAACCTCCTTGCCCTTTTCTTGTTTTTTTCCTTCAATTTCATCGTCACTCAATTCCTCGTCCGCTGCTGTGTCGTCGCCTGTATTAGGTATGTCGCCCTTTGCGCCCTCTACACGATCCTCTTGAACGTTCTGCGGATCAGAAACAGCCCATTCTGGCAACTGATAATAGTTACCGAAAGCGTCGTACACGCCGTTGGCGAGGTTGCCGGTAGGTAAAGAGATCTCAGCGGCAGATAAGATCATCTGAGCTGTCGCAAGACCATCGGACCCGTCGTCTTGGGCATCTTGGCTCGTCGGATCCCACAGAACCTGCAGGGCGGCATGGATAGTCTGCCAAATTTCAGGCCTGCCAGTGACCCTGGTATCGAAGAAGGCGGCTCGTTCCTTCGCCAGCTCGCTTCTGGTCCAGTTGCGGTCGCGGGAAGTCCATTCGTGTCGTCGCAAAGGTTTATCGATATGTTGGTCTAGCGGACGGCTACTACCTTGACGCTGACGACGTCTCTCGGCGGGGACTTGTGGTTGGGCGGCTTCAGGGAGTGACAGCGGAGGAGGATTGATGGCGCGCGACGAAGCGTTCGGGGCACCACCTGGGTAAGGAGAGTTTGGGCCCGAAGAACGGGAGAGGCAGCAGCCCTAGAGGAAGTTAGATATTACAGTGCTTAGAGGCTGATAGTTGGGAGAGTAAACAAGCGGCGCACCATGTTTGTTGCAAGGGCAGCGACGATCGCCGTTGAAATATGGATCGAGGCTGAGGTCAGGAATGAGGATCCCAACTTTAGCGACTAGCCATCGCTGGCTGAAGTCGCAGTCTTGGGTGAGATGTGATGGTCGACAGGACTCAGAAATGGAGTTGCAGTGCAGCAATTGTTGTAACTCTGTGTTGTAGAACCAGAAAGCAGAAGGATAGGAAAGAGGAGAAAGCGGGCGCAGGCAAGAGGCGCAGAAAGCAGAGAGCAGAGAAGATGAAGACGACAAGCCGAGTTGAGTGGTCTGGAGTCGCCGAACCTAAGGTAGGTATCCAAAAAGTCACGACAGGGGGAGGCGCAAAAGCGGGACTTGGTTCCAGAGCTAAAAAGCCTAAAAAAAAAGGGAACACTACTCTGTAACGAGAACCCTGATTCGATCTTTATAAGGCTAAATATCAGTAGTTTGTTAGGTAGTTTGTGGAGTATACCTATCCATTGTTAAAAAGGACGACACTGTATCTGTGCAATGCTGTTGTTGTTGTATGAATTAACATCAATGACAGTAACCAGATTCAAGTCCAGACGCACTCAATGGATGATTATGACATGACATGATGGCCTAACAAGAATCCTTGCACAAATCATATCGTGGATGACGAAAGATTAAGTTAAAGTTGTCAACCAAAAGTAAAACCCAGGGAGGCGCGGCCTTTGATGTAGGATGATGCATTAGTACACAGAGCTTGTGTAGTTTTCTGATGTAATTGATAATCAGTCACTGTTCGTAAACAGTCCCAAAAGCAGGATGAATACATTATCCACGACAGGACTCCACTTCCCTCATACGAATATATCCCTGCTTTATGATACATGGATGCCTAGTTAAAAATAATGATGGAGGATTAGCTGGGCTAAAAAGCTATCATGTAGCAGATTTATTTGGTACCTAGGCGTTCGCCAAGCTCAGAGCCAATCAGCAATCACCGTGCACTTGACCAGCACCCACTAACTCCCTGGGAGCTTCAGTCTCAGCACGACGGGACCCTTTAAGTTAAGCTTCGCTCATTAATATCAATGTTCTATGCACCATCTCAAGTTGAAGATATCTTCTCTTCACACGCAAACAGGTTTTCATTTGTTACACGACAAGGAGTCTGGCACACTTGACTTCGGGCTTTTCTGTTTCACCACATCTTGCTTCCAGTATTCACAGTTCATAACAAATAAAAGCAAGTCTTTACTCGCAGTGCAACCACATCACAAAGCCGACCATGTCTAGTATGCTAAAAGCAACGGAACGGCATTTTTATTTTCATGGCGAGGAGGTGAGTACTCTCCCACTTTCCTCTATATGCTCAAAATCAACTGATTTGATTCAGGGCTATGAAGCAGAACGCAACAACTGTCACTGGTGCCAGATTCGCTCCTTTCCTACGCACTCGGATCTTCCCGTCACCGTAGTCAACGAAGAAGACTCGCAGGTCCTTCCAGACGACTTTCGCTTCATCAACAACGTTGTTCTCGGTAAAGGGGTCGAGCAAGCCGGGGATAGTTTCCGCAGCGGCTGCTCCTGCGCCAATGATTCACATTGTCAGTTTACAAGCTGCCACTGCCTTGCCGACTTGGAGGGTGACGACTCTAGTGATGAAGAGGAAGACTCTCCAGGCCATGATTCCAGTCGAATGAACGTTGACAAACCACGGGTCCGGAGGAAAGCATACGCCTATCACGCCCGTGGTGCTAAGGCGGGTCTCTTGAGATCAAAATTTCACGACTCCAAGACCCCTATCTACGAGTGTCATCAAGGCTGTTCTTGTAGCACAGACTGTCCAAATCGTGTCGTGGAGCGTGGTCGGACTATCCCTCTGGAGATTTTCCGTACTAAAGATAGAGGATGGGGTGAGTGCCCCTTTCTTGAAAGATTGCTTGTGGTTTACTGACCTCAGTCCTTTACAGGTGTGCGATCACCAGTATCGATCAAGAAAGGCCAGTTCGTCGACAGGTATCTGGGAGAAATTATCACATCCGCGGAAGCTGATCGCCGACGCTCCAAATCCGCCATCTCACAGCGCAAAGACGTATACCTTTTCGCCCTCGACAAATTCACTGATCCGGACTCGCTCGACACACGATTGAAAGGTCCATCTCTAGAAGTTGACGGTGAATTCATGTCTGGCCCGACACGCTTCGTCAACCACTCTTGCGAACCCAACATGAGAATATTTGCACGAGTGGGCGACCATGCCGACAAGCACATCCATGATCTGGCCTTGTTTGCAATCAAGGACATAACAAAGGGGCAGGAGCTTACCTTTGACTACGTTGACGGAGTTTCACACGAAGGTGAGGAGCCTGGTGGTGATGTTGATCATATGACACGGTGTCTCTGCGGTAGCAAGAAATGTAGAAGGTTTCTATGGTGATCTAAACAAAAAGTGTTTTGTTCACTCTAAAGACATACAGGCAGCATGTGCCACATGGGCGCCAAAATATCAGTTTTACCCTTAATTCAGTGGCTTACAAGCCCAAACACAGACATCACTACCCGCTTGGCCTACTTTCACTTGAAATTGTACGGGACATACATGATATGTGATGTGCCTAACTGTTTCGTAACTCTTTGACTGTTTGGGGCCAGCAAAGGTGAAAGGTGTTTATGCCTGCCATGCGTTCCCATGTTCTTTGTCTACTCATAATGCCCAATGTTGGCAGAACAATGCTGTGGCACGCTTAAGTTCGTTCTGAATATTCCAAATGTATATTTTCAGTCACATTCTCGGGAACATGTATCGTAAGGACATGCTGTATAAGTAGTACCCTTTCTACTGGACCAGACAGCGCCAGCTCAACAGTACTGACATTGTCTTATCTGCATCCGTCCTTAAGACCATGGAAATTACCAGTATCAACTCGGGCCCGACATCAGAGCCCTCGCCTCAATCGACACATCACCCCGATGATGTGGCTTCAGTAACAACGGGGTTGTCATGTGGTAGTAGCGAACAAGCTCGTCCTGAAGAGTCCATCACTGAAGGCGACAAGCCATTTGGCGAGCACAGTACATGTATCCCAGCATCATACAACTTCAATCATTCTGACCTTATCAAAAACCTTTTTGCTACGCCGCGTCATCGCGCTCACCGCCGCTCAAGGTTCACTCGTCGATCCTTACTTCATCGTCAATTTTCCCTAGGCAGAGGCAACCCATCTATGGTTTGGTGCAACGACAAAGGATGCGACAACGAATGGCTTCTCTTCATGAATCCTCAGATATATCTTCAGGACTGCGACAAGAGTCAGGAAGGACTGTCTTTAGATACTTACTTGGAGGACTTCGCTGAGTTAATGGTCTCGAAGCTCTTTGCCTTCCAGGACGCCAGAGCTAGCAAGCACAAGACCCGATATATGTTATCCTTTATCGACTCTCCTGCTGTACGATCTGCTTTCTGCCGATTCATCATCCACCATGACTATTTGAAAGTTGATCGCTCCGATGAAGAGTTTCAGAAGTCTCTCGTGGCGGCTCAGCCAATCTTTGAAGATCTCATGTTTGGGTATAAAACATCGGCCAGGATTCAAAAGGTTCACAGTTATATCTCACTTGATCTCAAAAATCCTAGAGATATGAGCCCCCAGAAGCTCATCGTACGCTTCCTTGTTTCCTGCGAGATTTGGAGACAGCAAAAGACACCTCGGTCTGAAAGCTGGAAAATTGGCTCTGCCAGAGGAGTTTCCCTGTTCCTCGCCGCTATGCTATTCAACTACAGGCTCATGTGGAAGCAACGCTGTTTTAGCATAGACTACATCAAGACAAACGACATTTGGAATCAGGTCTGGGAGCAGTGGCTACAAAAGTATCCTCTCCAAGACCCTGATGAACTTGTCGATGGCGACTTCTTCCAGCAACGGAACCAACTTAAAAAGACAGAAGAAGAGGTTCTCGATGAGGTCGGATATCTTGGAGGTGTTGGGCAAAGTAATGAGACCTACAACCCTGTCAAGTGGCGCTTGGGAAAGGAGGATTTCGAGCTCATGAAGTAACTTAGCTACTCCGTGGGCATCCCATAGCATTACTTAGCGTGGAGATTTCTTTTTCTTACTGTTCTGTAGATGTATCGTTGTACGGAGTCTTTCTATATGAAAGTTAAAGGTTACCATAGTCCCATTGTCATATCCTATAGTGAGATGGTAGTGTAGAATAAGGCACACGGTGTGCGCCATGACTGCCTCTGGTTTGTTTTAGGACATTAGTAGATAGAGAACCGTCGTTCCACGGAACTATGCAGTCCATGTTCTGAAAAGGCAGTTAAATTTTTACGTCCTTTAGGTTAAAAGAATGTGTCTTTGAACTTTTTTCGTATACCATATACTATAGACTTTCTACTTACAAGATAATCGTTTCATAAAACATTATCCCTTACAATTTATTTTCTTTACACCTTAGAACAATTGTCTATTTGTTTTATCCATGCAATGCACTAAGATTAAACATATGGGCTTATATGGCTACCTGGCCAAGGAGACTTGCAGATCTAGGGTAGCTAGCAGGCTACTGTTGTTAAGACAGCCATAGTTGCAATGTCGCGGCCTGGTCGTTCAGTTGCACGTTTTCCTCGAGTATTCTCATTTTCGCAAAAATGTATGTACATACGAACAGGTCGATGGCAGCAAGAGCTAGCAAGTGATGGATACGAGATATTGAAAAAGGCAAAAAACATACAACAGCGGGGATTCGCTGGTCGTCACCGACCCAACTACTAATCCGCCGGTTAGTGGCTTGACTATGGGAGAGCGGACGGGATCCCGTATTTTCCACTACCTTTGGTCGTATGTATTAGTGATGGCTTGTACCTAGCCTATATAGGTATCAAGTGTAACCTGAAAGTTAAAAACGGTGGCTTGCATAATATTGTATTATATAGCTGACCCATGTCGCGTATCTATATCTGTAAATACCACGTTTTATCAATATGTTATCAATGTTCGTGTAAGTGCGTTGAAGTCAGCATGTCAATGCGACGATAGCTTTCTTATTATTGCAAGCCATAGACAGGGTGTTCACGTTCGAGCGGGTACGTGTTTTCGGTAAACGTTTCTCTGCCTAATACACCGAGCAAACAGGCATATTGCCGTATTATCACAGCTTGGAACATGCAGCCGCTCGCCTCGAGATGCAGAGTCACTATTTTCACTGCATGACGACCGGGCCGTTTTTACCTCCACATTACGGGGTAACCACTAGCAAGAGGCATATCAGCTACCGGTCCGGAAGGTAAAAATACCCGCCCATACGATCTTCGACTTTAAGAGGAAATCTTGATACCGCTCGACCCCAGTCGAGACGGTTAGGGAGCAGTCAGACAGTGGAAAAATCATTGAAACGATGGCGGCGGTAAGGCCTGCATATCGTGGGGGATTATTACAAGATGAGCCAATGATGAATACTGAGATACGACATGACGGGGAAGGATGTTGATCGGCAGCGCGGGTTGAGGTGCGAATATCACAAGACAATACACATCGAGGAATTCATGTCTCGTCGGCCGGCAAATTCATGATGTGGCTGTGGTAACAGCACTCTAGTTACGGATAGAAATAGAGCGTTCCTGAGCCATGATGTTGTTGCCGAGAAGAATTGGGCCATGACCATGCAAACGTGGAACCGGTAATTGCCTGGACCCTGAACTCTCCACAATTGCTCCGGCGTAAATGAGGCTGAAAGTGCTTCACGTTAAAAGATAGCTGATAGAAGAAACATGACTTGACGTTAGAAACGGTAAACAAATGCGGGTACGGCCCAAAAGGGAGGGGTGTTTTCGACTCGCAGCGCATTTGCTGCAAGGAGCTTTTGTTGATCGACTGTGTGTGTGTGTGTGTGTGTGTCGAGCGGTCAACCATCAATAATAAATGTCGACAAGAAGCAGGACGAGAGATCTGCCGTTCCCATGATTGGTAGGTTGATCTTCCTCTTATTGGAAAAGCTGAAAATCGGTGTTGTGCGCAGGACGCGGGGAAAAGCTACCACATTCAAAGGGTCGCGGGGCTGCTTGTCTCGATTATACAATAATTGGGCAAATACCATATAGCAGATGATACTACAGTATGAGAAGATGCAAATAAAGCGGAAAGTGACCGAGAGGGTGCACTATGGAAATGCATATTGGAAATGAAACAGAACGAAAAGCATGCTGTGAAAGGTCAAAGCCTTTGGTGGTGTGAGAATGGAGCATCAAGGCCAGGTGCTGGTCGACGTACCCCTAGACACAGATGCATATGCACGAGATGATGGTGGTGCCATAACAATAGAGACCGGCATCAACGATGTTTCTGGTCAAGATGAGAGATGGATGGATCTCTGGTGGAAAAATGACCAGGCCACTCGACCCCCGAAAGAGACCATAGTGAGGTCATGGTGGTGAGACTTGGTTGCCGTGCCCCCACTGTTGGCCATACAGAGTAAAAGAGGTGCCGTTCTTTAGTTGGAGCTTTGCCTTGGTCGAATGTTTTTCTTCTTCCGCTCCAGACAGCTTCGGAAGAAAACGATCTCATCAATTTATTGAATATGTAAGAGACCCGATTCCAGCCGAGAATGGCTCCATCTGTTGAAGTTATCGTGAAGGGTTTTCGTCTTGTGGGACTGGCAGGCAGTCTGGTTGTCGATGCTGCCTCAAATGTGATATTGTTTTCTCAAGTGAGGCCTTCCTTTCTGTTCTCAGGTCTCAGGACACACACTGCCTGACTGCCCAGAATGCACCAATTCTCATTTTGGTTAGAGATTGTCTAACTGACTCTGCAATCTGCAAATCTGCATGAGGCACAGGCCAGTGAAATGGAAGATGCAGTTCAATATGCAAATTTAAACCAATCCGATGCAATCCTTCCCGACCCCGCCATTTCAAGCTCATCCCGCATGGTGCCACAATTCTCCACTCCCGCTCCATCCACAGCTTTCCCCACTTCACCATCTCACAAATTCACTAACTCCCGTCCAGGGCAATCCCGTCTTTACGCTTTCTGGTTTTAGGGATAGCCTACTGTAGACATAGCCTAGAGCCTTCTGTAGAGGGCAATTCTTGACGGTTGTCTCGACGGACTGGCACCTGATCGCTGATCGGCTGTAGTGCCGACCTCGAGTGGTCCTGCGCCTGCGCCTGAGCTTGAGCCTGCGGGGGGCGCACTCATACCCCCGCCCCACAGTGTCTCTCACTCCCTAGGTCTCTCTGTAACTTATCGCCCGTCGCCGTCTTGTCGTTCGATATACAGGCGTCAGCCGGGCCAACCCCCAGCGATCATTCATGTCCGGGGTTCCTGCCGATGATGCCTACCTACTACGTATACCTAACACTGGCTTGACTTTATTAGGTACCTTGTCTTAACTTGCCTACATATCTTGAAACGAGAATCAGGAGAGACACTTATAATAACGGCTCCTCCTCCCTGTCCAGCCCCAGCCTTTTTACCATTCTTACCACAGAGTTCCTCCTCCCATCAATAGACTAGCCCACCTCAAGCACGGATTACTATTACCGAGTTGCATCTACTGTACTTACAGTACCACCCTTGCCAAGTTCTAA
The DNA here is from genome assembly GCA_025948275.1 of Fusarium avenaceum. Taxonomy (NCBI): domain Eukaryota; kingdom Fungi; phylum Ascomycota; class Sordariomycetes; order Hypocreales; family Nectriaceae; genus Fusarium; species Fusarium avenaceum. Next base: position 4,546,879 of record CP109670.1, on the reverse strand, counting down.
AGAGAAACCCTTCATAGTTCATACCATCTCATCTTCTCTCCTTGTCCTCCTCCTGCCCTTTCTTCCTCACAATGATGCGCGTTCCTCGACAAGCCTTTTCCACTGCTGCCCGTATTCACCCCAACATTGTTCCTCACCTCCATCCTCAGAAGAGAATGTCTTTTGGAAAATTGTAAGTATCAATTATTCACTGTCGCAAGACCTTCACACTGACCACGTATCACAGGGTCAAGCCCATCGCAGCCGTTGTAGCTGTTGGTTATGGCGCCAAGCTCTCACTTGAGATGGCCGCAAAACGCCGCATTGCTCAAATGGAAGCCACGGAACGCGAGAACATCGCCTATCGAGAGCGAAACGAGGCTCTCATGAACATGTACGGTGATCGATCAAGTCTCGACGAACTCGAAAAGGCCGTCCAATATTACGAGAAGCGATAAATGAATCCACCGAGACACACAAAAAAGAAATGAAATAAAAAGATAAGACAAGAAAGAAAGAAGGAACAACAATATCGAAAGAAACCAGCCCGGGTTGGACTCTGCTACGTCCTTCCCTCATTTTATTTGTTCGAAACCATGGCCATATCTCTTGCAAAGATTTGTCGGAGTTTATTGGAATGGCCACTATCACGATCTAAAGTCATGAAGCATTCTACGGAACGGCGTTTAAGGGAATACCACTTGCATGGAATTGTCATTTGGATGGGTAAATCATTTGGTTAGCTTTGGAAACTCAACATTTATAACACGGCTTATCGACACCGGATTCCTGTACACCACATCGATCTGCTACATCTCACTCGACCTGCGTTTCGACGATAGATTGCTGTGTATGAGATACTACACTACAATACACTGGGTTTAAAATAGCCCAATTATACAGGTCACACTTACTCGCTCTCTCTTAACATTTCACGTATCGTCAGCGCTTCATTTTCTACATCCATTTCCTGTTTCGTGTCTCAGTCGCCGTCCCACATGTTCACCACGACAATGATGGTCTACGCCTCGGAGATTCGCTCTTCAACGTCATGAGGCCGAGGTTTCCCGCCGGCTAATGCACCGACCGATGGTTCACTGAACTTGAGTCCCCGGGAGCCCCACTCTCGACGACTTAGCCGGCGTCTAGCCCGAAGAGCCCCTATCAAGATAAAAGACAACACCCGTTCCGAGGACTTATTTCTGACGTTGCCGCGCGCGGTGATTGATGTCCATTACGTCCTTGCTTGCTCCGGTGGTTGTCTTCCGCGATTTTCTGCGACCATGCGAAATTCTCTTTTCGTCTGGACAGAGCAGTTGAGTCTTGAGCCGAGAAATACCTCAATTCGATTGAGTAAGAGAATTGAATTGTTAGCATAGAGCATACATAACTGGGTAAATTTAGCAGCCAAAGTTTCGAAGATGTGTATGGAGATAGTGGACTCGAACAAGCAATAAACAATAAATCAAACAATTCAAGACATCTGATGCTACGTGAGTGGCTTATTCATGCTGCTGATCAATCTAGCAATCTCTTTGTAGCAATCCCAAACCTTCAATGTCTGTCCCAGGCATGGGCTTCTTTGTCGAGAGTTCGTTCCGATAATGCTATCAACTCATGGAAGCCGAATCTCCTGTATACTCCGTAACTCCCAGTATTTTCCCTTGGGTATCTCAATTCACCAGAATGTCGTGTCAAATGATGGTAACTATCCTCCTAAAATCGTCCACGGACTTGTACCATCATCAATCTCGTCAGCTTAGGCAGGACCAGGCCCGACCAACTCCTTGCGCATTTTCTTGCGGCTGAGCTGAACCTCGAGCAGCTTGGAAGCAAAGCCGCCCGAAACAGCAGCCACAAACTTGGGACGGTCCTGGAGCTCGTCCATGTTTTCCATCCAGGCTCGGTAGCTTACACCTTCGCAGAAGTAGGTGATCAATCCACTGCCGATATCTTTCTGCACATTGTGCTGCATGTTCAGGGCTTCGTAGCCGTCGGCAAAGTCTCGCATGAGAAGCTTTTGGATTCCTTGGTCGCCCTCGGTGCGGTACAGAGCGCGATGCCCATTGCTAATGGCAACGTTGATGCAGCGCGCAATGAAGTCGCCCATCACAGGGCTGATGAAACGGTCGCAAAGCTTATAGATCTCTATGTAGTCGCGCATGGGGGTCTTAGCAGCTACGGTCTCGGGGTCCTGAGCCGGGCGAGGGGCCGGGAGGGGGAGACGATTGAAGAGTGACTGTACGCGAGTCCGATGTAGAGAGCGAGGTATCGCGCCTCGATGTCATCGTCGTTGAAGTCAACGGCGCCTTTCTTCGCCTCAGTAAAGCGGCCGTTCAGGCAGCCCTCGAAGTAGTCTGAGTTCTTGGTGAGAACATCCCTGGCGACGTGGAAAGTCTCCCCTTTGACCTTGAGCTCGACCATCTGCTCGTCGCTTCTATGTATGCAGTCAGGTCAGCCTGTCGAACTTCAACGAAAGCAGTGTGTGTAATTTCTTAACCGAAGGATGAAGCAAATATACATACTTAATCATCCAACAGGTACGAAAGTCCGTGAGGACGCTGGAGGACTGCTCCTCGGATGCATCCGCCTTGGCCACAGTTCGTCGAGCTTTTTTCTTCGGAGGTGCCATGGCGAAATCGAAAGTCGTCGAGCAAGGTTACTCGATGATGTGTGTGAGGATGGAATTTGCTTCTCCTTGGATCCCCAAAATTTCCCTCAAGGCCGCCCCAAAGTTTGTTGCGATGTTAATGTAGTTGCAAGGTTCATGAGGTGGTCAGGCAGTGGTAGTGCAGTGAATGAGGTTATCTTCTTATTCTTATCATCGTTTCAGGCACTTGCCTAGCTTAACTAGACTCGCGTTGGATGAATATTAGGAGAGTTCCGAGCTTGAATACCGTGGGTGTTTGCTCGTGAACATAGCGTTTGATTAGTGTTCGAGGCCAGGAGAATGGTCAAACAGTGGAATATCACCCGCTCAAGGGCAGACAGTGGAGCTCTATTTCTCAGACACCAAAAGCACTAGCATAAAAGTAAACGCTTTGAGGTCAAGCTGAAGTAGCAACAATAGAAACAAACAAAATATGAACTGAACAACGCTTGTTTCTAGTGTCGCCTGTCAAGGTATCGCTTTTGGCAAATCAACCTCACTTTGCCCTCACTCGCCGAATAGTCACCTTCTCGTCATCCAACTCCCAACCGACACCATCTTTCTCCTTCAGCTTGTCCCACTTGCGATCAGTAGCAAACTCCAAATACGGCAAATCCACATTAAGATACGATCTGCCAAAGCATTTCAGAGTGTGAAGCCTCATGTCGTCCTCCGCCCATTCCATCAGTTTAAGACAATGTCGATTGGCTTGCTTCTTTGCAACTTGCCAGGAGACATAGTTATCGTGCGCCAATGCTTTGAGTATGTTGTCTAGCTTCTTGTTCCTGATATTGAAGTCCTGTCTGATGAAATAGGCCTCAGTCAGGTCTCTACGCCGACACGCAGCATCTAGCATGAAATAGCCAGCAATTTCCTCGATCTCACTGTGCACCATGGGGGTCCATACCGCCATGAACCGCAGAAGGTGTAGAATTGCTGGGTGGTATGACTCCGGATGCTTAGCAAGAATGGACAGCCGGATAGAGAAGATGTAGGCTTGAATCGAAAAAAGATCGGCTCGTTTTGTAGCTACCAAGCCCTCTCTGAGCTTCCTCAATGCCATGAGAACTTCCTGCAGGGGCTTTGTGTTATCAGGATCCTCGATAGCTGCCAACATTGAAGTAGATGGACCACCAGAGGGAATGATTGATCTGAGGGCCTTCAATGGACCTGTCAAGGAGGAAGTTGAAGTTGACGCCGACGTTTTGGCTTTGGAAGGATTGCCAGAGTTTTGAACTGATGAAGAAGGAGTTGGTGACGATGTTGCTGCAGAACTTGATGCGGTTGGTGGGACATATCCAGGAGGCAGCCTAGTATACGGAGTCGAAGGAGTTGGATCTATTGCCCTAATATCTAAGGCTTCGAAACTCCGTAGAATTGAGTCCTTGTCACCAGCTTCTGTGCAAAATGCGAGGAATCGTGAGATTATCTGATTATAGTACCATTCCTGGGTCTTGTGGTCTAGTAAGCTATTCTCTGGTCAGTCCACCATTCTTCTTGTCTCAAGGGTCTTTGCAATAGCCATGATCCGTTTCATACCTTTCGTCTCCCTTAGATGGAAGACCAATGCTCTGCAATGGGTCTTGTTCGACAGGCTTCAACCTTCCCCAGGGGCCTGATGGCATCCTGTTCCCGCGACCTCGACGGGGCATTTTGTGCATGAATGAGCTGCACTCGGCCCAGAAAATATATTCTAAAATGAAGGGAGGTCTGACTAGAAGTACAATCTCAACTGTCAGTGACTCTGCTGGAGTTGTGCAGGATATACACGGAATATTGCACAATTGATAGTGAATGAATGAAGTTGCTTTGGAAGTGAGGTTGATGGTGGGGTAGCTACTTAAGACACCCACGATCCACAGTTAGTTCCTGCGTCCACTGTAGCAACCCTCTCTTACCTTACATCCTCGAGCAACAGGTCATCAAGATTCCTGGCCTGTATTAAGGGCAACGGGAGATTCTGCTAAACACGTGGTGTACGACGGATAGGACGGGATTAGGCAGCCTCAGTATAGATTATATCATTGCTCTGCTAAGCGGTATAGTTGCTATTAAAGTTTAGGTCCAGAACGAACAAATCACAGGATAGGATCACCGTATGTATCTGAGTAGAGTCTGAATCAAGCATTCCAATTACCAATTAAACCTGCCTATCATCTGGGCGAATCTACAATTTGCGCGCATCTTTTGCATGGGTATCATTATCTCCAAGAAGCTCGCCTTCTTGGCTGCTTCAGCACTTCGATTCCACGGCCCAAAACCACAGACCCCTCAAACTAAGGGGCCTCTTTTCAACCATGAATACGATCTGCCAGCGTCACCTTATCCCAGCCGGCTGGCCCCGAAGCCTCGTACTTGCCGGCCTTTGAGATGACCCTTCCAAGACCCTGGTGGATCTCAGCCTGGAGCGGTCCAAAGGGGCACTTCTCGCCGTCAATGCTGATGTAGCCATCGTCCTGGTCACGTGGAATGATACGGTACGCCGAAATCTTCTTGTACGTGACATGAGGGTTGTCGAACAATCTTTCAGCTTCGACATCTAGGAGAACTTTGATTGCTGTGAGAAAAGGCAAGTCACCATCAATAGTGACGAGGTCCATCAGTCCATCCGAAATCAGTGAAGCGGCAAAGAAAGGAGCATCGGGTGACATGTATGCCATCTGTAACAGTCAGTTTTGTGCGCGTTGTAGCATCTGCGGAGGTCACTTACGTTACCGGCATAGAATGTGCCGACCTTGTCATAAGGAATCAGCTCCCACCCCTCAGGAAGATCATCTTGGATCGTACCATACTTCAACTCAGGCAAGCCAACATCGCCACTCACGTTCCCAGCTTCAACACTCTTAGCCAGCTGGGCCAAGCTCGTCGTGCTCGCATGATGCTTATAATGTGCCTTGACGTCGCTCTTGTCCTCGATCTCTACTTTAACAGCCAGGTCAAAGGGATAGCACTTCTTCTTGAACATGCGCTGCACAACGCCGACTTCGAACCTCGCACTGCCCATCCATCGCATGTTCTCTGTGCCAAGATCACACTCGGCGATGAGACCCAGCGTCTGGGATAGGAACGAAATGATGCGGTTGCTACCAGATGTGACCGACACCAGATCCATTGGGGTCACAATGCCCTTAATGATGGCAAGGGCGGCGAAGGAAGGACGATGAGATCCGTACAGGTTGCACGAGAATGCATTGCCCGAGCCGCAGGGGATGTGGCTCACGGGCATTGTAGACAGTGCCCTCGCGGCGTCAGGTCGCTTTGCAAGTCCGTTGAAAATCTCATGTGGCGTTCCGTCGCCGGAACATGCCATAATGGTATCATACCTCGACAAGTCGGCGTTTTGCGCCAGCTCAACGGCCTCACCACCTCGTTTCAAGATAACGACGTCAAGCTGCATCTTCGCAGCATCGAAAAGAGGCTTCACTTCGTCTTCCCATTGCTTGATAGCAGCCCCAGGCCCAGAGTTCGGGTTGATAAGCACATAGGCGCGTTTCGCTGGTGGCGCATCACCGTATGCGCGCGACAACAAGGTTTCGACAAAGACCTTGGCAGGAGGCTCGTTGGTCGATTCGTCTTCTTTAGCAAGCTTGAAACTCCATTGACCAGGCTTGATCAACGTCTTCGAAGTGTGAATGGCGTAGTCGACCGTGATGTGGTTGTTGGAGAGCTCGGCCCATAGGACATTGTAGAAGGGTATGGTGTGTTTTGCTGTTCCTGCTACAAATAAAGAAGGGGCAGTTAGCAATTGGCTCCATGACAAAGAATACAATCTTTGAAGGAGTCTTACTGGAACCGAAAGGAGCGCAAGAAGAGCGGTTGGATTTCTTTGCAGCAGGATCTGTTACATCATCAGTCAAAGTGCTTGGCCTTGCGTCTGTCTTATGAGATCCCCACCATTAAGCTCCAGCCCATCGACACCAATAGTCAACTTCTTGCTGCCCTCCAATAGGAGATGCATTCCAACGCCCTGTTCCATTTCTCTATCGGCTTCCGTGGCCATTGTGAGGAACCGCTGCTGAACTTGTTGGTGGACCTTTATGCTGAGAGCATTGAAGCGCTGTGTGATCGCAAGGGGTCCGTCGAGATTAAAGCTATCGCGCAATTGTCGAGGTTTTAAAAAGGGGATGAAGAACAAAAAGAGGAACCTCGTTAGCACGCCTCAACAAACGCAAGGCGAGTAAAGGCAGGAAAAGAAAGAATTCGATAAAGAGCGTGGGGATTCGAGAGTTGTTCTTCGTATGGAGTTGTTGTTTCGCAGCGACCGGCTTACGCGGAGATCCGTTGACGAGATTAGAGCCGCGGCCCCCTGAACAGCCTGTAAATGCGACTGGTCACTTGGAGCTGACAGCTCCGTGGGCACCAATAAAGATGATGCAGTGCCCTGACTGTGTCAGATTCCCGCAGTTGCCAAGACACTGTCACGATAAACTACCAGAAATTGGAACCACTAACTCACCCTGTTAGCTTCGCCTTCGGCATCCGCGGCCCTCAGATTGGCTTTCACTAAAGCAGCGTTCTTTTGAGGCTTACCTCAGATTTGCAATACCTACTTTGTCTGGTCACTTCATATTTATATATCACAACATATATGAATTCAAAACTTCAAGGTTTCTTAGATAATCAACACATTCGACCAACCAGACTATGGCGCATGCTTATTCTACAGGAATGGAAACTTTCACCTTTTTCTCTTTCACGTTTTCTCCCAAAACTCCAGTTTTCCACCATCTTCATGCGATATTCCTTGCGCCAGTCTCTCCCTCCTCCTCCTGTACCTGAACTTTGGTACTGTGAGATTGAAACCCTTCAGTTGCATGCGTCTATGTCCTAAAATGGCCAATGCTATTCAACAACACCCACGTTGCATTCATTTTGAAACCTGTAAACTTTTAAGTGTCATCAAGTCATTATAAAATAATGACTCTCTAGGCAAGTCTTGTCACGTCAGGGAACTTCTCTAGGGCTGTCTTCTTGTATGTCTCCGCTTGAGAGCTTCTCCAGCTCTTAAGCACCTCAAGACCCTCAATGGCATCCTCATAAGTGATACCAGGCAGACTTAAGATCCCAGTGATAGCCTCCTCGCTCTTGGCTTTTTCCTGGCCTAGCAGCTTCTGCACTTTGATAGCAGAGAGCACATGTCTAGGGCTGTTCTCGTTGGTGGCCTTGAACTCATCATTGAACTTCACCAAGTCAGTAGAAGGGTCGACGGCCTTAAACTCAGCCTTCAGCACTTCAAGGACCTTGGGTTCAATGCCCGTCGCTGTCTTCAACAGCTGAGCAAATGCGACAGATTGTTCGTGCACTCGGGGCGACTTGGGGTCAAGTTCCAACGCCGCCGTGAGGCAACGAAGGGCAAGAACGTACTTCTCTGGAAGTTGAGCAGATTAGCAAAGTTCACGTCGTTGATCTGATAGTTTTAAACTTACTGCGGCGCATGTACACTTCAAAGCCAGCGAACTGAGCGTTGATGTTCTTAGGGCTGAACTGCAGCAGAGGGTTGATGAATTTCATTGCATCACCAAGAGGATCGGTGGTTTCGGCAAGCTTCAATCCAAGAGGATCTTCGTCCTTCCTCTTCACCTCACCATCCTTTTCCTTACCACCCTTGTTAGGATCCTGTTTAGCTTGTTGCTCAGCAGCCTCCTTTTCTAGGCGCTGCTGCTCTTTCTTGGCCTTCTTAGCGGCCTTCTTCTTAGCCAAAGCATCCTCACCATCCTCTCCGTCAGCTCCATTGACACCATTCGCCGAAGGCTTATCAGCTAGCTTGAGATAAACTTCTACTGCGTCAAGAGCAGCCCGAGAGAAGAAGGGGTGATCACGAACGTGATCTTCCCATCGCATCATGTCGATGTAGGCGCGAATCTGACCCTTGCGTAGGGAGAAGCTGTGGAAGTCGAATTGGTCCTCCTGCCACACATCAAAGATGTTGAAGATTTGCTGATATCGCTTGAGAGCCAAGGCGATATTGCCCTGACGCGCATATGCTTCACCATCTTCCGTCAAGAACCAGACACTCTGCATATCCAGAAGATCGGCTAGAGGACCGCCAACAGTCTCTGCGCGGGTGAAAAGACCAACTGTCTTAAGAGCCTTTTCGTTTTCGTTGTTGCGAAGCTGGTACTTGGCAGCCTTTGTGTTGATGTATCTATCCTTGAGATCAAGTTTCCTGGCTCGGTCCATGGCTTTGGAGGCTTCTTGTATGTTTCCACCGTGCTTGATGATTCGTGCTTTGGTCATGGAGAAATCTACGCTCTTAGGGTCCTTCTCAATCGCCTTGTCGATATATTCGGTGGCCTTTGCCAAGTCGCGGCTGAGGTAGTAGTTATAGTGCTGCGCAAGGTAGTAGAGTGCCGCTGCCTCTCCCTTATCTTTGCTCTCGGAGTCTGAACTCTGAGAGTTCAGGTAGTTCTCGGCCAGTTCACGAAGTGTGTCCTTTTTAGAGGAATCTGAGTAAAGGTGCTTGAGATTGGCAAAGGTTGACGGAACTCCCTTGTTAAGCATCAACGTCAAATATTCGTTGGCAGCTTGCTTGAAGTCATCACCTACTACAAGTCAACACTTTAGCCTGATTAGTGTCATCATCACGCTTACCTGTGAGAAAGTCCAGCGGCAATCGGCGTGCTGCGTCGCACCGAGGAGACTTCTCGGCGTACTCATCGAAGATGGCCTTTCGAGCCTTCGCATCCTCCTTTGGTACCTCCAAGACCTCAAGAAGCTTCTCGTAATATACTGGATGTTCGGTGTTACGGTCAATCAGAGCGCGGTAGGCTTTGGCAGCCTCCTCCTTCTTGCCTAACTTGTGAAGGTACTCAGCACGAGCTTCCATAACACCCAACCGATCAAGGTTTTGCTTGGCGGCAGTGTTGAGATGCTCAAGGGCCCGTTCATAGTCCCCTTGCTCCGCAATCAAAGAGTTCTTATACAAAACTGCTTCGGAATGTTCGTTGTCGTATTTCGAGGGCTTTGTCTTGAGGGTTTCCTCGTAGGTGTTCATAACCTTCTCGGCCTCAGCGGGGTTTCCAGATAGGTGGTGAGCGATGGCGAGCGCGGTCCAGCTTTGGCGAATCTGAGGTCGGGCCTGAAGCATAGCTGTTCGGCTTGAAATGTAACCCTGGTAATCGCGACATTGAATTTGCAAAATAGCCAGATCGCGCTGGATCTGTCCCGACTCGGGTTCTAGTCGAAGAGCAAACTTGTAAGCTTTGATAGCCTCCTCAAAATTCTTGTTCGCCCGATGCAACAATCCGTACACGTGCCAACAAATGTGTGACTTCATGTCCATTGTCAGAGCTTCCTTGCCCAAGGTGAAGGCCTCTTCTGTCTTGCCCTGTGCATTCAGAATCAGAGCTTTCATGGCGGTAGTGTCTCCATGCTTCGGGTGCTTCTTGAGAATAAGCTCGGCGGACTTGAGTCCACGTTTATACTGCTTGTCCTCATAGTATCGAATAACGGAGCGGAAGAGCGCGGCCTCCTTCGAGGGGAGGGGTTGCGGCATCGTGAATGTCGAAATCAGTCCCAATCGCCGAGGGGTAGAGTAGTCGTAGAAGTGAAACTGTTTAGTCAGTTGAGTTTGGCTTCCGCTGTCGGCGATCAAGCTTCCAGTAGGGCTCGATGAGGGGTGTGTGCGGCGATGGTAATGAAAAGCTGCAAGGGAGCTTTGGTGGGGGTATGACGATAATGACTCGCCAGGGGAAAATTCGGAGAAGAAGATGAAAGGTTGAGAGGCGGCTTCTCTGACCGGCGGTTGTGGAGAGGTGTTGTTTACAGCTCAAGACAAGGTGTTTTACCATGCGATCTTGAATGATGCGGATGGGCACAGGAATTGCTGCGGTAGGTCGGCAATTTCTCGGAGCCTGTAGTGGGCTGCTTGTGTGTTAACGTTGTGAGATGGTGGTTTTGGCGGGGCAGCCTAGAGCCATGACACCACATGCCTCATGCCTCATGAGACTTGAGGCTTGGCTAGAAGCTTTTGATATCCATTAAGATTTGATGAAAGAATACATATTCAGGCACGATCAGAAATTTCAGTACAGTAGAGAATTGACTTCCCGCAGTGTCACTGACTTATTACGATAGTATCCTCGTTACCTATCCATCTATTTAAATGGCGGTATTTTGTAGGTCTCATTGCATTCACCTCATGGGCAGATTAGTAGCCATATCAGACGAGACGTTGATTTTTGGAGATAATTCTATCATATGGTCAAACAAAAGGGGTGTTTGTGTGATTGTAACATAGTATCGTACATAAAACGAGGCTTTATCCTAGAGCCTGTTTCGTCTCGTGCCATTCGTATTACCTCATCGTGTCATCAACGTACATTTATACACGCGTGCTATATTCATACAATTTTCGAATTTTCAGCTTTCTTCCACTTGCTGACAGTGTCTTCCCAGCTCTCGAAAGGGTCTCCCCCGCATCGCTGCTGTACGACCTCCCATGTTCTATGTCGCACGATACTCTCCACGCCCCTCTGTTGTCTGACGAGTGAAGCCAGACGTTCGGTACGGGCTTCGCGGGGAAGAAACGCCCAGAGTATGGATCTAAGCGCTCGTCGATTATTCTGTGACGATCCTGCTCTTTCTCCAATTCTCTGAATGTGCGATCCGGGTCATCGGGGTCCGGACTGGCGGCTACCATAGCGCAATAATTTAGCACCTCCGTTCTGGCTTCCCATGATGGAAACAGAACCTTCTCCTTGAACCCGGAGCATGTTTGAGGATCGATCTGTCTTGGAGCTGATCTTGGAGTACGTTGCGACGTCGAAGTGGGATCGAAGCCGGATCTTGACGGCGTCACCAGCGCATTGAGGTTCTGGGTTATTGAGTCATCGATTGACGATCTTGAGAGCCGAAGAAAGTCTGAGTGAGCGCGAGTCAATCAGTTATCAACTCCAACCGTTCAGATTTTCCGGACCCAGACTCACCTCGTAAAGTTCCATATGAAAAGCAAAACTGTGGAGTAAGCTGAGGTTGCGTGGACGGTTGAGTCATGGTATGTTCTGACCGCGAGGACCTCTCCTTCTGAGCGTCCGGCGAGCCCTTCCAGAGTATTCCGGCCAGAGTGGGCGGATATGAGATTAATTGCGTAAAGATTGAAGTAGTGGTTAGCGCGCTCAAGTAAAGCGTGGCTCGCAGGGGATCTTGAATCTGAAACAGGGCTGTATCGTGTTGGTTGTTAAGAATCTCTGGTGTCAGTGTTGGTACTATTTCGACTTCAGTGACGCAACTAAACCTTAGCCTGTGATTAAGGCCCGGGTTGCTTGTTTCCGGATATCCCGGATAAACCTTGGCTCCGCCGACCCTTAGATCCCTGTAGAGATCCCCCGGCTTGATCCTGGTAGTTCCGATTAATCACTGCATGACAGTAATAACCCCAGGCTTTCTTTCTTGAGGCTAATCAGCCATGGGAACGGTACTGTAATATCCTGTGATGCACGTCCCGAGTGCAAGGTTGTAATTCAGGAACACGCGTGACGCCAAGGGGTAACACTCAGAGTGAGGCGCAGATTTTTGCTTCTGAGATCTAGGGCCTACATATTGACCCAGCCTACGACAGACTAATCGGCATCCTTTACACCCGTTGAACCAAAGAGCCACGCTCGAGTCGCGCTGTGGAGTACAGGCCCCTCCAACGCCGAGCCAGACTGAGAAAATAGGAACAGAGAATATAGAAGCATTGGGACCCTACCGCCCTTCCACACGAGGGCGTCATTTAAGCATTGACACCCTACGCCTCACCGTTAGGGCGTTCAGAACGATATCCCACCGGGAATTTCCCTGGCCAGGGCTGACGATGACAGAGTGCACCACTGAATCACAGAATCACGACCAGGATATCATTCAGAAGCCAAGAAGGATGTCCCTTAGCGGGTTCACTTCCCCATCAGGCTAAAAACGCTCCATGACTCCGAAACTGCCATTTTGGATACTTAAAAAGACGCAGAAAAAAAAAGGGACCGACTCACGAATGCAGATGCAGACGCCACCGTTGGACCCGTCTGCCGGCCCAGCGTCTGTGCAGCCCATTCGCTGTTCCAGGTGGTGATCAGGGAGTTCCATCCAAACAGTTGGGTTGAGCGACTGTTTGAGGTGGCTTAGCCATAGGCGGTTACGCTAAGTGCAACTCCCAGGATCGCTTCGCCCACCGCTAGCGATCACCATGTTGGCTCGCAGCAAGGTTTAGTACCGGCCCAGAGGCTAGAAGCCGACTCGCTTTGCGTCTCGGTCCCTGTGTGGCCTGTGGGTTATCTGACTTTGAGATGTGTGACAATGGCGCACGGCGAGTAGAACGTGGGGCCCGTTGTCGCTCTATTGCGTTGAGGCGGCTTCAATCCATTTCAAAGGCTGTGGACGGATTTGACCACGGCGAAAGCGAAAGCACGGGCTTGGGTCCGCTCATGCAGGCTCACGGTACTTATCTGCAACCGTCAAATCGTACATTACCCCCCAGGTTCCTGCGCGAGTCTGGTCTTATGTGACTGTGTACTACTTTGGCTTTTCTCAGCCCGGTTCAACTACCTTCAATTTATCTTCCCCCAAGGATGGACCACCTCCAGAGTCGAGTCGAAAAGGCAAACGTTGAAGATCTGATTAACATATGCGAACAACTCTCAGAGGAATGCAGGGGTATTTCCAACTGCCTGAACACCAGTCCAGTCACTTTGGCTGCGCTCGCCAAAGAATGTCGCGCGATTACAGATGCGCTCGAGAGGTTACACGAACTCAGCCGGACACTCGAAGGTGGCGCAGAAAGCGTGCGAGCATCAAATAACGGATTCGTTTATTCTGTTTCGAAAGACGTGCATGAGCTTAGGGCAGCATTGAAACGCATCAAGGGACCCGATAGAGACAGTGGCATTCATCTCGGCGAGCCGCAACTTGTCATCGTCTGGAACGAAGCAGCTTTGAAAACGTTTCTTGGGCGACTGCGCATACATCAAGCATCTTTGCATACTCTCCTCAACACTGCAACACGGTGGGTAGTACTTATAGCGGCTAATGTCCCAAGCTAATTCTTATCAGGGCCGGTTATAACTTCCAAAGCGACATAAATAGGCGTCGCGTGATTGAACCTGATATTGAAGTGGATGAGGCCCTACGAAGTCTCGGTCGAAAGTTTACGACACCGAACCAACGTTCTGCCGTACTACCCAGAGTCAGCGATTCTGCCGAGATCCAAGTCCTCCTAGATACGCTTGTGCCGCCTCCAGGAGTGGACTATGCGCGAAGCAAGGATGTCGCAAATGAACTGCACCATGCGATTGAGAAGTGTGACGAAAATGCCGTTTTTCAGATTCTGCTCGAGCGCGCAGATCCCAATATAATGTTGGCAGGATCAATGCTCTCTCCACTGCATCGCGCTTTCGATAAAAAGCACATGTTAATCGCTGCATTTCTCATAGTAGCTGGTGCAGATGTGGACGAACCGACGACTGACGGCGATACGGCGTTGATGAGAGGCATCAAGTGTGGTTTCTCAGAACAGTTTGCAATTCTTGTGCTTCATATGAAGGCACGAGTCAATGCGATCGACAACAATGGTTGTTCAGCTCTTCACCTTTCCGCCGCCTCGGATGTTCTCGAGGATGAGACACTACCAGCCCTTCTCAATGCTGGTGCTCACATCAACCTTGTCGACTATGATGGGCAGACACCACTTCATTTGGCGATCCAAAACAGTCGCTGGTCCACCGCGACGAAGTTAGTCCACGCTGGAGCAGATTTAGAGGTGCGGTTGCCGGATGGGAAGACAGCACTCCATTTGGCCATAGCATTGCGCAACCAAGAGTTCACTCAGGTGCTGATATCTCGAGGAGCTAATGTTGACCGTAAGCTTCGCGAACACACACCTTTAACAATGGCTATCAGCTCTCGCTGCACGTTCATTACTGCCGCTCTCTTGGATAGCGGAGCGAATCCCAACCTACCTAGTCGAAATGGGAACACGCCTCTGCTCGCAGCAACAGTCACTGGACAAGATGAAACATTGCGATACCTTATTGCTCATGGGGCAGACCCGGCAGCGGTTCAAGGACGATCTGGATACTCGCCAATGCATATGGCAGCGCACAAGGACAAACCCCATATTCTTCGCCTTTTGGCTGAATCAGGTGCACCTGTTGATGTCCTTGATAAAGCTGGAGAAACTCCTCTTTTAATCGCTGCCAAACTTGGTAATGCGCAGAGTCTCTCCCGTCTGATCAACCTTGGTGCCGATACCGAGCGAGTAGGGCCGGATGGTATGAGCGTGCTTTCCCATGCAGTCAAGATGGGTGATGTTGACCTTGTCACTGCACTTTTGGAGCGGGGAGCCGGTATGCAGATGTCACCCACGCTTCTTTCAAGGGGCAGTAAGGAATACCTAGTACCTGAGCCGCAAACATCACCGATCCATGTTGCCGCTCAGCACGCTCGAGATGAGATTTTAGTGCGACTCGTTTCATATGGTGCATCTCTTGAGAGCACTATATTTCCCGGTCGGACGCCTTTATCGGTCGCTGCGTCTCATGGCCACGTCTCAACCGTCCGACTACTTCTCCGGTTAGGCGCCAACACGCACGCTTTAACGACACATGGCGATACACTGCTCTTTGATGCGTCGGCGAACTTGGCAACACTAAAGATCTTGCTACAACAGGGGATTGATGTGAATCATCAAAACGACCGGGGTGCCACAGCCCTTCATTATGCGGCTCTCCGTGGGCATATTGGAGGTGTAAGAATGTTGCTTGAGAGGGGAGCTCGGCAATACCACGCAAACGCTGTGTGGGATCTCTGGGAGGACAGAGACGGAGCTGGGGGTTATCGACAGGGAACGCCGGCTGGCATGGCTATGCAACGAGGTCTGAATAACGTTGCGGAGTTGATTGAGGGATGGAAGTAACTAATCTGGTGTAATATGGCGAAGGGTTTTGTTTTAATGGGCGAAGTAATGATTGGACGACAGAACTGTATATCCTCCCCTAGCGGGTTTGTACTTATTGAGATACCACAAAAGAATTGTTTTGTTTCGATGATTGATCTGATCTGATCTAATCCTGACTGATGTAGTGACAGGTTCTATGAAATATAATGGGAGCTCTGACACATACATACTATGGTAGTACTGTGACGATGTATGGGCTACTAATCCAGTCTCGTTAATATCAAAATAAACCCATGTGGCTGATCTGGACTGCAGCTCTCGGATCTAAGTGCCGCAGCCGATTTGAAACGGTCAAGCTTTCTAATTCCGGCTGAGTTATGACAGTTACGGATACGAAAGTCTGGTATACGTACATAGCAGACTACTGCGTAGTTCAGACGATGAGCTTTGGCTAAATTACCGACAAAACGGCACACGGGAAGAAGCGCAGCCGAGCCGTCAGAAGTGACGTGATGTTAAGATTAGTGTAATCAATAAATCTCCGGTAAGGAGGAAATGTGAATTTCCCGTTTCCCTCTGCAACCATCCCCCAATACGAATACGCAACCGTCATAACGGCGTCTCAAGTGTTGACGTAATGAGTTTGGGGGATGATGAGCTAGGCAGTGCTGAGTGAAGAGTTCCATGATGGGCGTATTCAACTTCTCTACTGGTCGCTAGTAAATTGTAGATGGACCACCTGGGTATAGGCAGTTAACTTGGTCTTCTGTTGAATCAGGATGTCGGTTCAGTCTCGTGATCAAGTGGCCAAGAATAATACTCGATCGCGCGCATCTCGTTTAGCCACATTGGACTTCTCTCCATCATCATTTCTATTCAACCGTGCTCCATATTGCGCCGTTCTTCTTGTATCATCAGTCTGCCCATTATCCCCTGGGTTGTCCCTGAAACACATGAGCCGCCCACCAGTTTCCACATCTACCATTAACGACAGTTAAATTAGATTACCTCACAAGATTTCACGAAGCTTGGGATAATTACTGCATTTTACCCAACTCCCTCCAGAACTCCTGCGCCACCGATAGATATCTATCTACCTACCTACATAAAGCTCAACCGAACCCTTAGATTTACAGTGCATTGTAGCACGTCACAGCAGCCCCGCGTGCTCCATCTTGACTCGCTGTTCTCCCCTGCTTCTACAACCCCGCAATCCGCAATCGGCCCCTGGTCAACCACCTATCGTACACGAGACCGCTTCTTAAATAAACCTCCTGTCGCAAATGACCCAGCTTTGATATTGATATCCTCATTTCACCAATCTCCTACACAAGGCGCAAATACACAACCATGTCGTCCGCTTCTACATCGGCCGCGCAGGCGAACAGCAGCAGCTGGACCGCCTTCCTTAAGGTAGATACATCAATTCCTAGCGATTTTGCCGTGTTCGCGTTGTTGGGGCGACTCGCAGGTGATCGCGATAGCTGACCTTCGTCTTTGCGACGCATTCTATAGTCTATCGCATCCTTCAACGGCGACCTCTCGTCTCTCACTGCGCCTCCGTTCATCCTGTCCTCTCAATCCCTCACCGAGTTCTCTGCCTACTGGGCCACGCATCCCCCCGTTTTGACAGCTCCTGCTGGCGAGTCTGATCCCGCCAAGCGTACCATGCTCGTCCTCAAGTGGTTCCTCTCGACCCTAAAGCACCAGTACGCCAGTCGAAGTGAGCAGTTCGGAAACGAAAAGAAGCCCCTGAACCCCTTCCTGGGTGAGCTTTTCCTCGGTACATGGTCCGACGAAGCTGGCGAGACCACCCTTGTCTCAGAGCAGGTCAGCCACCATCCTCCAGCTACCGCCTATTGCATTCGCAACAACAAGACCGGCATCGAGCTCGAGGGTTACAACGCTCAAAAGGCCACTTTCAAGAGCACCATTATCGTTAAGCAGATTGGCCACGCTGTCCTACGCATTCCCCTCCCCTCGGGCGAGATCGAATCCTACCTCATCACCCTCCCTGGCCTCCATATTGAGGGTCTGATCTTTGGTGCTCCGTTCGTTGAGCTTGACGGCTCAAGCCACATCACTAGCTCTAGTGGTTTCACTGCCAAGATTGACTATAGCGGCAAGGGGTGGCTCTCTGGCAAGAAGAACACTATCGTTGCCAGCGTTTATCCTACAGGCAAGGAGAAGGACGTTCTCTACAACGTTACTGGCCAGTGGAACAAGACTCTTGAGGTCTACTCAGGACCCGCCAAGTCCAACTCCAAGTCTACGCTCGTGAGCACATACGATGCTGTCAGCACCGCTCAAACGGAGCTCAAGGTCGCTCCCGTCTCGGAACAGCACCCTCTCGAATCTCGTCGTGCCTGGTCTCGCGTCGCTGAGGCCATTCAGAAGGGCGACATGGACACCACCGGTACTGAAAAGGGTAAGATCGAGAATGCTCAGCGTAGCATGCGTGTCAAGGAGCGTTCGGAGGGCCGTACATGGGACCGTCAGTACTTTACCGCTGTTCAGGGCCAGGACCCTGTCCTCCAACAGCTCGGCAAGGTTGTCGGCGTGCCCGTCGACGGCGAAGCTGATAAGACAGGAGGTCTTTGGCGATTCGACAAGTCCAAGGCAGACGCCCGCGCCGGCCAGCAGCTTACACAGGACGTTGTAGCCCAGATGGAAAAGGAGCTTCTTGGCTGGTAGTTTCACCCAAGGAAGCCCTAATATAGAAGTGGTAATGGGGGCGGGTGATGACGGTTATGGTCCGTGGTGGCAGGAAGAATCCTAGCAAAGCTGCAAATTCATATCAAAAGAGACGGGCATTGGTTAGAGTAAATGGTGTTCGGTACAGGTTTTCTATTATAAGAGACCCTCCGCAACGAAGCAACAAGGTCTGCTGCTGGTTTGTATGATACTAAAGTGGTTATTTACATTCTACAATTAATGACAGGGTCTTCATGTAACCTCTGTTTGAAACCAACGATAGAACATGCCATGATACGAAATGCGCAATATTTTGCCTGTTGACCTCCATTACTTTGCATAAATTGAATTCTCAGTAAATGTCACAACACATTGGTCACATCGTCGGAAGAGATTTAGATAGGTACGTCATCTGTTTCTTTTTTCATTAATTTTACAACTTTCGTCGCCTCGTAACGTCCCTGACAACTATAAACTGCAATGTTTTGTCTGAACCAAAGTGAAGGTTTTTAGTCCCTTCTTTTTCCAAACGGTATTTTATGAATTGTGTCGCGTCATGGGGATATCATTAAAGCTAGTGTCTTCATAGACATCTATAGCTGGTTGGAAGTGTTGAAGTCCTGGAGGGCCTCGGTGACACGCTTGGACATGGTCTTCTCACCCTCGCGAACCCAGACACGGGGCTAGATCAAACGTTAGTATAAAAGCATATATACCGAAGAATGCAGTGTAAACTTACGTCGAAGTACTTCTTGTTGGGCTTGTCCTCGCCATCGGGGTTGCCGACGGTGGTGTTAACGTACTCACGCTTGTTAACCATGTAGTCTCGGATACCGGAGCAGTAGGCGAACTGCATGTCAGTGTCGACGTTAACCTTGATAACACCGAAGCCAATGGCGTCGAGGTACTCCTTCTTGGAGGAGCCGGAGCCACCGTGGAAGACGAAGAAGACAGGCTTCTCGCTGTCGGACTTGATGGCCTCCTTGACGTGAGCCTGGTGCTTGCCGAGAAGCTCGGGGTGAAGCTTGACGTTTCCAGGCTTGTAGACACCGTGGACGTTACCGAAGCCAGCAGCGATAGAGAAGTAGGGGGAGATGGGGAGAGAGTGTTGTAGATGTTGAGGATATCCTCGGGCTGAGTGTAGAGAGAGTTGTTGTCAACATCCTCGTTGTTGACACCATCCTCCTCACCACCGGTGATACCGATCTCCATCTCGAGCCACTGCTTCATGGGGGCAGCGCGCTTGAGGTACTTGGCAGTGGTCTCAATGTTCCACTCGACGGGCTCCTCAGAAAGATCGATCATGTGAGAAGAGAAGAGAGGCTCGCCGTGGACCTTGAAGTAGGCCTCATCGGCGTCCATCATGCCATCGAGCCAAGGAAGGAGCTTCTTGGCGCAGTGGTCGGTGTGAAGGACGACGGGGATGCCGTATGTGGGAGCGATAGAGCGAATGTAGTGGGCAGCGGCGACGGAACCGGCGATGGAAGCGGCCTGGTCAGTGTTGCTCACACCCTGGAAATTTGTTAGCTTGGTAAAGCTATAAATGATGAGTTTTTTGTTGAGAAACATACCTTGCCAGCAAAGTAGGCGGCACCACCCTGGGAGAATTGGAGGATGACGGGAGCCTTAGCATCGCGGGCAGCCTCGAGAGAAGCGACGACGGTGGAAGAGGAGGTAACGTTCTGTTGCAGTTAGTTTTATTTGCGATTATTTGCGTTGTTCGGGGATCGTTAGGACTTACAATGGCGGGAATGGCGAACTTGTGCTCGCGAGCGTACTCGAAGAGACGGAGGACATCGTCACCGACGATGACACCGGTCTTGCGGCTGAGGACTTCTTGGACACCCATTGTTGCTGTTTGTGATGTTTAGGTCTGAAAAATTGTAGGTTGAGATGGAAGATGAAGAGGGAAAAAAGTCTAATGAGCAAGAAAGTTGTCAGTTATGAATGGAGAGGAGCGAGCAATGACGAAAAGGGAGGGGCGTGGCGGGGTTTTCAACTCGAACTGTTTGGGCGCTATCGATAAAGTAAAAACAGCTGCGTAGCGATATGAGGTAAGGCAAGACAGGGGGTAGAGTGGTGGTTTGGAGGGGCAGACAAGCTAGGAGCCTAGGAGTCTAGGACAGGGCAGGGTCTGTCTGAGGTTGGAGGGGCAATCCTGACGCTCCTGCCGAGACTTGCTCTGTGCGGGCCAGAATGAGTTCATCGTGTTGAGGCCATGAGCTGTTTACAACATGCAACATTGCCATGTCGGTGAGGCATAAACAGCGAGCATGATAAGACGGCGGATCTCTTGGTCTCGCCAGGAACGCTCGTCCAATCCATCTTGCAGTATGCTCTGTCTCGATTGGCGAGAATGGACTTGGATCGCGAATCGTCTGAGATTTTGAGCCTCTAAAGTCCCTAAAGCATCCAGGGCTTTAGGAATGGGCTGAGACTGTTGAACGATTTCCCGCACCATCCAGTGAGACGATTGGCATCACCTCACCGGGGACACGCTCATTCACCGTACACCTCAGCCCAATTCAGGCTCACGGCCTCCCAGGTCTCCCCCGGGTGCTCCGATCCCCGGTGGCTCTCCGGTGGCTCCGCGGCCGATATGTCTTCTCTGACCTTCTCTCGGTCTCTGCGCTACTCTCTCTTCCTCTCATAACTCTGCTCTCTATCATGCTGCCCACCTTGTCTCCGCTATAGGAAAGCCCGACTCAGGCACCCTCGTCAGACCAAGACTTTGTCCAGAAAATCACTCCCCGGCAAGCTCACTTGAGGTGGCTAGCGGGAGCTCTGACGTTGCTGGCCGTGTACTCGGTGGTAAGGTGGGGTCGCCGACATAGCAGCGCCGTTGAAGAACAAATACAGTGGATGGGATTGGGCTCGGTATGTAACAGTGGAGAGTGATCTGACTTACACTGAATTGGCAGTTTGAGAGACGGCCCGCGATGATGTCGGTAATGACGATACTGGGATTGTCAAGATTTGAGAATGAAAACATCAATATGGGGGAGGGGCAGCCGGCTTATATGATGTCTTCCCTCCCTCCATTCCTCCCCTCCTCTGTGCCGAGAGCTATTCCTACCACAGCCGATGCTTCGGGGCACTTGACGGGAACATGCGGGACTGTCTGGCCCTTCAAGACCATTGAACGGACTCGTCAATCATGGCTGTTAGTAAATTCACTGACCATGATTCTCGTGTGACCCCATCTTCCCCGCATAGCTGGACATCGCGAGCATCACGGTTGGCTGTAGTGCATCCATGGCTGTTACCCGTGGGCACGGCCGGGTTGGCTTCCGTCGAGGCAGTTTGTCCAGACCTCTCCAAAGTTTAACATTGCGATTTGGGGGTAGTCGCAGTTGGCTAATGCACATGGGCGCAGTTACATTGCCGGCCACAGCGATTTTCGACCATTCTCGTACATTGCAATTCCTGCACAGCCCTGAAACGTGGTCCTCGAGTAGGAAAATTGGTATTACAGTCAACACAAGTAATTCGAAGCTGGGAATCATGATTACAACCTCGTCGGTGGAGCTGCTACATCATTATGGTGGGGGCTTCCCCAATGTCACCAAAACATTGTCTCGGTCTTCTAATGCCGAAACGCATTGTACATCTGAATTGAACATGGCAACGACGAGATAAACCCGGATCAGCAATTCGGATTGATATATTCATGACCAGCCTCGAATTTTAACCCGGTCGAAACCGAGCTTACGACAGGTTGAAAACACACCTTACCTGAACTTCTTGATCTTTGCTGGCACACAATGCCAGGTCGGAAGATCATCAAACTTTATTGACCTCAACGTCATACATACACTATGTGATTTAGTGTTTTTTAAAGCTATCCGTATAGCAATTCAATTGCAATCAAGAAAGCTAATTTCTCGATCAGTCTAGCGATAATCCTTTTAACCCAGAACGAACCACAACGTAGAAGCTTCTAATGATTGTGAGATTAGACAAGGTTTCACAAAATATATCTCAGATTTATCTAAAATTATGTAAATTTGAGTGAGATTAGAAGAGATATCATAAAGTATACGGATACCTAAGATCATGACTAAATTCTCTCAAGTCCCACAAAAAGACACATCCGTACAATACTATGAGTACCCTACATATCTGCATATGAAGCCCGCCACAAGCCTCGGACCGACAGAGTTTTCATCATGAAGGTGGACCTGCTAAACGAATTGGAAGCTTGCAACGCTGTGTCCTTCAACAACAGTTGACTGGCTTCCGTAGCTCAGTTGGTTAGAGCGTCGTACTAATACTTCATACCGAGTAATTGGTGATGCGAAGGTCTCAGGTTCAAGCCCTGGCGGGAGCATCAGCTTCCAGTGCCTCTCAGCTGTTATTTTTGCTGATTTTTGTGATATCCTTTCATGTTGTGGTGTTGGTGTTTTGTGGTTGTAGCGTTATTATATGTGGTGTTTTCCATGCGATGTACCTAAGGTGTGGAGCTCATGCTGCCTACCCTGTAGCCCGGGAGTAAAGTGTAAGTAACCGTGTCATGCGAAGTTAACTAGGACGTTAATTCATGTGTATGGCATGTGAATGGGTGATCCAACATTCTCATTACTTCTCTCTGTTCTGCTTTGTTTTTGAATCCCAATGTCACGAACAGTCTTCCAAACTTCGTTTTGATCATGGTGCTGCACCGCTCAGAAATATGCTTGCTTCTGAGCATGTGAGCTTATGAGATAGTGAGACAATACACTGTGGTAAAATTGAACAATTTTCGAAATAAAAACCTGCCACTGTTAACTGACAGGATGCAGGAGGCGAAATGATACATACGTTGTTAGGATAACACTGTAATTTTCGGGTTTGTTGCGTCAAGGTGACCGAATTTAGTTCACGTGTATGACGCTCAAAAAAGAGGGCCGTAAAGAAACCTAACAATTGCTTCAGCGTTATTCGATTAACGCTGCTAAACATTCAAATCAATTCTCACTCAGCGGTCATTTCAGCCAGAGCTAATGTGAAGAATACGGCATCGCGTATTTGACTACCCGCACAGGCCCGCGATCTGTCGAAAATGGACGAAGACACCCTGAAGGAAGCTCTCACAAGCTTCCCCAATGCCGAAAAAATAGCACCACCAGCCGCAGCATCAGGGCTCAACATCAATGCACTCTTCGATAATCCTCTATTTGCAGGAGGAATTGGCCTCGCGTCTCTGGGAGCAGTTGCAGCTTTCGCGCGCAAAGGCGCAATCTCAGCAATTGGAGCAGCTCGTCATCGTTTGCTCGTCAACGTCGAGATCAGCAAGCAAGATCCTGCCTACCCATGGATTCTAGCTTGGCTGTCGCAGCCCCGAGAAAACCCGGGCTTCATTGCTTCCCGCCTCACACGAATCCATAACCTCTCCGTCACGACAACCACTGCATCTCGGGCGACTGGGGTCAGCGGACCCCAGAATGCACATTTCTTCCTACAGCCCGGCTTTGGGCGACACATTGTCAAGTTCGGCAATGCATACATTGCTGTGAACAGAGAGAAACACAACACAGCGAATATGAATACAGGCGAACCACACGAGATCGTTCAGTTGACCACATTGTGGGCGCACCGACATGTTTTCGAGGCGGTATTTACCGAGGCGCATAAGTTGGCAGCAAAAGCGAACGAAGGGAAGACAATTGTATACTCGGCCCGCGGGATGGACTGGCTGCCGCTCGGAGATCCAAGGAAGAAGCGGCCATTGGGCTCGGTGGTCTTGGATGAGGGCGTCAAGGAGAATGTCGTTGGCGACGTTCAAGACTTCCTGAACCGGCAACAGTGGTATGTGGATCGCGGTATTCCATACAGACGAGGCTATCTACTATTCGGTCCTCCAGGCAGTGGGAAAACTTCCTTCATCCAGGCGCTTGCAGGAGAGTTGGACTTTAGCGTGGCTATGATCAATCTTAGCGAGATGGGTATGACGGACGATAAGCTGGCATATCTCCTTACAAAACTGCCCAAGAGAAGTATCCTACTGCTCGAGGACGCTGATGCAGCATTCGTGAACCGACGACAACGGGATTCCGATGGTTACAACGGCGCGACTGTGACTTTTTCCGGACTTCTGAATGCCCTTGACGGCGTTGCTGCGGGCGAAGAGCGCATTGCGTTCCTAACAACCAACCACGTTGATCGCCTTGACCCTGCGCTGATTCGACCTGGCCGAGTAGACTTGATGCTTCGAATTGGTGAGGCAACACGCTACCAGGCAGCTCAAATGTGGGATCGATTCTACGGCGACGTTGATGGAGACCACTCTGGCCGAGAACGCTTCCTTAATCGACTTGAAGAGTTGGGACTGTTTGGAGTTGGCCCAGATGGAAAGCCATCGAATAGACACACAAGCACTGCAGCGATCCAAGGACTGTTTCTATTCAATAAGAACGACATGCAGGGTGCTATCGATATGGCTGAGGGTCTCATCCCAAGGAAGTTTGAAGCTTCGGATGAGGTTCCAGAGGGGGCGATTAAGACACCTGCATAATCGCTCGTGTATATTTGAAGATCTGTATGAATATGTACGATATGATTAGCTATTTTGATACCCCCCATTGGAAGTAAAACGAATGATTCTGTATAGTAGACCCATGTGGTAGATATCGAAAAGAACTGGTGGACTGTCCACATAGATGGCACAGGACCCATTCTCGTTATTTGGATTGACAAGTGATTGTTCTAAAGAGCACCAAGTATCTCCTTTGTAAGCTGTTTTAAACTACCGTTTTTAATATACACCAAGCTTGTGGTTTAGTTGTTGATTCCATCTGTTCGGTGCACGACAGAAATGGGACATTGGGGTCGCTGTTGCCTGGTATTTATTTAAGCTGAGCTCACGCGCCCAAATATGGACTCAGCCATTATCGCGAATTGCCTACTTTACCAACCAACAGGAGAGCAGAAAAACTTCAGTCTCACACGCTGTAAAAGAAGCAGATACAACATCTGCATCGCCTTTCTCGAGAGATCGTTTCTTTATACCACTTTAAAATGGCTTCAAACCCAAACAACGGCCAGCGAACCCTGGATTCATGGTTTTCAGTTCGGCCATCTTCGCGGCCAGTCGCTTCTTCATCTGAGCAAACGTCTTCATCGAGACAAGCTTCTTTAAACCAGCATCCGTACGCATCAGTCAACAGACGTAACGACCCTTACAAGCGAGGTACGGCGCTTGCAGCCACGGCCAAGGAGACGCGGATAACTCTCCCCAACATCCTCTCTCAGTTACCAAACATCCATGCTAGCAGATCCGAGGCTCTTTTCTATAGCAAGCTACCTGCTCTCAAAGCTATTGATTGTCCTAGAAGAACACCTTCAGGAAAGGCAATAATCAAGATCGTCAATGATGACAGTTTCAACGCTGCTATCAGCCTCGCCTCTTCCAAGAGTCCATCTTCAGGTCGCGTAGCCGTGTTGAACATGGCTAGCCATAGCAGTCCTGGTGGAGGATGGTTGAAAGGAGCACGCGCACAAGAGGAAGCTTTGTGCTATCGAAGCTCGCTGTATCTTTCACTCCATCGACGGTACTACCCTTGGAA
This sequence comes from Fusarium avenaceum, assembly GCA_025948275.1. Classification (NCBI taxonomy): domain Eukaryota; kingdom Fungi; phylum Ascomycota; class Sordariomycetes; order Hypocreales; family Nectriaceae; genus Fusarium; species Fusarium avenaceum. The sequence continues at coordinate 4,521,144 of CP109670.1, read as the reverse complement.
GCAGCGGATGGGACTCTATTCCCCAGATGTTGTCATTATCCGTTCTGACCAAGACTCCGGGCACAACCTTCTCGTGCCGAATGTTCAGCCCAACGATCTTCCCGTCGTTAGCGTTCTCAGCATCGCCGCGTTACGCACGCCTGACATCCGCAACGTTGTCCTCAACACACCTAGCGGTTCTGTCACCGAACCCACCTTTGCGAGACCTGGCGACCGCGAGCTCACCAAGCTCAAGATGAGACTATGCCTGCGAATGGCAGCACAGCGAAACCACGGATTACTTGTGCTTGGTGCGCTGGGATGCGGTGCGTTTAGGAATCCGCCAAAGGAGGTGGCTCGCTGTTGGCTGGAGGTACTCAAGGAGCTTGAGTTCCAAGGCGGTTGGTGGGAGGAGATCTGGTTTGCTGTGTTTGATAAAAGAGGTGAAGGAAACCTGGAGATTTTCGAGGAAATACTTGATGGTGTTGAGGTTTAAAGAAAGTATACGAAGCTGTGGTTGGCGTGACGTAATTTGGAATTGGCATTTAGAAAGGCGTTACGGCTCTAATATTATCAATTGCATCAATAACTCTATACTTGAATTTCTATCCGTGGCTTGTCGGAATGTTGCCCGTTATTCTTTTGATAGCATTTTCTCGGGCCCAGTGAATGTTAACACCAGTGTGAACATGGATTACCGTACTTCTTCTATCACTTACGGAGTACTCAATATGTATAACAACGGCGAATTACAGTATACAACGTGGCCTTAGGATTGATCCCAGTCTTTCCTTGCCGGTATATATGGAATCCAAATATTGAATAAACTCCGATAGGTCGGAACTCGGCCCACCGATGCTTTGAAGAACAAGCCCGTGATGTGGAGCATCGCCGGTGCCGATGGGCCGGATCAGACCGGTGCAGCGGTGCTGCATGAACGGCTTCAGCTGGCTGGGCTTCTGAAATTGGGTCTTGGAAAAACGTGGCACCCAAATGCCGTAGTTTTTCAAGCTGAAACACCAAAGTATTGTGATTGGATGTTTAAGATCGTGTAATAGAAATTCAACACTGGTATTGTCTGTGGCTGGGTGTTGTCATAATAAGTAATATGGCATAATCAGATGCCCTCAAACCATTCCCACATACAGAGTAGAATCGTTCATCAAACAACCTTGAGCTTGTACACTACCCAGCCAGAAGTTTCAGTTGAGAAGTCAAACCTCTTCTGATACTTAACCACATTTAACCTAATTAATAACTTAATCTTCTGAATGTCTCAATATTACCCACTAGCAATCAATCTCCACTGTATAGCACCACTTTAATACCTAATATCTCGGCCGTTTGCAAATTCTGTTTGTACGAGATTTCAATGTCGCGATCGACAGCCCAGATGGCGTTTTATGACAACCCTGGGTTTTAAGACGCCACAGATGCGGCTGTGATCACCAGACGATCAGCCGCGTAGAGCGTCGAGTGGGGGTTTCTTTGAGGGTTCAGAGAAGAAAAGAGTATTCAAATATCTAATAAACAAACTGAGAATTGTAAAAAGATACTCTAAGGTAGATAGATGCATAGGTAACTACGGATATTAGTCTAGTCATGCATCCTAGATTTCCCACTAGACTCAAGGTCCTCCGAGTGTTACTCTGTAGATCCAGATTATATCCATCCTTTTCAGGGTACAGCAGCTCTCTAACTCGCTGCCATCCCAACCTCCATGACAGGTATACGCCACCTAATGAGGATAGCTTCTCAAGAACCCTTGGAGAGCGGGTCAATTCCCTACTCGAGATGCAGAGCCTTACACTCGCCTGCGTTAGCCCGGCGGGCCCTTGGATGATGGTATATTCGCCATCTCGTCGCCTCGCAACTTTATATTGACTTTTCTTGCATTGTCCTCGCACATGCGGCAGAAGTTTTATAAACACTCACAGGCCCAGCCTGTTTTTCAAACTCTGCACTCCTACGGCTGTATCTTGATATCGCGTCTCGGCCTATCTTGCTAGGCAGACCAATTCTGCTTCAACCCCATATTTGTCATTTTCAGAAAAGGTTGTAAAAGCCAGTAGAATATGGCATTCAAACACAACAAAGACGACGATATCGTCGCTGGCGATGGCCCGTCCGACCATGACAACTATGACTCTGCACGTCTTAATGATACAGCAGAAGAAACCGTTGACCCAGATTCTGGTGTCAAGCGAGGTCTCAAGAACAGACATCTGTCGATGATGGCTCTTGCTGGTATCATCGGCCCTGGACTTCTTGTTGGCGCAGGCGGCGCATTGAATGTTGGAGGACCAGCTGCGTTGTTAATTGGATTTGGTGTTGTCGGTACGTTATCCACCTTGCAGTATGAGATTTGCGAAGAGGATGTTGCGAGAATACAAATCTTGTCAAATTATCCATAAAGAGCTCACGACAAAAAGTTGTGTCAAAGCTAACTCTCAACAGGTATCATCGCCTTTTGCATCATGCAGTCCTTAGGTGAGGTGACAACATTGTATCCCGGTGGAGGTTCTTTCATCTCTCTCGCCGAGCGCATGGTGGACAAGTCTTTCTCAGTCGCCGTGGGATGGAATTACTTTGTGATCTGGGCCGCCGTCCTTGCCAATGAATACAACGTCATCTGCAGTATTCTCACATATTGGGGCCCCGTTGTTCCTCTTTGGGGTTACTTCCTCATCTTCTGGACCGTCTTTATGGGATTCCAGTTACTTGGTGTTGAAGCCTTTGGCGAGGCCGAGTTCTGGCTGGCTCTCATGAAATTACTTGGCTTGACAGCATATTTCGTCTTCTCCATCATCTACGCAGCCGGTGGTCTCGTTGGTCAGGATGAGCCCCTGGGCATGAGATATTGGAGTAACCCGGGAGCTTTCAACGGCAATGGTTTCCGTGGTGTTGCTGCTGTCTTTGTGTTCTGCTCAACCTTCTACTCAGGTGTTGAGTCTATTGCTGTAGCCGCGACTGAGACCAGAAACCCAGGTGTTGCTGTTCCTCAGGCCATTCGACAGGTCTTTTGGCGTATTATCTTTGTTTACATGGGATCCGCTTTCTTCTTTGGTATCACTTGTCCTGCTAATGCCGAGGGACTTGTGAACGGCGGCTCTAAAGCGCTGCAAAGTCCTATGACTATTGCTATTCAAACTGCTGGCTGGCAAGGAGGTATGTTCGCAACCGATCATGTGCTTCGCTATCAATACTGACAAGCTCCAGGTGTCCATCTCATCAACGCTTTCATTCTTCTTACTTGTTTGTCTGCCATCAACTCATCTATCTACTTCGGCTCCCGTACTGTATTTTACATGGCACAGTCCGGCAAGGCCCCCAAGATATTCGGCTGGACTAACAAGCGAGGTGTTCCTGTCTGGGCTATCCTGTTCACCAACGCCGTCGGTGCTATTTCCATGATGAATGTCTCTACTGGCGCCTCCAAGGCCTACAGCTACATCGTCAACCTGTCTGGTGTCAGTGCTTTCCTTGTATGGGGCAGCATTTGCCTTATCCATATTCGCTTCCGTCGGGCCTGGGTTGCCCAAGGCCGGAGCCTTAGTGACCTACCTTACAAGGCAATAGGTTTCCCATATCTTGCTTGGTTCGGCCTTGGGGCATGCATTTTCCTAGCCTTGGTTCAGGGGTGGACAACATTATCACCGTTCAACGTTGGAAACTTTGTGGATGCCTACATCCTGATCCCCTTATTTGGCATCATTTATGTCTTTTGCAAGCTTTTGTGGCGTGGATCCGATCCGCTCAAGAGGAGTTGGAGTATCGATCTTGACAGCGGTAGAAGGATGGATCTGGACTACAACAGTGGCCCTGCCTCAACGAACCTACCGGGTCAAATGCCCTGGTGGAAGAAAGTGTGGGCTTGGTTCTAATCTTGAATCCACGACTTGTTCGTTCAGATATATCAACAGATCTCCTTTTGAGATTGCTTTAGATACCAATAATTAAGTTAGATAGATACGTTATCGCGAATACAGCACAATATGATACACATACAGTCAATCACACATTGGAAATCTTTTGCATTATGGGTCAGAGGAGGAATTCATGAGCTGATAGTGTCTTGTTCTACTATATTCTTTACATACCTTTGTTGCTGCAGCTATTATAAGACTACCCATGTCTTGACATTATCTTAGTGAGTACCTTCATTCTGATGTGTACGATCCAAGAGAGGAACAACAGAAACGACATCTCTGGGCTCAAGACTAAAAGCCACAACAATCTCATTCCACTCCGTGGTTACAATCCCGACCAGCTCACCACCAGGGTGTTCAGGGGTACGACGGAATCTCACATCTGCAATGAAAACGGCATAAGGATGTTTTCCTGATTCAGGAGGGGGCATGCAATGGACGACGTGAGGAGGACAAAGCTTCAAAGGCACATTGACAAGGGCCTTTTCGATGCGGTACTCAGAGTCTTTAGGCCAAACAGTGCTCTTATCGACAATGACATTCATTGCAGCGCTGGCAAGATCATGTGTGATGAAGACAGGGTAAGAGTCGGGGTGGAGAGGCTCAAAGACAGCCGGTTTGCATCCGAGAGCAGAGCGAATCTTGTCCCAAAGTGAGGGTTTTGCCATGTTGATTTCCATGTTGGATTGGTGGATAGGAGCTATAGAATGTTAGCAAACAGACAGTGTCTGAAGATACTTCGATTTCATCAGACGGTCGTGCTTGATTTTATAGGCAAGTAGATTGAGAGTTCGAGAGGTAGTGTACCCCATTGTTCACAATGGATATGTACTTCTACCATCGAAATGTTCGATGTTTTTGGGAACTCTCATAGCCAGGCAGACTTTGCTGTTGAAACGGTATGTTCATGTAGATGCAAGATGAAACTATGTTCTATTGAGGCTGCCTCATGTGCGAGATCGAGAACAAAGAATGAGCAACCGATGAAACATGTTTCAAGTATGTGATCGTTCTTCTGATATAAGCTGGGATAGTGAACAAAGGTTGTTCACTCAAACCTATCCCGGCGTCGAACTGAGCTGTGAGATACAACGGTGTCCATAGTTGGTCAGACATTTTTACAGACTACTCTACTCGTATGAGCTCGGGAGACCGAATTTAGACTACATCATGTGTCAGTACCTGCAACTATCCAAGTTACCATAATATTAATCAGGTATTATCATCAACAGTGGCATGTGATACTATCGTGACCCGGACTTATTGATTCCCCGGCTTTCAGGGGCAGTGCAGGGGCCCGTGCGGAGAGCTCGGGAGCGGGCTGGGGCGCGACCAGAAGATCGGGTTCCTATACATACTACGCATGGTTCATGCTCGACACAAGCACCAAATATTGTCTCACTAGAAGTACCAGTACTCCTTGGACTCTGACGATCTCATGGAAGTGATCGCAACGTGCCCTATAACCATTGCGTACCTTACTCTTAAAGCTCCCAACAACCATCGACAATCTCGACTAGGCTATCTTACATCACGATCGACGTCTCACTTATTAGCCAAGCGTTCCCCTGCTACATCCCAGCGATTACCGATTCCCCAGAACAGGACATCCATCCATTCTATATAACCTCACCCACGTCATACGCCCTCCCACGATAGCTCCTTTACGCCAAACTCACGGGTTATCACTATCCTTGTCGCTGTCGGATGCTCCATCGCCATATCATGATATTTGGTCCAACTATTGTCGCGCTGTGATTAAACCCGCTCGTTACCTGTCACGATCAATTAGCATTCGTTCTGCATGCGTCAATATCCTGTTCCATTCGCTCACGATCTATATCCGCTACTACGAACCCGAACCCCATTCCATATACCGTCCTTGACGTTGCGACCTAGGGAGGTCGAATGAGCATCGAGACGGCCGGCTACAAGTCGAATGAATGCAACCTCTAAACCCCTTCCTGGCCGCCTTCTTCAAGAGCTCCCTCCCCAGCCAGTGCACGCCGGTTCATCACCATATCCTATTGGTCCCGTCAACGGATGTGCTCCTCACGTTCCGCGAGACAGAGAGCGGGAGTGCTCCTGCTGAGGTCATCGCCTCAGAGGACTTCCTTGCCAGCCACGTCCTCCGCGTGCCATCTCCGAATGGCGTCGCAGGCGGCAAAGATGGTGCCCAGAACCTGCGAGAGGTGAGGGGCAAGGCAAAGCAGTTCACGACTCTAAATGGGAAGAGCGTCGTTATCAAAGATGCTTTCATCTACAGCAACAAAGGTGCGCACCTCAAGAATAGCTGAAAGGCAATATTACTCACTACAGACAGGCTTCAAAACACTCGCTCAAGCCCAGCTTCTCAACGACATCGTCTTCTATCCCGACGTTTTCGAACCACGACAATGGCTTCTCTACTATATCTCGAAACCACTCGTGGGCGTCTGGGAGGAGATCAAGATAGCACCGGCCGTGCTTGTTTCTGGCGTACGCAAGCGCAGGATTCCTGATCAGAAGCAGACACCGAACGCCGAGTCGACCGAAAATGCTGCGCCTCGAAAGAAGGATATCAAGAGCTTTCACGACCTCCTTAACAACTTTCCTATGATTGCGCGCCAGATGCAACCCGGTCTCGAGAAACTTTTCGTCGAGTTCCACAACGTCTTCCGAAGCCCCCTACCTCCTCCGCCTTCCGCCGAACATATACCAGATCCCCCTATCAACGGATCCGCTACCAATGCTGCAAGACGGGTTCGATCAAATAGTGCATCGGCGAGTATGGGTGAAGACGGTCGACTGCCAGTGACAGAGAACTTCTATGCCGAGGACGATGAGGATATCATGAGAGCGTCTCTCGAAACCGCAGTCACGACTGCTATCGATCTCTTCCAAGGAGTTGACAAGCAACAGCTCTCCCTATTGGGCGCGACAACCGATCTAACAGGACCACTTGTAGAAAAACTTATTGAGCGTTATGTTACAGAAAATGTTCACAATCAACTTTGGCCAAGACTCAATGCTCTAAAGCGACCTTACGATCTAGAATTAGAGGCAAAGATTAGAAAGATGCAGTACATCGATATTTCTCAGCTGGGTATTGCCATTGATGGTGGTTCAAAGGCTAAACACGACCTTATCCTTCAGCTGGGGCCGGCTGTTGAGGAGTTCAAGAAGATATCTATCGCATCTTGTCCACAAATCATGCTGGACATCTTGTTGTCGACGATAAAGATTGTTTCGCAGTTGACAGATTCATCAAAGGCACAGACAGCCCCTTCCGATGCATCGTCGGAAAAGCCCGTCATGACTATCAATGCGGATACTCTTGTTTCATTCTTGCTCTACGTTGTCATCCGCTCGCAGGTCAAACAGTTGCAAGCTCGTTTGATCTATGTCAGAAATTTTATCTTTATAGACGACGTGGACAGTGGCGAGCTGGGCTACGCGCTGAGTACTTTCGAGGCCGTGCTGGCATATCTTGTTCTTGACTCGGCCGGTTTGCGACGTGCTAGCAGAAGGAACAAAGCCTTATGGGATGCGACAAAGACCGGAACTCTGGACGATCTCCTAAAGATAATGGAACCTGGCTCAGGACCTGCTGATGATGATGAGTCGTCAGAATCGCCTATGTCTAGTCGTCGACCGTCTGCAGTATGGAGTCTTCAACACGAAGGCAGGTCAAGGTCAGCAGGGCCCTCAAGATCCAGGAGATCTTCGTTACGCCTCTCCCTTCACGATCAATCGCCATATGAGCATTATTCTCGTGGTTCGGGACTTGGACATGTGTTTCCTTTCCAGGCAGAGGATGAGGGTGAAACTCACTTGCACGACTTTACAATACCCATCCGGAGGGTTAAAAAGGTCGCGATGGATACCCGAAGCATTTCTGGTGATTCCGAAATTTCATTCCACTCCCGCACTGGAAGTGTAGGAACTATTGGCAGTGCCTTAGAAGGAGATATTTCAGTGGCTCGACTATCGCAGACCAATAATTCCTTCGGAGAATCAGTCCTGATGATGGCCATTCAAGCGGAAAGAGGTGAAACACTCAAGTACCTCCTCTCTCTGGCTGACTATTTCTCTCCCTCCTTTGTTCTAGATGATATGAACAACGAAGACACTACTCTGCTGAGTGCCGCCATTCAAATAGGCAATGCTCAAATCATCGATCTGACCCTTAACTTTGTCATCTCTGCGACAAACCCCAGTCAGCTGGCATCCTATCTAGCACAGCAAGACATATGGGGACGTAGCTGTGCCCATTATCTCTTCCACGCGCCTATCTTGATCACCCGCATCGGGCACCTAATACCTTGGCGACAAAGGGACAAGAACGGGCAGACACCCCTATTTGCTCTCTGTCGTTCTTATGACCACAAAAATTATCTGGGTATGGTCGAAGCCGGACTGAACGCGGCGGCGGCAGCTCAACATGATGGACTCCCTTTGCACATTGACGAACATGTTGACAACAAGGGCAACACACTATTGCATATCGTCAGCAACGCGAGTCTTGCATTGAACATACTGCAATATTGTGATGTCGATGTCAATGCGACGAACGATAAGAGATTCACGGCGTTGATGGTGGCCAGCAAGTACGGCAGGTATGACATGGTCCGGTCTCTGTTCGCCGATCCGAGAGTTGATATAGGAGCCAAGGAGATTAGAGGCCTTACTGCGGTTGAGCTGGCCAAGGACGATGATGTGCGGAACAAGATCGATGACCTTGCGTTGTTCAGCATGACTCCTGGTCCAGACGCACGCATCACTGGTGTGGTCAGGGCATTCTTCGTGGAAGATGCGACTGTGCGGTTGGTATTGAAGTCAGCTGCCCCAACAGATCATGACAGTTATACGGTGACAACAAGCCGCCGTTCGCTCTCCGACTTTGAGCATTTACCCAATCTCCTTGCACTCGAAAACCCAGCTTCATGGATACCAGCCCTCAACGATGTGAGGTCTCCATTCCAAATACCATCTAAGCCATCTCGTGCTATTCTACGCGATATGCAGGCTCGCGCAGATTCGTTCCTGAAGATAATGCTGATGCACCCAACATTTGCTACCCACGAAATGCTGTGGGAGTTTTTCCTGGTGCCAGAGCTGCAGCTGGACATGATGGAGCAACGAACGCTTCTCAAAACAGAGGCGCGAGCAGAGAAAGTACGCGACGAATACGAACCGGTGGAGGACGTAAGGGAGGTTGAACAGTTTGTTAATCACGCGCGAGAAATGATTCGGAGCGTGAACTACTCGATTAAGAGTGCGACCAGACGCGCCAATAATCTGGGACTTGTCACAGCAGGTACGTCTACAATACAAACATTGTGGTCCAATGGATTTTAGGAAACTAACTGGTGGTCAGACATGTACGATTCTTCGGTGCTGCTCCATCGAGCCGTGTCGTCACTGCATTTCTTGCCTCCCAAATACATCGAGGCGTTTGAGGTGTATGTGCGAGCCATCGTTCCCACCCAGTCAAATGCACAGGCGAACCTTCACTCGTCATTTTTGGCTTTACAATCCACCGTTCAGGCACTACTGTCGTCCTTGTCGCGGCCACCAGCCATCATCTCTCAGATGAGGGCGGCCAAGCGTGAGGCCGATAGGAACTTTAATTCTCTTAACAAGTCCAGGTGGCCACTCGGTCTCCTTGACGACACTAGACAACGACTATATGACGAGAAGGAAGAGAGGGCACGAAAATCCCGAGACGAAGCCGCAAACCTTGCCAAGGAACTTCGGTTTACCCAGCAGACGGTGGCCGGAGAACTGGCAGGGTGGCAGGACTTACATGAGAAGATGGGCCGCCAGGCCATTCGAGAATTTGTGCGGGGGATGGTGGTACAGGAGAGGATGAAGCTGGATGGCATGTTGAGAGCAATCAGGAGAGTGAGAATGGGTGATGAGCCAGGACCAGAGTCTACTGCAGTGGGTAACGGGACAATACCGCCCGCTTCCTCGCGGGCCACACGATCCGAACCTGTAGAGTCAAGCGAGAACGGTGTTCGTGGCGAAGACGAGTAAGGAGGGTGGTTTTGTGAGTGGATACCGGGGATGCCATATCCATGAGATAAGAATCAAGCAGACAACACCACAAGAGACGCGTGATATAGTGAAGGGCGAGACGCGTCGAGACTATCGAGTAGTGGTGGGGGCACTAAAGGGTGTCATGCCAAAGCTGTTGATCTGCATGGAACCGAAGAGGGGCTGGTAAGGCATAATCCGGCAAAGAGGCACAAACGGATGAGATGGATGGCTGAATACCCTACTGCCCTAGTTGGCGGCAGAATTACAAAGAAGTGTTTTCGTGTCAACTCACTGAGTGTACGATTATACAAGCAAGTCGAACTCTAGATATATACTTTCTACATGTGGGCTCTTCTCGGACGAGTTGACGTCTTATCACTATAGAGATCAAATGGTAACTACCTATACTGGAAGACACTGACTGTTATGACATAAGCGATATAAATTACCGAAGAATTTTCGACTCTAGGGTATAGAGTTGGACTTAAGCTGAGATGCCTTCAAAAGGCAACCTGTACCTAGGACCAAGTGATCCACCCCCGTGGAACAATGTACACTACGGAGAACCATAATACGCAGAAACGCACAGGATACACAGAAAAGGCAGACGGGGCGAGTTGCAGAAGAGACGGAAGACACCCCAGAAGCGAAGCGTGGTCGCGTTGAGTCACGCACTAAGACTAAGACAAGCTTCACAAGGCTACAAGGGTAAGGGAATGGCTGGAAGTTGAATGAAACATGAAACACGAAGCGGGAAGAGGCAGAAAATGCACGAAAATGCAAGCATGTCCACGTCCACGTCTCCACGATAGGTATCCGTAGAGCTGCAGATGTTTTCCCCACAATCGAGAGCCACTCATTATTGCAGCGAGAGTTGGGTACAGCAAATCTCGTGGTCGTCGGTGGACGCGATGCTGATTGGTCGACAGCGCGTGAGATCCTGGCGCGTGCCTGGGAGCGAATAAGACGAGAGACAGAGAGAATGAGAGATATTGGCAGCGCGAGAGTTTGTTCTCTTCATTTTTGAGTTGAGGCAGTGCAAGTCGAGAAATAGGAAAAGGAAGAGAGAAAGCAATTTGGTGGATCGAGAAGCAAATTTCCGTAGCCGCGGAGTATGGAGTATGGTGCGACCATGGGCTTTTTAACATTAATACCAGGAATGGGCATCATGTTGGGCGACGGTTAATAAGCGCCCGTTTGGCTGTAACCGTATATTAATTTAAACGCCGGGCGGTTAACAGCGAGACCACTGAAACCACGTAAGAGGATCTGCTTCTATTCTGAGACGACCTGTCCAAGGTGTCGTATGCGTGTATATACGAGTTTGAGGCCGATATTAGACGCCATGTCGTGTCATATCTACGGATATCGGAAATGTTTGAGATTGTAGTCTAGTACGTAGGGGGACTGCAGTTGACCCTGAGAACGGCATGGCTCTCAGCGAGAAAGGAGGTTCTGGTTGTCCCTAGTAACAAGAAACACGATAGTAAATAGATGAATATTCTACGACACGCTCTTCAACATCCAGACCAGGAAGATCGCGTCTTGTACAGAAGCCTTCGCGTTCTGGTGTTTCCTTGTTTCCTCCGCTATCAGAGCTAAAATATGCCGAGTCCAGGGATCTAAAAATGAGTCACAAGCGCTGGGCCATTCAGCGGCCGGGCCTGTGCAGCGACGGGACCAAGCCGAGAACCCCTAATCCTTGGCGTGGATCATCCACTGCAACAGTCTGCACAGTCTGCACTGTACCCTCGCACTTACACCCTGTAGGACTACACTATGGGCGTTTACAGTGCCAATACGCTACGGCCAATCACCGCCTTTATGACTTACACCTCGCAAGCGCGTCCGCGATAATCCTCTTTCTCTACTCTCTACCTTGACGTCTCTCTCTCTTTTACGTGTTTCAGAATCTTCTCTTGCGTGTTCCCAATGAAAATGTTTCTTGTTTCGTGCGTGGCAATCGTGAGATCGGATGGGTCCTATGCCGGGGGTACTCGCTACTACTACGTACTCGCAGCCGCCCCCGAGGCCCCATCGCCAACCATTGCTTCATCAACAGCATAAGAAGACGGCCTCTCCCTGGGTCTCTGGGTCTTCTTGCTTCTATTCATCATCGCCCTGTCTTTCACCAATCATCCTCTCCATCTCTCTTCTCTTTTTTCCCTTTTACATCTCTTTGTTGAACAACTGAACAACTGAACAACTGTGGTCCGGTATCACTCTTGCTCTCCATCCATAATCATCAGATCAAAAAGGCTTCACGGCACTGTTCGCAAGTCTCGCTGGTCTGAGACTTTGTTCTAAACGAAGTCTGTACTTCCGGTTTCAGCATTGCTTCCACGGAGCTGGTCTCCTGATCCCTGGTTCCTGCCCATACACAAGTGCATCCATCATAGACATATACGACTAATAACATCAAACAACATGTCCACGTAAGATACTCACTACCACAGTGTATTACATATATCATGTTGCTAACATATCCAAAGTCTGGCAGTCGACATGCCTTTCGACTTCAGCTTCCCCTCAGCCTCCATTGAGCGTCAAAGTCCCGCTCCTGTCATGAGCTCTCTGCCCTTTGACCAGGCTTTCCTTGATATGGCTTATGCTTCAGCCTCAGCTAATGCTGCTGGACATGGTCATGCACACATCTCAGGCCACTCTCGCTCATCCTCAAGGGCCTCAGTATACTCCACAATCTCTGCCGAGTCAGACCACGAGTCTCTTTGCTCTCGTCTCACGACACCTCCTCGTGCCTCTCCTGCTGTTCGCCAGCATGGACCTCTTCTTCTCCCCAAGATCCGCTCTCAGGACCAGGACATTGATGCTACTCCTTGTGGTCACTACCGTATGACCACGCCTCCTGCTCCCAACCCTTCTCGTCACTCACGGAGCTACACCAACCCCGAGTCCCTTAGCATCACCTTTGACACTCCTGGATCTGTCGCCTCAGTCAACACATCATTCTCCAGCCAGACTGACGACTCTCTGTCTGCGTCACTCCTTGCCTCCCCAGCCAACTTTGCCACCCACATCTCTGGCTCTCATTCACGACGTGCTTCCAGCCTTGATGCCACCACAATTGACCGCTATGGCTATCCCACATACCGCCAGATGCCTGCGTTCGTTCCTGTTGCTCCTCAACAGCAGCCTGACTACGGCTTCGCTACCTACAGTTACAGTCCTCGAGCTCAGTCCCCCTTGAGCCTCGCTGCCACACCGGATCCTACTCCCAACACTAATCTTCTGAGCTTCCTCACCTCCTCCAATCCCGCTGCTTCCCTGGTCCGCCATATCTCGTTCCCAGTGCGAGATGCCAGCACCAAGCACTTTTGGTGGGATGTTCGTAACATTCGCTCTTGGTCGTCCTTCAACGCTTCTTCCATTCTTTCTCTCCCAGGTGCCTCCGCTTTACTCACCAGCCCTGTTCCCGCGCCCCTCCTTCCCCAGCCTGTCTTCACTTCTCGCCACCCTGAGAACGAGGCCCAGCTCCACTCCATCTACGCTTCCTACTACCTCCCCAAGCTGAACTCGGCTTTGGCAATGTCATCCACTCACCCTCTCCACCTCTCGGTGCCTCCCAAGACTACCGGAATGAACGATCTCGTCTTCGTTGCCAATGCTGCCGGCGAGTCTGCCACTGCAGCTGCCATGTTTGGCGGCAAGCCCACCGCCCGTGTAGTTGGTATAGTCCGCAGTTTTGATCGCTTCAACACTGGTATGCGAGTTGAGGGCAACATCAAGCGTGTTGAGTACCTTCGTGGACTTGCAGCCATCCACCATGCTATGCGTGAGCATGGGTGCCGGTATGGCTTCATCCTCACTGAGATTGAGCTTGTTCTCGTCCGGAACGGTACTGCCAACACTCCCTTCTTTGGTGATCTCGAGGTCACCTCCGTCCAACTCGCCGCTTCTGCTCCTGAGGGCGATGCATCTACTCTGCCACACGAGACTCCCCTTACCGCATGTCTTGCACTCTGGGGGCTGTGCCAGCTTGCTTCCGATGACACTCTCGCTGGTAACGCCCACTGGCGTTCCGAGATTGGTGCCCCTGCCGAGGGAACCCGTCGCAAGGCTCAACCCCGTGACTCTTGGATGCCTCAACCACAACTCGCTGAAAAGCGAGAGGCCAAGCGAAGCCGTGGGTGGGTGTGGCCTGAAGACGCCATTGGGCGCAAGGAGCTTGGAAAGAGAGGTGTCCGATATGGTGGAATCTAAGAGCCTGGTGCTTTTAGTAGAACAACGATGATCACGCGAGATGACGGGATGATTGGAAGAAAAAGACATGATAATGAAACAATGGCCTTAGCTTTGTAAATTGCTTAGTATTTAATCTTGAAATAAGACTTTGAAATCATTGATTTGTGCCAAGCTGGTGATAATTGCATGTTGAACATTTGAGGATGTGGAATTGTGTGTAAGTCCTACTTCAAAGGTGATCATTACAAACTTGTCTTGAATTATGAGATACCAGATATCACATAGTGAGTCTTTTAATGCCGGGTTATTCACTGAGCAGAAAATTGAAATAAATAAATAGTACCAAAATCTCGACCAAGTCAAATAATCAACTTCAAATGAACGGTAGGGAACGATAATGGTGTTATGCTTCTCCCTGGAAAGCTACCTAATGTATGTAACCAAAATTACGCGGACTTTTCGCAACAAGAAAACCCGCCGTCATCGTATAGGGGTCAGTACATCAGTTTGTGGCTCATTCGAAGCACTGAAAACGCAAGTTCGAGTCTTGCTGACGGCAAAGCAATTTGTTTTTTGCCATTTTTTCCTCACGTATTCCATAGGTAGCTATTTGTGCAGGGCTTAGTTACCCCGGTTAGCCCCCACCACGATAGAAGGTAGAAGAACCAACGACCATGACATGGACAGGAGGGGGTGTCACCTGTATAAGAAGAGAGGTGCGTGTAAGGACCAAGGGGTGAAACATACGTGGAAAATGCCATTGTAGCTATATGTCTGTGTAATCCGTGTGCATTAGGAACAAGCGAGGCTGACTATTAACATGGGGGATAACTGGACAATTCGACAATGCCTTCAGGGTAGGTAGGGTTAGTTCAACCAACTTCGCAGCATCGTCACTCTCACTGCAAAATATATTTATTTTGAATTGCTCGCAAGGGAAACAACAACTTATTGATGTTGAATAGCAGCCCAATAGTAAGGACAAATACTCCAATCAGATCTGCCTAACTTACATTCACAAACTCAACAGCGTGACTTGAGCACACAACACCAGCGTAGCCGCACAACTTTGATGGCGGGACATGATGACCAGGCTGCCTTGACTTATAAGATCGACATGCTTAGGACAAGTCGTACTTTCATCATCACAATTATCACGGGAAATTTTAGGACAGACTTGGTTTGATATTCATCACATCATTGCATTCAACTTTTTTCTACACAAGTGATTACGACAGGGTGATATTGAGAGCTTAGCTCTTGGCAGCACCTGCCTTGATGTGGATGATATCACCATCCTCAACAACATACTCCTTACCCTTGGTCATGATCTTGCCCTTGGCCTTGACCTCGGATTCTTCACCAAGTTCCTTGAGTGTGTTGTAGTTGAAAACGAGGGCCTGGATGAAGGTCTTCTCGAAATCGTTGTGAATGACACCAGCGGCCTGAGGAGCCTTGGTGCCAGTGCGGATGGTCCACTGTCGAACCTCATCAGCTCCGACAGTGAAGAAGCTGCCAAGCTGCAGGGTCTTGCGCATCTGAAGAATGACCTTGGGCAGAACAGAGTCGACACCAACGTTCTTCATCTCTTCCTTGGCCTCGGCCTCAGTCTCGAACTGAGTAAGACGAGACTCGTAGGAGACAGAGACGGGGATAAGAGGATCACCCTTAGCATTCTCGTTGATCCACTCAACGATCTTGGGAAGATGCTTGTTCTTCTTGCGAACGAAGTCCTTCTCGGACAAGTTGACAAGGTAGACGACGGGCTTGGCAGTAAGGAGGAAAAGAGGGTTGATGACCTCAATCTGTATGAGCGAGTCAGTAAAGTCTCTCTCAAAAGCTTTTCAAACATGAATAGATGTGAAGGTATGCAATCAGAGTAAAGTTTATCACATATGCCTCTAAGCGTTAATTAGGTGAGGCATTCGACGAGCTGGGGTTATATCAGGCCTTACGGCCTTTTGTCATCAGGAAAGCAGGGTAGGTAAAACAAGAAAGGAGAAAATTCTTACCTCCTTGGGACCCCAGGTGCCCTTGCGGACATCCTTGCCGTCGTTGAGCCAGGCCAAGACCTTCTCGAGGGTGTTCTGGTCTTGCACGGCCTTCTTCTGCTCAAGACTCTGGCCGCCCATGCGGGTCTTCTTCTTCTGGTTCTCGATAGCCTTTTCAGTGAACTCAATATCCTTGAGTCGCAGCTCCTCGCTGATGATGTCGAGATCACGGGTGGGGTTCACGTCACCCTCAATGTGGATAATTTCGGCGTCATCGAAGCAACGGACAACCTGGAAGATGGCATCGACAGCACGAATGTGGGACAGGAAAGCGTTTCCAAGACCAGCACCGGTGGATGATCCGCGAGTGAGACCGGCAATATCGTACACGGTCAAGTTGGCGGGGACAACGGATTTGGGCTTGTACTTCTCGACCAGCCAGTCGAATCGATCATCAGGAACGACGACACGGGCTTCCTCAGGGTCGATGGTAGCATAAGGGAAGTTCTTGATGCTGTCAGCACCCCGATTCTAAAGACGATGGATGGCGAGGGGGCTTCATACAGCTGGGTTACCGAGATTGGACTTGGTAATGGCCTGGAAGAGGGTAGATTTGCCGACGTTTGCCAGACCGACCTGGAGGATGGTTAGCACATGATGTGCATGGCATGACATAGCCCTCAGGGCTTGTCGGGAGAATCATCACCCACAATACCACTCTTCAAGTTGTTTCCAGGCCTGCCCAGAGGAATCTTCTCCTCGACGACTTGCTTCTTGGGAGGCATCTTTCTTGACTTGGCGTAGTTGCGATGTTGAACGAGGTATACTAGGCCGAAGCGTGTGAATGGTACGTGTCCAAGAGCTGCAGAGCTTGCTGCGCGGGGTGTAAGAGGGGATGAAGAAGCGAAAAAGAGAGAAGATGTGAAGGGCTTCGTGATGAAGTTTTTAGGTTGGCTGCTGCCAACCTCGGACGGCTTCGTGTGTGAGAGCGGCGACGAAGAGAAAGGGAGAAAAGGAAGTTGAAAGGAGAGAGAAAATATTTCTCTTTTTATTTTGCGCGATGGAGCTTGGGGAGATGAGAATTTGTTCGCTTCGCACCCCACCTTGCTGGGTTTAGAGAGGTTGGGCCGTGCCAAGGATCGGGAGACCGGAGAAGATATTGATCCGGTTGGAATCTGAGACGACGTCACTGGCTGACGAAAACGGCTTGGCAGGCAGGAACGAAACCGTGCGCAGCGGGACCCTGGATCCCAACAGCAAACGTCCTGTTCGTTTTAGGTGCCTGGCTCTAGAAATACCTGAGACTGAGGATTTTAGACTTCGCCGAGACCGCAAGCTTTGATCTGACGAGAACAGACTCAGCCGGGCCGGACGCCGATTCCTTCCATGTATCTTTAGAATGCGTTATATGTAGTAACCCCTGTGACCTACCTAATCTAGAAGCTTCATCATCTCTTTGTTCATCAGTGTCCTTTGTCTTATTTACCCACCTACCTGCTCTGTACACCAGCATATATCTGTACTACTAGCCTACCATCTCCCCGGCTCAGCCCCGCTCAGCCCATTGAGTCAACTGTGAACCCCAAAGCTTCGAGCTACCTTTGACGTCGCATATCAGTCGCGGTACTTGTGTCAGTTTCTAACACAATGCCTCGTCCTAAGAAGAGCTCTTCGGTCAGCAGATCCCATCGTTCGACACTATCTCTGTCCAAGACCGAGATTACCATTCATGTCTATGATCTATTACCAGTATGTAAAGCCGCGCATGTTCCTCTGCTACTAGCTTTCATGATCGAGAAACTGATTCGCGTTGCATCGGCAGCCCGGCCGATTGTCGTCCATTTTATGGACAGTAGGCGCATCGCTTCTTCATTCAGGCGTTGTGATCAACGGAAAGGAATACGCATACGGTGGACATGATAAGAGAGGTCTTACTGGTGTTTACTGGACAAAGCCCAGGACCGAACCGCCCGGAGGCACATTCCGATGTGAGATCCTTCATGGATTTACACTTGCGACCGACCAAGAGATTGAATCGACACTCCGAACTGCTTCCGAAGAGTTTCTCGGTACCTCATATAACCTTCTGACAAAGAACTGCAACCATTTCACATCGTATCTATGCAAGAGGCTTACTGGACAGTCGGGCCCATCATGGTTGAATCGTGCTGCTAGTATTGGTGTCGCCCTACCGTGTGTAGTTCCGCGAGACTGGATCGAGCCTCCCGAATATGATACAAGCGAAGGGGCGCTCTTGGACGATTACGACAATTCGAATGAGAACTCAACTATGCTCCAGGCAACAACTCCTCATTTGCTGACAGAAAGCAATGATACCAGTGACGCAGAGTGGGATAGTGAAGAAGAGCGAAGGCGTGGTGGAAGCGGAAAAGGAAAGCAAGCGCTGCGCGACTCCGCCGGGCGCCGTTTACCTCCAGCTGAAAGGGTCTTACGGCGATAGACCGCAGATAAGGCCGTATGTTTGTTATATGTAATTAGTATTTGGAGTTTGGAGGCGTTTTTCATGGCCTAGTACGATACCAATATTTGAAAGTTCATAAGCACATCATTCGTTTAGGAGCTAGCAACTTAACGCAAGCTGTTTCTTGTTCATTTGTATAGTACAGGTCGTACAAAGTATAGTACATTCGCTTTTTCAACCCCCACAGCAAAGTGGTATTTTAGAGTGAACATAACCCCAAAATGTGTCCAAATCCCAACCTCGACTCCAGTCTGTTTTTATAGACGTCTAGGCTTCTCACTCCTGGTACCACCAAACTTAATTCTTGTTGAATCGGCCACACGGACAATCTTGTCTCGCAAAATCTTGCCCTCGGGGCTCATCAAGACTTTGAGAGCAGCTTCGCGTCCCTGACCGAATCCTCGCAACACAACCTCCAGCCGGTTCATCTTCATGGGCCAACCGGTGTGAATTAATCGTTCCAGAACATACTTGGTAAGGGAGTAGGCGGAATCGAATGTACCACGGCGAGACTTGCGGAAACCAATGTTGCCTGCCGATAGAGAGATGATGGGGTCCCGGTTGGGCTTGGTGCAAGTAATGTGAGTGTTGTGTTTGGAAGAGTAGATGTGGAAGTGGTAAGGCTCAATATCGTCTTCCTTTGCCTGTACCTGTCGACCTGTGTTTCTGGAAGACAGAGCGCTTGTATCGATATTGGACTTGTCGAGGGTCTTGAAGACAAGGCTCTGGGAGAGGTTGGCCATAGCATTGTTGGGAGATGAGCGGGTCTTGGTTGTCTCCTGAGGGCCGTAAATATTCTCTAGGATTGAGGCCGTACTGGGTCGGTTAACGGCTCTCTTGGGCTTCTCATCATTGAGGGAAGTCGTTTGCGAGATCGATCGAACGATTTGGAATGTCGGATTCGGGACGGCGACTCGGGAGCTTCGAAAGAGCGTTTGCGCCGCGAGGCGACTCGTCAATGAGCGACTCATCTTGTGCGCATTGCCTGTCGTGAGACGTGCAATTCAATTGATTTAATGGGATCCGATCTATCGCTGGCGTTGTCAATTTTTACTCGCGGTTGTAGCTCCCCCACAGCCCCGGGTCTCCGATGCAAATTTCTGCCGAGGCTTTGCCGTCTCGGTGCTTGCCTTTCCTTCACTTTCCGCCCCCGGACCGAGATCGCAAACCAAAATTTCCTCCGGGAATTCCACCACCTTCCACCGTCCATATCTCCATACTCCACGCCCTGTTCTTTTCTGGAGGGTTTCTTGTCTCATTGTGTTGCAATAATGAATTCCCTCGCAAGAAAGACGGCCTCCTCGGAGCTTGCCTTGTCGCGAGCCTCCGCTCATGTCTCATCCGCGGGCAGATCACCCGCTTATTGCAGATTAGCATCCCAGCTTTCTCAGAATGCATCCCGTAACGGTGCAAGGTTACAAAGCTCAATGCTTTCTGGCGCAGTTCGATCGCCCTTGAGCTCATCTTTTGTGCCCGCCGAGCTCCGCCAATCCACCATTTATACCACGCAGTCTCGACTCTTCCACCTTTCCGGCCGCTTACACCAAGAGAAGCCTCAATCTGAGCAGAAACCCTCAGCTGCCGCTCCCGCCGACGCCAAAGAGAAGAAGCCTACTGACACCGAGTCTGAGACCAAGCCCGAGGAGGAGCAATCTAAGAAGACTGAGGATGGCGAGAAGGGTGAGGATGGTGAAAAAGCAGGAAAGGAAGAGGGCGAAGGTGAGGGCAAGGACAAGAAGAAAGAGGATGCCCCTCCCCCCTCCTCACGGCGACAAGACCCCTTGGCAGGTGTTCATGGAGACCATGAACACCGAATTTCAGAAGTCACAAGAATGGAACGAGTCGACCAAGCAGATTGCTCAATCTGCTAACCAGTTCGCCGAAAGTGAGGGTGTACGACGTGCCCGTGAGGCGTATGAGAAGTCCACCGGAGCTGTTTCCTCGACCCTCGGAAAGGGAGCCAAGGCAACTGCCGGAGCCATTGGTAAGGGTGCTTCGTGGACTTGGGACACTTCGGTCGTCAAGGGTGTTCGCAAGGCCGCCAATGTCACTGGAGATGCTATGGATAAGGCTACTCAGCCCATCCGAAATACAGAAGCCTATAAGAACGTCAAAGATGTCATCGATGATGGCAGCTCAATGCGATATGGTGGTTGGGTTGAGAAGGAGGAACGACGGAAACGCCGAGAGGCTCTGGACAAGCAGCGAGGTTACAAGGCCCCCCAGGCCATGGAGGAAGATATCAAGTGAGTGCAACGATGTTCCAGCCCCTGAGACGATTCTAACGCACAACAGCGCTGGCACCAGTGTAACTCTTCACAAGGATGCTGCTTGGAAGGAAGCCTGGAGAGATTTCCGTGACCAGAACAAGTACGTACAGGGTCTATTCAGCTTGAGAGGCAAGTACGAAGAGTCTGAAAACCCTCTGGTATCGACTGCTCGAAGTATCACCGATCGCATTGGAGGTTTCTTCGCCGAGAACGAGACTGCTATGGTTATCAAGAAGTTCCGTTCCATGGACCCCAACTTCCAAACGGAACCCTTTCTTCAGGAGCTCCGCGAATACATCCTCCCTGAGGTGCTAGATGCCTACGTCAAGGGTGATACCGAAGTACTGAAGCTCTGGCTATCCGCCGCCCAGTACTCAGTGTACGAAGCCCTAACTAAGCAATACCTCCAAGCTGGCATGAAGTCGGATGGCAAGATTCTGGATATCCGTAATGTGGACATTCTTCGAGCACGTATGCTTGATCCTGGTGAGGTTCCTGTCTTCATCATCACCTGCCGCACCCAAGAGGTCCACGTCTACCGTAACGCCAAGACGAACCAGCTTGCTGCTGGTATGGAGGACAAGGTCCAGCTGGTCACTTATGCCATCGGTATTACTCGAGTACCAGAGGATGTCAACAACCCTGAAACAAGGGGCTGGCGTCTGATCGAGATGCAGAAGAGTGGACGAGACTGGTACTAAAAAGCACGATGATTTCAATGCGGCGTCAGGGGTTGGGATCTGCCTTTGTTGGATACCTATGAGATGAGAAGGAGGGCGAGCAAGGGAACATCGCCTATTATGTGTTAATAACTGTACAATATGTGCTATCATGTGAAAAATATCAGGGCGGGCTCTCGACACGAAAACAATATCACTACCACACCACAATGCAACACACCACCACAATACAAGCATTTCTGGGAGAACTGGATTGGGGCTGTTTACCAGCAAAAAATGACTACCACGCCGCTCTGTTTGCCTCGGGATGAGGCTTCTGAATGTATGATTATCAAAGGAAATGAGGGCACTGGGCCAAGGATCGTTAGTGGAAGGAAGATGGACTATAGACATGTTCAAAAGTTGCCTTGGTATTCAAGGCCAATCCAATCTATTGGGGCGTATAGCCAAACCAATTCGAAATCCACAATATCCCTCGCTCTTCAAAAGTGCAACACTACCCGTCTGGTGCGGTCTTGACAGTTTCAATCTCTCTTTTCGCCACTCACCAGCAACTATGCCTCCCCTTTATCTCTTCTCTCCCTCAGAATTCTTCTGACCTCCATAAGCTCCTTACCAAGCAGATTCTCACCCCATGCGTCTCTCGCCGTTTCTGCATCCGCAGCTCTAAACCCAATACCCCATATCCGATCAAACGGACTTGCCTCGACAAGGTCCCTGTCACCTGTACTGAGCAGCGTATCAAGCAAAGAACTCTCGATGGGCTGTAGTAGGCTATCAGCTGCGGCATTGCCGTTGGGTGTGCCCCTCTTGAAGCCTTCTTCGGTAATAGCACGCGTGAACTTGAGGATGTTGCCTCGTCGAGCAACATCGCGGCGATGTTTGAGCCATGTCTTTTCGTCAAAATTTTTGACCTTGCGGCCGAGAGACTTGACCTTGCGCGGACTGTCAGTCTTGAGAATCTGGATGGCGATGTCTTGGTCGTTGAAGACAAGGGCTTTTTGGTGCATCAGGTAACTGAACGCTGTTAGTTGTTGTCATCTTGGCTTCATGTGCGAGACTTACTGCTCAGCTGTTTTATAGGTCTTTTTCTCATGTTGATCATCGCGAAAGGGGCAGTAGTACCACTGCGAAAGGTAACCGACCTCAGGGTCCGTTTCTCGCCAGAAATAGACAGGGCCAGGATCTGAAGATGGTGTTGTTGAAGCCATTTTGGTAAACGATGATGTTTGGGATCTGAGGACCGGAAAATTCTTTGAGGGAACCAAGTACTTTTATGTAGTTGTAGTGATTGTAAAGTCAAAAACTTAGGCTGTGTTCATTGGGGAGGCTGAAGCTGAGTTTTGGCTGTTGACTCATACGGGGAGAAGAGGTCGAGGTTAATGTGTCTGCGCAAGTCCCAGAGCTGCCTTCTCTAAGGCTGAACCAAATACGCCATATTTACCTACCTATGCTTGTGGAAGATCGCCTTTGGCTAGAAGGAGCTTTGAGTGCTTCCTACAGCTATCTTACTTGGAAGCTTGGCGGTAGGCTAACAGGGCAAGCTGACTTACACCGGATATCTAGGGCAGGTACTGACGAATGACTGAAGCCGTTGTTAAACCAGCCTTTCTCCCAGAGAATACATTTTAATCTTCGCATGACATTAATAGCAAGCCAATTTGATTTCAGAGGCTGATGATCACCTATCATCCTCATCAGTAGCTCAGATATTGTTTGCGGTGTATGTTCCGGTCGAGACCCCAGGTTTCTTTGGAATCACCATGCTTCAACCCGTCCACAAACTCCTCCCCACAACCACATACGATGTCTATAGCACCAACAAGATCGAATATTGATGAACGGAATGAAGATGATGAGCAAAAAAGCGAAAAAAGAAATGGAGGCATAGGGATTTGAACCCTAGACCTTTCGCACGCTTGGAATCGGAGGATCTTATGCAAAGCGAATGTGATACCCCTACACCATACCCCCCATTTTCGATGCTGGAAGAATGGACATAGTCCTACATATTGAGCTCCCGTCTGAGATTCGCCTGAACGAGGAAATCCTTAAGCTTACATTGGCCCGGATGTACCAATGTCAGATAGCTTGCTGCCTGCTTTTTCGAAGGTCTTTGAGGTGAAACATCAATCTTCAATTCTTTCTCGCTACTATCAAGATGTCATATGCGCCGAGTATCTTAGTTATAGCTCTATACTGCAAGGCATAATCTATCCAATGATATTGCCATCATACCAGATGACCAAAGCCGTAGCAGGTGCTTCCAGAACGTGTACGGAGTATAGAGCATGTAATGAGAAGTAGTTCAAAACAATCTCAAGTATAGCCACGACCATTCTTGAGCTGTGCAACACTAAGAAAAATTACACAAAACACCAGTACTGTCACCAGAAGCTAGACCGGCTGCTCCCTAACTCCCGAAGCCCAATTCCGCCCGAGACAGTGACGGAGCCCGGAGCATAAAGTGGGGGAGCCCCGGAAGCTCGGAACCTAAGCACTTTCTTACCTGTGCTGTCTTCCTGTCTTGTACCTTGCTTTTGACAACACCAACCAACAAAACACCTTCAACTTACCCTCCGAAGGGACTCACTTAATAGCCCAGCCGATTCAACTCAATCAAATACCTCACATAACTGCGCCCATCATGGATCACGTCCAAGCCCAGATGGCTCATCAGGCCAGCACAGAAACGTACGTCTTCCTTACTCTCCCATCCAAAGCCTTGCTAACTTCCTCCTCAGCGCATCCCTCTTCACTCCCCTCAACCTCATCCTCCTCAGCGCAGTCTTGTACACAACTTACGCAATGCTACGCTCCTCGCCGCCTCCATCTCTCCCACGCGACACCCCCTCGGCCGTTTTCCGAACCTACACCCCCCATACGCTGCTCCCCTTCAACGGCGAGGAAAACCGTCCTGTGTTCCTCGCCGTGCGCGGCCGTGTCTTCGATGTCACTCCCGGTCGTAACTTTTACGGCCCCGGCGGTCCTTATAGTAACTTTGCTGGTCGGGACGCCAGTCGTGGTCTTGCGTGCGGGAGCTTTGACGAGGATATGCTTACTGAGAATCTTGACGGTCCTCTTGATAAGCTTGAGGGTTTAGACGGGGAGCAGATGGAGGCATTGCAGGGATGGGAGGAGAGGTTTTTGGAGAAGTACAACGTTGTTGGAAAGCTTGTTTCTGTGAAGGACTATGAGGCAGAGACGAAGGCTTAAGCGGTTGAGAACGACTGACGGGAAAATGCCAAGTGTCGATATAGGTACTTATGAAGTGTCACCTCTTGATCACGAATAAAAGTGTGATATATTTTCTCAAAAGTACATAGGTGACTCGCATTCCTTCATTACTATAACTATAACAAAGAAGAATCCCGTCTGCCTAGTCAAGGCAATCAGAAACATACCCTCACTCTATCCCGACAAGTTGCCTCAACAAGTCCTGGCCTACCCAAGAAAGAACGAACAAAAACCGCAGGTTCAACGTAACCAAACTCCGTGCAATGCCTCCTGTACATTTTTGCGTGAAGAGTTGCCACGCAGTTCCCGATTCAGAAAACAGGAACTGTGTATATATATCCTATAAAGTAAAAACAAACAACGGCGAGCGCGCCAAGACCAAGATCGGTAAAGAGAAAAGGGAGTAAGAAAAAGGGAAAGCTTTTGACTCAAATCATACACGTGCTTTATTGCATCTCTAAGACCGCTGCTGCTTTGCGAAGAAGTGCTGCCGTTTTGGCAATAATGGGTTTGGTGGTTTTCCAATCTCCTTCTTCTATACTGTCGCGAATGGCGGGAAAGACGGCTCCCCCGTTGGACCAAGCTTCTGGCCCAAAGACGACGCTCTTGAATTGGGTGCGGTTGGGGATCTGGAGATTGTCAGCTTAATTCATGCAGTTGGTCGACTTGTAGAGAGTGAACTTACACCACCACCAATTTCAATATCCAACAACGCTGTCTCAAAATATGCCATCTTGTTGTTGTACGCCAGTCGAGATGCGCCGATGTTATTAGCTTCCCAGCCGCCGTTGCCCAAGACTTCGCGGTCCCAGTCCGTTTCCCAAGCTTCGAATGCCGCCACGTTATGTTGAATGAGTTGTACAGCTTCCTTGAGCTCCTTGAAAGCGTCCGTTTCACCCTTTGGTTGGCCCTTCATCTTTTTGATCGCCCACTTCTCAAGATCTGCTACCCAGTTGCCTAGCCTCTGCCCATACCAACCCATATCAAAAGGCATGATGGGCCGATCGGCCATGTCGAGAATGAGAAGGGCTATCACCTGGCCCATCGCGCCGTGGTACTTGTACTCAGGGTCGATAAAGTTGTCCACCAAGCCAATCTTGTCGTAGCTTGAATGATGGGGAACTTGACTTCCCGGAATGCCAAGTCGATCGAACTGGTCCCTGAGATATCTTGGAATGGAATATGATCTCCTCTTCCCTCAGGCTGCTGAAGCTCGTGCTTGCTCTGATTCCACAGCTCTTTTAAAGTGCTGTTTGTGACAGGATCAACAACTCGGCCAAGGGCGTGAAGGAGGGATTTTCGGAAAACTGGCGATCCAGAGGCGTGTAAGTCATTTCCAACCACAGCTGCATCAAGGTTGATATAGGCGAAGGCGTTGTCGCGCAGTGCGTCGGAATTGTGCTCGACGTACTCCGTTGAGCCAATTAGGTTGTACGTAGAAGCATCCCATGACATGAATTCGATTGTCCTCAAGGGCCTCCAGCCTCGCTGTACCAGATCTCCAAAGATACGAGCCATCTCGATCATGACTGCTGTACCCGAGTGAGGATCTGTCGCTCCGAAACCCCAAGAATCACGCTGGTTGCCGATAATGATAGACTTGGACGTCTGTTCCATGCCGTTGATTCGGCCATAGACGTTCCAGATGGTGTGCATTGAGTCCTCATCTTGTTCGTTCTTCAAACGCACAATTGGAGACTTGTCATTGCCCGTCCACCACTCAACATCAGGAACACCTCCCTCCCACTTGTCAGGTACCTTTTCGCCATACCCCTTGAGATGCTGTAACAGGACCTTTGCATCTCTCCATGCCAAGGGAAGACTGGGGATGCCAACGAGTCCGGTTGTCTTGTCGAGTGTGATCCGCTGATCACCCTTGCTGCCATAACCAGGCGATAGGGGTCGCCGATTGCCCAGTTCGTGAGTCCTACGGAGCCCCTTTGAACACCGTCTGCGGGCATGTACAATCCCTCAGGAGCAACAACGCCCTTCTTGAAACCATCGTCCGCAGGATCAGAGTAGATGAGACAGCCAGCAAAACCCACTAACTCGGCTGCCTTGACCTTGAGACCTTGATTCTCCCGAGAACCGCCGCTTCGTACTAGCGCAATAGCCCCTGTGACATTGACACCACTGCTCGTAAGATGCTTAAAGTCGTCTCGTGAACCGTAGTTGGCGTAAATCAAGGGTCCCTTGACGTCACCGGACTTAGAGTATCCGTGGAAGACATATGGCTGTCGGCCTACGATCTCGCCACCGACTTCCTCTTCCTCCAACTTGGCAGTCCATTTGGCCTTCTTAAGGTCCTTGTCGTCCATAATCTGTACCGCACGACCGTCTTTGCGGGGATAATTTATGTAAACTTTGTACTCGTCCATCATAACCTCGTCCAACATTGCGCGGCCAAACATGGCCTGAACGTCCAGAGCAGTCGCGTAGTCGCCTTCGGTACCGGCGATATGGGCGTAGTTCGAAAAGTGCTGTACAGACGCGCGCATCCTCATAGGATCGACGGAGCGTAGCAGGTGAGCTCGGAGATCCTCAGGGTTGAAACGGAAACCACCTCCCAAACGATCTGATAAGCCACCGAACATATCGCTGGCGAAAAGCAGATAGAAGAATCCGAGAATAATTGTAAGCGCCAAAATGCGCACACAAAACAAGATGATGGATGTCTTATCAAATTTGGGAATATTCCAACTCCTCGTCGTCTGGCTTGGCGTCTCCTCATTCTCACCTGTGGTAGTCTCGGCGTTGTCGGCAGCTGGCGCATCAGCTCTTTGAGGTAGACGTATGCGTAATCGGGGCAACCTTGGCCGCCAGGACCATTTCCATCGTGGTAGAGTTAGATATGAGCCAAATCGCTTCCCCCACTGAGAGCCCCGGGATCGATCGGGTTCTTCGATCTCCATCTCCTGCATCTCACGTCGAACCTGCGCGGCTTCGCCATCGCTTTCGCTATCGCTGGCCCAGAGACTTTCCTCATCGTCAGTTTCTACCGTAGGTGGTCGATAGCCGTCGGGCCTGCGTGATGAGCTAGCGCCACTTGAATGCTGTAGGAGGCCTTGGGATTCTGCTTCGGTTGCACTCCGCTCGTTGGTCGGAGACCTTGGGGCAGGAGCCCAGTCATCAGGATCGTAATGACTACCGCTAGCTACGGCCTGGTCGTAAGTTGGAGGTATAGGATCATAGAAAGGAGTCTTTTCGGAAGGCATGGTGATGGTGTATGAGCGCTAATCGCGCCCTCGGTTGTCGTTTATTCAATCGAAATGAGGCTGATTTCGCGGTGTTGGTTTTATAAGAAACTCGAAGTATATAAGGCCATTCGGTGCAAGGTTGAAATAAAGGAGTGGGCGATTTAGGTCGATCGATCGGGATGAAGCAATTAAGATGGGTTGAATTACGAAAGGAGCGTCAAGAAAGAGAGACAATAGTCGAAGCTGGACGCAAGAAGCGCATCGCCAAACCAACAAGCCCAAAAGCAGAAGCAAATGCCAAAGTTTGAGCTGGAATAGAGGCTCCGACTGAACGGATTGACGGTGATGATTAGCAAGAAAGAAAAAGGTTGAGATGTATGATCAAGTCAAATGCTAACGTATACAATGCATGCGACGATATGGAGTAGACTAGGTGGACTACAGATTACGGGGGGATGATGGCAAACGTAGTGTCCACGTAAGGGACCGGAGTCCAGCCAAGTCCACTATAACCTACAACCCATACGCCATAATTACTCTGTACGGGAACCTACCTGGAACCCACCGGTTAGTACGGAGTACGGAGAGTAGAAGACCTTCCCAGTGGCTGAGTTGATCCGGAATGACTTGGCAAGCCTTGGCTTCTGTAAACTGAGCAAGAATACGGATACAGTTATTAGCCTGGACACCATTTAAGTTGAGCCTCATGATCACTGTTCTTCTCTCTGAATCTAAATTTCCACGTGAAACGGGCCCCAATACTTGACACTTTTCCCTCAGAGGCATCCCACGAGCTGGACTTGGCCAGGCTTGGCCTGTCTCAGCGGAGTCAGCGCGCCGCTCTCTCCTGAATCCGCCCGTGCACGCCACCAGGATTACCCCACAAAAGCTGGGATAAGGAGACGACCTAACCTGGACAGGGAGGTGATAGGCCTGCCTGGGCTTTGGACTCGAGGTTAAGTCAGGATAGGTCATTTAACTCATATCTTTAATTCAAGATAAATGAACCAAGGGGTCCAGAAATAATCAACACTCTCGCCTATTCAGGCTGACAGTATCTGTACTCGCAGCACTGATAGTGCCGATCTCACTGGACCGGGGACCGGCTTACACCCACATGTATACCCCTGAAATTGGATATAGCTTCACCACGCAGAGCATCAATTTTGGGCAAAGTTTACATATATACAACTACCTGCTTCCTCCTTAATTCGTGCAGGCTAAACATTATCTATTCGCTATGCCGCTCAATCGCCTTCTCTTCTCTCTTCACTGTACACCAGACCCCGGACTTCAGTTTGGTGTCAACACAATGCCCTCATACTGCCGACTACGGATATTCTCCAATGTCTGATGGAAGTGCCGGCGACTATTCTCAACTGACGCCGAGTCTTGCTGGTTTCCTGCCAGATTGGAGTGAATAAGCTCGATAAGGCCGTTAAGATACTTAGTTGTAACCTGTACCAATTAGCTATGCCGGAACCAGAAACCCTTTGGCGATAAACTTACCGATTCGTTCTGTTGATCAAAGTAGTACACATAACGGTCCAAGATCTCAACAAAAAGCTCAATCGATGTAGCAGTTTCCATACAGGAGTCAGCTACGCGAAGAGCGCGCTGAAGGCATTCGAGTACACGCTTGCCATCACGGTAAAGCTATTCGATGTTAGTTCAGTTCTTCAACAAATTGGACTGATACATACCTCTGTTTCTTCCGACTCGCCATTGGAGACAACAGGGGTTGCCCACCACAAGTGACTCGCCAGGTAAACAGCGCGACATTGATCAGGCTTGCGCAGCAGCTTGCTTCCGTGCTGTGCGCATTTGGTAATAAGTGTGTCGTAGTTCTCTTTGCCAAAGTTACGTGTCTGATGGAGAGCAGTGGCAATCAGACAAACAGCCTGGAATTGAGCTTTCGAGTCCGAGACAGCCTCTTCGTAAACCGTGAAAGCCTGTGCGAAGAATTCATATGCAACCTCCTCGAACCCAGCTTGATCAGCTGTTTGGCCTGCAGAGGCGAAAAGGCGCAGAGCCATCTCTGCAGCCCCAGAGCCATTGACGCGGGTATACAACGTGCTGAGCGCTGAGTGCATAAACTTGAACAGAGCATTACTCTGTGTCTCCCAGTTATCGTCGAGGTGCTCACGCTGCTTGAACTTCTTCGCCAGCTTCATGCATGCTGTGATAAGAGGTGGTGTGGTCGTGCGAATACGCTCATTTCCGTCCGAGTAAGCCTTTCTCGTCATTTGAAGCAGCTTGAACTGAGTATCATTATCATCGGCCTGCAGCAAATGCACGATCCTGGCGAGCCATCCCTGCTCCTCCATTGTCTCATCCGTCTCCACAGGACGCCTCTGAGCAACACCTGGATATCCTTGAGGTGCCTGGGAGCCCTCTTTAATTAGAACTTTCAGCACCTCCAGTACGTTCTCGAGCTGCTCAGTAGTTGAGATCTTGGTCTGGTTTTTGAGCAAAGTGCGAGCGACGCCACCAGCAACGGCGCGACGGGTGGGGTATGATTGCGACTGGAAAAGAGGAACGTAGGTTGGGAGAGATAAAGCAGTGAACGTGGAAACATATCGGCTAAGGGGTGCTTGTAGAAGAGCAAGTAGGCTCTGCTGAGCAGGCGGCGAGTGAAGATCGGCGTTGTTGATGTTCTCTCGAACCTTTGTGGTTGCGTAAGCTAGAATTTGGTCGACATAATCCAGCCTGTCGGGATAAATGTTAAGGGCAAGATTGCAAAGTGACACCAAAAGAGCAATAATGTCGGGCACAGGGAGATGCTGGGCCTCGACCAAGTTCTTGACTTGAGCGAAGAACACCTCGTAGAGCTGTACACTGTCTGTGATGGAGTTTTGTCCGTTGACGGCAGTTGTTTCTGTATCCGCAACTGAAGGCGTAGACTCGGCGAGTGTGGTGGAATCGTCGGTACTGCTCTCACCTGCAGCTTCATCAGCAGTCTCATCAGTGGTTTTGGCCGTTGTTTCGCCCTCGCTCTCAGGTGTCTCGTCACCATCTGCAGACTCAGAGGACTCAGAGGACTCAGAGGGCTCGGCCGAGTTATCATCCGCCTCAGTAGGCTTAGATCCTGAAGGTGATTCCGGCTTTGTTTCCTTCTGAAGGTTGACCCTCTCCAGTAGTTTTGCGAGAGCATCCGCTTCAATTTGGGCTCTATCATCCGACTTCTCCTCTGGCCCATCGCGCTCGGCATACTCGGATAGTCGGTCCATCAATCCAATAACAATAGCCTTGACATTGACGTGAGGGTTGAGCCGGGAAACGGCACCAAGGAATTGGTCCAAGGTGTGCAGGTGGAATTCGTCTGGGAAAACTTGCGTAATCACCTCAAGGAGATACTCTTGGGCGAGAACGTCCCGACATTGAACCACCTGTTCTAGCAGAGGTGCCAGAATGCTCGACTTGTACGTCTCGAGA
The DNA here is from genome assembly GCA_025948275.1 of Fusarium avenaceum. NCBI lineage: Eukaryota > Fungi > Ascomycota > Sordariomycetes > Hypocreales > Nectriaceae > Fusarium > Fusarium avenaceum. The sequence continues at coordinate 4,489,717 of CP109670.1, read as the reverse complement.
TCAACGAGTTGACTTAGGCGTACAATGTTGCTGCCAACTAGGAGCTGCAGCTCCTTTCGCTCCCGAATCCTCTGTTCGCGTTCTCTCGAATGGCCTTGATGTTGTAGTCGAACCCACAGCTTGTTCATCTCGACGAAATTCGTAAGCACAAAGTTGATGGAATCGCTAATATTGCCTTCAGGACCATCGCTCTCGGTTGTCGGCAGGAAGTCTCTCGCTTGACCGGACAGGTAATATCGAAGGAAGAGTCCACGGATAGGGTGTTGAACACCTCGGCTCATGTCCATCATGTCCTTCATAAGCTCCTTGACAGGCGCATCCTCAATGGCCATGTATGCCGTTCCCACGGTAATCATGAGATACAATCGTGGAACGATATTGCCGGCATATTGAACAAGCTCGTAAAGGTCGGCTAGGTGGTTGACAGGGTGGTTTTCGCGAAGGTGAACGGACAAATAGCGCAAGGCGTCAAATACCGACATGTACAGCTCGTAGTACTGCTTGGGACCGAGACTGCTGGTGCGAAGCTCAGAAACTAGAGTCGAGCTACAAATAGTCAGTGATACCATTCAGGGGACTGAGCTATGATGGCGCGCGGCACAATTATCGACATACCAGCATTTGAGCGCATCCATCAGCTTGCCAGGCGTGTCGAGACATTTGCGCATCAGGGACGTCTGCTGACGCACGGCAACGAGAGCATCTTCGAGCAGACGAGCCTGGTCCTCGGGGGGAGCTGGTGTGGCCATCTTGTCTGATTATAGCGGCGGGGTAGCTTGGAGCAGGTCGAGACAAGCCAACTCCTAGCAATTAAAGAGAATGCGACAATGAAAGACGCAATGTTGAAGAGGACGATATAGGGAATCGGGTCTTGAGCGGAGGTGCCGGGTTGTCGTCGATAGGTGCGTCGCATACAAGGCGCAGAACGGGAGCGATGACGATACGGGGGGAGGCTGAGATAATGGGTTGAGGTGGGCCTTAACGTTAGCTCTCCATAGCACACAGCGGATAATGGCGCTGTACCTGCTGGTTTTTAGGCGGCAGGGACACCAGCTTCAGTTCATCCCGCCCCAGCCACCGAAGCATCCTTGACTCGATTCCGGTAATAACTCCTTGCGGCGCAGGAATGGCTCCAGCTGTCACGTGGCGGAACTACCTATGCTTGAGCTGTCGAAATGGATTGATTAACTTATAAGGAGGTCACTTCCATGGCAGCAATTAGCAATTGCATACATTTATATGTACCTTAACTGTTGCTGATATTTCAACCGATTACTACACTCTTTCATCAAAAAGTCGATTCTCTGTTCTTTTTTATTGTCGTTAATTCATCGAAGATGCTGATGCTATGATATTTCCCACATCCTAATAGCCATGACCACAATCAAATATAAACAAACTTCCTGTACTTTGCCCTCGCTGCGCCAGCTACCTCAACGCCTTCCCATCTAAATCCCCATATCTATCCTTTCAACCTCTTAACTTGTCAAACACCCATTCCGTTGGCATTTCCTGGATCGACCAAATACTCCAACACCGCAATATTGTGGTTGTCCAACTCGAGCGGGAATCCCAAGATCATCGCGGAGAAACTCCACCAACGACGTATCAATCGAGGATGAGAATGCGGCAAGGACCAGCATCATGTTCGATTCGGGGTGCGATAGGTTATGAATATCTGCCACAATTACCACCTCTTTGATCGACCTGATAGACGCCAGTTCCCGCGCCCACTCCAGGCTCTCATGGCGAGTTGTGTATAATAGGCGAAAGTCAGACACTGTCAAGCTCTGCGGCCCGTCCCAAGGCCCTCGTGGCCGAGCGCCTTCAATGACAAGCGTCAGCTTATCCAAGCTTTGCAAGCTCCGTAACGAACGACAAACAGAAGGCCAGTCGTATGAACCTGGCTCTACAGCATTTGTCGGGCTGCTCTTGTAAAGGCTGATCTCGCGGACTAAGTCTCTAGTGCGTGGCGTCTTATCGGCGAGAAAGGGCACCACGGCCTCGAGGTCTTCTCCAAAATGGAAAGCATGTCTCGTGTACAGGAAATGAGACGCTTCCTCTCGAATTTTCCTGTTGATGTGCATGATCGCGGTATGCATCACTCGATGGGGTTCGGGGTCGGCGCAATATGTCGTTTGGATTGACTTTTTTGCGACAGTCCGCTCCATTACATGGTACGCTGAGCGTTGACTCTTGGAGCAGCGCGCCTCATATTCACTCCTCGTTTGGTTTCGGATCGATATATCTTTTGTTCCGCCATTGTCAAGGAGATAGTCGTATATCAACATACGAATCTCAGGAGGGATCTGCATCAGCATAGGTTCTTCAACCATGATGATTGAGCTGATTCACAACACTCGCAATTAGAAGTAGGTAATTGAGCGACTTGGAAGAGACTTTCAGCTGAGAAAGAAACTCGTTTCGAAAAGAAAAGGGCTCGGTGATGTCAGTCTCTAGTGATCGGACTAGTCAGTGGTGTCGACGAGCACTAGCACAATGGTTGAGAATGACGAAGAAAGCGAGGGATCTCACGTCAGAGGCCGATGTTAGCAACACCAAAAAAACATAATAAGGACAGCACGATAACACCAACCAGTGGCAGCGAGACAGATATTTATGTTTTCTTTCCCGGCGGCGCAAACCGATCAGCAAATCGAAGGGGTCCGTCCATCAAGGTGCCCGCTCACTCCCGGACCTGTATGACCTATCTCATGCCGGCCTTGTCAACCTTTTAAGCCAATACAGATCTAAATCATTCTGGTTTGAGTCGCGCTGGACACAAAATTACAACAGCTCGTTCTGGTTCCCTTGCCGTCGGTGTGGCATCCATCTCCGTCCCCGCCAAGCGGCCAACCGTCGCTCTTATCTATGGCGTTGGCTTTTGACTAGTGCAGCAGCTTTATCCCATATACCTCGCTGCGAAAACATGATCTTGCTTGAAGTACGCTCGGGTGGTTTATGTTCCAGCCAATATCTATTGCTTCCTTTTTTGTTTATATGATGACACGCCGGGCAGTTGAACACTTTTATCACATTTTGTGCAACATTTCGGCTTTTCACTAACACAAAAGGTGGAGTGCAAGCAAGACCCTGCAGACGAGACCATTGTCCGTCTTGTTGCGGATAGCGACCCTCTTATCCTTAGAATGCATCAAGATCCCCAATCCCTCCCCACCACCAATACTCCATCTGCACTGTAACTACGGAGTAAGTTTTCTAAACTCCAAATGAAGAGCTTGGACTAAGAAACATTTTCTTTCTCATTCTCCGCCTATCATTGGCGGACTTTCACTCCTTGGTATCGTGATAACAAGGAACAAAGAGATGGGCTTCGAGGAACTTCAGCTATCTAGGTACCTACGGTGACATAAGGGCATCCTGCTCAAGATCCTTCTTTGTCTTTGGTTTAGCTAGTCACGAGGCTACCCAAGAAGAACAACGATGATCTCATAACCTTGAGGCTATCGATCCCTTTCTGGTCATGAACGCCAGTAGTTTCATAGTGTCAACTGACTCGCTCGTTGACCTCTCGAAAAAAGCTTCACAGGGGGTCTTAGAAAGGTATACTGCCTATAAATTTTCTTCGAGGCCCTTGTTTCAAACCGTACAACTGAGGGCTGCAACTTTTCATTTGCTTTTCAAGGTAGTCGCTGTAAGCGGTGCTTGCTTACGTCGCATCACGACTTATATTGTACTTGCTCTGTATCAAATGCCGAGTCATGCGCCCCGGAAAAAGGCGCCGTCAATGGCGATTCTTTTTCGGTAACAAACTACGGACTTGGCAATGGAAACGACGGCAGGTTCACGTTATTTGTCTATTGGCCTCTATACGCCCTTTTGAAGACGATCGCAACAGCTAACAGGGACATGACATATCAAGAAGTCTGGAAAGCTACACAGGGCAATGGAAAATTAACCAAGATTATTCATGTTCCCTGGAAGTGGATCATCGTAATGGTTAATATCAAGGAAGAAATAAGTGACAGTAAGGATTCCCTTTCTTATTGTGGTGGGCCAGGTACCATCGGCTTTGAGCAAGATGAAGATGTTGAGAAACAAGTGCAGAGCATTTTCGGGCGATGTCAGGGAAAACACTTCTCCAATGATTGAGATGTAGAAGTCTCCAGGATTCTCCAGAATCTATCATATACCAATGTTCCAGCGATAAATAGTCGCCGGGTCCAGGTGCAGATGTCGGAGAATCTCGCAAAATAGCGGGAACATCTTACAACAGACATCCAGATGCTGGCTTCTAGAAAGATAAATAGGATCTTGGTGGATCGTCATCCTTGCTAGCGTATGCTGCAAGTTGCGGTATTAGCTAGACACTGCTGACTACGGATCTGATGATGACCAAGAGCCGCAAACTCAGTAGTCTACTTACATACAACGGATCTTTGAAGCCATAGGGTCCTATCAAAGAGAATTTGTTAAGCACCCGCCGGGAGTAAACAGGGATACGCAGAAGTGAGTCGGAGATATGCCCAGACAGTTCTACATTCGAGACGCTCGCGCGTCGTTTGGCGATGCTCAGTTCATTATTGATGCATTCGACTCAACATTGCCTCACCTTGCTGCTGCTGGAAACTCTGGACAATGGGGAACAAAACCAGTCTCTAAAAAAGAAGGTTTCATACAAGGAATACATGATACTGTTGCGAAGTCAGAGAACTTCCTAGAGTCGGGAACTGGGGACCCGGTGAGGGTTTTCATTGCCGAGACTGAGGATGATCAATCTGGATCAGAAACTCTCAGAGGCGATGAACTATCCAGAAGGTTGGACAAGAATGGAAAAGTCCTTGTGTCTGTTGGATTTGTCAAGATTCTTAATGAACAGTTCGTGGGCTATCTCAAGGCATCGGAAAGTTTGAAGGATGTTGTCACACCCGCGACGGAGAAGGGCAAGTTTGTCTTTCTGCAGTACCTCGTCACCGACCATCGAGTTGGTAATCAGCGGCGGGGAGCTGGGGCTGCTCTTCTCCAGAAGGTGAAAGAGTATACCGCTGAGCACAGTTGGAAGACCGTTTGGATTGACTGTTGGGATGGGGGTAATGGACAGTTGGTACAGTATGTTCCATCTAAAACCTCTAAGAACAATGTTCTTTGGATTTGACCCTTGTATTGACAATTGCTAGATACTATGTCGATCGAGGATTCCAGGTTGTTGGCAGCTTTGAGGATAGTGACGAGACAGACGAGACACCGTGGAAGGGCAAACTTCTTCGTACAGACTTGATATAACGAATGCTACCACCGCGACAGAATCTCACTCATTGTTCCCGACTAAATACTTTCCCCTAATCTTCCAGAGGGACTGTGTCCGAATAGCATCCAAAGAGGGGATTCCGTCCTCCCACGAGTTCAGCATCCGATGATAACTTTCGCAACTCTTGCTCCTCTTCCTTGCTGAGCTTCACTTCGGACGCCCCCACGTTCTCCTCCAGATACTTAATCTTCTTAGTGCCCGGAATCACGAACACATTCGGGCTCTGCTCCAAGAGCCAAGTCAGGGCTAGCTGCGAAGAAGTGCAGCCCTTGGTCTTGGCCAGTTCATTAAATTTGTCCACGACCACCAGATTCTTCTTGAAGTTGTCGCCCTGGAAGCGCGAGTAATTCCGCCGGGCATCACTCTCTTCAAAATCGTCAATGGAACGGAAACGGCCCGTCAAGATACCCCGGCCAAGAGGGGAGTAAGCAAACACGGAGATATCCAGTTCTTCGCATGTCTTGAGGAGGTGGGTTCCCGAGGGCCCTTCGATATCAAGTGTCCAAGGGCTGTATTCGACTTGAACTGCTGTGATAGGATGGATGGCGTGGGCACGACGCACGGTCGTAGACGAGACTTCTGAAAGACCGAGATACTTGACCTTTCCCTCACTGTGCGTTGGTCAGCCATCTTCCTGGATCTCTTTCTCTGTGAGCAATGTAGCTTACTCCACAAGCTCCTTCATAGCCTTGACGGTCTTCTCAATGGGTACATCTTCTTGGGCGCGATGCATGTAGTACAGATCGATGTGGTCAACACCGAGTCTCTTCAAGCTGCTCTCGACAGCCTTCTTCACATACTCAGGAGAAGTGTCAACCACGAGACCCTTATCGCCAATCCTTATGGCAAACTTTGTTGCCAGGAAGATATCCTGACGGCGCTCAGGGTGCAGTTTGAACCACTTTCCGACAAGGTCCTCGCAATCGCCATAAACATCAGCTGTATCCCAGTTGGTACAGCCGAGCTCCCAGGCGCGATCTAGGACTTTGAGGCGATCTTCGTTGGATCTGAGGATGTTAGTGAGTGTATGAGCTGCTGGGTGGGAAAGAGTGTGGGCAGGCGTACTCAGGCATTCCATATGCAACGCTTAGACCCATCATGCCAAAGCCAATGGCTGGGATCTTGGGGCCATTCTTTGCAAGTTGGCGCAGAGGAAGTTGAGCAGGAGGAGCCATGACGCAGGTGAAGGGTCAAGAGAGGATGAAATTAGGGGACGGGGTGTATTGATATGGTAGGAAGCCAATTGAAGCTATATGCCTCCTCAGTACAACAGATGGGCACCCTCATTTTATACATGTCAAGACTTTCCCCTGCCCTTCAATGAATCGTCCTATCCAGCCTACGGCAGTTACACCTCTTGACGCAAATGCAGCTAGATTTGTGCTGGTGATAGCAGCCTCCCCACACTTGCGGCCGAGATAATTGCTTGTCTCCGATGCATCGACCATCTTGCATGAATGACTAAGCTTTGTACCTCGGTAGATTCCAACATCCACTAGTACATAGTACTCTGTACTCTGTAGACTGTGCCTACGAAGCTTGAATACCAACGACTTCAACACGGAGATAATGGCGGGTCCGGCGTTAACGTCGAACCGTGGACGAGTTGGCAAACTGGGTTATTGCAATGTGTTTTGGATAGATTTGCTTCATGCTCCGATGACAACTGTAAGCCACAAAGGAAGCCATTAACTAGAGCCAAAGACGGTCTTGGATTCACATCAAGGTATATATACGAAAAGCAAAAGTCGCTATATTACTCTACACGGTCCACCTATTTTGTCTTGCGCCTCGCCTTGAACGTCTTGAGAGGATCCCGCTTCCTTGAGCCAACCTTGAATCCCTTTTTACCCTTGCCCTTGCTCTTTCGATCTTTTCTGAGTGCCACAAAGCCAATGTCACCTGTCAAAGCCTGCTTGCCATCCTTGGGGAGAAGATACTCTGGGATGTGTTTCAAGTGAGCCTGCTGTCTAGCGGTTCGAAGTTCACCATCGTGACGAAGATGACTGAGCTCGGTAGGGTTCTCCTCAAAGTACCTAGTAGATTTATCAGTACAATCTTAGTAGAACTGCACTGTGTTGGAACTTACCGCTTGAGCTTATCACTCTTCAACAGCTCTTGTCGCAGCTCTCGTGTCCGGGCTTCTCGAATAGCAACCTTGGTAACGGCACGGAGGGCATCGTTCATTCGGTATCGGAAAGGATCCACCTGCTTCATGTTGAAATTGTAAGGCTTCACTTCCTTGCCTCGCTTAGCCTGCTGCTTGACGATCCTGGCCATGATCTTCTCGTCGTTCTCGCAAGCTGGGGTGGATGTGGGCATATGCTTTCGGTATAGATCCTTAGGAACGACAAATGATAGAGCCATACCAGTCTGGCCGGCTCGTGCTGTGCGTCCTATTCTGTGCGTGTAGGCTGATGCTGTGGAGGGAAGATCGAAGTTGATGACTGCGGAAACCTTCTTGAAATCAACACCTCTTGATACTCCATACTCCTTATCACCACCCTTGGACTTCTTGACCTTCTTCTTAGGTCGCTTTGCATCCGTTTCCGCATCGTCGTCTCCGTTAACCTGCTTCTCGGCCTCGGTCTCACCAGCTTCGGCGGCTTCGTCGTCGTCCCCTAGCATCTCGTTCTTCTCATCGGCGGCAATAATGATGTCGTAAACATGCTTGTTGAACTCCTCGACAACGTGGACTCGCGAGTTCAGGGGCAGCTCCGAGTTCAAAATACAGCTTCGAATACCGAACTGCTCAAAGAAGAGCTTGAGGCGGTAGCATCGGTCGATATCGCTGACGAAGATGATGCACTTGCCCTTGATCAACTTGAGCTTGAAAATGACGTAGGCAAGGAGAAACTTCTCGTCTTCACCACATCTAGTAGCATGTTAGTAGCTATCCTTTCTTGTGCAACGGTTTATGTAACTTACTTGGCGACAAACTGAGTGATACCCTCGCCTTCAGCTTCCTTCTCCTTTAGATCCAACAATGTTGGGTCGCGTCGGAAGATCCCCTTGAGTGTGTCGACTTCGTCGGTAAGAGTAGCACTCATCATTATTACTTGAACACCATTGGGAACTACTCGCGACAGGTTCTCCAGATCCTCGCTGTAACCATATGAAAGGACCAGATCGGCCTCATCCAAGATGAGATGTGTGAGCTTGTCGATCGAGAGGGAGGACGAGTTGACATTGTGCCAGGCAGTCGAAGGTGTCGAAATGACGATGTCGGGAGAGTTGGAGAGAAGGGCGCGCTGGACGGCGTTGGAGACCTTGTCGGTCAACTTGACAGTGCTGATATCCTTTGCGCAGAACGAGGCAAAGAGCTCGATAGCCTTGAAGACCTGGTCGGCAAGCTCGCGGGTTGGGACAAGGATAATGGCGGTAGTGAAAGCGGTAGAGTCAGTCTATACATATACTTATTAGCAAGAGTCTTCAAAAGTTGCATGTAAACTTGAACGTACAGCTTTGCGCTTCAGAATACTTGACAGCAGAGGCAGAACATATGCTGCCGTCTTTCCAGAACCACAGTCTGCCTTGGCGAGAACATCCTGTCCGTTGAGAGCCAAAGGAATCGCCTTGCGCTGGACAAGAGTAGGCTTTGCGAACTTCTGCTGAGCGATGGCTTGTAGCAGCCTGGGATCAAGACCGAGATCGACAAAGGAAGTCTCTTCCTCTTGTTTTTGCGCAGACTTTGTAGACTTCTCAACCTCTGTTACCGTAGAATTTTCAACGGCAGGCTCTTCTGTTTGGTCGCGCTTTCGCTTTGTTGATTCCCCCATTGCGAAAGTTATTCGTTGTGTTGTGATGGGTAGTTGGTGTTTTGGCGAAGAAAGATGGCGATTTCTTGCCCAGAGATAATCTTTCTGCTGCTGCTTTCCTCCAAATTTCCAGCGGGTTGAGGGGCAGCTTGGGGGCGGATGATTACATGATTGGTCAAAGAGCCATAGCTTTAACGCCTCTGGGCTTAGTCCACCAAAGTTCAGAAAATGGTTCAGATTTCGAACTTTTTTCTTATCGTGCTTATCAATACATGCACCTCATAACTGGCTAACCTGTTTGGATTGGATACCTTCATAACTACTTGTTCTTATCACTGACTCTAGGGGCTGCAATATGAATCAATTGATGTTCTGCCAAATAATCCGAACATTGCGACGGTATTCTATCGAAATTCATATTTAAGCCAAACACTCATTGAAGACTCTGGATACTGGGCGCCTGCAGGCCGAGGGCCATTTGTCTTTATGTTGCACAGACTTATATACCAAGTGTTATTAAAACAAACCAACTACTGGATTCTTCTGCTATCCTAATTGTTCACTTATTGTATATATAACCCTAGACAGATACTGGGGCGTTATCCATAATTACAATCTGAGGTAACTCTAACATCGTTCAAAGCACGCAGAAAACACTCCAATGTTCGAGGCACTATATAAGCAGAACCAAGTTCAGTGGACAAGCGATCGGCATCTTGTGGACGAATCCCGCGAGTTCAATTTATACATACATAATCTATATCAATTCATATAAAGAGTGAGAGGTCAATGTTGATCGTCAATAAGAGTTATATTCATCCATGCGCTTAAATCGATTCTATCTCGTTCTCGAGATCCCATAATATTACCAACGCTATAAGAAAACTTGCAAACTAATCCCTCATTTATACTTTATTTCATCATTTCTTTTTTCTTTCTTTCTTTCTTTCTTTCTTTCTTTCTTTCTTTCTTTCTTTCTTTCTTTGATCCTTTCTACCACTTGATGACAGGGTTGGGGAAGTACTCGCTGATGAGCTCCATGTAGTAAGGCTTGAGCTTCTCAGCATCGGGAACACCGTCGCTCTTGGAGTACAAGTCGTAGGGGTTGAAGGCGTTGACAGCCTTAAGCATCTCCCAGTCCTTGTCGCACATGAGGTGCTGGTAAGCGCCCTCACGGTGCCAGGGGTAGAAGGAGTGGTATCGGATCATAGCAAGGGCCTCGTCGGGGAGGGTGGACTGGTCCTTGACGACGTGGTAGAGGTACTCGTCATGGCCCCATGAGAGCATGATGTTGTCAAGACCACAGTTAGCGGAGTAGATACCGAACTTTGTGTTGAAATCGGGGTTGGTGGCATCAGGGTTACCCTCAGCGAAGGTCTCGGGGTAAATGATCTTGTCGGAGAAAGCACAGCCAACGGGGAATGTGTCGCCAACAACGTCCCACTGGCCTTGGGTCTCAAGCTCGGGAAGAAGAGCATCAGCTTTCCGAGATCGTGGATGAGGCCGGTAAGCTGCATCCATCGAGGCTTGCCATCGCGGCGGATAGCCTCAGCAGACTGGAGAAGATGCTGGATCTGGGAGAGAGAAGTATCGGGGTCGGACTCGTCAACAAGAGTGTTGAGCTTCTCCATGGCTTCCCAGATGGTCATCTCAGCGCGGGGGCGAGTGGCATTGTAGAAGCGGTTTCGAGCAGCCAGGTTGTAGGCGACTGTTTGCTTGTGGTGCTGCTCGCGGTAGAAGTTCTTGACGCGGTCGGTAGCATCAGCGTATTGGCGGAAGGTGTTCTTGTCCTTCTGCTTGTCAAACTTGGATGACTCGTCGTACTTGATCACATTGACGTCGTCAATCTTGTCGGAGAGCTCCTCGAGGGCCTGGCCATCGTGGCTGGTGAAGTCATCAACAACTGCGCTAGGAGCCATTGTGAAGTATGTGGATGTGTGTGTGTAAGTGAAGGTGTTCAAGGTGGATATGCTTTTGAAGAAGAGTCTTGAGGGTTGTTTATGTGTTTGTTTGAGTTGAGAGTGATAGAGAGGATGATGAGCTTGGAGAATAGATCACAAAGTAGTTGAGAAGATGGTTCTTATGTAGTTGATGCCGAGTCCATCTTTAGCAGTCACTTTCACTTCGAGAAGTTTTCGCTTTCCCCTGTGCCCTCCTTCCCCGCAATATTGAATCTGAAGATGGGGTCATGACCAATCTGGGGCATCTTAGTGGGTGTTTTGCTTTGCAATTCTCGTCGAGTCGGTCTTGACGGTTGAGACTTGGTCGAGATCTGGAGCATGGTGGAACTTTACGGGCAGAGTTTCTAAGTCGGGAGCGTCATATCGGGTTAGACCCGCCGGAGTCAGTGTCACTGAGAACTTCTATTCTCCAGATATGTGCTCTATATGGTTAGCTCCGCCGGTCGTAACCATTTTGGTAAGCAAGAATACCCCAAGGATAACATCGTGGCCTGTGCAGTGGAGTTGCACGAAACATTTACTACAACCCCGCGTATAATTCATCTTGCTAATTTCTTTCTACGTCACGCGGGGGATTGACCGGCATTGTTTCCCGGTTCTACTCCGTAAGGCAGTTCTAGATGTGAAGGACAGCCTTTCAGATCTTGCAATGTTTATCTCGGATGTAAACTACGTCCTAGGCGGCTACATCTGGACCCTGGACTTGGTAGGTAGGCAGATGCAGAAACACCTCCTGATACCCTCCATATCGACGATAGCTGCCTTCAAAAACATATTATCTTTTTGGTAAAGCAAGGCTGCCCGGGAGCTTGTTCGTGTGAGTACAAGCAATTGGAGCGAATGCCATCGTCATGGTGAGCAACTCTTGTGATTGCTAAACCTATCCACTATCCATCTGCCTACTGTACACTTCAGATACGTATCTCCCATAATGTTAACATGGTCGTATTGAAGCTGAAATTACCATTCCTGGTAGTCCCGCAACTCTCTCGTGAACCATGATCTGCTGAGTGGAGTCCCTGTAACGCACTGTTTCTGACTGTCCAAGAATCGTTAAAAGTTCCTGGAATGATTACCATCGGTGGTACCGGTTGTTTGCCCTTGTGGTAATTTTTTCCGAAAGAAAAACGATCCTGCTTCACGCCAAGATCTAGTTCATGAGTTTATTTCGTTAGCTCCGGAGAGGTCATGTCGAGGTGTTGCCCGATTAAGTAAGACTCCCCGGTTATTGAATCATTGTGCAGCGAGTATAAACCCGTTTTTATCAGCCTCATTCTTCACTCTCGCCTCAGCCGGACAAGTATGGTCACTCTAATATTTCTATAATAAACATGCGATATGGTATGAATTTATTGACTCTATCGATTTAAAGATAATTTGGGGTTTTCTTGCCGACGGTTGTTAAACACAATGTGGTATTTACTTCAGCTATGAATTTGGGTATTGCTCTGGTTCAAACGCTCGTCTAACGCCTCATATCCGATTTTTCTTCTTGGTCGTTATTTTCTCATGTGCATGCAAGAACTCATACTTGTAGCATGTTGATAGCTAGGTCTCCCTTTGATGTGGCATCTCTCTGATTTGAGAATCGTAGCAGGCCAATCTCATCCTTACACATGTCTTGATGATAAAACCTTAACCTATACTCTGTCTTGCCATGGTATCGCCAACAATGTCTGACTGACGAGATTACGATGGTGAAATGAAATTCACCGCACCTAAGTCCCATGTTACGTATCTACTATAGTAGACTAGATATATATGTATGTGTGTATAATACACCTAATGTATACGTATTATTTGGGACCTAGCTTGCCAGGCAAAGTGAACACACATGCAGTGAAACGTGACACAGCACGTGCTCTTTATCATTAACTTGTCATCCAGCTACCCTATGTCTGAAGTGGACAGCACAAGTTTGTTACATGAGGCACAGAGTCGCAATCACAAATGTCACGACTTTCTTATCATTACTGGAACATAGTATCTCATATCCTACAGCCGTTCTCATAATTGAGAAACAATATAGAGTAAGCACGAGTCGGTGTAAAGAGTCATTGGGAGCCGGCCCGGTGTTGAAATAGATGACATGAAAGAGCACTGAAATCATTGCGCTTGGCAAACATCATCTTCCTCTGTGCCTGAATGATACACTGAGCATACTTCATATCAAACTAAGGCTTCATACATGAGTTTTGGATTTTATGGGTGTTATGACAATATAATCAATATGCTACGGCGATGGGACCTGAAGTTGATGAATAAATGACCTTATTTTTGTTTCATCAAAACATGGGCCACCCAAGTCTAGCAACACTGCGTTGAATACATTGAAGCGAATATGACTTCAAACGATTCTTCTATAGACTTCTCATCAGTCAATTCGTTTAAGTGGTGCCGGATTTATCAATCAAACTTCTCCAAGGATGAAGCTTAAGCTCAAGTCTGTATCATAATGAAATTAGTTCCTAAATGATAAGTACAAGCACTCACGTCTCTTGTCTAATTTTCCTCAGAAATGTGTAGGATCCCTCAAATTCATCTGATCCTAACCCTATGAAGGAGTGGCAGCTCCATGTTCGCATGGGCAGCTACCATACAGGGCTTTCCAAACATCTGCCAAACTACCCTAATGAATCCACTGAATCTTTCATGGTTAGGTATGAGGTGAAATGGACTCAGAATCATGTAACATCGTTATCGGCTTCTCCTTGTAACATGCCGTTCACTAGCTGGACGGGGTATTGAACGACCAACACCTGGTCTCCTCGAGCAGACATCAACGTGCTCTTTGACTCGATATCCAGGTCTAACCGCCTAACTATGACAAAGAGGCTTGATGTGCAGCAGGGATAACCCCCCCCCACTGTCATTACAAGACGTATCTCTTCGCAGGGAAGGAAACAACATGCATCAAGATATCCTTGTCGATTTAAGGCTCGCACGAATACATGTCAAAGCGGGAGCCGCGTAACAAACATGAAACCTCGGTCCCAAGCTTAATTCTCTTCAGCAGCACGCTGTGTCTCGATCTGACATGTTGAAGTCGGGATCGCCAACCGACACAACGACCGGGACCTGTCCGACATTCACAGCCGGCCTAGACACTGGTCATTTCCGAGGCTTACGGAATAGCCGCAACTGCAAGTCAGAGTAGCATGGTGACATTCTGGCAGTTGAGTATCTTGCCTGAAAGTCTCTGCCGGAGTACTGATCCTTGCAGAGTTGCAATCATGGGCTCGATCGATTGACGGATGAAATTGTTGAGGATCAAAGAATCAACTGCCGGTTGCCTGTCAAAGTAGGATGGTTCCTCTTACTCCGTACTGAATTGTATATTGAACATAAACCTGGAAGAGACTTGGCATCTTGTGTGTATCTCTTTCAAAAGCAAAAAAATAGGGATAACCCTTGATCTATGGACACTCCATGGACTATCCACAAAAGCTAAGAAAATGATCGGAATACTTACCACACGCAGACCATGCATCCTTGTAAATCTGGTGTTCGTTTGCCAGCCGCTCAGTCGCACATTGGCCCAGCCGTTAGCTGGAATAAGAGAAAAGTATTTGGAGCCATCAAAGCTTAGAGAATTCTCGAAACTGTGCCGGACATCCAGGCGCAAGCAACAGTCACCATATGATCAGTGCTGGCTGATCCGCAAATAGTAACAATCTACGGATATGGAGTTGTAATAGATGCTGAAGGAGCCCCTGTAATCTCTGTCACATCCATGTCGCTGATCATGGCAAGGGTAAGTCTGGATCGCACATTGGAGGTTCTTATCAGAATCCAATCCCTTGTTGATAGCAACGGTATTTGTGTTTGAGTACTGCTGTCTTGTGAGCAGATAAGTACATACTTGCACATGCAGATCGCCATGGATAGCTCTCCTATCTTGATCGACACAATTGCCGGGTGTGCTTGGTTCCTTGACTAATAAGAATGAGTTCCCCGACATCCGGCATCCTAGTCTATCGGGTACTGAGCCCGCCAAGACCCTGGCTTCGTCAGCCCGAGATACACAATACATCCATGATATCGCGGGGCGTATCTGGGACTCTGACCTGTCGCTTGGATACAGGGTAAAGCATCGATCACAATCACTGGTGTGAGCAGTTACTCGATGGGTGCTTTTTGTTGGCAATTGAACAAGTCTTTCATTCTTTGCAGTATGTGTACGTCGGCTGGGGATCCGATGTGTCAGCCAGCCACGATTGGAGGTGTCTGGGCCACAGAGGGAGGACTTGGTGAGTTGCCACGGCCAGGTTGAACACAATGTAACACAGACGCAGACGTAGACGCCCCCCTGTTCCATATCCTTGTCCATAGAGCGAAAGTGTGGAAAGAATCTTCCGCTTTGACAATCGGAGCTCAGTTAGCGGAACGTTGCCAACTATTCCCGTAGCTGTGCACTAGGGCACTAGGGGACTGATGAGACGAAAATAAGTTGTATCTCAACTTAGTGTAGGCGCCGGATAAAACGGCCTCTAATGTTAAAATCAAACCATGCATTGAGAAGCTTGGGCGACGGGCGCGGTCAGAAGCGGACACCTCTTGGCAAAATCCATTCGACAACAGTTAACGATATCCATCCTTACGTCGACGTCTGATCAGATCAAGTCTGACCGTTTTGGTCCTGGCTAGGATTACTAACAAGACCATGACAAATCTCTTTGAATTGCCCAATCGAGTAAGACGTGCCAAAGGTTACGACACAGCTGCCGTGAACAAAGTCCATATCAAGTCCATGCGAAACAAACATATATCGCGAATAAACGGTTGCAAGGGTATCGTAGTCAGTTGACAGTTCATACGCTGAGTAGCATTGTGCAACCTGGCTTTTCATGAGGTGGCAATGCAGGAAGACGCAGAAAAAGATATGACAATAATTGCCGAAGCTGCCGTCTGCAGCGACATGAGGTCACATGCATGGCAACAACTTTCTGTCTCCATAGAAGAGTATAACCGCGAGAGATTCGACAAAACAGGTTGAAAAGGGCTAGGTGGGTAGCGTAGATCAGTAGCCGTCCCTGACCAGCATCTGAGGTGCCGCTTTCAGTCGGCGTACTTCTGACTGCTACGCAGTCCGCGTGACAAGAACTTCAAGAGAATTTGCGCGTTGGTCCGAGTTGGAAAATAAACAGCTTATGTCTGTCTGTCTGCCTGTAGACCAGGGGCCAGGGCGCAGTGGTATGTGAAGAGGATGGGTAAACCATAAATCCATGCTTAGAAACAATGTCGAGGCATGGAGGCTGAGAATATGAACCTTCACGGACCAAGCCCCGTGCAACGTCGAACCACTTCACTCATCCTGTCACCCTGTGGCGCGACCTGCATGTGTATCATGCAGTGCATCAACCCCTTCTTCATACTCACCCAGGAAACGGTTATGTGAGGGTGTGATGTCAAAGACATCGAGTCCGCGAGACCGCGACCCCGATGACAGGTGCCATTTTGTCAGAATGAACATGGCCGATGGTACTGCAGCTTAGCAGCCCGTTCAAACTTTGCTACAGACAGGGGTCATTGCTGCGCCAATCCCATGTTAGCAGAGACAATTAGAAGCCACCCTCTTCAGGAACATGTTGAACCGTGGATGGCACAACGGTCGGAAATTGTGAGGTTCATGGCTAATCTTCTTTGGTAAGAGATCCGTGCGCGAGACCAGAGGGTGTTCACCTCAAGGTGTGGTCTCTTGTCGCCTTTGCAGGCTCGGAAACATCTGCCATGACATCTGAGATAGCTCCAAGTCTGCCCAACAAGCTTGGGTCGAAACGTGTCCTTGGGAATTAGCTGCCCATGAAGAGAAAAGAGCACACAATCCCTTTTTGACATGCAACTCTCCAAGGGCCACCGCATATAGTTCGTGGATCCACGCGAGCATAGTAATGAATTGCTTAATATGTATCCGGCGATCCGCGTACCTGCGATATTGACCAGTCAACAAGTTTGTGCAGGACAGTCAACAGCCCTACGAAGAAATGAGACTGCCGATTTGTTCCTCGGACCCGAAAGGATGATGGGAACAATCTTGGCTTCGGCGATTTGCAATCAGGCCCCGTTGGAGTATTTCCGAACTGCAGTCTAAGGGCTCTAATAAGGTGGGTTTCAGCCTTTCAGGTCCGGAAGCCACATCGTGGAGACATTTGATATTTGCTTTTTCTTAGACGCCAGAGAGTACTAGTGTCGAGACCGTTGTCGATGCTTTCTCCGATGCATTGCGGTTCATTTCTCTGCTAATTCAGCTTGGCTTGACGATGCATACCTGCATAGTAAGCGATCTTCGAGGAACCCACGCTTCAAAGTGCCCGGGCACGGAGTGATCGCTGTGGTGGAGGGTTGGTCGACATGGCAGTAGCCGTAGCCGTAGCTGTGCTCTCTGGCGATTCCTGGTCGACGTTAACGGTACAGTACCCAGCCTTGACGTTCTTGGTTTAGTCCCAATTATGAGCCGAGCTTATGGTGTAATGGAGACTACTTAGCGGCCTCTCGACTTTATACTCATCACTCTCTATCGGCGCCCTCCGGTAATAGCTTGTCCTGTTCTCCGGAGCTTATCTACCTTTCACCCACGAAGCAAAACAAAAATCCCCAACAGCATTGGCCTATTCCTCAACAGGGATAAAGATCACTGCGGGCACCAGTCGATCCCGGAACACGAAGTGGGCTTGAGAGTTGGAACCAAGATATTGGCTAGCTTAGCTTAACTTAGCTTAACCGATGCCAACGCCAGAGCAAGGAAATACGCCCTGAGTCGTCCTGGTGATGTACCAACCGTATATAGTAGGAGTATTGGCAGCAGTGCTGCAGGTAGACTGAACTGCCCGACCAACTGCGGAGGACGAACAGTTTTTCTGCTCTAATGAGGCAAAGCTTTGAATGTTGCACTCACTCAAAGGCTTGGTGTTACCAGGGTGCCAGGCCATTGTAACTTGTGGCTACCTGAGATGCAAGAGCCACCAGGAATGAGCAAGCCAACATATTAGTTTCGCCATTCCCTCGCCCATTTCTTTTTGTCTTGGTTCTTGCACTACTGGACAGCGACCGTTTTGTTCCTGCAGGGCACGACAGCCGCCAAACAAGGTACCAAGAGTATGAATCCCAAACCCTGCAATGGAGACGTTATGTTATCTCCTGGGCTAGTATTTGGCAATGGCCAGAAGAGTCGTGTAACGCCCCGCCTTGTGGGTGAGACAAAGCACAAGTCTAAAATCGGCGTTGGAGCTCCAGGCACTAATGAAATGGATCAGACAAACGGCCACCCAGTTCCCAGGAATTGGATCTCAAAAAAACCTTATATTTGGTGGCTCGCTGCAGAAACAAGGTCTCGACCGGTTTGCGCCAAAAGCGCCATCCACGATCATCCTTGATCCACGATATGCATGCACCTTACTGCAGCATGGTGGCGTCAATACCGTAACGAGCTTACCCAGGTAGCCAGGTAAGCTGAGGTACTGGACGGAGGTACTCCGTATTGGTAAACCAATTTATAAAGGTACAACTCAGCCACCAACGATGCTCCCATGTTTTGATCGAGTGGCCAATTATCGTTATCTGCAGTGCTGCCCGGCAGTTGCATTGTGCTTCGACCTGGTAGCGATTTCGTGGGGTTGTAAGCCCTTGATGGAGGAGTCTCGTGGGAAATGCTCGATTTGTGATTTCGTGCTTCCATGGCCTTGACGATTGCTAACAATTGGGTTGTCAGTTGCCTGACAAAGTCCCAAGCGATTTGCGCATGAGCCACAGACTCACTCTATACCATGATTAGCGGGCGTTAGGTGGCTGATGCCTCAATCATCCGATGTCACGGTGAAGCCTGATGTCCTTTCAACAACTAGCTCGTCGCTATTTACACAACTCAAATCCCAAGAGACCGTCCAAAACGCTTTTAGTCTTTTAGAGGTTCAAGGGATGGGGATGTTGGAGCGATCACCTGGGTCCGAGCTTAGTGCCTGGTTGTCGTCTAGCCTCGAATTTTATCCACCTCGGATGCAGAGAGTTATGAGCCGGGCCCTTGGATCCATAACTTGTCAAGGGTCAAGCTTTCTTTCCGAAGCACTATTCTTTATTAGTGCTTTCCCTCTCCGGCCGAGTAGGAAGTGGTGATTGATTTGCATGCCGCTTGAGCTCGGCCGCCACAGTCTTCATTCAATGCAACTCCCTGTAAGTATTATAATGAGAGGCATTGCAGACGCATCAATTGCCTCACGGAGCTAGGTGTATTTGACTCAGATCAGTACCACCCAACCTCAAACTAGCGATGCCGAAACCGCCTCATCTTGACCAGAGGCAAGAACGAGTTCTCGAACTTGCTCTGTGCTACAAGAACTGTAACGTAGAAAGATCGCCGCACTATGGCTTAACCTTACGCGTAGCTATGCTTGAGATTTGCAAGTCAGTGTGGCTCTTGATAGAGGCCGGGACTATTGAGACTTGGCCAAGTCTCGTCCACATGAGATGTATCATGTCAGCATCCATTCGCCAGGAGCAGTAGAATTCAAACGCCACAGTCCCTGCTTCCAGGCACAACGGTTTATGAATTTCTGCATGCTCTTCCCTACAGCATGAAACTCATTCCACCCAGGATGAGGAGTAAGATGGCCGAGTGCTGCAAACCACATCTTGTTCCCTGCAAGACCTAGCATGGTCAATGGATCAAGTGAAAGCGCCCGAGAGCTATTGGTTGTGTTTTGAACCTGCAAGAAGCTGGCGCAGAGCCCAGCATCTCTGAGGGGACGTGGGCCAGGAGCAGCTCCCGAAAGTAGACCGGACCAATGAGACGGAGAAGATCTGAGGGCCAAGAGACTTGAGGGGCTTGATGCTGACCCAAGGTGGTATCCCGCGAAGCAATGGCGGGCGACTTTTGAAGCTTTTCCATTTTGACCAAAAGTCTATTTCCCCTCTCACGGACTTGCCTGGACCATGTCGTCTCCGCTGCTCGAGCCTAGCCGAGTACAACGTACTGATGCCAGTGAAGCTGATGTTTTTATTGTGGCTGTACCGGGATGGAAGCTGCCGTGCGTATTTTGATGGAGCCGTTTCTCTCAACAAGCGTTGAGCGCGGCGCCCTATGTTCTTTGTAAGAACTAGCTGCAACGCAGCTCGAATCGAATCTGTCATATATTCAGTGAGAGCCCCCTCTTTGAATCGCCAACCTCACCCGATCTTCCTTTCTTGGGCTTTACATTGTTGTCATCACCCAAAGATCCAATCTTTGTTCCGCTGTATAAGCAGCCAGTAAAGCACCACCTTCTCACCAATAAGAAAAGGATTGCAGTATCTGTCTCGGCTTTCAAGCGGTATCCTCCCCCAGCCGCTTCAAGCAGCTTATCCTAACGATCGACTTTGGTCTGTTTGGTCAAATAGACAATACAATCTCTCATGGCTACCTTCGTACACCCTTATCCTTATACCATGGACGTCCCATTCGGATGTCCCATGAGTGTCATGGCAGCAACCCCGTCGCCAGGATACGCGTTGACGCCTTCTTCTTACTATACCAGAACTCCATCACCCTCCACTCGAGGCAATATAGGACACCAGCCCATTCTCGGCCAAGTCCAAGATCCTTCATTCTTTGAAGAAGCAATGGGTGGCTCACCTGTTCCCCTGGAAGTATCTTTCGGCATGATGCAAGCGCCCCTCCAATACAATGCCGCACCAAAGGCGTACAATGATCGTTTAACTTCATTGCCTATACTGCCAAGTACCGAGGCTGAAAGAAAGCCCACTCGGCGGGCTCGAAACCGAAAACACTTGCTGCCTGGCATAAATGGCCCAGAAGACGTGAGCGACGCAGTCGCTGCACCAAGCCCTCCCCAACAGAAAAAGCGTGGCCGCAAACCTAAAGGAGAACCCAAAGACTCATACAAGGTTCACCAAGATATCGGGCTTGATGAGGACGATCTTCCCAAGGATCCGCGGCGTCGACGTATTCTTGAGCGTAATAGGATAGCTGCCACCAAGTGTCGCCTTCGAAAACGGGATGAAGCATCCGCTCTGGCTTCCCAAGAACAGGCCATGGAGGACCAGAATCGATATCTTTCCTCATGCTTCGACTCTTTGACTGCTGAGATATATCACCTGAAAACACAATTATTGCAGCACACAGATTGCAACTGTGTACTAATCCAGAAGTATATCGCCAATGAAGCCAAAAGGACAGTCGACGGTCTGAGCTCCTGCACCTCGGCGTTCCGGCCTGACAATGACCCGACGAGTCCATTTCGTCGAGGTTCATGTAACAGTGGTACCAGTCCCTCAGACTCACTAGGTGTGCCTACTCCCGAGTTTGAAGGAGTCTCCCCAGCTTGGTCACATCCCTTCCCAACAGGCCATGCATCGCCACCAGAGGTGGGAGACGAGGTATTCGACATGTCGATGGATCAGCACAAAAAAGGATCAATTTTCATGCATGACCCGTCACTTGTCAGTATGGTGCCATTCCATCACCCCGAGTCCGAGGCATATGTCGGTATGGGACCTCCGGCCCACTCTCTTGATGGAATCGCCTGGAACCAATCTTGGGGCTTCTAGTAACGAATTTATGATCTCTCGACACCGTTTTGGAAACGGTACAATCAGCTCAGGTGAACAGAACTGACTGGAGACTATCCATACCGAAGCTTCTCTGTGCCTATGAGCGTGGAAGGCAATACAATTCTAGGGTTCAGCGTAGGGTTTTGTGAGCGTTCTGTCTGACGGAGGTTAGCTAGTGTTACAACTTCTTTTCCCAAATCAATTCAAAAGCTCTTTGAGATATTCATACCTTTGAACAGAAATTAAATGTGCTTATTTGGTAATCGTAACTCACCCATCTTGTTACCAATGCCTTTCCCGACATCAAACACCAAAGCTTGAGTCCCAAAAGATAACTCTGACTCCTGAAACTCAATGGCTTGAATTATCGCTATCAATAAATACCGCCTTGCAGTTTACTGCCCGCCTATAGTCAGAAGATTCCGGTGAAAGAGTTGTGCTGGACCTTTTCAATGACGTTGAGGGCTGAATGATGTTTCGTGGAGTCAAGTTGAAACATCGTAAGGCTATGCCTAACCGCATCAAATGCCTAAATATGAGGTGGACCGCTGCAATGCCGCCCACCAGATCGAAGAGTGTGGGGTTATCCCAGATCCCATAGTTCCCCTGCAGCTAATCGAACGTCTGCATTGCAAGGGAACATGCCCGATATGGCGATGGCAGAAAGTGACCCACCAGGTCGACATATCAAACCTCCGACCATCGCAGACAATTTGTACACCATGGTTATGTATGGGAAGATCCATGACTGAATAAGCGGAGCAGGGTTGTGGTTTGTGGGCGCATATAAGACTCTCGGCACGAAGGTCAACTGGCGATTGAACGAATGCTTGGTCATAGAAAATAATGGGCTGATTGCTAGATTTTGATATGAATGACGGGCGCTGCCTGCGTGCTTGATGCGAGAGACTGTTTGTCGACTTGTGACAGTGATGAGTTTTCTCTTGTGGGACTGAAAGTTATATATTTGTGTCTGTTCATCTGCACTTGCGTCAGACTTTGAACACATGATGATTGCCTGAGTCGTGCAGGTTGTCACAAAGTCTGAATTTGACAGAAAGTGGAACGGCTGGAAACCGGGGGGACGCGAACAGTTGAATCTTAGTCTGATGACTGATGCGGCAACTCATGGAGAGAACTTTGCAGACACAACACCAAGCGGCTCGCGATAGGTATTAAGCCTCATCAAAGGCTGGGTAAGAACCAGCAACGGGTTTTGAAGATTCCCTCGTCGGTTGGCAATCCAGCGGTGACGGCATTACGTTCCCTGGGACAGCCTTGGTGGTCCCAATTTCAGGGGTGCGATTTTGCGAGGCGATCCAAATCACTGGGAACCGGTAATACGCCAATCAGCCTTCGCAAGGCTTGTGGGCTAGTAAAACATGGCCAGACTGAAGTGGATAGGGATGGCTTCGAAGCGACTAAGGTATCCTTGTCGGGAGTTAACGAAGTATCCCCCTTGAGAAGTTAGGCCACTTCGAACTCTGCTCTGAATTCTATTTCAGCTTTGGGTGTTCCGCCAAAGTTAACCGTACTTCTTCTCCTTCTTTGTTTCTTGAAATGAGTATTTAGGCAGCTCAATAACCGAAATTTGAGATTTAACTGGCCTTGGCCATACAGAGTTAGCAGATCTCCTCGCTTAACTTATCCTCCTGATCGTTTAACATACGGAGTGTTCCCCAATTGCGTATAACAGCAAAGCGGGCTCCAAGTTTCATCTGCAAGGACCGAGGCATAATTACCTTTCGATTATTATTTTTCAGTTCCGATACACTGCTCATGGTTCGAACGTAGGCAGAATTCCCTTTAGGCGGCTTTGGGCGAAGTAAAAACCGGCAAAATTTAGTAGACAGAAACAGCTGTCGAAAAAGCTCCTGACGAATAATACTGGCTGCAACTCAACTTCGTGGCGAATGCATCACGAGGAAAGGAATGAGAACAAAAGCTCAGAATAAACATCTTCCTACGCATTATATCCAAAATATTGGACGAATCTCGCTAGACTTTTACCGACAATCGAGTGCGTGAGGAATAAGACTTTCTCCACGATTGACGACTCCGTACCTTACTTTTACCTCCTGCCATCTGACTTGAGATATCTGGAGGTCAACATCGCACATCACGGCACCTTCCCGCATACCACCCGAGTTCGCCTAACCCGGCAGCCGCGAACAGTTGAGCTGCCTAATTAGTGCCTACCTTAGGTAGTGCAACTTCTTCAAGTTGATTTGAGGAAGGCACCAGTGCAAACGCAGACGCAGACGCGATCACAAGGGCAAGCGCAAACCTGCAGACAAGCTCCCGTTAGTCACGTCCCACTACATATCGTGATACTCCAACACTTTTACATCTTCTGTCATTCAGCATCAACGTCGGTTCCCGCCATCGCCATTACACATCGGGCCACGACCGGTCAGTACTGACTTCGCTGCCGCAGATCGAGAGTTTGTCTTTCTTTCAACCCTCACTCTCTGGTTTCTCTCCAAAGGCACGCCACGCTCTACCTCTTTCTCTTTCTTGACCACTTCTGCCCTGGATTCCAGATCTTCATTAAACACATTCAACTCGTGGCTATCTGCCTGTCGTCTCGGTTCATTGTTGTTTGCAAGTCTCGAAGCCCATTTCTCTGATCGATGCAGATGTTCGATCCAATCTTGGGCACTATGGTGGCCACTTCACCAGCAGAAAGTGCATTGATGATCCTGTACTACTTATATCCAGCTCTCGTCTTCGCCTACTTTTTCTTCGCCTCTATTGTTTCAGCTTGTACAGTTCATTCTTCTAAAGAGGATGAGCCCAAGAAGAAATGTCCGAGCGGAAAATTTACACTCGCCTTCTATCTCCTGTGCATCCTCACGTACGTCACTCAGCTGTTACTGCTCGGAATCCAAGTAGCTCTCTCACGAGAATGGCCAACAGAGGACCACATTATTATTGGGCATTTGGCCTGCATCTTGGCATTTGGTATCCAACTAGGTCGTTGCATCGATACTGAATATGCACCCTTTTACCCGTTTATCGGATCCTGGCTCATTGGTTTGGCTTTTGATATCACCATCACTGTATTGTCTGCAGCCCTAGGACTGTTCTCTCCATTCAACACTTTCAACATTCTCGACACTGCCAGTATTGCCATACGCTGTCTTTCGTTTACATTCCTCGTCGGGCTGTTCATTTTCGGAACATCTGTCCACACAAAACCTGATGAGGAACAGGAGCCACTGTTACCAAAAGCTACGACTACCGCACCCAACAGCCCAACAAGTCAGGAATCCGGATATGGGTCCACGGCTCAGGTTGAAGAAGAAAATGAAGAGACTCCAGAATATAGCTGGGAACGCCGTGAAAGAGAAGCTAAAGAGGCCATGAAGAAGAGGCTCGAAGAAGGCGGCAACTGGTTCGAGTACACTAAAGGATTTAAGGTATGGAAATCAACGCTGGCACACATGAGCGATCCAT
This sequence comes from Fusarium avenaceum, assembly GCA_025948275.1. Classification (NCBI taxonomy): domain Eukaryota; kingdom Fungi; phylum Ascomycota; class Sordariomycetes; order Hypocreales; family Nectriaceae; genus Fusarium; species Fusarium avenaceum. Next base: position 4,464,728 of record CP109670.1, on the reverse strand, counting down.
TCATCCCTTAACAACATCTACATGGTCCGCTATTACTGTTTTCGAGAACAATCTGCTAACTTTTGCGAAGATTCTTTTTCCATATGTCTGGCCTGTTGGCAATCTTGGTTTGCAACTTCGTGCTGCAGCTGTATGTCTGTGTCTGTTCGGATCAAATGCTCTACACCTTCTCATCCCGCGCCAAACGGGTATCATTATGGACAGTTTGAACGGTACCAGTAACAGCAATCCCTGGATTGCGGTTATTATTTTCGCTGCCCTCCGCTTAGCTGCTTCTGAGTCAGGCATTGAGCTTGTCCGTCAATGGCTATGGGTTCCTGTTAAGTACTATTCTCATGATGCCTTGACACGAGCAGCCTACTCGCATATGATGCATCTTTCTGCAGACTTTCACGATTCAAAAAGCTCATCGGATATGATGATGGCAATCTACGGAGGCAGTGCGGTTTCCAATGTCGTTGAGAACGTCTTACTTTATGCCGTGCCTATGCTCATTGACATGGGCGTGGCTATTGTCTATCTTTCAATTACCTTTGGCCCCTATGAAGGACTCGTTACTGTGGCTACTGGTGTCTTCTTCCTTCTGATAGCCAGCAGACTTGTGTCCAACTCTAAGGCAGCAAGCCGAAACCGCGTCAACGCACTATATGAAGAACACTATGTTCGCCAATCGGGCTTTCTCGGATGGCAGACTGTCAGTGCATTCAATCAGATCGGCTACGAAGACAATCGACATGCCAATGCAGTTACCAATCGTTGGCTTAGGGAACAGCAATACGTGCTCGGGTGGTATATCTCGATAGGATTTCAAACCCTTGTCCTCACGTCAGGTCTTCTGGCGAGCGCTTTCCTGGCAGTGTACCGCATCAAGGCAGGTCACGCGACACCGGGACAGTTCGCAATGCTCTTGATGTACTGGGCACAATTGACGTCGCCACTTCAGTTCTTCGCAAAATTGGGGAAAAGTGTCAGCGACGACTTTATCGATGCTGAGCGTTTACTCGACATCATGAGAACTGAGCCATCAGTTGAAAACCAGAAGGGAGCCAGGCCTTTGAAATTTGTAGCTGGTGAGGTTGATTTTGAGAAAGTCTCGTTCAGTTATGACAAAAAGAAGGGTATCATCAAAGATGTCAGCTTCCATGTCCCTGCTGGGCAGACAGTGGCTTTCGTTGGAGCAACCGGAGCGGGGAAATCTACTCTGATCAAACTTCTTGATCGATTCTACGATGTAGGCGAGGGCCGTATTTGCATTGACGGCCAAGATATTCGCGAAGTTGATTTGTTCAGGTAAGAACTGCCCATGGGTGTATCAATACCCTTGTTACTAATAACTGCCAGTCTTCGGGATCGAATTGGAGTTGTTCCTCAGAGTCCAATTCTGTTTGACGACACGATCATGAACAACGTACGATATGGGAGAATTACCGCAAGCGATGAAGAAGTGTTTGAAGCCTGCCGAGCAGCATGTATCCATGATAAGATCAAAGGCTTCACACATGGTAGGTCGCATCTAGAGGCTGTACTTGAAGTAGTTCCTGACTTTGTACAGGTTACAAAACTCGTGTTGGAGAACGCGGCGTGTGAGTTGACATCGATTGACATACAATGATCATGCGTTGACTTGAATAGGAAAATTTCTGGCGGCGAGCTTCAGCGCATCGCAATTGCTAGAGCAATGCTGAAGAAGCCAGACATTGTTCTACTTGACGAGGCTACCAGTGCAGTAGACACTGACACAGAGCAGCAAATCCAACTGTCTTTCAAGAGACTATGTCAGGGACGGACTACTTTTATTGTCGCGTAAGTCACATCATGCTGACAGTTCTTTTGCTATCTGCTAATGTAGGCAGTCACCGTCTTTCCACAATCATGAACGCAGATCGAATCATTGTAGTCGAGAACGGCGAGATCCTTGAGCAGGGTAATCATGACGAACTAATCGTTTCCGGAGGAAGATATGCCGATCTTTGGTCCAAGCAGGTCTTTGTGAGAACCAAAGAAGAAGACAAGGATGCGTCAGCTGGCCAAGCAGGATTTGTTAATGACCTATCCTCGGAGCAGACCAAGACCGAATTGTCAAAAGTCAACAAGCCAATAACCTCGGCCAAAGAAGAAACGAAACCTGCAAAGGTGAAGGACAGCGCAGAGGAAGTAACTGTTACCCCGACGCGCAAGCAAGAGGTAGTTTCAGCCGAAGAGAAATAGTCTTTGGTGATTCTAATCTCAACTTGTAGGGAAACCGGTTAAATCCTGTCGCCGCCACGTTCACTCCTCGCACTCTGGCCAAGGTTCGCCGATCTCTCGCAACCGACGTTTCCGATGTATCAACTAGCTCTACCGCTCAAGACGAGGTGGCCAACGTGAGCTCGCAGACTAGCCGGCAGTGGTCTGATGAGGTTGCCGAACAAGACGAAAAAAGCAAGATGAACCCGGTCATCGCTGGTAGACAATAGGGAAGTCAGCCTGCGGAAGGCAGAGAGTATATTACACAGCAAGGCGCAGGCTCGAACGAGAAAAAGAAAGCTTTTATTGCAGCAGTTGGTCGTGCTCTGAAGAACAAACATGCAATCCAAAGTGAAAATACCGAGAACACGAAGTGTGAGTGAAGAAATATTGATTCCTGAGCCTTGCTAATTCTCTAAGCCCGAGCCATAAGTGCAAATGTATACGAAGGTGGTGAAACACAGCAAGACACCGTAGAGGGATCAGTTTTCGAATACAAGCTTCCATACTATTCTCGACGAGCTCAATCAAAAAGTGAGCCATCTCAAGCATCCCATGGCTCTGAGGAATTAGGCTTGGACGAGGTGGTATCGACTTCTCAGACAGAACAGTCAAGAACTTTGGTAAGTGACCTGCAAATCGCCAAGAGCTATTAATCTAACGCAGCCAGGCCCATCGCCGAGTTACACTTCCTATGAAAACCAGTTCTGTATCACACATTCCGGTCCCTACAGAGCTCAACCAAACAGCAAGTAGCCACTGTAACGACACACTTCATGCTGTAGAGGGTCGGCAACAAGACGAACGAGAGCAAGCAGCCTTGCGAAACGAGAGTATGGCATGCTCATCTCCGAAGTTTAGAAATCAACAGAACAAAGAGGAGAAAATTGCTAAAACAAGTAGCAATGAGGGCACCAAGCCTCAAGGTGTCGAAGTGCTAGACCATGGGAAGGATGATGCCGCTTCCATTCAACGTCGGGGTGGCCGCGGTGGTCGACGAGGGCGGTCCTCTGGGTACCGTGGCCGACGTGGCCGGGGAGGATTTCGGGGAAGTTCACAGAGTGGACAATCGGCTTGAATTATGCTTTCACTAATGTTATGCAGCATTTAGCCATGCTATTACATTAGAATTCGACCTTGGTGGAGATGATAAGGGCGGAAAATGCGACCTTGGAGGAGAGCCATGTATTTGTATTACGAGCCCATGATGGCGTATCACACAAAAGCAGCATCACTTTGTAAGATATACTATAGCATAGTTAGATTATGAGTCGCATGAATCTAGACATAGATAAAGAGAATTTTAGATTAGTTATAGGACAACAATTACACATAACGATGAATTTGTTGAAAAGTACTACAGGATTCAGGCTCATTGCTATATATAGGTAGGTAGGCACGAAATACCAATACTTGCGGTCTCAACTCACCAAAGCTCACAGGCAGGTTCCTTCTTTGCACAGTTGAAGGCTTTGTTGAATCCAGCCGAGTTCCTCAAAGGCAGTAAGGCTCTTGCAGAACTTGGGGCGTGGACGTCGGAGGTTAATAGTCGAAGAGAGAGGGCCGGCTTGATGTTGGCGCACCACGTCTGGCCCCATTTGAGGAAGAAAAGCTGCTCGTGTGTGAATTTGTCCAAGCCAGGTAGATTCTTTGCTTTCCCTTTATCGCTCTCCCACTTCTTCCAGGCGGCGAAACCAGAGACGACACCTCCAGCGTCGGCGATGTTCTCTGATACAGTGAGGTTTCCGTTGACGTGGAGGTCTGTTCCGTTGGCGGCTTTGATGGTGAAGTTATTGTATTGGTCAATAAAACACTCTGTCTTTTTGAGAAATGCTTCTTCTGACTTTTGGTCCCACCACGACGTCTTGTTTCCGGTCTTGTCGTATTGGTAGCCTTGGGTGTCGAAGCCGTGTGTTACCTCGTGGCCCACTACAACACCTGCGCCTCCGAAGTTGACGTAGTCTGGATAGCCTACATCGAATAGAGGGGCTTGGAGGTAGCCTGCAAGCAGGGCGATCTCGTTTTGTGGTGGGGAGTAGTAGGCGTTGGCCTTCAGGGTGCTCATGATGAGTTGTCCTCTGCTGTAAGGTTTTGCGAGGCTATCCCACCGCTTGGAAATCTTGGACTTGGCGAAGGCGAGAGCATTCATGACGAGAGATGGTTTTATCTCAATATCGGAGTAGTACTTCTCGATGGCAATGGGGTCCATGGGGTTGGGGTCGGTGGGAAGTCCAACCATCTTCTGTATGGCGTTCAACTTCTCGATGGCAGCCTTTTTGACCTTTTCGGTTGCCCAGTCTCGTGTCATGATGCGCTCAGAGAAGGATGCTTTTATGTAGTCAACCAACTGGGATGCAAGCTTTGCTTTGTCAGGACCGAAGTGTTTGTCGACGAAGAAGCGCGTGAGAATCCATGTCAGCCCATGAGGGCCAATAGCAGACTCAACTTGCTTTTCCACGATCCAATCTACGCCCTGATCGATCAGGATGGCGCAGTTCTTCCAGCGAGGGCGAGTACTCTCCGGATCTCGGTCTCTGAGCTCGGATTGCTTGTCGTTATAAGTATTGGTCAAGCTATGCTCGACGTAGAGAGAAACAGACGACACCATCCTCCATACAAAGTAGGCCTGAAGAGTCTCGGTTGATGTTTGGGAGATGATTTCTGACATGTTCTTGAAGTACAAAGGCTGCGAAGTCTGGATTGTGCCCTTCCAGTTCTTTGGAGCCAACTCCTTGATCACACCACCATAGTCAACGTAAGGAGCCAGCTTCGTCAGGTCTCCAGCAGGAACAGTATCAGCGGCTTCGTTCAACTGGCTCCAATCCCAGGCAAGCTTCAGCTGAGACTGGAATATGTAAACGGACCCGGCAAGTGCTAGAGCCTCCGTGGTGTTGGGCTGAGAAGGGTACACGGCCGCGAGAAGCTGGGCAGAGAGCTTCAACAGCTCTACCATGCCTTCTTCGGTAGTGGGAAGCAGCAACTCTGAGAAAACGGGGGATAGATTGTGGCTACGACTTCTTCTGGGTCGTGTTCGTTCTGTCCGATGGCAAAGATCTGGAGAGTTCCAATGCCGAAGTTCTCAAAGTAGGCCAGAGTTTTGGTCAAGGCAGATGAAGTTGGAGCATTTTGGGTCATGTTTGCCTTTGTATCAGGGAACATTTCAACGATATCCTTGACAACTTCTGACAAGCCGTCGAGGCCCTCTTCCTCTAGGGCAGTGTAGTTCATGCAGGCCTGGTAGGCATCTTGCAGCTTAGCATGGTTCCTCTTGTCGGCTTTGGTCTGCTCCTTGGTCAAGTTGACTGATATGTATCCGGCATCATCGCCAGTTGGATAGGGACCTTCGAGGATCTTTTTCACTGCGGAGCTGGTGAACTGTTCGGTGAGTGTAATACCAACGATAGACTCGGAGCCTTGAGAAATGTCGTGATAGTTATCCCAGTTGCCACAGGCATCTACCAATGTCAGATCCACGCATTCAAAGTGGGAAGTGCCATATAGTGAGGCTACTCACATTGTTCAAAGTCCTCACAGGGATCGATTTGTGAGTAATTCAAAGCCATGCTTTGCTTCATCTCTGCAGCAAGTTGAATACATGCTGTAGTTGTGCAAAGGCTAGCGCTCACTGCGCTGGGTGCCATGATGAAAAGATATCAAGTCGTAAAATCGTGGAGCAAGAAGTAGATAAAACGAAGGAAGTCCAAAGGGAAACAAAGAGATCTAATTATTGTACAGAGTAGAGATTCTGCTGGAGTTTGGTGCTGTGCTGTTGATATCCCAAGACTCCAAGCAAGCGGACAGCTACTCATATAAGTGCCAACTCCCAGTGTGTAACCTCCCGTCTCCATCTAAGCATAACAGATATTCTGTAAGCACTAGCTCTAGAGAGTTACAATGCCCCATGATTTAGATGCTGAGCCTTCTACGAAAGATCTTTCTGCGGCCAGCTGCGATACCCGCTGGCACAGCCCCCAATATGCGCAGTGTGAATTGAGGCTGACAGGGCTGATTACTAACAGGGGAACACAGCATATTGTTACTATTATTGTAGCGGTCAGCTGTATACCAGGTTCTCTAGTTTGAATTGTTAAGCCCTACGGCTTTTATGCGTGGCAATTCTCGTACGGGATCGCAACGGAATGATCGTTGCTTGAAGTCCTAGTAAGGACGGTTGTTCTATCCCACGATTGAATCGTATTTTATCGTAGTAAAGACAAACACAGCATTCATCCTATTGTCTATACTCCTATTGTTCTCTTTATTCCAATTAGGTAATTAATTTCCCTCTAGATGCAAAGCTCAACGTACTACTACACCTGCTGTGTTACCAACCACTTCCTTTTTCTCAAAGTCCTATGGTAGCACGACATGTGTGTTTACGCTGAGAACTTTGGTACTCCTAAGAAACAAACTTCAAAGCACACAATAACCTCTGTCAATGTTGAGAACATGGCTTGACCCCCACTTTCTCTTTGACAACGTGCAATATCCTCCCTGGCGATTTCGCAAAGCTCTATGTGGCGATACCTAAGGCGTATCCCCAGCTAGTATGCAGGATGTTTGATCCGCAGGGCCAATCAACCTGGCTAAAATAACAGTGAGATCTTCCAAATTTGGCAATTCACGGCGCTTCTGTGATAGTAAGCACACTGCGTCCTTCGTTTGGCCCACGTTGAAAGGATCAGCGGGGTCTTTCAGGCGCAGTAATCAAGTTATTTAACCTTAATAGGTGGTAAGATGTCTGTTTAGCTTATTTGATTATGAAAAGTATAAGAGGGAAAGATATGACCAAATAAGGATAGACTAACATCAACTGGTTCGAGAATAGATATTATATTACTTGAAACAATTTTCGACGTTGAGGGCATCCCCTAATAATAACGGCTCGTCGACGATAATGATATTTCGCTACAAAGATATGCCTGCCATAAATACATATACATATATGGACTTCGTTCATTCATTTCGGTGATTACTGTTTGTTGTACCCCCATTTCCAATATCCAAATCCGTTAATCGCTAACCGTCAGATAAGTACCCCAAAAGAACACCCATGTACCAAATTTTACACCATAACAGGTTCCATAGACGATACGGGCATGTGCGAGACAGCCCTTGGCATCATATATGGACCCAGTGCCGAAGACAGGATGCTCGCAATGTTGCGGGCCATGTCCGACTTCTTGCCCAAGCACCAGAGCGCTTTAGTGCAGTCCTCGCACCTGCGAACCAGATCCATGACGCCAGGATACTCGAGAGGTTGGTGCTCATGTCGCACGCCCTCCTCCACTTCTGTAAGAAGCAGAATAGCCGCTTTAGTAAACGCCCGGATGAGTATCATTGTCCATGGCTCTGTCAAAATAGAACCTTCAACAACTGCAAAGTGAAGATCAGAGATACCCGTCCCTGGTACATCGCCAGCTCGTGGACGTGTTGATACTCGAGCAAGATCTGAAAGAATAGCCGCGCTATCCCTACGTAGTGAAGCCACCACGTTGGCTGCTTGGCGTACTTGAGTAGAGTATTCGAGACCCAGCTTATTGTCATCGACAAGCTCAATCAAGTCTGCAAGTAAGAGAGCAGCGCAGTGGAAGTGGGCTACCACACATACGAACCAGCTCTGAATGAGTGTTGGGACACAGTCATACTGTTCGACTAGATCTCGGAAGAAGGCACCGTAGCTTACATTCCAATGTTTGTACACAGCCATAGCGTTGGAAATAACCTTCTCAACTGGCTCGCCTCGATACCGACTCCTGACCGTGTTCTGGAGGTATGAGACGTGTCGGAAAAGGATGACCTTGATAGGAGCCGCCGTGACAACGCCCTTAGAGGCGGCATCATACGAGCATGGCCATCGTAGAACTCCCTCCCTGTTCTCGCGCACGAAAAGTTCTGCCCACCACCTGGCATCCTGCGGCCGGTACTCAATGTTGTAAGATTCATGCTCAGGATGGTCGGGATATGTCGGATCATGGTGACACTCTTCGTCTGAAACAACAACAGGTCGACCGTTCATGGACGAAGACACGGTATCGAACATTACTGTCATCCAGTAAACAAGGCCAATAGTACCCTTGTCCTCCTCGCTCAATGACTCTGCGGATGTAGCCTTTTCCAGTCCTAGGGAGCTTCCAGACAAATCCAAAACACCTGTTTCCCGAGCTTCGTACTGGAACTTAAGAGCATGCATCTTTCTCGCGGCCCGTTCCATAAAGACCGGGGGGCCTTCTGCGGCGATGATCTCGCTGAGTTGAGAAGCAATCGATCCCTCGCCCGAAGCGATGGGGCTTTCCCCATCAAAATTACTCGTGTATGGCGCGTCGTTATTATCCTCCTCGTCCCTCGGCTTTTGCGCCAGTCCCATTATTAAATCAGCACAAACCACGCGGAAACACTCCATATCAGAACAATCTTGCAACGCACGCTTGGCCTGGGCCCAGAACGTCCTCTGAAGCGTTCGGTCGAAATCCTCGTTAATATCATCGAATTCAGATCTCATGCTATCCATCTGTGTCAAGCTCGATGGAAACCTGTCTCGCTCACGTTGGCTACCTTGGGCCCACTGGGTGGCAAACGCCATGATGGCTAAATGCAAAGCCTTGTTGGCAGCTCGGTCATCGGATTTGCTTAGTCGAATAAGTCGTGTCGATTGTGCATTCTTGTCAAGTTGAATGACACGTCTGTAAATCCTATTGTCTTGCTGTTTCGGTTGACCCACGCTAAGTCCCTCAAAGTGAGATGCCAGCCAACTCACGCCATTGTTGGATGGTCGAGTGATAGTGTTGGGTTTATAAGGACATGTCTCTTCCGATAGCCAGCAAGACAGAGCATGTTCTAAAACGTCATGATATATCCTCATCAAGTTATCTGAGATCAGGTTGTTGTTCGTCTTAGTCATCATGTTGTGCGTTACTGAGAATGGCGAGATTGAAGTGCTGTAACTTCGTGCCATACTTTCTGGGTAGTGGCGAACGCTAAGTGACCTTGAAGAGATGTCGCTTTCGTACGAGTTGGAGCCGGAAGGTGAGGGTTGGAAAGGAACATCGCTGCCAACCGAGTGAGTCTGGAAAAGTGGCCATCCGTTTTCGCCGTTTTCCTCCTCTGTAGTTTGATGATGTGTATGCAGAGCATGGCCACTAAGTTCACTGGTAGGCGTAAGGTCCATAGGATGTGGGTTCTGTGGTGTAGAGTGGGGTTCCAGACTATGCAAGACGCTGTTGTGAAGGTTGGCGTCGAAAACAGTTGGATCGAAGACGCCATTCACAGGCATAGTATCGAATGTGGTACTGGGAAAGGCTGGGAAGTTGGCGAAGCCAGTAGTGTCCATCGGTCCCCAGCAGGTCAAATCGTGTGTTGTTGGAGGCGCCTGTAGCATATCTAGCAAAGCGGTTGCGTTAACATCTAACGCCTGGTTGGGAAGTGGCGCTTGAGCCGGCGAAGGTCCTGGCTGTTGCTGAGGGCGCGGCCGTTGACGTTTGGCCTTTGTGCGCGACTGATCGGGAACTCGGCGAGGGTGGGCGCCATTTTCAGAGGTAGCTTCGTTGCTTGCCGTGGTGTTTGTCGTAGCAGGGCCGGTCTGTAACTGAGCTCGAACCCAGTTGAAGGTACATTGTTTGCGAGTGCGCAAGCAGTATGAACATCGGAGAGATCTAGAATCTATCTCATCTAAGAAATTTCATCGGCCCCTAGGTTAGCGGCGTCGACGGTGGAAGACGCGATGAGGGGAAGTAGGGTTGTTAGACGGAGAAGAGAGGAAGAAACAAACTCACCGAGATGCTCCTCTGCGAGAGAGGCAGCACTGGCGCCGTCGGCACCGTTTCGAAGCCTCTCTGAATTTCGTTGAATGTCCCACAGCGAGGGCGCATCGCATGCCCGCTTGGCCTTGCGGCACTGGTCGCACGAACGGTTCTGGCGTCTCATTGCACCAAGCACGGGGCACGGAGGACCGAGGACGGAGTACGGGAGGGTTACGAATAGAGCGATGGACGGCAGCGCGGGGCCAGGGTCCCAAAATATCAAGGCTTTATAGCAGTGAAGGGTCGTGTCGGAGGCACAGCGACGGCAATAGACCCTAATGTGAAGAGAGATAAATGATCGGAAATAATACAGGATTGAGCGACAATGAACAGTGACTGTTCCAAGATGAATGTTAGTGGAAGGGTATAAGATTGAGTTGAGATTGAGAAAGAAGCTTGGGGAAGGGGCCCAAAAATGGATGAATGAGATTTGCCGCGCAGCCCCGCGCGCCGATGTTGGTGCTCGAGACCACTGGAGCCCGACCAATCCAGGCACAGGGATGAGGCACCTCAGTGGAATGAAGTCTTTTGATGCCCGGCTCTACAGTGGCCAGTGGTCTCAGTGGGCGGCCAGCCCTGCTATTGATGTGCTGTACGGAGCACTGGGTAGCTGGGTTCCGGGCTTTAGTGGGCTCCGCTTTTCCGAACGAAGTCTCACTCTCCCCCGCACCAGGCTAAGACATCCAGGTACTAGGCCTATTGAGTACGAGCATTGGAGCCAGGATCAGACCTGGATGCGAAAATGACACGGCACCTGCAGCAGCCAGAAGGTCGTGACCAGTCAGTAACCGTGGTTTTTCTACACTGGAAGTTCGATAAAGTAATTAAAGGATTCCCGGGGAAAATCATTCCAGCATTTCAAGGATGAATAGACAAGCATTAGTTAGTGGGTCCTATATTTGTCCCTCTGAGTGGATATTCCCAAGACAGAGCCGCTCTCAGCAAGTTAGCCAACGGTCTCTATGTATCCGTATCCGTACATACCTGGTACGTGTTGGTAGGCGGCCGGCACAAAATACCTACCTCCAACCTGGCCCAACGTCCAGTCCAGTGTAGTACCACCCGGGTCATTCGGGATAGGATCACTGCTAAACTGGCACAGCCTGGAAAACTACGCTTGGGGGATCTACCAGCCCATCGCATGGCCTATTCTTCTTTCGGCTGTAGCTTCAACTCTTAGTCCCAATGGCGAGTTCATCTGGGCCCACTGGACTCTGGTAGTCTTGCGGAAAGGGGGGCCGGGACTTGCTATTAATTTGTCGTTGACATCGGGCAATTCTGAGTAACAAGGCATTGTATTCATATCAATCGACAAAAGAAAACTCCAAACAAATCTACCACTTTGAGATTACGGCAGAATGTACATTGCTCCATGCCAAGAGCCCGTATCCTGCCCCGGACTACCGAACATGAGCAGAGGTTGCAGATCCTTTTACCGGGTCATCAGAAGAAAAGAATGACAGAAAAAGAAAAGAAGCAACCTTCAGCCCCAGGCAAAGACTCCCTGGCATTCTCTCCGCAAAGGGATTCGCGTTGCATGTCGCGTGCGTGTGTCTAGCCAATTGCGAAAGCCTCTTTGCAACCCCCTGGTATGACCTAAACATTCGCTGAGCCCCTACCAAACAGGGATCAACTTTTCTTTCTTCAATCCCAGCAAACTTCGGCCATGTGTAATACTCCGCACTCCGTCCCTTTTTACGTTCCCATATTCTACAGCATGTTAAAGCGGGATGATCTGAACAAGACGTAAAGTACCATCATAGATACTTCGACCCACAGGATTGCATATAAACTCCGCGCCGGGTTCGCCTATCTGCAACGTCAACCCAGATTCATCATAGTCGAGGACGAGCGTGCCGAAACTTGTTCAAGTTTATGGTCCAGCTGTCTCAGCCGCGGATTTCCGCCCAAGTATCCGTAGGTCATTAAATTAGCGCAGTAGCTCCACTGCAAAGCGCCGTGGAACTTCGCCGACTTCGCAATCCGGATATTATTGACGACTAACACAATCCTCGGCGTAAACGGGACAGGGAATAAGAGCTATTTCCGTAGCTACAACTTCTAACCGTAGTGAGTAGGGCTGGGATAGCTTGAGACTTGTCTACAGAGCTCTTCAGTAAAGCAACCTAGGGATCTACCACTTGCAATTCACTAAGCAGTCTAAATACTTCCAGTCATCTGTTCTTTAAAATAGCCAACAGTATAGTCGCCAGGCATAATACCTCTCTACATTGAAGAATTAGGAGTTTTCTCCATCCCATTCATCTGCTTACCGAATCTTGAGCTTGTCCCATTATTGGTGCTATCTCAGCCAGGCGATCTCAGCTAGCCAACCAAAACTATTTCCAACAAACAACTTGAATAACCCAAGAGGCTTTATTCGGGGCCTGGACCACATTCTGCCGCGCAACCTTTATTCAATAGCCAGAAGTTGCGCTCGGTAACAAGTCAATATTGAGCTCTTCCATCCATAGTCTCCACACCCCACTACAGATGTGGGGAAGAAAATCCGGGGTGCATATTCTTCACGAATCTCGCAAACGTAGATCGTCCTCGACGAAGAATCAATGTATCATTCAGACAATGTCTTATCTGGAAAATCAAATCAGACTATCATCAAGCCCTGGAAAAATCATTATAGTATATAGGCATAACATGACAATTATGTGATGGTAAGAAGCCCAGACAACAACTGCAACAAATCTACAACGACCAATTTCCAGGGTCCAGACTCGCCTGGCTGAGATTGAGCAGTCAGATTAAGCGGGAAGGCGTTTGTTTGTGTGATCTAGACAAGCCTCGCCCAGTTCAGATTGGCATCGTTCAAGCCTGGGGTCCGGCCGATCGAATGAAACACCCTACCAAGTTACCATCCTCTTGGTTGGTCATAAATTCCAAGATTGATGGTAGAGTCAAAGTCGGCAGATATCTCGATCGACAAAAGGCTTGCTTCTATCTAGTTAGAATTTCTCTACCAATGCCCAACTCGCGATGGATGCAATTCCACCACAGTTCACAAAGCCCATCATCGAACAAGGCGCTTCAAGTTGCAGTGCCAATTGCATGCAATAGGGCATACTTCCTATCCTGGGAACTGTTGGTACAGTCTTTTTATTGCATACGTCGGCTTTCAAGCCTCGTCATTCAACGACCCAGAATTCAGTCACACCATGAAACTGTCTTGCAGCATCCAGCGCTGGGAACGTAATCCTACTGGTTGCTAATCATGCGATAATCTCACGAAACGCGGGGAAGCTGGAGCTCTAAACACAACCCACCCTTGCTCGAGCTAGAATAACTGCTGATATCGTAGGACATTCGCATGACATGCGCTGACTGGATTCCCTCTACTAACTTGGGTGCGATGTGGCAGCTTCTCACTTATGCATTCATGCAGTAATCCAAATTTGGCAGAAGAGCCTCCGCCCTATTCCGTGGGGGTTTCAAAACCTGGCAGGGCAAAAGAACGAAGGATTGTGGCTGCTGTATAGTGTTGCAACTTTCAAGCAGCCGTTTCTGACCTGGTCGCCGATGTGGGTGCACTTGTGGGTTCAGCTCAACAACAATAGCTCCGTATCCAGGGGTTCATCACTGCTCTCAGCGACGGTGTTTTCGGTCACCTAGAAGGCAAACGTCAGAGATCCTACGAGGTTCCGAACTTGGGAACTACGTCTGTAGGCACACTAATGTTATGCAAGTGAAATGTTAACCAACACTCTTCTCGTGCATGCCTCAGTGAAAAGAACGCCTTGAAGCTTGTTACAACACAGCTCTGATATGACCTATATCCATTGTCATATACAATGGCATGTAGAACGCTTCCGTACGCGAAACGCAGAAATTTAAAGTTGTACATGTGTTTATTGGTTCACAGATGTCTCCTACAAGACGACACAAGATTTATGGCCAGGGCAAGTCTTCGTTCTCCACACTCTTCAACCCATCTGTGTCGTGACGGACTTTGTACTCAAAGGGTACCGATTGCCACGACTAGGAAGTGCATCTTTGGCCTTCGATCGGCCAGGCGGTTGTGGGTATCCATTCTTGCTTCCACCGACTCAATGTCCACCTGTTCCAAAATCCACACGCCCAATCCAGTCCAGTCCAGGTTTCGCTACTAAACTCTTCAGCTCATGCTTTGGATTAATGACACATTGTCTCCCTTCAACAAGATTTGGCCTTGGCGATATTAGTAAACTGTTAACACAGAGGGACATGATATCCTACCCAGAGGTCTCCGAGACTCCTTCTCGTTGGTCTTGGTAATTTGCTTAACCTCCACAGCATCGTCGATGACCAGGTTCATGAACTCGTCAAAGCCCTGGTACAGTTAGCGGTAGTCATAGAACAGATTTTGGTATTTGCTGACCCTGATCTTGCCCTCAATTCGGATAGAGAGCTGCTCGTACAGCCAGACACTGACTGTAGCGTGCTGTGATTGTTAGCAATGATTCGCGATAGACTGTCATCGTGTGCATTCGGTCGCTGATCCTCGAAAACACAATTCAATCCCTTCTCCCTCTCCCTCTGCTGAGAAGATGCGGTGTCCAAACGGCGTCTGCCATGGTTAAGCAGCTTCGGGGATGGTCGTTCCACCACAGCCAATCTGCCCAGAGCACAACCCTGAGCCTGGCCCCCAAATAGCGGCCATGCCAGAAGCATCAAGCTCATCGCTCATTTCGTATTTCGACATCAGGAAGAGCAAAATTCGGGACGATATTGTGTTTTCGAAATTCATCGGCGGTCAAGCGCTCTCGCGGTCGGCAGTACACGTAAAGAAGCTAAAACTCACTGATTGAAGAAGCTTGAAGATAAAGTTGCTACAAAGAGGTCAGTACACTGTCATAGACATCCAGAAAGCAAGCAATCGCGTCGCGATGTCGCTGCAGGGAGCTCCAGGCTTACATCGGAGGAACGAGAACTCGGCGACCACCGCCACCACCGCGACCAGTCATTTTGTGAGAGTAGGCGCAAAGGGTCTTGAATATGTGGGAAGATGTTGCTGCGGCAGGAGATCGAGATCGAAACAAGAGATAAGGAAGTTCGATTGTTTGATCACCGCAATTCTGCTGTCGCAAGATCTAAAGTGGGAGCTTTGAACGCCTACCCAAAATCTCGGCGGGAGTGGGGCAATATTTTTCCGGGTCTCTGACGCTCTCGGGTAGGCTGCTTAGCGTACAAGTGGGAAGTCATAACTCACACCGGGAGGAACTGAAGATACCTTGAGTAACACAAGATATAACTGAGATGGCTACTCTCATACGCTTAAGTTGAGTGTTGATTTATGCTCGTCGGCTTATTACGTAGGGAGGGACATCAAAAAGCATGACTAGTCTATGGTACTACAAATGACAGATCAGATAATACAACTCCACGATCGATATTACCTAGATCATATTGGTATTGTGGGAATGATTTCCTCTGGTTCAACTGTACTATAGCATTACAGTCGCTCCTTCTGACCAGAATCGCTGTACATCAAAGCATCGAATTTAAGCACAAAGCTATACCCACAATCCTGTTATACACAACCTCCATTTACCATCGACTTCACCTCGCGATTGCAAGGTCTGATCATCGAAGTGACGTTGGCAACGATGACGATGTTATATCGATCGATTCAGGTCCCAGAGGTCCGAAACGTGAAGCATTCCGCCTTCTCTCCTTATTGCGCCGAGTATTGAACCATATCCGCAACGTGGGTGACGACCCAGAACTGGCAATTGTCTTGTCTTTAATGAGCTGCCAACACTCGTCACTCTATCCGCTTGACTGGCAACCTCTCAGTTGGAATTCCATGAACTTCTGATGATTCGCAGCGATATCGCCACAACGTAAGCCGGGATGTAAAGTATTTTCCTGGAAAGGGTTCGAATTCTGATCATACTGAAGACCGACATACTCTAAGCACTGTAGGCCAGATATCACGAATATTTGGGGCTTCAAGAGACAGCAGTCGTAGGCAAGGTAACCGAAGAATTGTATTTCGAGCCAGGTGATGTTCTGAAAGCCAATTTCGAATGTGAATGCCGGCACAGTAAAATCGATCAAAGTATACTAGGCTTGACCAAGTGCGTTATAGTCTCCTGACCAGTTCCATGATGGTTCGATGTAGTATCTCATAATAATAGAGCGGATTTCGAGTGGTAGTTCTAGAAAACGTGGAAATCGAGCATGCAGTTGCCCTAAGCTTTGAGTCGACGTATTCATGATGAGCAGTGATATTGTAGGGATAACGAACGGTAGAGGTGTAGCACACGGTGATGTTATTATAATAGGTTAGCGGGTTCCTTTGGAAATCGAAGAGTGATATTTTGTTATGGGTTCGTTACTTCAAGGTGCCTGCCTCGGAGTTCCATTGCCCATCGGCAGGCGACTGCCACATTGTTATGGAACTCAGACGAAGAAATTTACGGTAGGGGAACACAAAGGTAAGAAGTATTTGCAGAAATTGTATTGTGATACTTTAGTATCACTATCATACTTGACTACATCATACCACCAGTTCCCATCTCTTCAAATCAAGCCATAGCTCCTTTGGAAGATGGCCCATGAACCGTTTCAGCTCACTTACCACGCTCTCGACCCTACCGAATATCACCGTTGCGTCCCCCTGTTTAGTTTCCCCTGTGTATAACTTCTGGACTGTAGCAAAGTCAGTATCATGGCTTTACAGACTCACACCAGAACGAGCTAAGACTTACGGCCCTCGAGGTCGTCGAGTAAGTGCCCAAGATGTGACTGTACCGTAGTTCTGGTGTATTCCTTATTACGGAACTTGTAGTCGAGAGATATAGTCGATGCTGGATCGAGATTAGCACCGTAGCTTTTACCCCATTGGTAGAAATCTTGACGAGAGCTCGAGATGGCTGCTTCTGACGGGAAGCTCTGCTTGAGTTTGTTGGATTGGTGTTTGGCTTCGTTGATAAGTGCATCAAAAGTTGAAATGCACTTTGAGAAGAGTGTATAAATATTGGGAGTTTCTGTGCTAGATGCCATGATTGCTGATATTCATATATATAGTTCGATAATGTTGCCAGGTCACGTAAATGAGAATGGCCAAGCCTCAAGCTTTGACCTATTTGTACACCAGGAACAAGCATGAAGTGATGTTCCATATTCGTGATTCTGCTCTCATATGTGACTTAAGATCGAGTGAGAAAACTTTATCACGGTGTTACCGTTTGTGTGACATTTCACTCAGGTTCACAGCTGTTCTGAAGACTTGACACATGTCCATCATCCATGATATCCCATCGTGATTAACAATTGCATAGTCTAGAGGTGACAAGACAAAGTAAATGCCGCCTGAATAAACGAGACAGATGTTGACTGCAAGTAATTGGTTGCCAGTGTTCTATTAACTCTTAGATCAGTACACAAATCGTAGGTCAATGTTTCGTCTGTCGGAACATCAGAATCAATTGCAATTAGGTAGATACACAGAATCCAACTGTTGAAATCTGGTATTCGGGTAACAGTATATGGACAAGTTCATGAATCTAGTCCTTGAAAAGGAAGGGTCAAAGAGAACAGGCACAGAGAGTGTAAAGTTGCAGCCCGGGGAGAATTGTAAGACAACGCTTAGATTGGTATCTCATCTACTCATAGTCAATATTCTAAAACAACAAATATATACGAAAAGAATTATAACGTGGCTAACATAGCTCACGTCCAGCATGAGTCCCATCATGCACCATCTACCCTATGCGCCTGACGCTTAAACAAAACATGCTCCCATTACACCGTAACAAGAAGGTATCCGATAAACACAATTAACGCCAATCCAAGGCCAGGCCTCGTCGAGAACGCGCCGCCCTCCTCCTTGATGACTTCATCCTTGAACTGGCCCTTGACGTTTCCCCTGGGCCAGTACTCGCAGACAAGATACCATCCCTTCTCACCGCACAACTTCCTCCCACAGCCAACAGTAGTGGTGTCCTTCCAGACAAGCTGGGTGAAGTGGCCAGTCTCTTCGGTAAACTCAGCGTCGTCAAAGTCATACTTGTCGCGCTCGTCACCCCACGCTTCGACGCTGGCGGTGACGTTTGGATAACCTATCGCCAGGTTCTCGCCATAGGGACCACCGGAGTGCTCGAATTCGCAGTCGTCGAGGTCGTCGAGGTAGTCTGTTGCAAACTCCTCAAGGGTCTTGTTCCACTCCAGAGAGGTAGCGTTGTGTTCCTCGCGGTAGAAATTGGTGCTGTTCAGGATAGCCGACGTGAAGGACTTGCTCTCCTTCCACTCGGGCTCGTTGGAGGGAATGGACACAGGAGCTGTGATTGTGACATCTGCAGCGAGGCTGGAGCCTATGAAGAGAGAGGCGAGGGGGAGTAGAAAGTGCTTCATGGTGTGGTGAGACTTGAGGGTGGTGGTACAGGTCGTGTAAGTGGTATCACAGCGTGTAGTTAGCCGCCCTTGAAGCTACATAAACACGAGGAAGAGCACTAATTGATTCAAAATGTCTGTTATTGTTGTTGATGATATTCCTAGGAAAACTTTTCACAGAGACGTGAGCACTATACTAAGACTTAACCACGGTTTCTTTGTCTCTTCAGCCTGGTTTTTCATCATCTTGGCCTTGGAACGGGCCTCTACTATGACGTATGCCGTTTCCAGCCAATAGACGCACTGCACATGGCTCAGCTAACCTGGAATGATGACGAGGGACCAGGCTGGGCATTTGGGCGCTCTGTCTATCACCAACAATTGAAAATCAATTCAGCAGCTTGAAGTCGAGATGTAGAGAATTGAGGCTTTTGGTGGAGGGTAGTCAATCACTAAGTTACAACTCAGCTAAGACCAGCCTTATGCAGAGTCAATTGATGAGACATGAGACGGCGTCGAACTGGCGGGGTGCGGCGTTTCTCGATCCCCCAAAGCATAGCTCGATAATTAATACGGCGCTTAATCAAACCACCCGACCCATTGATCGATCGAGTCGAGATGAAATAGAAGGCAACACTTCTGATCTTTGTCTTCCAAGCACTGTGATCTCACTGAATACAGCAAAAGACAAACTCAA
This sequence comes from Fusarium avenaceum, assembly GCA_025948275.1. Lineage (NCBI taxonomy): Eukaryota > Fungi > Ascomycota > Sordariomycetes > Hypocreales > Nectriaceae > Fusarium > Fusarium avenaceum. The sequence continues at coordinate 4,445,678 of CP109670.1, read as the reverse complement.
GAAACACCCCCACGCGATTGACACCCCGGCTGTGGCTGTTGATTGATGTACAGTATCGTCAAAGTCCCAGTGTGAGTCACCAGCTGATTAGTCCGAGTACGGTCGAGGAGCCTACCGTATCTCATTATGTCGTTTGGATACCGTACTCCATACAGAGTTTCTAATTCTGTTGCCTCGCAGTCCCACTTGTTGCACGCAGTCGTCGACTAACAAGGTACCTTGCGTGGATTCTAGTGGTTCCTTTCTCTTCACAGGCTTCGCAGCCAAGTTCTAGATGCCACCTTTAAAGTGGGCTCCAAAACGGTGGTAGGAATCAGTTTGGCCGGTTTGCTCTCTTCTCCATCATGTATTGGCCAGTGGCCGCTGATGAAGTGAGCGATTAATCAATCACTCGACACTCCAATCTTCTGCGCCCTTTCTCTGTGTAACCATGGCTTTCACCCTTTGAAACAAGAGGCTCCAGTTTCCAGTCTACGCATAAACTTGAATTGTCGCGACAAACAAAAACAATTGCCGGGCTGCTTCCCGAGAGCAAGACCGACTAAAACGTTGTACTCCGTAGAGTGGTAGACGTTGCAACCCCCAGCAGCTTTCGTACGTCAAGTCGCATCGCAGATCTTCCCAAGGTCTTGTAGCCCAAAATCAAGAATCGTTCTCGACCTGACAAAGGGCGATAATGCTCCGATGCCTGCGGCAGTTGCACGATATTTCCCTACCGTTTGATACATTTGCATTGCCAACTGCTGCGTTGTGCCATGCCACGCCCCCAAAGAAGAGAAACAGAACGAAAGAAAGATTTTTTTCTATAACGAAAATTCTGAGATGATCACAGCGAGACTCGTTGTTGATTCGCCCAGAGGCTTCAGGACCCTGCTGATCATCTCGACGTAGATCACTTGGAAGTACAACGCCAAGGAGGACTTTGCCCGAGTCGAGTTGGGCTATTCAGCTATTGTAGTCCTGGTTCGCACGCTTGGAACCAAGTTTTATGTTGTTTCTACCTAATAGGTACCTACTCATCTACGGAGTAGGTACTGTAGTCATATATGGTGAGTGCCACTCTCGCCACTGCTAACAGACCGAATGTCGTCTCCGTCTCGTCAGTTTGTCAACGTGATGACCTGCTCGCTACTGTCTCGACAGTGGAACCCTGGGCAAGAGAGGAATGTACACCCGAAACCTGCAGGATGCAGATGCAGATCCAGCACCAGGTAGCTTTAGCTATTCACAGTCGTCTTGTAGAGGCATCCCAGCCCACTGCCATTACGTAGTTGGAACATTGCCGAATGTGATAAGCTTCTCAGCGTCCTGCAGCAGCTGTCTCCCCGGCCCGAGGATTAACCATACGATTCTTGATTGGCCCTCACGGGATTCATCTTTACTTCGTTCCACGCCACATGACTGGCTGCCTCTAATGGCCGCTTCTAACCACCACGGAACATCTTCCGCTAGTCGGCACAGCTTGCGTTCAGCTGATGAACTACAGTTCGTTTGTTGTTAAGCACAGACAGATGCGTAATTTATTCGTGGTAGTTCAAGAGACTACGGAGACTATTCAATATTTTCTCACAGACTGTTCTTGCCTCGTGGCGCAAAAGAAAAGTCTCCATGGAAAAAGGAACAACAACAAGGGTGATTGACAATGGAAGTCTGTAAATAACTCACAATCAATCACCACTATGCCACTCAACTTCCTTGTCAGGAAAACGCCACAAGTCCCGCCGTTCGTGGGCCAAACCCAAAATATCTCGTGTGGTGTGGCAGCCCCTGCAGCTTCCCGAGGCCTGGTCTTGACTGAAATATCGCATATCACTTTCGCTTCTCTTATCATGACTTGACAATGCTTCAATGGCGTAACTACACTGAATCAGGTTGCCTATACCCCGTAGCTTGCTCTATATCAGACTTGGCAATGTTTGCTATTGTTTTTTATGTCTTGCTCCGCTCTGTGACACTTGAGAAGGGAAATGACAAGGCCTTGGAGCGCTGCTAGCTTACCGACCCCGTGGCTCTCTTTAGTTGGGATGTTTAGCGTAGACACCGTTTCAATGGCTGATTTAAATCAGTTCGAGATGCCTCGCCACAGTATTAAAGATCAAGTCGAGCTGTGTACGGATACAGAGTACGACTCTGCATCTCCATATTCCAGCTCCAGTCCCAGATCTTAAAAGACCTTGATATTGACAAAGTCTGGTTCCTTTCGACTCGCACGGAGCCCTGGGTATCCACCAGAGAAACCTCAGCTTCAGCAATGCAAACCTGTTCTGCTTTCTGTCTAGCCAGGAGACTAGTTCCGTCCGTGCTGGTCTGGAGACGACGGGGCGTTCTGAGCCTCAATTACGGCAATAACCCGTCAATGGGTTGTTCCGTCGATATATTGAGTCTCAACTCAGATTGATCTTCCTCGTGAGCCAACAAATTCGCTCTTAGTTCCTGATCCGATGGCGATGTAACAGTTTGGATGGGGCCTGGTCGCCAATGTAGAGACGGCATACGCATTTGCTGAAGCGGCCGCGAATCTTGCTTTGAATTTCAGGGACAGGCAATGGATATGTCGGACTTAAAAAGAACCGTGACATCCGAGGACGCGTCAAGACGGGCGTCGAAAGGAGCGTTCGGGGCGTTAGCTTCTCCCGCAGTCGTCTCTGGCCGTCAAGATCAGCCATACCGTAGTCCGTAGCACTGTGATAATCTTGGGTCTTCATTTCCACAGACCTGACCTGTCTTGCCTGTCTACCACAAACAGCAAAGCAGAATCTGGGGAAGCCAGGGATGGGTTGCTGCTGGATGGTGTGTGCGCCGTCAACAACAAGGGGGGCCTGCTTTGCTAAAAACGCAACGCAACGCAACGTCCGGTCTCCCCAGACCAGGGGAGGAACCGCCCCAGATTCTCTTTTATTACTCCATCCATCTAAGGAGAGAGAGCTTGGTCTGGGGGGATGGGATACGGGCTACGGGCTAGACTCCGCTAAACAGAATTTGGGGTAGCTAAGAGCACGGTGACTGGGGGAAGACCACCAACATCCAATGTTGCTGTGTCTTGTCTTGTCCGGATATTGTATACTGTACAGTACTGTGCGAAGTGGAAAGGCCCAAACTAATTGGCAAGGTCGTGGCTAATTGCCCGACTGGTAACAAAGTCGCCAAAGTGGTGTGCAGGGGTTGAAATAGACCGATGAGAATGATAGGCGTCGAGAAGGGAGGGAGAACGTGCGTGGATGAAATGAAGTGCCCTAAAGTGCCTGAATTGGCTCGGGCTGGTCTCACACGTCTAAGTGCGTAGTGTGACAGACCTTTTCGTTGTCAAAATTTACATCTTCGCCCTGGCAGTGCCATTCATCAAGGGGAGACGCATAAATTCCCGACACAAAGCGTTGAATAACGGCTCGGTCGTCGGTTAAGCAGGAATTACTAGCCATCTCATATCTCAAGATAGCGTCATTGTGATTCAATTCCATTCTGGATGACCAGCCGACATCGCTCATATCAACTCCAGGTTCAGGACAAGACTCTAACGAATGGCAAATCGTCAAACTGACAAGCATCCCATCCAATCCCAAACGGGTCGCGGGAGCCTCCAGCTGTGGGCCGTTGATGCACCTGACCTCTTTTACCCTTGGATCATGGAGATATGTCTGTTTCTGGACCAATGGTTCTGGGGATTTGTAGGACCTCTCAAGGGATGTTTATGTGCCTTAAGCCATGCTAAAAGATGACGACAGGTTTCTTGGAAATCAGCAAGAATAGGGACGGCAAAGCACAACATATCATACCCGGTCTCTTCTCCAAATCGTTTAGGGCTGATTCTGGAATCCGGTTCGATAGAGGGACAGTTCCTGTTCGCCAAAGCCCGAGATTGGAGACTCTTGGAGAGCTCTGCCAGGGGACCTAAACTGATACTCCAAAGTCCACCAATGTGCTCGATATCCTCTGTAAGACAGTGGAGAATATATGTAATGCATTGACATTTCCTCCGATTAGTCGATGCCACCTCGAGATGCTAGTCTGTCAACCGACGGAAGAAACATTTTGAGACATGGAGAGAAGCATTGGCGTTGACAATTAGCATACGCATTGGCGGCTGGGATCGTCAACAGAGAGACTTGTCGCAACAGAAGTGGGACGCGTGATGGAGACTGATGGCCTCTAACGTTAAGCAGTGGGTTCTGAAGCAGTGAAGCACCACACAATAACTCTGCATTCGTGCAAGTTGGGGGAGTTTTAGGATCACGTCCCACCACGATGCTTGCTTGGCACACCTCGGGGGGCTGTGCAGACTGCAGAGCGGGAAGACTTGGGTCAGGGGCATGGATCGCTCTGCTAACCCGTGCTTTAACTGAACAGACATGGCGAGTTGGGGAAGCTGGAAGCTGGAAGCTGGCCCAGAGAGGGAACCTACAGAGCATGGATGACGTTCAAACATCTCACCGTCAAGCCCGAGAGCCTCTAAAGCTACCGCCAATTGTTGACACCTCCAAGTGCTTATGGCGTACAGCCCGCCAAGCTAACAGCATCTAACTGCAGCATGTGAAGAATAATAGAATAAAATAAAATTGGATGCTTCAGAGACATGTCAAGATCAAGTCATTGAAAGTCAAAAGGCTGAGAAACACTTCTAAATTGCATGATCTGCTATTATCACTGTGCTTGTTTACTGTACAGCAGGTGTCTGCTCAGAATTGCTGGTGCTTATCTAGAAGATCATGGCGGCAGACATTGCACATTGCATGTCCCCAAGTCCACATCGAATGCACAGAAACTCGCCGACAGCCAAATGGTCCTGTTCCTGGATCCTCGGTGAACTAGCTGATCAATTGGAGTAAAGCATTTGATCTGGCACAACCTGAGAGTTGTGTGTTAGCAGCTGATATACAAAATGATCCCTGTTTAAATATCCAGCTTAGACATTCCTACAAGTCACTTTATACAATTCCATTAAGTTCTCAGTGATCTTAAAATTTAACAGCTCAAATGTGTATCCATTGAGTTAGTCAGAATATATTAAATATGGATTTCTTTATCAAAATAACTTACTTAAAGAATAAGATATCTCTGAATTCTTATGGCTGGTGATGTCGGGGTATACGCTAGACATTTAAACAGAGTATGACCTGTATACCGTCGGACATGGAAAAGGCACTACAACATCCCTTGCGCTCGGCGTGGCAAGAAGGTCCTGTGACTGCAGTAGCGACATGGCTCACGGTGTGCTGAACAGGGATCAAGGCTCTCTGCAATTGAAACTCCATTCGTGCTCGCATGAGAGACAGCCCATGGCATGGCATGGCATCGGCATGGCATGCTAGCAAAGCAAAGCTAACCATGTCGGCTACAGCCCGTCTCAGGATTGGGTGTGTGAGTCTGAGTCCAACCAAGTCTGAGGTTTTCTCAGTCTCAGCCTGAGCCTCAGCCGCGGGCGTTGATGCTCATCATTTCGCCGGCACTGGTCTGGGCTGTCAATCTGGCGGTGAGCAGACATAAGACTCGGATAGTCTGACCGATCGAGGGTCCGTTGACGGCAGCGGATACAAGGTCAAAAAAGTGTGATGAACCAGCGTTGCTCAAGCGAGCACTAGACTAGCAAGATGCAGTAGAGCCAAGCCGAGTAGCCTCATCCCCCAGGATGGATCTCGTTGTGTGGAAGGTTGGCTGCGACCCTATCCGTAGGTCCCTAGCAAGTACGTACAGTACAGTTGACCCCTGGACCGACGGGGTGATTGGATTCGCTGCTTTTTGGATGTAATTAGAGCCAAGACCTGGTCCCTTTGGCTTGCGTGCAGGTGGATCGGGGCGTAGCAAGTAAGTATCAAGCATCTGTTCTGGTCTGGCCTGTGATGTAGGCATCTTTCCTGGCGCCTCGTCCATGGACTGACAGTCTCCCGGCAGTTTGTTAACGGTAGAGGAGAGAACAAGTCAACTCATGTCTAGGCCAGGCCAGGTCCAGACAAGTCTAGTACAGATTCTGTGTGGCATCCTTTGGGTGACTTGCTGGTAATATCGATGCTGAGGACTGAGCCTCTGGGGATACCTTGAGCAATGATTGGATGCAGCGATCCATTGGGTGTGTGACACTCACACAACAACGTGCGGCCCCATGCCCTAACGAGGCATCTAGGAGAGACAGTAGGGGTCAAGGGTTCTGCGCACGGTCCTTTTGACGATTCTCTAGTGAGTGTAACTGCAACATGTTAACTAAGAAGAAACCTGGGGCCATTTTGCCAGGTCTCGAACAGCTCCAGGTATTACTAATACTCGAGCATCCAATGTAAGGGACGCGATGCCGTGTGATGAGAGAATTGCATTTGTGGTGATGGGCTTTTGAAACAGACTATGGGGCAGACGGTGGGTTCGTGGATCGCGACAACGTATTTCTCGGTGGTAATCATTCTCCTACTTCCTTGTACTCTGTACAACCAAACCAAACCGTTTGGTTCGTATCTGTGCTGTGCTCTGCAGCACCTAGAGCAGTAGATCCATCCCTTAGTCAGGAAATCGGTTGGAAGGGTGGCAAATGTTCTGGACGGAATGAAGAACACTGATGAGGCTGAAGAGGTCGATCGTTCCAACAAAGAAAGTTCCGTAGAAACGACGGTCACTCACTGAGGGTCCTGCTGTGGTTGTCTGATAGGTAGGCAGAGACAGAGGGATATCGATATCGGAGTCTAGGGCTTGGGTCACTGTCACTGACACGCCTCGAGCTACATAGTACGTACGTGAAACGCACGTTGGGCTTGCAATTGGTTCTGAACTGATTGCATTTGCTTTGCGTCTGCATTCGCATTTGCATTTCTCTCATGACAGCACACCTGATCTAGACCTCAGAGATCAGTAGCTGTTGTTCCCTGATATCGCCAAAATTACTCCGTATAGATACTCCATGCATTTTCTCGTCTAAGGCGTCTCAACGGTTCTCGCAGCTATTTATTCACATTCACCCCCAGTCAGGTAGAGAGAGAGGTAAGCGGGCTGTTGGCCGAGCCGCGAGGGATATTCCCCTTCGCACAGTAGCAAGTCCACGCCCAAGCACAGGACCCTTTCGACGCTAAAAACGAGGACAATTGGGGATGGACCCGCTGAGTACGACAAGTTTAGGCAATCGGCTAGCATATACACGATAGAGGGCAATTGATCGACTGATTACGGTCAAATACTTCCCAACCTGATGTTATCTTGGGGGGCCGATGCATGCGCTCCCGGGCTTATTACCGATGTGAACTATAACATAAAACAAGAAATCGTATCAAGTTGACAAGATGCAGGATTGGATCATAATCTCCTTATTTTGCTCAACAAATGTAAGCTTGAAGTAACTAGTGACAGAATAAGCAGAGCCTCCATGCAATCGATGAATCAACAGGTGATCACCAGACAAGCAAGCATCGCATCACGGAGCATGAAAGACGCCATGCCATCATCCTCAGACAATCAAGCACAAAAGACTGACGACGCTGAGTTTCGGGTTAATAATTGCCGCAGGTACAGATATTAATTACTACGTAGCCTCTCAAGAGCAGCGGGCGCTTGATATTGACATGGAACAGGCGACTAGCTGCACGTCATTCGCGGTTGGGTTAGGGGAAATGGATAATAAATAAAAATAACGCCAACGGAAACTTCGTTCATGTTTTGGGTCATCCGGTTCTTTGCCACGTAGTATTGTGAGCTCTGTATCTTTGATCTTTGACACAGGCTTTGTGGGCTTCTCTCCATGGTCTACCAAAACGAGATTCCCAATCGGGAGCGCTGCAGAACAGACAACCACTAGGTACCAAGCTGCTGAACCAATCCTACGCTGGAGCTTCCAGACCTAGTTCATCATCATCGTGTTCCAGCAAAAATTAAGCGCCAGGATACGGACAAGACCGCACGAGAAGAGGTTGGCTGTTGGCGAGACTGACCGGAAACGGACCTTGGATAGATGGTGATTTGTTTTGTGGTTTCGAACCAAAAGTTAGACCCTGTTCGAAGAGTAAGAGGCTAGTAGAAATGGCCCCGGTGTCAAAGCGAGCTACCAATGAATTGGATCTATCCGTAAGCCTCGGCCACTCGTATCTTAAACTTCAAAAACAGCCCGAGAGGACGCTCAAGGGTCCTCCGTTAAGCTCCCGTCCGTAATGCATTATGATTCAAAATCCATAGAATTGAATTCGCGGTTACGGGAAAAGTTACATGCAGGATGTTGCACTGCAAATTCAATCGTCATTCATCACACCCCAGTAGCTATTTCGAGGGCGCCCAGTTTGCAGTGCAGTGCAGCACGGTGCAGTTCTTACAGCCGGGAGCTGCACAGTGCATAGTACATACGTAGTAAGTACTCGGTCATTTCAGCCATCGCCAAGCTCACACTTGTTCTGAATGCTTCCTTGGGCTTGCACTTGCACTTGGGCTTGAGCGCCAAATCCCGTGGCGAAGGCGATTGCGCGGAGCCTCTACGGGTGCTCACGTCCAATGGGCTCTGTAGCGAGGATGCACAGCAAGAGCTGTGAGGTTCTAGACAGAGCTGTTTGTGCAACAATGATACCGTACTCTGTAGTTGACAAGGTACTATCGACCAAGTCCAGTGTGAACCATCGATAGTCTTCAAGACCCTGCAATATCTGACACTGAAAGCCCCCTGTAAATCACACACAGACAACTTACTTTGCCAGTCACGTCTAGCCGTGCCTCGGGAAGTACTAACAACGCATTTGCCGCGTGATGCAATAAATCTACGGATACACTTAGTCAACCTGCTGCGCCGTATTTTGGTTTAGGCTCACAGGCTCAAGGCTTACTCCCAGTCCCAGAGGTCCCCAAGCCAGGAGCCTTTCTGCCGCAGAGGCTCGCTGGGATACATCGCCTTTTTGTTAATTCAGGGTACCTGTTGCCAGGAGCTAGGGGAGCCATGATCCATACCACCATCACAAGACGCACGAAGGGTTAAGCACCCAAAAAGTAACGTCGTACTCTCGACTTGCTCCAGTATCCACACATCCACTCTGGATGGGGGATCTGTGAGCCTCAAACAGAACCAGGCTACGCAGGCGCGCGAGATCAGGCCGAGTGAGCAATTCAATGCTATGAAGTGACGCAGGTGAGGCAACTGATGGCAGCCTTCGGGGACAACGAGCCCGAATTGAGTTGATTGAGTTGGAAATGACGATTATGAGGTTCTAAGCCGAGGCGCACTGCACGGCCACTGGAACAGTTGCAACAGTTTGCTTGCTGTACCCTACGTATGAGGCAGTGAACAACTCCCCAACTCAATCAGCCTCGTACCGTAAAGCTTACGACCTTGCTCACTCAAAAGATAGGCGTTATCTCCAAGGCTTTTAAAAAGAGCAAGGGAATCCCTCCCCCGTCTCATCTTCACAAGAGCAAAGAGACTATGAACACCCAACGAGCCAGGGAAACAACAGCTGGAGCCACACCCCCAAAAGTCCAAAAGTCCAAGGTCCCTTGCCATTCAACACTAACTGCACAGTCTCCCGCACAGTGCTTCGACCTTCCGCCCTTTTCGGCGCCAACCTTCCTCTCTTCCTTCCCACTGCAACTCACTCTCCTTCTCCTTCACTTTCCCCAAGCAGTCGCTGCTTCGCATTTTAACTTTTCGACGACGATCCGAATTGCTTCACTTTACTCTTCGCCAATATTCTCTATTATAACTGCTGAGGAAGATGCTCGAGTCGCTTATAGATATTGCTTATTTATCTTGATTAACAGCTCCATTTACCTCTCTCCCCCTCCCCCCACCAAAAGTGACGAACCGCGCCCGCCGCCCGCCAAAACTCCCCGCCATCATATTGAGCTTCTCAGTCGTCCAATCTCCTGCCCCACGACGAAACAGTCCTGTGTGGTCTTTTTGCAAGCACGACGAGCAAAAAGTCGAGGCCTCGTCTTTCGCGAATCCGGACTTGAACGGAACGACCTGCCATGGTGATAAACGACTCAGGCGTTAAAGTTTCGCGTCACAATCTCGCCATGTCTGCTACCGCTCCAGCAAACGCTGCCGCTGCCGCTGCCGGCACCGCGCCCTCCACCACCACCGACGACTCTGGTGAGCTATCCCGCCCTCGCCGGCACTATCCCTCGTGCTTCCGCGTCCGACTCAAGCTGCTCCGTCACCGAATAAAACCTCCGATTTTACATGCTGACATTTATAGCCTCAACCATTACAGTCAACACAAAGGTGCCTACTTACCCTCCCCCGAAGACGGACAAGCCCCGTCCACACGTCTGCGGCACTTGCCAGCGTTCGTTTGCCCGATTGGAACATCTCAAGCGACACGAACGCTCCCACACGAAGGAGAAACCCTTCGAGTGTCCCGAGTGTGCACGATGCTTTGCCCGTCGTGACCTGTTGCTGCGTCACCAGCAAAAGCTGCACCAGGGTTCGACCCCCTCGTCTCGCCCTCGCAATCGTCGTGAGTCCACAACGGGTGTTACTCCTGGCCAGAGTCGTGCCCGCAAGAACAGCGTTGCCGGAGCCCATGCAGCAGCCGCCGCCGCCGCTCCAGCTTCAAACGTCGCAGCAAACACAATGCGGCCCAGGGCCAACACTATCAGCCATATCGACATCTCGGCCATGCAGACGGTTGCTGCCCATGCTGCCGCGGCTCGCAATGTTCCTGTCATGCACACTCACAGCAGGCATCCCAGTCTTGCCGGTTTGCCAAACCATAGTATGGATCATTTCTTTGGTGGTGGCATGTCCGCGGCTATGGGCCAGCGGACTATGCACCATGGCATCCCTAAGCTTGAGACAGGTGCTTTCCATAACCTCGACTATGTTAACCCTCTCAGGACGGCGCCACCGATGTCCGCGTTCAGCGAATTCGAGTTTGATGGTGTGCTCTTTGGGCCGGGTACGACAGTAAATCCCAACAACCTTCATTACAACGACTCACCGCAGGGCATGAACTTTGACCAGACCTCGCCTTTCGGCCACATGAACGAGATGCCTACGAGCCAAAACCTCGACGAATTTGACTGGTTGACTGGTTTTGAGCACCAGATGTCATTTGGAAATGGAAACGAAAATGTGATTGATGGATCTAGTCCATCCGCAATCAGCACGACGAGTCAGAGTGGGATTAGCGATGTTATGTTGGATGGGTCGAATCATCCTGCGCCAGCTGGGACAAGTACTATGTGGCAAGCACCTGTAATGCCGCCTCCACAGATGCCGACGAACCCTTTTGCGATGGATTTGAATGGCACAGTCTTTCCGGATCTCCTTAACGGAGCACCGTTATCACCTCAGCCAGCTACTCAAAAGATCAATGACCCTTACTTCTCTACGCCTCCACCGTCGCTGAGTTCGTTGAGCCCCTCTGTCGTGACGGGGCTCAACACCCAGAACATTAACCAGACCCTTGGGTTCAATGCCGGCCCGGAGACGCCATCCTCCTTAAATGGCGGCAACCACGGCGCTTCGCCCGTGACCACCATTACAGATGCCACCCGGCATGCCATCGTGAACATCCTGTCCCAGTGCCTGCCCTTTGGGGGTCGTAAATATTCCTTTACTTCTCAAGGCTCACCTCAGTCGCCTCTCTCCCAGTCCGCTGGCAATGCTTCCTCTCCCCAAGCAGCCAATTTGCCCAGTACCCAGGACCTCCAGCGTTATGTCGGTGCATATCTAGCTTATTTCCACCCTCATTTGCCGTTCCTTCACCTTCCCACTTTGTCCTTCGATATGCCTTTTTCCTCCAATAGTCGCCCAGGTGTAGGTGGTAGTGGTTGCCTGATATTGTCCATGGCCGCAATCGGCGCGCTCTATGAGATGGAAACTGCTCAATCTCGAGAGCTGTTCGAAATGGCCAAGAAAATGATATTCTTCTACCTTGAAGAGCGCCGGAAGGCGGATGTTCGGAAAGCAGACATTCGTCGAAGCACCCCAACTGACCATAGCAGTGATGGGGGCGTTAATACCCCTGTGTGGCTTGTCCAGGCCATGCTTTTGAATGTCGTCTACGGCCACAATTGCGGCGACAAGACTGCCAGCGACATTGCCTCCACACATTGCGCAGCTCTCGTAAGCCTTGCCCAAGCAGCTGAACTCTTGCGGCCCGGGCCTTCCAGCTCCTCCGACGACCACGATGTTCAAATGGCTGAAGACGGGAACTGGAACGTCAGTATGGAACCCGATCAGACAGAGTGGTTGCGGTGGAAGTCGGGGAGGAGCGAAAACGAACCTTGTATGCGGTGTTCATTCTTTCCAGCCTTCTGGTCTCTGCCTACAACCATACTCCAGCATTAACTAACTCGGAGATCTTCCTGGACCTTCCTTGTGATGAGGAGTACTTCTCAGCTGAATCAAGTGCCGTATTCCACGCTCGAGGTGGTCCAGAGGGAGCAAACCACAACAGGATGACATTCCATGATGCGTTGGGCGACCTTCTTCATGCCAATGAGAAACATCACCAATTCTCCTTCAACGGCCAGTTCGACCCTTCGATTGACGGACGAGACCCAATGGATGCACCACTTCGACCCAGCACCTTCGGATCACTGGTTCTCATTAATGCATTACACAACTATATCTGGGAGACACGACAAAGGCACCATCATAAAGTCTGGACCAACGAGGAGACGGACAAGATGCATCGACACATAGAGCCTGCCCTCAAGGCGTGGCAAGCGGCTTGGGCAAGCAACCCTCAACACAGCGTTGAACGTCCAAACCCTTTTGGCCAGGGTCCCCTATCTGCAGATGCAATTCCTTTGCTCGATCTGGCATACATTCGGCTGTTTGTGAATCTCTCACGCTCGAAGGAGAAGTTCTGGCAACGCGATTGGGATGGGATGGCCGAGGAGCTTTCTCGTGGTAATGAGATTGTTCAACACGCCGAGCAATCACCAATTTCAAACCCAGAATCTGGAAGCACCGAGCCATCGGATAACTCTGTCAATGGCTCTGGATTTGTGGAGTCGCCTGCTACTCAGCCATCATCAATGGACTTCTCAAATGGCAAGGTGCCTCCTCATCTCCAGTCAGCATCTTCAAGTATGTCAAACCACGCTACATCGCGGCGGGAAAAGCATCTTCGAAAGGCTGCATTCTATGCTGCGGATTCTCTCGCCATGTCTGACAAGCTCGGTGTCACGTTCGCCGACTTCACAAGCAGGGAGCTTCCACTTCAATCTGCCCTTTGTGCGTTCGACTGCGCTCAAGTTCTCGCGGAGTGGATTGCTACGTTGCAGGATCGTGTTGGTTGTTACCTCGGTATACTCGGCCAGGACCAAGTCAACCTTTCAGAGGTCCCTGCCATCATGCTTTTGGAAGAAGAGGATGTCAAACTACTTGGCAAGGTTCACGAGGTGTTGTCATCAGCAGAGATCAAGATGAACATTGACCTCGCTCATGGTTTGAATGGACAGGAAGCTAATCTGGACATGAACGGACACAATGGCTACGCTGCGAAGCTACTTCGAATCACCGCCTTGATGTTGGACAAGGCAGCAGTCTGGCCGGTAACACGGCTCAAGGCCCGATGTCTGGAAGCTCACGCAAACTTCATGCAAACTCGCGCTAAGAAGTCGATTTTGCCTCAGCAAGAGCCACGAATGTGAATGCCAAAGCATCAAAATGACTTTGTTCGCCGGACTATAGAATCACATCTTCGAATAGCGTTATGTTGAGATACATGGAAAGATCTGGTATGATCGTTTCTGATTTATGTCAGCTTGTCGATATTGGCTTTACGCATCACAAAATACTTATGTGAGCGTTGTACACAAAAGTCTATAGCTTTTATTTGCTACTTGCTTTTTTTATTTTTGGAGGGCTTCGTTTGCTCACCTGGTCTGTATGTTTAGCGTTAGGGCGTTGGGGTTCTTTTATCATCAGCTTTGATGTCAGCACAGCGACATTCAAAGTTTGTTTCAAGCATTTGCTTGATTTTATCACAAATGGTGCATGGTAGTGCCTGGTAGTGCCTGGTAGTGCCACGGGGTCACATGGATCGACATTGGAGGAACGATCGATTCTCGGAGAAACACAGTGAGCATGTTGAATTCTGGGGTGTCGCTTACGCTCACGTGGCACAATCCCACACATCGCATTCGAGCTTCAACAAGCAATGTGTTTTGAGCGCAATGTTCACAGAACGTGTTAAATTCTCCGGGGAAGACAATGCAGCGGCAGTGGGAACTGAACTGTATGTTGGGGAAAATAAGATGTACTCAGCTCTCAACGAGTGTGATGCTGGCATCTCATGTATGTACAAATTTCCGATTATGACTTGTATACTCGGATACACGACCTTAATGGTGGTCCTCAAGATGTTAGAGTAAATAACGAGTGTGTATGATTGCTTCGCCTGTGTCCCTCTGTCCGAGACTGTGAGATAAGTGAGCGTGTGTTGTATAAACCGTGCCGATGCCACTTTAATAGAGAGCATCTTATTAAATGTAGGCATTAATTGATATAATACTATATTTTCCATGCCTGTTTCAAGCCTCTTCTGCCTAAGGATCAACACAAAATTCACCAGATGTCGCTGCGGATAACATGTGGAATTAGTGCCAATATCAGGCAGCACTTGGTCATTCTCGTGGCCCATTCTCATCCACTTCACCTTCAAGTAACAACACACAATGGCAGAACAAGAATCAACACAAGTCACTGCCCCAGAGTTCAAATTCACTTTTGACGAATCCGTCGCAGAGTGGAACGTCAACCACCGCGACTGGCTCAAGACGCACAGCAAAACATGGGACTCCCTCGCCACGGGCGCCCTCGTCTTTGACGCCGACAACCGCATCTTGCTTCTCCAGCGCGCCCCGGACGACAGCATGCCCAACAGGTGGGAGGTCCCAGGCGGAGCGTGCGACGACTCTGACGAGACGGTGCTGTACGGCTGCGCGCGCGAACTCTGGGAAGAAGCAGGCCTCGAGCTGCGGCACATCCGCCGTGTGATCCCGGACGGGCTCAACGGCCAACCCGGCGCCGTTTTTACGAACCGCACGGGGAAGCGCTTCTTCTGCAAGTTCAGCTTCGAGGTGGATGTTGTATCGACGGAGGTGGTCAAGCTGGACCCGAAGGAGCATCAGGATTATGTGTGGGCGACGGAGGAGGAAGTTAAGGAGCAGGTTGTTCAGGGAAGAGAGATCCCGTTGACGAATTCTATTATGGTTAAGTTGGTTGGGATGGGGTTTGCGATGAGGAGGAGGGAGAGGGAGGGATGAGTGTGGTAGTGGTTGTGGTTGTGGTGGTTGTTTATAGCATTGCGGTACTCTTTTGTATGCAGCCTTAAAGTAAAGTGATTCATGATTCATATTAAGATAGATTATGTGAAAGCTAGATTAAATTTTGTAACTCCATCCTACTCAAATTTTCATACTATCAACGTCCGTTCTCAGATATTGATTGTCTTTGCTTGTCGTTCCCATGCCATAGCCAAGCTCTTCCTTTACGTAGAGGCCATAGCAGGACTCTCTTGTTGATATTCAAAAAATGCTAGTTAGTAAAGGCCAATACCTGAGGCTAAATAATTGTCTTTGGAGACAGCCATTCCCCTACGAGGAGAGCTCGCGCAGCAAAATTGCAAGCTCCTCCCACAGCAGTCAAAGCAGTGAACAAACCGGCAAGGGCCTGAGGTCCCATGTTCTCCAGCATGGCACCGCTACTTGGGAGGGCGACGAGTAGTGCAAAAGCTGTAACAAAGTTCATCATGCCTTTGGTGGTGGTCAGTCGAGTGTAACCGCTGATATGCGTAGTATAGAAGGCTTACCGTAGTATCTTCCATAGTCTTTAGCTTCACATGTTTTGCCCATGCATACTGTTACTTGTCAGCCATGCCCTTTTAACTCTATACTTTTGTGTATCAATACTGACCTGGTGTAATGGAGAGAAACGACCCAGACCCGAATCCCCAAATAGCAGACCAAGCGTACAAAGCAGTGGCTGATTTTGTACCAAAGGGAACAAGCAATGCTCCCATAAAGATGATAGTGAAGACTGCACTGACAAGGAGTATGTTGAAATGCCCATACTTGTCACCGATGAACCCGGGGATGACTCGGCCAAAGGTAGAGCCGGCTCCAACAATGGCGAGCAGAGTATACCCGTTCTTGGGAGTGAAGCCGACGCGCGTGGAGATGGACGGCAAAAGACCCGATATACTGAAAATAACAAACTCAAACATGAAGATACCAGCCGTGACGAAGCAGAAAGCAGGCGACTTGAAGGCGGTGAAGTTGAGTGTAGAGCTCTTGGGGCTCGCCTGTCCTCCCGAAGACTTTTTGTACATCTTGTTAAAGGGGATGAAGCAGGCCATGGCTGGGAGCAACAGGCCAGCGGATATGAACGCCATGATTCGCATCGACCACTGCCAGCCTAGCTGGGGGTATGTAGAGCGCAGTATAATAGGGAATATGACAGCTCCGATGGATGATCCTGCGAGAGTGATGCCCATAGCAAGACCGCGCTTGCGGACAAAGAGTTTGGCTACGATGGCTATGGCAACAACCATTGTCATAGCAGCACCGATACTTCCAAATACGCCCAAGCATAGCATGAAGTGCCAGTAGTTGCGGCATTCAGCCATAAGGAGGAACATGGCTACGTACAGAATCGCGCCGACTGGACCGATGATGTTGGGCCCGTGGACATCAACCATTGGCCCAACTTGGACGTTGAAGATGAGTGAAAGGAAGAGGAAGAGGCCGCTTATCCATCCTACTTCGCCTTCACTGTAATCGTGGAGCTGGTTCATGCTTAGATGTGTCTGGACTGTACCGAGAGAGTTCATAAAGCCTGCAGGGGAGATGGTTAGTGAATAGTATGGGAGTCGGTGGGCATTGACTTTTACCAAAGGTGGGAATTAGGCATAGGAATGCTCCCAGGACGCAAAGCCATGCGCTGAATGAGTTTTCGATATCTTCCGCAGGGGGTTCTGCTTCTGGTTGTGCTTCGGCATCTGGGTTGACATTCGACATAGCAGCCGCTATAGGATCGAGGCCGAATGCCGCCCAATTGGCGTTATCTTGGAAACTATTACGCTGGACATTTTCTCCTCTGGGTGTTGAGTCAATCATGACTATAGCTTTTCTGTGAAAACTGCTGTATAGTCTCGATTGCATGTATAACTCCTGGGCCAGAACCAAAGGTGCGCCATCTATATAAGCTTAAACCGGGAGTGGTTCCGCAGACAGCAACACCAAATCTTTCTCTTCCATCTAATAAACACGGTTAGCCAATGAAGAATCAACAAGCTAAGGAAAAGGACTAATCTGGACTTCGGCTGTGGCAGATTCTAGCGTCGCAAAACCACGCCCTACGAATTTGCTCCTCGACCGGATCGGATCCAGGACCCGATGGAGGAGGGGGTCACTTTGTAACCTGCAATGCTACTGTATTCATGAGATACCACAACCGAAGTGGCTCCTATTACTCTGGTTAGTCAGTAAGATAAGCGGTTAGATTACTTAAATTTAGCGGTGAATGGGTGTTCGTCTTTTGTTTAGAGGGTGATAAGTGGCACTGCGTGATCGGACATGGTTGAGTCATCCTTCAGGGATAAGACAAGTTGTGCATGAGGGAGGGGAGAGGTTTCTGGAATGTTCCTCCGGGAGAGTTTTGATAGGGCAAGTGAAAGATTGAACTGATGGTTTTGATAACATGATCTAGGTGGTTGATTGTTTAGAACTTGACTTTGGTTGTCGATGTTGACACACTGCGATACAAGGCGCCAAACTAACCAGTTAGGTGGTTTCTTTATAACTGATAGTGTCTTTAATATTAAAGATTTATTATCATTTGGTAACCAATGCTAGATCCTTGAATGATGTCGCTCTGTTAAAGGCCACTCACAGATTAACCCATGGCACAACTCAAACCCGATAGGAGGAATTGGAACGTGTAGGTGACTAGACCCCCTTCCTCGGTTATAGAATAGGAACTCAACCAGGTGCAGGAACGGCTCTGAGATTAGGAGATTGTCTGAATATATTTGCAGCTGCAGTTGTAGAGCTATCGTCAATCTCTAGGTAGCTACCTATGAGTCAACAACGATATCTTACCATCTGTCTCGCCAAGTCATACCCCATATCCCCATATTGTTCACCGTTCCGTAGACGCTACACGCCAGCTTTAGCACTCATCCGAGTAGCAACATTATCACGGCCGACAGGATACCCCATTCGATTCAGTTATGGAGAAGAATTAGTTTCAAAGCTTTGCTGAACGAGTCGGTGTAGTCTCCCAAATATTCAAAGACGTCGTCGCATTACCAGGCCTTTCCGACGACTCGAACGAGTGCACTTCAACTGCCAATATACTGCTCGATCAGCAGGAGTTCCAAGAATGGGTACAGAAGTTCGATATTGACTTTGATCCACCGTTTACCGATTCTCTTGAGCAGCAAATATTCAAGGACGAAAGGAGGCGCTCTCTAATCATGATGAATCTACATATGCTAGCCCTGCAACTCTCATTGCGTAAGTGCATCCGTACACAAAGCTGCAACATTGTTTCCAATGCTGACGATAGGAACAGTGCACCTTTACTCCCAAAAGCCATCCAGTTGGCACCGAGAGAAGGCAGTATGGGGAGTCGTTAACGATCTTCAGGCGAGCCTGGGTAGTCTCCTCGGATGTGTAGAGGGTCTCGAAGTGGTGAATACATATCAAACTGTGCCTCAGAAGACGGCTTCTCTTGGGTTTTTCATTGGAAAATATCAGGACCCAAGTTCGGTTCCGCCCAAGAATCGGGGTGGCTTCAACTGTGAGGTTTGCCATGAAAGTTGAACCGTACCTTTCTTTTGTCCTTGTATCTACGATTAGTCGTGGCGACATGAACTACTAGACATTAGGGGGTTGATAAAACATTCTATTATCGTTGCTCGTTTCCATATCATTCAAGGCTACCTATACTGTCCATGTCTGTTGTTCCCACCCATCTATCTACATTGGTAGGTAGTCGTGCTGCTCTCATAGCAAATGCTTGGACAGAAATTACAATCACGATAGAAACAGTAACCCGCATCTGAGTTTCTCTCTGTCATTTCTCTCAAAACCTTAGGTAGTTGTTTCCCTGTGCTACTATCAATCACAGGCAGGAACCAGGCATAAAGGTTAACCTTGTTCAAACCCTGTCATAAGGGGCAGTTTTAGCTCACGACATCCGAGCAGCTTCAACTAAATAAATCTCTAGCACTCTCATCACTTTCATCGGAAGATTTATCTTGAGTAACAAACACTACGTACCTTATCACGAAAATTACCGTTCGTCGACTGTATAACCCCTCTGATAATGCCTATCCGGAAGATGCGCCCGACTGACACCGACGCCATCAAACTCCTCGTCGATGGCATCAACGACGTATTCAAACGCATCATAGAGCTCCCCATCATGGAA
The DNA here is from genome assembly GCA_025948275.1 of Fusarium avenaceum. NCBI lineage: Eukaryota > Fungi > Ascomycota > Sordariomycetes > Hypocreales > Nectriaceae > Fusarium > Fusarium avenaceum. Next base: position 4,426,336 of record CP109670.1, on the reverse strand, counting down.
ATGATTGATCAGGGCTTGTATCTCCTTCCAACCAAACATTTGGTCGGGCAGATGCAAGACCTTTCCATGTACTGGGTCAACAACTTCCCAAACACCCCTAGAGGCTACAAGCTTAACATACCCCAGCAACATCTGGTCCTAACACATGCTGAAACAGAAGGGAACCCGGTTCGATTGGAGGAATTGATTGTTTGGTTGGAAGATTGTAAGTATTTGTGGTGGAGACTAGCAGATGTAAAGTTGACGGGTTCCAGTGCTCGAGATGATAGCTCGAAATGAAAGCAAAAAGGCCTTCGCCTGGGTTGCTCAGACTGCCCGGTTGATCTTGAATATTTACGACTACGGTTTGACTTCTCCTTCTAGGTTTCGAGACAAGAACTAACAATATTCAGGGGTATTGATATGGGAACCATCAAAGAAGCACCAAGAAACATGACTTGGGGTTATGCAAGTATGCAGTGGGAAGAATCGATCAAGAGTGATCTCTCAAGCTCAGCAATAAGCGCCATGTTTTAGTTGGGCTTGTTTCTCGATCACTCGTGCAAACGCATTTCTCAGCCTGACTTCACCAATCCAATACCTCATCAAGACAGTCCCAGTTGGCCAAAGCCTCATGACGGCAACCGACACGGGGAATTTTCAGCTGGTAAGAATGCACCAATAAATACAGCCCCAAAGACGCTGATATTTTCCTATTAGTATTAATACATATGTGATAGACGAGTTCTTGTCTATGAAAATAGAATTAGGCTGTGGTCTGATATTGCCTACTGGCTTGTTTTCTCTAAAGCCTACTCTAGCCAAGGCACTATCGAATGCAGAGCCTGATCCTTGGGCATTTGGCCTTTTTGTCCTTTGGTCCTATGTTCTCGTTCTAAAGTTGGATGAGACCTAAGTTAATCCCCTATCTTTCTCCTCCTTATAAACTGTGACTTCCCTCTTGTAAAGAAAGCAACACTTCCATCCTTTTGATATACACGGTTATCAGCTTACCGCGGACCGCTATCTCCTCTCGCCTACCAAAATGATGGCTGAGAGTGTGTGAACTCGTTCAGGTGGTCCTCCTAGGCGTGCTTATGCTGCTCCCATGGTGACTACATTGGCAGCGCTGGTTAAACGAGATGTCATTCATGGCCAGCAAATATATGAAGATTGTGGTTACTACACATACCCCAAAAATCCAGGCAGATTTGTCTTCATTGGTACTAGCCCGCGACAAAACGATGGGACTCGCACACAGGATGCATCACAACCCACAGCGTGTGCACGGAAAGAGGCATGTATCCAAGTAAATATCAACTGAAGTCTAAGACGTGGCCTACCTGTGAGAAATACAGGTCTATTCTCCAAATGCGCACACTATTCTTCGTGTCACTGAATTGCTTCGGCAGCCAACACTCCTTGCGCACGACCCAAGTCAAGCCTCAGGTGCCTGCCTCATCTGTCTCGTGCAATCAGGCGCGCTGGATCATGGCCTCGCGGTCGGGACCAGTGCCGATGTACTTGATCTACTCAATTTTAGCAATTGCGGTGCAGGTCAGTACGCGCATCCACCTACCTTGACTCCGACAAACTTCTCGATGTACTGCTAGTAGTCAGCGCCACTGTTCGTTATGCTAGCCCCGGTAAATATGCTCACCTCAACATAATCGCGGGCTGCCTGGGGGAGATCGTAGTAGGTCCTCGCGTTGGTGGTCGGCTTTTGCCAGCCTGGCATCTCGTGGTAAACCACCTCAGCTCGGCCCAGGATGTCAAGATCCGCGGGGTAGGAGTCAAGTTCCTGTCCAAACGATTAGCGTCTCCACAACCTATCATGATATCGTTGGCATTACTGACCTCTCCATCGACCTTGTAAGCAATGGCGATCTTGAGCGTTTCGAAAGTATCCAAAACGTCGAGCTGCAGAGTGTTAGAGCATTTTAGCACGTGTTGCAAGTATGCCACGGGTAGTGTCTACCTTTGTAAGATTTAGGCTGTCGTAGTAATTGATCGAGTTGCTGTACTTAACAACAACAAGGTCTGTATGCGCTTGTCAGTTGTGTTCCCTACTAGTCAAGGTTTTGAGGTTGTGTCTACCGAGCCTGAGAACGGTCAGTAAGTTTGTCATCGACTAAAAACCATGATGAGAGCTCACCATCCACATCGGCGTCTACGGCCAGTCGACGTTCCCTAAGTCTTGTCAGTGATGAAGCTCAAACCCTCCAGGGCGCTTGTGGCCTCACCCATTCGCGTCCAATCTCCTGGAGCTTGGTGCCAATCCTAAAGTTTTTCATTCAGCTTCATAGTAGCCTCAAGATGGTAATTAAGACGTACTCTTCGGTATCTTCGGTCTTGAAAGCCCCCGACCCGACACGGGTGGTATCTATTGCAAGTCAGCAGTGAATCACGGCCTTCATGCAATCGACATACAAGCCTTGACCACTCCAACCGTCTCTGTGATATTCTTTGGGTTCAGTGTAAGTCCACCAATAATACCAGCAAGCGTAGTGCTTGAGGAAGTGACGAACTGTAGTTGATCATCAGTATTAGCGCAACTAAAAGTTCAGGTTGACGGAAACTTACTGGGTAAGAGCCATAATCAATATCTAGCATCAGTGCCTGTTCAATTGGGAACAAGCACAAGCGCCAGGTCCCAGAACCCCTTTCCTTCACAGAAGACTTAACTGATGCCTATCTACCAGCATTGCACGTGGCGCAGAGGTTTGACGTGAAAATGATGCCCCTGGATCATCTCAAGGCAGGCTTTCTGAGTACAATCTGGCTCTTGCCTCGAGACAACATAATTGGATCTGCTCCAAGCTGATTCCAGGGCGCAATCATCACATAAAATTGTTCTTAACTCCACCGGCCACGCTCGATGATCAACAAGTAGATGACTAGAAGCCAAGTCCCCGTAAGCCTCCCGAGTTCTGCCGAGGCGTGGACATAATACACAGCTTGTTACATCACAGACCCCTTGTTGGCTTCCGCCAGAAAAGTGATTGTACAGACGAGCACTATGTCCCGCCCCAAGCTAAGAATCTTGCGGGACTAGGAAAGAGAACTCCAAGACCACGGGCACGGTGCTCGTCCCCTCAACTCATCAGTACTATTCGTTATTTCATAGGGTGAGAACCTTACGTTTGCGCCTTCGATCACAATTTTCGTGTTGCTCTCCTGTGCGGATCTCATGAAGGCCACGCCGTCCACGACGTACTTCTTCAGCGTCTTCCTATAGTCTTCGAAACTAGCCAGCTCGGCCTCGATGTCGTATTCGAGCAGTTCTCCGAAGCGCTTTTTAAAGCCATCGGCCAAGCGCCTTACCTTCTGCTCGAAGATTTCAGGGTGGAAGACGTCGGTCATTTTGATGCCAGTTCGCTGGAAAAGTTAACACGCAGTCCGCTCCCTTGCCATTACGATGTCTTACCGCTCTGCTTGACTGATAGCAGGGACCAATCCCTATGGCGGACGTTAGACTTCGTTGCTTAAATAACGTGGCTAGCACGACAATGCCTAAGATTCTCCACTCCATTGAGACTTGGTTATGCTGGCAATGAGGTGACAAAAGCAGAAAATGATAATCCGGCATGGAGTCCTGGGGGTAGCATACCGCGTCTTGTTGTTCCGATAGCTGCGTCTGGGGTAGACTTTAGTTGGTGTTTCTCAACGGCAATGTCAAAAACTACGGGACGAACCTCCGAGTTCTTTCTCCTCGAGACCATCCACTGCGATGTGCAGGTCCAAGAGAACATTGACCCTGTCAGAAACAAGGATCCGATCATGTACCGCGGTCAGGTTTCCTTCGAGCGCCTTGAGCTCACTGAAGAAACTCGGGCTAGAGGACAGTCAGTATTCTTGGTATTTTCAATTAAAAAGCGCGAGCCAGACGAGACATCAACAAGATGCTGATGTGGCAGTCGAGTTAGGGGCAGAGGGCCATAGGAAGACTAACACGTGAAAGACTACGCCCGAACCAATGAAGTTCATGCTATAGTACATATCAGCCTCGCTGTTGCCAGTTTGAACGATCATAATCCTTGACAAACCATTTTGGGTTGACCAGCCCAGAAGGCAAGAGGTGGAAGCTACCTCTATGTTAGCAACCATCCAGTCCTTCCACGTGTGCCAGTTCTCACCTGTACGAAACTCCGTTTACACTTTGCACATATTAGCAACACAATACATATATATCGATCGATAGAAAGCTTTCGACTAACCGCACAAGATGCCCAGCGTTAGCTCCGCCCTTGAAGTTGATCAGCAGGTATTTCAGCGCGAATTGGTCGTTTGGGGATGTTTTAGGGATCGGTGGAAGCGTGGTCGACCGGATTATTGCATTCTGCTTACCGCGGCTCGCGCACAGAGTTGCGCCTCCTGGCACTGTCCATCAACCAATTTTCCCTTCTGAGTACGCAATATCGTTAGCGTCCGGGTTTCATCTGTTGTGTCGGGTTTTCCCCGAGTACTCACGCCTTCATCGCCTGTGGGAGTTCTGGTCAGTATAATGAGATCGAGCCGATATCGGCTGGGTGCGGAGGAAGGACATATTCCAGATAAGGGAGAGAAACATACCCCATTGGGCTCCAAGAATGACAGTGATAGACATGCTGTGCAGAATCAAATTTGACTGTCGTAGGTGTCGTCGTTGTGCTTGTAGAGAAGAAAAAAGGCATGATACAAAGTGACATGGTTTTACAAGTGCGTCACTGCAGTCACGTGATTTGGCGGGGTACCTGCATTATGCCCCTCCATCGCACCTTGAGTACCTATTCCGGCCAAGACAAATCGAATATTATGAGAAGATTTCTGTAAGGCATTTTTGAATGCGCATTGTCTTTTCTGTATAAAATACCAGCTATACTGTGCCTTTTGGTTAGCAAGTAACCCAATATGTCTACACTCTACATACGCATTTCGTAGGACCAAGTCTGACCAGACTAAGGCCAATGGACTCGATCCGGGAGATCCTTGACGTTACTGATATTCCTACTATGAAGTAGGGGTACGGCACGCTCTTAAGACCGAGGAAGCTTGGTTCTATGAGTAGTGGAGAACTCCTGCTTTAAAGACTAGTTTTTATGTCGAGTGGAGGATGCTAAGCCCCTGAGCCAGAAAGGGGCGGAGAGGAAGAAATGAGGATTGCGGGCTATCGGGGCGTGCGATACGATACCCGGGGAATGGCATGCCGGAACGGAGCTGTAATGGTCTCCACTTTTGCCGAACTGACATTGACCGCCGACGTCGGCTGCTTACTGTGACTCGGAGCGAGACACAGACCAAGCGGACAGAAAAGCCTCAATCAAGTTCGTTTAAGAGATAAGATTCCTCGTCCGTTCTCCCATAGTCAAATTCCCGCTGTTGTATGCTTTTTGCCAACTTATCCTAGGAAGGAAGATGCTCCTTTGTACTGTATTTTGGATATTGCACAATGATTTTTTACAACAGCTTTTCAAATAACGCGCTCATATCGGAAAATTGGTGCTGCATCACGAATATTCAAAGCTGATGAATATAATTACATGTTGAATTGTGGATGAATGCTATGGAACTTCGATACTTACAAGATTGTAGCTGGTGAAAAAGGCCAATTATTGAATCATCTCTTGCGTTATACCACACTATCTTGTAATACTTCGAAGTACTAAGTAAATGAAGAACATATGTTAGCATCTGTTGAAAACCATTTCCTTCTTGGCAATATATTTCTAAACTTGGTTGACATGGGCCATACTAAAACAGCCACCCTAGAGCAGACACTGGCTAGACTCAATGTCGGCTCGATATCTTCCCCACGTTTTGCAACAGGTGTGAGAGGTCATATGCGGTGGTCATGCCGATAAAAATGATACATGTACGGCAGTCGGTGTAGGATAACGCCATGAATGTCACTCATCTAATCTATCACAATACCGCTATCCTCTGGAGAAGGAGTTTGAGGCAATTTGAAAATCATGCGACCGAGTTGGAGTTGGTCCAGTGATCAACTACCGAAAGGGAAAAAAGATCCGTCGCGAACTGCAAAACTGTTTTATTAGGTTCGCATGCGACAGATCAATATGATTTCATCAGAAGTATGAAAAACTCTCTGGACCAATGATGATGCATGGGCAGACACATGTTGTCACCTTGGATATGCATATCATGCAGTCTGACTTCAAAACATGTAGCTGAGACTGACGTACATCGCGAACTGATTCATGACAACAGGGTATGATCGGTTAGATGGTCCGATGTTGCAGACGCTATGAGTTGTCTGATAAGCCATTCGATTCTGATTTGACTTGACTTGACATCGCCAAGGATGTTTCACGATCTGAGATCTAATATCCTGCAGTACTAGCATCCTATATTTGGATACTTGTAAACTGATACTCTCGATTTGGCTGTTAGGTCTTCCAAGGCCTCATGTTAGTCGTTGGCTGACACGTGCTGGTGAAGAGCACAGATTTGAGACCCCTTCTGCAAACTTGACCTCGGCGAAGATCCATACCTTCCCAGATCGTTGGGCCCTATCTAGTTTCGGAGATGATCTGGTGGTCTTGAGTCACGGCCAAAGGATTGTCGATAGAATGTCATCGACTATCCGTAGAACGACAAGCTTTATTTTTAGTTTGTGCCCAACGAACAAGGACAGCGCTTCAACACCAAAGACTGGCCAACCCTGTAGCAAAAACAAAAAAAATCACAATTAATTGTTAGTCAGTCACATAAAGTCATTATCAAATGCTCATACAGAATAACACTCAGAAGCTCTAAGTAATTGCAAAAAAATTACCCTATACCAACAGTACCTAGAGAAGGAAAAGTTTAAAACGAAGACTCCAACAACTGAAGTCCATAAAAAAAGAACAATGACCTCACGAGACGCTGATCCTGAGCTACCCCTGGCAAATACGACCGGGGAGCCCGGTCGAAACGATCGCAGCTGGAAAGCACCCCATGTCTATGGTCATGGCCCATGCTTTCTTTTCACGGCCTTGCCCGCGAGATTAGGACCACTGAGGAGATGAGACAGACGACACTAGAAGCTTTCTCTAAAACCTTCCATTCTATTTATGAACAGGCGAAAGCATGGACGTTTGCATTCAAGGCCCTTTCATACCTGGTGGAAAGTCACCCACTCATACTTGCTGGGTGGACACAGGCTACAGCTTGTTGATATTTATGGATACTGGGAAGAGATATAAAAACCCAGGTTAGGGCTGCTTATTAGGCGCGTTATATTCAAGGAAAGTTTAAAGTTAGGGATCAGCACTGAGTTGGCAGGTCATGTTTTTGGCCGGAGAGCATCAATATTCCTAGTCCAGAGGTGGGACCATTTACAACTCCCGAGCGCAAATTCACGGTTGCGCTTTCATTTTTTTGTTTGTCGCGTTTCTCGGTTTTCAACATCTGGTCTAGAATCATAAGAACTTCTAGCTTGGGTTGAGGTGATCACAGCGTTTATGGCTTGGTCTTCAACTGGAACCACTGCCTCACCATTGTGGGCACGAGCCTTTGTAGACAGGGATCCCTTCGTAATCAGGAAATTTAACGTGAAACCTCGAACCAGCTGTTACACTGAAACGAGCACTGTTGGTCAACCGTTAAGATTTGATACATACAGGATCCATCTCCTTTGGGCCGTAATATGTAGAGTTATTCATCAATGGCTTGTTCACGATGCCCAGAGATGCAATGTACACAAGTTTGTCCTGAACCTTATATCCGATGGTATTCCCATAATGCAAACTGAAGCTGCATGCATAGAAATATTTAGTTAGCATTGTGTATGCGTTAGCTGTTGCTGCAAGAGAATGAGGCGATGGATAGCAAATGGAGTGTCAAACAACAAAATACACGCAGCACCGCCTCGGCAAAGACGACCAGGGCAAGATTGTCATCGGAATCATGGATTAAGTTCGGCATTTTGCCCAACCGAAAAAGAAAAAATAATAATGAAGACGGTAGACAGTAGACCCTTGCCATGACGGATGGTTTGTTTGTGCATCCATAGCCACTCCACACAGCCCACCCACAACAGAGCGAAATAGCCTTAGTCCAGGGATCATCACGGCTTTTACAAAGATTGATGCAGGATCCTTGCGATGCGGGAATACCCTTGGAGAAAATTGAGGGTTTTTCGTTCACGATGAGAGAGAATTGTCGATTCAGGGTGAATGATGTAGTTCACACATTGCAGATGTTATCAGGATCTCGGCTCACTACTGCCGATGCTCTGAGATGTTCACATACTTCATGATGAAGAAACTCGGCATCATATCCGTTGATTACGATTCGCCAGAGGTAAAAACTAATGTACAGTAGGATATGTAATCTGCAACATGCTGACCATTTCTGCCGTCATCCTTCACAGACTGGAGATGGATGGACCCTCAGATCTTGGGTTGTTTTTACGTGTGGAGTCTTCGGGACCGGAACGGCCAACTCTGTCACCTCTCTTCTCTTATTCCTAAGTTAGTAGGTATCGGTTGTCATCAGTATCTCCGAATTTGTCTCCAAAAGCTTATTGTCCTCTGGCAAAACAGCCTTGCCCAGCTTCAGCGAGGCTTTGCTTTGGTATAGCATGTCTGGTGACCGACTCGGCACTTGCCATGATGGAAGCAAGCACACATTAATTACGTCGCCCGTCGTCCGCTGTTGGGGCTTAAACAAAGACCCTGACTATGCTTTATCTGAATTGGCATGGTATGGTATTTTCTCCATACTCGAAGAAGAAAAGACAGGGTTGTGGTTTTGATGCCGCGTCACCGAAAGAAGACACCCCGACAATCATACGGGGTTGCTCCGCAGCCTCCGGGGCCTTCACTATGTATGGGGAGAGGCAGTGATGATGATGCTAGGTTTTTGCACTGACGGGAAGGACGGATAGCACGGTTTTTTTTCTCACTCTAATGTGTTCCTCGGATAGCAAAGTGGCTTGGTAAATGTCATAGCCCAGGATGGTATGACCTCGATTTTGATGGGCAATACAATTACCCCAAGACATGCCGCCTAGATAACAATCTTGTCTCTTTCTTGTCTGTTTCCTCCCTGTTCCTCCAAATCATCCACCCCTCACCCGCAGTGCTCTACAACATATGACTGCATCATCATCATCATCATCCATCAAAAACCACTTAGTATATTTTTTCGAGCGCTCCAAGAATCCTTGTCTGGGAAGCCTTTGGCCCTCTTTAGGTCTCCTCAGTTCTTGTTCCTTGATGGTCTCGTCAGACCCTTGGACCGTTTTCACCTACCATACCTGATCTTTGGCCTGCCTGGTATTAACTTAAATTTATCCTTGGGGTTCCTGTTTTTCTTTTCTTTTTCTCTACTCGCAAACTCGACCTCATTTCGTAACGACTGCGCCGTCGTTCCTTTTGCAACAAGACAATTTCGCCGAATTTGGCTGGCCTTGCCTTGCTTCATCTGCTGCACTCCCGTCGCTCTGGCCGGTCTCAAACTTCAGCCCAGCAGCCTCAAGTGAACCGTGCTTAATTGGAATTTTATCCGGCAGGCACCTGAAGATTGCATTGCATTCTTTTGCATTGCTTTCTTTTATTCTTCTGTTTAACTCCATCGAATTGAGCTGGGCAGACAGGATTGAACTGAATTGAGTTGGATTTTTCTATCATCCGCCTCAACCACCGTTACGCTTCTTGACCGCATTCCCTCACAATCCTCAGGTGAGCTCAGCTCAGCATCAACAGAGAGAGTGGAGGTACTCCGTATCCAGAATCTCAATCTCAATCTCAGGCGGCGCAGAAACACAAACGGGGATACCGACCAGGGTTGCTGGGGCCTCATTCTCGTCCTCATCACCGCCAGTGAGCTTCGTCGCGTCAGAGGCTACAGATGCACTAGCCACAAGCGAATCCCTTGAATCTGATGTTTCGGATTTCCATGTTTTAGTAAGAAAAAGGTACGTATTCTCTATTTTTTTTTATGTTTCTCGTCTTGATATTCGCATGCAGTTTGGAGTGGTTTTCTTGTTTCTTGGACCAGTCACACGCCCCTTTTCTTGATTTGATCGATTGCAATGAATCGAGTCGATTCTTGATAATGGATCGGGTGTTATGTTATGCACCTTGTATGCATCGTCCCGAGTGGAATGAATGCGTCTGGTCCAATGGTGATCAATCTCATACAATCTTGCATCGGTTGCTGTCACCTGCAACTGTGTCGATCTCCCTGTCAAAGAAACAGGGCAGCGCAAGGCCAGGCCAGGCCAGGCCATACCAAGCCAGGCAAGGCAAGACAAAAACAGCCTGTTTGTTTTCTTCATGGTCTTTCTTTGTTGTTCGTTTCTCTCCACCATCGGTCAGATCACAGCTAGTTCTCGTCCATGATTCTTTTGTTCCTGGGCATATGGAGTGTGGTGTATTGTATGCACATGCACATTCCAAATTCTGGGCTGTCTGTCTATACGTTAAAGTGCACAATAAAGACGAGACAAGGCCACAGATTGAATACCTACCCATACCCTGTCAACCGGCCCCGGGTCCGTAATCCTCTGCCCTGTTTCTCCACTGCGCCAACGCCGCCAACACCAGCGTTAACCGCCAGAACAAGGCGTGACCTATCCTTACACCCCTGGTCCCTTCTCCTCTCTTCCCCTTCTCTTTCTTAGATGCCTGGATGCTAGCTACTGCTGGGGTTGCTGCCCAGTCCAAGTCAATAAACCTGCCCGGGTACGGATACCTTTCTCACCTATCAGCCTTAATCTGGATGCCAGCGCATAATTTAGGGAATTGATGGGCACTGCGATTTAGCTGTCCTGTGCTTTTTGAGTCCCGACTCAGGGTCAGACTCAGACTCAGACCCATGCCCCCATACCATACCATACCTTTATCCATAAGCCATACCATCACCGCTGCAACACTGCTACACACCGTCTCGTTTTTATTTACTCGTGCTCTCGTTAGCCCCTCCCTGGCATTCTAATTCCTCTCCGCCAATATTCAATATCACATCACGCCCTGGATCAATCTACTACTATTAGACCTGGGTCCCGCTCACATGCTCAACCTCTGCCTCTGACAAAAACCAACCATACCCTCTCCTGCATGCGTGTTGGATTTTTACAGACGGTTTATTCCTCGTGTGTAATACCTTGCCTTTCCCCGTCTTACACTGCTGTTTGTTCTGAGAGCATCCGCACATAGACTACATCTTCTTCTACACCCACTCTTCTTTGCGTTGCATTCTACTACTCGCTCCCCGGCTGGACCACCCGCGCTTTTTCTTCTTGGCTTTATTGGCCTCGTCATCGTTTGCGTTCGAGCACAGCCGTTAACCACAATGACCACAGCTACTGAATCCCCACAGCGTCGTTCCGCTTGGGTTCCTTCTCACGACAACATCTATTATCGTCCGCGTCTCACCAAGAAGGCCTCCATATCCGCTGGACGTTTCCCTACGCCGTTGATCGGTCCTCGAAGATCTCGCCCACAAGCAATCCACATCATTAGCTACCCGTCGGGTTACATTCCCAAAGAGTTGCGACAAGAAAGCAGAGCGCAGACCCCAACGCCAGCCGTCGAGCCTCCGCGTGCTCCATCTCTGCAACCTACATCAACCAACGGGAGCAACAGTGATCATCTTAGCAACACCAACACCAACAGCAGCCGAAGAAGTTTCAAACCTCGCCCTGCAGTTCGCCGTAGAGACAAGCTCTTTAGCACATTTAGCTTGGATTCGGGTCTTACAGCAGCCGAAGCGCCATTAAGTATTGACCGCTCGACTCGGCAAAGTGCGAGCGCTATTTCCACTACCAATACCAGTCAGCCAATTGGCCAGAGTTCTCAATCCGACTTAGACCTGACCTGTGAGCCTGCGATTGGGCCGAGATTTACTGGGGCAAGTGCATCCCCGCCAGCGTATGACGACATATCTTCACGCCCCGGTTCCGCGGCACCTGATTTAGCATCAACATCTGCATCCACATCTCCATCCACTTCCGCTTTCGCATTTACTTCAACAACGCCATTGATTAACTCAAATTTTGCCGATTGCAACACACAGTCAGCAACACCCGCAACGGCAACGGCAACGGCAACAATGACGACTGCTAGAACTTCACATTCTTCATTGGCCATGTCCAACCCCAATCGCAACAGTTTCATGTCCGCCCGCTCTTCAAAATCTGCCGTCACTTCAGTCTCCGAGGTCCCCAAACCCGTCGCTTCCGGCAGTGGCGTGTCGTGTTCTATTCTTCTTGCTGAGCCAAATATTTTCCTCTCAGGTTTCGACCATGATGGTCACGGTAACCGAGATGGCCAGAGCGGCACGGCCCTACTTCGAGGCAAACTTCAATTGCGAGTCACAAAAAACGTGAAGATCAAGGCCGTCCAACTCAAACTTCTTGGCCGCGCCCGCACCGAGTGGCCTGAAGGCATTCCTCCCCTCAAACAAGATGTATTCGAGGAGGAGAGTCTGCGCACACAAGTACTGACATTTTTCAATGCCATGAATGACGGCTGGGAATCCGAATATGGTAACCAATGCACTTATCGTCTTAAGAACGCCTCTCCTAATGGCAGCTCTACAAACCTCGTCCGCCCTAACCCGTCTACTTCTTTGACGCCGCATCAAAACAACCTTTCCGCCAAAGAGATGAAGCGTTTGTCTCTCCAAAATGTTCAGTCGCGCAGTTTCCAGAAGGGCGACAGCCCCATTGCCACAGCTACACAAGCCAAGGGTTACAAGGTCTTCTACCCTGGTACATATGATTACACATTTGAACTACCTATCGACCACCACCAGTTGGAAACAACTAAGCTACAATATGGATCCGTGAAGTGGGAATTGCACGCCACCGTCGACCGAGCTGGCGCCTTTAAGCCTAATCTGCACGGTACCAAGGAGGTTTCGATTGTGCGTGTACCTGATCAACTCTCTCTTGAGATGACAGAGCCTATCTCCATTAGCCGCCAGTGGGAGGACCAATTGCATTATGACATTGTTATCTCGGGCAAGAGTTTTCCCATTGGTAGCAAGATTCCCATTGCCTTTAAACTTACACCACTTGCCAAGGTTCAAGTGCACAAGCTTAAAGTCTATGTAACAGAATCTATCGAGTACTGGACAAACGACAAGCGCGTAACCCGCAAAGATCCGGGCCGCAAGATTCTGCTCCTCGAGAAGTCAGCTGGCAAGCCTCTCGATTCGTCATACGCCTCATCTGAGGTCCGTACCCTTCGTGGCGGAGAGCTCGACCCTGAGCAGCGACGACAGGCTCGTGAGGCAGCTGCTCGAAGGAGGACACAAGAGGCCACCAGGCGACAGACTGCCGCCGAGCCACTACCTGAGCCATCAGCCAACCTCCTTGGTGATCTGGATCTTGGACTCGAGACTATCTGGGGCGCGACAGAGATCGAGGCCAATGTACAGATTCCGACCTGCGAGATGATGGCCAAGAACAAGGAGCTCCGACTCAACCCCGACTGCAGCTGGAAGAACGTCAATGTTTTCCATTGGATCAAGGTAAGAATATCCGACGATGGGTTTTTAACGCAGTGACTAACAATTTTAAAGGTTGTTATGCGAATCAGCCGTATTGATCCCGAGGATCCCACTGGCACGAAGCGTCGACACTTCGAGATCAGCATCGATTCCCCGTTCACGGTCCTCAACTGCCGTGCCACCCATGCCAACACCAACCTCCCGGCCTATACGGGCGCGAACTGCAACAACACCACTTTCCAGTCGGCTTGTGGATGCCCTGATGCAGTCTCTATCCCTACCGATGCTTCTCCCAGTTCCTCAGAGGGCACACTCCCTGGTGTAAACCCCAGCACCGATAACCTTCCAGCACCTCCGCAGGCTGCCCATCTTGCCCACGCTGTCGGCGGACAACAAGAGCCCCGACCAATCCACCTACTTCGAGTTCCAAGCTTTAACCCACCTGCGTTTGAAGATGATATCGCACCACCTCCCGCTGCCGACTACGTCACAGACTTGCGTGAGACTGTGATGACACCTCCGCCCCAGTACGATGTTGTGGTTGGAACTCCGAGTGTTGATGGCATGGCCGACTACTTTGCACGACTGGCTGATGCCGGGTTTGAGGGACAGGATGATTCAGAGTCGGATCCCGACGATTCTCCACCAAGGATTCTGGACCGTACTGGACGTGTTAATGTTGCCAACCCTCGAACCCCGGGAGGCAGAAGAATGCCTAGTCGAAGTCTGGAAATTTCCAGACCAACAATCCAACTTGATATGAATGCCCTCCGTAACCGAGCCGGGCGAGCAGTGTGAAGAGCACTGGCCGTCTGTGTTTGGATATAATAGGAGCTAATCTACCTCACAGCAAGGTCTTCCTGAACCTGTGCTGATGAGAATCACTCACAGTGATATCCACGCTGTTTACGATATTTATGTCTTGTTATTTTCTTATTTCATTTGTCAAAAGGAATGCATCAGTAAAGCATATGGGCTGCATTAGGTATGGCTTGAACGGGCTAGGTTTTGACGGCGTTATCTTGCTCTTCGTTTTCTCATCAAGGGCCAGGCGTTCATAAAGAGGAAGGGATGGCAAAGCAAGTCATTTACTTGGGTTCCATATGGGCATGAGAAGGGAGGATATACCTTGAATATTAGGGTACCTAGGACATATGCGCTGGAAAAACGCATGCTCACGTATCGATACCACATCGTTTCCTTGTCTACAAATATATATCAACCCGCAATTCGGGAATTCGTTCAAATATTGCTCATTGTATCTCTGACACATATTAACTTCCATCACATAATAGCCGTGATATAGGCGACAATGCAAAAGCGGCATTGTCTATTAAGGGTTCGTGGGCGATATTCAGGATCTACATAGTACATTGCGCCCTGCTGTTAGTGATGTCAGACAAACCCCTGCACGTAAGCGCTAGTCGCGGTATGTTACTAACGACTCAAGGGACCTCTTTAGTTGACAACTCGTCTCCTCGTCCTTCTTGGCGATCTAGATAGGCTGTATTATATCCACTTAGCACTTCCTATCATATCTTTTTAAAACCAAGTCGCAGGCGCTCTTCTACAGGTACGCCAACCGTTTCCGGCAATTCCGTAAAGACCATATGGGCATATATGACTAATCAGTCTATCTGTCATCATCTAGGACAACGATGGCTGTAACAGAGAGATCCCATAATGATAAAAGTGAGGCGCCGGTGAGACAACGCAAGGCTCATAAGAAGTCTCGTCTTGGTTGTAAGAATTGCAAACTTCGGAGTGTAAAGGTGAGTTGCTCATGGTGTATGGTCTCCTAGTCAAATACATGAATCAGCTGGCGGCCAAGAACCACAAGCCGGCATTAGCATGACATGACACTCGCTCACTATACACCAGTGCGATGAATCAAGGCCATCTTGCAAACGCTGTGTGGCTTCAGACTTCATATGCTCTTTCACACAGTCCTTCCCATCGGCTCTTCAGCTCGAGCACCGCAGTGCAGGACCTACCTTCTCAGTCATCGACAAGACTTTTGGCCCCATCAACCCTGGCTTTAGAGTTCCTATCATACAGCCGTTAAAGGGAAGCGTAGGTGAGACTATTCTTGATGATGCTGCTCTTGCGGCGGTAGAGAGGTTTAGGGTCAGAACAGTGTTTTCGCTGGGAACAGAGAGGATGAGGAGTGTTTATACCCAGGGGGCCTTTATGCTGGGCTTCAAAGTGAGTATGAGAGACCAGAGAATTTGACTTAAGACTGACGCAAGTAGTATCCTTTTCTGTTGCATGTCTTTGTTGCCCTGGCGCTCCTTCATGATCAGCATCTCAATCCTCGCCAAGTACCCTCACAACGCACAGCTCTTGCATTCCATTGGTATCAAGCGACGGCGCTCTTCCACAGACGTCTTGCCGCCGCTGGCGCGATCGCCGACCCCTCGACGCTGCCTGGTCCCGAGCGCGATGCTCTGTGGGCCTCAGGAGCGTTGCTCGGAGCTGCGTCGTTTGCGCTTCTTGATGTGGAAGACGTTGATGCTGCCTGGCCGCTCAGGGAATCAGACAATCTCGATTTGAACTGGCTCAGGATGAGTGATGGTAAGAAAGTTGTGTGGCAACTTAGTGATCCGACGAGGGAAGGTAGTATTTTCCAGTCGCTGCTCAAAGAGCGGGATGGTATGCCGGATGGGAGACTTCCAGTTCCTCCTGGTGCCCTGCCTGGTGTATTCTACACCGCGTTCGACGTGGGATCGTCGTCAACTGCTGAGAACAACCCCTATCACATCGCTGTTTCGTTACTCGCTCAACTACTCCCGCATAAGATTGACGACAACACCGTCATCCACTTCCTCAGCTTTATCTCTCAGCTGGATCCACGTTTTAAGAAGCTACTGGAGGAAAAGGATCCCGGGGCTATGGTCCTACTGGCGTGGTGGTACGCCAAGGCCGCGGCACATAGTTCGTGGTGGATGCAGAGGAGATCGCTGATAGAGGGACGAGCGATTTGCGTCTATCTGGAGAGGCATAGTACGGACGTGGAAGGTATTCAAGAGCTGATTCAGTTTCCAAAGAGGATATTTGAGTCGTGTCGGGAGAATGGAGGTAACATGACCTTGGAGGATAAGCATGCTTTGATGTCAGGTATGCAGATATACCTTTGAAGTGGAATTAAACATAATTATGTATTATAATCAACGCTACCATAACGAGAGACATGAACTTTAACCATATCGGAAGTCATTGGACTATTCAATAGTCCTGAATCGAAAAGAAAACTCCATATCCCTGCCCAAGTCCTTCAAATATCATGACAGCCGCGGGCATCTAGCCCCTGGCGAGGATTCTCCCCTACTTTATCAAGCACCAACACTAACCTCGGAATTGACAGGCTGCTTTTGCTTGCCATCGTCCTTGTTGGGCATCAGAGGATGATTTGGATCGTACCCCACGGACTTGACAATACCGAGTCCCTTTGTACGGCCCTCACGGAAAAGAAGCCTGTCACCTGGCGCCAGGTATTCGGGCCGTTGGACGAAGCGGAACGCAACAGTCGCACGATCTCCTGTTCGGATGAGTTCTCGATCAATGTCGATAATGGCACAAGTCTGGGAGACGGGGCCGACGTGAAGCATGGCCTGGTACTTAGTCTTGATAGTAGTTGCGTGAGAGAGGATAAGAACTGCAAGAATTAGTAAGATGAAACAAAACAGTGCTTTAGATTCTTACCCTCTGCAATGAACTCCCGATGTACCTTGGGCATTACTTGACCTTCAATCTTGGGAAGGACTACCATTCCCTTTCTGACGTCCTTGCGCTTGACCTTCTTCAAGGCAAAAGAAGCGGACTGACCAGCCGATGCCGCTGGTACCCTTATCCTCTTGCGCTCAATTGATCTGACCGCAGTGGGTGTGAATTGTCCCAAAGAGTCAGGTCCTATGAGAACGTTATCACCCTCATGGATGACTCCAGATTTGATGATGCCGGATACCACGGTTCCTGTGAAAGGTACCGAGAAAGTGTCGTTCACATGGAATTCAAACGGCGCATCCGAGTTGTATCGTCCGTGGTGAGGCAGAATATTCAAGAATGTTCGGACCAGATCAAGGTTCTCTCCTGTAACGTTGGAGACGAGGAACACAGGGCATATTCTTTGACTGACAAACTGTGTTGCCGTGTTGATGCATTCTTCGCGAGTCTTGATGAAAGTTGGTATCTTTCGCGCTCCAGGACTCTTCATAATCTTGGTGATCTGCGTTAACGTCTGCTCCAGAATGTTGGGTGGGCAAATATCGATCTTGGTAACTACAACCATAACGGGAACGTTGAGAGCCAGGGCGATACCCAAGTGCTCCTTGCTCATTCCGATAAGCCCGTTGTTCGCTGCCACCATGAGAAGGCAGTAGTTGGGGCTGCTCGAGAGCAGACCAAACACTGTTGTTCTTAGATACTTCTCGTGGCCGGCCAAGTCAGTGAAAGTGATGACTTTGGCGCTCCGCTTGCCGATTTCTTCCCAAGACAGCTTGCCTGCAGGAGGTCAGTACAATTACCGATATCACATTAGAGGCATGAAACCTACGCCCTGGAGTGTCAGAAGTGATGACCTGTCCCGTGGTGTCAAAGCCCATGATCTCCATACCGACGGAGCTAGTTCGCCCCGTCTCTATCTCATGCTTATGTCGGAATAGGTTGACTCGGGCCTTCCCACGTCCGTCGTCAAGATCACCCTTGACGAGCACACCCAGCATTGAACTCTTGCCTGCATCGACTGTAGCTAGTTTAGTAGGGGCACGCAATAGCATCATCATCGGGACGGCTTACCATTTCCAACGACTGCTATTCGCGTTTCAATAACGTCCTCTATTGTTGCAGGGTTTTGACGAATAAGGACTTTACCGCTGCAACTCTTGTCCTTTGTAGGCCTGTCGGCAGTGCTGTCGGCTTCGAGGTTGCCACCGACATTCTTGGTCAATAGAAGGTCGCAATCAGCGCGCACGCGTTTCGCTGCTTCTTGGAGTGTCTTGAACGCTTGGTTCCACTGGTCGATAGTGAGGTTCATCGATTCACCATGGTTCTCGTATCCGATCTCGAACACACATTCTCCAAAGCCCTCCTCCAACCGGTCGGCAACAAGATCCTCCAATTGCTTCAAGGTATCTTCGGTCGACCCAAGGAGAAGCTCCTTGAGGGGTACCCGGGGTACTGATTCGGCAAGATCGAGATTGTCGAAGAGTTCATCTAGTTCCTCGTGATGCTCAGTGTTACTATCGGTGGTCTCGGCTGTGTCATTTGCGCCTGTCGCGTCCGTCGTGGTTCTTGCGGTGGGATATCGTAGGTTTTGTTGCTGTTCTACATACTCGGCGAAATCGCTGAGGGCCTAATTACCAGCTATAAGTACCCGCACGCCATCTAAGGATTCTAGAGGATAGACAAACAGATTCGCCCTTGCGCTTCTCGTGCGCTAATGGCTTTGTCGACATATTAAGGATGAGGTCATGCGATTTATACCATATAAGATACGCGTATGATCATTGGGTTCACAGATTGAGTTAGATTGATAGCGAGAGGCAATTCTTATAGTTGAAAGAATGATGCTTTAGAGGACTGCGCCACTTCTTGTCGGTCTGACTGTTTAAAGTCTTGAATCGAGAAGAGTCATAGACAAAGTTACTGCACCTGATGCGCGGGGTGGTTACTCACGACTCCGGTGGACGCCCCATGCCACGCCTCCCTTATCGATAAAAGCTCCAGCTGAAAGTGCACGGGCCTCTTGAGTCCAAAGTGGCTGTCTGGGCGTCTCAAGCCGCATTCATTTATCGGGGTTCGCAAATGGACAGGGTTAAGGTTTCAACAATGGAGCAACCTGCATTACTATTTGGGTACGGAGTAGTAGGAATCTAACGTTTAAGATGGTAATCGCGATTCTTCGTGCAGTCTAGCCTTCGATGCGAAATGCAGTAGTTACTGGCGTCAATGTTCTTTTTGTTATTAACTCTATCTGACCGTCAGGATACGTCCATCGGGGTGAGTCATCAATATGATAGGTAGTTGCCTCTTCATTTGGCCTTGAGTTGCGAACCAACGGAGCTGAGGGTTAGAAATAGGAGTTCCAGCCCTTGATCTTGGCCTGACGCCGTCCTGGGCTGCTCTCAAAAAGGCCATGTGCAGCCCGGTGCTTCTGGCTGTTGTATGACACAGCGTAAGCCGTTATCGCACCTTGAGCCAGGTAACACACACATTTGGGAATGTGCAGAACATAACTGTTTCCTTTTGTTCCCTTTAAAATGGAACTCCAGGTGAGATAAGGACAACACTATCGCCTAATTCACAATTAGTATATAGAATCGACTGGATTACGCATCAAGACTCACCTCTCACAAACAGCATCTCAGATTTCCGGCTAATGGTCTAAATTTTGGTCAGGCACCATTGCATACTCAAACTGACGTACCGTGGCTTACCTTGAGCTCGTCGTCATCATCGTCCTCATCCACGGTATAGATGGTCTCTTCCACCTCTCCTAACACCAGATTGCAATGGCTGTCATAGGCCTGTATCAATGTTAGAGACTTTCCATGTCTGTTGGCAAAGGTATGAACTAACGTGCAGCTTTCCCTTGAGTTCACGGTCTCCTCGAAGCTTGACAAAGACTACTTCGTTGAGGAGGAGCCTCACGAGGTCGAGGGGCTCCGACACATGATGGGGTTCTTCGCCGGCGTCAGCCATGGTTATGTTGATTAATGCTGTTGAGGCTGTGTTAGGCTCAGTGAGTGAATCTGGTGGTGAGCTGGGCTTTGCTGGGCTGGATATGAGTCCAGGTTTCAGTGGGAAAACGCGGATTGGTGGATTGGCAAGCTTGGGAAATCTTCGGCAAAACTGCTTGATGCTATGCAGCAAAGCATAATGATAAGCATGCATTTATCCCGCACTTTACCCCATGTTTTGATGCACTTATCCATGTCAGCACTGGCCTGAACCTTCCCGATTGAGGTTACACGGCAGCCAACGCCCCTCGCGTGAGTGAGGAGGTGTCCAGTTACATCCGCGGTCTTCCACTCTTTTAATCCTTTGTTTTCCCCTTCATTATCCATTTTGCGTGCGCTGCTTATACAGACAATTCTAGTGCCATGCTTCGGCGACAATATCTCCTTAAAGGGCCCTATCTCGATCGCTCGTCGATAACTCCACTCGCTACTGCGCTACGAAGCTATGGCCTACCGCTAAGAGCTGGACGACCCGCTGAGGTGGGCCGAAGACGGTGGTTAGCATCAATATCTCCTCTGACTTCGACTTTACCTTCGACATTTGCGCATCAAAGAGGTGCTTCATTGTCCGAGAACAACTCTACGAGAATTACTCTGTTGGATAACCTCCTACGAGCCATACGATGTCGAGATGCTGGCTATATCATCGAAGCATTTCGCGACTGGGTAATGTCGTTCAACGACGAAAATCCCCAAGTCGTCTATGCGGCTCTTCAGGAACTAGTTGAACTCCCTACTACGACCTTCTCTGCGATTCTCAGAGCGCTGGATCCTATCGAAAACCCCGAATTGGATGTTGCGCACGGCATCAAAATTTCTCAAGGGGAAATGCAATTTACCAATGCCTGCCATCTAATCGACGCCTTCGGCGTGCGACATCAACATCGCTTCATTCTCAATGCTCTGAAGGCCCTCTTGGAAGCCCGCCGCGAAGCTGGCCGTACTCTTATCATAAATGACTATGAAGTCCTCATCCGCTGTGCGGGTGCTGCTAGCGACATCAACGAAGCTATCTACTGGTTCGGCGCCATTACACGCGATGGTCTGCAACCAAAGCGCACCACAGAGACGTGGAATGTCTTTCTAAGGGCTCGCTACCAAATCGACCCGGTGTATTACCAATATGATCGACAACGAGTGACTCAGACAAGCCGTGACGCGTACAGGATCTTTTTCGAAACAGAGCTGAAGAACGTTTGGCGTATGGAATCTTTACGACACAGCAGGAATGCCCTCCTTAAACTACCTTTCAATCGACAACCGGGCCGATTATGGGCGAGCAACTACTTATGGATGAGGCAGAAGACGGGTTACCAAAGCTATTTTGCACATTGGCGTCGCAGCAAGGATATTGGTGTGCTCCTAAATGAGGAGATGTTATGCAATGCTTTGATTGGCTTCGCTCGAAGCGGTTCACTTGCACACATACGAGGTATTGTTCTTAAAAGAGGATTTGGTATTGGTCTGGTCGAGAACAAAGAAACAGGCACATTCCAAATCGGTGGGAATAAAACTTTTCGCGAGGGAAACCCAAGAGCCCCTACTGTACGTTTGCTCAATGCGATTGTCGAGGGGTTTGGGGGTATGTCGCGTATCCGTCTCGCATTAGATCTACTCATCCATGTCTCGAAAGCATACAACATCCCGATACCACGTGAAACATGGTCCAACCTCTATAATTGGGCTTACTCTTGCTCTACCAAACCGAATCGACCCCAGCGGAAGCTCATGCAAAAACCCCTCTCTGCAGTGGTGGATCACAAATTGGTCACTGAGATCTGGGACACCATGACTTCAGAGCCCTACAACATAGAACCCACGTTCGAAGACTACATAGCTTACGCCAAGAGCCTTATCTTTCGGAATAAGTTCAATGCGGCATTAGATGTGATCCGCGACCATGCCGTACCACATTATCGCCGTTTGGAGGAGGAGCACCAGCAAATCGTTTTTAATGAAGTTCTCCAGGAAGTTTCGGGGGTCAGCTATCAACGTGTAAGAGTTGAGACGCAAAAAGATAATGCCTGGTACCAAATTCAGGACTGTCTTTCGAGGGTCTTCAAAGGTGCATCGATGTTTTCCCCAAGGCGGAAATCAAAATTCCCTTATACTGCCTTGCCAAACCTTGTTGCAGAGTTTAGCGAATTCTTCGGCGATCAGATACGATACCGTACCGCTCAAGGCTACGTATTACTTGAGCGGTCTGTCGAAGTACCTCGCTTCACTTGGAGTCGGCAGAAACGTACGACATTACCTCAACTCAAGGGCGGCCTGGAAATCAAGATGATGGAGACACGCGGTGTGATTGAAGAAGAGCCAACTTTTGAGGGACGTCAACAGAAGTGGCCCAGGACCCGAGAGATGGTTATAAAGGAATGGAAGCGCAACCCAATAGCCAGACCCCGCGCAGGTGGCCCTGCGCCCGAATCGACAGATGTGAACGCAAGAGAGTGGTGGAAGCGAGTAGAGGGGGAATTAATGTTATAGACAAATTCTCTATAGATCTAAACTATCGCCATGTCGCTACTCAAATGAAACATGCACTTGTAGCATTGTGGGTTAAGAAGGATCATTTCAAAAGAATAGTTCATAACATCTAGCTTCGACATAAGATGTGGTAATAAAACAAATCATTTGCATACATGAATGCCATACGCCGGTCATCTTATCGTGGGTATCTACTTTCGCCATGTATCTTCACCAGCCGTCCCATCTCATCTGCCTCCGCCTCATCTGTGGTATAACTAAACGTACATCAAATATTCCAATACAAAGTATACAAAACAGACTCGTGCCATGTTTTTTCTCTGCTCCCATCTTGTTCTGTGACCTAATCGATCCGAGTTGCTTTGGTGCTGTCCGAATAACACAATACGCACAAGCAATTGATAAATGATATAAAAACGACAAAGAGAAGGTATGGTGGATATAAAACGGAACCAGCCCGTCATAATCAGGATGCGGCTTCAGCTAGCACGCTCAAAAGACTCACTGCTGCACCACCAATACCGACAGCACCAAGAGCTTCTCCCCACTTCTTCCTTCCTTGAGGACGATCTTCTTTCCTCGTGCTTCTCCTGTCGCGATCCCTGTCGCGATCTCGTTCTCTCTCGCGGTCACGGTCACGGTCACGATCTCTCTCACGGTGATATCGCTTTCCGCCATCGTAGTAATAGTCACCGTGCTTGTCACTGCGCGAGTGGCGATCTGCGCCATCAGAATACCTTCGTGAGCGTCGCGAAGATCTTGACGGGCTCTGGTGTCGACGTTCGCGGTGATGATCGCGATCGCGATGACGATCATCCCTATAAGAACGAGGACTTCGGCTATCTACCTCGTACGGGTCAGGGCCGAACCGCACGTGGTTTTCGTTTTTGTTCTTGAGGATTGGCTTGGGGAGTGTGGTGCTCGAAGGCGATGTCTTGCTCTTGGAAGGAGGATTGACGATGAATGGATAGCTCTTTGTGCCTTTCTCTGAAGACCTATCGTCGTCCTCGTCTGTGGCGTCGGTCTCATCAAAGACTCCACTGTCATCGTCTTCCTCTTCCCGGCTACTCTTTGAGTCCCGACGCTCAGAGTAGTTGTCATGCCTGCGAGGTGGAGGGTCACGTCTCGCGCGGGCAGCACGACACGCAGCACTTTCGCGGGCGAACTTAGTAACCTCTTCACGGGACAAGCGTCCTAGGACCGCAACGTATTCGGGGCGAGCCTCGTAACGTACACCTGCTCGTTCAAGCACTTCAGGGCTGACAAGATCTCGTCTAATTCTTGTCCACTGAGCCTCAGGCGGAATCTCGTTACCCCATCTGTCTGGAGCCAGCCGAGGGGCGCTGCTGCGCGGGCTGGTCCCGTAAGACGGGGGTCCGCTGCTTGCGTGATGAGGCATTGAAGGCATGGAGCGTGGGGATGCATCCAGGTGATACGCAGTAGGTGAACTGGACATCTCCGGAACGTCCGACAAATTGTTGGGTGGTAAATGCCTGTGTCCAGGAGACAGGCTATATTGATCAGTGGGCTGGATACTCAAGTTTGCCATTCGAGAGCCGATGTTATCCAGCGCAAGAAGATCCTGGGTTGATACTAGTGCCATAGAGTAGTCGGACTCATTGTCGCCGTCTCTTGGAGAAGATGGAACTGCGTCTCTGGAAGGGTCGCTATTTGATCTTCTTCGGCCACCAGTAATAATGACTGGCGGGTACTTTTCATAGGGGCTGTTGTCGAGTTCTTGGGGAGAGCTAGGTTGAGACCGAGCCTCATGTTCCAACAGGCCTCTGACGGTGGGATAGTTACCGCCGTACTGGTTCTGAACTGACTCGAGCTCTCGCACATAAGCTCGTAGAACATCCTGATGCTGTGTTAGTTGTAACGATCTACAGAAAGGATTGATCAACACCAACCTTGTGTTTACGTAGCACTTGGGGAGAGAATCCTCGCTTCTCTAGCTCAAGCTTGAATTCCCGCCATAGACCGTCTTCGTCTTCAGTAAAGCCGCCTTCGCTGCGATCCCGGAATAATTTGGTGGCGATTTCGTCGACCACATCCTTGATTCCTTCAAGGCCTTCTTGGCCATCGACAACCCTGGTTGGTCTGTTCTCGGCATGCAGCTGAACAGCGTCAAGAAACCAGTCAACGCTGCTTTTGCCGTGATCAAGTTTCTGTTTCATGACTGATAACTGGTCATCGCGCATGCGTTCATCCTCGGGCATGACAGCGCGACCATCTCCATACTTGCCCAGAAGGGTCTCGAGTTGGGCAAGAATAAAATCGCAGTCTTCGACGAGGGGCGCGAGTTGACGGGCGTAGAGCGACGAGGAAGATGCGTTGGCGTTGTTGAGAAGAGAATCCTGATCAGCTGCTTCGATGCGTAAATGTCGCAGGGCTAGATGGAGGTTTCGGACGGCATTTGCTACGTCGGTAAATGGAAGGCCTGACTGTTTGGCGCGAAGATAGAGAGTTCGGGCGAGAGCATCGACAGCGTCGATGTGTTGGACGGTTGAGCCGCCGCTCATGGCTTCTGATTTGAGCTCAGAAGAGCTTGGAAAGTTGATGTGGTTAGAGTTGTAGTATAGTCAGACTGGTTATAATAAGTGTTTGTTGATAGAATTTGTCAAGGTAATAGAGGTAGTAGTAGGCGCTCTAGGTGTTGTAGCCAGATACGCTGGTTGTTGGTATAAAACAGATGCTACTGTGGAGAAGGAGTGTTGGTGGTTTGGTTATAAGGGTTCAAACTGCAAAAGTTGGATGCCAAGTAAGAAAGTTGATAGATGCTCAAGGATAAATAAGAAGAGAGCGGCAAGAAAAGTGGAAGGGTTGGGAGAGGGAGTGGGAGTGGGAGTGGGAGAAAGAGAAGATGGAGGGGGATGTTTATCAGGATCAGGGTCAGGTTCAAATCCAGATGAAGGTTGGGAACTTCCATGGAGGGTGGGAGGTACAAAGACGTAGTATCTTTTCTTCTTCATCGTCTAAGCAGGCACGCGGAAGAGCCCAGAGCCCAGAGCCCATCACTTGATACTAGGTACCGAGTAGAGGAACGGAATGGTTGTGTGGGTGTGGTGTAAAATTTAAGCGTGGTTGGTACAGAACAGAATGTACAGTACCTTTACTTCTCTACAGCTTCAGGTGAGGGTGACCACTCTGTGCTTATCTCACGATGTACGGATACGGTACATGAATATTTTTCAGGTACACGGGCACAGGCTACAACTCTGCTGCTCTATGCATGTCACTGAGCACAATCACTTGAATAATGATGATCTCACTATATGATATATTTGATTAGCACTCCCCGATCATTGCCCTATTGCCTCCCTCTAAAAAGGGAATTTGTTACTGAACATCCATCTCTCTCTTTCTTGAAGGGGTCCCCCCTGATCCTTGACCCTTCCACTTGACCTATTTCCGGGGAACAGTGGAGAATGCCCCCGGTCTTTGTCCTGGGTCTAGTGACGTAGGTAGCCGCTGTCTACACTAGTAGCCTTACATCATCGCTTGTGCATTTGCGTTTGCGTTCGCGTTTGCGTTTCCATTTCCATTCAAGGCTGGCTTCAGTTTAGATTTTCTGCAGGGTTCGCAACTGGAATTTGCTGCTCTACGAATGACCCGTCACCACCCTCTTTGGTCTCTGCCTCTTCGTTTCACCTCATGTCCCTGACTTTCACTTAATTGGTTCGACATTCGCCAGAGCGAACCGTTTTACCTGGCGTACATACCTATTTTCTATTTTGCCTCTTTGCTCCATGTTTTACTGCGCCACCCGCTCGGCAACGGGGCGTTGCGTGGGGCATTTTTCTTGGAGGGACTAAAGAGAGACAACTCAAAGGTTCATGATCAGGATGGATGAATGACGAACATCATCCAGGGACAGAACGGCCACAGGGTTCTCTTTAGGGATTTTATCCGGACATTTACAAGGGAGGGTTAAAGTAAGGAGGATGATAAAACAGCAAGAGATCAACTGTTTCAGCCTGCTCGACTCCTGTCTATCATTTCATCACAATGGAACTTCAACATCAATGACATGCATGTCCCTGGGGAGTTTGCTCGACATCATCAGTCTCGTACTCGGCCTCGGCCTTGGCCTTGGCCTCTTTACTTTGGCTCTGCTCCATTTGTAATCCAACGTCTCATTCGTCTTACTTCTTTCTCTCTTTCTAGAACACGACTAAGTTTCGCAATGAGCTCCTCATTCGCTTCTAGCCCCCCGCCGTCCCGTCCTGTCCTCGTGAGAGCGCCCCTAGAGTGCCTAGAGTGCTTCGCTTCTCACTAATTTAGCACCCATATCCACAGTCCCCAGTGCTAACATCCACTCTGACAACCGAACAGTCCGAATCCCATCTTCAATGTAAGGCTTTCGATGTTTCTCTTTTTTCTTTCTTTCTTTTTTCTTCTTTTTTCTCTCCGAGCTCATGCACAATCAACTAGAACCAATACTTTCATGCTTCCTACCCCATAGCTCTTAACATCACATCGTCTACCTACACTGCAGCCCTCTTTTCAAGCCTCAATTCTTTGTGAAGCTCGGCTTCTTGCATTAGCTATAAGCATTTGCATGCCGGCAGTGTTTCCGCGAGAGCTATGACCAGACTGGGCTGTGTTCGTAAAAAAAGACAAAGCAAAACCAATGTCGACTGATAGTAGTGTAATGCATGATAGGCAGCCATTTGCGACGCAGATTCCTCTTCTCCCCTACCAATGATTCAGTCGATATACTTTCGGCTACCATCGAGGCTCTAGTATGGAGTGCCCATTAGATGTACTGTACATTCGGCATTTCATGATACTCGGTGACTCATCTTTGTGTAAGATCAACACGTCAGTCCCAATTGTGGACGAACCATCACGCTGCCTGCACGTAACCGCAGCGCAGGGCGAAAGGCCGATTGCCGTTATCCGTCATTGTGCTCTAGGGTACGTACCTTACCGAAGCCATGGAAGAAAACCGTGAACGACAATTTGTAAAACCACATGCGGTTGCCTTTTTTTTTTTTCATTTTTCAAAGCGAGTAATCATTCCATTGCATGTCATGCATTAGTCGATTCTTAGGAAGTACGGCCATACACTTATCTGTGACACCAAGATTAAACCATCCGTTCTTTTGATACGCCTCTTTCTACTACTTTTCTGCCATGATGTGGATGAAATGCCAAATCCAGCTACCGACTCTTCCATGTTGAGATGACTTGACTTGACTTGACCGCTGTAAACAAACCACAAAGAACCGACCGACATATTCTGTCATGATAGACCGAAATCTCATCAACATGTGATCCTAATTAACACGCTCGCACCCACCCTCTTCTCCCCTGACATGCGCCGTGTGTAGCCGATCCCTTTCGCCTTTGATACGCTCTTGCGTCTCTTTTATGCTTCACCACTGCTCCTGGGCGTAGGCTCGCATCTACTCTTCCAATCCGCTTATCGAAGCGTGGACCCTCCACAGTAAGCCAGGCTATAGGACTAGTCTTATTAGTGCCAGAGATGAACACCGAGACTTTCAGCCGCATGCCATGTGGTGTCGCAAACCGGCAACGTGCTTCCAGGATGAAGCCTCCGTAGCGCAAATCTTTCGGTCGCCTTAAAGGAAAACCTTCTTTCCAAAGACGCCTTAGATTGCTAGCTTCTCTAGGGAGTATGCCTCCACCTTCTGACTGATCAGGTGGCCTGTCTCTCGCGTACTGCGCTGCACCACCTCGCCGCCCGACACAATCTTGCTCTTGGTAGGCATTTGCTTCGTCTTGAGTCCCAACGGGAGCAGTCGAGATTCCCGACCCTCCATTTGCATGGGGACCGGCTTGTTTGCGTTCCATACTTGTCGGCCTGCGCCGCCCTTCTGAGATGCAAGGCCAAAGCCAACTGCCTCGCCAACGATACCGTTGAGATACACAGCCTCTTCCAGGCCTTCAAGAGCAGCAGTCACCTCAAGCTTCAACGCGGTCAACAGATCGCCAGTCTCGGACTTGTTACTAGAGATAGCGTCGTTCAACAACCAGCCACCGGCACCGACAGCATCAAGGCATCGACCGAGGAGGTCCGAAATCAAGGTGATAACACCGTCCGGGGGCGGGTCGTTACCCTCGGAATCAAAGCTTGTTGGGTCGATGTACAACGATGTCCACGCACCTCGGACAAGTTCCACTCGGAGTGTGTAGATGAGGGACAGGATCTCCTCCGTCTTGAGCGTAGCCCGAATAGCCTTGACCGTAGTTATCGCTGGCAAGCGCCATAGCTTAGTGAACGCCAATGTGAGTCCCCGCGAACGGCTACTGCTGTCGTCGCCAAGGTAGTATTCTGTGATCGCGATGTCTCGCTCAAGATCGTCAAGGTCCATTTCATAGTTTTCAACCCCATCATGTGCCTCATTCTTCAAAAGCTTGTTGCTAGCTGGCTTCTTAGGATCGGGGATGAGGTCAAGGTTTAGCATCAAAGCTCGAATAGCCAAGAGGAGCTCCAACTCGCTAAGCTGGGTGGCCTGGAGGTAGTTCAACACCAGCGTCATTGATGGATCAGCATCTGTCAGGCTTGTCAGGAGGTCCTCCACAATAGCTTTGCCGTCAAGAGCCTCCACATCAAATTCATCTCTGAATGCAGCCTTGAGGTTTGATAGGGTCAGGTGTCCGGCGACAACCAGGTAGGATGTGACATTTGTGTCGGGTAGAATGAGTTGCAGCTTGGGTCGCGATTCCGGAGCCTCAGTTGTGGAGATGGAGAATGTTCGCCCAATGGCATAGAGAACCCAACGTCGGTCAACCATCGCGTATGAGGCTCCCCCTGAGAGCCACTCCCACTCCGGAAGTTCCTGTGAGTCCTTCTCCTCCTTTGCATCGGTGGCGTCGGCTGCAGATCGTAGACCTACACGGAATCGTCTTCGCAACAATCCCTCCCATTCACCAAGGTCACCCTTTGCAAGATGTCCGTCTGCAATGTCAAGTTCACTGCGAAGCTTAGTCATGTACTGCTCCGTCATGGAGCCAGGGACATATTTGGAGAATTCCGCTGATAGCTTGTCTGTCTTTGCTTTCTTCGCAGGGATCTCGGTAGCAGTTCCACGACCAATAGAGTCAATGAGCAGACCCTGCTTCCTTCGCTTCCCATGGCTCTTAGGGGGTTCGATTTGGATTGAGACAAGGACGTTATCTACCAGGGCCACGACTAGCTCTTGGCTTCGCAAGTAGCTGATCAATTGACAGCTCTGAGGCTTTTCGCTTTCGGTAAGGACCTCGGATAGGTCAAGGGATGCGTTTGCATGAATCGAGCGGTATTGGTGGTTGTAGAGACCGATAGACTCGAGTGAGCATGACAGAACAAATGGTCGTGACAGGCGGGCGAAAGAAACTGCGTTCTCCATTTGCACCACGGACTTGAGCTTCGGGACAGGGGTGGTGAGGTCGTAGATACTAAGAGAGCCTTGTCGAAGCTGCATAAGGAGAGCTGCTTGCACATCAATTTGATAGACAGCTGTTTCAGCACCACGGGGTGAAGGAGTGCCAATAGGAACAATCTCGAGAGGCGACAACTTCTGAATATCTGAAGAAGCGGAAGAAACCCCTGAGGCGACAGCTAGAACAACTGAATGTCGACTTTCCTGGCCTTGGCTGATAGTTTTCGACACAAGCGCAACCAGCTCAGGCTCAGAATCAGGAGTTTTAGGAAGCGCGCTAAAGATCTCAGGCTTGTCCTTGAAGATTCCCTCACTAAACTCAGTAAGCGTGCCTGAGGTAATGTAGTCCACTTCGAAGCTCTCGATCTGAGTTGCGATAGCGTCCTGTAAGGCAGATTTCGAAGATGATGTCCATAGAATCGCGAGGGTCTCGGCGGACAGGGAGATAAACTCGCCGTTCTGGCAGACGACGATCACATCTCCTACATTTGAAGTCTCCGAAACACTTGAATTACAGGTGACGTATCGGATAGGCGATGTCTTTAGAACCGGAGAAGCGATCGTAGTGGAGGTAGTCTTGCCATCCTGGTGCACGACGTCCTTGAAGAGCGAGATCTTTTGACCGGTAGAGTCACGGGTAGCAATATATGTATACCGGGAAACATCGTTTGAGCCAGATCGTCGAATTCGGACCGAGTAAGGAGCGCAGGTGAAGGATTCTTGAGGCGGAATAGGATACGAAGTGATCAGTCTTGATGCGGGGACCTGCGCAGTGTTAGTAAATGTTTATTGCAAGACCCAGACAAGAAACATACATCGTAGATGCTTGTTGTCTCTCCGTCTACACCAACAACCAGTTCTGTCCTCTTCCTCTTCTTCTGGCCATCGCGCAAGCCATAAACCTCCCGCGCAACAATGCGACCTTCAGTATGGTCGAGGGGTCGAGGAAGAGTCGCCAGCACATATGGCTTGTGTATTCTGTACTCAGAAGCCATGGCGACTACGGTATTGCAATGCTGAGTTATACCGTGGGCTTCAAGAAATACAATTCGTGGAAGGGAATCTTTCAACCTTCACTTTTCTTCAGGCGATCGACAAGTGAAGCTTCACAAAAAAAAAAGTTGGAGCGGGCCGTAACAAATTCCGATGGTGGGGCGGTCTCTGTGGGGTCCACCCAAATGCACTTCAATGATCCCTGACGTACTCTGCACTTGGCGCGTAAATCGACGCGTTCAGTGCTATCACTTTAGCACTCTAACGCGAACCCTGGACCAAGCTCTTTAACCTACCATATCCACGGGCAACGCTTTCGGTTCATTTGCATCAAGACAATACATGCCTCATATTTGAACTCATTCTTTTCATTTTAATGCCAAAGTCTGCATTCTGGCCTTATACCGTCTCTTATTTTGCATTCTAATTTGTGAAATGGTCGTTCAACTTTAAGTCTAAGGTACATACCTAGCCTTCGAACTTTGAGTTCGCTGCGATTGCACGCTGACATAAAAACTTGTCCAGAGTCTCACGCATCAATGGGATCTATCTTGATCGAAAGAATGGCCCCAGAAGGCATGAGGGACATGGAGGCAAAGAAAGTTCACCCTTTCTTCTCCAAAGGCCCAGCTGCCGATCTTGCCAGCTCCTCCAACACCACAGACCCGACTCCTACAATCCCGAGCAACGAAACACTCCCCGAAGACAACCAACCTACACAAGAATTGCCGATAGGCAGGAAGCGTCGAAAAACCGATACGGCGCCTCAAAACGATGCACCTGGGCCCAAGAAGCAACGACAAAAACGCCAGAGTGAGAGACTTTCTATCTCGAATCACGCGAACGTGACTATCGAGCAGAGTCTTGGAATAAACCCTATTAGGCCCAGTCTTACCGACGCTTTAATACATTCGACGAATGACACACAAATAAAGTCTACCGAGAATCTTGTGCAGTCTACTTCCGCCAACCCTTCAAATCTCCCTAGTATCGATGCCAATACGAGTAACGCCAAAATCCTGAAATGGAACCCAAAGACAGGGACATTGGGCTCTCCACCGAAACCCAAGCCGAAAAATATTCCATCACGCATAATATGCTTGAAATACGGACGTGACGACGCCAATCGAAAAGATTTGGGCGATAAAATCTCTCAGATTCTGGAAGGCAAGATCCTATTTCCTCCAACCCCACCGAAAAGGCGTGGAAGAAAGGCCAAGGAGAGTTGTACTGCTGCCACTGCTGATTCATCAAAGACTACGCATCCGTTCTTTGGTGGAAAGGCAAAGCAAGCCATGAAAACAGAAAAGCATAGCGTTGCCAATGAACGGCAACCAGTACGGCAGACAGTCTTTATGTCCACGCCAATGTCCCCGAAGAAGGTTCGAAACCCTTTCATTGTGAGAGGGCAAGCCCCTCAATTTGGAGCCAGAACGGGCGTGGCTAAGGTTCCTGGTGCTATGCAACCTCTATGGCCGGCGCAGGGGATGGCACATGTTCGTGGATTTGACGATCAACTTGGTTCTTCAACACCTCTACCCCAGGAACACATGGTCAAGAAGTCCAAAGGCTCTACCGTGACAGTTACTTCTGATGAATCTGTGCTCAACGAGTTTTGCACCAGCATGGATCTTAAAGCTATTCGAGATTCACTTCCTAGAAATGACTACACCTTTGAGCCAGCACCTAAGGAGCTCCGAATACCTTCCCGACACTTCGAAAGCGGGCGAAAACTTCAGAAACGTATCCGACCAGAACTACGAACATTAAAACGGGTAGCCGTTGGCGAAGACGATGATTTATTGGTGGATGACGCCGCTTGTGCTCATTCTAGAACACACTCCGCTATCAATCGACTATACGACGCGCTAGAAACAAGCCTTTCTGCATACGATCAATCGACGTGCGAGTCGCTGGCCTGGACGCAGAAGTATGCGCCCATTACAGCCTCGGAGATTCTCCAGGCTGGAAAGGAGGCCCTTCTACTCAGAGACTGGCTGCAAACGCTCCAGGTTCAGTCTGTCAGTTCAGTAGGCCTTGATGGTGCGGCGAAGAAGGGAAAAGCAAAGTCGAAGGCAGCACCAAAAAAGAAAAGAAAGAAGGACGAGTTGAATGATTTCATCGTCAATAGTGAAGATGAGGCAAATGAGATGGACGAAATTTCCGAAAATGAGGACGATTGGGCACCAACCGGCTCAGGGCTGCAAAAGAAAACCGTCGTCCGAAACGGTGACATATCAAAGGAAGCCAAGGACCAGGGACGACTGACGAATGCAGTTGTCATCAGTGGTCCTCACGGCTGTGGTAAGACAGCAACCGTCTACGCTATAGCAAAAGAACTGGGTTTTGAGATATTCGAAATCCATTCTGGAAGTAGACGAAGCGGCAAAGATATTCTAGAGAAGGTCGGCGATATGACGCGGAATCATCTTGTTCAACAACACCGCGCCAATCCTGGTTCTGAAGTAGCAGAGGAGGACGAAGTGTCTCGCGATTTGAAGTCTGGAAAACAAGGCACAATGACAACCTTCTTCCAAAAGACAGCAACCTCCAAGCCACCTACCAAAAAGCCAGTCGGAGAAAAGTTAACTGAGGCGCCGAAAACCAGCTCGGCTAAGAGCCAAAAGCAGTCCTTGATTCTGCTGGAAGAGGTGGATATTTTATACGAAGAAGATAAACAATTCTGGGCGACGCTGATTGGCATGATGGCACAATCGAAACGACCATTTATCATGACCTGCAGCGACGAGAGCATGGTACCACTCCAAACCCTCAACCTCCATGGCATTTTCCGCTTCTCACCTTCACCAATCGATCTTGCTGTCGACCTTTGCCTTCTTACAGCAGCTAACGAGGGCCACATACTACGACGCACAGCGGTTGAAGCCTTGTACAAGTCTCGCAATAACGATTTAAGGTCTTCGCTAGCAGAGCTCAACTACTGGTGTCAGATTGGAGTTGGAGACCGCAAGGGAGGATCTGATTGGTTCTACCTGCGATGGCCCAAGGGATCCGACCTAGATGACAACGGGGACGTGGTACGAGTGCTGAGCGAAGATACGTACTGCAAGGGCATGGGCTGGGTCGGCCGTGATCTGATAGTTGCCTGCCCTGACTCAATGAGATCGGAAGAGGAAGCAATGAAGCAAGCATGGGACTCTTGGTCTCTGGATCTCGGTAACTGGGACACCACACTGGATTTGCAGTCTTGGGCAGACAGCCTGTCTCAGAACATATCGGAACAAAGTAAGAAGTTTGAGGCACTTGCACTCTTCGACGACTTCTGCCTTTCGATGAGTGACGCAGATCTTCTATCAAGCGGCAGCTTAGGAACCGGTTTCCAGGAAATGATCGACCCAGGGCTGCCTGATATGCCGGGGAAGATGCGAGACGATTTTATCGTTGGACGTCGTCTCCTTGAGGCGGACCCCAAGGTCATGCCGTCTTCACCAAGTATCGACCTCTCGTTGTCTCTCAAATCTTTTGCGAGACAAACGCTTCTAAATGGCTCACCTACACTCAACACAACATCCACCTCTATTCTTGGGCCACTTAAAGAGAAACGAGTCATTCAGTCGCTTGGCCACTCATTTGAGCCACAAGCTTCATCTCTAAACCGGATGGATCTCGCTCATGCATTCGACCCCATTGCCATAAATGAGAAGATAGCAGTGGCCAGTTATCTTGACCCGTCAGTATTCGATCGCACCACAAAGCTCATCGTCCTAGATGTGGCGCCGTGGGTACGAGGGATCGTCGAGTTTGACAGCGACCTGATGCAAGAGCGGCTTAAACTGAGTAACCTCTTAAGCGAAGGCGGCAAGCGAAAGAGAATGCGCACCACACGCAGTGCCTACTCAGCCATGGAAGGAGGCGAGAGGAAAACTACTCGTCGTGAGAGGTATTTCGGAGACAATTTGAACACGGTCTTCGTGAGACGGACCGCTGGTGTGGGTTGGCGGGAAGCAGCAGAAAGGGCAGCGCCAAGGGAGATTACAGCGAATCTATCCAGCAGCCCCCCTTCCTCGCCAGGATCAAGCGAGGCCTAATGTGAATAAATTATATAGATAGTGAATGGCGGATTGACTTACGGAGGTTTCATGATACACATACATATAGGTCAGTAGTGGGTGTTTTGCTTGGCGTGTTTTGTCGGAAAGGATCGCATAGCATAGAGTCCCATAGTTCACGAATAGTATAGAATACTTTATAACATATCTCTTGAAGTGTAACTCGTGCATAATTATACCTGGCGCCATATCATAGTCTCGTAACAGAAGTTAAATCGCATCATTGCCAAAACACGCATATGCCCAACCTAATATCGCCATAATTCGACCAAAACAAACAAATCCATTCCCTACCTAGCCTAGACATAAACCGTATCGAAGCAGATTGCACAGCAATCCTTCTCATCTCGGTCTCAGTCTGCAAGCCGTCACTCAGTAGGGCATATGCACAGGTTGAACGACAGTTCTCCGCTCAGCCCTGTACACAGGCGGGCCATGAGCATAAGGATCATCAGGAGGGTATGGCAAGCGCTCAGAAGACTGCCATGTCCTATCGTGCTCAAGCCGCGGCATCCTTTCGTGGTTCTGAGGACGTCTGTGACTGACCTCTTCGTAGTAGACAGCGTCGCCGTGGCGTCTGGCTGTGCGCTCAACAATACGCTCACCACCTTCCAGTGAACGGCGACGACGGTGGTGTTGCGGGCGGTCTGGGTGAGGGTGCTTGGGGTGAGGGTGCTCCCAGTCTTCGTGGTCGCCGTACAGAATACCCTTGGGCCAGACCTTGTGCGCTATAACAGTAGCAACACCAATTCCTGCTAGAAGGCCGGCGGTTGTCTTGAAGAGACCATGGTGATGGTGGTGGTCGCCGCTGTGCTTCTTGCGACGAGAGGGTGAGCGCGAGATGGAGCGTGAAGAGGTTCTACCCCGAGATCTGGAGCGTGATGGTGAGGTATGGCGAGAGGATGAAGGTCTACCACGAGAAGATTGGACTCGACCACGAGATGGTGAAGGTGTCCTGCCTCTTGGCGAAGGTGACGAAGACGAAGATGCACTCGTTCTTTGTCTGCGAGGAACAGAATTGACTGAGCTGCGTCGCTCGAAGGAGCCATTCCGAGAGCGCTCCATGCTGGCCAAGACTCGCTAGTACTAGTAGCGAATTGAATGTAAAGGAGCAATGTTTCACGGTCTTTGGTGTAAGTGATATAAGCGACGACGGCGAGAAGCACGAAAGCAATTGATGCTACGTTTTATGACAGACTTTTCTCTTCAAATCTGAAGACGAAAATTGTGCCCGAACATGGACCAGCACTCTAAGAATTGGAGTCAGAGTTAGAGTCAGAGTTGGCCTAGCCGGGGCGATTCCGTTTCGCAGCGAGAAGTAGGAGTAGGGAATTGCATCTCGACTAACCAGAAGCAGGACCCACGACTCAGCAAGAACCTGACTGATTCTTCCCTGTTTCTTTCACCTTTGACCTTTCACGGGGAATCTCTGAACTAAAATGTGTTTGTGTTTTGGTGCTGGATAAAGACCTAACAGGGATGTCCTGGTTGGAGAGAGGATTATATGACGTATAAGTAGACGGCCACGCCGCGAGAGTATCACGAAAGAGAGTGTAAATTCATTTGGGATTATTAGAAAAATATCGAGAGAATTGATGGGAAATACATCTTGTTTATGAGAAAGCAGAATGAATAGGACCTTATCCCTCAGACTCTTACAGCTTGGTTAGTCTGTGGCTTGGACTCTCTGTGTCGATCACCACGTATTACAGTAGATATCGGATTACGCGGGAGTCGAATCGGGTCGTTGTTCAGAGCCGTGAGTTTACGAATGTAACATTACTTCTCTTCTCTCCTTTACTTTGTATTGCATTGCGTTTCCCTTTTCCCTCTACTCCAACGGGGCGAGAAGCTGCTATAGCAAAAGGGAAAAGGGCAAGTCCTCCATCATCATCACCATCAAGAGAACGAACCCTTTGACCTGGGAACCCTTGTCCTGCGGCCTCCCAGTCATCGACGTCACACACTCCAGGGGTCCAGAGGTTTCCACTTATTGGATACGATGCCGAAGACCCGACAGCAAGAGAGTATAACGCGAAACCATCGAGAGTGACCTTCGTCTCATGTTGTGATTTGTCGGGCTAAGACGGGCGATGAATGTGCAGATGAATGCGTTGGCAGTTATATCCCCCCTCCCTCATCTGTGACAGACTCACAAAACTATTGTCTTATCAAACACGTTTATGCCAAACTCTGCTCTAGCTTACTGAGATTGAATGTCTTTGTCTGTGTGAGGCTGCAGCTGTCGGTAGTTGCACTTACAACCGCAGGGCTAGCCAACATGCAATATGCGCTGCGGGTTCCTACATCAAGGCGTGTCAACCCGTAAGCATCGCCCGGCTTCTTTGTCTCTGGTCTATATAGCCAGGACCGAAGTACCCTGCTATTGTGCGATATGAACTGTCCTGGGACATAACTCTGTTGCATGTTGTCTCATGCTTAAACAATGAAGTGAAGCCTTGGGCGCAGATAGGCAATATGTATAAACTCGTCGTCTAGCTGGGCAACGACATCCCTGTATCACAACGCATAGTGTAGAGCTATCTTTGTAGTTCTTTGTCCTTGATTGGGTCACACTGAACGATCTCTGTTGTACCAAGGACCGCGTTGTAAAATGTCTAAGCCAGCGTTTCGAGATATATGTCTGTGCCAAGGCTCGTGTAGTTTAGTATATGATATCCCGATATCTGTATGGCATTACTCTGCATGTGCTTGTCAAACTAATCAACTCACCGGGTACTCTCTCCCAAACTGCTATCAATGTACTCTCTTCTGCGATTGATGATGTAAAGGTATGATACTCACAGAGTTGACCCTTGTGTTTCGATACCTGGAGCAGCCAAGACGAAGAGTATTGGCGAGTGCGTTCGCAATACTCTTTAGCAACATAACAACCGTTGACGGATATCCTCGACACTGCAGACGATGTATCTAGCTAGTTTCAGTCATTATCTACTACTGCACGAACATATCCTCCCAGTTCGACGATCATAATATTTTCTTGAGTTACCGCCCAAGAGCTTGGCCGCAGCGTAAGATGTATCCTCTCGGCTACTACGATGGTTGCAACACCACAACAAGGCTGGATCTCTTCCAGTGAACTAGAAGCCCATCCTGTATAAACACATGTTTCAAATGCTGCCATCAGGTTCTGTGGCATGATATCCAATTCTCTCCCTGATGATAAGGATTGAAGTCATCCTCTGAACATATTGGCATCAAATTCTACCTCGTCACTTCTGAGTCCGGTATTGTAGCTTGCTATGATTATATGGCATCTTAGAAACAATGAGTAATTGTATCTCTACCCTACTAAGCTTGAGGCATAAATCCTCTCTGTATAACATGCATATGATACCTGCCACCTAGATTCGCCATGTGTCCACCTCTCACTCCTCACTCCATCCTCACCTTGACATGGCTGGGTGTCTTTGAGTCGGCTGCCATAGTATTTCAGCTTCCATGTGCCAAATATGATGGTATATCTTCATGGGCATAGTAGATTGTCGCTCAACTAATCACAATTAGGAAAAGTCTCGGCAGCGTAATCTAAACAGGGCATCATCTGGCCATCCCGCTTAGATGGAATCTGAGGTTCATAATGAATGCAAATGCTGTCTGTTTATTTAGCACTCGGGACGACTCTAGCCATGGTACCAGGGGATGATTTCTGCGTAAGCACTGACTGCCTCATACAGTACTCTCAATCAACATGGATATCGCGCCAAGTGCATATAGCTGCAATATATGCCGGTATCTACAACATGCTGTGTGTCACTAGCATTGGTTCAACATTATGAGCAACACTAAGTGACATTCTATACGATCTAGAGACTGTATATTTGTGGTAGTAGTTGTTATGTCTTCATCTCTACTTCCTGCTGCTCGACTTTTAATGTTTTGTCAGTCAGACGAAACTCCTCTGGAGAAACCCAAACGCTCAAACAGTGCAAAACATGGAATATGCCAACTCACATCAAAATGCCCATCGTAAACAAATACCACCATCTCTAATTAATACATCACGGGCATATGGACGGCATATGCAACCCGGCAGGAGCCTTTAAAGCCTCTGCACTGCCATCGTGCTGAACACGCCACTTGGCTTACTCAATGATGTACCGACACAACGCCAAGAAGAACTTTGAGACGAAGGAACAAGGCGGAGCTAATATCGAAACACCATGGCATGGATTGTCAAAAGTAAAAGGCATGAATATGTCTTGCCGTGTGCCGTACCACTGATTTGATATTCTCAGACATCAACATGTACTCCGTCGGCACGAGACAGGAGGAACCCTGCGCGAAGAGCGGCAAACTCTCCAATCACAGCGTCTAGTTAGAGATTGAAGGAGGGGCCTTGAAATGGGTACATGCATTGCAATGTTGGGAGCGAGTCGTGCGTTGCATATGGCATTAAAATGCACCTCTTGTTTTTCAAAACTTGGTTGCAGACGAGACAACGAAAGGGAATGGAAGGCCTGCATCCGCAACAAGCCCAGCCTAGCCCAGGGCTCAGCTCAAGTCAGCTCAGCTCAGCTCGGCTCGGCGAGCCTCCACAAACCCACAAACATAGTGAAGCAAATGCTGACGCCCCCTCCCCCAGCGAGACAAGTTCGAGGGAGGCGTATCCAAGCTCTGGACAGTACAGCAAAGATCATCAGAGGATGTCAAAGCGAGGGAGGAGCCTAATTAGCAGGTGACAGGTAGCAGGTTTGAAGCCCAGAGGTCCGGTTCAAGTCAAGGTATCAGGCATAGGAGGAAGAGGACCATGGCGTCAGTCTCCCAATCTAACTAACACCGGGT
This sequence comes from Fusarium avenaceum, assembly GCA_025948275.1. Taxonomy (NCBI): domain Eukaryota; kingdom Fungi; phylum Ascomycota; class Sordariomycetes; order Hypocreales; family Nectriaceae; genus Fusarium; species Fusarium avenaceum. The sequence goes on along the minus strand of CP109670.1, from coordinate 4,386,427 downwards.
GCACGCGCCGCGCGTAAAGTGCTTGCATGGGATGGATCTTAGGCCTCAGACTCAGAACATTCTCCCTCTTCTTGCATTTGCGATTGATGGATTTAGCCCCCTTTCGATCCTTCGGGTCTTCCCCTTTCTTTTCCTGTTCCTTTTCCTTTCCCTTTGTCGAGGTTTCCCTTTCGCCTGTGTGAAAAGTCTAACTTTAGTTATTCATTCATCAACGCCAGGTTTTTGAAAGGTGATGTGCTTTGGACGCCTGCCCCGGTTCGATCCACTCAATCATGTCGGCCATGATGACTTATATCGACAAACTCTTGTAATCTGTACCGCTGCTATTCTCGGCTCTCGGTTATCCCCTCCTCCCTCGACGAAGTTAGGACTTGAGACTCGAATCGTAATGTCACGAGTTGAGGGGTAAGGAGGGGGGCATCATGACAAGTTAGGCTTTGCATCGTGGTCCTTCCGATTGGGTCCAGGCAAGGATTGTCTTTCAAACCTCACCATGAGTATCGCCTACCCTGTGGTGTCAAGCACTGCCACTCGTCAGTAGAGTTTGTCTGCAACACAAACCCCGCCAGTGCCAGTGGGTAACGGGTTCATATCAATAAGACCTCTACATACGCCTTCTGCAAAGTTCTGTCTTCTCACAACCGTTTCAGGTCAACCTCGGCTGTGCCATAAACCCACCTACATTGCAATTTGCCTTCCAGACAGGTTGGGTGAGTGTTGCTCTTTTGACAACAAAAATAACATACGGCTTGGGCCATGTCAAAATGCCCAACACCATAACTCAGTAGCAAGCCATGTCATCTAAGTATAGAAGGTGACAATGCCCCACGAAGTAGTTTCATAAAACGGTTCTGAGGCGTAATCAACAGGCGGCGATCTTTACTTTACATCGATTTAGTTGGCTGATTTGCAGGTCCCGGATCAGTCCAGCCCATGGCCGCTAGGCTACATACCGCCCCGCGAGACCAATTATTGCGTTCGATTTGCATATTTGGCAGGTTGAACATGTCAAATAATGCTCGCCAGGTATATAAGCAGAAAGCATAATATGTGCAAGCCGTACGAGAGTCATGTCGTCCCAACAAGGCATACACATCAAATTTATTTGAGGCCCTTGCCATCAAAGTTGGGCTACAAAATTGATCGTGACGAGGACTATGAGCGTGTAGCGTGATATCAAGAAGACCTGAGCATCCCTGCATCATAAAAACCTCTCACTTGATTTCAATATTAGTTAATCGGCATCAAGCAGGGCAAGGGGCGTGGGCGTGGAGTGATAAGAGAGACTCGTAGCTGCAGGCTTGGAGCAAGCCACTCACTTGCTTGCTTGCTAACGAATACAAATCCCAAGTGGATCAGGCTTGTCTCTCCACGCCCAAGCCGAAAGTAAACTTGCATTGCGGAACCTGACGTTGTTCTTGTTCTTTGTCGGTCAGACCCGGGGTCAGTAGAGACCTTGCTACTGCGGACTGTTGGCAAACTGATTTATGGAGTCAAGCATCCTTTTTCTTCATGCTGTTTTTATAGTTCCCCCTAGGGGATGTATGAGGACCCCACGGTGTGGCGAAGCCACACTATTCATCGAACCAGCCGCCAGCATCTGATGCCTACCAGTTTACGCGGTGGATGGGCAGCTGGGCTAAATAGGTGTGTCTTGCATCGCATCCAGAACAACCGTAATAATAATGCCTCGAATGGCTTCGATCTACCAATCGTCGTATCATCGTTCATTAATGTGTTTGATCATCGCCGATGGGTCGACTTGGGGAAAGATGGCGGAGGCAGGCCAGCCAGACCACAAGCGTCTAGTTGCCAACTCTCATTTGAGGGTCGGCACTTGATTGTAAGTAGGCCAGCCTTATGTACGTAGTACATTATCACCAAGCCTGCAGACAGTCTGAAGCTGGATGCGTGCGTAGCAGAGATGAAAGATAGACGCTGGGCCAATGGAGCCTAACATGATACTCGCTACCAGCCGGTTGGGGCACCATGAAACGATTTGTCTTATGCCTTTGCGTGGTCCTTAGAGCCGCCAACACTAAACATTCAAGGTACGATCATGTTGAATGCCTACTGCTTAGCCTTGTTCGTGTACGACTGGACCACCAATCGCTCGATGTACAACTGCGGGTGTTATCATCTAATCGGGGGCCGACAAGTTGGAATGCCGTATTCGTAGTTATGGTGTGGTATAATGCTGTAGACGTGTGGATGGAATCCCGTTGCCGTGGGCGGACGGATTATATGCCTAATAACGTGCTGTGGTTTGAGCATATTTTCTTGATGTTTGGGCTGTAAGTGTAAGGTAGGCAGGGGGTAGCACATCTGGTCGTGGTTCATTTCGAATTCGCAAGGGTAAGCAAACATTTTGCCAGTAAAGAAAGATGGTGTATACTTGGACCAGCAATATCCAATGCCGAAGAATATCTCCGCAACAAGACGCAATCAATCAACGTTGTTAAATCATTGATTCTTGGCAGACAATAGCGGCCTCAAACTGAAGACGAGTGTGTTTGTGGCCGTGCGGGAATAGAATAGGCGCCAAATTTGCGTTAATCGAGTTCAGAAGCTAAAGACGGCGTGGAGGCTGTTGGAGAGACTTTCAAGAGTCAGCCAACAGCAAGGATCGCTTGTGATTGGGCGGCAGAGAGACAGGTGTGACAATTTGGCAACAACCCTTTTGCCTGTTGTCTCGGAGCATGATCCTTCATGCTGGTTAGATAACTATGTGTAACTCAACAGAAGGGCCGCAAGGCCAAGCCTGGAGAGTCCACATCACTTGCTTTGTCGACTGCATCAGACCGAGCACATGGGGCTTTAGTGTTTACCAAAAAGTGTACTCTGTATCCTTTTGTAAGTGCTGGCTGGTTCAACTTTGATGTCAAGAACGTTTCTCCAGCCCCACCCCTCCAATGCCGATACTAAGACCGGGACCAACCATAATGTCATTGGGGCCTGGTCCATGAGTCCGTGATGGTCAACGTGACGATGGCGGGTGCAGCGGAGGAGAGAACAGTAGATCAGCCAAACATGCCATAGACATCAGGGATCAAGCGCCTGGCTCTGTCTCTGTTCAATCCAGGCGAAGCAAAGAAATGCAGAGGGACAAAGGCCGAATGAGCCAAACCCAAGTCAGAGCACCGACCGGGACTCCACTGTAGTTGCTGTTGGTGCGTTGCGTTTTGCGTTTGCCACATGCTCTGCAAGCTTTCCAAAGCTGACGGCCATTGCGTGTGATTGGTTTCGATGTTCGACATATATATTAAGCCTGAAAGCTTTCCTGCAGCTTGATCTTGTTGTGATATTGTCAACTAAGATGTACGTGTCATGAGTGACAAGAAATCATGTTCACATCGCAGCTGCTGATATGCGAGGAGAATCGATGTTGCTGAAGCCATCTTCTCCGGTGCATTCGTGATACCCCCATCCTGGTGGGCATGAGGAAGGCATAGTGGGCCGGCTGAAGTAGTGTTGAGACAGATCAAGAGGTGAATGAGAAGGGGTAAATGGCTGGTGCATAAGTGGTCAGCTTGGTACATACTGGTATAGTGAAGAATTACCTTCTGCGGCTGCTGGGGATGGTGGTAAGGTTAGACGGAGACCAACAGCATAAGCGGGAAAGCGCCGATGTCTTGGTCCTGAGGTTTCTTTTCCTTCCCTGTCTGCATCAAGAATTACATTTCCACATGCTTTGACCAATGACAGTAATGTCGGCCGAGCGTTCACCTCAGTTTCCCATTTCCATTCCGTTTCCAGGTTGTTAGGGAAGGTTGCAACAGCGTCTGGTTTCCTTCCTCATCAGTCATCCATGGACACACTCTAATTGGTAGTCAGATTCCATGATGCATACCGAAAAGGTCCAATATCAACATGAGTGGTTCATATTGTGGCTATCTCCCGTATCCCCTTCACCGACTGCTAGCAATGCTGGTGGTGACATTTGCATTCTTGGTTCTGTGTATTAATAATAGACGTTGGTGTGAGACTCGACTGGCAGGCAGTGAGTGATCGGCTGGTTCTTTCCTCAGGTTGGTCCCCTTACTTCCTCTTTTAGTTGCTTGGCTTGGCGGTCCCATGGCTCCCTCCCCTGGAAGGGTTGAAAAGACAACGGAGGCAAGCACGACCAGATACATCATACAATCACCTACCTACCGACCTAGTACCCTTTAGCTTCCAGTGGTTAGGTTACCCATGGAAGGGGCTTGTTCCATGCCTAATGCTATCTCCATACTTTCACTTCTCCAACTGGATTAATACAGTCTAACATGCACTGCAAATCTGACATACACCCGCCTGTTCTGTCTCATGATGTATGTATCCATTACATGGATCGATTCACTCCTTCAAACACCCAACCAATCATCCCTGCGTCAAAGTCCTTACCGTGCACCAAAGTAATAAATTTTGAAGGCAAGGGTCATCTCCAAGATTAGGTTCCCTGTCGTAAGTGACTCGCTGTGGTTGGCTGGCCGTCTGTCTGGCTTACAACACCTGTTCCAGTACCCGTACCATGTTGATTCGTTCGTTTTCAAGATTGATTATCCGTAGGCCGGACTCAAGTGGTCATCAATGCACCCACTCTTGCAAGCTTTGCGCCCATGTACGAGAAAACCAGGCTGAGGCGGCATGGTTTTTTCCTGTACATACGAGGCAACCGCAGGCATAGGCACGCAATACGACCAGCTTTCCGTACCAAGCCTACTTGCGTACGTATTCAATTTCCCAAGCGATTGTTGATCAGACGAGCCAGTCTCGCTACGACTTGTTGATGCATTGCAGGTTTGAATGTACATGTATAGAGTACCTACGTACACAAGTATTATCGTTGCAGTTGCAGGCTGGAGATAACCTCTGGAACCCTTGGAGGAAAAAGAAAGGAAAATACAAGGACTCAACTAGTCCTTGAGTATGGTGCTCTCACAGGTGGTGTGTGCCTGGGAAGTTTCTTTACTCCGAGTAAGTGGTTTCATCGACCTGGCATCTCGACTTATTTACTAGATCGGTACCTGAAGCCGAAAATACGATGCACTGAGTTCATTGAACGCCATCATAGCGCCAATGAATCGTCACCTACAGGATGATCCATTGTCAGTACGAAAGAGAGATGTATCAAAGGACTCCTTTCGGCGTATCAGTTGATGATAAATTGCATTCTCTGTGCTGTGTTCAAGGACCTGGGGCTGTTGTCTCACAATCTTGCTAGCCAGAGAGTAGAGCAAAGGCAAAAACTCCTCGGTTCCAACACGGACTACACACCAAGGTTACCTACGTCCATATGCATGTACCCCGTGCACAGCAATCAATCAGGCTGGTTAAATTGCAAAGAATGTCTTTCTTGTACGAAATTGGACCCAAATTTGGTTCTCGCAGCCCGCTACGAAGGTTTGACAATGGCCTGTTGCACGCCAATTGTTTTTGATCAAGGAAGGTTACAGTCAACGGAATGCAGTGACAGGCTTGTGCACGACTGACTTGTTTTCTAACGGCAACAAGCCTCTTTCTTGCCCATCACGAGTCCCGAACGATACCTTTCATATTGGTACCTACCGGTCTACGAAGACCATCTGAGAGCCGACCCTCGGGGGATAAACTGATGGACGTGAGATTCACTAAGTTTTAGACTTTTAATATACATAACATATTATGATGGGAATAGAAAGATAATGATTTTTTAAGATGGAGCTTTAGTGATATCTGTCATATGCTCTAATTAAGAACAACTGATTTATTTGGTCATATCATAATCAATTGAAGATATCTTGGTGAAAGATTCGTGTCCCCCTAGCCGACTTGTTGATTGCGCCAGGTTGACAAGGGCGTTGTCGAAAGCGACGTGGGCCATGTGTCGATTCTTAGTGCTACAAGTTGAGGCTCGACTATGTACTTGGCGCGCGGACGTACCGGTATTGTCTTGGGCTGGCTGACACAGCTCGAGGTTTGCGAGATGCAGATTTGCTGCATTTAACTAGACAGGCCCTGGGTTGCCCCGGTTGAGTTTCTGGATCATCGTCCCTAGTCTCTTTATTGGAAGTGTGATGACGGGCTGGGCTCCCTTGGCTCCGTACATGGCGCTCTACCTCAGGGCGAGGGAAATGCTCGCAGCGACAGGGATTTCCACCGTCCAGTGCCAGGTTATCGGATGGGGCCAGACGGTGGCTTCTAACTACGTGCTAATTATTTTATTCAATGGTCGACGAGGCGGATCAGAACACCCCAGTTCCACTTGAAAGAATTTCAACTCACTGTGGGATACGACTCGGTGCTATACCAAGGATCCGGAAGAGCTAATAAGGATGCCGCAGGTACGCTGGCTTTCAGCGAGCTGCGCCATGTATGCCATGCCAGTGGTGCTTATTACACTGTCTCGGAAAGGTATGGGGACTTGTGTATGAAGCAGAAATGGATACTCAAAACAAGACGCTTGCACGCACACCGGGTGACAAAGATGTGAGGAGTTGTTGCTTTAATTAACCGTTTGGGAGTTCAACCTTGACGAGCGGCACGGATTTGCGGCGCCTCTCAAATCTTAGCGAATAGGTGGTGGTTCCATTTGGAGGGGAATACATGTCGGATGCTTGTGGGGGACATGACAACTTTTGTTCGATCTACGGATACGGAGTATTATCGCTATTGCCTTTGGGCTCAGAAGCTGGGGCCTTGTTTCGCTCCTTCCAGCCATGCCATGCCGGATTCCTGTTGCCGGTAATTCTGGTGCATCTCTCCTTATCCTCTTTGATAATAACCAATCTTGTCGAGTGCCTCAATCCGTTGGGCACAAGGCCCAGGCCATCCCAAGCCAGCCAAAATCACAGAAAAGCATAACCCGGGCTGCACAACATAGGACACGGAAGCAAAGTCAAATCCGTATCGAATGGGGAGAGAACCTGGTGATTTGTTACTTGCGGCCGACAATCACTCACATATTCACGTTCCTGGAACCAGGAAAGGCCAAGCAGGGAATGGCAGTGGAGTAAGCGCCGCGGCATGACATGGCCCAGGGCAACATGACTCCTCCTCTCCTCATGGGTTTGGACTCATGATTGACGGTCAGCTCATGAGGAGCCAACAATCTGTGTCTGTCTAAGGCAGAGTTGCACCATCGTGTGGATAGGCTAGTGGGTGAAGGTTTCGACACACCATCTAATGTCGAATAGTTCAATACTTGTTGGACAAGCAAGCATGCGACACCGCGGATAAAGATAGGCAGAGCAGCTTCAAAAACCTGCACCAGCGGCTGAGATAATTAGACTACCACTACAACGCGCTGCTCTATCTGTAGTTAGAGGGCCGATGAATGAGAAGCTCTGCATCAATCCTACAGGCCCAATGAACTTTCATCAATGGGTTTGTACTCCACAAGAGGTAGTGTTTGTCGAAACCTCCTCCTACACTGTACCAAACGACACTTATCAAGGATCTCGCATACGCATGCACCGTACAAGCCCCAGGCTTCAAGGATGGGATGGAAGGAATCTAACATGTGCGTAAGGGTGTGCAAGCCAAGTCAAGTTCTTGAGGCTTTTCAGAGACGTTGTATTCATCAGCCGCCTGCATTGTTGCCCCTCTTGACCAAATTCATTATCACTTTCATTTTCACCTTCACCTTCATTTCCGGCCACATCAATATCAATACCGTAGCGTGCCTGGGTCGATGTTTCCCGTGAGTAAGATCCGCAGCCGAGTACAATCCCTAAATGCTCGGGCCTGCATGCCCCGTCAAGCCCGCCCACCAGCATTCATCCCGGCACCGACTGGGCGACCCCTAGAGCGTTCCAGGGGCGACTCTGAACGAATTTGATGCTCCATTGAGCTGCCTGGGGGCTTAAAAGGCAGCGGTTGAATGGTAGGTTCCAGCACGTCGAGACTCCGCTGTTTGGCGGGCTTGGATCCATTGGACTTTGGAGAGGAGTGGAGGAAACCCGAGGGTTTTAGCGGCGAGTAAGAGGGGGTGAAATGTGACCAGGTCTAGGGGTGTGTGATAGCGACAATATCTTAGCAGCTAACACAGGGCAATGGAAAGCACCTCACCTCACGGAAACCGGGGGTTGTCGTTGGGTGCGGTGTCAGCTGGAAAGCGCCACGATAGCCCTGGTCTAGTCCATAGTGGCAGGTCTAGCAGAGGCTCGCGACATGACGGACAGAGGATTGTGATGGATGCCGGTGGTACCGGGCTTTGTATGGCCTTGTCTTGGAAACAACAAGTACCCGACCGCACGCAATACTCCGTACACGCTCGGCCAGTACCACACGGCGCGCAACCTGGCCGGGGCGGGTGTGCGTGTGCAATGTCTTGTCTGAGAGTGAATGGGAAAAGTGAGCGTGAGCATGAGCAAGAGCGTGAGCGTAAAGAGTAAGAGAGAGGCATTCAGAGAAGAAGCGACAATCGGCCAGCGGCCAACGGAACCGAAGTACATACATGACTCCATCAAGCCCAGTCTGATCCAGGGCCATCACTTTAAAGACGGAGACAGTCCACTCAAAGATACTTTGAACTACTAGGTGCCGCGGTGATGAGAGCATGTATCCGCGCCGTACTGTAGCCCGTTCATGGCTGTGGTGGTGGTGGAGGGAATGAATGGGGCTATTAGTGGGACAAACACCCCTACTCCTGCTCCCTACGCTACCTACAACCTGGGCTGGCTACGCTACGCTAGGAACGCTAGGAACGCTAGACACGCTATGCTATAATGGGCTGCGTCTAGGAGAGAACCACACCTCACTTGACGATACAAGTCCAATCCAAGTGAACGCAAGTAAACTACTACCTACAGGATTGTACATTGGCATACAACCGCCAGCCATGGATTGACCGTTCCGTTGTTGCTTCTTTTTACTCTTTTCTTCCTTACCCGACTTCATAATTTCCTCTCTGTTCAAACACTCTGTCCTCAACCTCTTCAACCTTCTCAACCTCCATCACCATAGCGAATACAGTTTACCTTCAGCCAGAGAACCTAAACCAACCTCAAGGCCGACCTGCCTCTGCTCGCTGCACGATATCCTCGACGAAATAAGTTCTTCTGCATTGGAGAAATCCAAACGACCCTCGCCGAACTTCCTCGCTTTTAGCTGGCCTACTGCGGATAACACTGCTCGCCTGTGCAAATCGATAATGGCACTGGCGCTCTCAGCAGCCCTTTGAACAATCAACACCCTCTCATCAACAAACGCAACCACCGACCTTGACATCAATAATTCAATACGAAACGTATCCATGTTTTGGTGGGGCAAATCAATTGTTATTCTGCCTGCACAATAAGTCAACACACTGAACACTTGACTTTCGCTTTTGAACCTGCAGTGGGGCTTAAGCACATCAAAGTGAAGCATTAAACACCACACTCACAGCTCCGGTGCTCCTCGAACTAGGCGATTGCGTTTCTTGCCTCATCCAACAACACCTCCGCGATCCCCATGAGTCTCTATGTCGGTTGATACCTCGCTTGCGACCTTGAACTTTCCTCCTTCACCTCCCTGCGGCCCTGGCAGTCGGGAACGAGGCTTTCCTTCAAGTATCAAACTGCCACAGCTACCAGCTCGATTCGACAACATTCTATCTTTAGCAAACGGGCTAAGGACTCCTCCTACTGACAATATGAGCACCGCTTTCCAACCCCCGCTGGCTTCGTGGGATAGCCATGCTATTCACAACTACCCTGATGTGCCACAAGCTGCTCGATCTGCAGCTGCCATGAACGATACGAGAAGTTCTCAGTACTACCGATATCCTGCGCATCAACAAGAGCAACAGCAACATCAGTCACAACCACAAACTACATACAACCACTACTACCAGCAGGAGCAGTCGACACATCTACCTCATGAGCTACACCCCGCATCTCAAGTATCCCAACAACGAAATGGGTCCGTCTCGACAGTGCCCCAGGCGGTGCCAGCTGTGGGGCAGACCATCAGGCCTTCGACACCACCTGTGTCTTCTAAAACCGTGAATAAGGATGACTCCGAGTCGCTAGTCTATCACAGCCTGCAAATACCCAAGTGCATCAGCCCTTTGAGCGGGAACCTTGCCGATTTCGCTGCTCAGGTGAGTGTATTCACATTCAATGAAATGAGAAGTTAAGCTGACAGGTTACAGATGACATGCTTATTCTGGTTTGAGTCCATTGACGAACTCAAGCAAGCCGAGTCGATCCGCACAAGGGGCCCCAATGCTCCCATTCCGCGGTTACCATCTCTCGCCAAACCCTACGACCAATTTCGGAAGTGGGTGTACAGCGTTCTCTCGACAACACAAGTGACCCAAAATGTCATACTGTTGGCCTTGCTGTTCATCTACAGACTAAAAATGTCTACACCTCAGATCAAAGGCCGCGCGGGTAGCGAATATCGGTTGCTGACTGTGGCCCTCATGCTCGGGAACAAATGTGAGTGAAGCGGATCTTGATACAGAAAACCAACTGACCATCTTGTAGTCCTGGATGATAACACCTACACGAACAAAACCTGGGCTGAGGTATCATGCTTCAATGTGCAGGAGATTCATGTTATGGAAGTGGAGTTCTTGAGCAACATGCGATACAACTTGGTGGCGACGAAGGAGCAGTGGGAAGATTGGTTGGACAAGCTGGCCTGTTTCCATGAGTACTACGACCGAGCTGTGCGATTGCCAGAATCCCCGATTCACATCCCTTCGCCGACGAACAAGGCCCATCGCTCGCCTGTCGCTTCACCAACGGGTGTCATGCAGCCCGCCGTCAACCTCCCCCCTACTCCGGCTGTCACGACCAACTACTCACCGACTTCGAGTCACTCACAGAACTGGACAGCATACCACACGAACACCGTCTCTCCACTGTCTACCAAGCCCAACTTGCAATTCCCCGTCTCACGGAAGCGAAGTCCCGAGGGAGAGATCATGGAACACCCAGCTAAACGACTTGCGCCTCCTCATCGAGGTCCTGGTCCCGCCATGGTCCAGGTTGTCCACCCGCGATCCAATGGAATTGTTGAGCCGGCGAGGCTACCTGTTCCCCATCTCAGTGTCATGACTGGACAGCCTCAGATGCAATCCCAGGTCCAGCCCACGTCGACACCCTTCAGCAATGCCAATGTCAATGTCAACGTCAACGGATATCCTCAAACTGCACAACCGATGGCTCAACCTGTTCACGTCTCGCTTCCTCCGTTGCAGACCGGTATGCGTGCCATGTCGACAGTCTATTCCTCAACTCCCACGGGCATGGTGCAAAAGCAACCGCTTCCTACATCGACGGGTGTCACCATGGCGCAGGCTGGCTTCTCTACTCAGGCACCTGTCAACTTTGGCACCCCTAACAAGCAACACAGCCCTGGTCGACTAGGTCCTTTCAACTCGTCGCCTTTGGCTGAGGCCTACGGTCAAGCATCGGCTGTTCATACTCCTATGACACACACTCCCATCTCTAACTCGCCGAGTGTTTACCTACAACAGCGACATAGTCCGTACAAGCCGGTGCGCCACGTCAACACACTGCTGTACCCCCTCCGTCGGCATCGTTGGAGCAGTATCATCTCTCTGTGCCTCTTCCCCCAACACAGATGCATTATCAACCCCTCGGACGACGAAATGATCTCCGAACCGGCATTGTGCCAGAGTTTGTTGTTTACGATCGTGGTCACCCGCAACATCAGACTCTTCCTCCTCACGGACTCGTTCAGGGACACTACCCGTCTTAGGAATGGCAGGGTCACCCTCCGATCAATTGCGGATTTCACCAGAAGACATGCCGCGAACTTCATTACTGAAGTATCTCCAGACTCCGCATTTGGAATCCACTCACATCTCTTGCTAGGATCTTGGCATCCTTTTTCATGAAATTAGATTATTAGGCGTCAGTACCACATCTTCAGGTATGGCATATTTTAGGCGTTCGGAAGGAAAGAAACAGGCCAGGGTTCAACAGTCTCCTGAGCAGGGCTACGCAAGGAAAGGTATTGGGCAAGGGGAGTTCACGGTTGCATTTGGCTTGGAGTTACTTTGGCTGCTTTTCAGCGATGAACGCTGCGAGGCCGCACGAAACAGGCCATGAAGCATGCTTTACGATGCGATGAGCTTTCTCACGAGGAGCTTAGGGTCTAGCAGCAAACATTCATGCATCGAATCTCTCAGGGCGGCGTCTGCGCCAGCAGAGCCTGTTATATAGACAGACGGGCCGAAACGTCAGTTATGACTTTAGAATAGATCAATCAACAAATGGATCTGCCAAAAGCGCTGTTTTAAGTGTCCCCATTTGCTGTTTTATGTATTTGTTAGGTGTTGTATGTGGTTTGGAATTCAGCCGCATGATGCTGTCTAACGAACGGTGGCATTTACGCCGAGACTGGTAAGATGTAAACTACCTCAGAGTTCGAGAAGTTTAAAGATAATAATACTGGCATATTTTGACATATTTGTCCGTAAATTGTCCTACATGTTTCTTGATGAATTCTGAGATGTTGAATTAATGATGATTTGTAGGGTAGGTAAGTGTGCACCAACAGGTGATGCATCACTTCACGCGCTGTAGTTGAATCATGTAAATCGGATGACGCAATTAGTTCGTGCTGCACAACAAAGCTACAGCTTAAACAAGCCGGAGTCATGCCTATTCTAACCTTTCAAAGTCCACAGACATCGGTTGTCGTCATGTTAGACGGTTCATTCGTTTACAAGAATCGAAACAGGGTTCTTCTATACGCTTCCCACGGCAACGGCCAAACAAGAGCCAATTATAACCATCACCAGCCACTTTACTGCGCCCCACCTAGGTATCCACTATCCACCCTGCTGCTCCAGATGGCACAGCAACCAGATCTCTCCGCTCCACTCGTTGTCTCTTCCGACCTTCACTCATCTCTCCCCCAACGCCCAAAGCGCAAGAGGCTTGCAACACATTCGCTCGCTATTGTACCTCGAATTAATTATCGCCTTCGCCGAGCGACGCTGTTCTTGGTGTTTTAGGTTCGCATCCTGCTCCTCTGTTCTATCCTTCTTGTCTCTTCGCTTGTTTGGATTTTTAGCCGCTGGGGCTGGAAGAAAGGGGCGCCGACAAGCCATCGGTCAAGGACGAGACATTTGGCATCGACCTAGCGAGATACTCCCCTTTTTATGCTCCCGAGGGACTTGATTGCATTCCGATCGAATTCGAAGCCCCTTTTGGTTGGAGATTTCCGCGAAATTTCGCCCTCGAAGTGGTAGCAACGATCGAAAAGCTCGGATATCGATTGAATCTCGAGGCCGAGAGTTGGACGACTCGACGACACCAACACCAACACGACGATTTACTCGACGACAATCATTCATCCGCTCACTAGTGTTGATATTCGATCCACCAATCTTCACTCGTTCGTTCTATTGACATATAAAACACATAATACGTACGGCGACAACCGAACGGTGTAATGTCTTCCTTTGGCGACTTCACCCCGATTTGCGAGATCGCACCTCTGCCACTATGCGCTGCCGTCGGTCCTATTCTTAAGGCGTCCGGCCGCACCGGTATCGAGCCAGAATGCTATGCTCGCAACATCGAGCTTGCCAACACCATCATTTTCGAGGGTGCTACGTCCGTGATGCACATCGCTGCCCTTGTCATGACCGTCATCATGATTCTCCACGTTCGTAGCAAGTTCACTGCTGTCGGTCGCAAAGAGATTCTCAGTTTCTTCTACCTATACATGCTGCTCACTGCCATGTCCCTCATTGTCGATGCTGGTGTAGCACCTCCGGGGAGTGAGCCGTATCCGTACTTTGTCAGTGTACAAAATGGATTAAGCAGCGCGGTTATTACATGTCTTCTTATCAACGGCTTTGTTGGATTTCAACTGTATGAAGATGGAACACCTCTCTCTGTCTGGATGATGCGCCTCTGTTCCTTAGCCGCTTTCGCCATCAGCTTCCTCGTGTCTCTGGCCACATTCAAGAGCTGGGCCGGACTTGGTCCCACCAATACTGTTGGCCTGTTTGTCGTTCTTTACCTCTTGAATGCGGTCCAGCTCTTTGTGTATGTGGTTATGCAAATTTTGCTCGTGACAAGGACACTACAGGACCGTTGGCCCCTTGGAGATATTGCTTTTGGTATTTTCTTCTTCGTGGCTGGTCAGGTTCTTCTCTACGCTTTTAGCGCAAAGATCTGTGTCGCTATTAGCCATTACCTTGATGGCCTGTTCCTTGCGACCGTGTGTAACTTGTTGGCAGTCATGATGATTTACAAGGTATGTTCGACGAAAACAACAAACAAATATCGAACGCTGCTAACATTGAACAGTACTGGGACTCAATCACCAAGGAAGACCTCGAATTCTCAGTTGGCACCAGGATGAACAACTGGGAGGTCAAGGAGCTGCTACCCGAAGAAGAACGAAGGGCAACTGTCTTCTCTGAGGACCCCTACGGCCACACCAGCTCATACGATCTGCCTTACTCACCAGGCGCAGCACGGTACTCGGCCAAGTACTGAGAACTATGACACACAGTTCATATTGACGCCATTAACGAGATGTGTTTTTATTATTATGTTTTAATTCAGCGCCCCGCGGCATATGTGGCCCTGGAACTGCGATAGGGAGCAATGAAGTGTTTTGCTTTTTGGCTGTTTACATTGCGCGGCGTTTTCAGCGGATAGCACCAGAGCAACCGGTCTTGATGGGCACAACTGGTGATAACGAAAATTGACGGGCAAACGAAATGTGTAGGAGGATGAGAGATACGCAAGTTAATACGTGGATCTAGTTGCCAGCCGGGTCAAGAAATGGACAGGAGCGCCATGTAGTTGCTGCTGGCTTTTGCATATATATTTACATACTAGGTAGTTTATATATTCTTGAAGATAAACTTCGTTGGTGCGGAATGGCTGTGATGAATGCCGTATAAATACGTGATAGTGGGCTTAGCATATGATTACTATATGTACTAGTTCGGGGACCTCAGCTGATAAACCACAAGCGTGGTGGTGAACCGAGTTGGGATTGGTGAGATGGAGTCTCGTGTCAAGCAGAAACTTTTGGATTGACATAAGGTTAAGTAGGTATTTTGGCTTCTTGGCTTCTTGGCACAAGATATCAGTGGTCGAGTTTTTACAGTGGGCGAACGAGCAGCAGTCTCCACCCTGCCAGCCAATACTTTATATACTTCGGCATACTCCGAAGTATATCGGTGATAAAGAGTGAGGTGAGCTAGGTTGTACGGAGCGACTAGATTAAGACCTATCTTAGGGTACCTAGTATCCTTGCAATACATAATTGAGAAGTACGTACCCAGATATGGATGGAACATGTAACATACGCCGCACGCGGGACAGGCAACAATAGTTATAAAGTGGTATCAGCAAGGAACTATGCATGCATGCATAGACGAAGAATTAAGTCATGTTGGTTGATACTCGCACTCTCGCTGTCTTTCACTGACAAGACTATCGTGTCAGCATGGGTACTGGCGCCACGGAGCAGGGGCTACGTGGTACATCCAATCCGACCAGAGTAGCTGATATTAAGCGTTTGTTGGCTTTTATCTTGTCGCTCGTCGTTTCCGAGTGGACTGAAGACTCAGCAGAAGGATACGAGGAGGGGATAAGTTGTGGTGGACTAAATGTAGATACAAGTTTGAGTCTGAGCACAAAACGTTTTTATATATATTCTGGACTCATATATCCGTATAATCATGCCTATCGAGCAAGTGTTGAGCAATATAGTCGGCGTATTGCGAAATAAATAAGCCTCGGAGGGAATAACAAAGCGCCTGAACCGCGTATTATTGCCGTCCCCATATATCTGTTTCGGGCCAACACTACGTGTGATTTAGTGCAATGAGATGAACTTAAGTCTTAAGATAACTGATTAGTACCTAGGGATAGCCTTCGGGTAAATGACAGTGACAGGGTTCGCGTATGCGTGTTGCTTAGAACGGAGGTCTCCTTTGCCTATCCGCACCTAAGTTCATCAATCTCGGATCTTTTCTTTCAGGGGGAACCACAAAAAAAGAGAGAACATGCAAAACCGAGAAAGAATATTGGTGATAAGCCTCGGATCCATCGTCTGTTGGTCTCAGATTATTCTCCTTCCTCGTTTGCTTTAATCACTTCTTATAGTTCTCTCGCACGTGATGAAGCACTAGAGCCAAAGAGGACGGAACAGGGGGGTGGCCTGTCGACTTTTACGTTTTGCTCGCTTCTTGCATGGTTCGGTACCGGATGCTGGGTACCTTTTATAATGGAGAATAAAAAGGGCAGTGGATATCAAATCCCTAGGACTTATGCAGCGATGCAACCGATGACACAAGGTACTAAGTAGTGAGTAATGAGTAATGAGATATTGGAACACATGTGACGGATGCGCGATACTAGGGGGGAGTTTTATTAAGGTTTGTACGTATATAGGCAGAAGGAAGATACACGGTGTTGCTGTCAAAAAAGCAACAGCGAAATTAATAGTCATGCCAAAACTTAATTCCTGTTCATTCCATTCATATCCGTATTTCATCCTCTACCAAGTACCTCTGCGGAACAAGGTGCGACTAGGTTAGTGCTTGACCAACCTCTCTGAGTGGTCGATCGGAGCAAGGGTCCACGAGGATCTAGCGTATTATCCAAAGTGCAATGTGCAGTGTGCAGTGCGCTGCGGGCAAAAGCAGCTGAGACCATCAGGGAATTTTAAGTGAATGTGAGAATAAGGACCAAAGGAAGAAAAAAAGATACTTGATTAAATAGTCGACCCACGTACCTTGGCTGCGGCTGCACAGCCTGGAACTATGTACCTGATATTCGCATTCGACGGTACCTGTACTTAGTAGTATTCAGTACTCAGTGCCGTTCTAGGTATACTCCGGTCCTATCCGTATAGTAGGTAGTACTTATATCAGACTTTACATTAGTGCTAAGGCATTGGATGCTTTACCATTTTGTATCCGCATCCACACCTAATACCAAAGACTTTATTCATCCTCTTTTCTTATTCGTCCAGTCGAGGTTTCGGTTGGTCGTTAGTACCCTTCCTTGTTCCTTTACTTCTACCTAGGCCGGGCAGACCAACTGACGGGAGATAATGTTAGGTTGGTACAGTAGCACTTTCCCATTCGAACTGAATAATAAACTTACCTAACGATTCTCTTTCTCCTCTTCCCTTCCCTTTCCCAATTTCCAAATTCCCTTTCTATTCCCATTCCCATTCTCATTTCCCATTTCCCATTTCCCATTTCCCTCCCACCTGCGCTACAGCTTTTCTGCTCCATCTCCTTCCCTCCTCCACACTCACACACGTCACTGGAGCTGTCACTTCTGCTTTCACTTTCACTTTCACTTTTCCCCTTTGGAGGCCATCGTCCGAGCTTACTTGCCTATCTTACTTTATTATTTTCCCCATTTTGAGGACACTTCCCTATCTAAAATTACTATCAATTATACATAATCTGCCGACAGTTTCTCCCCTCGTGGAATGCAACTAGCCTTACCAATCCTTGCGTACTATCCCCATTCCCAACCGTGGCTTGTCGCCTAGAAATCTCTATCTTCTACACTGCATCGCCGTCGCCATCGCGTACAAGCTGTGCAACGCCACTGGATATCCTTTCCTCACACCAACCAACACCAGACAAGAACACTCATATTTCGTTCAATCGCGTCCTCCATATTCCTCACTGCTACCTTTCAAAGGAGCTTTTATCCACAAGGGTGCACTCTTAGCAGGGGTACCAAGTGGTCCGCGGCGCGAAATCGTGAGCTCATTTGCGCGACTGCTACTGCTGTTGTGACTACGGATGCGACTGTGACTGGGGTGGTAGAAGGAATTTCGAAGCAAACCTCAACCCGTTTCTTTTTCGACAGGCCATTGACGGCATCACGAAAGAAAAGAAAGAAAGAAAGCAAGTCCAACCACTAGTTGACTTAGTGTGATAGGTCTCTGCAGCTTTTACTCTTAACTTCAAGAGAAAGCTCATAATTACACTTGTTCGCGAACATCACCATATTGACCAATACACGCCGGTCACAACACGTCTGGTCAAGGTTTTGAGACAGTTCTCTAGTTCACGCGTTGCCCGCCAACTCATTTCCTTTTCGCAGTCTATTACCTCAGATTGTCTCTCGGCGTGATCTAGTCCGATCTCAGCCCGCTTTCAGCACACGCCCCACGACTCTATTTGGGCCCTCGGACCCTCGAATTAGAGCCATCGTGATTTAATAATTCCTCGTTCGTCCGGCCTTGGCGAGTATCTTCTGCAATAGGTGATGAACCGCGCTCGACTATCAGTGGCTTGATGCACATTTCCTTCAGCTGGATGCCGTCACGTGCAACTAAGTAGCAGGGTCTCTGCATCGTATCACTGGGCTCTCTGAAACCAAATCATCCAGTCCTGAAAGTGGTTGTTCATTTCAGCCCATCGTCATTATCACCACTCTCTGGTAAGTGTTGATGAAAACTACTTGGCCCAAGATGGACACAGAGGACGAAGTCTGGGGCGCTCTCCCAGAAGGGGAGCATATGTCTATTTGGAATGAGACAGAAAGCAATTTTTGGGCCAGTCACCGCAAGAAGAAGGCGGCCGAGAATGACAAGATTGAAAAGGATTACCAGACTTTGCTCAACGAAGATCGCTTGAAACATAGTGAACTCATAGGAAAGCGAAGTCAATTGGAGGAAATTCGAAACCGGATAGCCAGAGAGCATGCTAAAGTTGAGGCCGATCTGGCTCTCATTACTGATGAATGTGAGGAAAAGGCAGATCGACTTGTGCGCATTGAACGGGACTACCATGCATCGCGCCAAAAGCGAGTGGAAGAGCAACATGAGATCTGGATTAAAATGCGCCGGTTCTTCAGACAAAAAGGGGAGAAGACCCAGATGCCCCAGACCATAGAGGTCCCGAGTCGGAAGGACTTGTCTTGCCCAATGAGTTGCCTGGGCTGTCCTCAACCTCTAACGCGTCCAACGTCCCCATAGAGCCAGGACCACAGAGAGAGACTACTGGCCCTACAAACGCTGAACCCTTGCACGAAGACCATGATGATCCGATGGAAGGCGTTGAACGCAATGAGACTCTTGTCAATATCGTGGACGCTGACGGCAACGTGATCGGACCAGTGGAAGAGGTTGAGGGTTGGAACCAGTGGGTGGAAGGAATCCAAGAGCTAGAAATTCGAAGGCCTGTCAAGATCCGCCGAGGACGACGATTCAATGGGACGAACCTTTCCAGCATCTATGAGCGTACCGAAGCCAAGGGTGTTAAATGGCTAGCATGTATGATCCAAGCTACAGGAGAAATACAGTCTAAGCGATGTCTTTCTTGCGACAAGAACCAGGGCGCCTTCGACGATTGCATCATTGTCGGTGGGGATCTATACCAGAAATGCGGAAACTGTGAATGGAATCGCCAGGGATGTCATGGTGCTTCTGGAGACACAATCGATATAGTGGCTTCAAAGCTGAGAGCACGGCGGCAGAAAGGCAAGGAGGTGGGAGCAGACGAGATACGAGCCTCAACTTCCCCAGAGACTGTACGCCATACAGTTGAAGTTCAGCCAACGCCTGCATCAACACTTCAACCGCAACTTGAGCAAGTCTCACGAATTGAAGAACAGATTTCCGTACAATCTCGACCTCCTTCACTCCAGCCCCTCCCACACCGTACGCTTGAGCAGTTGCCAGATCGAGAGTCTGAGAGGCAAAGTGGGCTACCGATCGAACGACAAAGTGAGCGACGACCCGAAGGGCCAATCGAACGACAGCCTGAACAAGCAACAGAGCGCCAACCAGAACGAATCGTCGAGCAACAACCGGAACAGCTCTTGGAAAGACAGCCTGAAAAGCGACCCGAGCGACCGTCCGAGCAGCCTCCTGGTCGACTTTCAGAAAGATTCCAGGAGGTCATCTCAGCAAAGGCCCCGGAAAGATCGGTTGAAGTGGCACCGATGCGAGTTGCTGAAGGTCCTCGCGAAATTGCCAGTAGGCCGATCTACGACCCCCTCGTGGACCTTCTAGTCGTCCTACCTCTGCCCCAAAGCCAGATTATGCCCCGGAACGTCTAGTAGATTCTACAAATTCGCCATTACCGACACCTCATCAGATTTTGCCTAGGCCTCAAATGCAACGCTCTGCTCTTCCTTCGAGTGCGCCGCGCCACAGTCATGATATTCTTCACCCATCAACCGAAAGCGACGCCTACCCGAAAGACAACCGCGGTTCTTATACCACACACAAACCACGCGAGCCTGAGCAAATGCCTACTCCACAGGAGTATCGAGTGACTCCTGGATTCACGCCAGCTAATATAAGAAGTCGACCTCCATCAAGCGAACAGGGACGACCAACCCCACCATCATTGCCTATTGACCCTTCATCCCAGCCACCGGATTCCCCACCTATTCCTCTGCCTGTAGAGGAAGAGATCACACGAGAGAACATGGTTCTCAAGAATGATGGGGTGGTCTATACCTATCCTGAGTGCGTCGAGGGAGTACCTCTAGTCAAGATTACTGAGACTCATTCCTACTGGGAGCCTAATTGGCCAAACGTGAAGACGCTCATTGAGCCGCAGCTTGCTCGCTGGAAGGAGAAGCACCAGGCTGCCATTGATGCAGGTCCGAAACAGGAAAAGGGTGGCTCATCCAAATACCAGATCGGCAGACAAGTAAATCGCGGTATCAAAATCCTCGAGTTTCACGAGAACGGCCCCATCAGCCCCTACCAACTGCTGAGCAAAAAGTACATTCATTCTGGCAAGGGCGGTATAACCTCATATGACACTTTGTTTCGCCTGTCAGAAACAATGTCAGAGCTCGAAAAGTTTAACCTTGACATTTCGCCAGTTGATTGGATGCGACAGCGGCTTCACGAGCTTATCCAAACACAGGGTGTTAATTTTAACCTTCCCCGTACTATCCATGACTTCTACCACGACTCTAAGCTCACAAGACTTCGATATAAGCATGGGTTCAAGAATATCGGTCGGCCTTCTGGAGTTATGAAAGCTCGCCTGAGCCATGGCAGTCCCAGCAGTACACCTAAACCTCTGCAAAAACGCAAGTCTATGCACTCGGTGCCCACCACACCTCGTGAGGACTCCTTTATCGAAAACTCTCCTCTGCCTAGTCAGCTGTCCTCGGCCCTTCCGACTCCGGCTGCTGTGCCTCAGCCAGCCTTCAGTACTCATCTCAATAAGAAGCCTAAATACTTGCCGCCAGTACCTGGTCCGGTACATGACGAATTTCAGTTCGAGAATTGGTCTGATACAGATTCTTGCAGTGGTGGCGGCATTACTAAGTATGACTGGCGTCTCTCTACGGTCAAGAGTCGATTGTATACAAGCCACCCAAATGTGACACAGTATTGGACATGGATAGAACAAATTTCATGCTTCCAACACCAGGTCCTGAAAGACATTGATCCTGCAAAGTGGGGTCTATTCAGAGATGAGATTGATTTTCACATCTATTTGGAAGAAGTTGAGCAAATTGTGTGGAACATTGAAGCACTTCGTGTTCACATCATCGTCAAGAAGGGAGCCGACGGCGAAGCTTCAAACAGCAAACATCGAGGCGATGTGATGGCGTCTTTTCCACGGGCAAGGACAATACGCCGCTTTTTGTTCTTTTGCAGGGAAAGGAGAGTCAAGATGGCCAAACTCTCTGTGTAAGTATATTCTGATGAACAAATCATGTAGATGCGGAGCTAACATGACTATGATAGTGAGGAACTTGACCGTCGGTGGGAAAACATGGTCTCTGAACAGCTGTCTGTTTGAGCAGCTGTATGGAGGATTCTAATAATAAAAGTTTGGTGGAATAGCTTTAGGCTACCAGAGATTTCCTTTCTGAGATATTTATCCTTTTGTCCCCAACATCCCTTTCTGATCATGGCATGTGGTTTGTCCACTTGTGGCTTTTTCTTTTTCGTTTAGAGGCATCACTTTGCACACATACCATCACTGGAACTTGTGTGCTTATGGGAAGATTATATTTCTTTGGACAGGGGTTTAAGGATGGAAAAGGGTGGCCAATTGACGGAAGAAAGGAAAAAGCTGCTTTGGGAGAAGAATTATCTCCTTATTCCGTAGTGGCTCGCACACATTGACTTATTGAAATTCAAACGCAATTTTAAGCATGACCAAGTTGATTCATCCTTGCCATGCGTTATTGCTGGGTTTGCATGGCGTATGAGGACTTTGAGCCAAAGGGTCGAATGAGAGGTGATGTTCGGTGTAAGATGTGTAATTGAGGCCACGATATATGGTAGACAATGTCATGTCCCTGTTTGGAGAACCAAGCAGGACTCGAGCTAGTTCATCAAAGCAGATTATTATATGTATATACATTCTTTCCAACAGATAACTCATCCCTAGCGTTTTCTCAATATTCGAGTTCCTCCACCAACCAGATTCTGTGTGCCTGTGGACGCTGGTTTGACCTCGCCACTGCCGCCCATCATACGACTCATTAGAGCAGCCCGACACTCCTTCGCCCTATCATCTCGGTACTCTAGCTGTGTTGCTGGTGGCTCAGACTGGTTTTCCCCGTCTTTGTCTTCGTCCCCGAATACATCATGGAGCTCGGCAGCAGAACGAGAGGCGACGCTGCTGGTGTTGGAGGCATTGCTGATGGCGCGCCCAAATAGTTGACGCTTGCGTCGTGGAGCTGTCTGTTCAGTGTCGTCAGAGGCAAATGACGGGAGGTTTGGCGTGGTCGTCTCGATGAGGGAGGTTAGTTTTGAAGAGAGGGCTTGGCGCTCGGCGGCTTTAGCGCGAAGGCGAGCTTGCTCTGCTGTTTGTTGCTTCGTCTGCTGGAAAGGGTTTTCTTGCGGATTGGGGGAAACATCTGTTCTTTCTTCCGCTTGTGGATCTGTGGTAGCTTTGCTAGTAGGATCGGAGCGAGTACGTGGTAGCGATGTATGCTGTTTTGTAGGGGAGGGAGATCTGTTAAGCCGTGCCTGCGGAACCTCAGCGAGGGGAGCGTCGAAGTCGTTTTCTTTAGGGAGACTATTCATGGTTTTCTGGTGCGTCCGAGCCGTTGCAAAGTCCGCCGAGATATCAGAGTCAGGAGCAGTAGCTTTCGTAGTCGCCTTTCGAGAAGGTTTCTCTGGAGAATCTTTATCAAAAGCTGTGGTGTCGACACCAGCACCAGATGGGGGTTTTGGCATCTTAGCTTTCGTGGGCTTTACAGCAGGCTCTGAGTGGGTGCGCTGTATTGATTTGTACTGTGCCCGGCCTTCAGGGACGGGTTTAGATGCTGGCTTAGGAGTGCTTTGGGCCTTTTCTGAGTATCTGCTCTTTATCTCTGGGAAGATGTAGTCATCGAGGGGCACCTTGTAGCCCGTCGAGATGCACTCCCAAAACCAATCTGCTGACACAACAGGAACACCCCATTTCAAAGCCATGCGGAGTTTCTCCTTACGCATAGAAGTGATATCCTTGCATATTAAAACACTTGTAGTCTTGCGAAATTCTCCATCGAACTTGGCGCCTAGTTGAGCAGCAGCACGGGCGACTTGGTTAAGTTCTATGCCTGTGAAAGCGGCACTGCAAATGACAAGGTTGGCGAAGGCTGGAATGGGGAAGAAAGGAAATGGGCGTCCAAGGACGTGTTCGGTAGGGTCAAAGTATTGCTTATTATGGAGACACTTTTCGATATAGTATTCCGTCACAACGTGAACGTTGTCGTACGATTCCTGGGGGTGGGTGTTGGGTTGAGAGGCCTGGGGAACGATCATAAAGCGGCTGCGAGGTGGTCGGGGTGTTTTCCCAAGAGCAGCTTCATGCAGTGAAGAACATATGGAAGCGCCAAGTGTAATAAGAGTTTGCTCCAGAACAGAAGTTCTCTGTGCTGTGAACCCGTGTATGTAAAAGAAACAGCTCGTGAAAATGCCTTGGTCTTCAGGGGCTAAAGGAGGTGGAGGTTGAGGCTGGGCTTCTGCACGCTGAGGCTGCTGTTGTCGATCTTGCGGTGGGTTTGTGTCCTCCGGATTATTGTCTTGAGCAAACGAATACTCCCTTGATGTTGATCTACCAAGAATATCGCCCCAGATATGACTGTGCTGAGAACTGAGCTTCATACTAGCAGTCTTCCTGAGCTTCCTAGGACCCTCCTCAGCGCCAATTCCGACCGCAGATTTTGATCGTTTGCTCAGCGAACGCTTGAGCTCCCTTTTGACCCAGGCTCCCTTTCCCTGTTCTTCTGGAGGCAATGTAGGATCGAATTTGGTCTCCTCCAAGATCATTCTCCGGGCAACGGATTGTTCAAGCCAAGCAAGCGTGACTGGATGGATGCCCCATGCCTTGGCTGCAGCATATTTCTTGCCTTCAGGTTTATTGACGATGAGATGCGTGCATCGTCTCGTTAAGTCGCCCGTGTATAACCCTCCGTTTGAGATGATTTTATGTGCAATTTCGTCCCTTTGATCGCCGAATCCCGTGAGACAAATGAGCAATGAGTCTCTTGTCGCTTCTCCTTGTTGTGGTTCAGCTGTAGGGTCGACGCCTCGTTTCTCTAGAGGCTTGAGTTGGTATTTGTTCTCGAGTTGTCGATAATCAATCTCGTCGTCGTTCTTCCATATCTCGCTGAGGTCTTCTATCCAGGCGGCGTCCATAGCCTTGATATCGGGGCGTTCACGGGCGACATGGCGATATTTCGGTGTATCGTAGTCACCAACAATAAGATGGGTAACGTCGGGTGTAAGGTCGTATTTGTGAATACCGCCCAGCTCTGCAACTTTGGCGGCGATGGTTGTCTAAACACATCATGGATTAGTAGACGGGCTCATGAGGAGACAGGCTTGAATGGTACTAACACGATGTTCAGCAGGAATACTTGTGCAGCAGACAACAATACCCTTGAGAGGCTCTGCTGGGTCAATTTGGATATTTTCTTCGTCATTCGCGTCGAGTGAAGTCATCTTTAGTCCTTTTCCTTAGCGGTTACCGTGGTGTTGCAATAAGGATGGACGCCGAAGCTTGTGCTTTTAATTGATGTCAATCTTTTTGGGAACGCGTCGTGAACCCGGAACCGCGTCAAGTGCTTTTCGCAGCTGAGACGTCATGACACCAGACAGAGACCACTGTGTGCTACTTTTCGCACTGTAAGGATAACCTGTAAACCGCTGTAATATTGCGTAAGAGCATGGAATACAGTGTGTGAATTGCACTTGTCATAGGCAAAGTCATTTAAAGCATAGCAAGTTCCATTGTAAATTATAGCAAAAGAAAACTGCTCACGAAGTTTCGTCCAGCAATCCTGTTGTCTCACGTGAGTTATCGCCTCTTTGAGATGGACTTCCAAAGTTGGGACAAGCAGATGGAAGCCCAGCCACGACAGCCAGCACCAGCCTAACTGTACAACCTAACGTTAGACTAGTACCTAAACTTACAGCCTACAACCTACAGCCTACAACCTACAGCCTACAGCGCATTAGGCATCTTTAGCCAATGCCCCGCTCCCCAAACTTCAACCCCACCATCAGATGGACAAGATCGTAGCCTTGTCGCGAAGCGAGAGCTCATAACCCCTCCATCTGCTTCATCTTTACCTTTCCTCCTCTCCACCAACGCTCGAGCGCAACGGCGCATACTCTGCACAAAGCTTCTTCCTCACAACATTTCCCCGTCGTTTCCCGACGATATCTCAGCGCCAGCTCTCACAGCGACCAAACCGGGCCAGTCACGAAATACCTTCACCGTACGATCACCACTATTAGACCCCGAGTCTGACCACGAACATCCCCCGTGCAACATTTCGATCGTATTGGCTGTTGCTCGACCATCGCAATAAGAAACCCCGCGCTCAGGCATCGATATCCTTGCATAATATCAACGACTAGAGACAAGTCCGAACCTGTCAAGATGCCTCCACCATCTGCTGCTCAGCAGAAGGTTCTCATTGCCCAGTTCGTCGCTCTTACTGGCCAAACGGAACGACAAGCTACTCGTGTACGTATCTTACATGGTCACTACTGTGCCTAGCATCGACAACCAGGCTGATCCCTAACACGGATAAACCTCATGACGACCCAATACTCCTGCACGATATGACTAGGTCTCCCAGGTGTACCATTTCGGGGTTCAGTGGTGACGCTGTTTAACCGGAAACACTTAAGCCATGGTGCTGTATGGTATGACAATGCTAACGTCAATTCAACAGTACCTCAAGAACGCTGGTTTTAAGCTTAACGAAGCCGTTGATGCGTAAGTCATTTCTACTTTGTCTGTCCTTCACACTTGTCATGATATAGATGCACATCACATCTGTCGATTATTGGCATAACCCCCCTGTTGCAACCTAATACGGACGTGTCTGTATGGAGAACTACCCGGCTACTGTTTGCTATGTATTCCGTCGCAGTAGCCTGGCCCACTATTGCCCGGCTCGTTTTGGATACACTGCAGAGTATGGCCGACAAAGACGCCGATAGCCTGAAACAAGGTTGCTTGTGGTATCTGGTATTAGTGAGGGGTCCTGAATACGTTACTTCGAAGGCATGCGGTGCCAATACTGCACGGATTCCCGGGTAAGAGTCAATGGCAATCGTGGAGTTCTCGACACATATGACCAGACTTACCCAAAATCTCCCTACTTTGTTCATGTTAACAGAGTGTTCGACCCTGCAACATTACCAGAACTCTTGCAACCCCCTGGCATTTCATGGTCTGTACTCGTCAAGCAAACTTGACAAACGAAGAAGATGGGATGGAAAGGTGTCAAGAATAGCATTGCTACTCGGGTACCCATTTGGTCGTTGTCCAAGACGGCCAATACAAACGTGTCCGGACCATCTCACCAAAAGGCATCTGCAAAAATACCAAAGGATATAACAGCTCGGTACATCACCTCGGTCTATTGGGCAGTTATGTTATGTGTTGGTTGAGCAGGCCATAACTAACACTTATGCTGCTGGACACCATGGCTTTGCGGGTTAAACCACCTCATTGCAACACTGGCTGACTCTATGGATAGGTTCTTTTCATCTAATGCAGACACCAAAGGCCCTTCTCCGCTGGAGACAAAGCTCGACTCACTGTTTACCGACTTGCAGGGTAGGTGTTGTCATTCTCTTGTGGCAACGTTGAGCTGAAGTTTCACTAGATGATGACGATGACGATGATGAGAAGGATAAGCTTGGGCTCGAATCCACAATGTCGTATCTCCAAACGAGGTTGAAAGTCAACATCGAGAACGCAGAGCTGCTCGTTGCACTTGAACTTGTTCAAGCCCCTTCAGTTGGTGTTATTACCAGACGAGGTTACGTTGATGGTTGGAAAGTGACTGGGTAAGAGCCACCTTCTGGACTATGAGTATCTCAAAGATCAATGATCGGGCTAGTTTCGTCGAATTGTTACTAATTATACTCTAGAGCTGGAGTAACACATCAAGAGCATGCTGCCCATATCCGGAAACTCATCAAATCCCTCTCTTCCGACCAAGCTCTGTTCAAAAAGGTTTACAGACATGCCTTTGTTGCTGGTCGAGAGCCCGACCAGAAAGCCCTCAGTATCGAAAACGCCCTCATTTACTGGGAAATTCTGTTTGCGCCTCCCGGAATCGAATGGAAGACAAGCAAGCACGACTGGTTGAAGCTTTGGAAGGAATTCCTCGCTACCTGGACCCGTTCAGTCAACAAGGACATGTGGAACATGACACTTGAATTCGCTCTCAAATCGTTGTCCGACGAGTCGCTATCGTTTTGGAATGAGGATGGCGCGTGGCCAAGTGTGATCGACGACTTCGTGGGCTGGTGTCGCGAGAAGGGCATCGGCAAGACCGATGGCATGGATGTTGACAACTAGAAGGCCGCGATCTCGTTTACAGAAGAACAAATAGAGAAGCCGCGTAGCGACCTCACCCCACCACATAAGGCATATCGTTCAGGCGCCGACCACAAACATGGGCAGCGGGTTGCGTTTTTAGAAGGGATGAAAGTATGGAGTTAACCAAGGGTACTCAGACCATGGGTATGGCTGCATTTGATGACTTATGATAGACATGGAGCAACACAAGAAAGCAGATTCACACATTGGTAGCCTCTTTGGTTTTGTGAGAGATGCCTGATTGATTATCTGGTTGCATCAATCATTTCCGTACATCCAGACAAATTGCAACGCAGAGTTTGAAGCTCCATAATATTTCATACAACCGTGACTGCTGTCTTTTTGACGCAGCATGCTTTTTGTACACGGCATCGTGTGATGCCAGAGCCGTAGGGTTTGATCTTTTCCCAGACCATCATGCCCCAGCTCTTCTTTGAAGCCTTTCCATGTATCCTAGAACATGGAATTTCCCTGATCCTTCATAATCGCTATTATAGCCAATTGCCGCTCGTCCATATTCTTCTTGATATCTTGCCTTCTCTATTCTTACGCCTCGCTTCCCGTTGTCTTCCACTTGGGTGGGCCAAATCTGGCGAGTGTCTCGAGCTTTCCATCCCCGAGCTTGACATGGGCGGCACGAATCATACGAGGCTCGAGGCGTAGTGTGTTTCGAACATCTTGGTGGACCTTTGAGGCGGCATCGTATCGCATGACGAAGTAGTGGCCGTGGGTGTGCTTCATCTGATGCACTGAGATGGGCTTGGGCAGCGAGAAGACGCCCCAATTGGCGAGACCACGCACGACACCGCCGTTCTTGAGGACGAGAGAGCCCACGGTTTGGGCGATTCTGCAATGGTCAGTTTAACGGTCGGATGATTCGATCTTGGAAACATACTCCTTCACCTCTGAGAGGCTGCCCGGTCGGACCTGGTTCGAGTCAGTTCTGCGATCGCTTGTTATCGGTAAGAGAATTGGAATACATACAATTGCAATTAGTTCGTAGAGCATCTTGGTGATAGCATCTACAAAAAGAGTGGTAATGTTGCGGAACGATTCAATATCGAAACCGTCGTCGCTGGAGAGCTGATGAATTTCTGGCGCATCTCGAATTTTGGGTCCCGAAGATTAGCCACTTCGACTTGTCGGGAGCTTCATGACAAGTGGGGCACAGTGACGGTCTCACTCTTCAGAACTTTTGCCTCTCATGACTTTACTGAATTATATGATCATTGTCTTTTTAATCATCACGCTCTATACGCATCATCTTCTATAGTACAAGTTCTCCAAAAATACACTCGAGATTTTCTCGAATTACATGGTGATTTTACAGATTTCAGATCCGCTCCTTAGACAAGGCCTGCCAGATATTCCATGGCAATTTCCAACCTGCGGCTTTAACAGCAAATGGGTTAAAATCAGCCTGCTCCAGGCGTTCCAAGTACTGCGCTGAGGGGATGGCCTCTAGCAGTACGCCAAATCCCTGGCGAATCTCTTTTAGTGTGTCGCTTCCCTCAGCATAGAAATGCTCAGCTTCTCCCTGGTGCTCAAATTCATGGCCTGGGTCCTCTCCCGCCTTGAGTCTTTTAAGCATCTCCCGTGCCGTGATAAGATGGTCGTTGGCGCGCGTGGCAACTTTGAACACTGCGTCTTGTAGACCAGGCGCATTGGGACCTTGCCTAAAGACCTCTTCCTCTTTAACTCCAGCCTCAGCCATCGCATCTAGAGGAAGAAGCAGTGCTGGTTCTCGCACAGCGGGAACCTGGCCAGACGGTGTGTTAACCGGCGGCGGGGGTGCTGCCAGGACAGAGATTCCACGTAAAACCGCAGTGATACCACATGCCTTTCCGATATGGCTTGCGAGATGATCGACGTGCATCGACCGTAGCGGTAGGGACGCCAATGTCGAATACATCAGAGTTGAGTAAGTATTCTCAGCATACTCTTCCAAGCTCGCCAGATCCGCAAAAGGTCGGTTCGTCATGTGCTTTTCTCTCGTCTTTATTAATCTGGAAATCCAGAATTTTAACGACTTTTTGGTAGAGGTGCCTTCGCGGGCCTCAAGGTCTTGTAGACATTTGTGAAGGAGAATACAGATAGGTTCGCGAGGGGGACGACCCGCGAAAGTTTTGTCAATTGACTCTTGCCAGAATTTCATTCGAAACGCTCCAATCGTGGGGTTAGAGACGAGCTCAGGAAGGCGGACAAGCTCTAGATTGAGAGTGCGTAGAGCAGCATAGGTGTCTTGCACTGGAGAGGGGACGAAGCGGCGGATGAGATGAGCATCATAGTCGCTATTTCTGAGCAATGTTAGGTTATTCTGTTTGAGAGGGTTTCAATAGGCTTACTGTAGTTGTGTTAAGCAATATCGTCGTGCGGATTCAACTTCGGCATCAGTGATATAAGTTCGACGAGATGTCCGGGCGTAGACGAAACCTCGAAGGCCCTGACCCAAAACCTTTGGGCGATACATGTTATAGTGAATGGCTTTCCAAAAGCCAGTGGTACAGCTTGATTAAGAGTAACTATTGTTACCTCAAAATGAATGTAATTAATGGTGATATAATGAACATGACGGTTCTTCGACTTAGACACGGCCACCCATAGACATCGGATTTCCAATTGCACTCGGGAAATTTTTCATGACGTCGAGGTTTCGCCCGCCACAGCGTTAGCCACATCAATTAACACGAAATGACCCGTAGACGGGATGAAAGAACCACTTAAACACGGGATCAGGTGACCGTTCCACGCGCAGATCGCGCTTGCAGGGGCTCGTCGCGTCTCCCAGAGAAGTGTCGAGCTCCGATATTTGTCAAGTGTCGTTACTTGGGGTACAACTGATTGAACGAATCATCCACGAGAAACTATTTACCGCTATAATGTTTTCCTACGAAAATAAGCATCCAGATGATCATGTAGATCCTGAACCTCCCGCCAAAAGAAGGAGATTTTTTGCCGACCCTATAGAAGCTTCCTCTGATCCAGTCTCTCATGACAGGTCCCCACTACCGCCGAAACGATTCTTTAAAGACGAAGAGGAAGACGAAGTAAAAGAAGAGAACGAATATTCAGACACCGCAGTTGAGCAATCCGACGATGACTTGCCAGAAGCATCACATACGCAGCCTCCAGCATCCCAACAAGAGGCTTCCGTGTCTTTTGACCAGGAGACGTTCGAAGCTTTTATAGGCGACAAGATCTCCGCCGATGTTCTTTCCGCCATTAGACAGCATTGTGGAGATGACCTTGAGCGAGCTGTCAACATGTACTTTGACGGAACATACAAGAAGTTTATGAAGAAAAAGTCATGGACAACTCCCCTAAGACCAGCAGCTAGTTCAAGCCACTCCCCGAGCACCTCCAACGAACGGATTACAACAGTCAAAGCGTCCAAAAGGATGCCGAACGAACGATACATAGGAGCTTTTGGTGTTGAAGGATGGGCTACCAGAAGCGGGACCAATGTGTTAAAACATGGCGATACTGTTAAGATCGAGCGACAAAAACTGCAAGCACCCAAGCCGACGAGAGGAAAAGGGAAAACTGGACCTGCTACACCTTCGAGAGGGTTTGCTGCTATTGCTTCACGGAAGATGGATGTCATTGTACGCTTCACCACGCAAAGTGGTACAGAGGTTGGACGATTGGCTAAAGAAACAGCAAACTGGGTATCGGCTCTGATGGACGAAAAAGTATGCAAGTTTGAAGGAACTGTTGTCTACGCCCCTGAAAGACTCCGAACGAACGATACGGTTTTCCTGCAGCTGCGATGCTCGTTACTCAATTCGGCATTCTTCAGCAGGTCATTTCAACTTGCTGATGATCGATCGGCTGCCTATTTCGAACAGAACGAGACGAACGATGAGAAGACCCTTCGATTGCGACAAGTAGCTTTGGCCAAGTTGTTTCAAGAGATCAACTTGCAACCCACCATGACGAATTCTGCAGCGAAGGACGGACGAAAGGGGCTACTCCAGGCTGCTGAGCAAGACGAACAGAAGCAGAAGGAAGCCAAGAAAGCGAATGACAATGTTAAAGCCAAGGAGAATGGCTCCCAATCCTCAGATACCGAGGAGGGAGAAGAACTGGAGCAGGATCAGCTCGATGCACTTTACAAAAAGGCCCAATCTTTCGACTTTAGTACCCCTGAAGCGGAACCGGCAGATACCTTCAACATGACACTCCGGACATATCAGAAGCAAGCGCTCCACTGGATGATGGCGAAGGAGAAGGACGAGAAAAGTAACCGCGAACCATCTATGCATCCGCTTTGGGAGGAGTACGATTGGCCATTAAAGGATGTTGACGACAAAGATCTGCCCCAAATTGAAGGGCAACCAAAGTTCTATGTAAACCCATACTCTGGCGATCTGTCACTTGACTTCCCAGTCCAGGAACAGCATTGTCTAGGTGGTATTCTTGCCGACGAGATGGGTCTCGGAAAGACGATCCAGATGCTGAGCTTGGTTCACACGCATAGATCTGAAATTGCTCTTGCAGCTCGCCAGTCAGCTGTTGGACTATCGAGTGTGAATCAACTCACAAGGCTAGGCAAAAATTCCGAGTCGGTTCTTGATGCGCCGTGCACAACGCTGGTTGTCGCGCCCATGTCACTATTGTCGCAATGGCAGAGTGAAGCTGAGAAGGCCTCTAAGGATGGAACGATGAAGATTGAGTTATACTACGGCAATGAAAAAGCAAGCAACTTGCAAGGACTCTGCTGCGCGTCGAATGCGGCCAACGCTCCAGATCTGGTGATTACCAGCTATGGTGTTGTTCTCTCGGAATTCAGCAGTCTGGCTGCAAGGAACGGAGACAAAAGCTTTCACAATGGTCTCTTCTCGCTAAAGTTCTTCCGTATCATCATCGACGAAGCACACCACATCAAGAACAGATCGTCAAAGACGGCAAAAGCATGCTACGAGATCTCGGCCAGCCACCGATGGGCTCTAACTGGAACCCCTATTGTCAACAAATTGGAGGATTTGTTTAGTCTTGTCAGGTTCCTGGGCGTGGAGCCTTGGAACAACTTTTCGTTCTGGCGAACATTCATCACTGTGCCCTTTGAATCTGGAGAGTTCATGCGGGCCTTGGATGTTGTGCAAACAGTTCTGGAGCCTCTCGTACTCCGGCGTACAAAAGATATGAAAACGCCCGACGGCGAGCCCCTCGTGCTCCTGCCACCGAAGCAAATCGAAATTGTTGAAGTGGAGCTATCGGAGACGGAACGAGATGTCTATAATTACATCTTTAGTAAGGCGAAGCGAACCTTTTCACAGAATGTTGAGGCCGGTACTGTGATGAAGGCCTTCACCACCATCTTTGCACAGATTTTGCGTCTTCGTCAATCTTGTTGTCATCCTATACTTGTCCGCAACCGTGACATTGTGGCAGACGAAGAAATAGCCGGAGCGGCTGCTGATGCAGCGGCCGGGCTTGCAGACGATATGGACCTCGAATCGCTCATCACTTCATTCACAGCAGTGACAGATGAAGCATCAAAAGACACTAATCAGACCTTTGGGGCTCATGCACTAGAGCAGATTCGTGATGAAGCTGAAAATGAATGCCCGCTGTGTTTCGAGGAACCGATGAACGATCAGACTGTTACTGGTTGCTGGCACTCTGCATGTAAAAAGTGTTTACTTGACTACATCAAGCATCAGACTGGTAAGGCGGAGATACCTCGGTGCTTTAGCTGTCGCGAACCGCTCAACAAGAGAGACTTGTTTGAAGTTGTTCGCCATGATGACGACCCCGACATGATGTCGAAGAAGTCCAAGATCAGCCTACAGCGAGTTGGCGTTAACGCTTCTTCAGCAAAGGTGGTTGCGCTGATGTCCGAACTGCGGAAGGTGAGGCGAGAGCACCCAAGGATGAAATCAGTCGTCTTCTCTCAGTTCACTTCTTTCCTAAGTCTTATTGAGCCTGCACTCACTCGCGCGAATGTCAAATTCCTGCGGTTGGATGGCTCGATGGCCCAGAAATCTCGAGCAGCGGTCCTTAACGAGTTCAGCGAGAGGAAAGGGTTCACAATACTTTTACTAAGCTTGCGCGCTGGTGGTGTCGGACTCAATCTAACGAGTGCTGGCCGAGTATTCATGATGGATCCTTGGTGGAGTTTCGCCGTCGAGGCTCAAGCCATCGACCGAGTGCACAGGATGGGACAAGAGTCGGAAGTACAAGTCAAGAGATTTGTGGTCAAGGAAAGTGTAGAAGAGCGAATGCTGAGGGTTCAGGAGCGGAAGAAGTTCATGTAAGCTGTATTCGAGGTGAAACCGATGAGACATGGCTAACATTTGGAACAGTGCAACTTCTTTGGGTATGATGAATGACGAAGAGAAGAAGATGCAGCGCATCGAAGATATCAAAGAGTTGTTAAGCTAAGTAAGAGACGCATGTCTATTGTGCTATAAGGTATACTGCCGCATGGTTTGGCGGATAATGGCTGTAACGCAAATGCATCCACAAAGGCGTTTAGGGATACAAACGGAACAAAAAAGGGCACGGGCAAGGTATCGACAGCACGCAAAAAGGCAGCCTACTGTAACAATAGATGACATGGCATGGTATGACGGGCCTGGTTGCTTGTGTTTGGTGGTTGAAACAGAGAACACCAGCATCTGACGGGCAAGCCTGACTTGAAGGCAATCACGATAGTTTAATTATTTAAAAATACATACGAAATTCAATCATCTTGTCTAGTCAGGTCTTTATATTGCGAGGAGTAAGGCGATCATTCGGCGTAGACTTTTGGTCATGGCCATGTCTCAGCGCGGTCATGTTCCTGCATTGGCCCGAAAGGCGCGTGACCGTGAGCCTGTAAATATATCATTTACGGTCTCAACCATCACGAAGCTGACGCGACTCACCTGACTTGGTACCTCATGGGTAAGTTATGAATCCAATATTGATGTTGGAATATTTAAATAGATAAAAGGCCCAGGGTGGCTGCTCTCACTATGTTGCTGTCTGTGTCACAGAGTATACTTAGATAGGCGACTGCATATCTGCTACACAAATTGTTGCCTTGTAACTACGCATCATCTTTATTATTCTCTCTTTTTTTGCTATCATTCTTTCTTTACATATACAACCTGGAGCATTCCTCGCAAAGGTCTGGAGATATAGTCGAGGAACTTCGCAGCGGCGTTGCTACTCACGACTCCATCTCTCCAACGGACGCAGAGATCAAACAGGAGTCTCAAGAGGATCTTGAGCAAACCCAAGTTGGTAAGTTCGAGGAAGAGACAAAGTCAGCCTTCAAAGACAAATTCGAGGGCCAGGACGACGAATACGATAGTGACGACGAGCACCATCTTTGCTCTGTGCTTCTCTACTTCATCTCCAAGACTCTTTTAAACCACCTCAGAAACGACATTGAAGAACCTTCTATGGATCGCTTCGCTGAGCAATTCTTTGGTCGTCAGGACCAGTCTTCGCGCGCTCGATTGCCCCAGGACCCCAGCTTTATGGAGACATTTGCCAAGAACCTGGCGAAAACTGCTGCAAAGTCCGCTGTCAAACACGCCATGGGCCAAACCTCCTCCGAGAAGCGTTCGCGCGATGGCGTTCGCAGCAGTAACCAGATCAACCCGGAAGACTTTCGCGGGGTGGCCGAGTTTGTGCTTGGTATGCTCGGCAGCAAGAGTGAGCAACCCAAGAGAGAGGATGATAGGAAGAAGGACAAGAAAAGGAAGAGAGATAAGGACAAGGACAGGAATAGAGATGTTCCCAGGAGTAGGGACGTGGGAGATGATGGAGATAAATACGGATCGGATAAAGAGCGACGCAAGAGGAGACGTCACCGCGTAACCTTTGCAGAGCCCTACTACGACCCCCGTCAAGAAGAGCAAGGAGCCTACTATCAACCTCCTTATGAGCCCCGCCACCGCGACTACAACGAGCCCGTTGACGAAGACAAAGAAGAGCGCAGACGGCGCCGTCGCCAGCGTCGCTACAGGCGAGATCTAGACCTCAAGACGCTCAAGACGGAACTCGAGGCCATGTCGAGCACCATCATCTCTCTCAACGCACGGGGTGCTCAGCACCGTGACTGCGAGTTCTACGATCGCTTTGTTCGAAAG
The DNA here is from genome assembly GCA_025948275.1 of Fusarium avenaceum. Classification (NCBI taxonomy): domain Eukaryota; kingdom Fungi; phylum Ascomycota; class Sordariomycetes; order Hypocreales; family Nectriaceae; genus Fusarium; species Fusarium avenaceum. Next base: position 4,350,583 of record CP109670.1, on the reverse strand, counting down.
GGCGGGCGGTTGCAGGATGTCATCGGGAGTACGCTCGGACAGATCAGGGGGTTGCAGGAGGGCGATGATGAGGCGGAGGGGAGGAGACGGAGGAGGGACAAGAGGAGGGAGAAGCGATAGATGGAGGTGATTTATTTTATTTGTTATTATTGGTAGTAGTAGATTTGTTGGGGGTCGTTTTCTGCAAACATGTTATTAAGCAATCTTTTAGAATGCATGGTGTTACGACAAAGAATATGCATTCAGTTTGGGTAGTTGAATGATGCAGTTCAGGCCATTATTATCTCGCAGAAGTTTGATCAAATATTGCTTCGTATCTGTATCAGAACAAAAGCCATATCCGGGTGATTGCTGTACAGTCAAAGAGAGTTGCAAGACGTTGGCTTGCTGCATCAATTTCAACCTGCGAAGCGGAAGTATGATGAAGTATACATGTTACGTTAAACAATATATATATACTTGAGCTCTATGGCCGTTTTATATTCCCTTCTTGGAGATTATAAGTTTAGGCATCAACGATCTATATGGTGAAGATGCCTCCTTTCCGTCTTAGTCACGATGCATCACTATTCACGCATTCATTGTTCAGCGACACTACAAGTACACACAATACAACAATCAGAACTCAGTCTTTTTCGGTTATCAACAGTAACAAGTACCTCTTCTCGAGGTCTTTACACATGCTTCACCGTCGAAATGCAAGTCCTGGAGTTATAGGAATAGTAGTGGGTTTAACATTGCTTGTCACTATTATAGGTGTTGGTCTCTTTGCAAGGAACTGGAACATATTCAAGCAAATGGAGGTCCAAAAGAACCAGAAACGTCAAAAGAAACATCATCGGCATAGACATTCCTCTCACCAGCATCACCATACACAGGCTGTCCTGGACGGCGATCTTGAAGACATCGAGGATAACCTCGAGCACATATCCCAAGAAGAAGATCAACCTCAAGAAATTCACCATCACCCAAACTGTCGGCACCAAAGACTTCACCACAGAAATGACCATCCCACAATGGGTGACTGGACACCACAACGACCGCAACCTATACTCAGTATCCCGAGTGGATGGAGTCAACATCGACATTCAATTCAGCCACCGAATGAGATGGACGCGCCCCAGATACATGGAGAATGAAACATGCCGCGTTTCTTTGGACAACGCCGTGACAAGCGAGATAGAGTTGCAAGGCCTTGACGAGGACTGGCAAAAGAACCTAGACTGTGTGAATAGTTGCGTGATAGACCAAGATAAAGTCTTTGAGGAGGTCAAAGAAGACACAAATCAAGAAAATACAAATAGCACAACTCTTTAGTCCATTCGCTCGAATAATACCCATGCTACAATCAGTTTTAGATAGTGAAATAACGAGGCATGATACCCTCAAAAGAATAAGATGTACACGAAACTAAGATCTAGATAAATGTTAGTCTACGGCAGCTTCACCCATAGCATAACATAAAGTCAAGCAGCTATGACTTACCAGGAACTAAACAATCAGCCTCCTACTACTATCCATCTGCTGGTTTACCAGGTGGAGGTGCATCGGCAGGAGGTCTAGGCGAGGGCGGCGCAGCACTTCTATCAGAACCTCTTGAGCCCCCACTACTCATCGACTTGTGCCTCCGATGAGGATGAGGATGAGGGTGGTGATGGTGGTGGTGATGTCCGTGGTGACGACGATGTTTCTTCTTCCTAAATGTAAACCGTGCAGAGCGGTAGTAAAAGTACAAGAAGGTGGCGACAATAGCCAGGAATGCAGCAAGGGTGAAGCCAACGATGAGTCCGATCTTGATGTTGTTATTGCGAGATGGATTGTCGGAGAACTGTCTCTTGTCAAATATTGACGAGTGTTGGCCAATCTGGCTGTGTAAATTGCGAGACAGCTTCATGAGTGGTTGCATGAGAGCGAATATAGGGCTCGGTAGGGATCCATGGCTTTGGGTATCAGCCACGGAGATGTGCAGATGCTGCGAAGCTACTGGGATGTACATCTAGTCTCAAGCAATTGGTTCAAAGAATACAGTTTAAAAAAGCATCAAGATACAAGTGTAAAGCGGGCGTCCAGCGACACCAAGTATTCAAACATTGTGCAAAATAAATCGAGAGATACCCGCCCACTTGGATGAGGCCTGATAGTGATACATATTTAAGTCCGTACTCAGCAAAAGATACAATAGAAAAGATCAGGCAGAAATATGGTGTGTGAGAGATAAATCTAAGGTTTGCTTCTAGGAAACATTCGGATGGAGGGATAGGGACGCATGCATATGTCGCTGCAGCCCGACCTAGAGGCATTGGACTCGAGCGTTATTGGGGGAGTGAGACGTGCATTCTCATTTCCAATCAAGGGATTCTGAGGCGAGGATTGTGCTGTGATGGTTACCGTTACGGTTCGCTTCTGCGGGGGGCGAGACTGCTTGTGTGATGTGAGGTGCAGTTGTGAGATGTACGAAGGGGGATGATAATGAGGGGTGAGAGTGAACTGATATGATCTAGAGTACGGACAGACAGGTTGTGATGTATAAGTCTGTTACCGTATTGGGGTTGCATACACCATAGGCTCTAGAAGAAATGCAACAATACATTAAAGAGTAGAGAATAGAACACAGTTCGACGATAAGAGGTACAAGAAAGAATAGTCACAGCATCTGCAGCGGCTGAGTTGACAACGCATCAACCGACCATTGAGGCATTCAGGAAACGAACGTCTGGTTACCAATCGTACGACACCATTTGAAGATGCATGTAAGAATACGTGATTGGACTGAACATGAGATAATTGCTCGAATAGTGCTCGGCAATGTAACATGATATTGTACCAAGGCCTGGACAAGTCCAATGGATCTTCAGAGACAAGGCCCAAGTCTTGGAAAAAGCAATTTGGTCTGATGTTGTCATTTCTGAGGCTCAATTCATATCAACATCTTTTCTTTATTTCACATATTTACCCTTACCCTCACATATCAACTTTTCATTTCTCATAACCAATTCTTCTCATGTCATAACCCCAAAACCCCCCTGTCGAAAACCCCTCTAGAAAGGTAGTCAGGGGCACAGGGGGGAACCGCCTCACTTACATACTAAGTTACATAGTCACGACAGGGCCATGACTCGGCAGAGCGGATCACGGTGGACGCTTGATATGGAAGAGTCGGCGGCCTTCACTTCGATACGTTTATTGATTGTCCAGTTTCCACCCGGAGCTTATGGCATGTATTCCCCGGGCTTGAAGTTACATAGTATCATACGGTGATGGTGATGGGGTGTTACAGGGGGAACTCAACTCCACTGTGTCTTCTTTAGCTCATCAACAGTGGAAATGGACTCGACTTGACACGGGAGAGTAGAATTGGTACTGTTCTCCTAGAATCCGGACCTGCATTATTGCCATGCAATAAAGAAACAAATGGTCTAGTTCCAACAGGTAGATAAACTGCAGTGCACTTGGTACACCAATCTATTTACTACCTCTCGCCTCCACCTCTACCTATTCCTGGTTCAGCTGCAGAGTCAAAGCGCAATCAATGACAGATTGCCGAGAAGTAACTGACTGCATTATTACATTATTTATCCGTACTCCCCTCAGGGATTCAAAGACTGGTGCTTCTATCTGTCGTTATATGCCCTCTAAGCCGCACGTGGTTTTTACCTTTACTGTGGCTGTTCAACCCCCCACCTACAGTCTACCTCTTACATCACCTCGCCTACCTATACATCGTGGGATATATGAACCACTCACTCAAATCGCAAGACCTATCGCTCATTTTCAACTACCGCAAAACACATCATGAAACACAGCAATAACAATAACAACGTCAAACTACTCGCAGTCCTCGCAGACGCTGAGCAGGACGAGAAGAGCGAATATCGCTTCCTCGTCGACGACACCCACGTAAGATACGTCACCATCGACGGCGGTCTCATCCCCCCGAGGACCGCACTTACGAGCCTGTTCTGCTCCCGCAGCTCCCTGTGTTCCCCCGGGCGATTGGAACGAGGGCCGCGTCGGGAAAGACGGACACACGGGGAAGCCCTTCTTCTGCGAGACCCGGAGGTGCAGTCTGCCCGGCATCGGCAACGTCTGGCACGGCACCACCGTCGACCACCTGGAGCTCCGGCAGGTCGAGCGCGTGCGCCAAACCATCTACCGCGTGACGCACCCTGCTTTCAAGGCGCCCGTCCTGGCAAAGTTTGCCCAGTTCCCCTGGGAGATCCCCTATTTCGCTGCCGAGACCACCGCCTACGAGTGGATCCACGGCCGGGGTATCGGCCCCATGTTTCTCGGCCACATCCACGAGAACGGCCGTGTCATCGGCTTCCTGCTCGAGGAGATCCCCGGCGCCCGCACCGCAGAGCCCCAGGACCTGGCCGCCTGCCAGCGCAGTCTGCACAGGTTGCACGAGCTGAGTATTGTGCACGGCGACATCAACAAGCACAACTTCCTCATCAGGGGTGACGACGGGGAGGCTGTTCTCATCGACTTCGAAACCGCTCACAAGTGCTCAGATCCTGATCTGTTAGATGAAGAGTACAGGCAGGTGAAGGAGCGCCTGGAGGATACCTCGGGGCGTGGAGGAGCCGGTATGGCGAGTGACTCAAGTTCAGATTGAGCTTGAGTGAGAAAACACAAATATGGGAAGGATTACAGTACAGTATTACATGGACAGCAATGTTTCATCACGAATAACAGGGCGTTTTGCTTTTTGGTTGATACCAGGGTATAGAAGAATTGTCAATTGACTTGAATAGAATGCTAAAGAATTTTTTTAAAATCGTGCCCTTCAATTTCCAAGGGCAGAGCCAGGATATATCCTACAAGCCCAAAACACCCAAAGCGCCATTGAGAAAAAGAAGAAAAAGGTTGTTCACGCTTGGCCCCCCTCCATGCCGCAGGTCATAGTCTCCTAGACGATCTGCTGGACATACTGGGGTCCGAACAGAGCCTCTCCGAACGCAGAGCCGGGAAGAGTGGCAACAGGCTTCTCGGTAAGCTTGCCGTCGGGGTTTCGCTTCAGAGCAACAAGGCCGCTGGTGCCGTCCTGGTTGCCGACAAAGATGTGCTTGCTAGCAAGGCTGAAGCTCATCATGCGGGGCAGGAGACCACCGGAGGAGACGGTCTCGGCGTATGTGAGTGTTCCGCACTCGGCGATGGTGAAGTGGGCGATGGAGTCGGTCTTCTGTCCAGAGACACGGTTCGAGATGTAGATGTCCTTGTTGTTGGGGGCGAGGATGATCTCACCGACGGCAGCCTTCTTCATGTCCTTGGGAGGGGCATCCTTGCCGTAGGTGGAGATGGACTGGTAGAGCTTGAAGGCGAGGGTGTTCTCCTCGTAGCTGACGGAGTAGACGAGAGCCTGGTTGCTCAGCTCGCAGGCGACGATGTAGTGGGTAGCCTTCTTGCTACCAGCGGGGTAGAAGACACCGTGACGGGGACCGCAGCCAGCCGTGACGGGGATGTTCTTGGCGATCTTGTAAGCATCGTCCTTGGAGTCAATGATGACAACAGAGTCAGTGCCGAGATCGTTGATGGCAAAGTAGCGGCCAGAGGGGTCCAGGTTGGCCTGGTGAGGGTGAGAAGCAGCCTGGCGCTCCTCATCGGGACCAAGCTTGCCAGGGGACTTGAGAGTCTTGACAAACTCCAGGCCGCCGTTCTCGGTGTTCCAGACATCAATGGTGCCGTTACCGTAAGCAGCACCAACAAGACGGGTCTTGTCAGGGTTGAACTCGAGGTGGACAACACCAGTGCTTCCAGTCTTCTTGGTCTTGAGTGTGAGCTTGTTGGCCTTGAGATCAAGCTCGAAGAGACGAAGCTCGTTGGAGTTCTCGTCGACGGCGTAGAGCAGGTTGGGGGCAACAAAGTTCATCCACGAGTTGCCGCCCACGATCTCCTGCTCGAGGCTGAGCTCGAACTTGCCCGTCTTGGGGGTGAAGTCAGCGACGTAGATATGGCCAGAGTTGCCTAGGAGGATGCGCGCAGGAGAAGAGCCAGTAGCGGAGGCTGAGGGTACAGAATATGAGCTGCGGGCAACGTGAGGGAGCGCAGAGGCTGAAGCAGCGAGAGTCGCCATTAGGCCGGCGTATGTAAACTTCATGATGATGTGGGGTATCGTTTCAAAGTCGTTGCAGTTGCGAGTCTTTTGTATAAGATGTGATACAATGTGAGTATAAGTGATGGACAGTCAATGCCGAAGTAGGCAGATAGAAGTTATGAACGAGGGAGTGGGGTATCAAAAAGAAACAAGTGAAGTGTTCTTGAGGGAAAGGGATGTTATAAAAGTTCAAAAAAGAAACAGGAACCAGTCCGATCTTTTAGACAAAGATGAGTTCTTATTTTAAAATGAAGGGGAGGCTGAATGCGTTCAAAGGATTGCTGAGGCTGTGAGAGAAAAAGAGGTCCTGGCATGGATAGCCGCCGGGGGTTGGCTAGCATATATAGACAGCCAGAAAGTATAAGCCTCAGCCTCAACCAGGTCCAGGGAGCGAACTGATGACAGAGAAAAAGAAGGACAGTAAACCCTGTACACGCGCGATATAAAGTACATGCAAGCGTGATTCATTGGATCAAGAAAGAAAAGAAAAAGAAAAGCACCTGTCAAAGGGGAAGAAAAGAACGAAAAGAACATCGTTGGACCAGTCAATTCATTCAAACAAACCCTTGTTCGCTGTCTAAGAATGGGGGATACTCAGTGGAGGCGCAGGGAGGACTGTGATTGGAAGGGTCCCTGTAAGGTGCTGATTCAGTGCCTGGAATAGATTGGTTCTGGCTGATCCTCCTTTGGCTGCTGCTGATCCAGGGGTTAAGCTACCGACTAACACGTCAATTATAAAGCCCGCTCTCCGCTGTAGGAGCCCGAACTAGGGGAGGGGCTGTGGCGCTGTGCCACTAAATCCACTGGGCTCCTGTGCAGCACCTAACCACCTGTAGGGCTGGGCAGAACCAGTTGAATGGCCTCAAGCGGCAGAAGCACGACTAAGATGAAACGATCCATAGAAACGAAACGAACGGATACTGCCACTACCACAAGCAAACGTGCATATTCTGGCCAGAGTCAAAGGAGTTGCAGGTTTCACCAGTAATCCCCCCTCTTTATTTCTCCTTCACAAGCCACTACCTCTGCTCCTGTCCATTGGCCAAGGGCGTCTAAAATGTTTGCATTACAAGGGAGAACATGACATGTACACTACACAGCGCTTAAACCCCCCAAAAATAAGAAGATGCAGGGGGTGGCTGGACTCCCGCGTTTGCAAAAACGTGCCAAGATAGGAAAGGATTGGATCAGCTGTAGCCTAGGTGCCAATGGGACACTTTGATGATGCCATGTTCAGAGGGTAGGGCTGAAAGGATGATTGACAGCATACATAGTATATCGGATCAATAGCTCATATGTTGCTTCTCAACTATATTCTGCTCGTCTTGTTTGACTTGCTTCTAAGCAGGCATATCCTAATTTCACAACGAATCCTTCAGCTCCTACCACATGACAGCCGTCAGATTTTAGTTAAACCCGTCAACACAATGCATGCTGTCTCACCGTTCACGCATGATGTCCGAAGGAGTCCGATCCAGTAATTAAAAACCTACGGTGTATGGATCACGTTGGATAATCCATAACTGCGCTTAGACCATGACAAACACTAAATCACGTATTAAAACACAGGTCACCCGAGGCTACGATAGTCTTTAACCAAATGACAACACACACAGGGCAGAGCAAAACCGTTTCCCATTATCATCCCTCCGCTTACGAAGTATACACACAAGAAATAGAAGAATTACATACAAATGCCCGATGCCGCCCACCATGAAGATGCTAAAAGAGAAAGGTACAGCAAGATGCTATATATAAGGGCGGTGAAAAAGAAAAAAGGAGAGATGCCAATGGTCAAGGAATCGCAGCCCAGCGCAACCTAAGCATGGCATGATCACAGCCAGAACAGAGCGCCGCCAGCAATAATGATGGCCAGAGCACTCGCGCCGTTCCGTGACCCAGCGCTGGATCCCTTTCCACTGTCCTCGGAGCTGCTGCTCTTGCTGGAATCAGACTTTGCGCAGTCCTGGTTGAAGCTGTTGGTTTCGCAGTTGGTGGTGTCAGCGGGCTCCGTGTCGTCTGTACCGTCAGGGTTGCCCTTGGGGGCACTACCTGAGCCTGAGCCTGATCCCGAGCTTGAGCCCGAGTTACCACCATCGTCGTCGTTGTGGTCGTTGGTGGGTGCACCACTGCTACCACCAGGGATGGTGGCAGGTTCATCATCCTCATCGTCGTCCTTGTCCTTGTCCTTGTCCTTATCATCCTTGCTATCCTTGTCGTCCTTGTCATCATCCTTGTCCTTGTCCTTCTTCTTCTCGTCCGTCTTCTTTCCCTTGTCCATATCCTCACCGCTGGCCATGAGAGAAGCAATAGTGTGCCTCTTGTCACCGTCGGTAATCGTATCATTGGTGCCACGGGCGTCCGTGTACCAGTAGCTGGTACCCGAGTTGCTGCCTGGCCCAGACTTGGCGTTGAAGCATTGAATCTCAACATCGGAGAAAGCAGCATAGAAATAACCGCTCTTCTGGATATCAGGATGATCCCAATCAATAGGCCCCCCCGCCCAGGCTACCGTACCTTCCGCGTTTCCCTCTTTGCCACCGGGCCAGAGCGAAAGCTGGACTCGTGATGGGGTCTGGGGGAAGTTGAAGTTCTTAGATGTGGCGTTCCAGGTATCTTTCTTGTCGAGGGATCGGCCCATCTTGCCATCGATCCACCACTCAATCCTATCGGGAGTCCATCGGATTTCGTAATCGTGAAAGTTGGCAAAGGTGTCAGAGAGCGTGATGTTTTCTGAGTTCTCATCTAGCAAAGTGTTAGGAGTGTCAAGTATAGCATATGGTGGTCACGTGAGTGTGCAGCACTGTATCACAAACAAGGATTGCTTGTTGTGCGACCTTGGGCCTTGCACCCTGAACCTTGGAATGACTTACAGTTTGTGATTCCTTGGAAATAATAGTTGGTCTGAGCATCGCCGAGCTCTGTGCCTACGAACTCGTAGTCGATTTCGTCCTTGACATCAGAGAAGAGAATGAATGCAGTAATCACACCAGGACCTCGGCTAGTCTTGAAGCGAGCCTTGACGTTGCCATACCACATGTAGACAGTAGAAGACATGAGAGTGCCGACGCTGTCCTTGGGCATGGTAAGAAGAACGTTGTCCTTGAAGACAACAGGCTCGCCCTGTGCAACCCAGTCGGCCTTTGATGAATCACCAAGATACTTGCCAATGTCAACAACTCTATCAAGGTTATCCATCTTCATCTTGCGGTCCTCGCAGACGGGCGCAGGGACACAAGAGTTGAGAGAGAAGGACATGGTAGGATCGCAACCGCCGAGGCAGTATGCGCCAACACCACATTCGCCATACGCTGGACTATGTTAGACGTCGAGATCAGGAGGTTTTGCGCAAAGGACATACTGGAACAGCAAGGAGAGTCCTCGGGACAGTGGCTACTGCGCGTGCACTTGATGGCAGCAACAGAGCTGACGCCTAAAAGGGCAGCGACAACGAGTGATCGCAACATTATGAATATGGGATAGTCGAGTATAACAAATGTACTGATCCAGTCGGAGTGCGTTGATGGAAAGCGCCTCCAAATTAAGGTTCGGAGTTAAACGATAGGAGGTGAGGTGGTCGAGATATCGAATATTAAGGTAGATGAGGCGTCGGAATGTCGATAAGAGGTAGCGAGTGCTCTTGAATCGAGTAGATAAAAAACGACAGTCGAATCAACCCAGCAAGCGAGCGACTTGGGTTGTCGTTTGTTGTTGATGATGTAGATTAAGGTGATGGCGACCGTTTAATTAATTAGGATGAGGTTTGGCTGCTGATAGTGTACCGATGAAGTCCGAAAAAAGGGCGCTGGAATGCGGGCCGCAGTGCAGTTTGCGCGTCCTTATCCGTATTCCCCAAAGACAACCCTTTTCTTTAGATTGTCTTCTCCCTTGAATGGCTACGCAACTTTCTTCTTTAACGAGAGCAGAAGAAGACGTTTGAGTGGCAACACTGAAGCGAGTGTGTATGATTGGGGGTGATTAAATCGCGTCGTGTTCCCTCGAACTCGGTCAATCGGAACTTGTTTGCGATTTGTGCGACAGTGCAGCGAGTGATTGACTGATTAGATCAGAAAGAAAAACGATTGATAGTGCCACCGATATCTATCTTCCCTTGTTAGAACAAAAGGAGGAAGAACAAAGGATGGGCAAACAACAAGAAGAAGGAAAGAAAAAGGACGAGGTATCTGCACACACAGAACTCGACAGGCAAATCCGGGGAAAGAGAGGGATTAAAGAAAAGGAAGCGAAGCAGGTCATAGAGGGAGAAAGTCCCCCCTCTCAGCAGCAAAGCGGACCTCTCGTGCCGAGACTCCAGACTACGGACTGCCAAAGAGAGAGAGACCTGGGCCTCTTTTTTCGTTTAGATGCACTGACACTAAACCACTCTGGAGATAACAAACGATCCAAGCTTCCACAAAGACCAATCAGAGCCTGACCTTGTTCAAATTTGGTTATGGGTTCGTCTGCGATCACGCGCCTCGGGCCCCCGGCTGGCCCCTGATTCCAAGAGGCGATGTCACGCTCTAGGTGATCGTTGATCCTTCATCGTATAGCTACAGACTACGAATAGATATCATTCATTTAATGCAATTCAATTAACTAAGGTGCTGTGTACTCTGTTTTCTATCAAACAATAACCATGCGTCATCTCCCCCTTCATTCTGTCCGTTCAGGCTCATATCAAGTCGCGTGGCTCTTATACCACTGTGGAGGATCCATCACCAACAGAGTTCAACCAACCCGATTAAGTTATTAATGATCGACGCCATCAATACCCATCGTATTAAACACACATACACAAATCAATTATCTCTCTCGCCCATATGTGAATAATTCACTTCATTCATTATCAGGCCACGACTTCATGGCCGTGCATTCCGTCAACCAACACCTTGAAATCACCCCAGATTTCAGGTCATGGTCCTATCCCTGCCTGTCATAACACGTCCAGCCCCCCTTCATTCCGGTCCATTTTTCCTTTCTTGTGGGCATGTCTCCGTGCTGTACTAGGTACCGGGTACTCCGTGAACTACTCTAAGGTACTTGTATAAATGTAAGCTATATAGGTACGTCTAAGGTACGAAGTAAAAGCGCAGCCATTTTCATGTTCGATGGCGTTCCAAAATCCTTCTAAAGCCATTATGTATCCTTAGTCGCACAACACTTCCCTACGCCACACATACACTCGACAGATAATGTTAGCCATGGCTGTCTCTCTGACAACCTGGCACCCACCCCAACAAGGGGAAGACACGCCACACATCCTAATCAAGTGTACAAGCCTGTCAAGCGCCTCGCTGGCTGGCTGACGCTCAACTCATGTACTGCATAGTACCTTGTTGAATGGTTGTTCTTATAAACACCAAACTACAACAACACAAAGTTGGATGGCCATCACAGAAGTCTGACTTAGGTATGGTACAATTTACCTTTCTGGTGCCGATTTTGATCATACTACCATCGTCACTCGAAGAAACCGTTATTTTTGTGTGCGCAGGCATTCAACTCCAGGCATTGGGGTATAAATAACCGATCCTAATCAAACAGTTCCATCCTTCCGGGTCCATAAACGAGAAAGAAAAGGATAAAGAAAAACAACTAGAAAGTACTCGTTGTCCACCCCGCCCCGTCTCGAAACGGCTTCTTCTCCCCCGGCCACCCTTCTTGTCTCCTGCATTATACTGAAAACCGCTTCCTTCACCTATCCAACATCTTCCATACCACTTGCTTCCTACAAACCACTTGGCAGGTTCGTCCGCAGTTCTGCATCCAGTCTACCCTCCTTTTTCGCATTCCCACGCCAAGGCCCGATCCGTTCCGTTTCCAATCCGAAAGAGTGATAATAAAGGTGTTCGCCAGATCTCATAAATGAATAAAGGTTGAAAAAGAATCTTACACTAAGCAAGCATTAATAGTCCCATATGGGATGCGCCACAACTAGTCTCGCAAATTTCTTTGGGATTTTGATCTTTACCCATGAGCAACCATTGACGAGGGGAAAGACCCTATCCAAAATTTGCATCGCTGGGTTTGTGGCTGTCTGTCGAACCTTGTAGGTCAGTTTTGCCGTTGCGCTCCAATTTCTTAACCTATCGTCCCTTGGAGTTGGGAAATAGATCTATCCAGGTCAGTTTCGATGACGTCCTTGGCTTTCGTTTTTTTAAAAACGGAGCTTTGTGGCCATACCTGGGAAATGTTCCTTGGCATACTGTTCACAAGCCTGTATCAACCGTAAGTAAGGTACATCCTGTAAATTCTAGCAATGGCTATTCGTACCTTGGCAGGCTTGCCGACCTTCTGCCCAATAACCTTCCACTTGTTATTCTCGTACTCCTTAATGGCGTTCAACAACGCTTGACTCTGATAAGGGGGAGGTCAGCTTGGTTGCTCAATGGACAGGGCAGACTGTGGTTACCTCGTCCTCAGCAAACTCGGCATAGTGCATATCCTAACTCCAATTAGCTTTCAAATATACACATAAATCAGCGTGCCAAACATACCTTGTACCAATGTTTCTTGACAGATCCTTCCGTTCGTGTAGGAAAAGTCTTCACGTCAGAATTAGCACACAAAACATGCTTGGTTCATTCTATGGTTCTTACTTTGGCAATCTCTGCCCAGCTGTTGCCAGAATCTCGCATCTGCTTCAGGCGCAACTCTTCTTGTGGTGTCCAGGGGGTGTTGGTTCGGCTCTTCTTGGCTGGTGGGGGCACGATTGGTGCGGCATTCGCATCATCAGTCGGACCTTGAGGCGGAGGCTGAGGGATTGCCTGAGGAGCAGGAGGAGCTGACACAGGGGGCTGAACCTGCGAGGGAGTGATAGGGGCAGGGGGAGCTACCGCGGCGGGTGGTGGAGCGGCGGCAGGTGCTGGCCGCTTTCGCTGCCGACCACCTGGTGCAGGGTTAGGTGTAGGTGTTTGCTGGGGCGGTGCAGGGCCATTTGGGGTTTGCTGAGGGACGTTCATGGGAGGTTGAACAGGCGCCGGGTGATGTTGTTGCTGTTGCTGCTGCTGTTGTTGCTGCTGCTGCTGCTGTTGCTGCGGTGTCATATTAGGCTGAGGAGCGCCGTATGCAAACCCAATCCTATCATCGCGACGGGCCATCTCATTCTGGTACTGGTGAGTGTTGCTATGGAGGCACGCTGGTTAGCAGTGTTGCCTCTCGTTGTAGAACATTACTCCAACAGGACTGGGTATGGTGATCAATAAGAACATAATCTACGGACATCCAGCATCACTTTTATGTGAGTGAGTAGTCCGTGTATCGTTGTGCTTGCCGGTTAAGCATTTGTGGGTAACGATAACCAGTCGTGAGACAATGTTGAAATGTACCGACCGCCGACCAAAACTCATCAGACGATACCCGACAGAAGAAAAAACTACATATGTAGCAGACCGAATAATACCAAGTATCGTGGAAAAGATAAAGTACTAATGAAATTAAAGAAGAACTTACTGCATCTCATTTGGCTGATGAGTATTGTTGGTATACACATACTCCGGGACAGGCCCGACTTGCCACTGCTGCATGTTCTAACGAGATATCAAGGTTAGCGTTTGGGTTTAAAGGAAAATTGGCAATAACTCGGGAACACCATGTTGAAGTCGTGAGACTCTGACGCGAGTGTATCTGCAATACAAATAGACACATCATGACACTAACTGGTGAGCCTGCCAACGTGGGTCTGCAGCATGCGCAAGCTGGAAGTGACGCGACCAGGGTGTGGACTGAATTGAGCTGTAATTATCGACATTGCAATACCATGAGGACCACAATGACGATCACTCGGATCTTGTTCAGATCGCGCAGGATACTGAAGCATCTTTCTCTACTGAGCTGTTCAGGCTGCGATGTAGTCGTTGCTCATAACACCAGCGAGCAACGAGACGCGACGGGGCAAGACGCGCAGAGAGCGCTCAAAAATTGATGCACGGGTGCTCAAAAGCAAGTGACAATGTGAACAGATGAAGAAGAACCTGTTTGTACTTACGGGCAAAGATTCGAGTGTTCGGTGATAGACTAGTTGTCGAGTACCAAAGCGTTAAACAGCAACCGTACAGGTATTTGACACCAAAAAAGCAGACAGGTAGACACGAGTTTTGTGAGTGTATCTGCAAGTATCCAACAAGTTCTCTGCTGAGAAGGGAGCTAGGGCGTAGGGAAACAGAAACTCAGCCACTGATTGGGTGCTGTGGGCGACGTCTTTTATCTCCACGCAAGTACAAGTTGAGTACTGGTGTCTCGTCTTTTTTGTCAGAAGCTGGATCTCTGTGTGATGGCTAAATGAAGATTAGTATCGTGTGTACGTGTTTATGTGGTGAGAGCCAGCAGAATGGTGAAGTAATTTTTTGTTTGGATTTGAATGATTAATAGCATATACATTGGCGGGCGGCTTCACAGACGCACAGTCAGATGCCGTGCTGCTTTCGCGTGCGCCGAAGAGCCGTGGTGAATAGGCACATCAGCTAACGCCCCATTTCTTTTTTTTTTGCTTTTTTAGGGTGGTTGGTGACGAGCGCAAAAGCTTGAGAGCAAAGGGTTTGGGCAGGGCTGATAACAAGGCAAAATGCAACCGGAGTCAGACGCCAGTCAAAGGCTACACGCGTAACGTGTATGTGCGAGAAGACACGAGAACAATGTATAAGAAAAAGGCACGTAGTAACTGGAAAGGTATGTCTGTGGTCGTTACAAGATGATGGAGGCGCGGAATGCGATAGGCTGGGGAATTGGGTGGAATGGATGGATGAGTGAGTGAACGATCAGGACAATGCCCCATTGAAAGCTCACTTGTCGTATCTCGACTCGGCAGTGACGGAAGACACAGAACGCGCACCCAAAAACAAGTGCAAATAAGAGTCATATTGGGGGAAAGGGTGCGGTATAATTGCAAACAAAACCAAATAGTGAGAGACTTATAACGGATATGGAAAATAAAGTATAAATTGAAACACTTACTAGAGCTGTCAAAGAGGTCCGCAGGGGAACATGCAAATGCGCGTCTTGTTCGAGGGTGAGGGCGACGGTGACGACACAAGTTGCAGTGCGAATGGAGGGTTTCGGTCTCTGTCAAGACGTAGCCGCAGTTGCAATCGCAATCGCAATCGTAGTTCAACAAATAATCAGATGCGGTGGATCCACAGCTGTAGGTAGATCGATAGTGAAGTTTGGGTTGGGTTGGTCTGGGATGGATCCAATGCCTTGTAAGATGATGTACAATCAATACCTCAATACGTTTCTGCCAGTGTCAGATGGAGAGAGGGAGAAGGTGGATTGACAAGAGAGAGAAGGTCTGGGGGAGAGCGACGATGGACGGTACCTCGAGACAAAGTAACTCGGGCAGGACCTGGGAAGTAGCTGGAACCTGGGGAGGGGAAGGTGGTCGTGGGTTACCCTTTTTTTTTGGTGGAAAGGGGAGAATGGAATGGGCGAGACGAGATGGGCACGCGCGACAGAAAGCTACCGATCCTTGGTCCCCCAGAAGCCCAGAAGCGGGGCTGCTGTCCGTCCGAGGCGCGGGCTGCTCACTGCAAGTGAAGCTTTCACACTGTAGAGCCTCCCCTAAGCTTGGTGGAGACTTACAGTGCGGTCTTGTTTGAGCAGTGGATCACTTTCAGCAGGAAACATTGAGTAAACAAGTGCTGAGAGGTACGTGCTCTCGTATGATCCACTCGCTAACGCAAAACTCGCTTTTGTTTGGTTGTGACGATGGTTGCCAAGCCATCCATGGCTCAGCCTCAGTGAGTGAGTGAGTGGCATCCAAGTTTGACAGAGGATCAGGTATTCAATTGATGTCGTTGATTAGTGAAAACAGAGTATCATGATGTTTAATAACTTCATCAGTTGCAGTTGACTACCTTGGTATCGTCCATTGTAGCTTGTAGCGATCGAATGGTTGAAAAGATGAACAAGTCGTACAGTATCACCGTCTCATTAACTCAGATAACATCCACGTCACTGTAATTTTATATTGAAAATGTTTGCATCCGGTATACGAATGTAATTTCAGTCAATCATCAGGAGAACATGACTAACTGCGCTCTGTTGTATGGTATCGCGTAATATCAACAGCCTTCGCTATGACAGCCCTTCTCAATCATGGGTTTTCTCATGACTATGTCCCCAACAGGCCCTCGTCGGCTTTAACAGTCACAACGGTTGTTGGTCAGATCAGCACCTTGTCGACTTTCACTTACTGGCGAATAACAATACGTCATCCCCGCTCTGCCTGGGAGAAGGCTCTATCTCTTCCACAACAGTAATCCCCAACGAACCATGACGGGAGGTCTAAAAATGTAAGCGCGTGTTTATTAATGACACGTTTTTTTGTAGTGTTGACGCCGTTCCCTTTACCCTACGTACCTTGTCTTGCGGTACATGCCATTTCAGGATGGCTGGCCTCAAGAGCCGCATCGCTCACAGTGATGGATGATGGATCTGCCCCGATTCTCCACCCCAAGTACTGTACACAATGGGGTACACCCGGCAATCTGGTCGCGTCTCGAGCTAAGATCGTGACATTGAATCCGTGTACCTCTCAAGTCCCTCCCATCGTCGGATCCGGACTCGGATCTTCTCTTCTCGTACGGGTGGCGAGTGTCTTGGGGTGATCTGAAATGGGTATTGGACGTGTCCTATATCCGTAGACAAGAAATGAAGCTTCTGGCAAGTTTATTTTGCCCAGTTGGTTTATCCCACTTCTCGTGGGGTTAATCACCACTTTCACATGTGCTTTTACGCAATCGATAATCACAACTTCAGCAACAACAAAATACAATAATAAAAGATATTCCGGAACTTCAATTAGAACCTCTAGTATATAAAACATGTATATGCAGAAACTGCATATACACGCCCGTGGACAATTACACAAAAATATAAAAACTCTCATTCGCTGTGTAGGGTAGCCTAAATAATGACTTGGAACTGTAGAACCAACAAACTAGACAGATTGACAGACACATGCACTAAGATTAGATCTAACTTACCTAAGGATCAGATGAAATCCCGCAAACCCTAAACTCCCATGGAGTGGCGAACGGTAAATTAAGACCCGTTGAAAAGGAACATAGCGGAAAATCCTGATCAAGCCGGGACTGTAACCAAATTTGAGTCTTGTATACGGCGATCCGGCCCCAGCATCAAAACTTAGAACTCCAAATTGTGTCTGCATTGCAGATCCCCGCTTCGAAACACGCTTGTCATCCGCATGGTCTGATAGTCCCACGTCAATAAGCACGAAAGCACGGGGCACTCTCCCGATAGGAACGAAACATAACAAAAAACACCACTCCACAAGCCTTATAATGTCGGGGAAATAGATTCCGTAATCCCAGACCATCAGATTTCAAAGATTGCAATTGCCACCTACAGACCAAGCTCTTGCGGTGAGCAACTCCCCTTTCTGCTCATTGATACCCAAGGACCTTGACAGTAAAGCTGCATCGGTGCTTTATCCGTTTACAATATACCACAAGTTTCGAAACCTCCGCTCATCAATGGGCCTTGACCCTATAGACCTCTGATGAAACCACCCCGGTTGCAAGAGCAGCTTGAAAGTATTCGGACCTCTTTGGAGCCGTAGGGCCAAGCGATGCGACCCTTGCTTACGCAGCAATAGGTAAGAAATATTGAACTGGATGATGGGAATCTCAAACATTACTTACGGTCACGTTTCAAGCTACCGCAACCTTATAACGGTGAATATTGAAACAGCAGCCCTGCAGGGTCATGATGTGGTATCGGTAACAAACACCATAATGCTTAATGTAAACTTTCTACAACACGGGATGACTCGACTATCTGACAACAAAGATACACGTATAATGCTTGAAGATTTGTTTAGTGGGATTTTTAGGAGCGTTTGAACTATTGCGGCTGAAATTAATGAAAGTCAAACAAGAAGGAGATGATCTTCGCGATAGAACCCTGTTGCCGTTAGGTCGCATACGCGTACCGACATTAATAGAACAAAGCATATGCCGTCCGCCAGCGAAAAAAACTTGATGGTCCGCCTTTTACAAACTCACGATAGCTGCATCCCCGCCCTTGCAGACCGGCGAACGGCAATGTTCCAGAACAGAATTTTCAGGGCGGCCCTGGGGCTCTCGAGCCCTGGAGCCCTGATCCCGACAACTCCAGCTTGGACCAGCCAAACCGCACAGACTCCTGAAACGATGCCGAGGTAGCTTTGTCATAGTAAGACGATGCGCCTGGGCAAAACATTTGATACGATGCTTAGCGCATTGAACCATGGGTATTAGTTAAAAAAGAATAAAGACACGATTATATGGTAGGGATACGTGGTATATCATGTAAAGCATTATACAGAAAGATTGTTGAAACCGAATGCATCTCAAACATACACGGGAAACCCCAAGATCTTGGAGTTTCAGATCGAAAATGTTTGATCGCTGCTTCGAACCTCACACAGGAACAACGACCATCCGGCGTCATGGGACCTCCTGTCAAGTCGGCAGAGCATCTCCCGGTTTTCGGTAATGTTTCGACCTGGGCTGTAGAAACTGTTTCTCTAGACGCTGCCCTGTAAGCCATCTGCATCAGGATCTGAAGGCATCTAGAGGTTTGCTTTTAGCGTTGCATAGAGACGAGCGAGTTTTGCACCCCTTGCGCCGCAAACACTACCCAGTGCACATTTGCCATCAGAGTTGTCTGCACATGCATGGGTTGAGAAGACGAGAAAGATCTTTGACAAGGGACGATCGACTACGGCAACACCTCACTGTAGAGTCCGATTCACCGCTCAGCCTGGTGATCATCTTGCTGATATACCATGGTGTTAGTCGGGGTTGACCAGGGCTCTAAGAATAGCTGGACAGATTCCGTTGCAGACAAATTGCTCAGAGTCAGTAGGAACATGTACGTTCAGTAACAGCATCTGTACGGAGTATCCATCCTGTTCCTCGCTTGGCCGTGTTTACTCCTCACAACTGTAACTGGGGAGGCCAGGAAAATGTTTCCGTCGGTGCCGCAAACTCAGCTCGGTCGGAGCCTTACACAGCCTGTCCTGGTCAACTGCCATAACGGGCTCCTCCTTATTGCTTGGGGCTTCAGGCTTATACGAGGGTGAAGCCACAAAGGGATGTATTCGAGAGGTTGTTGGACGGAGTAGGCAAAAACATTGTGTCGAAACTGGTCTCTTTGAGGTTAATATGCCGCCCAATCAGCACGGAGCCCCATAGCGTTCGCAATTATCTATCTCTTTTGGCTAATCCCTCCACTGATACTGAGATGAAATTACGCCAGTGCGTTAGCGGGTTTCAAGGGGGAATCCCTGAACCCTGGGGCACGGCGGCAGCTAAGGAAGCGGCGAGATTAGTTGGCTTTGCTGGTTGGAACCGAAACTGATGGGCCATGGGTCAGGAAACATGATGTGTTGTAAGTTTGTAGGTGAAGACAATGTATGAGAGTTTGGGGTAGGAGGGCAAAATCTGACATGTTTTATACGATGAGTATATGGTCACATAGAATCGTCGATGAAAATACTACGCAGTGATGAGCCTCATAAAAAAACAAAGTTTATTTAATAAAGGTGAAAGCAACTAAGCCACTGTACATTGAAATTAGACAGGCGCTTGTCGTCCCGCAAATTTATAAATCGAGGCGTTGATGGCATGTGCGCATCGTCTAAACGGACGGCATATCTTGCACCCACCTATCACGAAACGATAGGCGACAGGGTTTCCCACCCAGATGACATCCGCATCTACATCCACCAAACACCGTGCCAGCCGAGTACAGAGATGCACGAGTACGTATACGTCAAGCTGCTGTGCAGGGCAGGATAATACAGGACAGAGCAATACCGGATAAAATAATAAATAATTAAAACTGTTTCGATGGAACGAAACCCGTCCCCTTGTTAAACAAAACATTGGGGTTGCTGGAGTTGGGCCTTGGCCGCTTACACAGTCAAGTCATGCAACTATACCAACAGTATTCGGCAACTATGTAATCTACCGACGAAGCGAACCCGAGGGATTGCGGGTCTTTTACTTTTACCTTCGCCTTGACTTGCTTATGCCCGGGCGCCAGATAGGCTCATTGCGTTCCATTCATCAGTTAGCTAGTGCCAGTCCGCAGCCAACAGCCTGGGACCTAACCACGGCTCTCCAGAAGATCATGGACACAGCGCGATGGATGGACGTCTGCCCAGGATCGTTTTTTTAGGTCTTAGCACAGAAGCAACTCCTAGTCCAGATGGAGGAAACATACGACAGGGTTGGGGATAAGGCCACGAGGATGCAAAATAAAAAATCAGGGACTGTCCAATTATGAAGCAATATAAGACCCCTTGCTATTCACCAGGGGTGCCAGTGCCAGTGCCAGTATGCAGCCAAGATCAGGGCAGGTTTGACGGGACTGCGGGAGAGAGTGTTTTTCCCTTCCCTTCCCTTACCATTACCTGCAAGAGTCGGACAAGGCTGGGCTGGCCAGCTAATGAAGGTACTATTACGCGCAGCGTGCACCTGAAGCTGAGGTTGATGTAACGCAACACGACCCCGCCGTCCGACAAAGAGGCAGCTGCCAGGAACAAGAAAATCAGGAACAGGAACAAGAACAAGAACTTGATAGTAATACGAATAATGTTTTCAAGAATAGAAACGGGATTCAGTATCTGAGTTGGGAATGCGAAATGATTACGAGACCCGAAATCCACAACAGGAACATCGAACATCGAACCTCGGACATATCTAGGTCTAACGGTTGACCGATTCGCCATCAGAGATGGGATGCCAAGCAAGGTGATGTATATAAAACTCGCACAGGCCCTTAAATATCCGTCGTAGCAACTACCAAGTGCGCGTAGAGTGACGAGCCGGGGGTGTCGATGGATGTTTAGATCCCTTCTTTAGTAAGTCGGGAGACGCTACGTGCGGTGGTGACCGTTTTACCAGGCATGGGTGGGTTGAGTTGACAAGGCAGAAGATCTCTCAGTACTTTCTTTGTGTATGTCTGCAGCATCTGAGCATGGCCATGTACGTACGTAGTTCGTATGTAGGTGATCGGATTTGAGGCTCGCCTGTCCCTGTCATGGAATGTCGGGTCCATCTTCCACGCTTCCTCTAATGTGGCGGACGTGCTTTGCGGTGGCTCGCTCCATATTCCCGTTTGGTAAAGAAAAAGCTAAGTGAGTGACTCAGTTGTTCACAACTTTCGATCTAACATGCATAGATTTGCTCAAACGAGACAAGTCTTTGTCATCGGTGGCGTTTCTTGTAATATCATTGTTATTGTTGTTTCTCCAAACCCCCGGGAAGTTAGTGTCTCATTGTAAGTCTCGTCTGGCGCCCAGCCCAAGATAAGGTTAGTTTACAGTAGCTCTGACCCTCTGGGGACCTAGGGGACTGTTTAGAGCCTCAATCAAGTCTGGAGTAGGGGTTGTTTTGAGTCCCAGACGTCAACTGTGAGATGAATCATCTCCATTACTCGTTCCGTGTGCGATGTATGTTTTGTTCCTGTTGCAACATTCACAAACAGCCAAGCCACAAGCCCTGGTGTCGTCCTTAGGCCTGGAACGCCCTTCTCCCCCGTTCTGTTCCTGTTTAGATGTGACCGGGGGCTATCAGCCCCTGTAACTTGGGACCCTTGTCCCCTGTCTATCCCCCCATCCATGCATGGCCCGAACCATCACCACCGTCGTGGCCGTTGCAATCTGCCCCGTACTGTACTGTATCCGTACCTTACTCTACTGAGTTTGAGCCTGCATCCCGCTGTAAATTGAATTGTCTGCTGCTGGGATGAAATCGATGAACTAACCCAACTGCATGTCGACTTATTACTACACCACTTTCCCCTCCTCTTCTTAACTACTTCCCTTCCTCCTTCCTTCTTTACTTGGATCAACATCCTCAAACCCTCATCTTTTCTTTTCTTTTTCTTCTTTCTGCATTGCAAGAAACGCTGCTGCGTCTTGTCATTGTCTTCACTTCTTCCGCTTCACTTCAACGCAGCTAGCTCCAACACACTCATTACTTTTACAGTATTCTCTTGGACCAACTGGTTTGGCTGCTGACACTCCTTTGATCACCTTGAACACAACACAACTCGATACTTTCGAAACCACTTTCTTAGGATTTAATATCCTCCACTGCTTCTTTCTACCAGAAACAGTTTCAATTCTTGGGGTTTTTCAAAATCCGGTGTCTCTTTTCGAGTTAAGCTCTACTCGCTGGCATAAACAGCACATCCGGTACAATTCACACGATATCGATCACTTCGACTTCACTCAGCTTGACCTTATCCACAAGATCAGCTTCTACGACGACTTTCGACTCATCAACGTAACGACCATTCTTTTCAGCAACTTCACTTTTCACCTTTTACGATATCTCATAGCGAAATTTCAAGAAAGCACTCATGAATAGCCAAACAATGACCTCAGGCATGCCTGCACATCAGATGGCTCAGGTCTCTGCACCTTATATCCCAGCTCGGGATTCCATGGACCGTCACGATTACGGCATTACAAAAAGCCGCAAGGCTTCGTCGACTGGCGGAGGACGTGCTTGGAGCGACGAGGAGGTGAGTCAAAACGACTAATCACTGCTATTTGACCACATCACTAACAACGAACTCAGGAGTCATATCTCATCCAAACTCGACTCCAAAAGATGCCATATAAGTACATCGCAGCCCACCTCAAGAAGACAGAATTGGCATGCCGTCTTCACTACCATCAACTCTCACATGGCAGCAACCGACGCAACAAGCGTGCTGCTTCCGTCTCATCAGGGGCCTCTATGGAAATCACTCACGCTCACCTCATCAACATCCCCAGTCCGGCACGCGAGACTGTCTCGCGCTCAGTCTCGCCCGGTGCAAGTGTACGAAGCTACAGCCCTCCTCCCTGCAACATGAGCAACAATGCCAGTCATATCCAACTTCCCAGCATTGTTGGACCCAGCGACGTGGCCCGTCTACCATCCATCCTCCCAAAGCCATCCCGCATGTCTCTCCCTCCTCCTGTGACCAACCACTCATATAGCAAGTCAGTCGATGTGTCAGTTCAGATGCCTCCTGCTTTCCACCGAGCAGCTTCGCATCAGCGAACAACACCACCGCTGCGTCTTGACTGCTCGATTGACCCTGCACCTGTGCCTTCTCCTCCCGCCCACAACGCCTCACATGTGGATCTTTCACGCCTTCACTCCATCTACTCTACTCACCGCTCCTCATTCTGGACAACCATTGCCAACGAGTATGGTCCTTCAGTATCTCCCACTGTTCTCGAGCAGGCCTGGAAGACGGGCACTTGCTGTAGTCCCTCTTCTCTGACACCCATCACTCCCATCTCTAGCCCGGGCCAGGCTGAGAAGGATGCGCACAGCCAAAGCTACCACAAGGGACAGGACAAGACACGGATCTCTTCAATCCTTGGTATTGATGCTGACCCAAGAACCGCTCGCGATCGGGATATCGTGAGACGGCTGGAAGAGGAGCGTTTCGGTATGATGCAAACCGCTCACTGAACGTGGACTCACCGGACAGTCCTGTCTTGATCCTGTCCCCGAGGCGAGGTAATTAGGAACATGGATGGGTGAGACCACAGCGTGGCCTCTTCCCAATGTACCATACGCCTCTTGTTTTTTTCGCAATTCCTTTCACTCATGGCATCGTCGCTCTCCTATGATGTAGGAAGCACGCACACACACGGCATATCTGCCAAACTTGGGCATTTTACTTGCGCCCCCACTCATTTTCACGAAGTACATCGCTTTCATTCTCTTCAATTCGCGCGTATATCGTTCTCACTCTACGGTTCAACGAACCAAGTATTGTTTAGTGGGTGGGATTCACAATCCCGTGAGGTGGAAAAAAGGAGGTAGATGCACGGCATTTGCTACACGACATGAAGAGCAACTGTCGCAGAAGGAGGAGACTACTATACTATACACCCCTTTTTAGTCTTATGCTTGAGGTACAGACCAGCCCGATGGAGCGGGCAAGAGTCTTGGATTTTTCATTATGTTTCAATTTTGGATTCCACGTTTTTTGTTTTTATTTTTTTGTTCCTACCGGTTGTGTTTTGGCTTGCCTTTTCCGGGCAGAATTTTCCTTACTTGTACAGTCCGTTGTTTCGCATTAAGGACTGATGAAATTACGGTGATGAAAAGAAAAGAGCCAAAGCTCAAAGCGCTCGGCCCTGGATTACTGAGGGGAATGGGAACTTGTGTGGAGGAGGATACCGGTATTGGATACACCCTGTCAGTGGTAAAAGCTGGCAGGTATCAATTGATAATCTTCTTCACCTCAAAAAAGTGCCTTATTGTTTCGAAATGTGTAATGCAATGTGACGTGGTGGTGTGGTACTCTAGAGTGAAACTGGATCGGCGGAGGTTGAGTGGATGAGAAGGGATAGGATAAATGTTTGAGGCTACTTGAGGTGGTGATAGCTCCGAATGGCGTTTGTGTAAGGTATGAATGGAGATCATTTCGCAGCAAAAGCCCGAATTGTAATGGGCTTTGACGATTTGGTTTTACTGACTGATGCATTTGTACGTAGTCGAGGTGTACGACCGCGCAATTGTCTTTGCTGTGCTGCGTTTCAATGCGTTTCCGAGTCTTTTGTTTCACAATGACGGCCGTGTGTAGTTGAGACACAGCAAGCTTTGAGCGCGTACCTTTTAGTCCATGACTTGCATGAGACCTGAGACACGAGACATGGGATGAAATGATAGAATGCTATGCATTTGTTTTGTTTGCTTACGGTGGGCGCAGCGCTATACATGGATGGTGAGTTCTTTCTATGCGTATCTCGCACTACCCACCGAGTGTATCCATTTATTTAAATATGCATGTTATGATTGATTATGGGTACGTATTGTCTTGGTAGTTATATGTGAGACATGAGACATGGAGCAGAACGAAACATGTCAAATTTCGCTTTCGGGTCGATGGCATCCGAGTTCGGTATCTTTCCCCGATTATCGACATCCGCCCCGTGTTGTATCCGATCCGAGGTTCGGGGCCGGCGGAGGGTCACGCGGAGGGGCCCATCAGGCTTCGGTAGAAAATGATCCATCGTGAATGGAACAGTGGGCTGTGGAGTAGGCTGCAAATAGCCGGATTTGTTATTATTAGACCCTGTATTTTAACCGTGTGTGCTTCACTTTAGTCTCTACCCCAACGCTGTGAGACGACATGACGAAGACATCGTGAAGACATCGTGAAGAACATCGTGATGAACGTCGTCAATACTCGACAGTTTCCAACCCTTGCGTTTTCGTACCTTGATGGACGAGACTCGTCAAGAAGAACGAAATCTCGCTAATGATTGGTTGGCTAGTGTCAACTGGTGGGTTATCGAAGGATGGATCCGTAATTGCTAAACCGACGGCTGGTATTCGACGAAGCTTGAATGTGCGGGGTTTTAGTTGCATCCCCATCTTTTCACTAAAACAATCGGGAAGTGGACATGTCATGATCAGGTCCAAGACCAAGACGAGGGGTTGATGAAGAGAAATCAAGGGTCGAGGGTGAGATGATGCTATTGCCGAGTTGCTCGGTCCGGGAAGAGTCAATGGACCGGACGGATTTGGTTGGGACTTGACTCGATGGCCTCTTTTCTCTTTCAATCGTTAGCTTTGCCAGAGTTGATTCCACAATAGCTTCTTATCTAGTATCTATTTATTTCTAATTACTTTAGAAGCTGCCTTTACATGGGAAGCCCACTGATATATGTATCTATCATCGCTCGCATTACCCCATCTCCATATCTTCCGATTCTCTCTTCAATTCCCTTCTCACTTAAAACCAGAAACCCAAGCCGGTAACAACAATTGATCAACAAAGCTAAAGAGACAAGAGAGGAGGGAACGTCACTCGCAACTCCGCACGCTACACGCTACAGGACATTCCGCTTATATTGCATCGAGGTACCATCGCCATCGCTTAACTACTACCAGCTTTCTCCGCTCTTCGGCAGACGGGACAAGGCACACCTCGCACCACAATTCTTGTCTAATCCAACGCTTGTCTTTGGTCCAAAAGCTAGAAACCCCAATTCTCAATTGTCCGGCTCCAGGCTCACTCTCACCCTCTTTTGTCAAGGATCAAGCTCATTTTCGGTGACGAGGTAAGTACCCATGGGGTTAATTCTTGGCAGCTCTTGCTTGTGTTGCCTCTGCCTTTGCTCCTGCTTTCGTTTCTTATAACTCACCTGCCCCCTTCTTTCCCTTCTCCGACATCGCCATCTGCCATTGTTACCTTCCAATACTAATTGCCGCCATCAGGAGTTAGCAAAAACAACTTCAATCTTCTTCCAATTCTCTCCAACTGCCCATCCGCAAAGGAGTGCTTCATACCTCAACTCTAGATTGGAGATTCAAACTCCACCAAGAATCATCATCATGGCGGACAAGCAAGCTTCAAATGTCCCCGTCCATGACCCTAAGCAGTCCAGTGATTACATTCCCTTTCCCTGCCTGCCTCCTGGAGGCCCTCTCAACCGCTGGTCAACAAAGATCACCCGTGAGCATGACTATCCCGGAGCTCAGGTATGTTGCAATCAACTCGCTGCTGCCCACCAACGCCTTACTGATACTACACGACTTCTAGGCTATGCTCTACGGAGCCGGTGTCCCAAACGAGGACAAGATGAAGAATGCACCTCAGGTTGGTGTTGCTACCGTCTGGTGGGAAGGCAACCCTTGCAAGTGAGTTTTGGAGTTGTACACTCAAAAGACTAGACACTAACAAATTGTGCAGTACTCATCGTGAGTGATGTCCCAATATGAATGCGGAGAAATATGTACTTACACACAGACAGTCCTTGATCTTGGCCAGATTGTCAAGAACTCCATCGAGAAGGAGGGCATGATCGGATGGCAGTTCAACACCATTGGTGTATCTGATGCTATCACTATGGGAGGCGAAGGTGAGTGAGTTTTACACACAGTATCATAACTAGCTGACACGCCATTCAGGCATGCGATTCTCTCTCCAGAGCCGAGAAATCATCGCTGATTCCATTGAGTCCGTCACTTGCGCCCAGCACCATGACGCCAACATCTCTATCCCTGGCTGTGACAAGAACATGCCCGGTACCGTAATTGCCGCTGCTCGTCACAACCGCCCCTTTATCATGATCTACGGCGGTACCATCCGTAAGGGTCACTCGAACCTTTTGGAGAACACCATCAACATCAGCACCTGTTACGAGGCTTCGGGAGCTTTCACTTACGGCCGTCTCCACGCAAAGTCCAATCCTGGCGAGCCTGGTCGTGAGAGCGGTGATGTCATGACTGACATTGAGAAGCATGCTTGTCCTGGTGCTGGAGCCTGTGGTGGTATGTACACAGCGAACACTATGGCCACTGCGATCGAAGCAATGGGTCTTACGCTGCCTGGCTCTTCATCATACCCTGCCGAATCTCCCGAGAAGCGTCGCGAATGTGAGCGTGCTGCTCAAGTTATTCGAACTACTATGGAGAAGGACCTTCGTCCCCGTGATATCATGACCCGAGCTGCTTTTGAGAATGCCCTTGTTCTGACCATGATTCTGGGCGGTTCAACAAACGGTGTTCTTCACTTCCTAGCTATGGCCAACACAGCCGATGTACCCCTTACCATCGACGATGTCCAGCGTACCAGCGATCGCACCCCTTTCCTCGCCGACCTCGCCCCTAGTGGAAAGTACTACATGGAGGACCTTTACAAGGTCGGAGGAACCCCCTCAGTGATCAAGATGCTTGTCGCTCGCGGTCTTCTCGACGGTAGCATCATGACCATCACTGGCAAGACCCTTGCAGAGAACGTCGAAGACTGGCCTAGCTTGGACCCCGGTCAGAACATCATCCGTCCTCTTGAGAACCCCATCAAAGAGTCCGGCCACATTCGCATTTTGAAGGGCAACTTTGCCCCTGGCGGTGCCGTGGCTAAAATTACTGGAAAAGAGGGCCTGACATTCACTGGCAAGGCCCGCGTATTCAACACTGAAAAGGAGCTTAACGCCTCCCTGGCAAACAGCGAGATCAAGCAGTCTGACGGTAACTTGGTTGTCGTTGTCCGATACGAAGGCCCCAAGGGCGGCCCCGGAATGCCTGAACAACTCAAGGCTTCTGCAGCCATCATGGGTGCCGGTCTCTCGAACCTGGCCCTCGTCACGGACGGACGATACAGCGGAGCTTCTCACGGCTTCATCGTGGGCCACGTCGTGCCTGAGGCTATGGTTGGAGGTCCTATTGCTCTAGTCAAGGACGGAGATATGATGACGATTGACGCTATCCGCAATCGCATTGACGTGGATATCACTGACGAGGAGATGGAGAGACGGAGAAGTGAGTGGAAGGCCCCTGAACCCAGGGTCAAGAGAGGTGTGTTGGCAAAGTATGCCAAGCTGGTTGGAGATGCCTCTCATGGTGCTGTGACGGACCAATGGTAGATAGATGACAAGATGTAAAAGGGTATAAAAGCACATAAGAATATTCACAAGAAGCTACATAGGACCATTCTATCGTCCTGCCCATTGCGAATCTCGACTATCATAAGTGATCCAGTCGACAACGGCTCGTATATACATAACATCTTGAGTCTCTATTATGAACAAGCATCCGAAACTAAAACGAAGGAAGGGTATCGAGCATACATCCACATGCTTCTCTCAGCCTCCAACTACCACTCCTCTTTCAGCCCATGCATAGCCACCAGTTCTCAACCCTGAAACAGAAACGCATTTTCAACGCGAAATAGATAAATTCAAAACGTACCACGACCATCGCTTCTCTCATATCCCTAGGCGTATCCAATTACCACCTAACCTCGCTCCAGTGCGTCGTGTCAAACCATTCTTCTTCAGGCTCGTCAGCCGCCGTCACGAATGAGCCACCATGACTCTTTGGCGTGCTCTAGTCACCCAGAGGCATGCCGTCGAGCTCATCCAACAGGCGTCGCCAGTTGTCAGCAAGCATCTCTGCATACTTGACTCGCTCGCCGGCCCAGTCCTGGTTCCATCTGCTGACGTGGTACTGAGTAGTTTGGAAGATGACTAGCTCGTCACGGATACACTCCTTGACAAAGATAGATCGATTGTGCTGCTGGACAATTGATTCCTTATCCTGTTTCTTGTTAGCACGCTTATCAAAGTTGATTGAAGCTAGTGACTTGCCTTGATGATGCTTTCCGCTACTTTATCAATTTCACCAGCCTTGACCTCTGGCTTAGCTCTCAAGCTTGCAAGCTTGCTTTCATTGGTCTGAATCCTCCGCTCCAGATAAGGGATGTTGTCTTTATCCAATCTTTCCCTCCGTTCAAACATTTCTCGCACGCTCACAAGGGCATCTCGTTGGCGCTTCAGATCCTCGAGCACGCCCTCATCCCAACCACGGCTCTCATCCTCCATCAGACTCTGGCATGTCCTGAGGTGCTTGCTCATCGCGATGAGTCCATCGTTGAGCAGAGGAACCTCATTAGTATCCGTGGCGTAAGTATCCTCGGACGTTTCGGTGAGAGAAGCTAAAGAGAGCGCAATGCGAGCATGGTCTGCAGCCACGCCCTCGGCTCGCTTAACAAGACGATCCATGATGTTACAAACGTTAATGTAAAGCTCAGCAGAGCGCTTGACACCGTTGCGTGTTCGAGAGAAGAGATCCTCCAGTTCAGCTGGCAGCGAATCCTCCAGACCGGGTGGTAATGCTCGATCGGTGAATTCATCTTGAACTGAGATAGTTGCCTGCTTGCGCCACACAGATAATTCCTGGTGCTGATATTAGCTTCAGCAGTAGGCTTATACGCTGGGACATGATCAACTTACTGTGGGAACGGTCAAAAACATAACAACAAGCTGCTCCTGGCTCAGGATAGGATGTCTAACAAGAGCGTTCAAGAACCGCGATAGACCTCTTCTTCGCTTCTCAATAAAAGCGCCGTCATTTGAAAGATGACTGCCATTTACGCCTACACGCTTGGGCGGAAGCAGCGGCAGGATACGGAATGGGTATCTCTTGTGCAGACAATCCAACAACCAGACAAAGTCGCTGTACCTGCGGACAACCTTGCTACCGCGCCTCAAGCTCGAAATTTCATAATTATGATGCTGGAACATGAATACGCCCTCCTTCTCTGGCATAAGAACCACGATAACATTTTCTTCAACACCACGGCCGGTTCTACCACTGCTCGCATGATGCTGAAGACCTGGTGGAGGTTGTGTGTTGGGTGTCGCATCAGGAGCGGCGCCGAAGGGATTGGCAATAGGGCCAGAAGGTGACTCTCCGAAGCCGCCTATAACGGGAGTATTTCCTTCGAAATATCCCCATCCCCCTGGTGTCGCTACCGAACTGCTGCTGGGTTGTCGGCGGCTATTTGGAGAGGCAACCTGAGGTGATGCAATATGCGTCAAAGGAGGAGCGTCGATTACTGTTGTCGGGGGTGTTTGGCTGAAGCTTGCATTGCCGTTCGTGTTGTTGCGCTGGGCGCCGTTGGACTTGGAGGGACCGTGATCATGGGTCTTGTGCATATCCGGGCTGTTCCAGGGATCTTCCTCAGGGTCGTCCATGGCTGGTCGCAATTGTTTAGGCTGTTGCGCAGGCGGAGTTTGTTGTTGTTGAGGAGGATTATCTTTGGGAGGAGTTTGAGGAGGTTTTGCAGAAAGTTCAGCAACTGGAGGCAGGACGGGCTCTGCAGTGAGCCCTGCGAGCTTGGGTTGCGGAAGGCCTGTGATGAAATGAGTTATTAGCTGGACTGAGTAGTGTCCCCACCAACCGGGGATGACAGCACAGATATGACATGGGACAGCATGGACCAGACAATAAGACAGTTTATAGGTCTTGGCACGCAAGCCATTTACATGAGGGGAAAATTCGCAGTGCGAGGTGCAAAATAGAGGGATATGTTTACTTACGTTTTCGGCGCTCATCAACCTCGTCAAGGCCTATGACCTCGCCTTCCTGTGCCAGGCCTACCAGGGCCAGTAGGACGTTGAACTCGTTTCGACCTAGCATGACATCCCCGGCTCCAGGAGCAACCAAGGACATAATGCGAGCTTGAGCATCGGCATCAAGTCTGGCTGTAGCGAAGAGTTTTGCGACACCTCCAGAGGTGACCTGACCTCCACTGCCATCTTCCCGCACCACTGTATCGAAGGTCTCGATATAGGTATCAGGCACATCGCTGCCAGGAAGTAGGTTGCGGATGAGGTCGGCACGGCTTTGCTTCTTGCGAGGCGTGGGCATATCCCAGGGTGAGTCGTGCGGGGCATCATCGTCAGCGAAGAGGCTGCCAGACGGCTTGGATGCGGAATCATCGTCAAAGAGCCCAGCACCGCCGCGACGAGCTGGACCACTGGATGGGGCCAGCTCTGGGCTGCCCTCACTCGGCGACGAACCAAACAGGGACATTGTGACTGTGAGAAGTTAAAGTTAGAGTAGGGCTATTTCGCGACGCGTAGCAGTCCTGCCAATGTCGATCAGCCGACTCGCGATACTCGTGGGACGGTTGTAGATCCGACGTCTAGATGGGGGACTCGTAATCGATGCCTCGGTGAGCAGACAATACAGCGCAATCGTCTTCGGCGCACAATACCGGAGCGGCAACGCAGCGAATTTGAGGACGCACGAGCTGAAGCAAGGCTAACAAGTGATATAGAAGCTCCAATAACGAAATACACGCGAATTGAGAGGCAACCGGGAGGTTGGTGAAGTCATCCCAAGTGGAGAAGACCTGGGTCTGCGACATCACCTTAACCCGGAGAGCTGTTGTGGAGCGTCATGGGCATGGTACGTACCTGCCTAATGCAGAATTACAGATGGATGTTCCTGGAGACGCCACAAGCTGTCTCAACTGTGGCTGTTTCAATTAAACGCAAGCATTGTATCATATTATCATGTATCGTATCTCAGGTCGAATGGGTTCATTTCAATTGATTGTACATTTCTTGTTATCACATCAAAGTGTCTATACTCGGTCATTATAATACAATTCCTCAACGTGCCAGCCCAACTCTGTTTAGAAAGAGTCTCCTCAGTGGCCGCCTTCTCCTTCTTGACCTCGCTCTTAATCTTCTGTACACCAGGCACTCTGAAGTACAAACTGGGCGACTCGCCTGGCGCAAGCTTATGGCTCAGGTATCCTCGGTGCGCGGGGTCACGATAGTACTCGATATCCTCACGGCTGGTTGGGTCGGGTAGCCGGTATCGGAAGGGGGATTCGCGGGCTGCGGCCAGCACAGTCTCGACATGCTCCTTTCCTTGAGGCAGGGGCTGATCCGTGTTGACAGACTCGCCAGTCAAGAGTCGTTTTATGGCCAACTTGGTGTAGTAACGGGTCATGACCTTGCCGCCGGCACCTTCAATAGCAGCAATGGCTCCGGAAGAAATACGAGAGACCATCACGTCAATGGGCTGCTTGAGAGCCTCTGCGCCTCGGGACAAGACCTTGACACCGTCTTTGATGGTGCCGAGGATGCCGCTCTCGATCAATTCCTTCGGAGTAATCTGTTTCGTGGGGTCGATTCGTCCTTGATCGATCCAGGCCTGGATTTGGTCGAGGTTGACCTCTGACATCTGAGGGGCTCGGCTGCATATCAGTTAGTTAATTGAATTTTCCTCCCTCCCGAACTCTTTGGTTTTTCGTCCGGGAAAATCGTGGGCGTCTCACAAATTGCTAAAACCCTTTCGGCCATGCTTGACGATCAAAGGTGTCTGACCACCCTGGAACCACGGCTTGACCTTTCCATGCTGCTTCTGACCCTTATGACCACGACCAGATGTCTTTCCGTGTCCGGAAGAGGGACCACGACCAACTCGTTTCTTCACGTGAATAGCACCGGGGGTGTTGGCGAGACTGGTGAGGATAGACGCATTGCGGGTCTGGAGGGAGAGGCCGGAGAGGTACGCAGTCAACGACGAGACGGGAGCATTGCCGGTCGTTCTGCAGCACAGCGGCGTGCTGAAAGGGGAGATTCGAGGAGGCATCGTCGTAGGAGGGGCACCGTGGCCGTGAGTGTCGAGTTTGATGATGGCGATCTCGAAGTCAACGGTTAATTTTTTGGAGGTTTAGCGCTAGAATCGTCAATCCGGGGCATTTGATGCCTCAGGCCACAAATCTGCCTCGAACCTAACAGAAAGTGAAGTTTAGTCAAACACCTCATTTAAAGGAATAATAAAAAAGACTTCCAGACTGCTATACAGATAGATCGTTAGTATATATGATACAATTTTGCAGTTACATGTGTGGTAGGAAGGTTCGTGGTTCTGGTATAGCATGCAATAGCTTGGCTAGCCAAGGGCGTTGACTTACACCGTGATAAAGATTTAGTGCTGGATTATTGAACATGGGAACTGGATTAAAATAATTTTATATGAAAGACAGAGAACCAAAAGAAGAGCTAGCACTCATGTGTAAAACATGTTCTGATATCGCAAGACCCTCGCTAATATATATGTTCTTCGTACGCTTGGTCTTGTGCAGATCACATTACACCTTTCAAACATACAAGGTAGGGTCTATAACATATAGCATTCAATTAAATAGAGTCCTAGAGTCCATACTATGACTATCTCCGTTGGGATACGGGTGTGTTTCCGTAGCCATCTCAGCGTGGTGACGACCGATCCTCTCATGCACCCTGTTGGATCTATATATACCCCAGATACACAAGCTGATGAGAAATATTGCAATAATGGGAACCCCAATCACAAGAAACGTGAATACTGGATCAGATAAGAAATTCCGAGAGTCTTCTAGTCGTTTGTTGTGTGTGCTCATCGTCGCCGGGTTGTGCTGTGATATCTCACGAGCTGCTTGATCATGCTGCCCGAAGACCATTCTGAGACGATATATCAAGATGGTAGAATGGTTCTTTATGTAACAGTCGTTTATGTCCAAGCAATAATGCTCTGATGCGTTATCCGAAGGGCCTGTGTGCTTGAGTCGGTTATTTTCAGCCCAAAGCATCCACTCTTCCAAAACCAACAAGTTGACGGCTTCGTTTAATATGTTGTTAGATAGCTTCTAACCAGTTAGCTTCATGATTCTGAGTTTTAAAGGTATAATTGTGAGCACCAACTTACAGTGATCCGCTGTCAACTCCTCAATGCTGCAAATTGAAAACCGTAAAGTGGCGGGATAACCAGAACAAATGCCGAGGACCAACACTCACTTATAAGATCATGTATTCGCTTAATTCAAATAACAGAGCATTTCCCATACCCTGCCTAGAGACTTTGTATTTGATCGCCGTCCGAGCCATATTCCGTGCCGCAGAGATATGGACCAACAGCCAGCAGGGGGTGTTGCACTTACACGGCCAACAGGTTACGTTCAAAGCCCTAAGTTAGTAGTTGATCGACGAGCAAAATCGTGTGATAGTATAATTCCGCATAACCAAACTTGATCCGCAGGGTGCCGCATGGTGCTATGACTACTCCATCATGCATCTGGATACGATATGGCATGGTACGAGCCGTGTTAGGGATGTTGGCTTCTGTCAACCAACATTCACATAAGGTCTTCTTCGACTTACCCAACCTGGTTTTTTTGTGAAAACTTGGGAGCAATGTGATGGGAACGCAAAGTATGCAGCTTTGAGTGTGATAAGGTTCTTTTTCCTGGCACAATCACCTTGTGTATACCGGTTCTGGTGCCGGGTAGGCCGGATATGAATATCAATCATGTTGGTTCACTCTTTGGTGTTTACCAAAGGAACAGTCCTCTGCAGATTTTTTATCTCCATGGCCAATATTTCTCATAGCAAAAATGGTATTATCTACCATACTACGAGTCATTGCCAGGATGTAGATCTCAATTACAATAAACCATGTCTATCAAGTAGCCTGAATGCCCATAACCATACCATCGTAACAAGAATTCACATTATTTCAAAGCTTTCGCGCCATACAGTCAAGCATCCGAACCTCTCTCTACCCAGAACTCATAACTCCACAACTCTCGCATCATCAAACCCCCTCGTGTTCTCCAACGTCGGCCCCTTATACCCCAAAACATATCCTCTTTGATTCGCAACAACTCTCACACCACCCTTCCGGAACTCCGTCGTGAAATGTGTATGACCAAACATCCACACAGCAACCCCGCGCATAAACTCTCTCGCTTGGATCACGTCCGTTGAGAATGCTGTTCTGAAAGGCGCCTTGGCATGTTCCGGCCTCGACGCCCCGTCGACGCAGGGTGCATGGTGCGTCGTTACCAAAACATTCCTTTGGGATTCTGCGGGGAGATTATTCAGCTCGGCGACGGCTTCTGTCAGATAGGCGAGATCGCGGGCGTGGCATTCGTTGTGCTTGGCGACGGACCAGCCCGAAATGAGTTTATAGTCCGAGACCCGAAGAGCGACGATCTCAGCCTCTGAAGGATGAACTTTGGACCACAGTGTTGCGCCGAGGATGGTAAGCTTTGAACCAGGATCGTCCCAACGATTGCGATCCAGAAGCACGAGTTTTCCCTCCAGGCTTTCTTCCTTCTCCAGCTGCCTGGCCCTTTCCACGCCATCCTCGTAGCTCATCTCGTAAAACTCATGGTTGCCGAGTACCAGGAAGACCTTTTCGAAGCGGGCTGTTTGGCGAGCGAGGAACGGGAGAAACATGTCATAGTCTATTAGACGGCCGATATCACCGCCGAGTATAAGGAAAGGAGCTTTGACGGGGAAGTCGAATGTTGCGTATTGGCGGTTGAGCTCCAGATGGAGGTCTGACATGATCTGCACTGTTCGGCCGCATGGTTCGCGGGGAGGAATTACAGGGCCGAATAAATATTGGGAGACACGATTGAGTGCATTCATTGTGAAAGGTAGTAACAAAAGATGCTGAAGGATAGTCTTTGGGGTGCGAGTGATGGACAGGCTCAGCCGCTTTTCAAGGTGGGTTTCCAGGAGTCTTATACACACAGCCGTAAAGAATATACATCAATTTCCGTGGTAGCGCGGCACATTCCGTTGATCAATTTGCACACATTATACCAGTGTTAGCATATATGACAAACAGCTTCAAATCTGTGGCTTGCGTACTGCTATTCACACGTACTATCCCTATGGACAGTAGGACTTAGTCCTTCAGATCGTACGGTGGGTCTGGAATTATAGTCTGTGATGTTGAAGGCAGTGCTTTTTAGACAAGGGCCTCCAACGCCACGTCCATTCAGCCCCTGGGGATCTGCCTACGCTACCGCCAGATCTAGATAATTGAGTGATGGCTGCATGGGGCGTTGAGAGCTTGCAGGTCAGTAAGAACTAGAGACCAAAGCGGTCACTGATGTCTCATGTCAAAGCGAGGCAGACCAGCGTGAAAGAAACATGAAATCTAACCACTACTTTAAGCGGCTGAAATCTCTAGGAATGAGCGATCTCTCACCCTAGATGTATTATTAGCCCGGGAAGTACTCTTGGCATCTCTAAGCTAGAATACAAAACAGCATTATCCATCGGAACATCTTGACAAAAGCCCCCAAATCATATGAAGCAGATGCCCCACAATGTATATGGCATATCCTATAAAACAACAGCCAAGAAGCATACTGAGCCGAGTGTGCAGCCGAAAGACTTGCAGCAATAACAGCTGAACACTCTTGTGAAGACAAAACGCCGCAACCTTCTTTTTTATCCATTCCCCGAGTATAGTAATCCCTGTAACCTATTCAAACCGAAGTTGTCTGTACCCCTGAAGCGCCATTGATGCTGGTGTTGTAATCGAAGTATTCGAGCGCTGAAGTGATCAGCTCGTTGTGACTCAACACCCATACAAGCTAGAATAATCGTATGGCTTAGTATGGATGAGCCCAGCCGCCAGCAACGTCGACCCATTCAGCGAGACAAGATCCTTCCTTGCCCTCAACATCCACAACATCCGTATCACATCGGCAGCGGCAGCCAATACCGCCCTCTTGCACATCATCCCATTGCTCCCAGTAATCATCTTCCTCGAATCGCTTATACTCAGGGAATGTTGTCTTCTCGAGGTAGGGCTCACGTGCGAGCTGCTTGCCTGGCGCATTGGCGGGACAGTGCTGGATGGTAGTGTGCCGATATCCAAAGTCTCGGAAGTAATGAATGTCCTGCGGCCCGAGCAGAGCACCGGCGGCAAGGGAGTGAATAGGAGCATCGCCCCACTAAGGAATGTTAGTATCGCTACAAAAGGGAGGTTTTCTGGCTTGCATACTCGTTCCATCCAGAAGCCACCACTCCGGTCCATCATTTGAAAGAAGTCCTGATACTCCTTGCTGCGGAACCAGCTGAGCTTCGCAATTTCAAAATTAGACCAGAAATGACACATGTTGTAGGCCTCTCCCTCCATTGACTCAGGATCGACACCGTTTCCCTTCTTTCCTGTAAGAGTGTCCCAGAAACTCCTCTCGGGCGGGGAAGTATCACTGTCCTTAGCAGTATCCTCGTCGTCGTCTTCTGGCGGTTCGACAAACATTTCCCACAGGCCCTTGGATGTGATGTTGTTAAGTCGCTTGTAGGCGGAGGCGTACCGAAAAATATTGGGAACGGTCTCGCGAAGTTCTTTGACAGCAATTGTGAAGCCATATGTTTTGTTGTGTTCGATCATTTTCTGAAAGGGATCACTATTTCAAGTTAACAAACCAAGTATACATCGTTGCCAAGGCATAACGTACTATGTGATGTCACAGAAATAGCTGATTTCGGGCTCAACTCGCCAGTACCACTCATACTTCAGCAGCAAGGGATGATTAAAGAAGAAGCTATATGCGCCGTTAGTTGTGCAGTTCAATCCATGCAGCAACCCAACTTACCCAGAGTAGAATCTGCACATCTTGTGGTAGCTCTCCAGACCTCCGTACATGACGGCAGCATCACCCTGCTTGGCAATGCCCTCTGAAGCTACCTTGGGGTCGATCCAATCGGGGAAACCCCACATATCCGGTCCAACCTTTCCGAACTCGACTTCGCCTGATGTATGATTCCTAACAGCTTCCTTGAAGTTGTCATCGAAATCGCCGTCGTTGAGGAACACATAAGGATAGTGGTACCATCGATTGAAGTGTCTCT
The DNA here is from genome assembly GCA_025948275.1 of Fusarium avenaceum. Lineage (NCBI taxonomy): Eukaryota > Fungi > Ascomycota > Sordariomycetes > Hypocreales > Nectriaceae > Fusarium > Fusarium avenaceum. Next base: position 4,312,508 of record CP109670.1, on the reverse strand, counting down.
CGACGGACTTGATGGATTGTAGCACACCGTCGATCTCCTTGTTCCGCGCCAATATCACAAACGCAGCGTTGGCTCGGGGTTTGCTGGTGTCGGGCTGGGCGCAGCCCTCGACGAACACCTTGTCGTATTTTTCGCTGATTTTCCTAACCCAACTGTTAGCTATGAGGTACACCGAGTTGGCTAGTTTACACATACCGCATCTTGGGTGGAGCACCTCCTGGTATAAGGAAATGCCCTGGCGAACTGGGGTGGCTGACGAAGAGAATAAAAATAAGGATTAAAACAAGCATAGGGAAAAAGATGACCACGCCCAAAGGTACAGAGATTGTTGAGTTCCCCTTTAACCGCAGGGGTCGGCGGAAAAAGGCCATGCGGGAGTCGACAGGTTTGTTGTGTTTGGAATCCCTCTTCTCATCGAGAGGAAGCTGTAGAGGAGGTTTGCTGGGAGCCACCTTGGTGGCCCTCCGTATCAAATCCATGGCGAGAAAGAGCCTACCACGGCGGCAGGTTTTGTAATTGATGGCAGTCGAAGTCGGGGGAACATGAAATGTGCCGTATCGTGGCGCCTGCGACAGCCGGCGAAGATAATATCGATGTCGATGTCGAATTCGAAGTCGAAGAAATAGGAGAGTAAGGGAGGTCGGTGTTGGTGGATGGGGCAATTAACTTGTACCGTAGCTCCGTAGGTCGGTCGATCTTTCAAGGTGGGACCGGAAAGTTTAAAAAATTATTATATAGCAATCGCCATCGAAGAAGAAAAAACGGTCGTGATATCGTTGTCGTGGCTCGTGGTTCTAATCGTATCGTACAAGCACGTAGCAGTAGATGGGAAGCAAAAAGATTAGATTGTCGGGCGGCTTTGAAGGATCGTAGGATGAGATCTTAAAAAGATGGATGTACAAGCACAGATAGAGATGGAACAGATTAAGTAACGAGCGACAGGGACCATAAATTCCAAGCCAGAACCAAGAGTTAGAGCCAGAGTTTTGGCCTAGCAAGAAAAGTAACTGACGCGTCGACCCGGCAGAGACAGACAGTGGGGCATAAACTCCTTGGCAATGATAACGACAGAGATTCACTCAATCACCAGATGGAGAAGGGAATGTTTTTAATGCGGGACACGGTCTAGACAGCGAGCAAAGGGCGAATGGAAGAGACAGGACAGAGACTGACTCCCCGTGTAAATAAGCTAAAGGGCTTGGCTTGGGAAAGGGATGATCTAACTTGGAAGTTTAAGGAGGAAAAGGGAGATGGGAAGTGGGAGTAGAATGTCGGGACCACGACAAGATGGGGCCGCGATGATGTGCCATGACCCATGCCCGGGAGAAAAGGAAACAAGAAGTGAAGTTACTTGTTGTTTGTATGGACAAAGGCACAATATCTGATGTACTCCATGCATTAATCATGCACCAACCCACACGGTCCCGGGTGGTTACAGGGGCCACGGGCTCGTCCGAGAGCCAATAGCCCGCCCATTCTCAGAATGATGACAGTTCAATCCAATCAAACAACGCAGCTTCATCTAAACAAGGGCGGAATATCAGCATCTCCCGTCCCGTGGTCAACTTCAACTTTGTCAATGCTTTTGACAAGTGACTGACCTGAACTCAAACTTCCCTGTCAGGAGAAAGGGTTAGGTTATTATTAGGTTCTCACCCGTCACTTACAGCGGACGCTTGTTGTAACAAGCGAAAGCAAGAAATTCAACCCAATCTTCGAGAACAGAGCCCCACGTTGTTGCAGCTGCACTATTACTTAGAAGAGTTTAGGGGGTACTGTGTTTTGGCATCACCGCATTTCCAGAACCTGCAATGTCCTTCGGATCTAGGATCTGAATAGACCAATCGCTGCCCGGCGTGAGTTTGACCAACCACAACACATCTGGAGTTGGGATCCTGCCTCATCCATCATCAAACCATGACTACCAAAATCAACTCAAAAAACCTGTCTTACGACAACTCAGCACCACCCTTCCTTGCCGCCCTGCGCGCTCAAGCTGCTGGCGCAAGAGGCCCGGATCCAATCCTCGCCGCGCAACGGAGGTCAGCCAAGAAGCGCTCCAGCAGCGAGGAAGCCGAAGATGCGCCTCTGGTCGTAGATGAAGACGGCAACGTTGTGAGTCTCGAGGTCGACAAGGACGGAGTTGTCAAAGACAACGGAGATCAAGACCTGGAGCCTGCCGAGGTGAAAGAACCCGCCAAAGAGTCTGAGAACAAGGCCGCCATCGGTGGAAGAAAACGCAAAGTCGGAAAAGTTGTCGGTGATGCTGCTGATGAAGCCAAGACGGAGGGAGATGGGGATGATAAGAAAAAGGATGTTTCTGAGAAAGAGTCTACAAAGAATCGCAAACCAAAGAAGAAGGCCAAAAAGATCAAGTTGAGCTTTGATGAAGATGAAGGTTGAACAACGATGGATGAGCAAAGTAATACGACCCTTTGATCATCAATCGCATGAGAACCTTGGAAACAGCTTGGGCGGATTCTATGCGATGTCCCGCTCACAGCCAACAAAATGATGTTATCTTACCCCTTGGATACCTCCGGATGGCAGGATTACACAACAGCTTCACAAATCTCCAGAATGAAAGCTGGAGATGAGATCGCCGAAACAATTGACAGCACCCTCAAGATTCTATCTTCTAATTCAAGAGGCGCATCATATCTCATGGTATAACCCTGGGATTCATGCCTGTGTTTGACCATCATCATTCGGAGACTATGTTTCACTTTGAAGTCCTGAAATGACATCACAAACCTGGACATTTCCAGTAAATAGGAGCTTGGAAAGCTACTACCGTATATACATACAAGCTCCAATGGACGAATCGCTAGTCTCGCAGATACAAAACCAAGACAGGGTCAACATCAACTTCTGCAAGCTAACTTAGTAAATTGACACAGGGATTAAGGCACCCTAATCTACACATAACGGCTCCTCTCCCCGGGGGTACCATCCATATCCATCTGGTTTCCAGTTTTGACTAAAACCCAATCTCCTCAATGATTCTCAGCGCAATGCATTTATTTGTAGCGGTACTCGGGCTTGACGTAATCGGCGAAGGTCTTGGGCTCGGGGTACTCCGGAGGGTGGTGGTGGTGGTGATCGTCCTCGGGACCAACGTAGTCCATCTTGTAGACGCTGCCGCACTCGGGGCAACGCTCGATGGGGCGCTCGCGGGTGATCTGGGTTCACAATGTCAGTAATTCACTTCCATCCGTCCGAAGTTGAAAGGTCGGGACTCACGCCGAGCCACCAGACACCGTGAGAGTCGGCGGGGAAGCCAGTGCAACCAGCGAACTGCTCTTCACCAGCAGATCGGACCATAATAGGGTTCTCCATCGTTCCCAGGCGGGTAGCGTCGAGAGGGCGCATATCGAAGATGTCGACACCCTCCATCTTACCGAGAATCTCCAGACGCTCGAGACCGGTAGACTGCTCGAGATCGGTAGGGACGGTACCGGGGGCGGCACCGGGACCGAAGAGGTCGTCCTCGCCCTTGACCTCTGTTGGAAGGAAGCTTATCAGCGGATGTTGCACATCACGTCACGTCACAATGCGTCGGCCGAGGTTACGGGGCGCCATTGAGACCGTCGACGGCGGCATTGTCGGTTTCACGTACCCTTCAGGACCTTGTAGGAGCCAACCTTCTTCTCGGCGGTACCAGCGAGAGCAGCAGCCTGCTCGCTGGGGGTGGCAGGACGGGCAGCATCTCCTGTTGGTGAAGCAAAAAACACTAGTCAGCCATCATACGACGATTGCCATTGGCCGGAGCGGAGGAAACAAAATGGAAATTGCGTACGGCGGACGAAAGAGGTAGCGAAGGTGCGAGCGGCAGCAGGTCGGGCGGCGACGCGGCGAGCCGCAGTGAGGGCGGAGCGTTGCAAAAACATGTTCGTTTGATGGGGTTTGCGCCGGGCAATTGGGTCGAGCTTTGAGGATGACTCGGGATGGGCTGGGAGAGGTGTTGTCGAGGGATTTGTGAGGAATGGGCTGATTTGGGTCGAAGTTGGAAATGGACCCACCCGGGCAAGCGCATTGACCAATTGGAGCTGTGATAATCTGCACCACGTGATCTGTCAAAGCTCCGGCTCTTGAAAGGCGAGATTCGGGATCGTCATCAGAAGCTCCAAGAGCTCACGAACCGTCACAATTGGCGTCTGAGAGTGATAAAATAACTTGGCCAGATGAAGACCTACTTGATTGATCGATTGTGAGCTTTTCTTACTTTCAAAGGGCCTAACCTCTTGCATCCGCTCAAACGGGATACCCACTATGAAACTGTCGTGCAGGTTGTCAGGCTGTGTAGTTTGCCGAGGTTTATATTTCACAGACTTTTATCAAACTGATAAATTCATGATCTGGCTGATCTTATCATCGAATTATAACTTTGTAGATCAGCTGTAGTGAAAACCCTGGGAGGTTGTAAGACAGAAAAGGCTGTGATTTTATGTATTGGTTTTGAAAAACTCCTCCCAATTACTGATGGGAGAAGAGTTACAAATCTACAACTTATTTGTTCGCATAATTTACTTCCCTCGAAGTTCTTTGCTTCTGAGTTTGGAGCTGAGATACACATACAAGGTGGTTGTGGTCTCAGAGCTTAGATGCCTCTACTTATGTTGTGAGTGAATAGGGAGATTCAAGTTATTATTAACCAACACAACAATGAAACCAAAATACGAAAATACAGTAAACACTACAAGTCCAACGATTAAAAGCTCTAGTTCTAGTAATATCGCTGGAGTTTTTAATATAGGTACATTGGTAAATGTGATATTGACAGGGAATAAGATCAATACTAGCAGGAGTTGAATTTGAATTTGGAAAGGAACATGTGATTGATGGGACCGACCCATACTCTCCGTTTGAGTCTGATGATATTATCGAGCAATCGAATCTGACATGCTGAGCCCAATGAAATTACAATCTTTTTGTTACAATTCAGTTTTAATGTATAATTCATTCCACATATAATGTTATGATATTCTACGCATAATCATATAATTCAAAACAAAATCAAATAGAGAGGACAACTTGGGAAGTAACTTACTCTGAGAGAAATAGGCCTTGGATTTCACTTACATCTAATTCATGAGAACCAAAGGGATTGGTTTATATAATAGTATACTAACTAGTTTCAAGTTTCCAGTACTGGTGTGCTCTTAAACAAGAAGTAAGATGGCTACGCCGTCGAAAAAGAAATGCTGTACATCCTTGTGATAGATAATTAAGAAAAACGTCATTAAAACGAATATGCTGCTCTGTCACTCAACAAAGGAAAAGTACGACCCTTATCTTCCACAGCTGAGATGTTAATACCTACTGACTACACACCATGACTCGACAGGTTTGTTATAATCTCTTTGGCTTCACCTTGGACGTTCTTGACAATAGCCTCAGCATCTTGAACATCATGAATCAAACCGACAGCCGCACCCGCATACGTCGCCAACCTCCCTTCCGGCCCCCAGCCCTTATCACCAGACTGCACCGCTTCATCGTGCCGCTTCTTCAGTTCTTCGAACTCAACACCTGCTTGGTGGTCGTGGAAGCTCTGGTTGACAATGCCACGCGGGCTGTACTGCTCTGGCCAGCCCATCGTGCCCCGGAGATGATTGTAAAGCATAGTCCTGGTCGTGCACTGCGCTCCATCTGTGGCTCGTACTATTTCTTGTTGGTATCCTTTGCTGATGCGAGCTTCGGTTGCTACAAGGAAGCGTGTGCCCATTACTGCACCTGTTGCTCCGAGGGAGAGTGCTGCTGCGACACCTCGACCGTCGGCGATGCCTCCAGCTGCAAACAAGGACATACCCGAGTCGCGGACCTGGTCGGAGATTTCAGGAAATAATGCCATTGTTCCCATGCCATCAGCAGCTCGGCCGTGGCCACCGGCCTCCGCGCCTTGAATCACCAAAGCGTCTGGACGATGCGCGCTCTTTGCAGCTTCAATACTCTCTTTAACAGTGCCAATCTGAATCCAGATTTGGATATCAGGAGAAGCTTCGCGGATCCGAGACGTCCACTCATCCAACTCCTCTTGACCTTGGCGCGGCGCGAAGAGCCATGCAACGCAAGGTCTGTGTTCTCTAACAGCTTGGACAGCAGAGTTGAGATCGCCGTTCCAGAGTTGGAAACCAACACCAACGGGAAGAGTATTTAAAGAAGGAAACGCGGATGGAAGCGTATTCGGGAGCGAATTGCGCAAAAGCTCTCGTACCGTAGCCAAATCTTTGGAAGTATCCTCAGGTTTTGCTCCTGGACCAATGAATCCTAGACCTCCAGCTCTCGATATAGCGAAGGCTAGATGAGGTCCTGACATCACGCGCATCGGTGCGCCGATGATGAATGGTGAAGTCATCCATGGGAACTGGTTCAAAAAGCGAGTTCGACTAGCTTTGACGGCTTCTAGAGCTATATTCATGTCTAGCTGGCGAGTTAGTATATGGTCAAGAAAATTGACTGTAATGGGTGATTAGCTTGTGCTTGCCTGTAGGTTGATGAATGAAACGTTATGTCGAGTGTATAGCATTTAAACTTTGCGAGAAGCTGTGCCTTTAACTAGTCAGCCAATCTTAATCTTCTTTAAACAATCGAATGATTGTAAGAAATGAAAATGCGTTTTGTTCATAAGAGATTGTCGGCTAGAATCCGAGAGTTTATGAATAGGCTGTCTTTACACAAAGGCTCACTACGTCACCCGACATACCCGATATAGCCGACCACTCAGCTACCACATAATTTCCCAGTCAAGTTGGTAATCATCTGTGAATGCCGAAGTTGTATTTGGCAAGCATAAAAATCCAAAGAGAAGAGCATTCACTTGAAAGGAAACACAAAGCTAGTGTTAGTAAGTTTACAATACGGGATAAGATAGTATAACAGCAAGTCAATTGTCCGAAAGTCAGTCTTCACTCAACCAAAAGTGAGGATGAAAGCTATGTACTAATCCATAGCGAGACAACGAAATAGAGCGTACGGGCGAATGTAGTGCAGAGATCCTCTAACAACTGACGAGAACCAAGCGCCGTAAGAAACAATTGAGCAATTGAGTACCGACGTATCATAAATCAACCTCCTGGACGCCCGATATCAGGTCAATTGTTCGCCTCTAAAAAGCGGGAAAAAGTGTATAGACTCAGTCGATTGTGGATTGCGGGACAAAACATGGAAAAAAGCTGGATGATGGAAAGGCCTTAAGGAGTATACATGTCAGTGAATGAATAGGCTTCTAATGTTGGGATACTCACGTCATCACCCCATTTCTGAATCAATCAACCTAAGGCTCTGAGTCACCATTCCTTGACAGCTATTTGCCTGCCTGTTGTGCCCGATATGCGTTTACCCCTTGGTAAGTGGAGAGTTGTGATGCCTTCTTCTGACGCTTCTCAATTCGTGCAGCAGCCATTGCTGGGCTAGACGACGATGAAGATAGGGGCTCGACTTTGGCACGAGAGACTTTAGAGCCATTGCCAATCTTCTTTGGCCCGCTAGGCTTGCCGAAGCTGCTTGCTCGGTGCTGGTAATCTGCCGAACGCAGTATCGCTTTGCGTAAGAGGGAATCCTCATACTTTTTCGAGCTACTATGCAGACCCGAGTCTTCACAAAGCTTGTACGCGATGGTTCGGATGTACTCTCGACCGCTCTGGGCGGCAAAGTCCATACAGGATCGTAGCTTGAGGGATACCCTCCAACGGAAGAAATCCCACGGGTCCATGGCAAGCTTTCCTTTTTGGTGTAGGATTCGGAGATCTGCCACCTTGCACGCCATGCGATACATGAGTTCTTTTTGGCAAAGACCTTCAGGAGGAAGGTGGTGTTTGGAGACCAGCTGGTTGGGATGATAAGAGCTGTCGGGGCCGAAGATATCTCTGATCCTTCGATGTTTGGACACATTGTCAGTGTGGAGTTTAAGGGTATCTTTGGCTGCCTTCGAATCAGGTGTTAGGGTGTAGCGCTGCCGAGCGTCTGCTTTCAACTCCTCTTCTGCTTTTTCCTGGGCCAGGTAGGAGTCCAGTGAGTTCCATCCGATCCTCCAGTAGTCACCCTTCTCAGTAATCTTGTGAACGGGGGTACCATTAAGGCATTGCGGTGAGATATATGTTTCTCCATCGGGACTGGTTTGGTAGACTGTATCCCACGATCTGCGCAGCATCTTGTTAAAAGCCTCAGGTGCTACGTCCTCGTCTCGAGTAGAGGACTTGTTGGCCATTTCGATGACCGGATTCATAGTATACCTAGTAAGATAGAATATCTTTAAACGATAGTTAGCATTTAACCTGGGAACTACTTTATAGCTCATAAGGAAATAAATAAAGGGGTAGAGTATCGTTCAACTATATCTTTATTTTTAATATAAGATATACCATAGTTGTTACATAGAGAAAGCACCGGGTAAAGATAAAGATTCAGTGTTAGGAAGAAGGGATGTAACTTGGTAAAGATTAAGAAACTTCGCTGGCAGGGGGGAAGATAAAGAGGATTAAATAAACTTACCAAGCAGTCAAGTGAGCCTAGCACAGTGGTAAATGATCCGTTTAATGCTTGAGAACGTTTGTAGGTGAGAAATGGTGGTGTGTTTCTATGTGAAAAATAGACCAAGGTCGAAAGATTTGGTGGTACACCTTTGAAGTACTGTACTTCGGTGTTGAGACGAAGAGATACCTATAGAGCTACTGGTATGTCGGTCAGGCGGATCAAAGCTTAGGCAGTGAATCAGTATAGCCAAGGTGTGTTATGAACGAAGAGAGCCGCAAAGTGGCAAAAGTTGGCAAGCAGTGTCGTTTGTGAAAATGGAGAATGGGGGTTTGCTGGTTGAGTTTGAGAAACTGACTATTTATTGGCGATAAGAACAGTCGATCCAAAATTGAATGAATTAGACTGTCTCCCAAACTGAATGGAACAGGCTGTCAATGATTGTGTTGTTGGTGGAAACGGGATGACTTGCGCAAATAGAGGTGTGATGCGAGGTGAAGATGCGATGTGAATGTCTGTGATCTACCTCAAGCATCCGGGTCAAACGCGCAGCTTCGAGGGTGTTTGCACGGCGATGGAAGAAGAATCTGATTTTCAAAGAAAGTACCGTGATAGAAGCCAGCTTAGGTGTTGATGTTTGGGACTTAGGCAGCAGTAAATGTGAGGTGAATCTTGAAGCTTTCGTGGCAGGAGCACTACACCCCCAAAGTAATAAGTAGGTGCGGCTTTTAAGTAGGTAGGCAGATAATTCGTTGTTCTAAGGAGTGATAAAGAAAAGATCTAAAGAGAGCACCTTCATAGTTGATAAATTAGTAGGTAATCTTTACACGCGAAGTGTCGAATTGCAGAGAAAGGGCTACTCTTGTTATTTGCACTGAATGGAATCAGTGTTGTGTTCACCACTACAAAACGGCAAGATCGTGCAGAACCAGTGAATTCGATCAAGACCTCGAGCATATGAGGAGATCTGCAACCAAAAGTAAGTGTTCATCTCAGAACTAGGAACGCTGTCTATCTGATCTACACTATCTCCAGAAAAGTTTACCCCTTTTCAACACTACCTTGACACTCAACGCCTACCACTCTCCGCGTTGCATAAATGACAACTTCTCCGGCCGATCAAAAACCATGCCTGCGCTGGCTACATACAAACGAGCTATTGCCACCCATCCAGCCAGGGCTATAACTTCGTCTCTCTGTCAGGTTTTGCTGTCATGGGCAGCACAATGCCATCCTGATATCCAGTCGCTATATGCTTTCCCTGCGGACTCCATATCAGACTTTCCATTGCGCCCCTACCTGCGCTAAAGCGCGGCCAGGAGACTTCTTGTATCCACCATTGACTACCTTCCATGACAGCCTCTTCTGCATTGACGTGCACGTAGAATGAGTAACTCAGACTGGCTGCGATTCCCAAGTCATGGCCATAGCCTAGGTGATTGCCGAGCATAAACAAACTGTTGCGGTCTGCTTCGAAAGCATGGCACAAGACATGCGAATTGGCATCTTCTTTCGGAAGGGGTTTGAGCAAGCGATAGTATATCAGTTCTCTCCGATCAGGTATCGGTTTGTTTGCGTTGAAGGTTGACATGTCAACTTTATACATGTCTAGGATGGGAAACGCCCCGTGGCCTTCATTCGGGAATTTTGCTTTCAAGGCGTCGACGTCAGCCTGTGGACAAGGATCCCATTGATCCGGCTTCCGCAAAGAGAGGATCTCTTTGAATCGCTCCTGGGGTGGGATGCCTTGGACTTCATCGGAACTGGGAACTGGACGTTTGAAGGTAATAATACTTGTCAAACAAGGACTGCCAAGAGGTGCTTGAGCATCAGACTCAGGGAAAGGACCCAACGGGTTAACCGATGGCTGTGTTGGCTGTCGAGCATGAACAAGGCGTGTAGAGAATGAACGACTTGAGTGAACTTCGGATACATCAAGGAAAAAGGGGCGATCTGAAAGTCCAGGGTTGGTAAAGACTGCATGAATAGACTAGATAGTGTAAGTTGAATTCCAGAGCAACTGTTTGCCTATGACCTGTTCAACTTACATGAATGCCCCGTTTGTTCTCCTTGTGCTTAATGTCATCTTCCTGTTCAACTACACGGGTAGCAGCGAGAGCTGCTTGCGCATATACAACTGCGCCGTAAGCTCCTCTTGTGATCTTCGGCGGAGTGATGCCAACCGCATTCCATGGGAGCTCCTGGCCAGGAGTCCAAGCTGGTTGACGACTGATAAACTTTTGAATAAGCTGTTGTGCTGAAGTCTCATCCGGGAGTCTGATCAATTCCAATGCCTCTTGAAAGGAAAGTCGCTTCCATTCCTTGGGTCTTGCCATTGACGTTCGCTGTCATAGAATATGGCGCTGAGCTGAGATGGTGGTTTACTGAGTTTGCGACTGAGATCAACAACCCAAGAACTGTACTTGCGTCATAAGAAACTATTCAAGATTTCCATTCACGGGCCCTAAGTTGTTGATCTTTGCGAATAGTCAAGGCTCAAGAGTGTCGTTGTGACGGCCTTTGAAGTGGATGCTGATTACACGGGACTACGGATACAGGCCCGGCTTACACTGCCGAGGTCCGCCGACAGTATCAGTGCCGGGACATTGTGCTGATCAAACACCCGTGAACGACAATTGTTAAGTGGTTCTCGAAAACAAAGACTGCAATTACAGTATAAACAGCCACGTGAAGTTTGAAAACCGCAAAGTAAATAATATTATGGTGTGTTTTCTTGCATTGTGTGCTTCACTGGTATCGGTTTACCCTGCCTGTGTACCAATTACCAATGCTTCAACCGATGGAACCAAACTGGGCTTATCATTGTTATCGTCTCACATGGTATGAATCTTGAGCGCATAAAACCTGATTTATTTCTTTTCTGCTCGTGGTACTTATGAATCGAGCTGCATCGCGATCTATCATTTTGGGGAATACGTGGTCGCTACTTGAACGCTTTTGCTGTAGGCGCATTCCGCACTACAAGCCTGCTCATCATAGATGATGATCGACTCGACATTCTGTAATGATAGCATAATTAAGAGCGAAACGACCAACCTTTGTCCTCCAATCACGGAGCTTCTAGCTGCATGCTCTTACCGTCTTGCGACTTAATGTGCAGGGGTAATGGTTGCCTCACATGTTCCTACCTACTAAGGTACTGTGCTGTACCTCAAAGCTCCTGCTAGGACTGTAAGCTCCGGCGGAGTCATGACGTCGTGGCTGTGGTAGCTTCAATTGTCTACCTATACCTCTACCGTGGGACCTCACAATTAAGAGTGAATCTCCCTCTCCCTCCCTCATCAAACCAACAACGCACCGCAAAATAAAAATAAAAGATTAATCAAGCCAATAAACATTCCACAGGCAGTCAACGCCTGCAGCTCTCAAAATGCTGTCATGCTTTGGTATCGGCAAGAATCGCGAGGATGCAGAGCGCGAACCTCTGCTGCCGCGCTACAATGACGACACTGGCCTGCAGACGCGACTGCATGAGAAGCTCCATACATATCAAATGCTGCGCGCAATTTCCAAGGGATATATGCCAAGCAACGAGCAGCTCATCATTCACTTGAGGGCCCTCCTCTCTGCTCAAATCTTGAACCCAGAACGGCAGGAACTCAGTCCTTCAGGACGAGCTCTGATCAGGAGCATCAAGCTATGGATCACACAGTTCATCGAAGTGTTGCAGCACAAAAATGGCAAGGATCAGATTCAAGACTTCATTTGGTACCTCACCAAAGCACGTCTCGATGTCGATGTTGCCCATATTGAGCACAGAGCTGCCAGAGCAAAGGTTCGAGCTGATGCTGTTGCGACTTACAAGAGTCTACAAACTGTTGGATCCCTCCTCTTGACCAACTCCGACTTTCGCATCTTCCTATCCGATCTTAGTACAGTAGGAAAAGAGATTCTTCGGGACACTGCTTTCACCTTGTCCGATGTCTCTAAACAGGCTGGCGAGGCCATTGAGCCTTCCAAGGAAGAGCAGGAAGCTCTTAGGCATGCAAACGGCAACGAAAAATCCCCTTCAGACGAAGACCTAAAGAACGAAGTTGTCGATGTTGGGGAAACCGTCAAGGATGGTGCACTGGAGGTCGCCGATGGGGCGATACAGAGCATCAAGGAACACGCCAAAGGCGACGAAGGGGATGCCCTTGTCAAGCGTCTCAAGCAGACTGTCCTCAATCTTCGGAAACGGACCGACTATAAGGAGTCGGTTTCGACTATTGGGCTTCTCCTCCAACGTTACCTCCTCGCCTACTCACATGCAGCCGCCGCAACGGTGGAGGCAATTGAGGAAGACACCCAGCCCAACCGGGAAGCCGACAAGGCTATGCACAATTTCTGGCTGTTCATCACTTCACTTGGTAAGCGTGAACACTGGGACAACGTCAAGAAGTCCTTTGAAGCTGTTGTCGACGATGGGAAAACCGACCCCAACTTTGATGAGCTTGTGCGACAACTCGGTAATCTAGTGCAGGATATGTTTAGCGACCCTGACTTCTTCGACAACATCGAGGAGCGATTCCAGGGTCTGCGCAAGAAGTCCAACGAATTGACAGCCAAATCTTCGATCCGAGATGATCTTGATGAGTTGCTGTCTAGTCTGTATGCTGCTTTCCGATCAATTCTGGATGATCAGGATATCAAGAAGCTCATTCACACCACTGAGAGAGTTGCTCTGCTTTTGTCCCCAGCCGGAGAGTATGCTAACAGCGACCTGGTCACCGACACTATCAATATCTTTGTTCCTCTTCTTATCCAAGCTATTCAGTACATTCCTATTCCACGTGTCGAAGTGTCGGCACCCGCTATTGACCTTCTGATCGAGAACCTTATTCTGGAGCCAGGCCGCACTATCAATGCAAGCTCCTTCTTGCCTTTCCAGCTCAACGTCTCAACCTACAACGAAGTCCAAGTGAAGAAGGCACTTCATGGAACCCAATCTAGCATGACCTCGATGATGAAGGTAACCGTGTCTGGTCTATCCATTGCGGCCGAAGATCTGGGCTTTTGGTTCCGTCTACATTCAGGCCTTCTCCGAATGGTCGACGAAGGTATCGCGGGATTCCATCTTGATAAGCGTGGTGTGGATATCACCCTCGACATCGAAATCGGCAAGGATCGCATGGAACAAATCGTTTCCCTGCGCAACGTCAATGTTCACATTCATCACCTCAACTACACTCTCAGAAAATCTAAATTTGCTTGCCTGGCTTGGCTCCTGAAGCCACTCATTCGACCCATTGTGCGCAAGGCCCTTGAAATCAAGATTGCTGCAGCTATTGCAGAGGGTCTTCATTTCTTGAACCGCGAAATGCTGTATGCACGAGAACGCCTTCGGGCCACACGCATTGCGGACCCCAAGGACCTGTGGACGTTCATTCGAGCTGTCGCTGCGCGTCTCGTCCCGGCGCCCGATCCAGACATTGAGGCCCGGGTCGGAGTCAAGGCAGGAAAAGGCGTCTTCCAGGGACGTTATGCACCAGGCAGTCTGGTCAAACTATGGGAGACGGAAGGTCGGGATGCGGAACAGAAACTCTTTGAGTATGATCAGGGTGGGTGGAAGAACGATATCTTTGATGTTAGCACAGTTCGGGCTTGAGATTACTATTCAATGCGCCATGTACAACTACAATACGCTCGTTAATCGGGCCACGCAGGTATGTTTGGAGTTGCCGGAGTTTGCCATAGGTTATAGCAGGGTCACAAGCAAAAGGGAGAGATTCAGATGGCGTTTGATGAATCAACTTATTCATTTTCCATTTGTGAGTCTAAGCGACTCTAATTTGTAGAAAGATGACGAGTGTGATGCTGGTAATTCTGCTTTAGGAATGTCGTAATATTCAACAGGATCGGGACAGAAGTTGCTTTGTACCAGTATACCGACGGTAGGTTTAAGCAACGTAATATCTGAGATGAAGTTGCCTTTTTTTCATTCGAAGAACAAAAACCCCTCTTTTTACTCCGACTTTGTGTTACAATACTCGAATATGTATGTACGCGTACAGTGTGCGATTAGCGTCAAGGGATGTGATCACTCATATTTCTCAATCTCAACCCCAGAAACAGCGGCCGCCCTATTGAGGCTGATCCCTCAGAGCCAAGCCTGTCAAGGATGCTAGGATGCTCAACTAAGGGAGGTAGAGGGGGGAAATGTAAAAAGCAAACATGGTTTCGACGTACAGATATCCCAATGGAGTGGTTTCAGCTAAGCAAGAGGGTGGCAGTCTGGAACCTCTGGGGCGTTGCGACGATGGAGAGTCATAGTGCCATTGGATGTCATATAGATTGTATGATGAGTTGGCGCGCATGAAACAGCTCGTCACGAGGTAGAAAGATCACGAGATATTATGTTATATGTGTAGTAATGGGGTTGATGAATGGGATAGCAAGGAAACATAATCGCCTCTTTTGAGCAGTTGGTGTATTAACACTGAACTTATGTATATGATCTGACCAGGGGTGTATGCAGGCTTCTCCGCTACTTGATGTCTCCATGATCCATCCATTATTTCATGGTGCTCATGTTCATGCCCATGCCCATGGCCTCTTTCTTACGGCTGTAAGAAAGACAATGACACCTCATGTTGGGTAATCTCTCTGCTTTGCTTTGCCTCCCTTGCAAATGCCTGCTCATGGACTCGACCAGTCTGTAGACTTGTCTGTCTTCCTTCCCCCTTTCTGCCCGACCGTCGAATCTAAACCAAACAAAAAGCAAGCCCATCCCTGCATCCTTGGACGCTTGAACGCTTGTTCCAACCGCCTGACCAGCGCCTCCGGCCTATAAGATGCTGTGTAACACCCCCCGGATGGCTTACCCCGGACTGCCCTGGTCCATGGATTCCGCCTCTTCGCTTTGCCTCGGTGGGGAGAGAGGCTAAAAGGCTTCGCAGATCAACACCAGACCCTCCTGTCTCTGTGCTCGGTCTACGGAAAGGACAATGGCAGGCATGTAGAGTAATACAAACCGGGAGACTAACCGTGATTATGGGTGTGCCAAAGAAGAGAAAAAGGAAAGGGAAAGGCAAGAAAAGTATCTTTTACTCATCTAATCCATGTCTTCACCCCCGGATTTTCCATCGAATTGGTTCAGCGTGAATCCATGCTTGCACTTGCAGGAGACTAGACTAGGTAGCTGCTGCAACCCTGTACGCTATTGGTATATTCAATTCAGTGTTTGGTCCTCGTACTTCTTCGTTTCGACGAGACGGCCTTTCCCCTCTTCAGTCTCTGGATTTCCCGTCTTCAACCCTTTTTATCCTGGGGTAATCCATCTCTCTATCTTATCAATACTTCAATCTGTCTGCTCCATACCATCGGGCTATCGCTTTTAGTCACCAAGACTACTGTACTGTGCTGAAATATCCCCTTCTCCTCACTTCAGCTTACTTCGGATCTCGCCGACAGGTCCCCACTTTCGCTTGACGAGCATCGCATCACGCCAGTTACCTATTCCCAGCATTGAATCTCTGTGCTTGGGACTCGATAGCCGTTAAAAACGTGCTGGGCTTGGGAGAGACGATTCACTTCTATGGAGTTTTTTGTTATAATTCTCTTACGAAATTGATCTCAAACAAGTTACATTGGATCAGTTAAACACATACTTGGACAGCTCCACAGACCACGTTCTTTACGCATCGTCAGATCCAACTTAAGATACTGCACTCGACTCGAACCATTCTTCGCTCAAATACCGAGGACTTTAAACTCAGACCTATTGAGGACTGATTCCCCTTATTTCATCACAGCATTTCCTCCCATCAAAGTGGAGCGGCACGCGAACTGATTAAAGCGAATGGATCGGACGACGCAGCTTTGACAGCGCGCGGAGCTTCTTCCATCCCTCAAACGAAGCGAAAGCTGTGGTGATGGAGGTAGAAGCTAATGGACAGAGCTCAAACAATCTGCTCGAGCCATGGCGCCGCCATACAGCAGGCGGTTGCCACGATGACCTCCCCATCTCTCCCCTGGATCTCGGCCCGGACGACTTGAATCAGGTACCCCGATGTCCTGGTCCGGATCCCTTGTTCGAGGCATTGATGGGAGATTCGACTTACTGCAGCGTTCGATATGCCGCAGGTATTGGAGGTATCCAGCAAAGAGTAACGGAATCAGAAGCACCAACATCGCCGTCAAGATCAGAAGCTCCACAGAGATTCACTTTCTCATTGTTAGACAATTCAAGCAAGCATACTCCTTTAAACATGCGCTTCGAGTCGAAGTCGGTAGCTCCTTGTGGAGTCAAACGACGACGCTGCCTATCTGATGTCGATGGTTTAAACACAGGTGATTTGAGTGTTAAGAAGCGACGACTTCGCGCTGAGCTCATCACTAGCCGTCTGTCGCAGCCTTACTCGCAGCCTGCAACACACATCCTAAATAGAGAAGGCCAAGAGGCTGGTGATAAACGATTTCTGAAGATGGCTACGGCGGTAGATATGACACGGAGAATCGCGCATCTTCATGCAACCTCTTTTCTACGCTTCTCCACGATGAACTGTCTACGGAAGAGGTTGAATATGGGGCAATCTTCCTCGGAAGGAAGGGGACATGAGCAGGAAATAGCAGCCATTGCATCAAAAGCTACCGGGAGATCTACCATGCGACCTCAAACTCTACAGGATTCATCGGCGGGTAAATCCCTTATGATCTCACCAACTGGTACCGGAATCATCGGGCCTTCAGGCATCATATCATCAAGGGTACCGCAGCCACACCAGCCACTTCCTAAACCTTTTCAGCATCCGAAGCCCACGGCATGCAGACTATCTAGTCCCGTGGCACTACCTCTTCCAGTCAGCGACGTCGCCGCAACTAAGAACCGTACATCACCACGGCTCTTCCCCATCCGATCCCCGGAGTTGCGGCCCACAGCACTTTTGCCTCCGCTGGACGACCTGGAAGAGGACAGTTTCGCATACATGCACCCAGCAGACGATGATTGGGACGACGTGGGCGATGATCAAGAAAGTGTATATTCCGACTTTAGCGTTTTGTTTGGCCAAAATAACGAAAATACGGGTGAAGAAGAGGACAGATCATATGAGGAGTATCTAGATGAGCTTGACGGTATCTGTTGGATGTCCAGATAGTTCGGCAACTCATGCACTGGCGTCTCTGAGCATCTTTTGGAGCATTTGACTGGGTTATGTAAAATATATGTATCTAAAATTGGGCGGAATTATATTGTTTATCGTGTCTAAATACGGCGTCGTAAGAAGCGCCAACCAACTACGAGGCTGAGAAGCTAGAAAATGCTACATTGACTTCTATGGTTCACTAGCCAGGAATTGGGAGGCATATATATGAGATAGTTCGAAGCGTTCAAGAACAGCTTTTTGTTGATAGTGTAGTAACAATTATTGCTTTACGCTTAGCTTAGAGGCTCTGTCATTCGCGATGTCACACATTGCCTAGAAATATCAGATTAGCAACCGAAATTTTGAAGAGGAGTGGCACATACCTGGAGCGCTTCATCGACCTCTTTAGAAAAGTCGCCCCTTGAAATCCTACTTCTCATGTTCTCCATGATCTCAGGTCTTCCCCGCCCATTCACAAAGACGACGTATCTCAGTCCAGGGAACCTTTCCTCATATTCGTTGTTCAACTTGGCCAATTCCTCGCCCTGACCTTGCAAATTGGCCTGTTCTGCAACCGACTGTGCAGATTCGACCTTTTTGGCTCCTAGCCTGGGGTGGGATCCGAGGATAGAGAGAAGGGTTCTGTCAGGACTGCTTGAAGAACTGGAAGATGCGAGTGAGAAGAGACGGTTCTTGCAGGCCTCAATTAACTCCGAGTAAGATGCATACTCAGAGTCTCGTACGATAGGAATAAGAGTCGAATGGATTGCTGGACTTGGTTCGAATAAGAGGTCTAAGGTCTTGATCTGCTCCGCTTCATCTGCTACACGAAGCTCTTGAGGTTGAAGGAGAGCCATTGTGTAAGTTGAACTTGTCGATTATCCGTGCCCAATCAAAACTGCAAGTATGTGACCTCTACTTGAAATACAAGTCTCCTTAAAACAATTATATCACTCAGGTTTGCTATCAGAAATCAATAAATATCCTTTATCGGATCCCGGAGACTTGCGAAGCTGCTATTACCGGTGCTCCCCGCGTTGATACATGCACGAAGATGATGCACGATAAGACATCTCAGCTCTTATCTTATCTTATCACCCCGTGATTCCAAGCTCTGGTCAATGCACCGGCAAAATCTCGACTAGGCGATTGTCGTCGCAACGGAGAGAGCTTCGAGACGTTCAGTTGCGCTATACCTAACGACAAGCAATTGAAAGCTCCACGAGCTCAAAATCGCAGTCGCAATGCTTTGTGGAAGTAAGTTGTGCATCAATCCCTGTCGTTAAACAACAGTGCGCTAATCTCCTTGCAGTTTCTGGAGAGGCTCCTCAAGAGCCCGTCGTGTCTAAAAAGTCCGGTGTGTAAATCAACAAGATTGACGCGCAGCGATGCACAGCTAACCCCAGCGACAGGCGTCGTCTACGAGAAGCGTCTTATCGAACAATATATCAACGAGCATGGCACCGAGCCCGATTCCGGGGAGGCTCTGACAGCCGATGACCTCCTGCCAGTCCATTCGTCGCGTATTGTCCGACCGCGTCCTCCTACCCTGACATCCATCCCTGCCCTCCTCGCGACTTTCCAGAACGAATGGGACGCGCTCGCCCTAGAGACATATAACATCAAAGAGCAGCTCGCGCGCACTCGGGAGGAGCTCGCTACAGCGCTGTACCAGCACGATGCTGCTGTGCGAGTTATTGCACGACTCACGAGGGAGCGAGACGAGGCTAGAGATGCTTTAAGCAAGGTTACGGTGACAGGAGTTGCGGCCGATGGCGATTCGATGCAGGTTGACAGCGTGGAGAAGCTACCGGAGGAGCTTGTTGCAAAGGTGGATGAGACTCATCAAACGTATGTGGCCATCCGACATATACAAAGTTCCCAGCTAACATTGTATTCAGATTATCAAAGGGTCGCAAGAGACGTCCTGTCCCCGAAGGCTGGGCTACCGGCGACGAGATTTCAGCTTTTGAGAGCGCGGCTACGCACTCTCTACCTGTGCCTGATGCCACCGCCCTTACTGTCGGAGGAGCCAATGCTGCTGCTATTGGAGGCTTGAAGGGCCAGGCAGTCATCTACTCTACCACTGAGGACAAGGTTGAGCTCTCAATTTCGGTAGAGGAGCCCGTTACAGACGCTACCTGGGCTGAGGCTGGCATCGCCTTTGCGACTGGTCAAGGTAGCGTCAAGGTCTTCCAGGAGGGTAACCAGGTCGCTTCCATGAGTGAGCATGCTGGTGCTGCTACAGCGCTGAGCCTTCACCCCAGCGGTGAAATCCTAGGCTCCGTTGGTACGGACAAGAGCATCGTTTTCTACGACTTGGCTGCACAGAAGCGTGTCGCTCGCGCTTACACCGATTCTGGTATGTTACACTTCACCAATTCTATTATGGTCTACTAACAACTCTCAGCTCTCACATCTTGCGCATTCCACCCTGACGGTCATCTCTTTGCCGCCGGTACCACTTCAGGTGAAATCAAGCTCTTCATGACCAACACCCTCGAGCAAGCTGCCTCTTTCAGCCTCGGCGCCCCTATCCAAGCCATCAGCTTCTCCGAGAACGGCTACTGGTTTGCGGCCACAGCCAAGGGTCAGACCATGGTGACCATCTTCGACCTGCGAAAGGAGGGAGACGGCGCGGTGGCTAAGGTTCTCGAGACTGGCGGGCCGGTCCAATCCCTTGCCTGGGACTTCAGCGGACAGTTCCTCGCCACTGGCGGAGCTGCCGGAGTAACAGTGCAACAATACGCCAAGTCTAGCAAGAAGTGGAGCGAGCCTCTGAAGAACTCTACACCCTCCGTCGCGGTCCGATGGGGAGAGTCTGCGAAGCAGCTGGTGACAATCAACGGCGAGGGTGTGGTCAACGTACTTGCGACAAAGGAATAGACGATGGTGGACTTAGACGAAACTTCATAGTGAAAGGGGCCGGCTGGATGATTCCCTGGTGATCTGATAATCCTGTATTATAGGCCTGCGATAATGGGCCAGAGCAAAGCACAGAGAAAGGTGTTTGAAAATTGATAATTATGGCCTTGGTTTTTTATATTGCGTTTATGGAGGTCTTGAACTACGAAACAATCTGGACATGTAAACAAACATCCTTCTCACAGAGCCTCAACAGATCCACTGGATCTAGATTTATTCCAGGCGCCTTTAACCCCCTGTAAGGCAGCGTTGACGCCTGCTGTTAGTGGCCCTTGGCGGGGTAGTCGCCGGGCTCGAGTGCAGGGCGTATTGCGCGCTAGGTCTCGTCGTCACATGGGGAGCACCTAGCCTTGCATCAACCTTCAAGCAGCGACATTCAAATTCTATGCCCTTCACTCACGTAATTTTGACGCTTACCAACATCTCAGCACGGCTACGCCTCCGCGACACGATACAGACACCTACTTGTACCCCGAGAACTCTTCCGCCTACCGATGATATAACTAAGACCTGTCACGACAGTGTTGGCACCTGCATAACTTCTTTACGAGCACTCGCCACACTGCTTCTTCGCTTCACCTACCGCGCCGTTTACTCACTCAAAGCTTCTGGTGCTCCTAGAAAGCTTATAGTGTGACTGTATGCTATAAATACGGCACACTTGGCTGTTCACTGCAATCGAATTCTTAACCGTACACACTTCGATATCTTTGACACGAAACCTTACTCCTGTATATGCCCAGCATGGCCGATAACAGCGACGACTATGTCGAGGTGTTCGACGATGAGGATTTTCTAGAGCTACAGGCACCCTCTCCCAGAAACAACAACAATTCTGGGCAATTATTTCTTCCAAATCCGTCAGCACCTGCTGCTTTTCCCATACATCGGAGAGGTCAACACGCACCTCGTTACCCGCGAAGACATCCGGCTGTGTTCTCGCCTCAGCAACCACAACAGCCACCTGAGCCTGCACCCGTCATCGATCTTACCGAAGAGCCGGATTCTCCTGTCCTATCACGAGCCGGCTTTGCGCCAGCGGAGGCTGCTATACCTGCTGCAAGGAACCCACGAAGAACGAACTCGCAGCGAATATCACCACCGCAATTGGCACGAACGGACGGCACATTTGTTGGTCGCACAGCAAGCGTGATAGACCTTACCGTGGACTCGCCCGAAGAAGAACGACCGTCGAATTATGCAAGGGCGCGCGTGATCCCGCTCGCAGACGAGTTGATTGAGCTGGAAATAATAAGTCAGCGACCAGCTCTCGGAGGGCTTCCCAACTTTGCTGCTTTTGGTCCGTTAAGGAGACTGGCCGGTATTTTTGGTGCAAGTGCCGGATTCAACCCGCCCAATCTCGACATATCTCGCAACGCCTTTGCTCAACCGCCCACTCCCAAGCCACCAATGGAGACACCTCCGCCTACTCGGGAAGGGTTCTCCCGAAATACATGCACCGACCCAGAAGAGTCAGAACGAGTCGTCATCTGTCCGGCATGCAACGAAGAACTGGCGTACGACCCGACAGGCACAGTGACAGCGAGCTCAGTTGGTAGTTCTAAAGGGAAACGTAAGCGATCGCCTGGAGAGCATCACTTCTGGGCCGTGAAGAAGTGCGGACATGTGAGTTTGGTAATAGAATCGGTCTTCTAGCAGAAACTAATCTTATCAGGTATACTGTGCCGATTGCTACGAAAATAGAAAGCCATCTAAAGCAAACCGTGACGGCGCGGGTTTTCGTGGTCCTAATGGGCAAGCCCCGACTGGCACGAACCCTGATCTCCGGTGTGTGGTTGAGGGCTGTGACAGCAAGGTGGCTACCAAAACAGAATGGGTGGGAATTTTCCTTTGATCTCTTTGCTAAAACCTCGCTTGCGGTTAAGGCTTGCGGTTAAGACTTGCGCAAACGAAGTCATGAATGACGAAAGGGGGGTCGGGAACATAGCATTGGCGTTTAAACTGATTTAGATACCTCCCGCTTTTTCTGAGCGAGGTACTAGGGGAACAGGGGTTGCTTTTACAACACAGCGATGATATCACACGATTTTAGGGAGTAAAGGGGTCTGAAGACAGGGATGACTTGGTCAGGAATAGAATAATCGATTCTGGGACTAACACATCAAATCACTTGTCTATCAAGCAAGGTAACATCCTAAACGCCGTCGCTATATAATGAGGTAAAAAACACATGCGCTGCCACCCTACCCTGATGAAAAAGGGGTAATATGCCAATAATCAGGTGCGAGCCTCCTAATGTAAGCCGTTCCAAACTCCGAATATCATGTGGTCTCTCATACAATGCAATTCCATTATCTACTCCATCGGTAATCGTCATCCAAAGTATCGTGTCTATCATCAGACCGTGAGTTCGTAGGCCAGGTCATCTACCCACTCGCCACCGTATGATTCTTGCGAAGCACTAAGCGCAAAGGGCTCTTGTGGTGGTCGTTGGTTTTCTTTAGTTTCTTGCGGTCGTGCGGGTGAAGGTTGTTTTGCTGTTCCGTTAATCTTTGCAGGCGTATGTTTGTTGGTATTGGGTCTATTGTGTAGTGTGGGTGATGTATTCAACGGAGGTCGTTGAGGCTGTTTCGGCGTTTCTGACCGCATCACTGGAGGTGTGTTGGTATGATGTTTTTCGTGCATTCCAAGTGATGTCTTAAATGGGGGTTGTCGAGGTTGGTTTCGTTGGTTAATCTGAGGGGGAGGTTTAGAGAAGACGGGTGGTTTGGAGAATGTAGGCGGCTTTTTCGCAGGTTCGCCCGATTTGACTGCGCTACGACTCGAAGTCTGGACTTGCTGTACCATACCAGCCTGAACACGCGACCTTTCACGTTGCTGTATCTTTTCAAGTGCTGCTGTGCGGCGACTCCGCTGGACCGCAAGACACATTCGCTCATGTGAGCCAGATGAGGTAAAGAAGCGTCTGGGGGCGGGGGAGGTGAGTCTAAAACCGGATCGAGAACTGGGAGGGTGTTTTGTTCCACGGACTTTTCTGGTTCTTCATCTGAGAATTCCTCCTCCTCTGTGATGGGCGCAAGATGTAGCGGTGCAGATGGCAAGAGGTCGTCGTCAGGATCTTCTTCAAGTTCGCGGGCTTGCTGAGTGGAAGAGGGGAAGAAATCGTCCAAGTTGAAAAGAATAGCTTGTGTGCTCATGGGAGGCTCTTGGCGTGGTGGAGATGGAGATGGTGGTTTCAGGTTGATTTGCGGTTCTTGGAGTGTAGGTGGCTTGTCGAGGGAGACTGGTTGAGGACGATGTAGGCCTAGATCTTCCGCGTAACGGTTTGGTATAGGCTTTCTAGTATCATCCAACAGCGGTTCCGGAATAGGTGAGTTCGGTTTTGGCGAAGCTGCACATGCCGTCTCGAGTTTGTGACTCTCATTGGGTTTCGATTTGCCCATGGCCGCTTCAATATCCTCAAGTATTCCCAGGGCGAAGTCCTCCTCAAAATCTGCATCCAACTCATCCTCCATCCCTTCCAACTCGAACTCTGGTACTGGCTGTTTTGGTGGCGATAATCCTGATGTAAACTCGGTTGGTAACTGTTCAATGTGCTCCATTCTGCCCTCGTTCGCTACTTCCTGAGGGTTCTCGTCGTTTGGTGATTCCATCGAAAGTCTCAGTGGTTCATTCTGAACTAAGGCATCCATCCCAGTATCGAACGAATCCTCGTCTTCCTCTTGTATGTTATCCAGCTTTGGGATCTTCGTAGCAGGCTGTTCTGGTTCATCTTTACTGGCACTTGTCGTCTCTTCTGGCGTATCATCGTTGTCATTCGTTGTCGCATCCGTTTTCTCGACATCCTTGCCACAAGCATCCCTCTTCTTCGTAGTTCCATTGCCCCTCACAAACCACGAAATCGTTTCCTGGCTTGGCCGCACATTGACAAGAGGAAGCCTCTTCTTACGTTTCACTTCTTTTTCTGCCAGCTCCTTCTCTTTCTTCTTATCCCGCAATACCTTGGCTTTCGCCGCCGCTTTCTCCCGCTCAAATTCCTTTCTGATTCGCTCCTGTTCTGCCTTCTCCTGTTTCCAGGCTTCGGCCCGAGTGAGTTTTGGTCCTTTGTTGGCTGCCTTGTATTCCTTCCTGACTTGTTTCGAGGTCATGGGCCGCAAGGGTGGTCTGTCGGGAGACACTGCGCGACCCGGGAATTGCGGGATGAGTGTGAAGGTTCTTTGTCCCATCTTGAAGTTGGAGACGACATTGGACCAGGTCGCGCGACGAGCGATGATGAAATGGTGGGATGGATGGTAGTGATAGATAGGTGAAGGAGGGGAGGCATGGAACGCGTGGGGTGTTTGGGCTGGCGCGAAGTGGAAACGAAGTCACGTGTAACCATCAACAACAACTGGAATGAGATAATCAATTCCACGATATGGAATTTAGAATTTAATTGCAGTAACTCTAGGGGCCTTTCATCTTTTCAAGTTAGAGGTTCAGTATTTCTGTCTAGCTGTAGTATGTCCTTAGGTCTACTTCTCGACAGGCTCAACAGTAGGATCCCAAGCACAAGGACTATAATCACTAGTCGCTAAGTCTTCTACCTCATCGTCAGACAATTCAAAGTCATACAGTTCAGAGTTCTCCACCATCCTTGAAGGTGTTACACTCTTCACAAGAGGAACATATCCCCTCTGCAAGCTCCACCGGAGCAAGATCTGTGCTGGCGTCTTGCTGTATTTGTCCGCAAGGGCTTTAACTTTAGGCTCGCTAAATCGCTCGCCACGCACAATGGGACAGTAAGCCTCGACTGCAATGTTGCGGTCTTGGCACCACTTGACGATGTCGGGTCGTGTAAGCCAGGGGTGTACTTCCCACTGTCCTACAGAGATGACGCCTCCCTTGCCTGCTCCACGCTCGGCCTCGAGCTCCTTAATGTACGCCTCCAATTCATCCAGATGCTGAACGCCGTAGTTGGAAACACCTAGCGAGCGCACCTTTCCAGCCTCAACGCACTCGACGAGGGCTTTCCACGCACCCTTGCGGCCATCAGGTCCGCCGTACGGGGCATGAATCAGAACAAGGTCGAGGTACTCGAGCTTTGTCTCATCAAGGGCGATCTCCACCTGTTTGTGAGCGTTTTCGTAGTTCAAGGGAAACTTCTTGGTGAAAATCTTGGTAGTGAAGAAGACCTCCGAACGAGGGATGCCGGATGCTTGGATTGCTGTTGCACAAGGGCCTTGGTTGTTATATCCCGAAGCGGAGTCAATCTGAGAATGTCAGAAACCAACCGAATTGCATTGACCTTGTAACACTCACATGACGGTAGCCTATTTCAAGAGCCTTCTTGCAGACCTCCGGAGCTTGGTCAATGGGGCTGAATTGTATGGTTAGAGTGCATCATGTTATTGAAGCATTACACGAACTTACATCTTGTAGACCTAGGTACCAGAGTTAGCAGACATATTGGAGGAATTACTGGTCTACTTACTCCGTAACCAAGAAGAGGTATCTGATAGCCTGAATTGAGCTTCCTGGTTGAGTTGAGAGCGAGTTTGGAGGCCATTTTGGAAGACACGAATCGATTTTGTCTAATGTTGGGTTGATGCTAATGGTGAATGAGGGGTAGAATAGGGATTGAGACGATGAATCACTTATACTGATGCTGGTTCGGCACGATCAACCTCGCGCTCAGCTTTTTAAACCGAATAGAATTTCGGACTTCGGGTTTAAAAATTGAGGCGATGATATCTCCTCATGCATTAGTTTGTTGATCTGATAAGCGCCATGAATTATCATGACGATCTTTTGTGACGTTGCACGGACTTCAGGATTCCGTCGGCTCATGGAATCCGGGGCACCCTCGGGCCTATCTTCTCATAAAACCTGCAGAATTGGATTTAGAAATCTAATAACTTATAGGTATATAAAGATACATCTACATAATCAAGGGTCAGATCTGAACCTCGTATTATGCAAATGGCTAAGAAACACATAAGTTGATATTCATTTTGTGGGGGCTTCATTACGTGCGCGGCGTCGATAGTTGAACTATCAAGTTTGTCGAATTCGCCGACATAACCACTGAGGCAATAGACTACTGTGGTTGCTATGCAAGCTGGCAAGCTATGGATTAAAAGATTATGAAGTCGTTTAACATAAAAGATGAGGAATTGGAGTAAAAATGTACCACGTCTATTCAATAGTATAGGGTATCTCAAGCACTAACATCAACTTCGTCAATTCATGCCTCATTTCTTTTTCTATCTTTTGGTTAGATAACACTATTCTCCATACTGGGTTCTCCAGTACCGTCATTATCTTCATCGGCATCATCATCGTCCAGATCCAGCATTGGATAGTTGAGGATGGCAGCGATATCTCCCAGCATCTTCAATCGCTGTCCACTCTCGTGGTCACTACTAAGGATTCTCGCTTCGCCGCCGTCACTCCGCACCTTTTCAACCAGAGCAACATATTTTTTGCGAAGAGCAAGATCTTCGCTGCGGAATAACGAGTTGTTGACCAACAAGACACCGCCACCTGGACCCACGGCGCCATCGTTGACTGCCTTCTCGACAGCGGAGGTACCGTACCATGCGCGCCCGTCGTCTAGCTTTAGCATGTCAAAGAATTGATCGACGTACTGCGTCTCGCGGGCAAACTTCATGTTCTTCATCTTGGCCAGGACCTCGGGGCTCTTGAGAATCTCGTTGAGGCTGTGTACATGACCAGAGTTGGAGTGAACCACTGTGGCCTGCTTAGCCACGGCTGTAAGCACCTTATCTGCCTTATCGCGACCTTGGTTGGCAATGTATTGCTTAAAGTCTCCAGCGACAAAGCCTGGACTGGCCAGTAATAATGGTCGTGACTGGGAGAAATCCATGGTCCGTAGAAGTGTCGATAGCGTCTTCTCGTAGAAGCGGCGCATACCTGCGTCTTGGTCGGAGGCTAGATCTCGCTTTTTGGGGATCACACTCTCAATACGGACTTTTAAGACGGTCCGG